>CM035843.1:410063179-411291929 GCA_020510985.1 Pholidichthys leucotaenia
AAAGCTCGGCTCATAAAAAGAAAATAAGCATTAAAAAAACCTACCGTTGTCCTGGCCCAGAATGAGACTGTACATGCTCCTTAGGCCAAACACGTTCAGGAAGTACCAGGAAGCTGAGCTCACCCTGTTCAACAATATAGCATGACTTATTACATTAGAATACAAAGGCCTTTACTGGGATGAAACGCTCTGGTTCTAGGAAGTAGAGTAGCTAGATCAAGACAAAACTTTCCAAGAAAGACTGCTATCTTTGCAAATAGCAATATCTAGGTTGTAACATTGTTGTTGGAGAAGCCAAGTTTTTCATCTTAAATTTAATTAATCTCTCATGACACCTCCAAGTAATTTTTATGGTTTACTACATAAAGTTTTATGGCAATCTTCTTTTAAACTCATCACCTAATGTCCTGACATGAGATATTTCATAAATGTATATTCATTTACACCAGAAATTTTTATTGATTATCCTATATTTTTACATTTCAGGTCTCATAGAGGAAAGAAAAAAAAAATCCATTTACAATTAAAAATCACATACAGCCTCTTTTCTCTAGTATTAACTTCCTCATAAGATTAGGAACGCCACAAGTGGCCATGAGAAAAAAAGTGCTAGCGGACACAAACATTTCCACAACTCGGCCGTAGTGTACATAGTGTCTGTCTTGTTGGTATCAGAATCTGTTGTTACCAAGAAGCATCCAGTGACAGCAGGTCTATTCCTCTCTGCAACATCGGCTTGAACCTCAGAGTCAATGGAAACGGCACCTTAGCTGAAAAATAACACCACAGCATAAGCCACAGGTGTCAGCATCACTCAAGGCCCTTCATTTGTGACTTTCTGACTGTTGAATGCCTCCATTCAACAGTCATTTTGTGTATAGTGCTCCCAAATATTCTGAGGACAGCTCTAGTGTTTATCACTTTGTCAAGTTGTAACATTTTTAAACAGATGCACTGTTGTTGAAAAACTCACTTATGACAAAGCCAGAAAAGGCCCAGTTGATCCATCCACCAATCACAATCATTGGCAGGACGTTCGTCAGATTTCCCTTCATCATGTCCGTCAACATGCTGGTGTCTGACAATCACAGTTGACAGAGTTAAAGGCAGGACAACAGGCAAGTGTTCAAGTCATCTGGTAGGGTTCCATGTGCTTATTAAGATACAAAAGGCAGCATCTCAATTACCTTCTAGGTAAGGTTAGAGGCAGCTAAAGAAAGCTGTTACATGTTTATTTCATCTCAACTGTTGGGACATTTTGTCTAGTAAGTTTTAAACATTTACACTGATATGCTTTCTCAGTTTTTGAAAAAGATGGGTTTCCAGAGCTCTGCACCCAGAAGTTCTTCCCATTACCCTACACATCTTAAAACTGCTGATTTCATCTGTTAAACACTAAAGGCATGGCAGAACACAACCAATCCTACTGATATCTATAAACACAAACATGCCTTAACCATACAGTCACCGTTTTTAGGTTTCCCAGCAATCACTACTCCATCTATTATGAAATAACACTCAGGTTGTGGCAATGCTGAAACAACTGTTGCAGCTGATTTAAAAGGTTTACCTTTTACCAACTCAAACCCATTTTAACTGAAACGTCAAAATTCTGAGTTGTGTTGGTATGCTGAAGCCAACAGGTCCTCACACACACTGGCGTTCAGACGCAGGACACACACACCTGTCATAGGGTTCTTTGGGACAACCTTCCTCTTGACCTTTTTGAAGAAACCTGTCTCTGCGTTGTTGAAGTAGTGTTTTCTCATAGCGAATGACTGAAAAATGAAAAAGATCTCACTCAGCATAATTCCACATCAGTGGAGCAAGTTTACCTTACACAGTCCAAACACAGCAAAACACCAGGGGGGATGGGACCAACTGTAGATGATATAAAAGATTATCAAAGATATAAATTAGGCCAAAAGTAGAGAATCTGATTGTACCAGTCAACTATGACAGAGCTTGATGCTCAATATATGCAAACTTATTGATTTCGTTTTGAAAAATAGTGTAAAACTTAACATTCATCATTTTAAGTTGTTACAGTGATCATTTTCTTATTGAAGCAAAGCCTGAATGCCTCAGTCCAGCTGCGTCCCTCCCCCACTGTACACCGGCGTTAGACCACCTCACAATTTCTAAGTATATTACTGTCATTATTGTCAGTTTTTTATTGAGTGGAAACGATTGTTAAGTAATGAAATGCTCTTTTCAAAGCAATTTTACCTTCATACAATCTACAGAATAATTTTGACTTTTACTTTGTAAAGTGCCCCTATTCTGACATTTGGGGTTTCCCTTTATTTGAGTGGGTTATGTAGGGTTTTTTGACATTCTATACTCTGCAAAATTTAACAGCCCAAATTCCACCTGCACAGGAGTTCTCCTCTCCCACAGAAACTAGGACTACAACTCTGCCTGAAACAGCTTGTTTGGATACTCTACGAGGAGGGGGGCTGAAAAGTTCACTGTGGTCAAATTTGACCAAATGTAGTTTATTTTTCAGCATAGTCCCCCCTTCGATCCGCACACTTCTTCCATCAGTGTTGCAGTGCTTGGATCCCTGCAGTTGAACAATAAACCACATCTGGTCAAATTTGACCATTATAAACTTTTCAGCCCCCCCCCCCCCATGTGAGGTGATCATGTTGTTACTCTATAGAGGCCCCATAGTCAGACCCCCTCTACTTCCACATATAAGACCTTAAATCAGAAGAAAAATTCCACTGAAGTGAATGGCAAGACAGAAATGATCTTTTGATCCCGATTAACCCTAATGTTGACATTGTGTGTTTTCAGTTCATAGAGATCAGAATCAGCTTTATTGGCCAAGTATGCACAACACATACAAGGAATTTGACTTTGGCTAAAAACTTGCTCTCGTTGTTCAGGTGGAGGATTTAAATAAGGATTCAATGACAACAGAGTATGTACAGTAAATTACAGTCTGTCTGTCTACAGATGAGGCAGCAAGTGATGCTGGTCCGCAGTCTAGTTCAAACTCAGAGGAAGCAGGGCATAAAAGTGAGTTTACCTGTCGGGGAATGTACTTTCCATTCTCTCTGAGGATGCGGCTGCGCAGGAGCACCTGGCTGAACACACACCACACAGTCACTGAATAACCAAGAAAATCTCATCACAACGGTAAAGCACGGATGATTTTTTTTCACTGTGTCACAATAACACAAAAGTAAGGTACACCCTCAGACCATGCAAGTGGACTGATCTAGCAGTCGATCAACTGAAGAATCAACAACTAATATGATAATCAACTATGCGCCCTTTTCCAGTAAAAAAAAAAAAAATCTTTATGTGATGTTACCTTGAGCTCTGGGATATTGTGATGGACATTTCTGACTGCTTCTTAAATATTTTGCACAATAGGTGATTAGTCAGCTAATCCAAACCAGACCGTCAATGATGGAGTTGCTCATTCCGGCCCGATGAAATCACTCCAAGGGTGCCCAGATCTCCAGACCTTTGATGCTGACCACAACCTGGATGCAGACCCACCTGGGGATGACTGAGTGACTTCATCAGGGTAAAGGCCTAGGAGTAGTAGCAACCCCCGTAAAATGTGGATGGATACACAGACAACATTAGCTACTTTCACCTCCCGGATTGAGCTAATAACTGGTAGATTTAGGGGTCAGAAAAATAAGCATTTGTTGTAGCCCTACCCTCAGACTCACTAATCTTTCAGTGCTTTTTTTGATCAAAAAAAAAAAAAGACCAATCGAATGCCTGAAAAACATATTTCACAGTTTTCATTGTTTTAATATTCCAAGCATTTATAATCACTCAGTAGTGGTTAAAATTGTGGAAAAGTTTTGAACTGAAGAGTTGAACCAAGTATTATCTGTATGTTTCATGATAAAAGGCAGAATTGTGTTCATGTGATTTGCAAGAAATAGTCTAGAGTAAATTTAAGATTCACTGCATTTTTTTTCCGTTTTGCATTTTTCAAACCAATCCAAATTTTTCTGACAGGAACTAAATGTTTTGACAGTTCACGTAAATTTTTTTTAGGGGAACAAAAATGGCTCTTGCTAGTCCTTGCTGACTTATCTATTAAATAAACGACACTACTGCTGCTTCTCTCTTTGGGTCACCTGTCAGAAACCTGCTCCAGGTCCACCTTCTTGTCATTGTGGAGCAGCTGGGTGACATAATGTCGGATGACCCCTACAAAGAACGTGATGAAGACGATGGGCAGAACCACCCACATCCGGATACTGGAATCCAGCAGGAGCTCCGGACCAGCCATGGCTCTGTTTAACCCGGCAACCAGAGCACAGACAGGAGGATGCTGAAAAAAGAGAAGGGAAAAAAGTTGTAGCACTGACAACACTTCAGGACTCATGGTTCCTCTTTTACACACATTTATTCTGTAAATATATACACTGATAAATAATTACCTTCGCCAGGCCAAAGGCCAGGAGGTTATGTTTTTGCCAGCGTTTGTCTGTCTGTCGGTTAGCAAGATAACTCAAAAAGTTTTGGACGGATTTCGATGAAACTTTCAGGCATTGTTGGAAATAGTACAAGGAAGAACTGATTAAATTTTGGGGATGATCCGGATCACCGTCCAGAAGAAAACCGCCATTACGGAAAATGTCATTTTCGTGAATAACTACTGAACCACTAATCCTATCATTGTCAAATTGCTAGTCATATGTTTTCATGGTCAAGGAATCTGAAAACGTGCACACAAACACTGTATGGGGGAACTGTGGCGCTTGGCGGAGGTCTGCACTCTCCGAGTGCTTTTCTAGTTATTCTTGTGCTTATGTTATCAATTCATACTGTTTTAGCTTCTTGTTAAATTTAACCCGTTGGCTCCGTCTACTGCATTATCTACTTCAGAGGTGGGTAGTAGCATTCACCGATGTGCATGTACTGAAGTAACTTTATCACACATTTGTACTTCTGTGAGTAGCTATATTGCAGGGTGCTTTTTAATTATCACTTGAGTACATTTCTGAATTAAAACCTGTACTTTTACCCTCTTAAATTTGGTTGTATTCTTTCAGTGATCACCAAATTTGAACTGGTCAGAAATGTGCATGTTTACAGTAGGGCTGGGGAAGAAAAAAAAAAACAACTTAAAAACTGAGGCATCAAAGTATCGCGATACTTTGTGGTGGTGATACTGTACTGATTCAGAGACCCACGTGATACTTAACCAATATATTATTAATTATATATGGTATCACTGCACTTTTTTCACATTTTAACAGCTCACACATCTTAATGAAATGTTTGTGACATATTTTATTCACATTTTCTGTAATCTTTTTAATTACTGAAGCACATTTGTTTTTTATTTTTCCTGGCTTTCTATAAACGCTCTGATTTAAGATCTGTCACTTTAAGAACCATCTTTCACCGTTTCAACTCTGCCCTCCCTCTTACGTCAGTGAGCCATAACTTCTAGCCCCCCAGCTCGGTTGAGCAGTGCTCTGGTTCACTGAACCACAGTCGATGGTGTATCTCACATCAGTCCGGTCTATTTCCCAATAAATTTTGCCGTGATTTCACAACAAATCACTAGCACGGCACACTGGACGATCGTCGCAACTCAAGGCAAGCTACGGAGCCAAAGGATCTCAAAGGGCAGTGTCACTCTGTGGGGATCCGCTCTGCTTTCACGGGCAGCGTAGGTGCTCCAGCTTTCAGCCGGCTGTGAGAGCAGAGCGGATCCACGGAGGACAGTGGGGTTGCTGGGGGTGAGAAGCAGCAGTATCTGATCCCAGCACATTTTGATTGTGGGATCAGATCGTGAGAGCCAGCAGCATCTGGTCCTGGGACATTTTGATGGCAGGGAGCCGGAGGCTTCATCGTGATTCCGCGGCCGATTGCCTGTATCTTGGGCAGATCGTAGTCACCCTAATAGCCATCCCTGTTATCACCTGGTTTGGCGGTGTGCTTCGCATCACTGCGGTCCATCCCTCTGCGGTTTTGTCGTGATTCTGCAGCAGACTGCAAGTACTGGTGTTAGGCCAATAACTCCCCTGCCAATCCAGAGGAGTTCTCGGCATAACATCGGCCAGTGGCCCTGGTCCTGGGGCATAAAAGCGACCAGTCTGCCGGGGCGAGCAATTGGCCACGGAATCACAACGAAGCCTCCGGCTCCCTGCCATCAAAATGTCCCAGGACCAGATGCTGCTGGCTCTCACGCCCAGCAACCCCACCATCCTCCATGGATCCACTCTGCTCTCGCGGGCAGCGAAGTCATGCCAACTTTGAGCTGGCTGTGAGAGAAGAGTGGAATCCCACAGAGCCACACTGCCCTTTGAGAGTCCTTGGCTCGGTAGCTCACCTCGAGTTGCGGTGATCATCCAGCGCACGGTGCTAGCAATTTGTTGTGAAATAACAGCAAAATTATTGGGTGATAGACCAGACTGAAACAAGATACACCATCGACTGTGGGAATAGAAAATAACAATATAAGCCACGCTTACATCCAATATTAGCGACTGTTTAAGAATCCTTGTTTATTTTTTGACAGATCACTTCTTTGATCTTTTATGACTTATATTCATAAGTGTTGTATCTTGCACTTTGGGGAATGGGAGTTGTTGAGCCATCATAATTGTTTTAGTTTATAGTCCCTCATCAATAAACTCATGCAGTTCTACAACAGGACACATTTACAAATATTTGAAACTCACTGTAGTGCATCATTTTATATTTTAGGACTATTATAAGTACAAAACACCAAACATTATTATACACAGCAGAATGACCTGTTTGGCGGCAACTCTTGTATCAGTGTTGCCCATTTCTCAGTAATTTTTTTTATATAAAAATTATTAATTTAGTTATTTGGGTGTTTTTGTGTCTTTAGTCAAACCGTGCATGTGGCCACATATGATATGCAATTGATCTGGGCATTCTGCTCCACAATCACAGTGGTATTATTACTAACTTTTAATTTTTAGATAGCTGTGCGAGCACACCGAGAGGAGCGCCATCGGCGATGGCAAGTCGTGGTCCTGCAAAGAGACTCCCGTCTACTGCTGACTGGGCGGGCTGGGCTTGCTTCCCTGGGAATGACTGCATTCCACCCGCTGCTTCTCCAACACCGGTGTTCTTAAGGCAGACCCCGTGTCCCTGCTGGCATTCCCCGAATTAGCCTTTAGACGTACGCAATCACAGCAACACTATAGTATAATTTTTTTAAGCATTACATCTTCACTATTCTCTCTAGTCAAATTTGTCGTTTTTCACTTCCTTTTTTTGTTTGTGAAGCGCTGTGTTGACTGACTGGTCATGATGCCGCGTATTATCCAATCAGCGTGGCCATGATGCTGCGTATTATCCAATCAGCACAGAGTCAATCCAAAACCACGCCCCCACTTCCTGAAGCCAGGGCATGAAGAGAGAGCAGTGGCTAAACTTTTGATAAAAATTACGTATTTTGACAGAGCGACTCCATACTCGAGGATGCACACCCTCGTAACCTCAGCAAAGCACATATAAAATCTTAGGTCAGTTTGACAAACAGTTCAAGAGATATGCGCGGAGCAGACACACACACACACAGATATGCTGTATTTATAGACGTACCAGCACATAGTACACACTATACAGTACAAAATTTGTTAAACTACAAAAAATGCCATTGTCTGCAATAAAAAAATGCAAATGATACAATAAATCATTGAGAAATATGATGTTCATGTTTTATTCAGTACATGAAAAAACAGCAACTTTTTATATGTTAAAGATAGACCGTATTGTACTGAGGGAAATTCAGATTCTCAGAAAAAACGCCGCTTAACAATTAATCATTAATCGATCAATAAGGTGAATCAATTATCAATTAATGAATTAATTGATATAACTTGCATCCCTAGTGTAAGTGTTGTTATAAAATTATATATTTTCTGTACGTTACATGTTGGTTGTTGCAACTGTATAGTTTGTTGAAATTTATTGTTTCCTGACCGGAACTGATGTTTCCGTCTGGAATGCCGCTGGGATTGTTTTTATTGTAGCACATAGCGGAAATGAGAAGAACGCTGTGCCACGTTATTCAGCTATCTGGCACTTAAGTTTGATTGAAGATTGAAGCCAAGCAGTTTGTTTTACCTTCAGAACTCTTTTCATGACAAGCGGCCAACGAGGTATTTGTTTTGTAACTTGTTTATATTATTTCGCTCTGTACTGTATATATGGTTATGCGTTACGTTTCCCCATACAGTTCTCACGGCGTGACGATGAGGGAGGTGCATAAGTCCCAATAAACGCCCGTTTAAAAGAACCAACCTATGTCTGTTGTCGTGAAGAGAGCTACAGTGAGAACTCGCCTGCTCAACACGGGTAACAAGGACTCCGAGATCACGGCGGGTAGCGAGGAGAGGAAGATCCAGGTCGTCAGTTAAGCAAGTCCATACCGCACTGTCGTCATAGCAACCGCAAGTAACGGCCGTTAGACTGTGTTAAAGCGCAACTTTACAAGTTAAAGCCAAAAGGCGCTCCACCTCAAGTTTCAAGTTAAGGTGGTGTGAGAAGTGGTTTAACTTGGACATTGCAATAAGGACTCAGATCTATCAGCTTGTGTGCTATTTAGCTGTTGTGGTTGGAGATTATCAGATGTCCTGATTTTCACAGTTGCTTCATGTTACAAGGTTAAAGTCGATGTTAAATTTATATGTAAATTAACAATCTTTGATGAACGTTAAAAAATGGCATTTTAATCTGAAACTAAGATTTATGCAAGCTTTGTGTCTATAAAATTTCAACAAGCTTAAAGGGCATTTTCAGTGAAGTTAAAGGGCACTTAACCCAACTCTGTTTTTTCCTATTTTGTAAAATAAGCAATTTAATGCATTTCTAAACATATTATCTCATCTGTTAAAGTTCATATTTACATATTGTGTTAAGGTAATTTCACTGTTTTTATTCTTGCTTTGAAATTGAAGTTAGCTGAAAAGTGGCTAAGTTTAAATGTTTATACAGTTATCTTAATGCAGTATTGAAGTCAGTATAATTACAAACTAGACATCATCCAGTTGTTTCACTGTTGTTCAAGTTATCTCAAAATGTCTGACACAAACACTGAGACCTGCCACAAGATGGCTGACTCATCTGCCCAACCTGAAGTTACCAAATCTGCAGAAGCAGAAGGGCTGCGAAGAGGCGAAAGAATTCGAACCCTCACAGAGAAGGGGAGAGAACTTCAAGAAGACAAGATGAAAAGTATCCAACGACGGTACAGAATCATTTATGAGAAATGGAGGTACCATGCTAGAATAGGCAAGGAAATACTGACCAATGAAGCCTCAGAGGATGAATTGAGTGAGCTGATTGAAAATATAAGCAGCACTTGCTCCGAGGTAAAAGCCATATATGAAACATTACGCAAAATACAAACTCCTGAGCCAGATCTGCGATGCAGAGTAGACACTTGCGTTTCACTCTCAGAGTTAATTATTCAAAAGGCAAAAGGGCAGCTTAAGGAGCCTAAAACAGAAGAAGAGGATGAACCTTGGCCCGATGTTGGATCAGTTCTAAACTCAACTTGCTCCTTATCAAGGCCACCATCTCATCAATCAAAATGTTCTATTCGTTCTAGTACTAACTCAGCCAAAAGATGTGAGGCTGCAGCGGAGGCTGCCGCATCCCAGGAAGTTTTAGCAGTATTGGATGAACAAGAAAGAGAAGAGGCTGAACTCCAAAGGCTAGAGGCTGAAGATAAACGACGGCTTGCACAATTTGAATCTGAAACCTTTGCCAGACAACAAGAAATGCAAGACAAACGTAGAAGGCTTAAACGCTTGGAAGAAGTGAAGAAGTTAAATGCTGCAAGAGCACGAGTAATGGTCTATGATCAAGTTGAAGAAAATTTTAAAACAGCTGAATTGCTGTATGATGTTGAATTTGGAGAAACACAAGCCCTCAATGCCTCAAGTCCCTCCTTCATCCCTCAGTCTCTGCCAGTCACCACACAAGCCCTCAGTGCTTTAAGTCCCTCCTTTATTCCTCAGTCCCTGCCAGTCACAGCTCAAGCTCCACCCATTCCTACAGTACAGAACACCTCAGATTTGGTCCGCATGCTAACGGAAGCTATAAATGCGAATCGTCTTCCAACACCAGAGCCTGCATTATTCACTGGAGACCCCTTGAGATTCAAGGACTGGCGACTCTCTTTTGAAACATTGATTGACAGGAAAAACATCCCAAAGAATGAAAAACTGTATTACCTAAGGAAGTATTTAGGTGGTGCTGCAAAAAAGGCCGTTGAAGGATTCTTCTTATTGGGCACTGAAGCTGCATATGACTCGGCCTGGCAGCTTTTGGAAAAACGTTTTGGAGACCCATTTATAATTGGGAAATCCTTCAGGGACAAACTACATGGATGGCCAAAAATAAGCACAAAAGATGGTTGTGAATTAAGGGAATTTGCAGACTTCCTTAAGAGCTGTGAGGCTGCAATGCCCCACATGAAGACATTAGAAATTCTTAATGACTGTAATGAAAGCCAAAAAATTCTGCTGAAGTTACCAGATTGGCTGGTATCCAGATGGAACCGTAAAGTGATGGAAGTCAGAGAAGCAAACGCTGATTATCCACCATTTAAAGAGTTTGTAGACTTCCTGTCTAAGGAAGCAGACCTTGCTTGTGATCCCATATCCTCAATTCAAGCGCTCAAAAGTGTGGAAGGTGAGAAAACAAAACACACCCGAAGCCAAACTATTCAAGCAAAGACACTGGCCACAGATACAAAACAGAGCAGCATTCCATCATGTGTTTTCTGCAAAAGAGCAGGACATGACCTTGCTAAGTGCAGAAAGTTCAGTGAAAAGACAGTTCAAGTTTGTGCAAGCAGAGAAGCTTTGTTTTGGATGTCTGAATGTAGGACATCACTCAAAGGAGTGTGACAACAGAAGTACATGCCAGAGGTGCCAAAGAAGACATCCGACATGTTTGCATGAGGAGAAGTTTAAAGACCGTCAAAGGCTGACTGCTCCAAAAGGAGAAGACAGCTCAAAGGACAAAGCAGAGATCAAAGAAGTAGCTGCGACAGCAACTACCAACAGAGTCATACAAGAGGGCCCAAACACACAAACATCCTCAATCGTACCAGTCTGGATCTCGTCTACAAAGCATCCAGACCACGAAGTTCTTGTGTATGCACTCTTAGACACTCAAAGCGATACAACTTTCATCCTAGACGAAATAGCCCAAGACCTCGATACAAGCAAAGAGAATGTCAGCTTGCGGCTATCCACAATGACTACAAAATCAGTAGTCATAACCTCTCAGAAACTGACAAACTTGCAAGTGAGAGGATACAACTTAGAGAGAAGAATTCCATTGCCAGCACTTTTCACACGAGAGTTCATCCCAGCAGATAGGTCACACATTCCAACCTCTGAAACAGCACTAAAGTGGCCTCATCTTGAACAACTGGCAGACAAGATTCCACCACCACTAGATTGTGAAGTAGGACTACTAATCGGCTACAACTGCCAACAAGCCCTTCTTCCAAGAGAAATTCTGTTTGGGAAAGACAATCATCCATATGCACAGCGAACTGATCTTGGCTGGAGTATTGTCGGCTGTGCAAATCCCGAAGCTAACTACAATGATGCAAAGAGATTCCACACATTCGTAGCCAACCGGATCCAGTGCATAAGATCTAGCACAGATCCCGCACAATGGCGACATGTCAGCACTGAAAACAACCCAGCTGACTGCGCTTCAAGAGGACTGAGTGCAGCTCAGTTAAAAGAGTCTAATTGGCTGACAGGACCTGATTTTCTTTGGCACCAGAATCTTCCACGTGAAGAGGAAATGGTGGGAGATGTTGAAAGAACTGACCCTGAACTTCGCAAAGCCCATGTCCATACAGTCATGATGAAAGGAATAGAGTCAGTGGCGAAACGCCTCGCCAAATTCTCTGACTGGTCCAGGGCAGTTAGAGCCATTGCTAGGCTCAAGAGATTTGCCAAAGAAATCAAAGGACTTCAGCCAAGAACAAATGAAGCAACCAGTCTTGAAGAAAGAAAGGAAGCAGAAAGCTTTATCATCAGGCTAGTGCAAGAAGATGCCTTTGCTGCGGACATACAAAAAATCAAAGCTCAGAAGGGAGACACCTTGAACAAGTACAGCAAGTTATATAAGTTGAACGCCTTCTTGGACAAGAACAATGTCCTAAGGGTAGGAGGACGATTGTCCCAGTCAGCCTTGCACCATGATGTAAAACATCCGGCGATCCTTCCAAAGAAATCCCATGTTTCAACACTGCTTGTCAAGCATCATCATGAGCGTGTATACCACCAAGGAAGAGGTATAACCTAGACTGGTTTACCTTCAAAGGCCCATTCACAAGGTGGTTACCTTGCTTGAGGGAAATTAAGTAGAAATTAAACAAAGTGGGTCACATTCTTTCAGAGTTCAAATAACCCAAGCCATTGATTCCATTTATAATCTGTGTTTAAAAGAAATCCCGCATTTAAATCAATGAGTGATTTGGTGGGAGTGTAAGTGTTGTTATAAAATTATATATTTTCTGTATGTTACATGTTGGTTGTTGCAACTGTATAGTTTGTTGAAATTTATTGTTTCCTGACCGGAACTGATGTTTCCGTCTGGAGTGCCGCTGGGATTGTTTTTATTGTAGCACATAGCGGAAATGAGAAGAACGCTGTGCCACGTTATTCAGCTATCTGGCACTATTTTATTTATTTAGCGAATGCAAAGTCCTTAAGCCAAGCAGTTGCCTCCTGGTTTGCTGTATGGAGGGTGTGTAATCCTCCTTCCAGTCTTTGGAGCGGGCAAGCCTCTATGATGTGTTCCATTGTTTGCTCCTCTCCACATGCGCACAGTGGGCTAGGGCTACTGCCCCATCTGTGAAGGCTGGCCAAGCAGGGGCCATGTCCAGTCCTGAAGCGATTGAGTGTAGACCACTGTCTCCTTGGGAGGTTGGTGCCCGGGACCTGTTGGTTGGGGTTTATCACCAGCTGTTTGTTTGGGACCTCCTTGGTCTCCCATTCCTCTTGCCAAGCTGTCTGGATGGTAAAGTCAGCTGGGGGAGGGTTTTTCCAAATCGGCCGTCTGGATGAAAGTCGGGCAGTGGGTGGAGTGTAGATATCTGCATGGATTGGTAAGTGAGGAGAATCTTTAACTTTTTGGAGCATCCTTTGAGTTAATGCTGCTCGCCGGATGTGTGGAGGGGCTATGTTTGACAGTACAGAGAGCCAGGGGAGTGGTGTTGAGCGGATTGTTCCAGTTATAGTTCTCATGGTTGTGTTGAGCTGGGTGTCTACATGGTGTGTGTAAGATGACCTGGACCAGACAGGGGCACAATATTCTGCTACAGAGTATGAAAGGGCCAGTGCTGAGGTGCGCAGGGTGGAGACTGCCGCCCCCCATTTTGCACCAGCGAGCTTGCAGAGCAGGTTGTTTCGTACCTTCACCTTAGCAGCCGTCCCCTTTAGATGTTCCTTGAAGGATAAGGTCCTATCAAGGGTCACTCCAAGATAAGTTGGATTTGGGGCATGCTTAAGCTTGAGTCCGCTCAGGTGGATGTTTAGTTCTCTGGCAGCTTTTGCATTGTGGAGATGGAATACACTGTAGACGGTTTTTGCTGGGCTTGGTTTTAGGCGCCAGATTTTGCAGAACTGGTCCAGTTTGGCAAGATCTTCCGTGAGCACCCGTTCCAGTGGTTCAAAGTCTGGTGCTTGGAATGCCAAACAGATGTCGTCTGCATAGGTGAATTTGCGGGATTTTGTAGTAGGCAGGTCGTTTATGTAGAGGTTGAACAGAGTTGGAGCTAGAACTGAGCCTTGTGGGAGTCCGTTTTTCTGCATTCTCCATGCACTTGTTTTCTGACTGAGGTGGACTCTGAACCTTCGGTTGGTCAGCAGGGTTTTTATAATTGCTGTTGCCCAAGCAGGGATTGCCTTTATAAGTTTCAGGAGGAGGCCTTTGTGACAGACCGTATCATAGGCGGCTGTAAGATCGAGAAACACAGCCCCTGTCTTCAGTCTGCTCTCGAAGCCATTTTCGATGAAGGTGGTTAGGGCCAGTACTTGTTCTCCTGTACTGCGGTCCTTGCGGAAACCTGCTTGATCCACACTTAGAATATCCTCTACTTCTGGGGAAATGCGTTGCAGTATTAGGCGCTCCATGATTTTGTAAGGAACGCTGAGTAGGGAGATTGGGCGGTAGCTTGCTGGTAATTTGTGGTCTTTGCCAGGTTTTGGGATGGCAATGACCTTTGCTGTCCGCCATTTCTTTGGGATCGAGTTTGTTTGTGTGATCCTTGTGTAGAATTGTGTCAACCAGGTTAGGGCTCGGGGGCCAAGATTTTTCATGAATTCTGGGAAGATGTTATCGTATCCTGCTGCCTTTCCACATTTCAGGCTCTGTAGGACTTTCTCCAGTTCAGCAGCCTCGAAGGGTTCAGGGTTCGTTTCCTCTACAGGCATTTTTTGGTGTTTTTTTAGCTCAGTTGTAACTGCTCTTCTGGTGTCTTTGTCTTGGGGTGCTTTGGCGATAGTCAGTAGGTGGGATGCAACTTGGTTGGGTGTGACGGATACTCGGCTTTGGCTAGGAGGCTTCTGTGCAGCTCCTAGGCGACGGATGAGGCTCCAACATTTCCTGCTAGAGTGGGTATCTGGCACTTAAGTTTGATTGAAGATTGAAGCCAAGCAGTTTGTTTTACCTTCAGAACTCTTTTCATGACAAGCGGCCAACGAGGTATTTGTTTTGTAACTTGTTTATATTATTTCGCTCTGTACTGTATATATGGTTATGCGTTACGTTTCCCCATACAGTTCTCACGGCGTGACGATGAGGGAGGTGCATAAGTCCCAATAAACGCCCGTTTAAAAGAACCAACCTGTGTCTGTTGTCGTGAAGAGAGCTACACCTAGTCAGGATCATAAACACACAGCTCAGAAAGAGCCCATCCACCCATTAGTTTATTAAATTTAGTATATTTTCTCACACACCCCCAAATCTGTCAAACAGTTTGATCTCACTGAAAGCAGTACAAATAACACACTTTATGCCCTGCAAACATGCTGCTGGCAATAAAAATACACTTAACATTCAACAATTTATCAATAGGGGCATATAAGTGAACAACAAGATTTAGTCACACAAAAAAAAAGTGAACACTGCGGTTGTTACGGTTGCATTATCCTCCGGGGTAGGCTTGTTCATAGTCCGGTACTATATACAGGTGCATCTCACTAAATTAGAATATCATTGAAAAGTTGATTTATTTCAGTAATTCAGTTCATAAAATGAAACTCATTTTATATATATTCATTACAGACAGTGTGACATATTTCAGGTGTTTATTTCTTTTAATTTTGATGGTTAGACTTGCAGCAAATGAAAACCCGAAAATCAGTTTCTCAAAAAAATTAGAATATTATATAAGATCAATTTTAAAAAAATGATTTTTTTTTAATAGAAATGTTGGCTGACAAAGTATTTCCATGTACACACTCAATACTTGGTCAGGGTTCCTTTTGCATGAATTAATACTGCATCACTGTGGCATGGCATGAAAGTGATCAGCCTGTGTTACTGCTCTAAAATGTCCCGGTCAACAGCTACATTGACTTTGGACTTGATAAAACACAGTGGACTAACACCAGCACATGACATGGCTCCCCAAATCAGGTGCCAAGTCCTGTCACTTGGAAATCAAGGTCCCAGAGTCTGGAAGAAGAGTGACCAGGCATGGAATCCAAGTTGCTTGAGGTCCAGTGTGAAGTTTCCACAGTCGACGATATGTGGAGCCATGCCATCTGCTGGTGTTTTTCCACTGTGTTTAATCAAGTCCAACGTCAGTGCCGCCATCTAACAGGAAATTTTAGAGCACTTCATGCTTCCCTCTGCTGACAAGCTTTATGGAGATGTTGATTTCATTTTCCAGCAGGACGTGGCACCTGCCCACACTGTCAAAAGTATAGTACGGTTTAATGACCATGGTATCACTGCGCTTGATTAGCCAGCAAACTCTCCTGACCTAAATCCCACAGAGAATCTATGGTGTATTGTCAAGAGAAAGATGAAATACACCAGACCCAATAACGCAGACAAGCTGAAGGCCGCTATCAAAGCAACCGGGGCTTCCATAACACCTCAGCAGTAACACAGGCTGATCGCCTCCATGCCACGCTACATTGATGCAGTTGTTATGCAAAAGGAGCCCCGAACAAGTATTGAGTGTGTACATGGACATACTTTTCAACGGCCAACAATTCTATTAAAAATCTCTTTTTTTAAAAATTAATTTTATATAATCTTATTTTTTGAGAAACTGAATTTGAGGTTTTCATTTGCTGTAAGCCATAATCATCAAAAAGAAAAGAAATAAATACTTGAAATATATCACTCTGTGTGTAATGAATCTATATACGAGTTTCAGTTTTTGAATTTAATTACTGAAATAAACCAACTTTTTGATGACATTCTACTTTATTGAGATGCACCTGTAATGCGGTTATCGCAACAGCCCTACTGGGCACTCACATCTCCTCTGACCCCTCCTGGTCAGTCAACACCAAGGCCCTGGTGAAGAAAGCCCAGCAGCAACTGCACTTCCGTATCCTGAGAAAGAACAACCTGGACCAGCAGCTGCTGCTGGCCAGCGTGCTCACCTACTGTCTGGGTGTGTGGTACACCGGCTCCACAGCTGAGAACAGGAAAGCTGTGCAGAGGGTCATCAACACTGCCCCCCCCCAAAAAAAAAAAAAAAAATCATCGGCAACCCTCTGCCCTCCTTGGAGGACATCTCCAGATCCTCCTGTCTCAGAAGGATCAAGGCCATCCCAGGAGACCCCTCACATCACGCACACCTGCTTCCCTCTGGACGACGGTTCAGATCCATCAGATCCCACACCTCCAGACTGAAAAACAGTTTCTTCCCCTGGGCCATCCAGACTGCAAACAGCCACCCCCCCACAGAACCGAGGACCTGTTTTAATTATCATAATAACAGAGTGGTGTGAAAAAGTGTTTGCCCCTTCCTGATTTCTCATTTTTTTGTATGTTTGTCACACTTAAATGTTTCAGATCATCAAACAAGTTTAAATATTAGACAAAGATAACACAAGTAAACACAAAATGCAGTTTTTAATTGAAGGTGTTTATTATTAAGGGTAAAAAAAAAAATCCAAACCAAACCTACATGGCCCTGTGCGAAAAACTGAATGCCCCCCTGTTAAAACATAAATTAACTGTGGTTTATCACATCTTTGAAAGCTGAGCTCAATTTTCTAGCCATTTCTAAAGCTTTGGGACTCCAGTGAACCACAGTGAGAGCCCTTATCCACAAATGGCAAAAACATGGAACTGTGGTGAACCTTCCCAGCAGTGGCCGGCTGACCAAAATCACCCCAAGAGCGCAGTGACAACTCATCCAAGAGGTCACAAAAGACCCCACAACAACATCCAAAGAACTGCAGGCCTCACTTGCCTCAGTTAAGGTCAGTTTTCATTACCCCACCATAAGAGAGAGACTGGGCAAAAATGGCCTGCATGGCAGAGTTCCAAGACGAAAACCACTGCTGAGCAAAATGAACATAAAAGCTCATCTCAGTTTTGCCAGAAAACATCTTGATGATCCCCAAGACATTTGGGAAGATACTCTGTAGACTGATGAGACAAAAGTTGAACTTTTTGGAAGGTGTGTGTCCCATTACATCTGGCCTAAAAGTAACACAGTCTTTCAGAAAAGGAACATCATACCAACAGTAAAATATGGTGGTGGTAGTGTGATGGTCTGGGGCTGTTTTGCTGCTTCAGGACCTGGAAGACTTGCTGTGGTAAATGGAACCATGAATTCTGCTGTCTACCAAAAAATTCTTAAGGAGAATGTCCGGCCATCTGTTCGTGACCTCAAGCTGAAGCACACTTAGGTTCTGTAGTAGGACAATGATCCAAAACACACCAGCAAGTCCACCTCTGAATGGCTTAAGTAAAACAAAATGAAGACTTTGGAGTGGCCTAGTCAAAGTCCTGACCTGAATCTTTCGTGTTTACTTGTGTTAGCTTTGTCCATCCATCCATCCATCTTCTACCGCTTTTCCAGAGGTCCAGGTCGCAGAGGCAGCAGTTCAAGCAGAGAAGCCCAGACTTCCCTCTCCCCAGCCACCTGCTCCAGCTCTTCAGAGAGGATACCAAGTCGTTCCCAGACCAGCTGGGAGACATAGTCTCTCCACCGAGTCCTGGGTCTGCCCCGGGGTCTCCTCCCAGTGGGACGTGCCTGAAACACCTCAAGTGGGAGGCGTCCAGGAGGCATCCTAATCAGATGCCCATACCACCTCAACTGACTCCTTTCAAAGTGGAGGAGCAGTGGTTCTACTCTGAGCCTCTCCCGGATGACTGAGCTCCTCACCCTATCTCTGAGGGTGAGTCCAGCAATCCTACAGAGAAAGCTCATTTCAGCCGCTTGTATCCGCGATCTTGTTATCTTTGTCTAATGTTTAAATTTGTTTGATGATCTGAAATTTTTAAGTGTGACAAATATACAAAAAACTGAGAAATCAGGAAGGGGGCAAACACTTTTTCACACCACTGTACCTGTCTTTGCACTCCACACTTTCATGTATATTGACCCATCCATGAAACCGCTACCATACCTGTGTATTTTTTCCATAATCCTGGGCTATTTTATTATGCCTTGGTGAAAATGGAGGCATACAGTAACCACTGAGTGTGTCTGTTTGTGGTTGTGTCGGTCTGTCCGCCTCTCTGTTTTAGTTCGCTGGTCAAAATTAAGTGGAACTAAAGGCTTGTATCATTGTATTATTATTATTATTATTATTATTTGCCAGAATTTTGAAATAATGCTTTGTTTTTGAAATAAACACAGAAATAGCTCACCTTTACCGACAATGGAACGGTACTGCACATGCGTGCGGAAACCCTTGCCAGAGAGCTAAATTGGCTCTTGCCTGGTTACGCCCCCTCATGGGAAGCATGAAAACACGTTTTAGGGGGATGAAGGCACCCATTTTGTATAGTAGTCTTCGGGTCAGAGGAGAGCCCTCCCCTCTCCTCTGAGAGGCTGGCCTTGCAGCATCAACTACTGGTGGGCGGGAGTATGGGTGGAGCTTAGGGATGCAAGTTATAAATTAATTCATTAGTTGATCACTGATTCACCTTATCGATCAATTAACGAATAATTGATAAGGGCGTTTTTCCTGAGAATCTGAATTTCCCTCAGTACAATACGGTCTATTTTTAACATAAAAAGTTGCTGTTTTTTCATATACTGAATAAAACAAACATTATATTCCTCAATAATTTATTGTACCATTTGGATTTTTTTTTACTACAGACAATGGCATTTTTTTTGTAGTTTAACAAATTTTGTACTGTATAGTGTGTACTATGCTGGTACATCTCAGTAAATTACAAATGGCATGATTTTTTTACTTATTTTAAAAACTATAACCGATATCACACATTTATTTTTTTCTTTAGTTATATTAAAAAAAACTTTCATGTTCTAATTTACTGATATGCACTGGTAGACTGTTTTAACAGGAAAATAAACTGTGAGCTGCTTCATCTGTTGCATGTTAACCATTATCACAGTACCCTGCAATCCAAGCAAACCCAGAAGGATCTGGGCTCCTCTGCTGTTTGTTACCTCAGTGGCAACTTGAGTCCGGTCTGCTTTTCCATCTAGCAGCAGGTTGAAGGGAGGCAGCGGGGATAGGTTTTCGGTAACCGGTCAACTCGCCCCAATGCGTGCTCGCTCCACCACCTCCTCAACCAGGACGCTCCTGTTCGAGCACGCACCACCACCTGCCCGCTCCACGCCGAACTCGCCCCACATGCTGCCCGCCCCTACTGACACTGTGCACTGCAGCTGACCTGAGTGATCTAATTACGCCTGTTCTCCATGATCGCTTCCATGTAATTATCCTTGCCAGACTAATTTTAACAGGTTCACTTTGCTGAGAAATGTAGTCTATGCACAAAAAAATTCCAGTTTCCCATTAGGGAAGTGTTGAAACATTGCGGTGGAGAAAGCTCCCTGTGGAGCAAGCTTGTCAAGACACAACCAGGTTATGGGGCAGCTGTTGCTGGCTGGAGCCAGTTTGTTGCCTGCTGGTAAAGCATGTTTTTGCGCTTCTGTAGCCTGCTGCAGTCCGTTTTTCCACCCCATTGATTTGACGGGTGGACATTAGCACTTGTGGCTCTCCAACATAACCCGAAGGGCTTAGCGTCTTCTGCTGTTTCGGTTGAAATGTGGCAGTGGGTGACCATGTGCGGTCCCACCTGGACGGCAAAGCCACTACATTTCATAGAACAAGCTCCCACTGAAAAGGACTGCTGAGTTATCAATTAATTGGCAATTAATTTAATTTAGTTGACTAAATTCTTATCGACAATTAACTGAAAGTCTATTAATCATTAACATCCCTAATGGATCTAATTAGAATATTCCTAGATCCACGCAATCTTAAGTAGGTGTAAAATTTAAAAGCTCTTTCCAAGCATTTCTAAGGCAATGAAAGTTTTTTGTGGGTAAAAAGCCACAATATACTATTTTGGGCAACACATATTTGTTTTTGAGGTGGTTTTAGAGCCGCCAGAGTGTATCTTTATACTGGCGGCTGGCCAGAAACGGTGGCCAGCTTATTTCAAGTCTGTTTAAAAAAAAAAGGCAGTGCTGAAGTTGGATTTATTGTCTCGATTAACAAACCACAATACCTTTGTGGTAATGGACTCTTTTATTTCATCTGAAAATGCCAAGGAAAGGCCAGCGAAGTGTGCAAAAGCCAAATCGCTAACATGCTAACTAGCAATGCATTGGCTACATTTTGATCTGAGCCTTTTTGGTACCGTCTCAACAGGTGGCTGGTATGTATTAATAATGACTTTTGCACTTGACAATATTTAATTTGTTTACATGTGTGTGAAATGACAACAGACGTCTGCATGCTGACTGAGATGTTTAGCAACAGTTACTGGCTACATTTAGAAGGGTCCATTTTTTCTCAGCTGCGCAAAATACTGGTTAAACAAACAATTATATTTTGTCCGTTATTGCTGTCATTTAATAGATTGTGCTTGCCGGAAGTGTTGTATAAAAGCAAGTTGTTATGGTATCATGTATATACTAATTACGGGTGTGATACTCTAATGCCCTCCATGACAGTGTGGCACCTGCAGTTACTATAGTCAATGATACTGCACTTTCATCTGGTGGAACACTGCTTCATTATCAGGCCCTCCTGCTACCCCCCCCCCCCCCAACCCTTCCTGCAGTGATGACCCAGTGATTTTATGAGATTCACAATTGGACAGAGGTTAAAAAAAAATAAAATAAAATATGTGCAGACATATAATTTGAGTCTATAGATTAAAAAGAACACATCTGATTAAAAATCTATGTCACAAAATCAGCTGTAATTTTTTAAATACATTATTTAAGATAAGATAAGATAAGATAAGCCTTTATTAGTCCCACAACGGGGAAATTCCAGGATTGCAACAGCACAGGGATAGCAACACTCAGAGCAACAATCAGAAGGCAAGAAAAAACAAGCAAGCAAGAGCAGCTAATATACATATGTACATATTACTATAAAATATATATATACACACACACACACACAGACACACAGTGCAGAGCATTGTAGCTGGATGGAATAAATATATGAATATATGAACACACAGTGCAGAGCATTGTAGCTAGATGGAATAAATATGTAAATATATAAACACCCACAGTATGGAGCATTGCAGCTAGGTGGAATAAATATGCAAGTATATAAACACACACAGTGCGGAGCAATGTAGCTAGATGGAATAATATGTAGATATATAAAAACACAGTGCGGAGCATTGTAGCTAGATGGAATAAATATATAGATATATAAATATAAACACACCCAGTGCAGAGCATTGTAGCTAGATGGAATAAATATGTAAATATATAAACACACACAGTGCAGAGCATTGTTGCTAGATGGGATGAAACAGCATAACCGTCTATTTAGTTATCCTACATGGTATGATTATGTGCCCATACATATTCTCACCCTCCATAGCGACCGGTATGTTCCTAGTTGTATGCCGGAGAGGACCATTGTGTAAGTTTATTGCATCTTTTGCATTCAAAAAAAAAAAAAAAAAACAACAAAAAACTATTAGTTTGTTACGTCTTTTTGCCATCTCTGCGAGCAGCCCTGCTTAGGTTGTACAGTCTGACAGCCGTTGGTAGGAAGGACCTACGAAACCTCTCGGTTGTGCACCTGGGATGATGTAGTCTGCTGCTAAATGAGCTCCTCAGTGCATCCAGTATGTCCTGCATAGGGTGGAACTCGGACTCCAGCAGAGATGACAGTTTAGCCACCGTCCTTCTCTCTCCTATCTCCTCCATCGGATCAAGGCGTTGCCCCAGGACAGAGCTAGCTTTCTTAATCAGTTTGTTCAGTCTCTTCCTATCGGCTGCAGTAATGCCACTGCCCCAGCAGACCACTCCAAAAGTGATGGCTGATGCCACCACCGTGTCATAGAATGACTTCAGCAGCGCCCCTTGTACACCAAAAGACCTGAGTCTCCTCAGCAGGAACAGCCTGCGCTGTCCCTTCTTGTAGAGTGCGTCAGTATTGTGTGACCAGTCTAGTTTATTGTTCAGATGAATACCCAGGTACTTGTAGGATGTCACCATCTCGATGTCTGTTCCCTGTATATTTACTGGTGCTGTGAGGGGCTGCCCATGCCTGCGGCAGTCCACCACCAGCTCCTTAGTTTTCCTCGCGTTGATCTGGAGGCAGTTCCGATGGCACCAGTCCACAAAGTCCTGGATAAGCCCTCTGTACTCAGCTTCATCTCCGCTGGAGATGAGACCAACGATCGCAGAGTCATCAGAGAACTTCTGTAGATGGCAGTGTGTTGTGTTGTGTGAGAAGTCCGCAGTATAAAGAGTGAACAAGAAGGGAGCCAGCACCGTTCCCTGGGGGGCCCCCGTGCTACTGATGATCGTGTCGGAAACACAGTCCCGGGTTCTCACAAACTGAGGCCGGTTCGTGAGGTAGTCCAGGATCCATGATGACAGGTGCTGGTCCACCCCTGCGCGCAGCAGCTTGTCCTTCAGGATCATCGGTTGGATGGTGTTGAAAGCACTGGAGAAGTCAAAGAACATGATCCTCACCATATTCCCGGGCTTCTCCAGGTAGGACAGAGAACGGTGAAGGAGGAAGATCACCGCATCCTCCACCCCAATGCCATGCTGGTAGGCGAACTGGAGTGGATCCATCGCTGGTTCCACCAGGGGGCGGAGATGAGCAAGGAGCAGTCTCTCCAGGGTCTTCATCAAGTGGGACGTCAAGGCCACCGGTCTGAAGCTGTTCAGGTCTTTGGGGTGGGAAGTTTTTGGTACAGGTACCACACAAGATGTTTTCCACAGCTGTGGTACCCTCCCCAGTTTCAGGCTCATGTTGAAGATATACGTCACAATCCCACACAGCTGGTCTGCACAGGACTTGAGGAGCTTTGCGCTGATGCCGTCCGGTCCCGACGCCTTCCTCGCCTTGATCTTCCTCAGCTCCGTCCTCACCTGGGTCTTGGTCAGGGTCAGGATGGGGGGCTGTGTGTTGGGAGTGGGGGGGGGTGTCGGTGGAGTGGGGAGTGGGTAGCAGGACTTGATTTCTTAGAGGCAGCAGTGGTTGTTGTGCAGACAGGGGGGAGGGCGGTTGGTCAAATCTATTGAAAAACAGATTCAGGTTGTTCGCCCACTCCCTGCCCCCCGTGGCCTGGGGGGAGGTATTCTGGAGCCCCGAGATGGTTTTGAGGTTTCTCCAGACCCCGCTGATGTCGCTCTGTTGCAGCTTGTCCTCCATCTTCTTCCTGAAGCTGTCCTTGCCTTCTCTGATCTTTCTCCTCAGCTCCCTCTGTACGGACTTCAGCATCTCCCTGTTCCCCGACCTGAAGATCCTCTTCTTCTCTCTCAGAAGTGTTTTTATCTCAGGGTTGATCCAGGGTTTGTTGTTTGAGTGACATTATTATTATTTCCCAGAAGTTATTTCCCATAACTTCACTAACTGTTGAGACTCACAAAATGTTCAGGAATTACCAGTTACAAAATCTCATATATTGATTCAAGATGCAACAAATTACATACACAACTTCATTTTTCTCAGATTAAAACTTTTTTTTGGGGGGGGGGATCTCAATTTGGTCACAGTAAAATCATAAATCTACTAGAAAAAATATGAAGAGGTTCAAACAAAACTTGCAAATTTATGTTTATATAAATAAAAAACGTGCAAATCAAAATTAAAAAGTAACAAAAAAGTCTCACATATAAGGAAAAACCATAGATATTTATGAGAATAAAGTGTCAAATGTAAAAAATACATTTTTAAAAAATCATAAATTACAAAAATCCTCGGGTTTTTTCTAGTTTTACCTGCACACATGTACTTGTTTTTCCTCTTTTATGACTTACTTTTTGTGTGTACTAAACTAGAGGGGGTTTGGAAACTTAATTCTCCGTAACAGTGACACATAATACATTTTAAATGCTGCGTTTAGGAACTGAAAAGGGCCTGAGGACAGCGTCCACGTCTTTACAGCGACAGGAATAAGTTCAGCTTCCGCCCTGAACTCAACCACAGGCTCTGCTGGAGCTAACTCTGCTAACCTGTTAGCTACACATGCTTGCCGGCTAAGTCAGCTAGTTCCCGCTGAGTTTCACCTTTAAACGGAGCTCTACACGCTCTACTTTCACGTCTGTCTATTTCATAAACACTGCTGTATTACAAGCTACTGACGACAACTTGAATATCAAGTTTGAACTGAACGTAACTCACCACATTTGAGAAGTTTACCAGCAACCAATGGGCACTGTTCTAACTAAAACACGATCAGTCAGCGTTGCCACATTCTTCTTTTCTTTTTACGGCGGTTGGCAGCCAGCTTACTGGAGGCGCATTACCGCCCCCTACTGCTCCGGAGCGTGGGCCATAGGCAGGCTCACAGACTAATATCCGGGGAAAAAACATTTGCCTTTCACCCTCTGACTCAACCAAGTTCCTCTTCTTTTACCTACTCCTTCTATCCTATTATAAACTATTGTGTCCTTTAAAAATTCCACCAAAACCCTAACCTGTGGCCGCTCAACCACGTTCAGTAGTCAGTCTGTGGTACTGCCCTCTGTGTCATACCCTTTGCACCTTAAAAGAACGTGTTCCACCAACTCCTCTTCAAAGCACCTTTCACACAAACCTGTCTGATGTTTCCCTAGTAGTCTCAGTGTCTTGTTTAACCCACCTATCCATCCATCCATCTTCTTCCGCTTAATCCTTTTTAGGTCACGGGGGGGCTGGAGCCTATCCCGGCATCTGTGGGCGAGAGGCAGGGTCCACCCTGGACAGATTATCCATCCATGACAGGGCCAACACAGAGAGACAGACAACCGTTCACTGTCAGCCTTGTCAACACAGTTTCCTTTCTCCTGTCACCACATCCCACTCTCACCTCTTTAACACTTTTCTGAATCTGAAATAGGAGCCCGCCTCTCCCCTCACTATCCCACCTCTCTGGCCAAAGCCGTGGGACTTTTCCCCAAATTATAGCTTTGACCTCTGCCGTGCTAACACTAACGTTCATTTCTGTTGTGTCTTTTTGTAATGCCCTTTTAGCCAACTTGTTGGCCTCCTCATTTCCATCCATCCATTTTCTACCGCTTTTCCGGAGGTCCGGGTCACAGAGGCAGCGGTTCAAGCAGAGAAGCCCAGACTTTCCCTCCCCAGCCACCTGCTCTCCTCATTTCCCTTGATGCTTATATGAGCTGGGACCCACACAAATTTCACCTGGTTTCCTGTGTTTATTATTCTGGAGAGTGACTGGATGCTCTGTCAGCTACTTAAAAGGAATGACCTCATGCTTGTAAGAACGGGTGAGTAGTCTGACCAAATTAAGACCTTGCTCTGCTTACTCGTTTCCACCCACCGTAATGCTACCAAAATTGCCACCATCTCCACCATGTAAACCCCTAATTTGTCAGTTGTTCGTACTGCCACCCCAAATCCTGTCGCCCCAGTTTCAGGTTGTTCTGTGTATATCAGTAGAAAGTTACAATACTCCATCATGAAATGTTGCCAGATCTCACGAGAGAAACAAGCAACCAGCTCTATGAAAACAAGCCCAAAAAAGCCCAACAGCCAACCTATCACACTGTGTAAAAGAGGGGCTGCTTGGTAACAGTATAGATATGTCGATTTATTTTTGTTTGCAGTGAATTGACTGTAAATACACTTAGCACTGAATAACTGAATTTTATAAACTCTAATTAAAGGAAACTACATATGCACTCTGCATAAGCAACAGCAAACTGACAGTAAACCTGACAATTAACAAAAAAATTGAAAAACTGTAATCAGAATTAGTGATGGCTAGTCTTGGTTCCAGAAAGTAAAAATCCTGGAACTAGGATTTCCCATCTCTGCTCACAATACATCAGTATAACTTAACATTAATGCATTTAAAATACACTTGCGGTGGTTTCACTATGTCTACCGTGCTTTTAATAAGATGCAGTTTATCAAGGTACATGTCCCTTCTTATTGGTTAAACCTCTCGTGCCTTTACCCAGTCATGACACAGACCGAGGCAGTTCCTGTTTGGATTCAGTAAACTCAACCCAACAAACTTTTGGGGAGTAGTTTTTTCCAGTGGTCAATTTCCATTCATCCATCCATTTATCTTCTACCGCTTAATCCTTTTTTGGCTCGCAGGGGGGCTGGAGCCTATCGCAGCATCTTTGTTCACGAGGCAGGGTACACCCTAGACAGATCGCCAGTCCATCGCAGGGCCAGCACAGAGAGACAGACAACCATCCACTCTCACAGTCATACCTAAGAACAATTTAGAATCCCCAGTTTGACGCCAATTAACCTAACCTGCATGTCTTTGGCCTGTGGGAGGAAACCGGAGTATCCAGAGCAAACCCATGCAGACGTGGGGAGAACATCAATGGTCAGTTTATTAATTGGAATTATTTGTCAAAAATTTCATGTGTGTGGATTCTGTCCATGGACTAACCTATGTTAATTAAATTAATATTTGGTTTATTCCATGTCATTTGATCTCTCTCTCTCTCACACACACCTTAATAGGAAAAATGCCAAATTTTAGCTCTGAATTTTCAAAGTTTTGAGAATTGCATGCTTGAAATTTTCACACTGTGTTATAGATTGAATGTTGCTATGATCAGCCAGGGCCGACAGAGGGGTCTAACCAGTAAATTAGTGATCAGACATAAAGTACATAGAAAGTGTTAAAGGAGCCTGTAGCGTCTAAGGCCTGGGAGACACAAAGCCAATATCTCTGACTAAACCAGAATGACGACCGACTGCATCACCTTTTTTTTTTGTTTTTTCACCAGTTTTTGTACATGAAAAAAAAGTTGCACGAGCAGGAAGAGTACAGTAGTGGTCAGAGAGGCTGTTGGCACAGATTGGCAGCCACATTTCTGTCTGTCTGCCTCAGGGCAGCTGTGGCTACAGCAGTAGCTTACCACTACCATTGTCTGTCTGTGGAGTGAATGAATAATGGACTGTATACAGTGGATATAAAAAGTCTACACACCCCTGTTCAAATGCAGGTTTTTGTGATGTAAAAAAAATGAGACCAAGATAACTCATTTCAAAACTTTTTCCACCATTAATGTGACCTATAACCTGTACAACCCAATTGAAAAACAAACTGAAATCTTTTAAGGGGAAAAATAAAAAACTTACAATAACCTGGTTGCATAAATATGCACACCCTTAAACTAATACTTTGTTGCAGCACCTTTGGCTTTTATTACAGCACTCAGTCTTTTTGGGTAGGAGTCTACCAGCGTGGCACATCTTGATGTGGCAATATTTGCCCACTCTTCTTTGCAAAAACACTCCAAATCTGTCAGACTGTGAGGGCATCTCCTGTACACAGCCCTCTTCAGATCACCCCACAGATGTTCGATCAGATTCAGGTCTGGACTCTGGCTGGGCCATTCCAAAACCTTAATCTTCTTCTGGTGAAGCCATTCTTTTGTTGATTTGGATGTGTGCTTTGGGTCATTGTTGTGCTGAAAGATGAAGTTCCTCTTCATCTTCAGCTTTCTAGCAGAAGCCTGAAGGTTTTGTGCCAACATTGACTGGCATTTGCAACTGTTCATAATTCCCTCCACCTTGACCAAGGCCCCAGTTCCAACTGAAGAAAAACAGCCCCAAAGCATGATGTTGCCACCACCACGCTTCATTGTAGATATGGTGTTCTTTTGGAGATGAGCAGTGTTGTGTTTGCGCCAAATATACCTTTTGGAATTATGGCCAAAAAATTCAACCTTGGTTTCAATCGGACCATAACACATTTTCCCACATGCTTTTGGGAGATTTCAAATGTGTTTTTGCAAAATGTAGCCAAGCTTGGATGTTTTTCTTCGTAAAATAAGGCTTCCATCTTGTCACTCTAGATAGGAGATTGTTGTCACATGTACTAAACAGCCAGTACTTGCCAGAAATTCCTGCAGCTCCTTCAATGCTGCTGTTGACCTCTTGGCAGCCTCCCTGACCAGCTTTCTTTTCACCTTTTCATCGATTTTGAAGGGACGTCCAGTTAATAATAATGCATCGGTTTTATATAGCGCTTTATCATATATACTCAAAGACGCTTTACAAATAGGTACATTATTCATTCACTCCAGACATACAATGGTAGTGGCAAGCTACTTCTGCAGCCACAGCTGCCCTGGGGCAGGCTGACCGAAACGTGGCAGCCAATCTGCGCCAACGGCCTTTCCGGCCACCACCGAACATTTTTATACATTTATACACATTCATACCCAGTGTTATGGACACTGGAGGCAATGTGGGTGAAGTGTCTTGCCCAGGAACACAACGGCAGGATATCTGGGGAGAGCAGGATTCGAACCGCCAACCATCGGGTTATTAGATGACCTGCTCTACCTCCTGAGCCACTGCCGCCCTACTTACTAAGTGACAGTTCTTAGTAATGTCACTGTTGTGCCACATTTTCTCCACTTGATGATGACTCTCTTCACTGTGTTCCATGGTATATTTAATGCCTTGGAAATTCTTTTGTACCTTTCTTCTGACCGATACCTTTGAACAATGAGATCCCTCTGATGCTTTGGAAGCTCTCTCACCATGGCTTGTGCTGTAAGATGTGACTACAAAAATGTCAGGAAAAGACTACTAGAACAGCTTAACTTTATTTGGGGTTAATCATCCATCCATCCATCTTCTACCGCTTTTCCAGAGGTCCGGGTCACGGAGGCAGCAGTTCAAGCAGAGAAGCCCAGACTTCCCTCTTCCCAGCCACCTGCTCCAGCTCATCAGAGAGGATACCAAGGCGTTTCCAGGACAGCTGGGAGACATAGTCTCTCCAGTGAGTCCTGGGTCTGCCCCGGGGTCTCCTCCCAGTGGGATGTGCCCGAAACACCTTAAGTGGGAGGCATCCAGATCAGATGCCCAAACCACCTCAACTGGCTCCTTTCAATGTGGAGGAGCAGCAGTTCTACTCTGAGCTTCTCCCAGATGACTGAGCTCCTCATCCTATCTCTAAGGGTGAGTCCAGCATTGCTACGGAGAAAGCTCATTTCAGCTGCTTGTAGCCGCAATCTCATTTTTTCGGTCATTACCCAAGGCTCATGACCATAGGTGAGGGTAGAAATGTAGATTGACTAATAAATCAACAGCTTTGCCTTAGAGCTTAGCTTCCTCTTCACCACAACAGACCGGTACAACGTCTGCATCACTGCAGATGCTGTTCCAATCCGTCTGTCAATCTCTTGCTCCATTCTCCCCTCACTTGTGAATAAGACGCCGAGATACTTAAACTCCTCCACTTGGGGCAGGAGCTTGTCCCCAACCCAGAGAGGACAATCCATCTTTTTCCGGCTGAGGACCATGGACTCGGGCTTGGAGGTGCTGATTCTCATCCCAGCTGCTTCACACTTAGCAGTAAACCATCCCAGTAAGACCTGTAGGTCATTGCTGGATGAAGCCAACAGGACAGCATCATCTGCAAACAACAGAGATGAGATCCTGTGGTCACCAAGCATGACACCCTCTGTTCCCTGGCTGCGCCTAGAAATCCTGTCCATAAAAATTATGAACAGGATCGGTGACAAAGGGTAGCCTTGGCAGAGTGCAACTCTCACTGGGAATGAGTCCAACCGAATTTTGGCAATACAAACCAAACTCTCACAACGGTGGTATAGAGACCGGATAGCTTGTAACAACAAGTCCAATACCCCATACTCCCGAAGCACCCCCCCCACAAAAAGCCACGACGGATGCGGTCAAATGCCTTCTCCAAGTCCACAAAACACATGTAAACTGGTTGGGCAAACTCCCACGAACCCTTGAGGATTCTCAAGAGGGCAAAGAGGTGGTTCAGTGTGCCACAGCCAGGCTGAAAACCACATTGCTACTCCTGAATCTGAGGTTCGACCAACGACCGGACGCTCCTCTCCAGTACCCTGGCATAGACCTTCCCAGACAGGCCAAGGAGTGTGATCCCTCTAAAGTTGGAACACGCTGTCCGGTCCCCCTTCTTGAAGAGAGGAACACCATGTTTAATCAGGTGTTAATCAGACACACTTTAAATGGTGGCAAGTGTGTGCTGACTCCCATTTAACATGAGTTTGAATGTGATTGGTTACTTCTGAACACAGCCACATCCCCACTTATAACAGGGTGTGTATATTTATGCAACCAGGTTATTGTAATTTTTTTTTCCCCCCTTAAAAGATTTCAGTTTGTTTTTCAGTTGGGTTGTACAGGTTATAGGTCACATTAATGGTAGAAAAAGTTTTTAAATGATTTATCCTGGTGTCATTTTTTTACATTACAAAAACCTGCATTTGAACAGGGGTGTGTAGACTTTTTATATCCACTGTAAATGCAATCCATTATTTTTACAGACAACAGTAAACAAGCATATTCTGCAGCTGCATCAGTCAATCCAATCAGTGACTGGACTCTTTAACTGATAACTCCAAAGCAAAAAGAAAAAAAGATGTTTGTTTTGTGCTGGTGATCCTGCATATATCAGGCAGACTAGTTTCACCTGAAACTTGTCAGATGGCAGGCTGTTGACTTGCCGTGTCCCAGACCTAAAATCTGAATTATACTTCTGCATTAACACTATGTAGAGCTCACAGCTTAGCACACAACAAACCAAAAATGTTATAAAATGACACAATGTAGCCTATTATGGCATATGTAATGATAATTTTGTCTTGCAATTTGTTTATACTCGGTGTGAAGTATGGTGCAATTACATACAAAGTCAATGGAAAGATGCGAACACACACATGCATTTGCCCCATTGTGTGCAAATACATGCAAATTTGCATCTGCGCATGTTAGATTTTGTTCAGTTTGGACCAAAAATTTGCTTGACTGTGATAGCCAATTAGCATTGATACTCCTCCGTTACCGAGAGAATAAATTAGTTTGAAAATGAGACTGCCACTTACTGGAGACAGACACACCGGTGACAGAGCTCCATGACAGTGTTGAAAAAAAAAGCCAATATCAAGATGCAGTTTCTGGGGGAGGTAGTGATATTTTCCCAGCTAGTGTCCCCTTTTGGCTAATATTGTGACTTCGAACATGATGGTGTTTTTTTTTTTTTGGGGGGGGGGGCGGTATTTCCACAGGTTGTACAAAGCAGCTGCAGAAGTTACGAAGGTAACCTTGCCTCTCTGCAAAGTGACTTTCCCATCAAGAGGAAGAAAGATTGTGTTCCTACTGCCACCCACTGACAGGGATGAGCCACTGCAGGCATCAGTGCAAAACAATAGCAAATTATTTTCAATTTTTGGACCAATTAAGCAAAATTTCCCATTTCACCTTGAAGATAGAGTGCCGGGACACCCCATATAAAAATCACTGCTTAGAGGATTATGAGCCAAAACACTTCATTCAGCAGCATTTCAGTTCAGTAAGTGGTAGGCAGTTGGAGGTTCAGTAAAGCACTGAGTGTTTAAGTGAATTACCGTATTGAACAAATTGTTCTAGAGAACTGATACTTGTGATTCAGCATGTTTAAATGAACTGTGTGGCTCACTACTAAGAACTCTCCCGAGGCCCCTGATGTTTAATGAACCCAACGAGCGATATCATCATATATGCCAAGCTTTGAAAACTATAAACATATCTAGAGTTTTGCATTAATCCTGCCATTTTTACTAAACTCATTAGTTTAAAAATATACAGTGCTGTAAAAACGTATTTGCCCCTTCCTGATTTCTTACATTTTTGCATATTTGTCACACTTAAAATATTTCAGATCCATCCATCTATCCATCTTCTTCTGCTTAATCCTTTTTGGGTCGTGGGGGGGCTGGAGCCTATCCCAGCATCTTTGGGCACACCTTTGAGTACACCCTGGGCAGATTGCCAGTCCATCGCAGGGTCAACACAGAGAGACAGACAATCATTCACTCTCACAGTCATACCTAAGGCAGATCATCAAGCAAATTTTGATATTAGACAAAGATAACCCGACTAAATACAAAATGTACTTTTTAAAAGATGATTTCATTTATTAAGGGAAAAAAGTTATCCAAACCTACCTGGACCTATGTCAAAAAGTAATTGCCCCTTAAACCTAATAACTGGCTGTGCCACCCTTGGCAGCAACAATTGTAATCAAGCATTTGCGATAACTGGCAATGACTCTTTTATATCACTGTTGAGGAATTTTGAAACACTCATCTTTGCAGAATTCAGCAGCCACACTGGAGGGCTTGAGCTTGAGGTCACGGACTGATGGCTGGACATTGTCCTTCAGATTTTTCCGGTAGAGACCAGAATTCATAGTTCCATCGATTACGGCAAGTCATCAAGGTCTTGAAACAGCAAAGTAGCCCCAGACCATCACACTACTACCTCCATGTTTGATTGTTGGTATGATGTTCTTTTTATGAAATGCTGTGTTAGTTTTATGCCAGATGTAATGGAATGCACACTTTCCAAAAAGTTCAACTTTTGTCTTGTCAGTCCACAGAATATTTTCCCCAAAAGTCTTGGGGATCAACAAGATGTTTTTTGAAAAATATGAAATGAACCTTTGTATTCTTTTTGGTCAGGAGTGATTTTGGCCTTGCAACTCTCCCATGGATGCCATTTTTGCTCAGTGCCTAGAGAAGCCATGCACAACAATGTCAAATTATTTGCAGTTTTTTGGACCAATTAACAAGTGAAATTAGATCATTTCCCACAGAAACCTGAACACACCAGGGCACTCTGGTTGAAAAACACTGCTTTAGATGTTGTTCTGGGTTTTTGTTTCTCATCTGTTCTTGAAGTTCTTTAGATTGTCACACCATGTATTGTTTTTTGAGATCTTTTAGCCTAATTTTCTTTTAGGGGCAGTCCTGGCTTGTGTGATGTCCTGGGTGGACCATCTTGCTGCCCCACTCCCCCCCCAAAAAACTTAAATCTAAAGACTGACCTTTCGTGTTTTCCTTGATACAAAATTGTCAGTGACATCATGTGAAAGTTGATGAGCAATGGTGTGGTTAATACTAATGACTGCAAGACCAGTAAAGAGGTTCTTCGTCAATCAATCAATCAATCAATCAATCAATCAATCAATCAATCAATCAATCAATCAATCAATCAATCAATATCATGGTGTATAATTTAAAAACTATAATCATAATCATCAATATTAAATCAGAACAGTTTGAAATGTTTCACTGTGCATGTAATAAATATTGAGAATGCTTATTGACTTATTTTGCAAAAATACATTAACCCTTAAGCTGTGTTTGTGTGCCCCTAGTGGCAGAGCGCGGCACTGCGCCTGTCAACTGGTAATAACGTGCAGAAACACTGCCCAGCCGTACTGAGTTGTACTGATCATGTCAGTTCACAAGGTGGCAGGCACGCATTGGGGGACTCATGGATGACACGTAATACACCAAAGAGGAAGAAATCCTTCTTCTTCTTCTTCATCTTTAAGATGACAACACAAAATGGAGGGCACCCATCGTTGTGGACATATGCAATCGCAGACAGAGGTGCAAATTCAGAGGATTTGGTCCCACATTTGCCAACTATGATTCTAAAAAGATCTTATTTAGCTTATGAAGGTAGATGTTTACATGTTCTTATAACACAGGGAGTGTAAAGCTTGTTGATTTCACCTGCCGGCCAGCGCCCAGAGCGCCATGTGACTGTAGAGCAATCGCCGGTTGCATGTCATCATATAAGATGCATTGCTGCAGAATAAAAGCTAAATTAAGGTGGAATAATCGATAACAGTTTCTGGATGTAGGAGAGAAAGCTAAAATGACCAGGAGAGGACAAAATTACAACCAGAATGCCGCAAAAGGATGTCACCTTGCCAGCAGTAAGTGACAAATGTCTTTGTTTATATGCAAATTAGATGCATAAATTTACTCCTATCTGAAACTTTGGATCATATTCTACATCTTTCTAATTGACAGTAAGCTATTCTCTCTTACCACTTTCAAGTTATAGCCTTGGAAAGTTCTGACATCTGATCTGAATATTTTCTTGAAAAAAAATCTTTACCACTATTGACCACTAGGTGTTATGTCGCAGTTTGGCGACATACACAGTTAGGAGGTTAACTTTAAAAAACTACTTTATTGAACTAGTTTTTATATGTGTTTTTATAGTTTTTATATTTGATTCAAACAAATTAACGCTCAATTTAAGCAAGACAAAATTTATAGTCTTTAACAACCATCACAACTACCCAGTACCCAAACTCAGTGTAAATGGTGTAGAGATTGAAAGGGTATCCGAAACTAAATTCCTTGGAGTAATAATTGATAACAAACTGTGTTGGAAGCCACATATTAATTATATAAAAGGTAAAGTATCCAAATCAATTGCAATATTACACAGAGTGAAAAATTTGCTGAATCAACCCACACTATACACCTTGTATCATTCATTAATACTCCCATACATGACATATTGTAACGAAGTATGGGGAAATACATATAAAACAAACATATATCCACTCTTTATGCTTCAAAAGAGAGCTATTAGAATAATCAACAAAGCAGCTTACAGGGAACCAACAAACCCACTTTTTCTTAAACAAAAAACTCTCAAGTTGAAAGATCTGATCGACTTTAAAACCGCAATAATAATGTTCAAAGTGAAGAATCTATCACTGCCCGCAAATATCCAAAAGTTGTTCCAAACGACTTCCGGTTATGGCTGCCACGTAGGACGGACGTGTCTCGCTCTGCTCTGCTCCTGGAGAAAAAAAATTGGCAAATAACTCTCTCATTTGGGACAGAACGTATCCCAGCGTTTGGGCGAGGATATGTCGGCGAAGCCTAAGGCTGGAAAACCAGGCAAAGGAAAAAGCGAGCCGCCGAAACAGTCCAAATTAACGGACTTTCAGGTCTGTGACGCAGCAAATAAAACTCCATATATGGCGGAGGAGGCTGGCAACGGTGCGATGTCTGCGGGGGGAGGCGCAGATGCGCTGATGGCTGCCATGAGTTCAATGAGAGCGGACTTTTCCTCTAGATTTGATGGGATTATGACAGCGTTGGAAGGAATAAGAAAGGAATTGGGTGACTGTGTAGAACGAACGGCGCAGATGGAGCTCCGTCTCGCTAGTGCTGAAGATGACGTCACCCGTCTTCAATTAAAGGTGCGCACTTTGGAAAAAAAAAATAAATCTCTGGAAAATAATATTTTGGATTTGGAATCTCGGTCGAGACAGAATAACTTGAGGCTGGTGGGTCTTCCAGAGGAATCAGAAGGTCGGGACGTATGTTCCTTTCTGGAAAAGTGGATTCCGGAGGTGCTGGGCAGCGAGGAATTGCAATCAGCAGTGGTTCTGGAAAATGCACATCGTATTGGCCCACGGAGAGATAAGGGACCGCCGAGGACCTTAATTATGAAGTTTCTTAGCAACAGAGACAGGATGAAGATCTTCAACGCTGCACGAGCTAAAGGAGAGATTAAACACCAGGACCAGCAGGTGCGGTTCTACCCAGATTTGGCCACAGGAATCCAGCAATTGAGGAAGCAGTTTGATCCCATACGTAAGGAGCTGCGCAACCTTGGGATTCGTCATGGTGTAATCTATCCTGCGAGACTGCTGACCATGTATGAGGGCAGAACCCACATCTTCAAGACCCCAGAGGAGGCGCAGGAGTTCATCAAGAAGATCAAAGAAGAAGAAGAGACTGGTGGGAGCTAAGCATGAACAAAATATAAGGTAGAATAATTAAGCATTTGCACAGGCATCTGACTGACTTGAAGTAAATAGTAAGTTTACAAAATATAGATTGTATTATATATTAAAAAAACAAAACAAAAACAAAACAAACAAAAAACTATGATGTACAAAGTTGTTAAAAATTTTGGAGTTAAGTTGGAAAACTACAGAGGAGAGTTAATGTTACGTCATTAAAAGCAGTAGAGTTAGGGTGATTGGGAGGATGAAGAAGGAGTGGCTTAGGCTGTTCCCCGTGGGTGTGGAACGGTCGATGGCTATATCGGGAGACAGAATTTTTCTTTTGATTTTGGGGGGTTTGCCACAAGTGTGGGAAGGGGAAATTTGTTTGTGTGTAGTTTGTAGGATGAATGTTCAACCACTCATGTTTTTGCTTCTCTGTATGAGCATGTTTACACTGCAAGGTAATCCCAAACTCTCTATTGATCATAAACCAAAGTGTTAATCTTAATTTAACTTCATGGAATTGCAGAGGTCTACAAAATTTAAAAAAACTTAAACAAGTTATGAATAAAATAAAAGACATGGGTTCAAAAATTGTGTTTTTACAAGAAACTCATCTAATAGAGGAGGATGTTAAAAGAATTAGGAGTAGATGGCAAGGAAGTGTATTCACCTCTTCATTTTCATCCCGAGCCAGGGGAGTTATGACTCTCATACATAAATCAGTTCCTTTTCAAGTGAAAAATGTAATTGGAGACAAATTTGGAAGATATGTAATCATTCAAGGTTCTTTGCTATTAGAAAATATAAATCTTGTGAACTTATATGGTCCCAATATAGATGATCAGAAGTTCTTTGCTAATTTATTTCTTATCTTATCATCACTTACAGGGCAACATATAATAGCAGGGGATTTTAATTGTACATTGAATCCAAGTATAGATAGATCAACAGGACTGGATTGTACGCACATTGGATGTAGGATGACTATTAATCATTTTATGAAAGAATTGAGATTGTTAGATATATGGAGAGAAATGAAACCACAAGTTAAAGCCTATTCTTGTTATTCCAGTACCTACAAGACATTCTCACGTATTGATTATTTTTTGATTTCCACAGAATTAAGGTCCAAGATTCAAAACTGCTTTTATGATAACATCGTGATCTCTGATCATGCACCCTGTTGTCTAATATATGTAGATAAAAAATTGACAAAGGAATCAGGTAGATGGCAATTTCAGCATAAATGGCTTCAGGATGAGGAATTTGTCAAGTATATAGAAAAACAGATAGACGAGTTCTTTGACATCAATACTACACAAACATCAGCATGTGTAAAGTGGGAGGCTTTCAAAGCTTTTATTAGGGGGCATATTATTAGTTATACAGGATCAAAATCTAAGAAGACTCGAGAGGAGAGAGCTAAATTGGAACATAAAATAAAAAGTCTTCAGGAAAAAGTGTATGCAGGAAGTGACCCAAGGTTGGAGAATGAATTACTGATTTTGAGAGCTGAATACGACAAAAAATCAGCGAATAGAGCTGCCTCGAGTCTTCTAAGATTGAAACAATCTTTTTATGAACAAGGTGAAAAATCAGGAAAATTATTAGCATGGCAGATTAAACAATTAGAAATTAAAACACCAATTACCAGTATTATAAGTAAGGGACAGGTAGTTATAGATCCTTTAGAAATTAATAGAGCCTTTAGAGATTACTATGAAAAATTATATGATACCAAAAATGAACCTGATTTAACAAAACTAAATGGGTTTTTGAACGAACTATCTATACCGTGTATTCCAAATGAAAACAGGGAGATATTGGAGTCTAAAATTAGTCAAGAAGAAGTTGGGCTAGCCATTGATAATATGAAATCAGGAAAAAGTGCAGGACCGGATGGTCTTCCAGTTGACCTTTATAAAAAATTTAAGAATAAATTAATAAAACCTTTTTTGGAAATGGTTTTAGAAGCATTTCAAAATAATAATTTACCATCATACATAAATAATGCCTTAATTATACTGCTGCCAAAACCAGGTAAGCCCTCTAATAAATGTGAAAATATGAGACCAATAAGCCTATTAAACGCCGACCTTAAGATAATCTGTAAAATTTTAGCAAGACGAATACAAGAAATTTTACCAAATATTATTAATCGAGATCAGAATGGCTTTATAAAGGGTAGACAAGGCTTCCATAATGTAAGAAGACTATTTAATATTATTTATTTTAATAAAGAAGCACCGGATACAGCTCTCCTATCACTGGACGCCGAAAAGGCCTTTGATAGAGTTGAATGGCCCTTTCTTTTTGAAGTCCTACAAAGGTTTGGACTTGGAAATAATTTCATAAAATGGGTTCAAATAATATACAATAATGCTACAGCAGAAATCCTAACAAATAACAATATTTCAAAACCAATAAAAATCAATAGAGGATGTCGACAAGGCTGTCCACTTTCACCTTTACTGTTTACTATGGCAATTGAACCTTTAGCGATAGCGATACGTTTACATTCACAAATATATGGAATTAAAGTTGGACCAACAGAACATAAAATCTCCCTGTACGCCGATGACATAATTTTGTTTATGTCGAATCTAAAAAAATCAATTCCAACCTTGTTGAATTTAATAAAGAATTTTGGGGAAATATCAGGATATAAAATAAATAAAACTAAATCTTCAATATTAATGCTAAATGAGACCCAGAGAAATTACCCAGCCCCTGAGGTAAATCAATTCAATGTTGTAAATCAGTTTAAATATTTAGGAATCCAAATTATGCCTAAGCTAGAATCAGTCGCCAGTGTCAACTATGAAGCCTTAATGTCAGATATCAATGAGTTAACTCAGAGATGGATGTCACTACCAATGTCGATGATCGGGAGAATCAATATACTTAAAAGTAATATTTTACCTAAAATACTTTATTTATTTCAATACATTCCCTTATCACCACCTTTAGATCTATTCTCAAGAATAAAAAAAAAGTTAGTGGAATTTATATGGAACAACAGGAGGGCTAGATTACGTCTGTCTTTATTATATTTACCATTTGATCGTGGAGGTCTGAAATGTCCAAATTTTATGTTGTATTATTGGTCGGCACAACTGAGGTCTATGACATATTATTTTTCATCAAATGATCTCCCTCACTGGACTGAAATGGAATCATACAATTTACCTTTACCTCTTCCCATATTCATATACTCAGATTCGGCAAAAAAATTACAAAAACAAGTTAAAAATCCATTTGTAAAGCATATGATCAAAATATGGTGTGAAGCTAAAAACTATTTAAAAGAACCACAGTTATTGTCACAATTTAGTCCAATATGGGGTAATCAATATTTTAAACCAGGGAGAGCGGACGCTGTATTTAAAGTATGGAATTTAAAAGGGATACAAAAGATTCAGGATTTATATTTGCCATGTGCAGATAACATAATGTCTTTTGAAGAGCTGAGGATCAAATTTAATCTCAATAGAACACATTTTTTTAAATATCTTCAACTTAGAAACTTTATTCGATCAAATCAAAATAAAGCTCTCACTCGACCTATCTATTCATCCTTGGAAAAAATGTTGATGAAAGATAGTAAAAGAAAGGGTATTATTTCAGAGTTTTATAACTCATTGACACTATCTTCAAGTGAAAATTCACTGAAAAGATTAAACTACTGGAAAGAAGATCTGCAAACTGAAATTTCAGAGGAACAATGGGAATTGGCTTGTACAGAAGCTCAAACCAAATCAATAAATGCACGCCTTAAATTGATACATTTCAAATGGTTAATGCGGATGTATGTTACACCGGAGGAGTTAAATAGATATAACAAAAATATACCAGATACATGCACAAAATGCATGGAAAGTAAAGGAACCCTATTTCATTGTTTATGGGAATGTAGATTAATAAGAATGTTTTGGGAAGAGGTGAGGGTAACAATTGAAAAAATAATCTCAAAACAAATCATATTGAATCCTAAACTGTTTTTGTTGGGTCTGTACCCAGAAAAGCATAATTTTAATAAAAGTGAAAGAACATTCATAGACCTCAGTTTGCTTAATGCCAAAAAATGTATTGCACTATTATGGAAAAAGACTCATAGACCAGATGTGACTCAGTGGTTAAGACAGATGTTAACAAACCTTCCATTAGAAAGAATAACATATATACTGAAATCAAAGGAAATTGTGTTTGAGAATATATGGAGACCTTTTATTGATTATGTAAAAAATTTAAACATAACTCTTGAAGAAGAAGGTGAATGATGTGTGTGGACCTTGTAAATTCCAAACTGGTGAACATAATATGTATACTTATGTATTGGATTGTCTAGACTAAACAGAGGAGCATTGTTGAAGATTTGATTTTGTTGGTGGTTGTTGGTGTTTTTAGTGCATTTTTTTTTTTTGTAGTACTTTAGTGTTAGTGTTTGATTGTTTGTATCATGTTTGTTAAAAAAAAAAAAAGGTTCAATAAAGATATTGTGGAAAAAAAAAAAGTTGTTCCAAACAAGGGAGAAACGATATCACTTCAGAGGAACATGTATATTTCAAAAGCCTACAGTGAGAACAACTACCAAGCAACACTGTATTTCAGTGCAAGGTGTCAGATTATGGAACCATTTTGGACCTGAATTAAAATCATGTACAAAGCTTGGACAATTTAAACAAAAACTAAAGGAAGAAATACTCCAAACATATTTACAAGACGACATGTAAACTCACATAAGGATTGACATTTCCAGCCTGTGTTGTGTTATAGCTTAGTTTTTCTTTTTTCTCTGTGACACTATGTCTTAGATTTGTTTTTGAATAGTAACCGCTTAACTTAGACTAGCTCAGTTTTCTTTTTCTCTCAGTCATATTTTGTCTTAGCCTTGTTTTAAATTGTAATCGCTCTTGTCTTGTTTTCTCTTTTTTCTCCTTTGAATTCTTGGATGGAATATGGGTGGGCAATATAAGCTGCGGCTTCAGCCATCACCCATTTCGGATAACTCACGTGGAATTGTATAGTAGAAGGAGTCTTTGTCTAATTTGACCTTGTTGTTATATTATACAGTTTCTTTTAACCTGTAATGTACTATCCGAAATAAATTCATTGATTCATTCATTCATATGCAATAGTTCTGTTTAGCTTGCTACAGCTTACAAAGTAAAAACTGTTTAACCCCCTCACACAACATACACACACACAACAGGAGATGTTGCCCTGGGCAACCGCCCATGTGACCCATATCTGAAACCGCCACTGTTCTCTTTGTCAAACAGGTTTCATTTAAGTGATTACTTGATTCAACAGGTCTAACAGTAATCAGACCTGGGTACGGCTAGTGAAATTGAACTCAGCTCCCATGGATGTCATTTTTGCTGTCTTTCTTATTGTTGAATCATGGACCAGTGTCCAAACTGAGGCAAGTGAGGCCTGCAGTTCTTCAGATGTTCTTCTGGGTTTTTGTTTCCCATCTGTTTTTGAATTCCTTTAGATTGTGGCATGATGTGTTGCTTTTTGAGATCTTTTAGCCTGCTTCTCTTTGTCAGATATTCTATTTAAGTGATTACTTGATTCAGCAGGTCTGGAAGTAATCAGACCTGGGTGGGGCTAGTGAAATTAAACTCAGCTTTCCAAAAAACATGGTTATCCATCCATCCATCCTCTACCGCTTTTCCAGAGGTCCGGGTCACGGAGGCAGCAGTTCAAGGAGAGAAGCCCAGACTTCCCTCTCCCCAGCCACCTGCTCCAGCTCATCAGAGAGGATACCAAGGCGTTCCTAGATCAGCTGGGAGACATAGTCTCTCCAGCGAGTCCTGGGTCTGCCCCGGGGTCTCCTCCCAGTGGGATGTGCCCGAAACACCTCAAGAGGGAGGCATCCAGGAGGCATCCTGAACAGATGCACATACCACCTCAAATGGGTCCTTTTAATGTGGAGGAGCAGTGGTTCTACTCTGAGCCTCTCCCGGATGACTGAGCTCCTCGCCCTATCTCTAAGGGTGAGTCCAGCAATCCTACGAAGAAAGCTCATTTCAGCCGCTTGTATCCGCAATCTCATTCTTTCGGTCATTACCCAAAGCTCGTGACCATAGGTGAGAGTAGGAACGTAGATTGACTGGTAAATCGACAGCTTTGCCTTAGAGCTCAGCTCCCTCTTCACCACGACAGACCGGTACAACGTCCACATCACTGCAGATGATGCTGTGACCCGTCTGTCAATCTCTCGCTCCATTCTCCCCTCACTCGTAAATAAGACCCCAAGATACTTTAACTCCTACACTTGGGGCAGGAGCTTATCCCCGACCCAGAGAGGACAATCCACCTTTTTCCGGCTGAGGACCATGGACTCGGGACTTGGAGTCACTGATTCTCATCCCAGCCGCTTCACACTCAGCAGCAAACTGTCCCAGTAAGAGCTGTAGGTCATTGCTGGATGAAGCCAGCTGGACAACATCATCTGCAAACAACAGAGATGATATCCTGTGGTCACCAAGCATGACACCCTCCATTCCCTGGCTGCACCTAGAAATCCTGTCCAAAAAAATTATGAACAGGATCGTGACAAAGGGCAGCCCTGGCGGAGTCCAACTCAACTGTTGGCAATGCGAACCAAACTCTCACAATGGTCGTATAGAGACCGAACAGCTCGTGACAACAAGCCCAATACCCCATACTCCTGAAGCACCCCCCACAAAAAACCATGAGGGACGCGGTCGAATGCCTCCTCCAAGTCCACAAAACAAAAGTAAACTGGTTGGGCAAACTTCCACGAACCCTCGAGGATTCTCAAGAGGGTAAAGAGCTGGTCTGATGTGCCACAGTCAGGACGAAAACCACATTGCTCCTCCTGAATCCGAGGTTCGACCAACGGCCGGACTCTCCTCTCCAGTACCTTGGCATAGACCTTCCCAGGGAGGCTGAGGAGTGTGATCCCTCTAAAGTTGGAGCACACCCTGCGGTCCCCTTTTTTGAAGAGAGGAACCACCACCCCGGTTTGCCATGCCAAAGGCACTGCCCCCGACCTAGCTTTTTTCCCGTAATGAAATCATCATTTAAAAACTGCATTTTTGTGTTTAATATTATCTTTGTCTAATTTTTTTTTTGATGATCTTAAACATTAACACATATGCAAAAATATAAGAAATCAGGAAGGGGGCTAATATGTTTTCCACAGCACTGTATTTTCAAGCCTCTATCATTTGCCATCAGTGTAATGTTTAGAAATAATGAAATGATGAATGACGAATATGATAAATGACTGCAAACTCAGCCAAAACAGAACAGGACACATTTTCCATCCACAAGAACAGAGTTTTATATTTTTAGAGCAATAAATATTTCCACTTCTTCCATATCTCTGCAGTTTCAAAAACAAAGTACAAGTAATATTTATTTATATACATTGATAAAATTTTCCAAACATAATTTTTAAAATAATATTGTCTCTGTAGACACATATTTGACACTTTACTCATACAATTTTACAAGGACTATTGCAGTCTCTCTACATTATAAACAGGAAATATTTTTTCTCCATAAAATGGTCCAGTGGGTTGTCACAAACAACTTGGACCCGCCTGTCCATCCTCCTTGTATAGATACACACAACACAGACTATCTTCACAATGAAGCAGAGGAGTCCAGTACTTTTAACCTTGTTGGAACCAGATCTGGTGTGCTTTGATTACATTTTTTGGAAAAAAAAAAAAAAAAAGGTTCCCTGTTTTGCCTGAAGCAATTAGACCAGATCTGTTTCTAACATTAAAAAGCAGTTAACTCCTCCCACTCCTGATGTAAACACAGCTGGAGACCAACTGCCCCCTGTAAGTGTGTACTCTCATTGCTATTTTTCATTTCAGGACTGTTATGTACATTCATGTTTATAATACAGCTTCATTCAGTGCAGATACTGTAATAAATACCACATGCAAATCAATAGTGGAGAGCAGATCTGGGCAATAAATAATAATAATAACATTAATAGCAATAATTATAATAATAATATAATAAAGACTTCATCTTAGCATTTAAAAGACCATATCTTGGTTTTTGCACATTTTTTTTAAAATGCATTGTAAAATCATTCAATTAGAAATGGATTTGTTTGAAAATCCATTTACAGACTTAAATCCTGCTGCAGATGGCTAATTCTAATGATATTTGATTTGATTATGCGATGGTGCATTCATGAGCGGTGCTGTCTGCAAGTAAACTGCAAAACAAGCAAAACTTTGATTTAATAAAATGGAAATCACCAACCTTTAGTATTGAAAGAGCCACTTTCAGCATTTTTGTCCCCAAAAATCTGCCTGGAGGGGCAAACTATAGTTGAGCCTTAAAATAAAAACAAAACAACAAAATTATAGGATACGCTGTGTCGTCATTATTCTTCCTAGATGGTTTATTGTCTCTAAAATATGCATTTTTACAGACATTTGCCATTTGTCTTGAGAATTTGCAAATGTGTTTTCACAAATGTAAAACTTTTTTTCCTTCAAATTTACAACTTATTTTTCACAGTTTGTTTTGGTAAGTTTACTTTTGTCAAAGGCACACTGAGCCACCGATTACAGTTGAACAAGGTGCCTGTTGGTCCAGAGTTGCAGGTTGTAGACCCTGTCATAAATCCAAACAACTCAAATGCCAATCTTGTAACATTCTTAATTTTTTCAACGGTAAAGCTGACCTTTACCGTATGTATACTATTGTGCTCAACAGAGGCAAAGCACAGTAACTGCAAATTTTGTCAAAATGGATTTAAGACTTGGAATTGGACTTTGCAGTGTTTATCTTCTGACAGTGTCCTGAGGCTGTTACTTCCTTAAAAGACTTAACATGAATGCATTATTTACGGGTGGGAATTATCAATAATTTCCGATTCCGATTCTTGAGTTTCTGAATCGATTGGATCCTGATTCAACCCGATTTGAAATCGCTTCACTCAGGGAAATTATAACAATTTTGCTTGCATGGACCTAATGCTACAGATTGTACAAGAAACACTCTAACCTGGTTAATCAATTATCACATTAAGAACTGACCCCAATCAGTTACACTTATGCACTTTGACTTGTGATTTGGCAAGGTGCTGGCAAGTGCTTTCTTTGATGTGCGTGGATGTGTGGTGTCGGTCATTGTTCTGAATGTTGCAGCGCAGTGCTTCTTCGTGCAGGTACAAGTTGTTTCATGTTTCGCTAGTGTGTTTGCAGGGCGTAGCGTGGTTCTGGCGTGTTCGTGGGACTCCGGAGGGCACCGTTTTTGGCCATGCTGTGCAGGCGTGAATCCTTGCATGTGGGCGTTGCGATGGCCTCCACTGTTTGCACTGGCTTCTAGTTGACCATTTTTGCTAGCGTCGTGTTGATTTCTGTGGATTGTAGTGTTTCTGTGGTGTTTTGCCTCTGCTTAGCAGGTCTTGCGTGTGGTTTTCTTTTGTTCAGGCTCTTTGCTGTCTTTGCGGTTACTGGGTCAGGACTGCTGTCCGCCTTGGTGGCGCTGTCAACTGGTGTGGTGGTCTGTGCTTGGTCATGGCTAGGATCTTGTGTGGATGATGGGTCATGCGCGAGGTCTTGCAAGTTTCACACATATAATAAGCATTATATTAAAATACTGATCCAGAGATTTTGTGAATCTATATCAGCATATTCAAACGTGAATCACTTTGAAACAGAGAATTGATCTTTTTAACCCCCCTCCCCCCAACTCAACAAGCATATTACTCATTTCAGACCAGCCTCATACAAATGTGTATAAGTTCCACATTTATCCACCCTTATAAAATGTGTACTACACAAAAAAGTGTCTACTTCCTGTGTATATTGCACATTTTGTAAGAGTGAGTAAACATGGATACTCTGGTAGTGGTAATAATGTCTTCTACTGGTAAAACTTCAACTGTTTTAGTTTTAAAAATGCTCAAAAGTCAGCCCTGGCTTGCCTTTTTACCAATACAACATTGCTGGTTGGCCAAGCAAAAGTATTGGAATGCATGGGCATTTTATCTGCAGCAAGTTTTAAGTATTCTGCAACTAAAACTGAAACCAGATAAATGGATCGGCAATAGAAAGAATATTTGAGAATGCTTCACTGTATGCAAAGTACACAGCCTGGAAACATGCAAAAACAAAGGTATGGATCTTAAAAATAACAACTTCACAGGAAGATGTGCTTCTCTTAGTTTGGGCACCCACTGAAACAGAGTGAAATGCTGTTTATTCCATTCAGAGGTAGAATTGATCTAGTGTTCCTTGAGAACTTGGATTTGATTTTTTTAACCTTTAAATTGTCAAATGGACATGATAACTGTGAGACCTTGAAATGGAATGTTTCTGTGTGTAATTACTGTTCCAAGGTGGGGACAAAAAAAATCCAAACTCCTAGCAGCTCAACATGAAGTATCTATTTCGATATTCTTTGATAGCAAGGGTGTTGCTTGTTTCCACTGATGGGCTTCGGAGAGACTTTGTGATGATTCAGAGGTGTGCAGGCATGTGCTTGTTCCAGCATGCTGTGGCTTACTGGCAGATTCTGTAAATGTGATGATCCCAGACTATATTAAAAATACAAGTTCTATGCCAGTCACTGAGAACTGTTTGTTTTGTTTTAAATATTTTCTTTAAGAAAAGCTTGCAATACTTCCAAAAGATGCCCAAATCTGTAAAATGGAAAAACAAACAAACAAACAAACAAAATCATCTCACATTGTAAGCATATAGCAAAAAAATAAAAACAAATTGCTAAAAAATACAAAACAGCCCAAGGAGTACAGTATGTTAGTAGAAGCTTGTCACACAACAATATTGAGAATAATATCAGTAGCACACTCTAAAAAGCAAAGGGGTTCTTCAGATTTAAAACAACAGGGGACCCATGTTGGTACCCTGAGGAACTCCGGCAAATGATTAGAATTCATGATAGTATTTCAACAAACCTCAAATGTATAAGGGTTCCTCCAAAGATATTTTTTTATTATTTTGATTTTTTTTTAAATCAGGAATGCTCAGTTGTCCAAACAGCCTGAAGAACCGAGATACGCTTTGGTTTTTAGAGCACGCACTTTGTTAATTCCAAGCAATTCTGAATCAATGTGACAGATTAATGCTGTTGGCCCCATTGAAAATAGAACACTGTACAGTTAATATCTACAGTTGGTGCATTCATGTAGTAACAGGGAAACTAAAAACGTGTCTTGATGTTTGGTATTCAGAGTATCAGATAAATTTGCCACTATCCACTAGAGAACAAAAACTGGTAAATGTTTTCACAAGGGTGACTGGCACCCAAAACAGACAGGTTCACCTCTTGTCAAAAGAATGCAAATGTCTGGTAAAATGATTCAATCAGTGGAAGAACGTTCTACATTGTGGGTGTCCTGTCCCTGACATCCAGTGATTTTGATTAAATCAGAAAAAAAAAAAAAATTAAATTAAATTAAAAAAAAAATTAACAAAAATAAATAAATATATATATATATATATATATATATATATATATATATATATATATATATATATATTATAGCGATATAATTTTCTACTGGCATGGTAGGTATAAGCTCAGAGTGCCCAGATAAAGTGTAAAAAAACAAGTTTGTTCAAGAACATTTCTCCATCGACTTGGGTTGTTATTAAGTCCATTCAGATCAAAATTGAGTCCAGGATTTTAGGTTCCATTGTTTCATCTTTGGGTGATGAGGGTGGTGGGAGGCTCAGTCCTTCAGCAAGATTTTTTTTAATGCAGGAAATGGCTTTGTATTTACTATTGTACAGTAGGATCAATACACATACAGTATATAACTGATTCAGATGTTCAGTTTTTTTCTATTCCAAGGTAGTCTTTCATGAATAAGTTTACTTATTTTTTTATACTGTACCATCTTCATGTCTGAAGGCACCTTGTTTTCCATTTTGCAACACATCAAGTAAAACAGATTTCTTTGTCCTCGACATATGTTTGATAGTCACAGAGAACGTTTGGACTGGGTGGGAAATTAACATTTTTGTTATTCAGAAAAAAAAAAAAAAAATTCAGAATGTTTTTTAAAGACTTTTTCTTTGAAACACAAATAACCATTTTCTGTGGTAGTTAAAAAATAATTTGATTTGGTATTTGATTTGGTAGTTAAAAATAAGTTACAAATAATGTGACTATATTGAATAGTCCATGGTAGTGAAGGGATTCCACACAAGAGGTTTAAAAAAGAAAAAAAAAAAGAAAAAAAAGAACAAGAAACCAGATCGTCAATGACGGAGTAGCTCATTCCACCCTGATAAAATCACCCAGAGAGTGCTCAGATCTCCTGACCTTTGACCTTGGGCACAACCTAGATGCAGACTTGAGGATCACTGTGCATGAGTTTGCTGAAGATTCGGGCAATTGCCTAGGAGGAGTAACAATTTTCGTAAAAACATAAATGCCCAGACCTCCTGACCTTTGACAATGACCTTGACCTCAACCTGGATGCAGACAAACCTGGAGATCACTGCATGTGAGCTTGTTTAGAATGCCTATTAGAATTAACAATTTTCATAAAATCATAAGCGCTGAGATCACTTGACCTTTGAGCACAACCTTGATGCAGACCCACCTGATGACCACTTGGCATTAATTTGATGAGAATTAGGTTAAATGTCTAGGAGAAGTTGGGATTTTTCTTAAATCACCTAAGTGCCCAGATCTTCTGACGTTTGAGCACAATTTGGATGCAGACCCCCCTGAGGATCATTGTGAACAAGTTTTGTCAGCATCAAGGCAAGTGCCTAGGAGGAATGACAATTTTTCTGAACTCACTTAAGTGCCCAGATCTCCTGACCTTGGACCTTGAGCACAACTTGGATGCAGGCTCACCTTAGGATGACTGTAAGTGAGTTTGGTGACCACTGGGGAAAATGCCTGGAAGCAGTAGGGATTCCTGTGAAATGTGGACAGATGGACGGACAGACGGATGGCGTATGTCGTGTCTTCGCATTAGCTCCTTTCGGCTTTGCCAGAATGAGCTAAAAATGATGTAATTCAAATGTTTCAGAAGGTCTTTGAAGAAGTTCAACATCACTTAGTGTAAATATTCTACCTTAAAAAGTAGATAAGTTAATCAGACAATCTGTGAAGTAATAGCTCATTGCCTGTTGAACACTCTTTCTACATGCAAAAGCATCTAGCCTGGACTTACTGAAGGTTGAAATGGCATGTACTCATATACAAGTAGTTTTGCAGTCAAGACCGTGTAAAGACCAGATTGAGACTAGAGTCTCCCAAGACCAAGATGAGACCAGACAGGACCAAGACTGTAAGAGGTAAAGACCAAGTTGAGACCAAATCTAGACCAAGACCTACGTCCATGCACAGTAGTCCTGGTCTTGACTTGGTTTCAACCTCTTAAAGTCTTGTTCTATCAACACTCTGGTCTTGGTCTGGTCTTGACTACAACACTAGTTAAATATCACTTGTCACTACCACAAATGTCAACCTTAATTTGTCTTAACCTGTTCTGCATTATTTTCATAATATGCAAATGCCTTGAAAATGTTTTTTTTTAAACTATACTAAAAATAGCCTTTGAAACATAAATTGCGACCACTGAGAGTGCACTGTGAAACTGCGACTGATTGGCATTCATGAACTTAGACATGTGCCTCTGAACACATCTGGATTTTACACAGTGTTTATTAATCTGGAATAGGTTTTTAGTACCAAGGTGATTTACACGCAAATCTGCTCACAGAATGTACTTTACAGATTTCATGAATGAGACTCACTGTGTGTCAGTTTGGTGACCATCCAGGCAGTTGCCTAGAAAGAGTAACAATTCTTGTAGATGGATGGATGGATGTATTTACTGACAGACACACAGGTGCTTCATGGCTTATCTTACCTCATCTGGAATTAGCTAAAAACTGAAGACACACAGCAGCTAAAGTGGACAATGCAAGGAACAAACACAAAGGTGAACTGATCAAAATACACAATTCTCAAATTCTAGATCGGGCTGTCCTTGGATAGCCAAGGACAGTTCTACAGAGGAGGACTGGTACAAGGAGGTGCTGAGAATACATCCACTGGATATGGCAACTTGTGCTGGATAACATGGACCGTTTCAGACTGGACTTGTGGTGATCCGAGTACTGAGTTAATCCGCGCCTGGGCCACTCAGTATTCTCCCTTTTTTTCCCTTATTATTTCTGCTCAGTTATTATTGGTTCTCCCAGGGCTTTTACTGTGACAGCACCACGGCCGGACTTCGGGCTGTCAAAGTCTAGCCGGCACTGTCACAGCTGATCGTGATTTGTAATTGCGTTTCCTCCTCTCCTGTTTGGATCAGTGCTTTTTGCCATCAGTATTTAAGGGAGCAGCTGAGGCTCACTCCTCGCTGCGACCTACATCAACGTTAGACTGGAGTCCCTACGTCCGGTTCCAGTCCTGCTCCAATTTCCTTCCTCGCTACTTTGTATCTGTAAGTGTTTATTCCATAGCATCAGGTTCCGCCCTTGCTACTTTCTTGTATCGGTGTTAGTATTCTTTATTTGTGCTCAAGTTTAGTGTTTGTGTTTTGCCCCACGTGGCTCATTATTTTATATTCTCTATAATAAACAAACAAACTCTCTGTTGGCATCTGGCGCCTCATTTATGCCCCGAAAAGGGGCAAACATGACAGTAGGTTGCAGCCAAGCGAGGTGCCAGCCACAGTAAGTTTGTTTTTTGGGGCTTGAGTTTTTTCCCTTTTCCGGGTGCCAATTTTATTTGGAGAGATGGCGTCATCTGAGCTTGGGTATTGCATCGAGTATCTGATGAAGACTGATGACCTCCTGTCCAATGCCAGTCTGTTCACCCCCTCCGACACCGCACATTGGTACCTGGACCTCGTGCAAAAGGCCTTAAAGCGCTATCACCTGACCTCGTATCCAGAGGGCAGGGAGAGGTTGACGACATTGACGGTTCTACGTTAGAAGAACTGGGAACCAATGGAGAATCCGGCCAAGAAGCCTCCATCTCCTCCCCGGGACACGTCGTTCCGACCGGGGAAAGCCTCCTGATTGGGCCAGTCTTCTGCGGGGTTCCCGGTCCGGATCCTGTACCGGGTCGCCAGAAAAACTCTGCCTCCCAGCTAGCTGTTTTCCCCGCGCCACGACAGAAGGCAAAGACAGCAGCCTCAGCCTCCGGGTCATCTTTTCCCGCTGTTCCGTCAGCTCCACGTCCCCGGACTGACCCGGCTGCTCCTCCCTCCTCCTCAGCGCGCCCTTCAGCTGCGGCGAGCACAGCGAGACCTTATCTGGCTCCACCCGTCACCGATCCTCCGCGAAGTTTCCGTCCACATCCTGTCCCGGGCTGCCAAAGAAACTTTGCCTCTCAGCCAGCTGTTTTCCCTGCATCACGACGGAAGGTGAAAATAGCAGCCTCAGCCTCCGGGTCATCTTTTCCCGCTGTTCCATCAGCTCCACGTCCCCGGACTGCCTCGGCTGCTCCTCCCTCCTCCTCGGAGTGCCCTTCAGCTGCGGCGAGCCCAGTGAGTCCTTATCTGGCTCCGCCCGTCACGATCCTCTGCGAGGTTCCCTTCCGGATCCTGTTCTGGGCCACCAAAGAAACTCCACTTTCCAGCCAGATGTTTTCCCTGCGTCACGACGGAAGGTGAAAATAGCAGCCTCAGCCTCCAGGTCATCTTTTCCGTCAGCTCCACGTCCCCGGACTGCCTCGGCTGCTCCTCCCTCCTCCTCGGAGCGCCCTTCAGCTGCGGCGAGCCCAGTGAGTCCTTATCTAGCTCCGCCCGTCACCGATTCTCCGCGAGGTTCCCTACCGGATCCTGTCCTGGGCCGCCAAAGAAACTCCGCTTCCCAGCCAGCTGTTTTCCCTGCGTCACGACGTAAGGTGAAAATAGCAACCTCAGCCTCCGGGTCATCTTTTCCCGCTGTTCCGTCAGCTCCACGTCCCCAAACTGCCTCGGCTGCTTCTCCCTCCTCCTCGGCGCTCCTTTCAGCTGCTGTGAGCCCTGTGGTTCCTTGTCTGGCTCCGCCCATCACCGATCCTGTAGGGGCGGCTCCTCCTTGTCTTCCAGAGGGGCCCTCCCTCACCATCCCTATGGGAAAAGGAAGAGTCAAGCCCCCTGCAGTAGTCACCATCATTCCCCGGGAAAGCAGGCAAGTGTTTTTTTATTCTAAATCTCTGATGAATTACAGTGATCCCTCGCTACTTCGCGCCTCACCTTTCGCGCCCTCAGTGCATCGCGGATTTTTCAAAAATATTCATCAAAAATTCAAAATTGAGAAAAAATGGGTGGGCGCTAGCAGAAGGCAGGGAGACTACATTAGAACATCAGGTATCAACACGGAGAGCCTGCACAACTCAAAATCCACCTCTCTGTTCGCTGTTCTCGTGTTGGCTCGGCTTGGGAATCTCGCAAGCTGATTGGCCGAGACGTTTTACCCAGCTTCTCTCCCTGCCGAGCGCCCATACCCAGCGAAGGAAGACCGCATTCATTGTTCTTTATCGCTCGTGTTGCTTAGCCTCGCAGCGTGGAACTTTTTGCTGTTCTCTTGTGCCTTTTTGTGCGAAATAGTCTTCCCGTCGAGCCACTACGCTGCCTCCTGCAGCTTCTCCAGCTCTATCGGAAGCTGCCCTCGACGATCCTGCGCCTCTAGCACCTGACGATGAGGCGTCACCTGAGGAGCAGTAAAGCTCTCATTAACCTGTGCAGTAAATTATCTTCATCTTGAGTTACGTATCTTGTTATAAGAATAAAAGAGTTCTAAAAACATATTTATGTACACTTTATTTACGTATGTATGTACACTTACACACACACACACACACACACACACACACACACGTATCATATGAGAGAGAGAGTGAGAGAATGAACGTACGTATTATTTATGGGTGACGTCATTAGGGGTGACGCTACTTCGCGGTTTTTCACTTTTCGCAGTCGGTTCTGGAACCCATTAACCGCGATAAGTGAGGGATCACTGTACCTTGTCTGATTCCTGGGGGTGGAGCTCAGGGTTCACAGTCCACTGAGGTCCCACCACCTGCTGCAGCCATTAAAACTGTACCTGTTACCTCTGTGTCCCCCCCCCCTCTCTGACCGTCCCCCGGTGCCAGGAATAGACCGTCGGACAGAGGAGGAGCCTGGGGCCCTGGAGAGCCTGGTTCCAGCCCCGCAGCCACGTCATGGGCAGAGGAGGAGGGCTGACTGCCATTTGGAGCCTGCGCCGACGATAAAGCGTCCCCAGGTCTCCGTGAAGCAGCAGTCAGCTCCAGCGGGCAATGGATCCCCTGCCACCATGCCGAGTGGGCCATCGGCGTGAGTTTCAGTGCCAGGGGGTTCTTGGACTGTGGAGACCATCATGATGGCTGCAGAGGCCATTGCAGTCAAGTGGGAACCGAAAGTGGACCTCCAGATCATTGAGCCTGGATCGTCGGAGTCCTGGACAGCGGTAGAGCTTGAGATCAGGCAAGTGCTCTATTTTGTCTTCTTACTTTGAGAATTCTTGCCTGTCTCTTGGGGAGGAGAGCTGCTGATGGTGACCCTGACCCCTGTTCTCCCTCTCTGTCTGAGCCTTCTTCCAGGGTCACTGGAGATGAGTCAGCTCCGGTCGTTGTCCTCGAGGCTCCGGGTTCCTGTTTGGAGGTCATCCCGGGTGCTGCACTGGCCCAATCAGGGAGGTCATCCCGGGTGCTGCGCTGGCCCAATCAGGGTCCACTGTGGGTGCTGCACTGGCCCAGTCGGGGTCCATGGAGGGTGCTGCTGCGCTGGCCCGGTTGGGGTCCACCGAGGGTGCTGCGCTGGCCCGGTTCAAGGTTGGTGAGGGAGCTGCAGATCCCCTTCTGCCTGACACCAGACTGGTTCCCCCTTTCCCCCCCTTTCCCCCCTATTCTCCACCACCGGACGCCGCTGGGGTCCCTCTCATTTGGTCCAGCTTCCCCTTGTTGTGCCTCTCGGTAGGGAAGCTGCCTCCGAGCTCCCCCCTCCGGTCCCGGTGGTCTAAGGACGCAGGCTGACCGCCCAAAGGACTGTTCCGCCGGTTCTGCGGCCTGGGTCGGCCGCCTGAAGGACTACTTTGCTGGTTCTCCGACCTGGGCCGGCCGCCTGAGGTACTGTTTCCCTGGTTCTGGGACTTGGGTAGGCCACCTGAACTGCTTTTTTCTTTTTTTCTAATGTGGAGTCTGGATGTCGGTAGGCCACCTGAACTGCCTTTTTTTTTTCTTTTCTCTCTACCTGCTGGTATCCCCATACTTGTGTTTTCGTGGTGTTTTTTTTTTCCCCCCTCTCGTATATTGCTAAAAAGAGATTTTTTTCCTTGCCTTGATTTCTGAGTTGTAGTTATATATTTCTGTGTTTGCCTATTTATCTGGTTTTGGACATTTCTGTGACAACATTGGTGTGGTATGAGAGTATTAGCCGCACTATTTTGTGTTTGAGCCTTGTTATTATCTGATCTTTGTGGGGGGGGGGGGTTTCTCTGTATGTTGCTGTTAGACATTGTTGTGCCTATTTTCTTTCGGGTTTCTCTCCCTCCTAGCCTGTTTCCCCCTCCACCCACCCGAGGTCGGTCTTGATAGCCTTCTGGTTGGGGGGGGGGGCTCTTTGGATGTTACTTTGGACACCTGGAATGCGTCCTTTGAACGAGGGGTACTGTGGTGATCCGAGCGCTGAGTTAATCAACGCCCGGGCCACTCAGTATACTAATTAAGTGTTTATTCCATAGCGTCAGGTTCCGCCCTCGCTGTTAGTATTCTTTATTTGTGCTCAGGTTTAGTGTTTGTGTTTTGCCCCACGTGGATCATTATTTTGTATTCTCTATAATAAACAAACAAACTCTGTTGGCATCTGGTGCCTCATTTATGCCCTGAAAAGGGGTAAACATGACAGGACTATGCTGTATATTGACGATATTTTGGTGGTGACTGTTGTCCATAGAAGAACTTGTGTCCGCTAGCTGATGTGGGTGGGTAGGTTGGGTTTTCCCTTTTTGATATGTGGAGTTTGTTCTTTATTTGAACTTGTAGAAACCATCTATGAAGCTTCTCCAGAAAATGGACTGTACACTCTGACTTGGAAAAGAGCTCCTTTCTCAAGGGAAAAATTTTAAATTTCTTGGGGTCTTGTTCATGAATGGGGACAGGTTTTGGTGAAACATGATAGTGGGGCAGCTTCTGCCACCAGTCTACCGTAGGCAAGCAAGAGACATTCTTACCTACTGTATGTCCACAAATTGTAGACAGTGGATGAAAGAATATGATTTCATATTCAAGCCAGAAAATTTGAATGTTAGTGTAAGCCTTCCGGACTTTTATCCTTCAGGAACCAGAGGTGGTGGCTCACCTAAAGAAGATCTGAACATCTTTGCTCAGACTGCTGCCCTCACAACCCAGATAAGTGGCAGAAACTTAATGATACAAACAAAGAAAAGAAATTAACTAATGTTCTGAAGAAGTGATTCCTGCTTTCAAAGAAAATATATTACTCTTAATTTTAATTTCCCACCCAGATATTTGAGAATACCTGTTCAGAAAGAGAGTATAGAAGGGTAATCTTACAAAAAGATCTGATTGTTAAAGTTCTGTAGTACCTTGGCTTCATCAAGTGATGAAGACATCTGTGAACCAAAAGATTCTATATCCCTGTTTGGCACCTTTCAATGTAATCTTCTCTGGCAACATATTGTATAGGATCACATCCAATATGGGACTATACAGCTGACACAGAATACAGTTTTCTGACAAATTCAGGCTTATGCTTAGATATACATATACTGGGATACTTGATGAGGGGAGCACTCACAAGTTTATTACAAATAACAAATTAAAACCCCTCATTATTAATAGAAAAGGAAACTGGTGAGGCCCCATTTTAAAGTCCCAATCCAAAGCCAAACAGCAGCGTAGTCTGTGCTGAAACCCTGTAATCCACAAACACTAAAGGCTTTTTAGTCATTTTTGCAAAACAGAAAGGTTAAAAATATACCTGGAGTTTCTGTTACGATGGCTTATTCAAAGGTTTGAGAAAGGTTTTTGTCCATGTAGAAAGTATAGTCTTCAGTAATCTTCACTTCTTTATGGCTGAATAAACACTGGATTGGGGCTTTAAATCACATCAAATCCATTCCCCTGCATATAGGATTTTAACCATAGTCACACTGACACTCATTAGCTATTGTACAGGTCATGCATGCCTGTCTAAGCAAGACACAGAAACTGCACCATATAATGCTAGCCACCACTGCTTCTCTGTATTGCCTCATGGCTTGTAAATACGCCAAAAACTGAAACAATGGTCCAAGTGCTCTTTGTGCAAAAAAAACAAAAACAAAAAACAAACAACGTGGTGGTGGTGTAAGACTGCTGTGAGTAGAATAGACTAACAGGACTTGTCCTCAGGTTTCCTAAAAAACTGAACCGTCCTTCAAATGACGCCAAAGACAATGTTAAGATCGAGCCCCAACTCTTGTTAGATATTCTCAGGCACTGCTCCTGTCACGTCTGGTCCCCTGAACCGTTTGTCCACTACAGCGACACATCTGACACGAACACGTCGTCTGTCAATGAAGAAACTACAGACATGTCCTCTTGAGTCCCAGCTATTTTCTTGAAGGGCACTACAAGAGGTAAATGAGCACACTTTCACCAAGATAGCAGGACTATGTTTTTGTTTCATCTTCACATGACTGAAAGCGGCATGATTTACACTCCTGGTGCTTGACGCTCTGTGCACAGGAAGTTTTCCCTCTGTGGAGGACTAGTTTCCCCAATAAATATCCTTCGGTATGTGTGAGAGTTGTCCTATCTGTGGGGGAAGTGGATGTGAAAGTAACACAGGCTGAGTAATTTCCTCTTCCCCGGTCTCAGTGCCTTTCTCCTCACCAGTCGACCATCTTGACACACCTGCATTTGCCCTCCTCCCCCCCTCCTCCTCCTCCTTCCTTTCTTCCTCCCTCTCACTACCGCCCTGTGTCGGCCTGTGGCAGGGTAGCACACCACTGTCCTGGGCTTCAGGCTCCTCAAACGACCGTGCTGATCCGGCTGACTGGCTTGGATTTGGGGCCTCCACCTTGCACTCCCCCAGTCCCTGGAGGGAGCGGGGAGAGCGGGGCGGTTGATGGCGGAGGCAAAGGGGAATGCGGAGGGGGAGGTGGGATAGAGGAGAGGGGCGGATACTGAGGTGTGTAAGGCTGCGGGGGTGTCTGGGTGACGAGGCGCGCCGAGGGAGTCTGTGGTGGCGGGGTGGAGAAAATGAAGTGGGTGGAGGGGGAGGCGGAGGGGGATGGGCTGAGCGGGGAGTGTGTGTGCACGGCGTGGTTGTGAGAGTGTGTGTGAGCGTGGGGGTGGGGCTGCGAGTGCGAAATGGTCAACGGGAGTTTGCCACCTGGCCTCGCTGCTGTGGGGTGCGAGTGGTAGAGTCCGTGTGGGGTAGTAGGGGTTACGGGGGAGTGGGGGGACAGTGGTGGGGGTGTGGTGAAGCCTGAGCCCATGTTGTATCGTGGGTGCTGGGGGGCGCTGTGCTGTATCCTCTGGTGCTGCTGGGTATGACAGGGAGCGCAGCCAGACGGGCCTTGCCGCCGGGGTACGGAGAACCTGTGGGCGAGGACGTGGTGCTGTGGCACGCTCTGCATGTGGTAGCGGTGATGGTGATGGTAGGGTGGGGGTGGTGTCTGTTGCTGCTGGTGCCCAGTAACACTGACTCCGCCTCCGCCACTGTTGGCGTGGCAATACTGGGCGTGCAATGCCTGGAGCTTGGACGGCCCCCCTCCCGTACCGCCTACCCCTCCAACTCCTCCCGAGTCCGACTGACCGAGGTTGGCTGATGGGGAGGGGCATGGGGAAGGGGAGGATTGGTGGGGGATGGGTGGCGCGGGGGCGGGGTAGTGGGGGGGTGATGATATCATCAGGGGACTCGGGGGACCCTGTGGACTGGGTGACGTCATCGTCAGGGGACCAGGAACTTTGCCTCTGCGGTTGCCGAAGAAGTTCCCCATCTGGCCACTGCCAGTTGGTCCTCCCCCACCTGGCATCCCTCCTACGCCCCCAGCCCCTCCCCCGCTCACGAGTGGGGAAGTGCTGATCCCTCCCTGGTTGTGACAGAGCCCCGGCCCACCCCCCACCCCTGTACCGGGGCTCTGAGTAGGGCGGTGTGGCCGGTAAGCTGTGGGAGATGAAGGGATCATCATGGCGCTGTAGGAAAGACCTCCGGCAGGCAGAGGGCGCTGCTGGTGAGGCTGAGGGCTGCTGATAATAGAACCCTGAGAAGAAGTGGAAGTGATGGGAGAAGAAGGGTGTTTGACAGAACAAGGAGAACATAACAAAGGGAACAAGAAAGATAATTTGACACCTACCCAGAAGAGACAGAGAAATACACATTGGCGTGACTGTAGGCCTGTAACGATATCAAATTTTGTTGGACAATAAATTGTCCTTGAAATTATCATGACAAACAACATTATTGGTTGATGTCAAGACTATTTTATGCCTGTGATATAATGATACAATGTCCACACAGTAGATGGCAAAATCAGTGATGCGCCATCAAACTGATTTGAACACCTAGACTCAAACAAAATAAGGAGGAAGAACATGAAGTCACATTACTTCAGTGTAAACAATGGCATACAATAAACATGAAAATGGACTTGATAAATCCTTTCTATATGCTAAGTCCATATAGTAATTATCGTGACAGGCCCGTGTGACCGAAAATGAACTGAAATCAATGACTGACAATAAAATGTACGTTTGTGCTCTGTGTCACAGTGCAAGAACTATGCTGCATTTCATTTGAAGTTGGAAGTTGGAAATATTGACAGGAATGCCTCTAAAGTCAGATTTCCAAACTGAAAAGTCGGAGGACCCTCACCATCCTGACGTAAAAATCCACAATGACTGTGCACATGCTCTGTGACTCAACAGCAGTGAAGGCGGTGTAAAATGTACTATTCATGAACACTTCTGTTTTCTATAGCACTCATATACAGTCATGTAAAAAAAATTAGAACACCCTGTATAAGCCCGTGTGTTTTGTTTTTTTATACCATATTTGGACATATGGATATTTAATATCAATGTTAAAAATACTGGGAGAACTGAATATTTAATGGGGTGTCCTAATCTTTTCACATGACTGTGCACACAGTACTGCCCAGCTTCTTCTCTGAACATGTCACTATGGTGTTTTTTTAAACACAAATTTCTGTATTGTTTTCAGCCGATGTTGCACAATGGCTAACAAGTGAGTCGTGGGTTTCTGATTTGCTGTTCTGGAACATAGTCAGTCAACTTGAACGTAACACCGTTCCAACCTCCGACTTCCAATGGAAATGGAACACAGCATAACATGCAAGCAAAACATGCTCCTATCAGGAGAGACATGGAGTGGGAGTAGGACTTCTAAATTTACGAGCAAAATGTTGTGGATGAACTGTACCATTAGTAAAGATGCACAGGAAACATTACAGAAAAGGTGAAAACTGGTTATTATGAGCATCTTTGGTAGGAGCAGAAATCAGTGTTTTTGAGATTTAAAAGGTTTTGACTAATATTTGAAGACTTAGCAGTTATGTTCATGAGGTCAAAAATTCATCAAAGAGCATACCAGCAGAACCAGCAATACCAAGGCAGTTCTATTTGGCCCAGATTTTTGGGGTTCCCGCAGCATCTTCTGCTCCCACAAGTGAACTGATTCATGTCATAAAACACAACTCCACTGAGCATCATCATAATGTTTTCACAACAGAACTGTGCAGGAGAAAAATGTGTGATGCTGAGGCTTAGAAAACGGGGTGGGGGTGGGGGATCATTTTCTGTGCAGCAATGAAACAGACAAGCATGCAGAGGAAGCACAGCATGACATGCGACAGCACGGTAGCGGGGACGTCATGCTATTGGCCTGCCCGGCCAAACTTACTTCAATGGTACTGTCCAGTGAACCCACACTGTTCCTACGACCTCGCTTCCCTACAGCCCAATCACAGTGAGGCAGATTAAAATTTAGGCTCCAGCAAACACTTTCACAAATCGAACACAATACATCAGTTTACAATATGGTGGACATGATGACAAATACTGCAATGCACATACAGCACATCAGCTGAGGAACTCTGTAGGACTGCAGTAGGCAAACTGTTGGTTTAAAGCTTAGATCAGGGTTGCTAATATATACTAGAAAGAGCCATTCTGCTGGAGGTTTCTTCCTGTTAAAAGGGAGTTTTTTCCTCTCCACCGTCGCCAAGTGCTTGCTCACAGGGGATCGCCTGATTGCTGGGGTCTTTCTGCAACTGTGGGGGTCCTCCCTACAGTTGATAGTGCTATGAGATGACTGTTGTTGTGAAATGGCGCTATATAAATAAAGTTGAATTGAATTGAATTGAATTCTGAGCAGTTTTTGGCCTAAAACACCCGCCTAGAGTCACAAAATATATTTGAGCCTTGAAGGTGTCATTGATTGAAAAATTGTATTTTTGTAGGTTCAACCTTTTGAAATATCTATTCATCCATCCATCCATCTTCTACTGCTTTCCCAGAGGTCTGGGTCACAGAGGCAGCAGTTCAAGCAGAGAAGCCCAGACTTCCCTCTCCCCAGCCACCTGCTCCAGGACTTCAGAGAGGATACCAGGACGTTCCCAGACCAGCTGGGAGACGTAGTCTCTCCAACGGGTCCTGGGTCTGCCCCAGGGTCTCCTCCCAGTGGGACGTGCCCGGAACACCTCAAGTGGGAGGCGTCCAGGAGGCATCCTGATCAGATGCCCATACCACCAACTGGCTCCTCTCAATGTGGAGGAGTAGCAGTTCTACTCTGAGCCTCTCCCGGCTGACTGAGCTCCTCACCCTATCTCTGAGAGTGAGTCCAGCGATCCTGTGGAGAAAGCTCATTTCAGCCACTTGTATCTGCAATCTTATTCTTTCAGTCATTACCCAAAGCTTGTGACCAAATGAAATGTGATTATTGAAAAAAAAAAATTAAAACACTCACATCTCGTAAAACATGTACTCATGCACGCACACCCACAGAGAGAGCTTTTATACTGTTTTTCTCTCTGAGAAGCTGTGTTGTATCTTCCGGGTTTGCTTCGGGACATCATAAACATGACGCTGGTCTGTTATTGGTTAGCCTAGCTGTCTGTCATGTAGACAGTAAAGTGCAGTTTATCCACCTTATTCCTAGCCCCCATGATGCCTTGCGTGAAATATGTGCGCAACTTCCGGTATTAGTTTAGAACGTGTGGTTGTCACTGAAACGGGACACTTCTCCTTGTTAAAAACAATGACTTCAGCATCAGAAATGCAGGAACACGGCCTTTTGCATCTCAAAAACAGTAATATAATCATAGCACTTCCCACAACTATGGAGGGATGAGAAGATGACGTTAAAAATGTGGCCTGGCAGACAGTAGCTCCGTTAGTTAGTTTCACTGCTAAGATGCTAACGCTGTAAACAAATAAAAGCTCTGAGATATAGCAATGTTTCCACCACAATAAAGTCAGACGCATTTTGCTAAAAGATGTTGGACATAATCAGATTTACCTCAGAGCAGATGTAGAATCTAGTCAGAGCCACAAAGAACCACAACACCGTGCTGCAGCTGTTTTAATGTCGGGGTAAAACAGACAGCTGCAGCTGTTCTACCTCGAAATTAAAATGCTCATGCTGCCGTCATCCCCTGAATGCTTGTTACTGAACTTAACACGTACAGACCTTTTCTGACAATTGTTCAATATTGTAACGTGCGCGCCCGACTGACGACGTCCCACCGGGAGGTTCGAACTCACGCCTCCCGCTCCGGAGTCCCGCACTCTACCTGTGTCGCCAATAGGGTCAACCCACTTGGCAAGCCAAGTAGGGTGCTCATATTGAGTTCGCTACAATATTTTATTGATCTATATTTTGTGATAATTTAAAAATTAATGCATGCTGTAGCTGCTTGTCCATATCATTCCAAGGCAGTGTAACGAATGCAACCCCCCCCAAAAAAACTATTTGATATCTTTCTTAAATCGTTAAGCCTTAGGAAGCAAACTGTTACTATTTTTTATTTATTTTACTTCATGCAGCCTTTATTCTGGGGACATATATGATGCATAAACGACACATCTGTGACATCCATACAAGCGAAAACATACCTGGTGTTCTTGTGTCTGTACCACTGATCACACCAACAGTCCTTGTTAGTTTTCAGTGCATCATCTATGCATCGCTGGTGAGAAGCCTCCATTTATACAGTCTATGGCACAACCATGAACACCAGCAACAAGTACCAGAACTACGCCAAAACATTCAAAAAGTACAAAAACTAGAAGTGCTGAAATTAGCTGCCACTTGAGTGCAAAACACATATGTGGACTATACATTAAAATGAATTTGAAAAACTTTATAAAAACTATTTTAAATGCCCCACTACTCCACTCTTGCTGACTGATTTAACACTACCTCAGCCGAAACTATAAGCTCCACCCATAATCGTTCCTACAGCTGCAACCCCAGGAATAAGGTGGATATTATCATTATCTTTAGATTTCAGTCACCCTAATTGACATCCCTGTTTCCACCTGGTTCACTAATCCACAGTAAGTAATACAGCCGTGGACAAAATTGTTGGTACCCCTCTGTTAATGAAAGAACAACCCACAGTGGTCACAGAAATAACTTGAATCTGACAAAAGTGGTAATAAATAAAAATTCTATGAAAATTAAACAATGAAAATCAGACAATGCTTTTGAATTGTGGTTCAACAGAATTATTTTAAAAAACAAACTCATGAAACAGACCTGGACAAAAATGATGGTACCCCTAGAAAAGATTGAAAATAATGTGACCATAGGGACATGTTCAACCAAGATGTGTCCTCTAATTAACATCACAGGTGTCTACAAACTTGTAATCAGTCAGTCGGCCTATTTAAAGGGTGACAAGTAGTCACTGTGCTGTTTATTGACATGGTGTGTACCACACTAAACATGGACCAGAGGAAGCAAAGGAGAGAGTTGTCTCAGGAGATTAGAAAGAAAATTATAGACAAGCATGTTAAAGGTAAAGGCTATAAGACCATCTCCAAGCAGCTTGATGTTCCTGTGACTACAGTTGCACATATTATTCAGAAATTTAAGATCCACGGGACTGTAGCCAACCTCCCTGGACGTGGCCGCAGGAGGAGACGGATAATATGAATGGTAACAAAAGAGCCCAGAACAACCTCTAAACACATTCACGGTGAACTCTAAGGTCAAGGTACATCAGTGTCAGATCGCACCATCCATCGTTGTTTGAGCCAAAGTGGACTTCATGGGAGACGACCAAGGAGGACACCACTGTTGAAAACAAATCATAAAAAAGCCAGACTGGAATTTGCCAAACTGCATGTTGACAAGCCATAAAGCTTCTGGGAGAATGTCCTATGGACAGATGAGACAAAACTGGAACTTTTTGGCAAGGCACATCAGCTCTATGTTCACAGATGCAAAAATGAAGCATACCAAGAAAAGACCACTGTCCCTACTGTGAAACATGGAGGAGGTTCTGTTATGTTCTGGGGCTGCTTTGCTGCATCTGGCACAGGGTGTCTTGAATCTGTGCAGGGTACAATGAAATCTCAAGACTATCAAGGTATTCTAGAGAGAAATGTGCTGCCCAGTGTCAGACAGCTTGGTCTAAGTCACAGGTCATGGGTCTTGCAACAGGATAATGACCCAAAACACACAACTAAAAACACCCAAGAATGGCTAAGAGCGAAACATTGGACTATTCTAAAGTGACCTTCTATGAGCCCTGATCTAAATCCTATTGAACATCTGTGGAAGGAGCTGAAACATGCCGTCTGGAGAAGGCACCCTTCAAACCTGAGACAACTGGAGCAGTTTGCTCATGAGGAGTGGGCCAAAATACCTGCTGAGAGGTGCAGAAGTCTCACTGACAGTTACAGAAATCGTTTGATTGCAGTGATTGCCTCAAAAGGTTGTACAACAAAATATTAAGTTAGGGGTACCATCATTTTTGGCCAGGCCTGTTTCATGAGTTTGTTTTTTAAAATGATTCTGTTGAACCACAATTCAAAAGCATTGTCTGATTTTCATTGGTTAATTTTCATAGAATTTTTATTTATTACCACTTTTGTCAGATTCAAGTTATTTCTGTGACCATTGTGGGTTTTTCTTTCATTAACAGAGGGGTACCAACAATTTTGTCCACGTCTGTATATATATATATATATATATATATATATATATATATATATATATATATATCCCCGCGATCCCCCGGCCGAGGGTAAACTGTGCTGCCACAGTGCTAACCACTGCGCCACTGTGCATATATATATATACACACTACCGTTCAAAAGTTTGGGGTCACCCAGACAATTATTTTGTGTTTTCCATGAAAAGTCACACTTACTTACCACCATGAGTTGTAAAATGAATAGAAAATATAGTCAAGACATTGACAAGGTTAGAAATAATGATTTGTATTTGAAATAATAATTTTTTCCTTCAAACTTTGTTTTCATCAAAGAATCCTCCATTTGCAGCAATTACAGCATTGCAGACCTAACATGATTGCACAAGGGTTTTCTAATCATCCATTAGCCTTCTGACGCAATGAGCAAACACATTCTTCCATTAGAACACTGGAGTGATAGTTGCTGGAAATGGGCCTCTATACACCTATGTAGATATTGCACCAAAAACCAGACATTTGCAGCTAGAATAGTCATTTACCACATTAGCAATGTATAGAGTGTATTTCTGATTAGTTTAAAGTTATCTTCATTGAAAAAAAAGTGCTTTTCTTTCAAAAATAAGGAAATTTCTAAGTGACCCCAAACTTTTGAACGGTAGTGTGTGTATATATATATATCGTCGTCGTCGGCCTCCGTCGGTCTATGATGACCATGGAAGAGAATCCTAAACGTCTACTCTGCTGGAACAGCACCGCCTGTGGCTGAACAGGCTGATGCGCGAATGGCAGTCCCTGTCACACAGGTTATATATATATATACAGTATATACAGTATATATATATATATATATATATATATAGATACACGTTTAGATGACTGTGGACTCAAAGCAACTGAAAACTCTTTTTGTTTAACAAGGTTTTCTATTGAGTTTCAATTCAACTGCTTTTAAATGGTAAATCTGATATTTTTAAATTATTTGAATCTTGTGTTTTAACTTGCATTTGTATTTTGTATTTTTAAAATTATTTTTATTTATCAATTTCTTTTTATTCCATTTTATTGTACAACGCTTTGTGACTATATGTCTGTGAAAAGGGCTTCGTAAATAAACTTTACTTACTTGGCATTCGGAGAAAAAGAAAGCTCCATGCTGGTGCCTTTCTAGCTTAGCCATCGCTAATGCTGCTGTCGTGAACAGACTGCACAGACGTGATGATGGAGGCACAGATGACATCATCACGTCCAGCCCTATATTCAGGGACTGTTTGCTAACCAGCCATTGTGGCTAGTGATTTTCCAAAGTTACTAGCCACTCAGCCTTTTCACTAGCCACAATTTTGTGGTTAGAAAATTATGTTTAATATGATCAAATTAAACTGTGGCATGATAAAATTTAGCAGAACTAAATTTACAACCTTTTTCAATGTAAATTATCCTTATACATACATAAAAAATAGCAAGAGAAACACTAATTATTTATGAAGAACAGTAAATACTGTAAAACAGTTGAGAAAAATGTTTGCAATATGAGAATGAAGTGCAGGTAGATTCGGGTCTGTTCCAGTTCTCATTTGTACCCCAACCCCTTTGAATTGGGACAGCGTGATATGGCTGCACGATGTCATCAGTAGTTGGTGATGGATTTAACCTAAATGGACACTACCTGCTTTCACCAGAAAAAAGAAGAGAAAGAAAAAGCAAACTGATCAGAAACAAAACACAGTACTTATGGGAGTTGTAGTTTTGTAGTCTCAAACAGCAATAAGGTTTATTATTTTAGATGCTGTCTGAGAAAACTACAACCAGCCAAAGAGGCTAGTGGGTGTGGCTGTCTTACAGGCCACTGCTGAAATCCACCAGCCATTGGCCGGTTGGCCGGTGTTAATGTCAAGCCCTGACTGCAATGTATGGATGGGACCTTCATGATATTAATATGATTCTTTTTCAAATCTCCGGTTATCTTATAGGACATGCAAAATGACTTAATTGTTGTCCAGTGGCTTTCCTTTACTGTGCACATGACAACAAACCAGTTCTGAGTTTGTTGCTGAGTTTAGCTGTATTTTTCCTCTTGCCAGTGACCCACCGTAGAGTGTTGTCCTTCCCAAAGTACATTTTCATGTTATCTTGCCGTTTCAGCAGGTGTCCAGCAGGTGCCGACACAGTACCGCGGTGCAACCACAACACTTTACCTTCCTGGAGGATTTTCCCTTTGAGATTTCACCAGTGTTTCATCAGTTGCACAAGAGCACAGACGTAGGTTTGCTGTGAGTCACTACGCCTTAATAACACCCTGCAGCAGCAAACAGAAGAATTTACAGTTTGCTGTTCCATCTGTGGTGTTTTTTTTTACAGGAGTGTACATGATTTTAACTTTAATTTTTCATTAATCTCCTTAATGAGGCTGTTTTTAGTTATGTTCAGTCTTTTATGACACGCGTCTTGTCCCTACGAGCTGCTGTGCCTAACCAACTGCCAAATCTGCTAAAAGAAAGGGAACAGTTTTCCAATGGATGGCACATTCTTAATAATGATAATTAAGGCTCCCCACTGTGACAATTAAGTAACTAGCTGGAAGTGGGCAAAAGGTACGGTCTGCTTTACTTATTCATAGCGTACTTCTTTTAGTGGAAGAATCCTTAACTTGTTAAAGAAGACATACTATGCACTTTCTCCACATGTTAATTCAGTTTCCAGAGGTGTGAATGAAATGTTTGTGACATCAGGGCTTAAATATTGCAGCACCATTTTCCAGCCATCAACAATCCCACTCTTCTTCACTGTAACCCGTGTGTTCCATGTAGGAAGAGCATAAAAGTGACTGCATCGGGGATTTTCAACCTGAAGTCGCACTTCGCTACACAGGGCCACAAAAACTGTGTAGCCAAATCGAAAACGTATCGATGGATGGAAAAACATTTTCAGCCAGTGAGAGAACCGACGCCTTCCAAATCCAATGCATCACCAGCAGAAGTGATGTTTTGTCATTTTGTGGCAGAGCACAATCTACCCCCATCGGTGGCAGATCACTTAAGTGACTTTCAAATTAAGCAATCTACCTTGTGCTAATGTAAATTTGAAAAATATTGTTTTTTTTAAATTTATTTTTATTTATTTATTATTAATATTATCATTTATTTTTTTTTATTTATTTTTTTTTTATTTATTTTTTTGTGCTACTTGGCTTATTATTTTCACATTACCAAAAAGTTATGGCTCAAGATTGTGTCCATATAAGTGTACATTTGAATAAATATGTTTGAAATAGTTCATGTTGCAATTGTTGTTGTTTGTTTGGTTTTTGTTTGGTTTTTTTGCTTCAGTTTTCTTTCATCTGCCGATAAATACAGTTTTTAAGTACTCAGTATAGGTGTGAAAGCCCCCCCAATAAGGGAGGCATGAGGTATGCCTTGACAGGTATGCAATTTCAAAACTGAAATAGCATTAAACAATGCCCTTCTGATGACCAGACCTCTTTTTTCCTGATCAAAAGCACATTGGCATAACATGCACCACCATACCAGTGTGCATGAGATTGCGCGCCGCCACACCTCTTTGAAATGACTCTCCACCTCCCAGTGCAAAGCGGGCTGTCTACTGTCTACTGGTAATTAGATGGCATGACACAAAGCATAAATAACAGACAATGCATTGACAGAAACTAACAAAAACACTGGCAGTGGGAAGTCTAGTGGAAAAGTCTGCTGATGATCATCAAAATAGGGCCCATAGTTTTTACGCGCATAACTGCAGAATAAGATAAGATAAGATAAGATAAGCCTTTATTAGTCCCACAATGGGGAAATTCCAGGATTGCAACAGCACAGGGACAGCAACACTCAGAGCAACAATCAGAAGGCAAGAAAAAACAACATCTAGCAAACATATGTCCATATAACTATAAATGTATATATATAGACACACAGTGCAGAGCATTATGGCTGGTGGATGCCAATATACCGAATACCAGAAGTTTCGCCATCTCATTTCTAACAATGTGGCAAATTTATGTAAAAATATCCTCATAATCACGTGGATGGAAAACAAATCTTACTCGAATGGATGTATTGGACCTTGGCAATGAAAAAGGACTGAATTTGTTGGATTTTCTTTAATTCTGTGAATGCACGAAAGCGTCTTTAGTGAGTTACTGCTATTAGCCTATGCTATTTGTACTAGCTCATTAGATGAACTATATTTACTTCTACTGTTGTGATTGTATCTCATATCTGTTTTTATAACCAAATAGATGAAGTTCTAAGCTTTTAAACAACGTATGGCATGGCTACCAACTCCAAACAGGTTTGCTACATTTATGGCACTTAAAAAGAAAACGTGAGTCAGCTGACTGGTTTCAAACACATGTTTAACTGTTAATCCAGCCAGTTTTGATCAATAGAAACCCTGTTCATCAACAACACTTGACCATATATTTCATTCTTAGATGTTATTTCAGCTTACTGTATTTTCTTGTAGTACAATCTCTAACCAGGACCAAAAAGCTGAAGTTAGCAGTTTAGCTATTCATTCACAATTGTTTCTGTGCTTATTGTACTATTGTATTATTATTATTATTACTATTGTATTGTATTATTTAAAAAAAAGCATGTTTCTGTTAGGTTCAACCTTTGTACATATGTCTATTGATCATGTGATTATCAAAAAAAACCATCAAAACACTTATTCTGTTTAACAAAACAAACAGCCTTTACCTAATTTTTGTCTCTGAGAAGCTGGTTGGACTCTTTCAGATATTTTCCTGTACATCGAGTAATGGTAAACATGACTGAAAGATAAACGTCACTAGCTTTGACACCTGCCTACTGCTCCATTATCGGCCAGCATAACTGTATGTCATGTATGGATGGGGAGCCAAAGGTATTAGCTTCCCGCATGCTAATACTGGAAGCTAGCTTCAGCCAGCAGTGGCTAAACTGCTAGCTCAAGCTCATTTACATATGTTTCTGTGTTACTGTACTTCAGGGACTGTTCATATCCTATCATATCCTATGTCACTGAAGTCACACTCTCCTGTCCACCAGAACAGGACTGTGTGCATTATTTCATGCATTCTCTGACACAAATTTACTTTAGTTGGCTCTGAGCTAGGCAACTACCTGCAGCTAACGTTAGCAATAGTGACATAAGAGGGAGGGTGGAGTTGAATGTGGCCTGAGAGATTTAAAGTGACAAGTGCTGAAACCAACCATTCTCAGAAAGGCTGGAAAAATTGCTGCAATAATTAAATAATTAAAGAAAATTTTAACAAAACATGTCACAAACATTTCATTAAGACACATGTGAGCTGTTAAAATGTGAAAAAAAGTGCAATCAGTGACCCCTGAAGACAAATTTACATTAGTTGGCTCAGGCTAGATCTGAGCTTGGACCCAGAAGCTAGCCAGCTAAGATTAACAATCGGGACCTAAGACTGAGGGCTGAGCTAAACGCAGTCTTTGAGATTTAAAGAGACATGCACTGAAACCAGCCTTTCTGAGAAAGGAGGCAAAAGATGCTTTGATGAAGATTCTCAGTCATCCAGGCAGGTAAGTATATTGTATGAAAGCTTAGTCAAGTCAACTGGATTAAAATATTTTTACTCTGAAATGTTTCACCATTTATCCAAATAGCATCCATCCAGATTTGCTGACTGATGAAGCCATTTGGATGAACGGTGAAATGTTTCAGAGTAAAAATATTTGAATCCAGTTGACTTGACTGAGCTTTCATCCAATATACTGCAAAAGATGATTCACAATGATGCTAGAATTACATTATCATGGAAAAGTTGATCAAAATATTTCAGAAACATTTCTCATTCATAAGACCTGTGTGAGCTGTCAAAATGAGGAAAAAAAGTGCAATCAATGATCCCTTTAAGGTTATATCTCTTATTTTAATTGATGGCTAAATTTGTTGTCATAATTGTTTGCAAAAGCTTTTAGTTCTCATGTTGTTATCTTTAAGATAGGAAGCAGAAATCAATATATGATTTGTGCTATAACAAAATGAAGGAATAAACACTAATATGGGCTTCAGGAACATCATTATTGTCTGGCTGGGTCTTCTACAAGGATCATACCACAAATGTGAAGAGTGAAAACAAGTGTCCTGTCTCACCCGTCTCCGAGAGGTCTCTGAGCGAGGAGCTGAGAGCTGTGCGCTTGAGTCCGTCCACCGAGGCGTACGTGTCATCGAGGCTTGGCCGTCCCAGGGTGCCATTTACCACCTCGCTCTTTACGGGTCCACCACCTGTGCTGGCCCCGCTTCCTGGCACCACCCCACTTCCTGGTCCTCCCCCTGTCAGTATGCCGGGACGCATCATGCCTTTCTGCTTTTCAAGCTCAGCTGGGGGGATGGAGAAGGGAAATTTACAAAGTTGTTCACAGGAAATTAACACCCATCCATAGTAAGTGAGCATGATTTTAGTATCTCTGCTCTGGAATTTTACATGAGTTATATTCTGCAAAAACAAACAAACAAACTTTCCTTATTTTTGAAAGAAAAGCACCTTTTTTCAATGAAGATAACTTTAACCTAATCAGAAATACACTCCATACATTGCTAATGTGGTAAATGACTATTCTAGCTGCAAATGTCTGGTTTTTGGTGCACTATCTACATAGGTGTATAGAGGCCCATTTCCAGCAACTATCACTCCAGTGTTCTAATGGTACAATGTGTTTGCTCATTGTGTCAGAAGGCTAATGGATGATTAGAAAACCCTTGTGCAATCATGTTAGGTCTGCAATGCTGTAATTGCTGCAAATGGAGGATTCTTTGACGAAAGCAAAGTTTGAAGGAAAAAATTATTATTTCAAATACAAATCATTATTTCTAACCTTGTCAATGTCTTGACTATATTTTCTATTCATTTTACAACTCATGGTGATAAATAAAAGTGTGACTTTTCATGGAAAACACAAAATTGTCTGAGGTGACCCCAAACTTTTGAACGGTAGTGTATATACAGTATATGATCATGGGGACCCTTGCATATCTGTCAGATAACCACATCTCCCAGAAAATTGTTGCAATTACAAATGGTTTGGTATGCTCATGTTTATTTCATTTTTTTCTCATTGGAATTCTGAGATATTCTACCTTATTCAGAGAAAAGGGAAAATTTCTAACAAAACATTTTAAAATTTTAGGGGGAAAAAGATGCAGGTTACGAGGAAAAAAACCTAATTTATTTTTAAACTAGAAAAGCACTCGGAGAGTGCAGACCTCCGCCAAGCGCCACAGTTCCCCCCCATACAGTGTTTGTGTGTACGTTTTCAGATTCCTTGACCATGAAAACATATGACTAGCAACTGGATTCACAATGATAGGATTAGTGGTTCAGTAGTAAAAGCATTACCTCCTTGGCGGAGGTAATAAACTCAAGTGTTGCTGTTGTGTCCATCTCCTCCATCTCCAAACTCCCAGGCTGCGGGCGTTGCAATTCATCGCACAACCGCGTACAACCCACAGGCCAATGGGTTATGCGAGCGTTTTCATAGATCACTGAAAGCAGCATTCAGGGCTTCACTGACGGATGCAAATTGGGTAGACAGGTTGCCGTGGGTTTTATATTGGGGTTGCACTCCGAGCCAAAAGAGGATTTGGAAGCTTCCCCGGCAGAGAGCTTGTTTGTGCGCAGCCCCTATGGCTGCCCGGGGAATTTCTGCCAAATAATCCGGCGCCGGACAGCTGCCCGTCTCAGCTTTTGCAGCGTAGCGCAAACACAGGCACGCTGCCGGGCCCGGCCCACCACTGTTTTCCGCATGCTTTTGTGCCTAAAACTTTGAAGAACGCGGAGTTTGTGTTCGTCAGACACGACGACCAGCGCCCTCCATTGCGCCTGCACACATGTTGAAAATGGCCGTATCTCACAATGTTAAAGAATCCTTTAAAAAATTCCTGTATCCAGACGGTGGTCCGGATCATCCCCAAAATTTAATCAGTTCTTCCTCGTACCATTTCCAACAACGCCTGAAAGTTTCATGGAAATCCGTCCAAAACTTTTTGAGTTATCTTGCTAACCAACAGACAGACAGACAAACAGACAGACAAACCCCGGCAAAAACATAACCTCCTGCGGCCTGGCAGAGGTAAAAAGTAACTTTATGAAATAATAGTTACAAGCTTATGAGCAAAAATCCACAAATTTCCCCATAAAGTGATCAATTTTATATTAAAAAGTCTCAAATTTGCAAGAAAACTGTCAGTCATTAAGTGATTTTAAGGCTCAAATACATGTTGTGTTATTGGTTTTTTGTTTTTCTAATTTAAAACAAGGATAGGAAGGAGATGTTTTTACCTTTACATGTTTCAACTGTCCACTGCAGTCTTCCTCAGAAGTGTCAGCTGATCGCTGTGAAGTGTTTTTATCAGCTGGCTTTCCTAGGCGGGGCCAGCCCAGCAGAAGTGTCAGATCCACTGGGCTGGCCCCGCCCTCTGCCATCTGACGGTCTCTGGAGAGTGTGGTCCCAGGTGTGGGAAAGCATAAATGCCCCCTCATCCCGATTCATGCTATCTTTTCCCGCTTCCTGATTTCTATGGCCTCCTTGATCCAGTGGTTGTGTCTGTCACTCTCTGATCCAATGATTTTGACGTTGTCCCAGTCCATGGTGTGATTGTTACCTCCGCCAAGGAGGTCATGTTTTTACCAGGGTTTGTCTGCCTGTTTGTCTGTTACCAACATAACTCAAAAAGTTATGAACGGATTTTGACGAAATTTTCAGAAAAGGTGTGTAATGGCACGGGGAACAGATGATTAGATTTTGGTGATGATTTGAGAGTGCATACCTCCACCAAGGGCTTTGTTTGTATTTGTGCAGCAGGATTACACAAAAACTACTGGATGGATTTGGATGAAATTTTCACCAGAGGTGGTTCTTGGGCTAGAGAGGAACCCATTATATTTTGGTGATGATCTGAGAATGCATACCTCAGCCAAGGCTCTTATCTTCTCACGGTGTGTTACCAACAACACTCCAAAACTGATGGACAGACTTTGATGCAATTTTCACCACAAGTGGCTCTACGCCTACACACAAACCCTTTACATTTTGGAGGTGATCCATGAGAAACGGAAGGAGCCTTGGCGGAGGTATGCGCTCTCTGAGTGCTTTTCTAGTTTCTTTTGCAGTGATCTGATATTACTGATTTTAACGTTGCTTGTTCTGCCTTTTCTTTTTGTGATCTTGTGAGTCGTCCTCGTGTTCCCTTCTCACATTCCTTCTGGTGTTCTTTTTTCCTTGTGGTGAATGATCTTCCTGTTTCTCCGATGTAGGTTTTGTTACACGATCTGCATGATATTTCATATACACGCTGCATTTTTTGCTTTGTTCTATTTTGTCCTTGGGGTGTATTAATAACTGTCTTATTTTTTTGTGTGGTTTTACTGCTGTGTTTATTTTGTGTTTTTTCATAATCCTTTGAATTGGTTCTGTTATCCCTCGGATGTATGGTATAGTTATGATGTCGTTGTTCTTGATTTCGGCTTTTGGTCCGTCTTGTTTTGTTTGTTTTTGACTTGCTGTTTCCCTTCATTTATGGCCCATATCGGATATTGGCAGCGTGTGAGTGCATGTCTTCTGTGGTTTTCCTCCTCCTGTCTGTCTTCTTGGTTTGTGATGATGGTGGCCTGTTTGTATAGTGTCCTGACCACTGATAGCTTGTGTGCTGTGGGGTGTTCTGATGTCCATAGTAGGTACTGATCTGTGTGGGTTGGGTTCCTGTAGACTGAAATGTTTATACTGCTGTCATCATTGTGGTGGGTTTTCATGTACAGAAAGGCTATGGTACCATTTTCTTCCTCTTTGTGTGTGAATTTTATGTTCCCAGTGCTGTCCGTGTTGTTCAGATGGTCTGTGAGTTCTTGTGTGTCTTGTGAGTTTTTGTATTTTTTCCAATATGCCGTCCACATATCTCTTCCAGAGAGTGGGTCTGCACTGTATGGGTGCTGTGTTGATAGCTTTATTTTCCAGATCCTCCATGAAAAAGCTGCACATGATGGCTGAGAGTGGGTCTCCCATTGCAAATCCTTCTTTTCGTCTGTTGATTTTTTCTCTGTATTGAAAATAGGTGGATTTTGCAGCAAATTGTAATTCAAGACTCAAAGGCTTTATTATCATGTGCACAGTTAAGAAATGCTACATTTCCTGTGCAATGAAATTCTTACATTGGTCTCCGAATGAATGCCAAGGTAGTAGGTACAGAAACAACAGTTCTAATAAGGTAATGACACACTGACACAGTAACTCGAGCCTAATACTAATGGATGCTAATAACACACACACCAACACACAGTGAGGCAGTTAGGACTCCTTAAGCACACCTTGATACTAAATACTAAAACTAATGAGTACTAATAACACACACTAGGCAGTTTGGACAGTTAAAGCAGTTAAAACAGTCAGACAAGAGGAATGAAATTGAAAATTCACTGGATGACTAAAGTGATAGTGGTATATTGATATCAGAGATGATGTGAACCTGAGATGGCATAAACCTATATACAGTGTGCAAATGAGGATTGTGCAACGAGCAGTGTATAATTACAAATTACAAATTAGTACCTGGTGCTTATTTCTGTACCGGTAGTACCAGTAGACTGTGCATGATAAGTAGCAGCAGAAATAATAATTAGCAGCAGAGATGATATAGACATCAGACAGGTGCGACTACATCTACTGCACAGGTGAGCAGTGTACAAATTTAGCAGCCGGTGTGTGAGTTCCTATATGCAAAGCTGTGTTATGGAGTTTTGAGAGTTGTGATCTGTTCAGGAGTCTGATAGCAGTGGGAAAGAAGGAGTTCTTCAGTCTGGTTGTCCTGCATTTCACACTTCTGTACCTCCGGCCTGAGGGTAGAAGTGTGAACAGTCTGTGCTGGGGGTGGGTGGGGTCCCGGAGGATGGCGTCAACTCTCCTTTGGACTCTGCGGTGGTAGATGCTCTGCAGAGAGGGGAGGGGCGTCCTGATAGTCCTAATAGAGTCCTAATAGTCCAAATATGTCATCAACTGTGAGATTTGTGCATCTTTTAAGAGTTCTGTCATTCTTGAGGTGTTCTTGCACGATTGTGTAGTGTGACATCAACAGGGGTCTTTGTGAATAGTAAAATGACAATGTGAAATGAAGATCTCGTCTGATTGTATTTTCATATTTTTGAGTTCCTGTGCCAGTTCTTTTGAGTTTTTGCAGTAGTATTCTGGATAGTCCAAGGAGGGGTTTGATGATTTCAGCCAGGGCTTTTGATAAGTTGTATGTGACTGATCTGATGCTGTCTATTATTGGTTGCAGTGGGATATCCTTGTTATGTATTTTGCGGTTCCATAGATCCGGGGGGTGATGCTGGTTGTGGGTATCAGGTGTTCATATGCATCCTTTGTTATTTTTTTTTTACTTTCTAACAGGGGTTTGAGAAGGGCTTTTAGCATTTTTTTCTTTTCTTCTGTGGGGTTTGCTTTTATGATTTCATATGTGCTGCTGTCTGCCAACATGGTTTCCATTGTGATGTTCAGACGAGCGTGCTCCCCCTCCCCTCCTGTCCCTGTCTTCCTGGCTCCGAACTATCAGCTACACCTGCGTGATTACACACCTGCTGCCTCCTAATGGCCCTGCATATTTAAGAGCCAGTGTGTGGAGAACTCATTGCTGGATCGTTAGGTTTGCCACCAAGAAAACGTCTAAGCCTTTTATCTCTTATCTCTCAGATGACCTGTGTTCTCACCCTTTTGTCTTCCTGTCTCTTCAGGTTTGCCACCACCTGAGCGGTGTGTACTCCAGAGCTGATCACGCTCGCCTGACCAAGAAGACACTGGATGTCCACCCAGGTCATCGTCTTCCCCCTGTTCCCCTGGTCCACACAAGAGTTCCCTGCTGGGCTCCTCTGCTCTCAGCAGTAAGAGTACTCTCCTAATCTTTTTCTCCTCTTCTGGAGATTCTGTTCCTAATCATCTCTTTCTGCTCTCTGCATCCGCTCCAGCAGCACCATTTTTTGTGTATAATTTAAGTGTGCGTTTTTGTGTTGCTCTTTTCCTTAGTTGTGCTGTTTTATTTAGAGTTGTGTGTTTGGTTTTGTTTTTTCACGATAAACTGGTGAACCTTTTATATCTGTGTCTGAGTGTTCGTTTTGGCAGCTCTGCGTTTGAGCCTCACTTGCCCTGAGTCATGACAGAACGATCCAGCCAAGCTCGAGGCTCAGCGAGTGCTCAGCTGGGTGAACAGTTGGCACTCTGGCACTTGGAGGCCACGGAACGCCAGGTCATGTTTCTTTTTGACCAGTTTGAAACCGTTACCCACCAACTGGCCACCAACACCGAGCACTTAGGTCGGCTTCCTGGTGCGGCGTCTCCTCCTGACCTTGTTGCTGTGAGACCGGGTGCTTAAGTGGGCACAATCCGTCTTGAGCAGCCCAGACAGTCCCCTATACACATACCAATGGTTTGTGCGGGAATTCTCCGAGGCTTTTTACCATACGAAGAGTGACATAGTTAGCCAGCTGATGGGACTTTAATAGGGAGACCGGTCTGTAGCCGATTTCTCTGTCAAGTTCTGGGTCGCTGCGGCCGACTCCGGATGGAACGATGCTGCCCTGCGCAACGCCTTGCTCAGGGGTCTGGAGATGCACCTCCGTGATGAGCTGGCTATCCGCGTATCCCCCTCCTCTCTGGATGAGAGGAGGAGGACTGGTTTAGTGAGCGTGCAAGGGAGCAGAAGGCCGCTGCTTCCCTGTTCGCTCCATGCCCCCCCGCCCCGCCCAGCCTCTGATGCTTTTCTGCCAGCGTTGGTACCAGAGCCGATGGACCTCGGTAGGGTCCGTCTGACTCCGAGGGAACACCAGCGTCTCAAGAAGGTGGGGGAGTGTATTTATTGCGGGGTTCCGGGCCACGCAGTCTCGAAATGCCCAATTCGGCCCGAAAGACCCGGCCTGTCAGTTGCTGTAGGGGGTCTGGCGGGAGGGTCTTTGCAAAATTCCCCTAACTGTTTTGAGCTCCCAGCCCTCACCAGTTACCGGGGGCCGAGTTCAAAACCTTCACTCTGATTAATTCAGGAGCAGAGCAGAATTTCTTTCAACAGGCCATTGTCAGAAAATTTCAGATACTCACCAGGAATGTCTCGAAACCCTTAAGTGTCTCGGCGGTTTCAGGTAGCAGCATTGTGGGGGTCACTGAACAGACTGAGCCCATTTTGGTCATTTTGTCCAGTAATCACTGCAAGACTGTTCAGTTTTATGTTCTGCCTCAACCCACCACTGCCATGATTCTGGGGTACCCATGGCTCTGCATTCACAACCCGATTATAAACGGGAGTCAGGGCTCCATTTCGTCCTGGAGCCCTTTTTGTCTGTCATTGTGACTCCGATCGGCCGCATACTCGCCCTCGCTCCTGATCTCCTCCCCTCCGACTGAGCCGGCGGATCTCAGCTCCATGCCCGAGGTCTGTCATGACTTAGGGGAGGTCTTTAGCAAGTCCAGGGCCCTTTCTTTACCACCTCATCAGGCATATGACTGTGCTATCGACCTCCTCCCGGATGCGCGTCCTGCCATCCAGCCGGCTCTACAGTTTATCTGGGCCAGAGAGGGAGGCAATGGAGACCTACATAAAAGACTCCCTCAGTGCCAGCATTATTCGTCGTCATCCACCCCTCTTGGCGCTGGGTTCTTTTTTGTAGGGAAGGACGGGACATTGCGGCCATGAATTGATTACCGTGAGCTTAACGCGATTACCCGTAAGGATAAATATCCGCTGCCCCTTCTTAACTTAGCATTTGAACTACTCCAACGGGTGCGTTTTTTTCACCAAGCTCAACCTCCGTAATGCGTACCACTTGGTCCGTATTCGTGAGGGAGATGAGTGGAAGACGGCATTTAAAACACCTCTGGGCCATTTTGAATATTTGGTCATGTCATTCGGGCTGACTAATGCCCCTGCCGTATTCCAGCAGTTAATTTATGACGTCTTACAGGACATGGTGAAACAGTTTATTTTTGTGTATCTGGACGATATTTTGATTTTTTTCCCACATGCTGGAGGAGCATGTAGCCCACGTTCGTTTCGTCCTGCAGCGCTTGCTGAAAAATCAGTTTTTTGTGAAAGCGGAGAAGTGCGAATTTTCCACTCGCTCAACTTCGCTCCTGGGGTTCATCATCGCCGAGGGCGCGTTAAAGGCAGATCCGGCAAAAATCAAGGCGATAGTAGAGTGGCAAACCCCTCAGTCCAGGAAGGACCTCCAACGCTTCCTGGGCTTTTCCAGCTTCTACTGCAGATTTATCCATGACTATAGTAAAGTGGCACAATCAATTACGCAACTGACGTTGACCAAAAGCCCGTTCAAGTGGTCCAAGGCCACTGAACGAGTTTTTGTGACCCTGAAAGGCCTCTTCACCAAAACGCATCCTGGTGCAGGTGGATCCTTCGGCACAGATCGTGGTTGAGGTGGATGCTTCCAATTCGGGGGTCCTCTCCCAGCGCTCCAGCTCCGACCGGAAGCTCTGACCAGAAGCTCCGACCAGAAGCTCCGCCCGTGCGTGTATTTCTCCCGGCGGCAAACGCCAGCCGAGAGGAATTACAATGTTGGGGACCACGAACTGTTGGCCATTAAGCTGCCGCTGGAGGAGTGGAGACACTGCCTGGAGGGAGCAAGCCAACCGGTCATTGTCTGGACGGATCATAAAAATTTAGAATATCTTTGATCGGCCAGACAGTTTAATTCTCGGCAGGCTCAGTGGGCCCTGTTCTTTAATAGGTTCAATCTTTCCATCTCGTACCAACCAGGGTCCCGTAATGCCAAGGCTGACGCTCTCTCACACCAGTTTTCCTCCGACTCCTCCTCCATCTCCTCCTCTGCAGCGGCTGCATCTCCCCCGGAGACTACTCTCCCCTCCTCTTGCTTTCTCGGGACACTCTCGTGGGAGATTGAGCAGAGGGTCCGGCAGGCCCAGTCATCAGAACCCACCCCGGCGGGAGGTCCCCCTGACTGACAGTATGTGATCTCCATGCTACGTGGTGAGGTGATTAAATGGGGGCACACCATATTCTCCGCCTGCCATCCCAGTATCTCCCGCATGACTGAGCTGCTTAGGAGAGCGTTTTGGTGGCCCACACTTGGGAGGGATGTAAGGGAGTATGTCAAGGCCTGTCACACCTGCGCTGCCAATAAATCTGACTCCTCTCCGCCAGCTGGCCTCCTACATCCCCTCCCGGTGCCGAGTTGTCCATGGTCACACATCGCTTTGGACTTCGTTACAGATTTCCCTCCGTCCAAAGGCAACACGGTGATCTTCACCATCGTTGACTGGTTCTCCAAGGCCATCCATCTGGTCCCGCTCCACAAACTTCCATTTGCCACGGAGACGGCCAACCTGGTGATGCAGTATGTCATCCGGCTGCATGGGATTTCGCTGGACATTATCTCAGACCGGGGTCCACAATTTACATCCCAGGTGTTGAAGGTGTTCTGCCGCTTTTTGGGTGCTACAGCCAGCCTGACATCCAGATACTATCTGCAAAGTAATGGTCAGGCTGAGCATGCCCATCAGTCTCTGGAGGCCACCCTAAGGTAAGTGGCATCCCAAAATCCGTCCACCTGGAGTTCCCACCTGACCTGGGTGGAGTATTCTCACAACTCGGCTGTCTCCTCCTCTACTGTGCTCACACCGTTCGAGGCTTCGATGGGCTACACACCACCTCTGCTGCCCATGGTGGAGAGGGGCCTCGCCATCCCATCCGTGGAGGTCTACACGCGCCGGTGCCACCATCTGCGGAGAGCCACAAAAGCTGCCCTCCTCTGCTCTGCGGAGCACAACCAACAATATGCTAACCGCAGACGCACACCGGTGCCAAAGTACACGGTGGGATAGAAGGTCTGGCTGTCCGTTGAGCAGATCCCGCTCAAGACGGAGTCTCAGAAGCTCTCTCCCCGCTATCTGGGCCCGTTCACCATCAAGTGGCTCATCAATGACATCACTATTCGGTTGGACCTGCCACCTTCAATGCGGATCCACTCGACGTTTCACGTCTCCCACATCAAGCCCCTCTCCGCCAGTCCTCTCTGCCCTCCTCCAGATCCACCCCCCCCGGGTCATCAACAGCCAGACCACATATACGGTGGCGAGGATCCTAGACGGACGTCCATCGATGGGGTCATGGGTGCCAGTACCTAGTCGACTGGGAAGGGTATGGTCCGGAGGAGAGGTCCTGGATTCTGGGGTCCTACATCCTGGACAAAGGGATGGTGCGGGCATTCCATCTGGCCCATCCACGCAACCCCAGTGGGACACCAGGAGGCGCCTCTTGAGGAGGGGGCACTGTGATGATCAGGCGAGCGTGCTCCCCCTCCCCTCGTGTCCCCGTCTTCTCAGCTCCGGAGTATCAGCTACACCTGTGTGATTACACACCTGCTGCATCCTAATGACCCAGCATATTTAAGAGCCAGTGTGTGGAGAACTCATTGCTGGATCGTTAGGTTTGCCACCAAGAAAACGTCTAAGCCTTTTATCTCTTATCTCTCAGTTGACCTGTGTTCTCACCCCTTTTGTCCTCCTGTCTCTTCAGGTTTGCCACCACCTGAGCGGTGTGTACTCCAGAGCTGATCACGCTCGCCTGACCAAGAAGACGCTGAATGTCCACCCAGGTCATCGTCTTCCCCCTGTTCCCCTGGTCTATGCAGGAGTTCCCCACTGGGCTCCTTCGCTCTCAGCAGTAAGAGTACTCTCCTAATCTTTTTCTCCTCTTCTGGAGATTCTGTTCCTAATCATCTATTTCTGCTCTCTCCCCGTATACCGTTTTTTGTGTATAATTTAAGTGTGCGTTTTTGAGTTGCTCTTTTCCTTAGTTGTGCAGTTTTATTTAGAGTTGTGTGTTTGGGTTTGTTTTTTTCACAATAAACTTGTGAACCTTCTACATCTGTGTCTGGGTATTCGTTCTGGCAGCTCTGCATTTGAGCCTTACTTGCCCTGAATCATGACATCCATCTGTTATTCATATGTTTCTGTGTCCATTACTACTGTGGTTCTGCCTTTATCTGATGGGAGGATTGTGATTGTTTTATCTTTCTTAAGTGAGTTTATTGCTTTTTCTTCTTCTTTTGTGATGTTGTTTGTGGTAATTTGGCCGTTTTGAGGATTCCTGCTACTGCGTTCCGTAGTGTTTCTTTTTCCCCTTGATCTTGGATTTTTTCACATACGAGTTCTGCAGCGTGAATGTACTCTTCATGGGGTATTTTTGTTGGTGCAATGGGTTCGTTTCTGTGTATGTTTGTCTTCTCTCGATCTTCCTCTCCATGATTTTTTTAGTTTCTTTATTTGGCGGTTTTTCGTTATGGTGAATTCTTGTTCATGTGTGTGTTTTAATTGTGCTTTTATCTGCGTTTTCTGGTCGGTGGGGGAGTGTTCCTTGAAAATGTCCATTTCCTCCTTTATTTGGCTGTTGATTCTGTCAACTTTGTTCGCTGTCACTCTCATCCTTTTTTTATCAGGTCTTTGTTGATTATTTTCTCTGCGTTTCTGGTTGGGATCAGATTTTTTTATGTTGACGCTTGCTGGTGTAACATCCTCATCTCTGCAACGGAGGTTAAATTTCAGGTGATTTCTATAGCGTGCTCGTGTTTTCTCCAGTTTTTCCAGCCAGCGGAAATCTTTGATAGGAAAGGCGGCTGATAAACGACACTTAACAGCAATCAGCTGACACTTCTGAGGAAGACTGCAGTTGGACATTTGAAACATGTAAAGGTAAAAACATCTCTTTATTCTTGCCTTAAATAAGAAACACAAAAAAACTAATAATTAAAAAGAAGACAAAATGAACCTACTTGAGCTACATGTTGTTTTTTTGTCCAAAAATTGCTCAAAATTATTTTTTTCCATCGTTAATATTGTCGATCCCTGCCCTATTAGGAATGTTTCATCATGACTGCAGGGCTAAATAGTTTTCCACCCAACTCTACCACCAAGGCTAATACAGCTGTTGTTATCCTTGTTACTGTTTTAGTGCAAATGGAGTCAAATGTGTCAAATCTGGGACAATTGTTGAAAACAGACACAACCAATCTGATAGTCTACTTGAGCAACAAAGTTTCCCTGTTTCAAGCCCTGCATAACCCCAGGATCCACCTAACTGAGGATGCACATTATTAGATTTTTTGCTGATAAACGATTTTTAATATTTGAAAATAGTTTTTTCCAGTTGCTGACACTGATGCCGATACTGATGCTGATATAAGCATGTTTTTTTCACTTATGTCTCCTTTGTCTTACAGTGAAGATTAACTTGCATTTATCAAAGATCAGTCACGGAGTTCCACAGGGCTCTGTGTTCGGTCATAGCCTTTTTATTTTATATTTGCTTCCGTTAGGTAACATTATTAGAAAGCTATTCATCCACCCATTTTCTACCGCTTTTCTGGAGGTGCGGGTTGCGGAGGCAGCAGCTCAAGAAGAGAAGCCCAGACTTCCCTCTCCCCGGCCACCTGCTCCAGCTCTTCAGAAAGGATATCAAGATGTTCCCAGGCCAGCTGGGAGATGTAGTCTCTCCAGCATGTCCTGGGTCTACCCCAGGGTCTCCTCCCAGTAGGACATGCCCGAAACACTTCAAGTGGGAGGCGTCCAGGAAGCATCCTGATCAGATGCCCAAACCACCGCAACTGGCTCCTTTTGATATGGAGGTGTAGCGGTTCTACTCTGAGCCTTTCCCGGATGACTGAGCTCCTCACCCTATCTCTGAGGGTGAGTCCAGCAATCCTATGGAGAAAGCTCATTTCAGCCGCTTGTATCTGCGATCTCATTCTTTGCATAAATTTCTACATGTAGACACAGTGACATAGACACACAATTATATTTGTCAATGAAGCTAGATGACAGTAATACATTTACATATTTTTTTCTTACTAACATGTCTGTAGCATTTGTTTTATGACTTACAAGACATATCAAGAGCAAAATCACTCAAATGTGTCATGTCTCAGTTTTTTTTGCTGTGAAATTTCAGCTAAGCCCCGGCCCTTAAAAAAAGGAAAGTTTAGATGGAACGTTTTTGGTGCTGTAACTATGGTATATCAGGTCCATAGTGTTGAACCAGTCAAGACTGTCTGGCCTAACTGAAGTTTGCCTCCAGGGCCAATTAGCATTTTCCGACAGCTGCTTTGAAAATGTAAACTTACCATTAAACTGCTAAACTAAAGGACCAGTGCAGTTTCTGTTGATATTCTGGGCCACCGTGCATACAACTGGGCATATCCTTCAACCAGCAAGTCTTTTTATCACAGAATTTATTCTGTTTATTGTAGTGCTAGCCAACATTAGCCTTGTGGGAGGTGGTTGGGCCTATTCACAGATCCTGGTGTTTGAAGGAGGAGGAAAAGTGAAAAGATTTTTATACAAAACTGTAAGACAATGAAAGGCTTTTTTGTAAAAAAAAAAAAAAAAAAAGGCACTTAGTTTAGATGGGGTTATTCTATCTCCTAACAACTTTGTGAGGAACCTTGGAATTATTTTTGATCAAGATTTTTCTTTTATTTGCATATTAAACTTATTTCTAAGTGCTTGCCCACAGGGCATCACCTGATTGTTAGAGTATTTCTGCAAATGTGGGGTTGTTCCCCTACAATTTGAATGTGCTATGAGACAACTGTTGTTGTGAAATGGCGCTATATAAATAAAGTTGAACTGAACTGAATGTAAAGACACATTTCCCAAGGAAAATAAGACAACTACCACCAGTGGCATAGGAGGCTGGGTTTTACTGGCCTATTTTACTGATATTTTATGCTACATCAGAAACTTTTTTTCATGAATATTTGGGACCTTGGCTGCTTTTAACAACTGTGTTTCAATGTGGAGCAAGGATCTTGGGAATGACATCATCACGTGCTCCCCAAACCACACAGCTACATGAGGAGGAGCAAAAGCACAACAAAGAAAACAAAAATTTAGTAGCAGCCTCCTCCACAGTGCATACTGCCACCAGGACCACAGCCAGGAGATCCCTGTTCCTGTTCCCTGGAGGCTGTGCCAGCCCCACTGCCACCCCCACCTCCATTCAAGAACAGTGACGGATGGCAAAGTCGGCAGAGCAGCTAGCTGAGCGAAGAAGCTAGACAACCCCAAATCAGTGAAACCACCACGAGAATCAAAGAGGGGAAGGGAACATCCCTGTCATGTTCGGGGTTGTCACCCTGAGCATGACTTGTGGCTGTTGGGTTTAATTATTGATTATTAATTCCAGCTGATGGATTGAGCCTTGCTCTTCATCAGTCCCACAGCCATGCCTCCTCCTCACCAGGCATCCACCAGCGGCATGGTTAGGTTAGGTTACACTCATGCACGCACACACACATACACTCACACTCACGCACGCACACATACACCTAGTTCAATCAGTCGCACCTGTTGCCACATGGCTGGGTCTACTTGCTGTCATTAAGGCTTTGTACAAATAGCTGTGCAGTACGGCCAGCCAGTGTGGCAGCTTTGCAATGTCAACTCCAGACATCCAGGCTCGCTTCTGTGGGTTCACCCTTGGACTAAATCGTGTTGTTTCTCCAGAGCCTTTCTGCTCCAACACAATTGTAAGTCCCTGTGCCTTTTTCTCCGCCCCTGCCTGTTTGGAGCATTAGGCATCCTTTGAACCAGCCAAGTTTGTAGGCGGGTGTCTCACCCTTTATCTGTGACTGTATTTGGACTCTCCATGCTTTCACCCATTGTAAATAAATACGTTACTTGCTCTGCGTTTTGGGCTCGCTGCCAATTCATATGCTGAATACGTTACTTACTGCCCAAGCAGTAAGTAACGTGTTACTCATTTTTGTGTTTTTTTCACCCACCTGCTCGGAGCGTCATGTCCTGGTCTAGCCGTTCCCACATTGGGTTTAGTGGATGGGCAGCAGGACAGCCCAACACAGAGGAGCAGCGGGCGGCCTGGCGAATCTGGGAGCTCCTGGAGGAAGCGCACGTCTCCTTCGGTACCGGAGATCGGTTAGCCTGCCTTGACGGAGTCATCCGGATCCTGAGGACTCACCGGGGCCTCTGGAATTACCCCGAGTACTCCGAGCTGCTCTCCGGAATCTTCGCGCTCGAGCAGGCTTTCCCCGACCTGAAGAGAAGGGCTTCCCGGATGAAGCCCAAACAAGGACGCCCTTCTCTGCCGGCAGCTATCTTCTTCTCTCCCCCTTCATCTGGTCCAGATGGCAGCCGTCAGGTCAGCGTTGATATCACCCGGAATCCCGGAAGAACTATTTCACCCCACGATCTGCCCCCTCTCCGACACCAAGCCTAGTTACCTCCGCAGCAGATCACCTGTCCCGAGCAGTCCTGTCTGCAGGATCTCCCTCTGTATCTGCTGCGAGGTCGTCTTCCTCGATTTGTTCGCCAGCGGCAGTGGGGCGCTTGCTTTTTTCACCGGGGTCTCCCGTTCCTGAGGCTAGAGGGACGGCTCCCAAACCATCTACCAAGGAGCCTAACACCGCCTTTCCCGGACAGACAGGTGAAGACGCCCAAACAGCAGCAGCAACAGTCAACACCATTAATTGGCGGAACAGGCACATATGTTTTCATTTCACTCCCATTAATAATGAAATGTCTTGCCTGATTCCTGGTAGGGAGGCTCAGGGAAAGCAGTCCCCTGAGCTTTCCCCACCTGCTGTTGTTAAAAACTGTTTACCAGCCCTCTCTCCTCTCCCTCTTGTTTGCCTGCCGGAACTGGAGCCGAGCGGTCAGGATTTGAAAGAGTCGGAGGTCCGGGAGGGGTATCATCTCATAGCCACGGTGAACCAGGTCCCAGCTGCCACACCGGAGGAGTCACCAGCGTAGATCATGGCAGCTGGTAGAATTAAGACTGCAGAGACCATCACGCCTGCTGTGAAGGCCGCCACAGTAGAGTCAGCACCCAAGCGGAACCTCTTGGAGGCCAAACCTGGGGAGACATCGCCCGACTCGCCGAAGTCCTGGACGGCGGTAGAGCTTCAGCTAAGGCAAGTGCTCTCTTTTGTCTTTCTCCTTTTCATAATTGAGCATTTTTGCCTAGCTTTAGGTGAGGAGAGCCAGCTGCAGCCAAATGCTGCACCTCAGCTCGCCTCGCCGGGCTCTGCCACTGCCAGTGACTCTGACCCTTCCCCCTCTCTTTCTGAGTCCTTTTCCAGAGTCGCCGGAGAGAGTCCTTCATCGCTGGACAAGCCCGTGGATCCAGGTCAGCAACCGGAGGTCACCGAGATTCCGGTTGATGTGGTTGTCGGGGGCACCCAGTCCCAGTCCAGGGTGCCTGTGATCGATTGCCTCCTCGCTTGGGTGCTCATACGGGTCGGCTGGCCCATAGCCCAAGATGGCGTTGGGGTCAGCAGTGGCCCAGCCGGGTCCCACCGTGAGTGCAGCAGGGGTCCAGCTGGACTCCATCGTGGGTCCAACCATGGTTCGGTCGGGGTCCATCATGGGTGCAACGCAGGCCCAGTTGGGGCTCACCGCAGGAGTAATGAGGTCCTGGGAAGGGGCTACCGCTGGTGCAATGTTGTCCCAGGCCGGGACCACCGCAGATGCAGCCATGGCCCAGCCCGGGTCCACTGCGGGGTCAACAGAGTCCCAGCCCTTCGTCAGGACCACCGGGGGTGCCATAGGACAGTTTGGGGACGCAGGGGCCTTCCTTTCCCTTTTGGAGGCCCTGTGGGTGTTTCTCCTTCTGCCGGGCACCGTCGGGGTCTTTCTCCCTTCGCCGGCAGTGACCGCAGGGGTTCCTCTTCCCCTGTCTGGTTACTCACCTCTCAGCCTTCCGGTGGCTGGGGAGAGGGGTCTGGGCTTCTCTGCTTGAACTGCTGCCTCCACGACCCGGACTGCCAGAAAAGCTGTAGAAGATGGATGGATGGATGGATGCTGTGCAGTTTGCGCAGTGAACATGACAATAGCCCCCGCTCCCAATCCAGGGCCGGGCCAACCTGTCCGCCATCTCAGAGGTAACTGTACTCTTTGTTTAGTCCTTTCACGATAATATTCAGCAGTCTGTCCTGACAGTTCGTCACTTCCTCACCATACAACTTTGAGCAAGTCTCTGCTAATAGCAGGTATATAAATGTAAAAGGAAAAAAAAATCCTTGCTCCACACTGAAACAAGATCAGCAAAAACTTTTCAAAATAATGGCATATTGGCAAAATATGGTAAAATATTATAATATTGTGCATCCCTAATGTATAAATGTAATCTTTGGTTGACAATTTTCTCTTTCCAATGGAAGCCCTTAAGTAAGCCTTTTAAGATCCCACCGCCTCTTTTGGCTTTCTTCTTTTTTTTTGTATTAATTGTGTGTATTTTCTATCTTGTATCACATTTTTGCATGTATTATAATTGTAGGGAGAAACAACCACTTAGTATACTGGGGGATGCCAAGGTTTAGCCATATTTTCTGACAATACATTTAAGTATCCTCAGATGTGGAAGATGAACTGAGATTCTACACCTCTGTCCTGGTCATTGCTGTGATGGACAGAAACACTTACACTCCACCCTGTACTTCTCCATCTCCTGCACCTCTGCAATGCTCTCTCTGAGATCAGACGTGAAGCGGGCTCGGTCCTGCTGGCTTGGAGCATTGAAGACGATCAGCACCTTCCTCTCTCCGCCGGGGTTTGCTGACGTCAGCCTGATGCCGTGAGGGTAGTCTGTGGGACACACAAACATGCGAGTAAATTTTCTGACAAAGGATGTCATTGGTAGCTCAAGGAAAATGAGGCGACTTCTTCTGCATTTAGACATTTCTAAGATCACATAATCTTTAGTTGGAAGGTGCAAATCACATGACTGTCCACAGTTGACTTGTGTTCATCACAAATTCATCATACATTTATCTGTTCTAAACCTCAAAGGGATATTTTTCACATTGTAATACTGTTACCAATAAGTCAGTGTAAGGTGTGTGTGCATATATATATTAGGGCTGCAACGATTACTTGAATAATTCGGTTACAAAAACTTCTCAATTCAAAATTTATGCATCAACGTGTCATTTAATGTAGCACTTCCTGGTCTATATGACCTTCTTCCAGTTAGGCTACCTAAATAAAACACAGATTTGTTTAATGGTGTCATGTCAGAGCAGCATAGTGACGGGCTGGCAAAGATTAAGAAAATTTTTTTTAAAAATGATTACGGTACCCCTCGTGGATCGTCACCTTATTGTGGTGGGGGGTTTGTGTGCCCTAGTAATCCCAGGAGCTATGTTGTCTGGGGAAATTTGCCTCTGATAGGGTCACCCAAAATAAACTGGTCCTGGGTGAAGGGCCAGACTAAGAACGATCCAACAGACTCTCATGATTAAAGTTAGAACAAGGATTCAGTGTACCCCGCCTGTTATGGGGTTACCGAGGACCTACCTGGAGCCAGGCCTGGGGGAGGGGCTTGATGGTCAGTGCCTGGTGGCCGGGTTTCTGCCCATGGGACCCGGCTGGGCTCCGCCCAAAGGAGTTACATGGGTCCACCCTCCAGTGGGCTCACTACCTGCAGGAGGGACCATGGGGGTCCAGTGCGATATGGATCAGGTGGCGGTCGAAGGCAGAGACCTTGGCGGTCAGATTCCAGACTCCCTAAACTGGCTTTTGGGGGCATGGAATGCCACCTCTCTGGTGGGGAAGGAGCCTGAGCTGGTGCATGAGGTTGAGAGATGCCAGCTAGATATAGTCAGCCTCACCTCAACACACAGCAATGGTTCTGGAACCAGTCTCCTGGAAAGGGGCTGGACCTTGGCCTACTCTGGAGTTGCCCCAGGTGAGAGGCAACAAGCAGGGGTGGGTATTCTTTTATCCCTCCACCTTGCTGCCTCTATATTGGAGTTTTCCCCAGTGGATGAAAGGGTTGTTTCCCTGCGCGTTCGGGTTGGAAAACGGGTCCTGACCATCATTTATGCCTATACACCAAATGATGGTTCAGAGTACTCACCCTTTTTGGAGTCTCCGACTGGGGTGCTGGAGGGTGCTCCTCTTGGAGACTCCACTGTCCTTCTGGGGGACTTCAATGCGTACGTGGGCTCGACAGTGAAACCTGGAGGGGCGTGATTGGGAGGAACGGCCTGCCCGATCTGAACCCGACTGGTGTTCAGTTATTGGACTTCTGTGCTAACCACAGTTTGTCCATAACAAACACCATGTTCAAGCATAAGGATATCTATTTGTGCAGCTGGCACCAAGACACCCTAGGTCGCAGGTCGATGATCGATTTTGTTATTGTGTCATCAGACCTGCAACCATATGTCTTGGACACTCGGGTAAAGCGAGGTGCAGAGCTGTCAACTGATCACCACCTGGTGGAGAGTTGGATCCAATAGCAGGGGAGGATGTCATTCAGACCTGGTAAACCCAAACGTATAGTGACGGTGTGCTAGGAACAGGCCTCTGTCCGGCAGGTCTTCAACTCCCACCTCAGGAAGAACTTCGACCACATTCCGAGAGAGTCTGGAGACATGGAGTCTGAATGGGCCATGTTCTCCACCTCCATTGTTGAAGCGGCTGCCCAGAGCTGTGGCCGCAAGATTGTTGGTGCATTTCATGGTGGCAACCCCCGAACCAAGTGATGGACACCAGCGGTGAGGGGGGCCATTAAGCTGAAGAAGGAGTCCTATTGAGCTTGGTTGGCTTGTCAAACTCCTGAAGCAGCTGAGGTGTACTGGCAGGCCAAGCGGAGTGCAGCTCGGGTGGTTGCTGAAGTAAAAACTCGGGTGTGGGAGGCGTTCGGTGAGGCCATGGGACAAGACTTTCGGTTGGTTTCGAAGAGATTCTGGCAAACTGCCCAGCAGCTCAGGAGGGGGAAGCAGCTCCCTGTCCACACTGTGTATGGTGTGGATGGGGTGCTGCTGACTTCAACTGGGGATATCGTCGGGCGGTGGAAGGAATACTTCGAGGAGCTCCTCAATCCCACTGACACACCTTCCACAGAGGAAGCAGGGCTTATGGACGAGGGGGATGGCTTGCCTATCACAGGGGCTGAGGTTGACAAGGTGGTTAAAAAGTTCCTTGGTGGCCGGGCCCCGGGGGTTCGTGTGAGTTTGCCCAACCAGTTCACATGTGCTTTGTGGACTTGGAGAAGGCATTCACCCACGTTTCTCGTGGTTTTTTGTGGGGGTGCTTCAGAAGTATGGGGTATCGGGCTTGTTGTTATGAGTTATCTGGTCTCTATAAGACCGTTGTGAGAGTTTGTTTCGTATTGCCAACACTCGGTCGTAAACATTCCCAGTGAGAGCTGGACTCTGCCAGGGTTGCCCTTTCTCCCCGATGACGTTCACAATTTTTATGGACAGGATTTATAGGTGCAGCCAGGGAACGGAGGGTGTCATGCTTGGTGACCACAGGATATCATCTCTGTTGTTTGCAGATGATGTTGTCCTGTTGGCTTCATCCAGCAATGACCTACAGGTCTTACTTGGACAGTTTGCCGCTGAGTGTGATGCGGCTGGGATGAGAATTAGCAGCTCCAAGTCCAAGTCCATGGTCCTCAGCCGGAAAAAGGTGGATTGTCCTCTCTGGGTTGGGGACCAGCTCCTGCCCCAAGTGGAGGAGTTTAAGTATGTTGGGGTCTTATTCACAAGTGGGGGGAGAATGAAGCGGGAGATTGACAGATCGATCGGAGCAGCATCTGAAGTGATGCAGACATTGTACCGGTCTGTTGTGGTGAACAGGGAGCTAAGCTCTAAGGCAAAGCTGTTGCTTTACTGGTCAATCTACATTCCTGCCCTCACCTATGGTCACAAACTTTTGGTAATGACCAAAAGAATGAGATCACGGATACAAGCAGCTGAAATGAGCTTTCTCCATAGGATTGCTGGACTTACCCTTAGAGATAGGGTGAGGAGCTCAGTCATCCAGGAGAGGCTCAGAGTAGAACCGCTGCTCCTCCACATTGAAAGGAGTCAGTTGAGGTGGTCTGGGCATCTGATCAGGATGCCTCCTAGTTGCCTCCCACTTGAGGTGTTTCAGGCACATCCCACGGGGAGGAGACCTCGGGGCAAACCCAGGACTTGTTGGAGAGACTATGTCTCCCAGTTGGTTTGGGAACACCTTGGTATCCTCTCTGAAGAGCTGGAGCAAGTGGCCGGGGAGAGGGAAGTCTGGGCTTCTCTGCTTGAACTGCTGCCTCCCGACCTGGACCTCCAGAAAAGCGGTAGAAGATGGATGGATGGATGGATGGGATGATTAAAGTATCTCAAGTCTGGAATCATTTCAAGCTCAAACTGAATGAAAACATTATGCAGTGTGTGCATGGTAAAGCTGAGCGGCAAGCTAGCATGCTATAACGTCGGATGTTACAGTGTCTTGGCAGAAAGCATCCCACATCATGCACAGCCAGCGCAAGACAAGGTATGTGATTGAGATTTAAAATTAAGATGAATAGAATGTAGTCAGCTATGCTAATTATGCTGATATGACCAAAGAACATATAGCCATTGCCGTTAGCATCTGGATGCTAACGCTATCTGCTAGCTAACTGCTAGCAAAAGGAACTTTATGGTGAAACCTTAAAGTTATGTTAAAGTTATGTTCTATGCAATAAACATTGCAATAAGCATTGCGATAACTGTGTACGTGTGTTATTGAATATTTGGTACAATTATCACTGCTCTTTAGGAAAGAAAGTTCCGCAAACGTTGGTCAATGCAAGTCCATCCATCCATCCATCTTCTTCCGCTTAATCCTTTTCGGGTCGTGGGGGGGCTATCCCAGCATCTTTGAGCGAGAGGCAGGGTACACCCTGGACAGATCTCCAGTCCATCGCAGGGCCAAAAAAAGTATCAAATTAGTCGAATAACCTTCAATTAGAGTGGGTGATTACCCATCCATCCATCCATCCATCCATCCATCCATCCATCCATCTTCTTCCGTTTAATCCTTAGCCGTAAAATAGTCGTTTGCTGCAGCCCTAATATATATACTGTGGAGGAAATGTGGCGGAATAAGTTTAGGCAAGATGAGACGAGCTGGAAGGTTGCAGAGTTTTATTTCCTCCAACAAAATGAGACGCACTTGTTGCGCTGTCCGCTACTGTGCTGCTGTGTTGTGTTGTGTTGCGGTCTTGAGACATGTCACACAAGCTCTTTTATGCAGTGATACAGGAAGAGAGAATGCATGTTACATTAGCATAACAGTCAATACACATGATTAGCATGACATTGGTTGGCTCTTTGTCCGTCTGTGCATTGTCCTGTGTATGCAAATTGACTTCCGTTTCCTCCACCCTTGCTGAGTGTGAATAAGAGTCAATCTGCATTGTGCTGGGTCACCACTAGGGATGGGCATAATTTACCGATTAACCGATAATTGATCATTAAGAATTTCACCGAGGAAGTTCATTTTCGTCGACAAACCGTTTTTTTTTTTTAAACAATCCAAATGTAGGTTATTAGGACTAGTGCACGGCCGTCCTCAAACAATGCAATGCATTTAACTGTGCCACTGGCAAAATTTGGGCACCAGGGGGCAACATTACACCATCGCCGTACCCTGGCGTGCCTCAGTTGATACATGCGAGCTTCCGTAGGGCAATCGCCAAATCATGAAGCGGTTACGGCGAAGTGTTGCGTGGGACCATTTCAATTTAAAAAATGACCAGGTGTACTGCAATCACTGCAATGCAGCATACAAATATACCTCATCGACAACACAAATGATGTATCATTTGAACACCACTCATCCAAGCCTGATAAAAGACGGTGGCGGCGGTTCATCTCTAACCCAGGCTAGCCTGGACTCGATGCTAGCACGGAGGAGCTGCAGTGCTCAACGAGCAGAGAAGGTCACCGAACTGATAGTGAAGATGGTCGAAATAGACATGCTCCCTGTCAGTACCGTGGAGGGCAAAGGTTTTCAGGAATTAATCAAATTTTTGGAACCGGAATACACCATGGCGTCAAGACGCACCGTGACGAGACGCAATGCGCAATGCGTGTGTTCACGTTTTACTGCAAACTTGTCTTAATAAATTCATCCTCGAAGAAAAACACTCTGTATTTTTTTTATTATTATTCTCAATACATAAGAGTACAGTGATCCCTCACTTATTGCGTCACCCATAAATAATACGTACGTTCATTCTCTCACTCTCTCTCATATGATACGTGTGTGTGTGTGTGAGTGTACATACATACGTAGATGTAAATAAAGTGTACATAAATATGTTTTTAGAACTCTTTTATTCTTATAACAAGATACGTAACTCAAGATGAAAATGATTTACTGCACAGGTTAATGAGAGCTTTACTGCTCCTCAGGTGCTAGAGGCGCATGATCGTCGAGGGAAGCTGCAGGAGGCGGCGTAGTGGCTCGATGGGAAGACTATTTCGCACAAAATGGCACAAGAGAACAGCAAAAAGTTCCACGCGGCTAGACTAAGCAACACGAGCGATAGAGCAATGAATGCGGTCTTCGTTTGTTGGGTGGCCGCTCGGCAGGGAGAGAAGCTGGGTAAAACGTCTCGGCCAATCAGCTTGCGGGGTGAAACGTCTCGGCCAATCAGCTTGCGAGATTCCCGAGCCGAGCCAACACGAGAACAGCGAACAGAGAGAGAGGGATTTGAGAGAGAGAGGTGGATTTGAGTTGTGCGGCTCTCCGTGTTGATACCTGATGTTCTAATGTAGTCTACCTGCCTTGTTACCTACCTAAAAATGTTAATGATTAACCGATTATTAATCATTAATTCTCCCGACGATTGGTGAAGAAAATTTCACCGAATGCCCATCCCTAGTCACCACAATACATATATAAAATGATTGTCTGCTATTGTTTGTTAGCCCAGTTGGCTTAGCATTGCATAGTTATTGTGTTTTTTTTAATGTATCTTACCCATTCCAAATAACACTGGAAAGGGTTCTAATGCATTTATCAAACATATTTTCAATGTTCTTCAGAAAGAATTAAAATAATTTAAAAATTTAAGTTTTTTAAAAAATTATACAGTATATAATTTCTTTAGCAATTTTTGTATGTAGCAGCAGCAACACAAACAATTCATAGAGAAGCATGAGCTAAAGGTTTAGCCATTCTGGTGATTATTCCGGGAAAGAGGCGTGTGTGTATGTATTGAAGAACCTAGATATTTGAACCATGGTGGGGAAGTTTAGGGGAATGATTCATGCTTTGGATCTAATCCTGGATAAGTCCCCACGTGATGGTAAGATACACCTTCAGGCTTCAGGAAAAGTTTTTTTTTTTTCATCAAAACACACACACACTCATTAGGATAAAATTACTACTAGTAGCACAAATGCATGGTGACAAACCAGTTGAAATTTGGGGGCAAACAAAACAACATTGAGCATAAATACTGTAACAGCATTAAGGTGAGTAATTTCAGAATAATCAAAAATCCCCAAACTGAAACATACCCTGACAATCTCAGTTGTCAAGTACAACGCACATTTCCTTACCTGACTCCCACATGACACACACAAACATACTTAGCCATCCACCCACAGAGTAGATGTATGGTTGTGCTGATGAATCATATGGGGCAATCTGTCCTCGTCACAGTCATCAGAACAGGCTGCCAAGTCTCATTTACAGTAGCTCCAAGTGGAGCGGCAGGATAACAGCAGAAAACAACAATAGCCGACCAACTGAACAGGCTCTGAGACGACAGTCGATCCCTCGTCTGACTTACATCATGATGCAAATTTGTTGACCTTATAACATGGTGCAGTCTGATGTATGACAATTCAATGAACAAAGCTAAACAGAGTTAAAATGGAACCCATTTCATATAATGACTCACCACTTAACATACGGGCTAAGTGGATAGCTATTGCATGAAATGTTCTCCTTTTGGTTACAGAGCAATTCTGTTTATTCTCCATTTTTCTCTGTTTGTCTGTCTGTCTGTCTGTCTGTCTGTCTCTCTCTCTCTCTTTCTCACACACACACACACACACACACACACACACACACACACACACACACACACACACACACACACACACACACACACGAGGGGAGGATGAAAAGTTCATAGTGGTCACATTTGACCAAATGTGGTTTATTTTTCAACCGCAGGGATCCAAGCACTGCAACACTGATGGAAGAAGCAAAGAAGCGTGTGGAACAAAAGGAGACTTGTGGAGGAACAAAATAAGTTCAGGCGTGACACGGCAAGCTGAAGGTTTCAGAGTTTTATTCCTCCATCATCATGAGACACACTGTAGTGCTGTGCTGTGTGTGTGTATGTGTGCTCTGTGTGCTGCATGAGGCATGCAAAGTCAGCTCTTTTATACAGACAAGAGAGAATGCATGGCACATTTGCATATTGATATACATATCAGTCAATACATATCAATCGTGTGATTAACTGGCGCCGGACTTCCTCTCCTTAATCCGATGTATAACAATAGTCATTGTTCTGGTTGTCCCCCTAGGGGCTCTCTGTCCGTATGCAAATTGTTCTGCTTCTTTGCCGCCTAGCTGAGTGTGAAGGCTGAATGTCCATGTAGATTGTGGTGGTTCACCAGAGTGCTCCCCCCCAGAACACTCAGCAGGGGTTGTGACCTCCCCCCCCCCCCCCGTCGTTTGGGCTCCAGCTCCGGTAGAACTGTCGGAGGGCATGTCAGTCTGTGGGGGGACGGGGGAGGGAAAAAACAAAACAAAAAAACCCCAGTGTGCTCCGCTCCGAGTTCCAGCACATTGAACGGCCGTGGATCGTGGGCGCACGGGCCGGTGTGCAGTCGTGCCTAATGGAACCAGATGGTGATTGGTCGGCTTAGGAAGTGAGGTGCAGGAAAAGCGCTGTGCAGGAGGAGAGGGAGGGGGGTGGGAGTAAGCGAGTGTCAGCCTGGGATGTCAAAGGTGTCTGGGCCGTGCAAAAATTGCGTGTGGATCCGCGATGGTGAGGGACTTTCCTGTTAAGATGGCGGAGATCCACAGCGGCTGTGAAAAAAACATTTTGTCTGACTCCTCCCGCGGCTCGATCCAACGAGGATGTGGGGAAAGCGAGCGGCCAAATTCCCCGAGGATGCGTAGTGGCTGTGATAAACTGAAGCTGTGTCAGGGACTCGGCAGTTTGGCTTTAGGTGTGGGAAGAAGCCCTAAAGTCATCGAGGAAAGCAATCGGCTAAATTCCCCTTGTGTGCCGCGGCTGAGAAACCCATACAAAGTCCTGTGTGCGGGCCGCACGACCGCTCCAGGTGCGCGAGCAGCCCTGAAGGTTCTGAGGGTAGCGATTGGCCGTTTTTCTCGGGCATGTGCGGAGGACGGTGTATCAGTCTGTGGAGCTGGTTTGTCCCTAGTGCATGGCGTGCGCCTGGCGCAGTGACCACATAGCTGGCAGTTGCGCTGTCCTCGTAATCCTGCGGAGTGCGTGCAGGGCTTCTGTGCGCGGGAGGTCCGCTGTCCGGAGTTTAGTCAGAGTTGGGGAGCTCGGTGGAAATCAGCGCAGTCGGCGTCGATGATTGTCCCCGTTCAGGCTGCTTCCTTTGTTCGCTCATGTCGTTCATGGTGTGTTTTGGTCCAAGCGCTGCGCTCCGGAGCACGCTCCGGTGAGGATTAAGAGGTTGCAGGCGTTCTCTGGTCCTCTGGGATCCACAGCGCGGTGAGAGGGAGCAGACGGTAATTCTCCCTCGTCAGGTCATCAGTGTGGAGGAACAAAATAAGTTCAGGCGTGACACGGCGAGCTGAAGGTTTCAGAGTTTTATTCCTCCATCATCATGAGACACACTGTAGCGCTGTGCTGTGTGTGTGTGCGTGTGTGTGCTCTGTGTGCTGCATGAGGTATGTAAAGTCAGCTCTTTTATACAGACAAGACAGAATGCATGGCATATTTGCATATTGATATACATATCAGTCAATACATATCAATCGCGTGATTAACTGGCACCGGACTTCCTCTCCTTAATTCGGGGATGTATAACAATAGTCATTGTTCAGGTTGTCCCCCTAGGGGCTCTCTGTCCGTATGCAAATTGTTCTGCTTCTTGCCGCCTAGTTGAGTGTGATGGCTGAATGTCCATGTAGATTGTGGTGGGTAACCACAGACTAAAATAAACCACATTTGGTCAAATTTGACCACCATGAACTTTTCAGCCCCCCCTTCCCCCATCCTTGTACAAATGTCTGTATATATAATACAGTGTCTCACAAAAGTGAGTACACCCCTCACATTTTTGTAAATATTTTATCTTTTCATGGGACAACACTGAAGATATGACACTGTGAAACAATGTAAAGCAGTCAGTGTACAGCTTGTATAACAGTGCAAATTTGCTGTCCCCTCAAAATAACTCAACATATTGCCATTAATGTCTAAACCACTGTCAACAAAAGTGAGTACACCCCTATTCAAAAGGTCTAAATTGTGCCCCAAGTGTCAATATTTTGTGTAGCCACCATTATTTTTCCAGCACTGCCTTAACTCTCTTGGGTATGGAGTTCACTAGAGCTTCACAGGTTGCCACTGAAATCTTCTTCCACTCCTCCATAACGACATCATGGTGTTAGAGACCTTGCGCTCCTCCACCTTCCATTTGAGGATGCCCCACAGATGCTCAGTAGGGGTTAGGTCTGGAGACATGCTTGGCCAGTCCACCACCTTTACCCTCATTTTCTTTAGCAAGGCAGTGGTCGTCTTGGAGGTGTGTTTGGGGTGGTTATGTTGGAATAATTCAATTCAATTCAACTTTATTTATATAGTGCCATTTCACAACAACAGTCATCTCATAGTACTTTCAACTGTAGGGGAAACCCCCACAATTGCAGAAAGACCCCAGCAATCAGGTGATCCCCTGTGAGCAAGCGCTTGGCAACGGTGGAGAGGAAAAACTCCCTTTTAACAGGAAGAAACCTCCATCAGAACCAGGCTCAGGGAGGGGCAGTCATCTGCTGTGACTGGCTGGGGAGTGAAGGGATAGAGAAGATGAAAAGAACAGACATGTAGAAAGCAAACAGCACGATGGGGACTCAATCTATGGGAGAGAACAGATGTTAATGACCAGCAAAAAAAAAAAAAAAAAAATATTTCATTGAGAGTGAAGAAAGGAGTGAAGCCCAGTGCATTATTGGAGGTCCCCCAGCTGTCTAAACCTATTAGCAGCATAACCAAGGGAGGGTTCAGAAACACATGATCCCTCCCTAATTGTAGGCTATAACAAAAAGGAAAGTTTTAACCCTATTCTTAAAAACACAGATCGAGTCTGACTCCCGAATCCAGATTGGCAGCTGGTTCCACAGGAGAGGAGCTTGATAACTGAAGGCTCTGCCTCCCATTGTACTTTTGGAGATTCTAGGTATTACAAGTAATCCAGCATTTTGGGAGCGTAGTGCTCAGTTAGGATAATAGGGTAGTATCAGATCTTTTAAATAAAAGGGGCCCTGATTGTTCAGAGCTTTGAAAGTGAGAAGAAGGATTTTAAACTTAATTCTAAACTCTATGGGAAGCCAGTGAAGGGAGGCCAGAACTGGAGAGATATGATCTCTCTTTCTAGTACCTGTTAAAACTCTCGCTGCAGCATTTTGGATCAACTGAAGACTTTTTAAAGATGTTTTAGGACAACATGATAATAAAGAGTTACAATAATCTAATCTAGAGCTAACAAAGGCATGGATCAGTTTCTCAGCATCACTCTGAGACAAGATGCTCTTAATCTTGGCAATATTACACAAATGATAGAAGGCAGTCTTAGAAACGAATTTAATATGTGAACTGAAAAACAGATCTTGATCAAAAATAACTCCAAGGTTCCTCACAGAGCTATTAAGAGAAAGAGTAACCGCATCCAAACTAAAAATTTGATTTCGAAAGGTATTTCTAAGGTTTAAGGAACACGAAGGAATACTAAGGAATACTGTCCTGCAGCCCTGTAACCCAGTATCCAATCATGCTCTGCTTCAGTATGTCACAGTATATGTTGGCATTCATGGTTCCCTCAATGAACTGTAGCTCCTCAGTGCCGGCAGCACTCATGCAGCCCCAAACCATGACACTCCCACCACCATGCATGACTGTAGGCAAGATATACTACTCTTTGTACTCCTCACGTGGATGCCGCCACACATGCTTGACACCATCTGAATCAAATAAGTTTATCTTGGTCTCATCAGACCACAGGACATGGTTCCAGTAATACATGTCCTTTGTCTGCTTGTCTTCAGCAAACTGTTTGTGGGCATTCTTGTGCATCATCTTTAAAAGGGGCTTCCTTCTGGGACAACAGTAATGCAGACCAATTTGATGCAGTGTGCAGCGTATGGTCTGAGCACTGACAGGCTGACCCCCCACCCCTTCAACCTCTGCAGCAATGCTGGCAGCACTCATACGTCTATTTTCAAAAGACAACCTCTGGATAGGACGCTGAGCACATGCACTCAACTTCTTTGGTCGACCATGGCGAGGCCTGTTCTTTCTTTCTTTCTTTTTTCTTTCTTTCTTTTATTTAATATGGACATAACAAATTACATTAGTACAATCACAAGGAGAGACCAGATGTTTTGCATAGGTGTATATAGCACAAGTGCTAATTCTCAACACCCATCCATAGGTGGCTTATATAGGTCATAAATTAGGCTGTACAAACAAAATTTACAAGTTAATTAAAATTACAAATACATTACAAATTATAAATAGAGCAAGAGATCCATGATCACAACAAACACAATTCAGACTAGACATGCACACATTGCTGGTGGGATTTTAGCCAATCTTTAGCGCCTCTGTTGAAGAGGTTGGCATTTGTCTCCAATTTTAAGTGAGTTGGCAGAGAGTTCCATAAGTTTGCCCCTTTTATGGAGAAAGCAGACTGACCAAATGAAGTTCTAGACATGGTGACAATGCAGTCACCGTTGATGGAAGCTCTTGTGCATGCTCTGCTAGAGCTCGAGCGTCTAGCCACCAAACCAGAGAAAGGAGGTGAAACAAGATTGTATAGACATTTAAAAACCAGTCTGATATTACAGAAGATAATAAAATTTTCAAAAGTAAGAAGATTGTGCTTGGCTAAAATACCACAGTGATGCCACCGCATTGGTTTGCGGTCCAAGATTTTTATAGCCTGTTTATATATTGCAGTTATGGGTTTTAGTGTAATTTGAGATGTTTGTGACCAAGATGTGATGCAGTATGACAGATGTGAAAGAATCATTGCGTGCATATATGTATGAGCAGTTCTGAATGACAAATCCCTTGTAACGAGACGGAAGCAATTTAAATTGAGTTTGACCTTCTTACAAATGTAATGCACCTGCTTGTCGAATAGCAGGTTCCTGTCTAGAATGATCCCTAAATACTTGACCTCATTCACTTCAGTAAGCACCTCTTTTCCAATTTTAACATCAAAAACATCATTCATGGGCCTGTTTCTAATAGAGATACACATAGCAACAGTTTTTTTGACATTCAAGGTTAAATGCAACAACACAAGCCATTTAGAGATGTTCTGTAAAACCTGGGTCAGGTGCTCAGCTGCCATGCTAGCCGTTTTGGCAGACAGATAGATTATGGTGTCATCAGCATACATCTGGCAGTTGGCACCTGAGCAACTATCGGCCAAGTCGTTGATGTATATTGTGAACAACAATGGCCCTAGTATAGATCCTTGTGGTACTCCCATGTTATTTGTGAGCAGCTCAGATTTCTCCCCATTGACCTTGAGACGTTGTTCTCTTCCCTCCAGGTATGACCTAAACCACTGTATTGCCTCAGTTGAAATCTTGAGGTCTTTTAACTTCGACAATAGGACAGTGTGGTTTACCGTGTCAAAGGCCTTTTTTAGATCCAGAAACACGGTCCCTACAACATGCCCCTTAACCAATAAAGCCTTGACCTTCTCAGTAAAATAACAGTTAGCTGGTTCTGTGGAATACTTAGGTCTAAACCCAAACTGCTGTGAATAAAGTAATTGATTGGACTGTAAATGTTCTATCAATTGATCAGCAACAATCTTCTCCAAAATTTTTGAGACTACGGGCAATATGGCAATCGGTCTGTAGTTGCTTGCTAAGTCCTTGTTCTCAGTGGAACCTGTCCTGTTAAACCACTGTATGGTCTTGGCCGCCGTGTTGCAGCTCAGTTTCAGGGTGTTTGCAATCTCCTTATAGCCTAGGCCATCTTTATGTAAAGCAACAATTCTTTTTTGCAGCTCCTCAGAGAGTTCTTTGCCATGAGGTGCCATGTTGAACTTCCAGTGACCAGTATAAGAGAGTGTGAATGTGATAACACCAAATTTGACACACCTGCTCCCATTCACACCTGAGACCTCGGAACACTAATGAATCACCTGACACCGGGGAGGAAAAATGGCTAATTGGGGACAATTTGGACATTTTCATTTAGGGGTGTACTCACTTTTGTTGCCAGCGGTTTATACATTAATGGCTGTGTGTTAAGTTACTTTGAGGGGACAGCAAATTTAGACTGTTATACAAGCTGTACACTGACTACTTTACATTGTGTCAAAGTGTCATATCTTCAGTGTTGTCCCATGAAAAGATATAATAAAATATCTACAAAAATGTGAGGGGTGTACTCACTTTTGTGAGATACTATATATATATATAGCCGCCCCTGGTCATCTTGTCGCTGGCGTTTGTCTTGAACACTTCTTGACCGGGTCTCCTCTCTGGGTCAGATGACATCCGCGACCCCCAAAGGAGCCCGACTTGGCTTCCAGTGTCCCTGTTTGGCACATCGTTTTACCGTGCCAGCTGGTCCTGCCCTGTTTGCAAAGCCGTTTTGACCCCTTGCTCCTCGGTGCCTTGCAGCTGAACTCCAGGAGCAGAATGGGCCATCCACTTGGCTCCACCCGCCGTCACGGGTGTCCCACCGCACCACCCAGTTCCCTCAGCTAGGGTTACTTGGGCTCTGGCACCGGGACCCTCCCGCAATGGCCCTGGGTGGGGTTGGTCCTGCTCATCGTCCAGAATACTAGGCCAAGGTACATCCCACACAGCTTCGTTCATCACTCGTGGAACCGGCCAGTCCCACAAACTACAGCCCGACCACTCCTCTACAACACCGCTGGTGATGGTGAAGCCCAATCCATAAAGAGGTCACACCCCGTAACATTCTCACCACAGGCAGTCATGACAAACTTCAGGTTGGACACCTCCGCTGACTTGTACCTAACTGTCAGTTCCACCGATCCCACCGGGGCCAATTGTCTTGCACCACACCCACACAGCGGTGCTGAATGACCTCTCACTCGGTAATATGGGAGGAAACTCCTCACGGTAGACTAATTCATCACTGCACCCATGTCAATCAATAGCAGCACTGTTACCCCGTCCAATTCCACCATATAATAGGTACGACCATCAGTGCTTGGGGAAACGGTGTGGATAACCGTGGGAGCTGGAGCCGGGAAGTCCACATTATGTCTTCAGTCCCCTCGCTCAAACCCGTTACATGCCCTGGCAAAATGATGCAGGAGTCCGCACTTGCTGCAGCGTTTTCCTCTTGCCGGATACTCTCTAGCCTTATAACGGTGCTTGGTGGACCCACAACCCAAACACCTGGGCGATCCCAGGTCCGACCTTATCTTCACAGCATTAGCATTTTCCTCCTCATCCTCCATGCCATCATTGCTGTCTGGGTCCACTGCCTGCGCGATCGACTGTGATTCAAAAGGGCGGAGGGTTGCTCTCTCTCCGAAATCTTGTGATAGCTTGTCTGCTGCTTCACACTGCTGAGCTAACTCGATGGCCATGGCTAACGTCAGCTCGCCCGAGTGTGTGAGGAGCTTCGACCTTGCCACCGAGGAAAGGGTATGTTCCGCCAACTGGTCGCGGACCATCTCTTCCTCTAACGCTCCAAACTGGCAGTCCCCAGCCAGCTGACATACTGTAGGTCTGCAACATACCACTGCACTGACTCACCGGCCCGCTGGTGGCGCTGCCGAAACTGAATCCTCCAGACGATGACGTTTTCCGGGGTGGGAAAATGTTGCACCATTAGCTCAACCACGTCCTCAAAGCTATCACTGTCACCCAAGGTACTAAGGATACGTTGACCTTCCATTCCCAAGTTGTGAACCAACAGCACCCGAGCCTGCAACTTCTCCAGTTTACAGATGTTTATTGCCACCAAATAATTCTGGAATGCGGCGAACCACCTCGCCCAAGGGACTGGCGGCTCACCGGGAACCTCCAAAAACGGCCAAATAGTAGCAACTCTCACAGTACAAGCGCTCCCGTCAGACAGAGGTGAGGTCAAAGAGACTGCCCCTCCTCCTCAAAGCCCTCTTATACCCTGGGTGGTGGCAGAACCGGAAAGGTGGAGCCACCACCCCGTCAAATAATAATATATCCCAAATAACAACACAACAGTATTGTCAAGAGGAAGACGAGAGACACCAGATTCAACAATGCAGATGAGATGAAGGTCTCTATCACAGCAACCTGGGCCTCCATAACACCTGAGCAGTAGCACAGACTGATCGCCTCCATGCCACACCACATTGATGCAGTAATTCATGCAAAAGGCGCCCTGACCAAGTATCGAGTGTGTACATGGACATACTTTTCAGTCAGCCAACATTTCTATTAAAATCTTCTTTTTTTTCTTATTGATCTTCTGTAATATTCTACTTTTCTGAGAAACTGAATTTGGGGTTTTCATTAGCTGTAATCCATAATCATCAAAATTAAATGAAATAAACCCTTGAAAGCTATCACTTTGTGTGTAATGAATCTGCATAATATATGAATTTCACTTTCTGAATTGAATTACTGGAATAAATTAACTTTTCAATGATATTCTAATTTATTGAAAAGCACCTTTATCTATGGCCAGTAAAGAGTGTCCCAGCCGGTCCCAGCCAAAAGCATGACTGGGTTGATGTCACAGGTCTCTACCAATTAGATGGGGCAAGAGTGTGACACCTACTGGCCGGGAGACAGAATGTTGTCTCTATCGCCTTTAAAGCCTCACAGTGTACAGGTTTTACTGAAGTCTTGCAATGTAATGCATGCTTCTGACTTTTTACTTCAACTGAAGATGGCTATAAGAAAGCTGCAAAGAGAGTGTAAACAAATGCAGAGACAAAGCCGAGAAGCAGTCCACTTGACTAACTAACTAACTAACTAACCTGCACTTATATAGCGCTTTTCTAGTCACAAAGACCACTCAAAGCGCTTTCATTAATACTAACCCTCTATTCTAAGGGCCTATAGGAAACAAATATCTAGGGACAATTTAGAACAGCCAATTAACCTAACATGCATGTTTTTGGCATGTGACTGAAGGGACCAGACTGATGGACTCTGGAAAAATATATATTAAAAGCAGTGACTGCTGGACAATAAAGATATTTACTGAATGTTTTCTTACAGATAAAAACATGAATTTCACATACACTTGTGCTTAAACACGGCGGGGAAAAGAATTGAACATATCAACATTTTTCTCATTAAACAAATTTCTGATAGAGCCACTGACCTGAGATTTTCATCAGATATCAGTAACACTTCAAGTAATCCATACATCCAAAGAAATCAAGGCATATGTGTTCACAAAACAAGTTATATTTAATAAAGTGGAATGACACAGGGAATAAGTATTGAACACAAGAAGAAAAAGCGGTGCAAAAAGGCATAGAAAGCCAAGACACCAGCTGAAATCCATCAGAATTTAGGAAGCCATCCCACCTCCCAGTGCAAGTTAATTTAAGCTGATTAAGTCCTGATTGATAGCCTTTGAAAAGGTCTGTGAATATCAGATTGTCATACCACAAAGAACTCATGATGGGTAGAAGCAAACAGCTCTCTCTAGCCTTTCGCAACCTTATTGTTGCAAAATATAATGATGGCATTGGTTACAGGTGCATTTCTAAACTGCTGAATGTTCCAGTGAGCACTGTTGGAGCCATCATTCAGAAGTGGAAAGAACATCATTTTAGCTTGAACCGGCCACAACCAGGAGCTCCTCACAAGACTTCTGACAGAGGAGTCAAAAGAATTATCAGAAGAGTTATCCAAGAGCCAAAGACCACTCATGGAGAGCTCCAGAAAAACCTGGAGTTAGACGGTACTGCTGTTTCAAAGAAATTAAGTAATGCACTCAACCGACATGGGCTCTATGCCCGCTCAACTAGCAAGACTCCATTGCTGAAGAAAAAGCATGTTGAAGCTTGTTTAAAGTTTGCTGCACAACATTTGGGCAAGCAAGTAAAATACTGGGAGAATATAGTCTGGTCAGATGAGACCAAAATTGAACTTTTTGGATGCCACAACACACAGCATGTTTGAAGGAGAAATGGCACTGCACGTCCCATCATGGTGTGGGGGTGTTTCCAGCACATGGTACAGGCAGACTTCATATAATTGAAGGAAAGATGAATGGACAAATGTACAGAAACACCCTTGATAAGAACCTGTTGCCATCTGCCAAGATGCTGAAGATGAAATGAGGGTAGACATTTCAGCAAGACAATGATCCCAGACACACAGCCAAGGAAACTCTCAGCTGGCTCCAAAGAAAGAAAATAAAGCTGCTAGAATGGTCCAGTCAGTCACCTGACCTGAATGCAATTGAAAACCTATGGAATGAATTGAAGGTCAGAGTTCATAGAAGAACCTTCAAGATTTGAAGACACTTTGTGTGGAAGAATGGACTAAAATCACTCCTGAGCAATGCATGTGCCTAGTTTCTCCATACAGAAGGCATCTGGAAGCTGTTATTACCAATAAAGGCTTTTCTCCTAAATATTAAATGAATTTTACCGTGTGTTCAATACTTATTCCTTCTGTCATTCCACTTTATTAAATATAACTTGTTTTGTGAACACAGGTGCCTTGATTTCTTTGGATGTATGGATTACTTTGGTTGTTACTGACATCTGGTGAAAATCTCAGGTCAATGGCTCCATCAGAAATATGTTTAATGAGAAAAATGTTGATGTTGTAGAGGGTGCAAAGGAAAAGGATGTGGAGGCGAGGCACGAGCGTAGGTTGGCACAGTTTCTTTATTGACCCTCTAACATGAATAAAGCCTGCCCTCTTGGATGGTCTTGAGAGTAGAGAGTAGAGAGAGAGAGCTGAGAGTGAAACAAGCTCTTTTATACCGTGATACAGACAGAGAGAATGTATGGTACATTAGCATATCAATTGTCATCTAATACACATTGGTCAATACACATGATTAGCATGACATTGGTTGGCTCGAGGACGCATGCATACAGTTCCGTCTGACTGCTTCCTGTGGTTCCCTCTCCACATGTAAATTGTCCTCTGCTTCTTCCAGCCCTGCTGCTGGGTGTGAAGAAAGCTCCAGAAGAATGTCCCAGAGGAATGTCTCCCTGCTGTGTTTAGTGTCACCACATCAGCCCCCCCCCCCGAACACCAAGAAAGGGCTGTGACCCCCCCATCGTTTGGGCTCAAGTCAACACCAGTGGAGGCTGCAGCGGGGGGGGGGGGGGGGGGGGGTTGCTGCTCCGGTCGAACTGCCTGCTGGTGAGGAGTGTTGAAGGGCCTGTAAGTCTGTGGGGGGAAGAGGGGAGGGGTGGAAAAGCCGGTGGTTGTGGGAAAAAAAAAAAAAGACTCTCATTCTTTTGCAGCTCGCCCTGCGAGGATGTGGGGAAGGTGGGCGGCCAAATTCCCCGAGGATGTGTAGCGGCTGTGAAACAACTGTAGCCGGTGTGAGGGACTTGGCGGTGTGGCCGTAGATGCGGAAGGGACAGGAATCAGCTTAATCAACGTTGTGTGCCACGGCTGAGAAACCCATACCAGCAATGGAGCTGGTTTGTCCCTGGTGCATAGTGTGCGCTGCGGCCACGTAGCTTTCAGTTGTGCTGTCCTCATATTCCTGCTGTGTGTGCGCATGGCTTCTGTGCGCGGAAGGTCCGTTGCCGAGAGGTGAGTCAGGGTCAGGGAGCTTGATGGAAATCAACGCAGTTGGCGCTGATGGTCTTCCTTGTTCAGGCTGTTTCTGTGCATTGCTCGTGTCGCTGATCCTCGTGCGTCTCGGTCCCAGTGCTGCGCTCTCCATCCGGCCCTGGAGGTTGCCTCCCTGGAGAGAGGACATGGCGCGCGCGCTCCCGTGTGGGTGCGAAGGATGTAGGCGATTCCCAGTCTCTCGAATCCACAGCGCGGTGAGAGGGAGAGATAGTCCATTTCACGTTAGGTTGAAGAGACTGGGTTAATCATCTCAGACTGGATGCAGAGGGTAAGCAGAGGAGAACAATAGCTAGGGAGATCATGGTGAGATAGCAGGAAGAAGGAGTTGGGGGGAGAAAGGATGAATGTATTGTGATGTGAAATGTCATGCAAATGTGAGATGAGCGGTTGGTATAAAAGGAAAACCCATGGTGTATTGAGACATGCTTTTTCTGTGTATGACCGATGAGAGAGTGACTAAAGTCATCTGCTACATGAATCAGTCTCGTTATTTAGAGAGCTGAGAGTGAAACAAGCTCTTTTATACCGTGATACAGACAGAGAGAATGTATGGTACATGAGCATATCAATTGTCATCTAATACACATTGGTCAATACACATGATTAGCATGACATTGGTTGGCTAGAGGACGCATGCATACAGTCCCATCTGACTGCTTCCTGTGGTTCCCTCTCCACATGTAAATTGTCCTCTGCTTCTTCCAGCCCTGCTGCTGGGTGTGAAGAAAGCTCCAGAAGAATGTCTCCCTGCTGTGTTTAGTGTCACCACAATGTGTTCAGTACTTATTTTCCCCGCTGTAGGTATGCTTAATGCAGTTGTGAAGTTGGCAATCGACTCAAAAACACTGAGCTCACAGAAAAAAGGTAAAGTACATAGAGTACAGGGGGGATGGGGTGATGAAAATTTCATAGTGGTCAAATTTGACCAAATGTGGTCTATTGTTCAACACTGTCTCCCCTTTGATCCACACACTTCTTCCGTCAGTGTTGCAGTGCTCGGATCCCTGCGGCTGAAAAATAAACCCTATTTGGTCAAATTTGACCACTATGAACTTTTCAGCCCCCCCCCACACATGATTCTGTCAATAATGCATATTTATCAGATATGATAAGCAAAGTGCCCATGTGTTCGAGGCATCTCACGCGAATCTGCATGTGCGTATTTTCTGTGAACCTGTCGTCCATGGTGTAAAAATAGAGTTGAACAAGAGAAAAAAAGAGAGAAAGAGACATGAAAAATAAAATGGGCAGATGGAAGGAGCAGATGGAGGAGAGGAGACAAAGAGACTAAGACTGAGCAAGGAAGCTGAGAATAGTACTTACAGGTGTTTTGGAAGGTGTGGACCTGCATGTCGACCAGAGGAAACGACTGTCTGAAGCTGTACGTCACCGAAGTCTTCTTCTTCTGGAAGATCTTCGTCACCTGATGAGGAAAGGAAGAAATGGAGTGGAATGAAAAAAAGGCAAAGGAAAAGTGAAGGTAGAGGAGAAGTGAAAAGAAAGGGAGAAGAGAGATCCTGAGCGTGTGGCTGCTTTATATTATCATTTTATTAACCCTTATTATTTTACAGTAATTTTTTTGTCTTAATAAAGCCCTACCTGGCTAACCTGACCTGTCCTCATCTTGTTGCACACTATTTGTCATTTTGTGATACATGACATGATGGCAACATTGCAAATGGGGAACAAAATAAGGGTGTGTAATTTTCATCTGAGCAGTTACCCTGAAAGAGGCCCTGCATGTTCTCTACATTCTCTCCTTTTATTATTTTGTTTCTTCTCACACCAAAACCAGCAGATGGCTGCCTCTCCCTGAGCCTGGTTCTACTGTAGGTTTCTTCCAGTTCATAATTGGTGGTAATGAGGACTCTTCATTAAAGATCTCCCCTGACCCATTTCCAGTTATTGTAGGAGGCTAAAATTGCACATGTATTGCACAAATCTTTATAGGTCACATGGTGATTTGCAGCTCTGAACTCTGAAGAGTTTGGTGCTAAGGTGGAATAAGGTGTGATAATGGAGCCAGTTGAATACAGGGCGGTCAATCAGATTCCTGTACTTGAGATGCTACACACCATGGAAGATGTTCGATGAGATGAAAAAGACGTATGGGGAGGATGTCTCATCATATGACGTGGTCAAACCACAGCGTGCCATTGATGAAAACACTATCAGGCAAGTGGAGGCCACCATTTTGAAGGATCACTGCAAGTGGTCGAGTCTCGTTGGGAACAAGTATTCCTTTCTTGGCTTATACAGGACAGCGGTTGCCACTCCTCTCTGCCTGCCTTTCCCTGTTCTATTATGCTGAGCACCAAGCTAGAGGGCGGAAAGTACCATTTTTACCTGGTCTTTGGTATGACCCGGCGGGGATTTGAACCCCAGCCTCCTGAGTGTGGGGCGGATGCTCTACCAACTGAACAACCACTCCAGTACTGCAAGAAAGCTGCAACTAGCCCAACAAGTCAACATCAGCGTGGGGTCTATGGAAAAAAAAAAACATCCATGACCATTTGCACATGTGGAAGTTGTCTGCATGATGGACCAGGAGGACTTCTTCGACAGGCTAATCACACAGGATGAAATATGGTTCCATCACTATGATCCAGAGGCTAAAGCCCAGTTGAAGCAATGGAAGCATTATGACTCAACACCTCCGAAGAAGACATGTGTTCAACCCTTGGTGGGAAAGGTCATGTTCACGGTCTTTTGGGACCAGCATGAAGTACTAATGATGGATTTCCTAGCAAAGGGTACCGTAACTACTGGTACTTACTACACTTCACTGCTGCAGAAATTGTGGAAGGTCATCAAAACTGAGAGGTGTGACATGCCGATCAAAGGTGTCTGCCTCCTGCAAGACAACGACCTGGTTTATAAGTCACATGTTGCCCAGATGAAAGTCCTGCAGCTATGAAATCCTTCCTCACCTGCCTTATTCTTTTATCTCTTCGCAACCACGAAGCCATTTTTGAATGGAAAGGACTCCCAGGAGAATGAAACGCTGGTTTCCAAAGTCAAGTCGTGGCTTCTAACACAACCTGCAGACTTTTACAGGTGATGTGTCCACAGCTGCATAAAGCAATAGAAGTGTGTGACCTTTGGTGGTATCTATGTAGAGAAAGACTAAAACAGTGCTAAGTTTGGATCCTTTCAGCCCAGAGGAAATGAGTCAGGGGAAATCTTTAGTTAACAGCCCTCATAAAGTACTTGGCAAAGGTCTTACACACCCCCTCATTTCCTTGCTTTTAATGAGCCAGACTTTCTTGTAATTTTCAAAGTGGCTTTGAACAATAGTTCTCTAGACTTTCTGAACATCTTTCAAAGTATCATATTCAATCCAGTTTATGGGCTGGACATGGTGGGAGAAACTGGCAGTTGGAAACAGCTGCCTGATGATGCTGGAACACCAGGATCTAAACAGGCAGTGAGAAGGGAATTCCTTGTTAAATTTAATGAAAAAATAAAACTATATGGGTAAAACTTGCTGAAAGATGTTTTACACTCACCTTTTTTTCTCACACAGACAGTCTGAGGCTTTCTGACATTTCTGGAGCACTACGTTGATCAATGATTAATACCAACTAGGGATGCAAGTTATCGAATTCATTAATCATCAGTTGATTGTCCACTGTCCACTGCAGTCTGCCTCAGAAGACTGCAGTGGACAGTTGAAACATGTAAAGGTAAAAACATTTCCTTTTTATCTATGTCTTTAATAAGAAAAACAAAGCGCTAATAATTGCAAAGAAGACAAAATGAACCTACTCAAGCTTGCCTCTCTTTGTCTCCAAACCGCTCAACCTGAGCTGTCCCTCTGATATACTCATTTCTAATCTTGTCTTTCCTAGTCACTCTCAATGAAAATCTGAGCATCTTCAACTCTGCCACCTCCAGCTCTGCCTCTTGTCTTTTTTTTTGGTCATGAAATAGAGATAGGCGCTGCCCTACACCATTGGCATGGGAATAACTTAACCCTGTTGATTAACAGCACCGGTGGTGGTTGTTGTTAATCCAGGCCTCAACCAATCCGGTATGAACGTCTCATTCGTCATGATCTGCATGTTTGATTTGGCAAAGGTTTTACGTCGGATGCCTTTCCTGACACAACCCCTCCCCATTTACCCAGGCTTGGGACCTGCCCTAGGAGTACACTGGCTTGTGCACCCCCTGTGGCTGGGTTTCTATCTATAACATATAAAAAGTTAATTACCGTTGAACCTGAAAAAGATTAAGCTGTTGAAGATGAATGAATGAATGAATATTATATATCAAGAATAGTCTGACAATGTAATAATACTGTTGACCAATGTTGTTGAACTCAGACTGCCAGAGATCACTGCCTGTTCAGTAACAGGGAATAATAGTTTCCAGATGTGTGCAGACTGATCAGCTTACATTGTGAAACTTAATTCAATTTTATTTATACAGTGCCATTTCACAACAACAGTCATCTCATAGCACTGTCAAACTGTAGGGGAATACCCCACAATCGCAGAAAGACCCCAGCAATCAGGTGACCCCTTGTGAGCAGTACTTGGCGACAGTGGAGAGGAAGAACTCCCTTTTAGCAGGAAGAAACCTCCAGCAGAACGAGGCTCAGGAAGGGGCAGTCATCTGCTGCGACTGGCTGGGGCTGAGGGGATAGAGAAGAAGAAAAACTTAGCTCACCAGAGTCATTAATTTCACGAAGGGGAGGGTGAATGTCAGCGTTCATAAAAAGGCTGCATTTCTGTGTGCGTCACTCTCTACCTTGATGTATCTTGTATGAGAATCCTGTGGCACCTGTGCTGGCTTCTAAATAAAGACCTTTAGATAAATACTGGACATCTTCATTTGCCTCATTGATTGGTCCATGATTTTAAATTTATTTTAAAAACTACTACCAAGATAATAATATTTATCTTTTTTAGTATTATTGCACAACAATAACTTTCACAGTGTTCTAATTTACTGAGATGCACTGGTGGACTGTTTTAACAAGAAAATAAAATGTGAGCAGCTTCATCTTTTGCATGTTAGATATTATCAGAGTACCCCAGCAATCCAGGCAAACCCAGTATGATCTGGCCTCCCTCTGTTGTCTGACAGGGTTATGTGCACTACTTGACGTGGGCTAGATGACCCTACAAGCGATGTGGGTCATTGGCCCCCTCGTCTCAGTGGACATCTGAATGGGAAACGCAGATAAACACACGATGAAGTAGGTGTTGTTACTATCCAATGTGGATCACTACCCAACTTGGAGCACGCATGTGGAAGACACTCCGCCATCTTGGAATGCGAGGTATGGCAACGCACATGGACAAACAAATTTCGAATTACTTTATTGCCCTACCTGATTTGGAATATTCAACAAAAAATCGTAAACCTTTAAAATCATGAAACAGGTTTATTTTAGTAGCTTACATAAAAAAGAATCATCTCTTTATGCTATTGTATCCCCCATTTATTATTTATTCAAGAAGATCAGAGACCTTCTACTTTTTACCACGCCCTTTGATAATATTGTTATAATAGATATACTAGCAACCTGCATTCGGGGATGTTATTCACAACTTCTTCTCCACACTATCATAATTTGTAATATGTGTGTATTGTCTCAGAATTATCTTAAATTAAGTCTTTGTATTGGGAAGACTATATAGGGCCGTATTACAACAATGCAGTCCATAATCAGTTCTCACTGATGCAGAACGCGTTTATGGGCGTTTCCAAGTTCATTTCCTTATCACAGTGACGCAAAAATCAATTTTCCGCCAGGTGCAAGGCGTAAAAGAGGCTGGTCTAATTGTTCAGAGGTGTGTTTTGGATAACCACATCCAAATGTGTAATGTGTAATGACAATAAAGTTGAATCTCATCTCATCTCATCTCAAAGGGCTCCTGCCCATCCCTTTAATGCACAGAAGTGCGTTATCTAAAGTGAACTCTGATCATGATGGCTTGTTTAAGGTTTTGCAATGTCCAAAGGGTGTGCATGTATGCAAAAATGCACACGATAGTGACTCTGCTTGGTAATAAGAAAGACATTAATCACAGTTGATGTGAAGTTAATTATTTTAGAGTGGACAAATGGGGAAGAGATAATGCTGAGCTGAAAAATCAAGCTGAATGGTTTAATGTAGTGCGCATGAATGCAACACACAGACATGAATGGGTTTGAAACTTCAGAAAAAGAGGATGATGTCTGTGCAAACTTTCATAAAATGGAAGGCAGAGGCAACAGATGAAGAGCTTCCTCAGAAATTTGAAAAGAAAAAGAGAAGAAATGATTCAAATATTGTGATAAATGTAGTTTATATGTACTGTATGTATTCAGAATCCTGTCAGAAGTCCACAGGAGGAAAAATGGTCTTGCCACCTTGGGTACATTAATCAGTCAATGAGAAATTAGTTTGTTTTTGTTGCTATGTAAAATGTAAGGAGGCAAGCATACTTTCTGAAATTATTTGGCCAATCAGAAATCAGTTTATGTCTGTTGCTATGGAAAATTCACTATCTCTCTGCATTGAAGAAACAAAAAAAGGAAGGAGCTGTGGCCCTAACCAATCACAGTCTGTCTTTTGACAGCATCACCATAGCGATGCATTTCAATACGCAGATTATTATTGGTGTGCATGGTTGGGATTATCTGCAGTATTTACTTGCTAAGTTTAGGAAATTACAATTTGAACACCAGCTTTGGATAAAAAACAGTCCAAGGCCTTCCCCCAAACCGGACATTATAAAGAAGTCGGGATGCAGCAGGGTGGTGCTCAGCAGACCTGGATGACTGGAGTTGTTCATTGGCTTAGCAACGATAGCCTTGGCCTTGCATTTTGCAACCATTACAACTGGATTTGATGACATGAAGATTTATCCAGATTCATGTAAAGACACGGTAGCTGGTGAGTTAAAATCTATTTCTCTCCTGTATGCATCTATGCCTGTATGCTGTTTTATTTTTAGCTCTTTATACGAGTGTAGAAAATATTTTTCATTGATGCTCAGTTTGACTCAATAAAGAACATCACTGAATGGGACCAAACAGGACACCAAATGCCCAAATAATGAATGAAATCATTTTTACTGGACACCAAAAGCCCATCAAGCACCCCTCAAAAAATTATTTAAGTGATTTGATGTTAATATTCAATAATGGCCATTCATGTAGTAAGTAACGAGACACAACTCCTAAATAATGCATTAAATCATATCTAACATTACCAAGTGTCAAGTTAAGAAGTAGAAGGTGGGATACAATAACATAAACAGATAATCAGTCCCTCCAGCATTTCGTGATGTTGCGATCGCGCCAATTCATGTGAAATCATTGACTGGCCACGTCTTCTGCGCGACCTTGCAATTTTGTCCAATCACTGCTGTTATGTCTGTATATGGAGCCAAGGACAAGGCCAGGTGTCAAACTGAACACACGTTTATTAAGGAGGCAATACACAGCACACACACAGCCGTCAGGCAGAAGAGGTGGCAAAGAGACCGCCCCTCCAGCCCGCTGCCGTCTTATAGCCGCGGGTGGTGGCAGGACCAGAAGGTGGAGCCGCCACCCATACCTCACAAATAAAAGCCTAAACTATAACAACATTCTACCCCTTCACAAAAGCCAAAAACACACACAATTCAAACCCACCCTAATTTAGAACCCGAGTCACGCACTAAAAGTAATTAAACGATACAACACAAATGGCCTAACACAGTCACTCCAAAACAACTAAAACAAAACACCACCGTTTTTTCTAATCTAAACATGACATCAAATTAATCCCCATGAACTTATACAAACATTTATATAACATTGTATTATATAAATCATTATAATATATTATATAACCTGTTATATAATACATTATATAACATTATGTCATTATATAACATGAACTTATATAACATTTAAACCATATGCCAACAATGTTTATGACACACACATAACCGATTCAAACACATGTACAACAGGTAACCCATATACAAATGGCTGGAGAACACAAGTCTGTGGGCCCCTTGGACCGCCCTGTCATCAGTCTGCCCCTGGAGGCAGCCAGGCTCCCAGGCCGCAGCAGGTCACTTCAGCACTGGTGCGCCTCCTCTTCATCACCACCGGCCACTCCGTTCGTCCAGGCCCACGTCCCTCAGTTCCTTCCCGGGCATGCCACAGCTCGTTCGGGTGCCCCCATGAACCGTCTAGCAGCTGGAGATGAGCGTCCTCCTGTCTGGCCATGACGCGTGACCATCCCGCACCTGCCGTGGTCGCCTCTCCTCCCGAATCCAGTCCTTGACCCCCAGAGGCGTCCCGCTCGGCTTAAAGGGTCTCTGCTTGGCACGTCGTTCTACCATGCCTGACGGTCCGGCCCCGACCTCTTTTAACTTCACCGCCGCATTCACCGTTGTGGCCCCCTGTTCACCAGCCCACTTCAGCCGAGATCCAGGAACAGGTGGAACCAGCCTCTCGACATCGCCCGTCGTCACAGGCATCCCGCTGTGCCGCCCAGTACCCTCGTTCAGGGCGAACTGAGCTCTGGCACAAGGACCCTCCTGTGATAACCCTGACTGATATTGGTTTTGCTCACTCTCCAGGGTACCAGGCAGTTCTTCATCTCACACTGCGCCATCTACCAATCTCGGGATCAGACGGTCCCACATCTCAGCTGATTTCCATCGAGCCGTCAGTTCCAATGTTCCCACTGTGGCCAGACGTCCTCCTCCACAACCACAAAGTGGCGCCGGGTCACTGTCAATCCTGAACTGCGGGTAAAAAACATCTCACAGTCATCCAATCCAGCACGGAGCCTACCGCTCCCATGTCGGTCCGTAAAAGCACTCCCCCCCGTCCAACTCCACTATACAGTACGTGTGTCCATTGGTGCTCAGGGACACAGCATGGACAGCCGTGGGGGTGAGAGAGTCCTCTTTGTGCCACAGACTTCCTCGCTCGGATCTGTGGCATACCCTGGTGACATGAAGCAAGTGGCCACACTTGCCGTAGCACTTCGCTCCTGCCGAACAGTCTCTGGCCTTGAAACGGTGCTTCATGGACCCACAGCCCATACATTTGGGCTTTCCCGGGATGGACCTCACATTCCCAGCCTTGGCGTCATCCATATCGTCCTCCACGCTTCCAGCGCTGACCGGGTCCACTGTATGCGCGGTCGGCAGTGATCCCAGATGTTGGTGTGACAAGCTCTCACTCAGCTCCCGTGACAGTTTATCCACAGCTTCCAGCAGTTCGCCTGAAGACGTAAGCAGCTTCGATCTAATTGCAGCACAGTTGGTATGCTCCACCAACTGGTTGCGAATCATCTCCTCTTCCAACGGTCTGAGCTGGTACCCGCTGACCAACAGCCCCAAGTCTGCCACGAACCGCTGAATAGACTCGCCCACCCATTGGCAGCGCTGTCGGAACTGAATCTTGCGAACCATGATGTTTTCCAGGGTGCGAAAATAACGCGCCATTAGCTCAACCACTTTGTCAAAACTATCATAGTCACCCAGTGTGCACAGAACACGCTGTTCCTCCACTGCAAGATTGTGCACCAACTCACGTGCCCTCAACTTCTCCAGCTTCCCAAGGTTCAGTGCCACCATGTATGTCCAGAAAGCGGTGCACCACCTCGGCCAGGGAACTGGTGGCTCACCGGGGGGCTCCAAAAACAGCTGAATTTCAAACTCATATGCTTCCATATCTTGTTTTAATCCACTTTTATCCTCGTTGCCAAAAGTTATGTCTGTATATGGAGCAAAGGACGAGGCCAGGTGTCGAACTGAACACACGTTTATTAAGGAGGCAATACACAGCACATGCACAGCCGTCAGGCAGAAGAGGTGGCAAAGACACCGCCCCTCCTGCTCGCTGCCCTCTTATAGCCGCGGGCGGTGGCAGGACCAGAAGGTGGAGCCGCCACCCATACCTCACAAATAAAAGCCTAAGCTATAACACAACAACCACAACTTTCCTGCAATTTTGTCCAATCCTCATCAATTTCCGCCAATTTCGACAATCACATTTGGCCCTGAGTAGCGCTCAAACGCTTAGTCTAACCAATCAAATGTGTTGCTGCACCGCACTCACTTCCATGTTTACAGTGAGCATTAATGGAACACATCAGCAAAAAATAGTGTGTGATTTAAAAAAACCCACTCACCCGCAAGGTTTCCCACACTGTCCCTTCCTCCGTCTCCCCTGCCGGTGGACGTCTCGCCACTTCTCCGTCCTGACTGCGTGTACGAAGTGCTGGGTTTGTGTTGAAAAAAGCCCAACTGCCTGAAAACCACCCTGTCACGGGAGTGCGTGTAAGGAAAGACGCCGTTAAACCACAAACTGCTGCGGTTAGGGAGTTTTCAAATGAAGGTGCTGCCATAATTTTCAAATCTATACTCTTTAACATGCATTCAATCCAATGTTGGATTGCTGTTGTAATGGATATTGTGTTAAAGTCTGTTTTTGCTGTGGCACAAAAGAGTTTTTCTGTTTCTGTTTAAAAATCCCTGTTTAATAGGAATTTTTTGACAATCCTAGCTTTTCTAGTGGTGTTATATAGAATATCATTGCAGTAAACTATGGAAAAAAGCACCTGCTTTAAAATTTGCAATTCTTCCCACAACTTTTAGTGCCAAAAAACCTTTGAAAACATTGCAACTTTTATCGGAACTTTTTAAAAAAGCTTCCGCAAATTAAGGCTTTTTGGGGCGCAACAATCATAAAAACATCCCATGAAATCCTGGAGGGACTGTTTAATTCTTTTTTATGCAAGCTACTATAATAAACCGGTTTTATGATTTTAAATGCTTATGATTTTTTTCCTGAATATTCCAAATCAGGGCAACGAAGTAATTCAAAAACTGTTTGTCCACATGCATTGCTGTACCTTGCGTTCCAAAATGGTGGTGTCTTGCACATGCATGCTCCAAATTGGGTAGTCATCCAAATGGAGAGCCTAAGTCACACTCCCTCTACTTCCGCATATGGGACCGTACTTTGGAAAAAATCCCCATTGAAATGAATGACAAGAGAGAAATTATCCTTTGATCCCGATCAAATTTTGCCACGAGTTTCACATATGATGTCTGTCAATTTAAAAGATAATTTTCCACATATTTAAAGTTGTCGGTTGTTGTATAATAACAGAGTAATACTTAGTTTTTGTGCAAACACTTAATGGACAACATCTCCTTGTCTCGGACATACATGTCACCAAATACAAGTATGACAGTTTCCCTCTCAAAGCTCACCTCCTGTTTCCTGGCCAATGAAGGAAGGATCCAAAGAGGAGAAAAACAACACAAATGTATTGTATTTTGAGGGCTGCAGCTGATCCAGAGGACTGTTAGTTCCTTCAGTCTGGGTGCTCCTCGAAAATGATGACGCAACTTATGTGAGTGTGTATCTAGTCATTCCATTTACGTATTTTCACAACCTTATATTTTAGTTAGACGGCAACCTCCAGTGTCATTTATGTAGAAAATTATTCATATTAAAAATTAGAATGGGATCAAAAGATAATTTCAGTCTCGTCATTCACTTCAGTGGAGATTTTTTCTGATTTAAGGTCCGGAAAGTAGAGGCGGTGTGACTTAGGCTCTCTATCCATCCATCCATCCATCTTCTACCACTTATCCAGGGATCTGGCTCACAGGGGAAACAGTCCAGAGTTGCCCAGATTGCCACCCGGTTCACATAGCACCATGATCCCCATGATCCCTCCTGCAGGTGGTGAGCCCACTGGAAGGTGGACCCATGTGCCTCCTTTATATATTTATATATCTTTCTTTTGGTTGAAAGACAGCAATGGTTGACCGTGTGCGCCCCCACCTGGATGGCGACGCTACTACATTTCATTGAATGAACTCCGATTGAAAAGGACTGCTGAGTTATCAGTGAACTGACAACTAATTTAATTTACTTGACTAAATTCTCATTGACAGTTAATCAAAAGTCAGTTAACATCAACATCCCTAATACCAGCACACACATACAGAGGGTGCTTTTGTTACCATTAGCAGGTCGTTGAACAGGAAGACTTCCCTCTGATGGACACCGCTCCTCTGGGCTCTGTTTGGATCTGGAACCTCAAACAGCTGACAGCAGCACACCAACCTGCGGTGAGGCAGCGACAGCACCTGCAACACACCGACACACACACACATATACACAGAGCTTAATTTTTCAGAGAAGCTGTGTAGTTGAACACAGTATTTCCTTCCATGTAAAGCAAACACAATAAATGGAAGAAGGTTTGTTTTTATTGGATTACCATGATGCTGTGATAGGTAGAGTGCAAATTACACACATTAAAGGTGCAGCATATAAATAAAACAAAGGTCTCACTGATTGAACAAATTATTAAAAATGGTTTCTATTACTACCTAATCACTTTGCTAAATGAATGATGAGCCATTGAGTATCTTGTGGTAGGGCCACCATATACAGTACACTATGGAGCAGCCATATTTGCGCTATCATCGTACTCGAAAGAATAAACAGCCCTGTGAGCCTAGACAGAGGTTTCAGTGCTGCAGTCCAAAAAATTCAAGATTCAAGACTCAAGATTCAAAGATTTTATTGTCAATACCACTCTATGTACAGGACATACAGGAGAACTGAAATGGCGTTTCTCTCTCTCTTCATTGGTGTGCATAATATAATAAAAAGAAAAGGAATAACGCTGGAAAAAAAGGAAAACAACAACAACAGCAGTCTATGTACAGTAATGCAACCCCGTAGTGCAAATGGTGACAAGAAAGACCCAGACCTCCCATAGTGCAAATAGAGATAAACGATTAACGATGATAAAACCCAGCAATCCTATATACAGACAACTAGAGATGAATACCCATAGTTGCAGTTTAATGCGGTAGTGTAGGTGCAGATAGTAACAGATAGGACTGCACATGATCATTGCAGTGACAGACAGACAGACAGCAGCAGATATGGCATTTGTGCAAATGGTTAAAGTGCAGAGACATACAGCAGCAAATGTATTACTGTTGGTGTGCTAGTCTTTCTGTGCCAACAGCTGAGGTAGTTATTGTGTGGGTGATTGTGTTACTGTCCGGGGGGAGGAAGTGGACAGAGTTCAGGGTCCTGATGGCCTGATGAACAAAGCTGTTAACCAGTCTTGTGGAACGGACCCGGAGGCTTCGGTACCTTTTCCCCGAGGGTAGGGAGCTGAAGAGGGAGTGTGAGAGGTAGGAGGTGCTGCCTGTGATGTTGATGGCTCTGTGGGTGAGGTAGATGTCTGAGAGGGGGGGCAGAGGGGCACTGATGATCTTGCTGGCTGCTTTCACTGTGTGTTATCGTATCTTTCGGCAGGAGGCGGTGTAGCTTCCATACCACACCGTGATGCAGCTGGTGAGGAGGCTCTTAATGGTGCCCAGGTAGAAAGAACACATGTTGGGGGGGTGGGACTCGTGCTCTCCTCAGTTTGCGGAGGAAATGGAGGCGAGTTTGAGCCTTCTTGGCCAGTGATGTGGTGTTGTTGGACTAGGAGAGGTCCTCAGAGATGTGCACCCCCAGGAACTTGGTGCTTCTCACCCTCTCCACAGCTGCACCATCGATAATCAGAGTGGGCTACTGTGTGTGTCCCCTCCTGAAGTTGACCACAATCTCCTTGGTTTTTCCCACGTTCAGGAAGAAGTTATTGTCTTTGCACCACTGGACCAGCTGGCTCACCTCATTTCTGTAGTTGGCCTCCTCGTTGTTGGTGATGAGGCCCACCACTGTCGTGTTGTCCACAAAATTGATGATGTAGTTGGTGTTACAGGCTGGTACGCAGTCATGGGGCAGCAGGGTGAAGAGCAGTGGGCTGACCACGCACCCTTGTGGGGCCCCTGTGCTCAGTGTGATGGTCTGGGAGGTATTGCTGCCAATGTTCTGTGGCCTCCCTGTGAGAAAGTCCAGCACCCAGTTACAGAGAGAGGTTTTGAGTCCTAAGTGTCTGAGTTTTTGTATCAGGTGCTGGGGGATGATTGTGTTGAATGCTGAACTGAAGTCCAAGAACAGCATTTGCACGTAGGAATTTTTTGAGTCTAGGTGGGTGAGGGCTGGATGGAGAGCAGCAGCGATCGCATCTTCTGTGGATCTGTTTGACCTGTATGCAAACTGGGATGGGTCATGGGAGAGGGGCAGGATGGACTTGATGTTCTGCATGACTAGCTGCTCGAAGCACTTCATTATAATGGGGGTCATTGCTACGGGCTGGTAGTCATTGTAGATGGATGGGACGGGCTTCTTTGGGACTGGTATTATGGTGGCAGTTTTGAAACATGTGGGGACAACAGCTTGAGACAGGGAGATGTTGAAGTTGTCGGCCAGGACATTCTTGAGCTCCTTTGCACAGTCTTTCAGGACGCGACCCGGTATGCTGTCTGGGCCAGCTGCCTTGTGTGAGTTGATCCTGCAGAGGGTCCTCTTGACATTAGCTGGATCCAGGCTCATGGCCTGCTCGTGCGGAGGAGGAGTGGTCTTCTGTGCTGATGTCCTGTTTTGTGCTTCACATCAGCCAAAGAAGTCATTTAGGTTGTTAAGCAGTGTGACGTCACTCGCACAGGTCTGAGGTGGAGGTTTGTAGTTGGTGAGGGTCTGTATGCCACGCCAGAGAGAATGTGCATCTCTGGTGTTGCTGAAGTGTCTGGCTATTTTCTTGCTGTACTGTCGTACAGCCTCCTTGATACCACAGGACAGGTTGGCCCTAGCTGATGTTAGTCCTGCAATGTTGCCAGCCCTGAAGGCTGTGTCCCAAGCCCTCAGGAGTCTGCTGTCATCCATGGCTTCTGGTTAGCACGAACAGTGACGGTCTTGCAGTGAGTGACATCATCAATACATTTGACTATGTATGCCACAACAACCTCAGTGCACTCCTCTAGGTTTGTGTGTCCATTGTGAGTGGCTGCATGCTTGAAAGTGTCCCTGTCTGTAGTGCTGAAGCAGTCTTTCAGAGCATCAGAGGCTCCCTCTGACCACACATGTACCTGCTTTTTTGTTGGTCATATACAGTGGCATACATATACTGTACATATACAAATACATATACAGTGGCAGGGCTTGACATTAACACCTGCCCACCTGCCAATGGCAGGCAGACTTCAGCTGTGGCCAGTCGCACTAGCCACTGTGGCAGATTGTAGTTTTCTCAAACGGCAAATTTAATAACAAACCTCTCAATGTGAGACTGCAAAATGACAACTCCCGATTTTATTAACAATAAAAACACTTTCACCCATTCAAAAAAAGAACTGACCATCACTTTCTGTCATGATTTGCCCCTCAGGGCAGAGAGAGAGACAGACCCACGTGCCAACTGTAGTTTGTGGCATTTATTGAAAACAAACACAAAGTACCAAAGTGCAACAAAGCAAAAATCCAGACAGATAACAAGGAAAACTTACAGACTGGGATGAACTCGAGACAAAACTCACCAGAGCAGGATCAGGGCTTTGGTGGCAAGGAGGAAGAGAATCTTAAGACTGTCGCAAACATGAAATGAAAAAGCAGTCCTTAACCACTTGCGCTCCGTTGTTCCGCGGGCGGGCAAGTCTCTGCGTCCTAGGGCGTCCGAGCGCGCACGAGAGTACCCTCGTGCGCGCTCGGACGCATGACGCATGATATACTGATGATGGTGCAGATGGAGATGGTGCTGGCCTCCAAGCGCCACTGAAAAAAAAAGCTGCAGTCACAGCCGCGAACAGATTAGTTCATCTGATTGACCTCTCATTCGACTAATAAGAGCCTTGAATTGGGTTTCTGAAACCATGAAGAGCCAATGAATGAAAACCTAGGAAGGAGGACCCGCCTACTGTGAATGCAGGAGCCAATTGAAGCACAGAAATTCAGTCTGGTGAAGCGATATTTACTGTTGCAGCAGATGAAAACAAAGGACGCTGGACGAACCTGCTACAGACCCAGGCTCACCCAGCAGCATAGAGAACACCCACAAGTGGGACCTGCACTCATTCCAGCAGAATAGACGTTTAGGATTCTCTTCCGTCATCATAGACCGACGAAGGCCGATGACAAAGGTCGTAAATCATTCGCCAAAACCGCAATATTGGAATTGTTTTGATCGGGATCCATGAGCGGACCTGCGTCGCGTTCGTCTGACAATGGGGAAGAGAAGTTCGCCAGGACTCTGCTGCTGTGAAGAGGTAAGGTGTTATAAGCTAAATTATTATTTCTCCCTGAAAACTGTAATCCAAAAATGACTTTTGACCGATCGGTAAATTACAACTGTACCGCGCACGAAGTACGAAGTGTGTGCGCCGCGATAAATGGTTCATTTGCCGTGTTCGGACCATGAACACCCCCCCCCCCCCGCTGCAGAAGAGGAGCGGGGGGGGCGTTCACAGTCCGAATGCCCCCCGGTCCGCGGGGGGAAGCATATGAGTCTATTCCGTCATGTAGCGATGGCCGTCTTCTGTAGCGAGGGGGGGGGACACCCCCCCCCCCACACACACAGTAGCTGGGGGGGGGGGCTACTGTGAAAACATGCAAGGAGTGTAATCCGTCATGTAGCAAGGGCCGAACTCCGTCTTTTGTAGCGGGGGGGGGACAAACCCCCCCCCCCCACACACACACAGACACAGCCCTGAATGTGACCTTTCATTAGAGCCTAAAATGAAGACTCTACATTGAATCATTCAAAAGTTACAGACGTTTTTCCAAACTGTGCCATTTGGCACAGTTCCAAAACGCCTGGGAACAGTCTGAGAACAAAGCTGTGTAAAATATTCATTTTTTGTGGTATTGTTACCAAATTTGGATCTCAGCTTGATAACACTTGGTTCTACATTTCGGTTGCATTTTCCAGCCGGATCGGATAGCTGTGTGTTAATTGCAAGCATATGTATCCAAAAAAAACCCGTGTCCAAATTTATTTTCTTCAAGTTCAGTATGTTTAGATGACTGTAACTCAGTGGCCGGAGCACGTAGAGAGATTATGGATTTTTTGCCAAAAAATTCAAAGTGTTTTCTTTTAAATGAGACCAACCCCATGAAGATGCTGCAAAGGGTTGAATAACAGCTTTTGATTTACTTTGGGCACGTTTTTTTTTGGCATTTTTAGGAAAATTGCCCGGAGTGCAAGGGGTTAAATAGGGTCAGAACCACAACACAAGTGAAGACAGGTGTTGGATCACATGAGTGGGCAAAAAGGTAATAATGGTAAATGATTGGGATCAGCTGGAGATAACGAGAGGAGAGCGCACTGGCTGACAACTGACAGGGCTACACCCACACGGAGCACCAACCAGAAAATTCCCTGACAGCTGTCAGCCACAATAATAAGGAATTAGAATAAAATATAAACAAGTACAAACTGAGAAATAGATACCAATAAATACAGGATCAGAATGTAGTAAACTGAGACATAAAAAGGAAAACAAGCAGGGATAACAAAACCCAAAAGGCACAAAAATATACAGTATATAAATACAGAGAAAAAAGCCACGAGACTGAGCATGGTGGAACCTCCAGTGCTCAGCTCGTGACACTGCCACCTGTTTTGACAGCAAGGCTGAAATAAATGACAGAAGCTGGGGACGTTTATCGACCTGCTTTCAGCGGGATCTGAGTACGCAATAGGTGGAGGAGGAGAAATGATCATGGATTGTATTTGGATGCATAAAGCAAGCTTCTGAAACAGCTCTAAGCATCCAAACTGAAATAATAATAATAATAATAATAATAATAATAATAATAATAATAATTATTATTATTATTATTATTATTAATTATTTGCAAGTCCATGAGATTCTGCTTTGCACTGTGCACTCACTTCATCCTTCCTGTGTCAGTCCAGAGTCTGGAGCTGAGAGAAAAAAATCAGGTGAATAATTTCACTCTTTTTGCTTTTCCTCATATTTTTTTCTCTGCGGAAGGTACATGTCTAGTTTTTAAAAAATCCTTTAAGATTACTGACTGAAGCAGCGGCATAAACAGTCTCACCCTGCAGTACGACAAACATGTGGCGGGGTGAAGCCGGTGTGGAGTGCAGCTCATGTTTGTCTCTGCTGTTAGAGAAATGTCGTTAATTGGTGTGGACGCTTACTTAAAACAATTTTTAAAGCTATAATTTTATAGTTATCACTATTGTGTTTGATGCAGATAGCCCTTTACTCTCTAAATATATATTTTTAATGGGCTAGTCCCGGGTGAGTCCTCTGTGGGGTTCTTTTGTGTTATAGGTGGAGCTGCGTAGGACCGCCTCTGGTTGAGGGGTTCCCTTTATAAGCCACACTTACACACCTGTCAACAGCTTTTGGCTCCCGTGGAGGCCGGCTGTCCCTGTTGTGTCTGCACTCTGCCTAATGCCCATTGTCTTGTCGCCTGGCCGGGGCTGTGCTGGTGGCCCCTGTCTTCTGTTGTCTGTGGCCTGTGGACTGTTAGTTTTGGGTTTGCCGCTGGGCGTAGTTGCAGCCCCTGATAGAGGTTACTGGGTTGGCCAGTGACTGGTTTGTTTTCTTTGTTTGTGTCACACATCCAATACACTCACACACCACTGATCACTACAGACACTTTTATTGTTTTTTTTTTCTTAAAAATAAACTTGTGTTGGGGCAGCACGGTGGCGCAGTGGTTAGCACAGTGGCAGCACAGCAAGAAGGTCATGGGATTGATTCCACCCTTGACTATCGTGGGTTTGATCCCACCCCCCAGACCATCGGTGATCCTTCTGTGTGGAGTTTGCATGTTCTCCCCGTGTCTGCGTGGGTTTACTCCGGGTACTCCGGTTTCCTCCCACATGCCAAAGACATGCAGGTTAGATTAATTGGCATCAACTGGGGATTCTAAATTGTCCTTAGGTGTGGATGTGAGAGTGAATGGTTGTCTGTCTCTCTGTGTTGGCCCTGCGATGGACTGGCGATCCGTCCAGGGTGGACCCTGCCTCTCCCCCAAAGATGCTGGGATAGGCTCCAGCCTCCCCGCGACCCGAAAGGATTAAGCGGTAGAAGATGGATGGATGGATAAACTTGTGTTTAAATTGGCACCTCTGTGTGGTCTCCCTTCTTTGTCCAGCCCAGGGTTTCCTCTGGTAACATTTCTAGGTAGCAGCCCACCATGCCTGAAAAATTTCCACCACTCTATGAGGAAATATACACTACCGTTCAAAAGTTTGGGGTCACTTAGAAATTTCCTTATTTTTGAAAGAAAAGCACTTTTTTCCAATGAAGATAACTTTAATCTAATCAAAAATACACTCCATACATTGCTAATGTGGTAAATGACTATTCTAGCTGCAAATGTCTGTTTTTTGGTGCAATATCTACATAGGTGTATAGAGGCCCATTTCCAGCAACTATCACTCCAGTGTTCTAATGGTACAATGTGTTTGCTCATTGCGTCAGAAGGCTAATGGATGATTAGAAAACCCTTGTGCAATCATGTTAGGTCTGCAATGCTGTAATTGCTGCAAATGGAGGATTCTTTGACGAAAGCAAAGTTTGAAGGAAAAAATTATTATTTCAAATACAAATCATTATTTCTAACCTTGTCAATGTCTTGACTATATTTTCTATTCATTTTACAATTCATGGTGGTAAATAAGTGTGACTTTTCATGGAAAACACAAAAATTGTCTGGGTGACCCCAAACTTTTGAACGGTAGTGTAAATTTCAGAAAAAAATATGAAGGAATGATGGAATGACGGTCCGCAAGCACGCACAACAACGTGTGTGATCATCAGTGTGAGTTCAGAAGTGCCCCGCCCACGTGTTCCAGTTGGCAGGTAATGTTTCGCTACGAGGGTCGCTGTCCAAGAGAAGCATGAGCTTATTAAAGTGCTTTAAACGCGGAAAAAAAAGTCAGAAGAGGTATGTGAACAGTGAAGGCATTTATCATGGTTTTAACCCGCTGGTACCAGAAGCAATAATGGAAGAGTCACTTAGCTCAGAGATTCCCAAAGTTGGGGTCCCGAGACGCTGAGGGGGGGTCGTGAGATGATTTTCAGAATCCTCCTGAGGTGATTACGCAGGTGACATGTCACTTTAACTGCGCCCCAGTAAATGTCACAGGCCACACACAAGTCAGTGTGCACCAGTAGATTTCGTGTGAAAAGCTCAAATCAACACACTATGCTTTAAGCCTAGGATATTATTTTTAAAAATGAAATGGTGGTTAATGCCGACCAAAGACAACACAGAGAGGCCGGTGGAGATGGCAGCAGAGAGCGGAGAAATGCCGTCAGAAAGGCCATCGACTTCTGACGCGGGGGGAGCAAGAAGAGGACAGCACCATACAGGGCTCCATAAACAGTTGGAGCAGCCGCCAAGTGTCGGAAGTATCGAGAGGAAAATATTCAGTATGGATTCATGCATTGTTATCAGTGAAGTACAACATCCCCAATGTGTAGTGTGTACCAAGGTGCTTGCACATAAAGCCCGTAAAAATGCACAAACACTTAAACTAAGCACCCATCTTTTGCCGCTAAACCAGCGGATTTTTTCCGCCAAAAGGACAGAGAATTGCAAGGCCAAAAGAAAGTCATAACTAATCAAACAACAACCACAACCAAAGCATATTTAATTGCATGGGCAAAAATGCCACATACAGTCAGAGAAACCCTAATAAAACCTGCTGCTGTTGCTATGAGTTGGGCAATGCATGGGGATAAACAGGCACGGGAGCTGGAAGCAGTGCCGCTGTCTGACGGGACCACATCCCAATGCATCATGGACATAGCCCAGGACTTAAAGGGTCAGCTGATTGACAGAGTGAAGAAAGGGAAAAATGCTTTGCAGTTAGATGACTCTACAGATGTATCAAACTGTGCACACATTTTCTTATGCATCAGTCACCTCCAGGGATAGTGGGGGTCGCCAGTCTCTGTCACCGTTATTTCGGAAGTCGTGGGCTGAAAAGTTTGGGGACCCTTGGCTTAGCTAACACGAGTGGTTAGTTTTTTGTTTTTCTTATTTCAGACAAGAATAAAAAGGAGATGTTTTTACCTTTACCTTAGTTAATATTAATTAACTAATTTATGTTCATTATTATGTACCTGGCAAGTTAAGATGACCGAAATTCACGAAGTCAATGACTTTAGTCCGTCAGCAGCCTTCAGACAAACTAAACATGCCAACATTTGGATTTCAAAATAAAGGAGGTTTTTCCTGCTGTCTGGGTGGTGAGGAGATTTCTAAAAAAAACCCTATAAATATATAGAAATATTTTAACAGAAATAACTGCATCTTTGGTCATTTAAGTTAATTTCATTCATCTTCTTCCGCTTACTCCTTTTCGGGTCACGGAGGGGCTGGAGCCTATCCCAGCATCTTTGAACGAGAGGCAGGGTCCACCCTGGACAGATCACCAGTCCATCGCAGGGCCAACACAGAGAGACAGACAACCATTCACTCTCACAGTCAGACCTAAGGACAATTTAATTTATTTCATTAAATACAATTTTATTAACATTTTTTCTCTGAAATCAGAGTTAAATTATTGTTCTGTTCTGACTGCAAAATTATGGTGAAAAATGTAAATTGTGATAAGGAAAAAGTTAAAAAAAAACCCAGTCTGTTTCAAATTTATTAAAAAAAAACAGTCATTTCATTTTAAAAAATAGACAAAAAATAGCCATAAAATAATCCACAAATTTATAATAAAGTCTCAAATGTCAGTTTTACAAGAGGAAATTACAGATTTGAGGAAAATGGTTTCAAATTTAGATAAGTTTACAGAGAAAAGTAGAAAACTATAAGAAAATTGTTATAAATTTTGGAGAAAAACCTCAAACCTTCAAGACTGAAGTCATTACTCAAGTTTTTAAGCGGGTACTCTTTGTACCCTTAAGTAGAAACTTTTGGTTGTCTACTTTTAATTTACATGATACTTGATATTTTCTAACCTGTTTGTATACCACCACAGACAGAGAGAGAACCTGAATTAGACAGGGCTCAGAGAGGGAAAGATGAGACAGATGAGAGGAGCCAAGGAGAGGAAAGTGTTCAGGCACAGGGTCTAGGGGAGGTGAGAGCAGAGGAAGGAGAGAAGGATGACACCAGTAAAAAGTCCAAACACAGGGCATCTGGGTGGGACCCCAACTGGCCCAATATTCCAACATTCAAGTTGTACAATACTTCAAATGGTAAGTTCCATATGTAAAGTTACTGTGCAAAATTTAAAAAAAAAAAAAAAGAAAGAAATAGTATAAAATTAACATATTTCGGTTACAATAGTGTCATGTGTTTTCTGCCCCCCCCCCCCCCCGGAAAAATATGTTGCCACCACACCAAAATCTTTAAGCCAGAGGAAACACTGCAGCTGCAAGGCGGGTTGTGACAATACAAAAATCAAGGTAACTGTGTTCACAAAACAAGTTATATTTAATAAAGTGGAATGACACAGGGAATAAGTATTGAACACATGAAGAAAAAGAGGTGCAAAAAGTCACAGAAAGCCAAGAAATGAGCTGAAATCCATCAGAATTTGGGAAGCCATCCAATCTCCCATAAGTGCAAATTAATTTCAGCTGGTTAATTTGATCTGGTTTCACAGATCTTTAAAAAGATCTGTGAAAATCAGATCGTCAACACCACAAAGAACTCATGATGGGTAGAGGCAAAAAGCTCTCTCTAGACATTCGCAACCTTATTGTTGCAAAACATAATGATGGCATTGGTTACAGGTGCATTTCTAAACTGCTGAATGTTCTAGTGAGCACTGTTGGGGCCATCATTCAAAAGTGGGAAGAACCATCATTTTACCATAAACCAGCCACAACCAAGAGCTCCTCACAAGATTTCTGACAGAGGAGCCAAAAGAATTATCATAAGAGTTATCCAAAAGCCAAAGCCCACTCGTGGAGAGCTCCAGAAAGACCTGGAGTTAGCAAGTACTGCTGTTTCAAAGAAAACAATAAGTAATGCACTCAACCGACATGGGCTCTATGCCCACTCACCTCGCAAGACTCCATTGCTGAATAAAAAGGATATATGTTAGAGGTGTAATATCAATATGTAAGATGCACTAAGCTCACTCTGGGACACTATGGTATGGTAGGTGGGACGGTACTGTGTATATCTGTGTTGTTTGGGGCTGGGTATAGATGTATAGATTGTATGTGTGTAGGAATAGATGGGTGTCAATGTTGACATGTATAAAATATAGTTAACTGTCTACATGGGGTTCTTAATTGAGGTAATATGTATATATTTCACATGGGTTGTATTTAGGGAAAAGAGGAGTTGGAGTAAATAAGTGTTAACTTCTTCCTTCTCCCTTTCGAGCACTGTACATGGTCACTTTTATTGCACTTGTCATTTGTTTTGTTTTTTGCTTTTTTGTTCGAAATAAAGTATCTCTCATCATCATCATCACTGAATGCTCAAACAAGGATTCAGTGTACCCCGCCCGGTATGAGGTTACCGGGGCCCCACCCTGGAGCCAGGCCTGGGGGAGGGGCTCGATGGCTAGCGTCTGGTGGCTGAGTTTCTGCCCATGGGATCCGGCTGGGTTCTGCCCGAAGGAATTATGCCCTCCAGTGCGCTCACCACCTGCAGGAGGGACCATGGGGGTCTGGTGCTATGTGGATCAGGTAGCGGTTAAAGGCGGAGACCTTGGCAGTCTGATCCCAAGCTTCCTAAATTGGCTTTTAGAACATGGAATGTCACCTCTCTTGTGGGGAAGGAGCCTGAGCTGGTGCATGAGGTTGAGAGATACCGGCTAGATATAGTCGGCCTCACCTCAACACACAGCTTCGGTTCCGGAACCAGTCTCCTGGAGAGGGGCTGGAGCTTGGCCTACTCTGGAGTTGCCCCGGGTGAGAGGCGATGAGCAGGGGTGGGTATTCTTGTATCCCTCCACCTTGCTGCCTCTATATTGGAGTTTTCCCCGGTGGACAAAAGGGTTGTTTCCCTGCGCCTTTGGGTTGGGAAACGGGTCCTGACCATCATTTGTGCCTATGCACCAAATGATGGTTCAGAGTACTCACCCTTTTTGGAGTCTCTGACTGGCGTGCTGGAGAGTGTTACTCTTGGAGACTCCATTGTCCTACTAGGGAACTTCAATGTGTACGTGGGCAACAACAGTGAAACCTGGAGGACGGTGATTGGGAGGAACCACCTGCCCGATCTGAACCCAAGTGGTGTTCAGTTATTGGACTTCTGTGCTAACCACAGCTTGTCCATAACAAACACCATTTTCAAGCATAAGGGTATCTATATGTGCACCTGGCACCAGGACACCCTAGGTCACAGGTTGATGATCGATTTTGTTATCGTGTCATCAGACCTGCGACCGTATGTCTTGGACACTCGGGTATAGAGAGGTGCAGAGCTGTCAAGTGATCACCACCTGGTGGTGAGTTGGATCCGATGGCAGGAGAGGATGCCATTCAGACCTGGTAGACCCAAACGTATAGTGAGGGTGTGCTTGGAACATCTGGCTGAGGCCCCTGTCTGAGAGGTCTTCAGCTCCCACCTCCGGAAGAACTTTGACCACATTCTGAGAGAGTCTGTAGACGTGGAGTCTGAATGGGCCATGTTCTCTACCTCCATTGTTGAAGCAGCTGCCCAGAGCTGCGGCCACAAGGTCATCGGGGCACCTTGTGGTGGCAACCCCCAAACCAAGTAGTGGACACCAGTGGTGAGGGGAGCCATTCAGCTGAAGAAGGAGTCCTATCGAGCTTGGTTGGCTTGTGGGACTCCTGAAGCAGCGGAGGTGTACCGGCAGGCCAAGCGGAGTGTAGCTTGGGTGGTTGCTGAAGCAAAAACTCAGGTATGGGAGGAGTTCAGTGAGGCCATGGAACAAGACTTTCGGTTGGCCTTGAAGAGATTCTGACAAACTGTCCGGCGGCTCAGAAGGGGGAAGCAGCTCCCTGTCCACACTGTGTACAGTGTGGATGGGGCACTGCTGACTTCGACCAGGGATATCATCGGGCAGTGGAAGGAATACTTTGAGGATCTCCTCAATCCTACTGACACGCCTTCCACAGAGGAAGCAGGGCTTGTGGACGAGGGGGACGACTCACCCATCAAAGGGGCTCAGGTCGCCACGCTGGTTAAAAATCTCTTTCGTGGCCGGGCCCCGGGGGTGGACGAGATTCGCCCTGAGTACATCAAGGCCCTGGATGTTGTAGGGTTGTCATGGTTGACACACCTCTGCAACACTGCGTGGAGGTCGGGGGCAGTGGCTTTGCCATGGCAAACCGGGGTGGTGGTTCCTCTCTTCAAAAAAGGGGACTGGAGGGTGTGCTCCAACTTTAGAGGGATCACACTCCTCAGCCTTCCTGGGAAGGTCTGTGCCAAGGTAATGGAGAGGAGAGTCCGGCTGTTGGTCGAACCTCGGATTCAGGAGAAGCAATGCGGTTTTTGTCCTGACCGTGGAACATCGGACCAGCTCTTTACCTTCTTGAGAATCCTTGAGGGTTCGTGGGAGTTTGCCCAACCAATTTACATGTGTTTTGTGGGCATGGAGAAGGCATTTGACTGCGTCCCTTGTGGTTTTTTTGTGGGGGCTGCTTCAGAAGTATGGGGTATCGGGCTTGTTGTTACGAGCTATTCGGTCTCCGTACGACTATTGTGAGAGTTTGGTTCGTATTGCCAACACTTGGTCGGAGTCATTCCCAGTGAGAGTTGGACTCTGCCAGGGCTGCCCTTTGTCACCGATCCTGTTCATAATTTTTATGGACAGGATTTCTAGGTGTAGCCAGGGAATGGAGGGTCTCATGCTCGGTGACCACAGGATCTCATCTCTGTTGTTTGCAGATGATGTTATCCTGCTGGCTTCATCCAGCAATGACCTACAGGCCTTACTGGGATAGTTTACCGCTGAGTGTGAAGCAGCTGGGATGAGAATCAGCACCTCCAAGTCCGAGTCCATGGTCCTCAGCCGGAAAAAGGTGGATTGACTGGCGCCTAGCGGCTGCCCCGGCCTTGGATGCGCTCTGCAGAGCGTGCCCAAATGCCAAGTCACGTTTCGTTACCTTACATGTGTAATGACAATAAAGTTGAATCTCAATCTCAATCTCAATCTTGTCCTCTCCGGGTTGGGGACAAACTCCTGCCCCAAGTGGAGGAGTTTGAAGATCTTGGGGTCTTATTCACGAGTGAGGGGAGAATGGAGTGAGAGATTGACAGACGGATCACAGCAGCATCTGCAGTGATGTGGACGTTATACCAGTCTGTTGTGGTGAAGAGGGAGCTAAGCTCTAAGGCAAAGCTGTCAATTTACCAGTCAATCTACTTTCCTACTCTCATCTATGGTCATGAGCTTTGGGTAATGACTGAAAGAACGAGACTGCGTATCCAAGCGGATGAAATGAGCTTTCTTCATAGGATTGCTGGACTCACCCTCAGAGATAGGGTGAGGAGCTCAGTCATCTGGGAGAAGCTCAGAGTAGAACTGCTGCTCCTCCACATTGAAAGGAGCCAGTTGAGGTGGCATGGACATCTGATCAGGATGCCCCCTGGACGCCTCCCACTTGAGGTGTTTCAGGCACGTCCCTCTGGGAGTAGACCCCGGGGCAGACCCAGGACACGCTGGAGAGACTATGTCTAACAGCTGGTCTGGCAATGCCATGGTATCCTCTCTGAAGAGCTGGAGCAGGTGGCTGGGGAGACGGAAGTCTGGGCTTCTCTGCTTGAACTGCTGCCTCTGCAACCCTGACCTCTGGAAAAGCGGTAGAAGATGGATGGATGGATGGATGGATGGATGGATCATCATCATCATAAAAAAGCATGTTGAAGCTAATTTAAAGTATGCTGCACAACATTTGGGCAAGCCAGTAAAATACTGGGAAGAATATAGTCTGGTCAGATGAGAACAAAATTGAGCTTTTAGGATTCCACAACACACACCATGTTTGGAGAAGAAATGGCACTGCATATCAGCCCAAAAACACCACACCAAGAGTGAAGTTTGGAGGTGAGAGCATCATGGTGTGGGGGTGTTTTTCAGCACATGGTACAGGCAGACTTCATATAATTGAGGGAAAGATGAATTGACAAACATACAGCGACATCCTTGATAAGAACCTGTTGCCATCTGCCAAGGTACTGAAGATGAAACAAGGGTAGACATTTCAGCAACACAATGATCCCAAACACACAGCCAAGGAAAGCTGGCTCCAGAGAAGGAAAATAAAGCTGCTAGAATGGCCCAGTCAGTCACCTGACCTAAATCCAATTGAAAATCTATGGAACAAACTGAAGATCAGAGTTCATAGAAGACACCCACGGAACCTTCAAGATTGAAGATAGTTTGTGTAAAGAATGGGCTAAAATCACTTCTCAGCAGTGCCTGCGCCTAGTTTCTCCATACAGGAGGGGTCTGGAAGCTGTTATTACCAACAAAGGCTTTTCTACTAAATATTAAATAAATTTCAACAAGTGTGTTCAATACTTCTTCCCTGTGCCATTCCCCTCTATTAAATATAACTTGTTTTGTGAACACAGTTGGCTTGATTTCTTTGTATGTATGGATTACTTGGGTTGTCACTGCTATCTGGTGAAAATCTCAGGTCTCCATCAGATATATGTTTAATGAGAAAAATATTGACGTGTTCAATACTTATTTTCCCCGCTGGTACATTGTTGAAAGACTCACTTGCAGTATCATGATTACTGGAAAGAAGGCTGCTGGATCCAGTTAGCCAATTCATATTTGGAAGAATTTTGGTACCCCATTGTAATATAAATGTGTTTTTAATGTGTGCCCTGATTTGTTTCTCAGTTGTTTTTAATATGTTTTAACAATCCAGTTCTCTTCTCATGGTGGATTTATCTTAAGGCACACCATGACCTGGGCAGTATGACCTAAGAAACTGTTACTCCTTACAGCTGTTACTCCTTCCAACTATGCTTATAAAACAAAGGCGCCTTTATTCCTCATATGTGTGTGTGTGTGTGATGGAGCAGGTGTTCACAGTATGTTTTGGGAGCCGGGCAGAGGGAATCGTCTGAGAGCAGGAATTGGCCCTTCCTGCTCCCCACGCGATTCTATGATGGGAGGGAGGCTTACTCGGAACAGAGATGGCCACTCTGTCCTGCACATAGCCTTTCCTTTAAAAGCAGGGGTTTTTCCCGATACTTTAGAGTCTGCTGTGGATTTCGCGCGGATGCCCAGCTGATTGATGCATGCGCTTGCCAAAAGACTGCCAAGGCTCTCCAGTCTTCTTCTGTATCATTGGTAAGGGCTGATGAAATGACATGAAATGCATTAATCTTTTGTGTGTGAAGGTGATGTGCTACATGAAATGCATTGATCCTGTGTGTGTGAAGGAGATACTGTGGGGAATAAAAGATACAGTTTATTCTAGCAGTCTGTCTCAGTGTGAATTCCTTTCCTGTGTGCCGACTCCTCACGAACCTGTCTAAATATTTTCATAAAACATTTTGGCGTCACGAACAGGATTTGAAATTTAAAAAAAAGGGTAAAGGGGAGCTGTGCATAGGAAAGTCATGTTTAAGAAAAAAAATAAACAGAGTGTAGCTGGGGGCTCTCCCAGCTATTGTGCTGGTGATTGTGCTGATGATTGTGCTGTCATCCCAGGCTGGGATGGTTTATGGGAGCAAGTTGGTGTATGTTTAGCGAGTGGAGGCGGACGCTCAGAGCCATGGGGAGATCTGGTGGGGGACGGGTCCCCTTCGGTGGTGTCTGCGTGTCTACGGGGTATCGAGGTTGCCCCGAAAGCTCCGCTGAGTGGAATTCAGCGGCGGATGTGGTGTTGCGCTGCAGCATGGCGCCGATGTTTTGATAAAGAACAGGAGCAGGAAAAACAAATAGCTGATTTAGTTCAGCGATTAGAAGGATGGCAGAAAAAAGAGGAGGATTTGACAGAGCAAATCCTAAAATTGCAACAAAAATTGGAAAAGGAGAAACTCCGTTCATCTCGGTTGACAGTGATGGCAGAGCAGGGTGTAGCGCGGGTTGCACAGTTAAACAGGGAGAGAAAGAAAAAGAGACCCCATGCTACCTCCGCTGTTAAAGTGCGGTCGTATGTAGCTGGGATGGTGGACGGGGATGAAGATTGGGACCCCGACAACTGGGATGAATGGGGTGAAGAGGAGGAAACTCCTCCACCGATCTCTCCGTTGTACCCTGAACTACTGGGGAATTATCAGGCTGCCCCTGTCCGGAGACGGCGGGACGAGCAGCGGTTTGTTCCACCCGTCCGAGAGGCGGTGGTGGATGATGCCGGACAGGCGGTATATGATGAGCAGGGACAGAGGCTGTATAACATTGTGCCTCAGGTCCAACCGGCCCCCTTAGCAGTGACTATCCTTGAAGATTACACTGCCGAGGAAGTGGCTAATTTGACAACCCGGCATCGTCAACGGGACGGTGAACCGTTGGACCTGTGGGTCGCCAGGTTACTAGAGGAGGGGGCAGCACGGACTATGGTGGATCCACAGGATGCAATGCGGTTCTCAGGATTATCCAAAATGTCTAGGATAAATTCAGCATATCGGGCACAGGCCCCAGATATTAACAACCCAGAGGGGAAGAGCCTATTTGAATTATATGCTGAGGCAGTAAGCCATGTTTACCGCCAACCTACTGATTGGCCTGTGTTGGATAAACAATGGAACACTCTAAAAGAGGGAATACAGCGGCTGACTCAGTTATGTATGAGAGATGCGCTCTACATCGGTGCCGCTGATGCGTACACTGACATGCCTATTCCTAAGACTGTTAGGGATACGGTTATAAGAACGGCTCCGCCCCAATATAAAGCATTGGTGCTATCCATGTTTTTGGGTGACACTCAACGGTCTATGTCAGAAACTAAGTCACTAATGGCGGAGCTAAGAAATTTGGGTGACTGGGGAACCCAGGCGGCTAAGCCCCAGGCGCCCCCACGACCTCCCAGGAGGGATCCGCCCCTGGATTCCAAGGGATCCAGTGGGCCCTCTAGGAAAGATTTATGGAACGCGCTGATTGCAGCTGGGGTGCCTGCTAATAGCATTGATGGTCAACCCACCAGTGTCCTAAGGGACATGTGTGCTAAAAAAGGGTTAAAGGTGAGAGCTGGACGGATTGATGAATTGTCATCGCTGTTGTCAGCTCTCAAGGATCATGTATTAGGAGCGACGGTTTTGCCTAGTGCTCCTCCAGCAGAGGATTCGGCTGATTCAGAGTCCCAAGAAGAGGGGGAGGAAGTGCATGTGAGGGCGGTGCAAAAGGGGCAAGGGAAAAAGAAGAAGGGAAGAAACAAGTATAAGCATTGTGATCTCCTCCTGGATTTCTAGGATGGAGGCCGAGCCCCGCAGATTGGTAATTTAAATTGGTCAATGACAGACATATGGCCCCATGTAAAAGTAGAAATTTATTGGAAAAAGTCTGTCCAAAATGTGGTGGCATCCTTTTCTCCCTGATATGATACAAAATTTTGTAAAAAAGCTGTGCCATTTGTGTTTCTAAGTTTAAAAAAAAAAGGCAGAAGTGCGGGCGGCTGTTCTCTCTCTCCCATCAGCAAGGGGAGGGGTGAGCAGCGCTCCTTCTTTCTCTCTCTCTGTTCCTCGCTCTCCCAAAGGCGGCGGGCGAGGGATAGTGCTCTCTCTCTCTCTCTCTCTCCTTTTGCCTCAGGGGCGGGGGAGAGGCAGATTTGGCCTCTAAAAAAACAGAAGGTGAATTTTCTGCTCAACTCAAGTGAAGAATGCAAGAGGCGGGGCTGCCTGCCTCACAAGGCTTGGGAGATGCTGGGCTGCATAAAGGACATTACCCAAAGACAGAAAGGGAGTTAAAGCAGAATGTGGTAAATTGTATCAGAAGACGACATTCTAAATTTAAACAAAGAGGACAGTTTGACCCAGTTTTTGGAACAAAGAAGACTAGATGATATACAATCTATGAAAGATATGGATGTCACAGGGTTTTTGGTGAAAAGAAAACATAAACATCATATTGAGGAGGTGACATCACAGGAACAATGTGAACAATTGAAAGGTTGGCTGCAAGAAAAGCTTGAAAGATTAAGGTTAGAAAAGACTGTGGGAGAACAGCTGCAGAATGTTGAAGCTGGTGTAATTAATTTGCAAAGACAAACATAGGATCTTCAACATAGTTTAAGGCCACGCTGGCCTGTGTGGAACTAATTGAAAGGTTCTATGGGCTACCTGTACAGATTCAAACTGACAACGGGACCCATTTCACCGGAAACCTGGTGAAAGATTGGGCCAAACACAATCATGTGGAATGGATCTATCACGTTCCATATCATCCCCAAGCTGCGGGTTTAATTGAAAGAATGAATGGGTTGTTGAAAGCCACCTTGAAAAAAGGAGGGATAGTTTGGAAGGGTGGAAAAAACGCTTACCACAAGCGCTGAAACAGCTAAACAATAGACCCATTGCACCTGGTACAACACCACTGAACCGAATGATCACTGTCAATCTTGAACATTCTGAAGGACAAATTATTAAAATGTGGAAGATTAACCCAGAAGCAACACTACCAGTGCGAGCGACGAAAGGCTCGGCTGGATTAGATCTAAGAACTATGGAAACCCTTACCTTGGTACCAGGAACACCTACTGTGGTAAAAACAGGGCTAGGGTTGCAATGCCCGAATGGAATGTATGGTCACATATTGCCAAAGTCTGGATTATCCCTAAAAGGTTTAACGACTCTGGCAGGTGTGATTGACAGTGATTATCAAGGGGAATTGGGAGTGGTGTGCTACGTACTGGGATCAGAGCCCATAACCCTGAATAAGGGGGATGAAGTGGCCCAATTGGTCATTATACCATGCCTAATGACTGACCCTGAAGAGATTGCTAAGCCGGCTGTGATGACGCAAAGGGGCGACAAAGGCTTTGGTTCCACAGATAAATCTGGGGCCAAAGTATGGGTGAGGCAAGAAAATGGCCCTCCCCGCCCGGCTGAGATCATAGCTCAAGGGACGGATCAGGTGGTGACCATTTTGTATCCAGGAGAGGAAACCTGGATAAATGTACCAGTATCAAAATGTTATCTAAGGGAGAACTAATTCTGTGCTTTCTCTTCTCCTAAGTATGTGCTTGCTTTGCAGGAATGTTCGGGTGGAGACTGGTGATTGGACACCCGCCACGTCATGGGTCTTCTTCAACACCCCCACAAGCACCGAGGACATGGCTATGTCGTCTGCTGGGACATGTGCCGCCCTGCCCTCGTTGTGATCCTGTGGATGAGTATCGCCGGTTGCTGGATCCAGATCCACGCCACACCAGGCCAAGAAATGTTTGAGGTGGACCAATCTGTTTCGTTGGAGTGGAGGGAAAGTCGAATCGGTGCCAATCGGAGTCAAGACGGTTTCTATTGTTTATCAAACCAAAAGTGCAAGATACTGAACTTAACCAGCCACTGTCCTATCTACATATGCCCCAAATGTGTCAAAAATCAATATAATGTGCCTGCGGTGGAGAAGGGGTGCATGGTGAACTTAACTGCCAATGTAACCATATGCGTGGCCAAAGCGACTAATGATTCACTGAAATGTGATACTACCTTAAATGTGGTCGACAAAAACCCGAAGCATATATCCCCAACAAACCTGGCACCCATACTGTCGACCTGTACAACGGTGGCCACACAAACCAGCCATATCACCATCAATTGGATGGTAAGGATACCACCCATTCCCAAATGTTCAACTAAGAAGAAGAGAGCATGGTATGACACATTGCTGGGAGGATTTGGCACAGTTTTGGGAATCTCCAACACCATTAACAACGAGATAACCAGATCAATGTTGGCAGATACTGGACATCAAACGTCTTTAGGCATTCAACAAGTTGGGTTTTGGATGCCTACGGTGGTGGGGCCTCAAATGGAGGCCGCCAATCTGTTTCAAAAACGTCTGAATTGGGATTTGACCATGTGGAATGCTACGAGTGAATTAATGACGAACATCACTCGCGCTTTCAATTGGACTGTGTGCAACATTCAAGTTTTGGATATCCGCACGCAGTTGGAACGTTTCACTCGCATTGTCACTACCAATCACGCTCGACAATGGCGAGAAGTGTGGAACATCACTGAAGAATGGTGGTTAATTCCGCATCCTGAAAAAACCATCTGCAATAGCACGATGTGTAGCGGGCAATGGACTCAATTAAATGTCACAAGAGCTGTTGACGTGTGCAAATATCATGTGTTACCAGTAATTACTGCCACGGCATTTTGGTTTATTCAATTAAAAGGGGGATGGTTTGATCCAGGGCAAAATAATACATATGATTTATCAGAATGTGATTTGACTGACCAAGGATATGCATGCCTAAGTCGAGAAATATATACTGAACCATGCTTAACCATGACAGAGGCACTATGTGAATGGAGAACAGAAAAACCTCGTGACATGATGTGGCAAATAGGGCCCCATACTCTATGTGTAGCCACCTTAAATTTCCATCCAATGTTGCCTAGGGTACCTTTCACTGGGTGTCTGCATGGTGTTCACATGTGGCAATGGCATAATCAGACATATCGTCTTACCAACTTTTCCAGTGAGGTTCACCTGACCGCCCTGCAATGGCGGGTGCTGGAAGTTCCATGGCAGGTGTCCCTGGATCGATTCAGAGGCGCACTGAATGGATCCACGGAGATACAAAAGCTCATTGGTGATCATATGTCTAATGTGCGTGCTGCAGTGATATCCACTGTGGTGGCCCAAGGAAAGGTATTGCATGCAGCTCATTAGATAGAGCAAGTTTCTGCTCATCACTGGTGGGATATATTCTCAGGCATGTCAGTCACTGCTCGCAAAACACTGGTGCCTCCCCTAGCTATATTAATTGCTAATCTATCTGTCTTAACAATATGCAATTTCAGTGCTTTCTGCTATATTAGAAGAGTAAAACAAATTCTAAGTAAAAGAATATATAATTCTCTAGCAATATGAAAATCACAGTCATTTTTCGAGATGGAGGGTATGGTACCATATCTTGCAAAGTAGAGGTGAGTGCTGACCCTCCTGGTCACTAGATATGTTTATGATTATGCCGTAGGCTTGAGTAATGGGTGGAGTTACTACAATAGACATTTCAATACGAGAAATGAGCTATTGTGGCATGTTGTAACATGCATTTGGGACATCAATTGGGTGGAATTATCTCACCATAATCATGTCGGCATACCTTATGAGGATGAAAGTATTCCCCAAGAAGACAGTAATTACCCAATGTTCTTCACCAACTGATAGAACAAATAAGGTCAAAGGGTGGAAAATGTGATATAAATATTTTTAATGTGTGCCCTGATTTGTTTTTCAGTTGGGGAAGAAAGCATTTAGTTGGGGAAGAAAGCATTTAGTTGGGGAAGAAAGCAATTATCTTTACCAACTGATCACAAATAAGGTCAAAGGGTGGAATGTAATATAAATGTGTTTTTAATGTGTGCCCTGATTTGTTTCTCAGTTGTTTTTAATATGTTTTAACAATCCAGTTCTCTTCTCATGGTGGATTTATCTTAAGGCACACCATGACCTGGGCAGTATGACCTAAGAAACTGTTACTCCTTACAGCTGTTACTCCTTCCAACTATGCTTATAAAACAAAGGCGCCTTTATTCCTCATATGTGTGTGTGTGTGTGTGATGGAGCAGGTGTTCACAGTATGTTTTGGGAGCCGGGCAGAGGGAATCGTCTGAGAGCAGGAATTGGCCCTTCCTGCTCCCCACGCGATTCTATGATGGGAGGGAGGCTTACTCGGAACAGAGATGGCCACTCTGTCCTGCACATAGCCTTTCCTTTAAAAGCAGGGGTTTTTCCCGATACTTTAGAGTCTGCTGTGGATTTCGCGCGGATGCCCAGCTGATTGATGCATGCGCTTGCCAAAAGACTGCCAAGGCTCTCCAGTCTTCTTCTGTATCATTGGTAAGGGCTGATGAAATGACATGAAATGCATTAATCTTTTGTGTGTGAAGGTGATGTGCTACATGAAATGCATTGATCCTGTGTGTGTGAAGGAGATACTGTGGGGAATAAAAGATACAGTTTATTCTAGCAGTCTGTCTCAGTGTGAATTCCTTTCCTGTGTGCCGACTCCTCACGAACCTGTCTAAATATTTTCATAAAACACCCATGGACACAGTCCCTCTACAATCAATCTCAGAGTGGGAGGCTGAAGGGCATTTTGAACGTCTCATAGCATGCCTTTTTCCTGCATGCTGACACAAATTCCTGAGGTGTTGACGAGATGTCTGTGACATACTTTGCTCTCAATACATCAGTGTTTAACGACTGCAGTGCAATTTTACATCCTGTTGAGTCAGCTCTCCTTACACTGGCTGATTTGTTTGATATTTCTTTAAATGCTAATGAGCTCTGGTTGACATTTACCTAGAGCTATAGGCTCCCATGCATAACAACAGCAAAACATTAGCAATTTTTTGGCCCAATTAAGAAGTGAAATTAGAACATTTCCCACAGAAACCTGAACGTTCCAGGGATCCCCGGTTGAAAAACACTGACCTAGAGCAGGCACTAACCCCACCATCACTGATGATCTCTGTCTGATAATGCAACTGTTTGGCTAATGTTAGCTGATTAGCTCTTAGCTCTGGTAGCTAACTAATGTATTGGTTGAATATGCCAAGTCCTGCTGGAAAATGAAACCAGCATCTCCATAAAGCTTGTCAAAAGAGGGAAGCATGAAATGCTTTAAAAGCTCCTGGTAGATGGCTGCAATGACTTTGGACTTGATAAGACACAGTGGACCAACACCAGCAGATGACCTGGCTTCCCAAATCATCACTGACTGTGGAAACTTCACACTGGACCTCAAGCAACTTGGATTCTGTACCTGTCCACTCTGGGACCTTGATTTCCAAATGACAGGACTTGGCATCTGATTTAATTTAAATTAACTTTTTGATGATATTCTAATTTATTGACATGCACCTGTAAAGCATAATAATCAGAGTCAAGGGTGTATCTATTATTACACTCCAGGAAAAAAAAAAGCCTTGACTGAAAGAACCTTAGTGAGCAAATTCACATACCCCACACATCCGCATATCAGCGCCGCCACAAGAAAACTGATCAACATAAAATGGCTGGGGAAAAAAATCCCCCTCCCCAAAAATGGAACCCCTCTTTAGAGTCAAAGATTCTGTATAAATAGGAAGTCAAGCTGATCAGAAACGGAGAAGCTACAGCATACAGGTGACCACATAAAATGGAGTGAAAAAGTACATGCCCCCTCCTAAAAATGGACCCCCCCACACACACAGTAATGAACCAGCAGCCCACCACCCCAGCACATCACCAAGGCCTCGCAAGCCCGAGAACCACCCAACCCCAGGCTGAGGCCCCACCCACAACAAGAAGCCTGATGGGTAAGTGACTTGTCAATTATCAATATGTCAACCATATGGATATCATTCTGATTTTTACTGCTGTCATATGTGGTGTGGGTTTTGTCTCAGGGTAAGGGTGCAGAGCAGGGTCCATTTTGATAAATGATTTAGAGGAGTGATTATGCTGTATTTTCATATAAACTAACATTATACTGTGAAAATTAACAAAAGTAATTTTTTTACCGCTTTTTTTTTTTTTTTTTTTGCCACACACAGTTTAAGTCCAAATTGTTGCTGCTCAGCAAAGTGGGACAGTTTCAGTACAGTGTCATATGCTACAGAAGCATGGTCTTACAAGAAAGTTTAAGAGCATGAATTATGCAAATCTTCAATTCTTGTGAACATGTGTTCACTTAAGGCCTTTATATATTCCACGAGAACACTGAAATTTGTTCTCTCTCCCAGACCTGCATGAACAAAATGACGTCATTTTGTTCTTGCAGTCCTGGTTTGGGAGTTCTCGCAGCTTGTTCTTGACACATCATTGTGGTAGAACTTTTTTCTTGCGTGGTGTCCAACAACTATTGTGACTGGTCAGAAATGTGAATTTCCCAGCAGTTCTGCACTTGAGTTTCTTGTGAAGTATGAAATGTCCTGGCCAGAAAGAACTTTATTCTTGTTCTTGTCACTTAAAGAAAAAAAACAAAACAAAATTCTCTGTTCTTGCGGAGTATGTAAAAGCCTTTACACACAGGTGAAATTCACCACTTTTATGTGGACATTTACACGCGTTTGTAGGACATATGAGTGTTTGGTGAATCTGGAGCGGCTCGGTCGTAGCAACATGACTTACTAACAAAGCACGCGTGATTTACACACGCTAATACTCACATGTCCTTGCATGAGACCCAACTTGTCTGTTTTGAGGAAATCAATACCAAGAATCCATCCAGTAAAAAGTTTGATCATGTCTCTGAAAACTGGACTTAAGCACTTTCAGCACCAAGCTTTTTTTTTTTTAATCCACCTACACTGTCCCCTTCTCCTCCTTTTTCCTCATTCGCTCATTTCCTTGGTTCTTTCCCTTTGCTCTTCTTTCCTTGCATCATTGCTTGTAGAACATCAGGTGGCTAGACTGAGATAGTTTCAGGGGACATATTTTGCCCATGTGCCCCCTATGGTATCGCATCCCTTCACCACCACCAAAGACTAAACTTTTTTCTGGAGTTTATGAAGTCGGCGTTTTAGATTTTGACATTCAGCTGATATTTTCCCAGGTTTGCTCAGGACAACTCACCGGTTTCTTGCCAACTACCATCCTTTCCACCGCCTGGACCTGGGACACATGGTCATCATTGGTCCTCAGCTCCCACTTCTGGATCCTTCCGTAGATTGACACCAGCAGGTCCCGGGGGATGTCCTGACCATTATCAACACCTGATACACACACACACACACACACACACACACACACACACACACACACACACACAGGTACCGAGTTGAGAGCCGAAAGTATAATGGACAGGACAAGGGTATATTTATTCACTTTTATTTACAGTAAACAAAGTGAAATCCCTGGTTCTGTTTACTGTATGTATCTGTGTGAGTACTTAAGTAACTATTTCATAAAACTGCACTTACTGAGAAGTTTTATTGTAGGACACGTTTTACTCTTACTTGAATACAGTTGTACTCCAGCACATTTGGTTGTATTTTGTGTTTGATTTCACTGAGCTTTTCTCCCACTGTCAGACAGTGAGTATCTACCTTGCTCACACTCCCTGTTCAGTCCCTCCAGGATTTTGCAATGTTACAATCGCACCAATTCACGCGACATCAAGCCGTCATCACATCTTTTGCACGACCTTGCAACATTGTCCAATCACTACAACTTTCCCACAATTTTGGCCAACCATCGTCAATTTCTGCCAATTTTGCCAATCAGATTTGTCCCTGAGTAGCACTCAAACGCTCAGTCTAACCAATCAAATGCGTTGCTGCACCACGCTCACGTCTGTGTTTACAGTGAGTATTTTCACATCACACGTCTCCTTGCTTCTCCGTCCTGACCATGAGTACGAAGTACTGGATTTGTGTCCTTGTGTCTGTTCTGTCCGAAAGCACCCCAATACAGGAACGTGCGTGAGGAGAGACGCCATAAAACCACAAACAAATGAGCAAATCTAACACTACAGCCAGTGTTGGAACATTTTATACGTCTTTAGAGGTAAAATCATTACTACGTCTTGTCAATGAGCTTTTTAAAGCTGTGAATCTCCGGCCTGGACATGGACCAATGTGTGCCCCCAAGGAGAGCCTCTCCTTCCAGTACGACTGTGTGTCAAGATGCGCAGCAGATAGACAGACTGGCAGGAGTCAGGCACGGAAAGAAAGAGAATATTCAGTCATTTTTTTTCCAGAAAAACACAGACTTCGATAAACAATACAGAGCAACAGAATAAATTATTTCTTTTTTCTCTGCACTCAGTACCGAGTGGTTGAGGACCACTGCGGTTTCAAATGAAGGTACTGCCAATATTTCCAAATCTCTACTCTTTAACATGCATTTAATGCAATGTAGCTGTTGTAATGGATATTGTGTTAAAGTCTGTATTTGCTGTTGCGTAAAAGAGTTTTTCTGTATAGCAGAAGTTTCTGCTTAATTTACAAATCACTGTTTAATAGGAAATTTTGTGACAATCCTGTGCTTTTCTTGTGGTCTTATATAGATTATCATTGCAGTAACTATGGAAAACAGCATCTGCTTTAAAATTTGTAATTCTTCTCACAATTTTTAGTGCAAAAAAACCTCTCAAAACATTGCAACTTTTTAACAAAAGCTCCCATGAATTCAGGCTTTTTGGACTGCAGCAATCATAAAAACATCCCACAAAATCCTGGCGGGACTGCCTGTTTACAACACGAAAAAATAAAACAGCTGAATCAACACTGCACAAAAAGCTGGAGACAAATCTCACGATGGATTTGTGTGTTGTGCTGTCTTGCAACACCACCATTTTTCCAGTGGCCAAAGGCAGATGATGTTGTCTGACAGCAGTACTGTATATTAAGTTAGACTGGAGATGTTATACAGTGGATGCAACCTACAGTACTAGTATCCAAGTCTTCTTCTTTTGGCTGCTTCTTTTAGGGCAGTGTTTTTCAACCGGGGTTCTTCAGAACCTTGAGACTTGTGAGAATAAGAAGATCATTCCATGAAATTTCACTTCGTAACTGGTCCAAAACATTGCAAAGAACTTGCCGTCTGCCTGCAGTGGCTCCTCCATGTCAGCGAGCAGCGGCATGAACACAGTTCCTCTTCTTCCTCTTCTTCTTGATGGAAGGCTTGCCCTGCAGAGGGGCGGGGCTGCCATGGCCATCCTACGTCTGCTGTGGCGGTCCAGTAGAAGGACTGCTGTGCCTGGGCCCATAGCACTGTCTGGACTGGAGGGTATCGCCACCTCCCCCAGAAAATGCATCCCGACGTTGGAAGCCCCTAGCACCAAACAAGCTGTGAACACAACCATCACGGAGGTCTGCTGGTGCGTGCATCTGATGAGAGACATCTTCATTGAGTGCCTGTCTCATTTTCAGACTAATTCATTCTCCTGATAGTGGTGGAACACCAGCACCAGGTGGCCGTCGTGGCCAGGTATCAGTTGAACTCCTGGCCCAGGTTGAATGGAGTCAGGCTTGTGCACATCCGTGTCTCCCGAAGTGGGTGTGCGTGTGTTTGAGTCTTTCGACTTTGTGTGCAGTTGCACCACATTTCACACCAAATATAAACAATTTAGAATTGTCATTAGATATGCTGTAATAGGCTCCAATGTGTCATTTTCTAACATTTTACATTGATAGGTGCTGCAGAATTTTTTTCAGTGTAAAAAGGGTTCCATGGCTCAAAAAAGGTTGAAAGACACTGCTTTAGGGGTCTCCACAGTGGATCATCTGCCTCCATCTCACCCTATCCCTTCGTCTTCCTCTATAACACCAACCCTCTCCATGTCCTCCTTCACTACATCCATGAATCTTCTCTGTGGTCTTCCTCTTCTCCTCCTGCCTGGAAGCTCCATCTTCAGCATCCTTTGTCCAATATCTCCACTATCCCTCCTCTGCACATGTCCAAACCATCTCAGCATTGCCTCTTTTACTTTGTCTCCAAACTGTTCAACCTGAGCTGTCCCTGAGCTGTCCTTGTGATATATTAATTTCTGATCCTGTCCTTCCTATTCCATCAAAATGAGAATCTTTGCATCTTCAACTCTGCCACCTCCAGCTCTGCCTCCTGTCTTTTTGTCAGCGTGACCGTCTCCAAACCATACATCACAGCAAGTCTCACTACTGTCTTGTAAATCTTCACTTTCACTCAAGCTGCTATCCTTCTGCCACAAATCACCCACAACACTCGTCCCCAGGTATTTAAACTCATCTGCCTTCACTAACTCTACTCTTTGCATTGTCACCATTACACCTTCCTGCCTCACATTCACCTGTGACGTTATACCTCCATAGTTACTACAGCTCTGTGCATCACCCTTGTTTTTAAAAATTCGTACCACTACAGTTTTTCTCCACTCTTCAGGCATCCACTCACTCTTCAAGATCATGTTAAACAATCTGGATCAAAAGTCCACTGCCATTTCTCCTAAGCATCTCCATATACAGTATATGTCATCTTGACCAACCGCCTTTTCACTTTTCATTCTCGTCATAGCTGCCTTCGCATCCACCTTGCCAGTCCCCTCCACTTCTTAATTTAGTATCTCTTTGATGTTATTAAGTTGACCAAGATTTAAATTTTGTCTATTAGGGTTAGGGTTTCTTGAGTTCTTGCTACTTGAGCCACCTCTGCCACTCACCACGGGTTTCATATGTTCATTTTTATCTAAGTCCTAGCTCATTGCTTAGATTTGTTCCATTATTAAGAATTTCATTCTCTTTAAATCTAATGCAAAGGATCCTTATCCATTGAGTGAACCTCAGCGATAGGCCACTCCAACCTCCTCTGAGTAAATCTGAATGTTATGAGTGATGACAACAGCCTGCTGCATTTCTGCTTTTCCAGAACCAACTACTGCTTGTTAACTTTTCCCAGACCTGTATCATTATATCATAGTACAACAGCTAAGTTTGAAATTTCACCAGAATCGTTCAGTTTTTGCAGAAAGCATGAAACTTAGTAAGTTATCTTGCCTTATTCCCAGCGATGGAGCTCAGCAGAAGTGTCCCGATTTGGCTGAGCTTTCACCATCTGCTGCTGTTATTTTTCCCTCACCTGCTTCTCCTATGTCCATCTCCAACTCCCCTGTGTGTCCGGCAGTCCTGGGAGGGAGCCGTCAGACAATGGAGAGGCCTGTGGTCCTGGAGGGGTCCATTCCAGCTCCACAGCCACATCCTGGGTGGGAGGAGAGCGCCCCCTGTGGCCGGAAGCCTGAGCCGACAGAAGAGTGTCCCCTGGCTTCAGCAACACAGACAAATGGTGATGATTGTCTCATCGCCACCAGTGAGACGATCATCAGCGCCAGCCGCCATGCTGGGAGGTTCACCAGCGTCATCCACCACCACACCTGCTGCCAGGGTCGCCGCAGCAGAGTTGCCGGAGTCCTGGATGGCGGTGGAGCTCAAGTCCAGACAACTACTCTGTTCTGTCATTACATCTGCAGTTCCAGAGAATTCTTGTCTGGCTCATGGTGGGGAGAATCAGTTGCAGAAGTCCTCTGCTCCTGAGCTCTCCTCACCGGGCTCCACTGCTGCCAGTATTTCTCTGGTGTTTTCTTCTTCTTCCACATCTGGGGTGGCTGCGTTGGGGTTGGAACATCAGATGGACAGAGCCGAGACACCCCAGCATGGATCACTGGAGTCCTGGATGGCAGTGAGCTTGAGCTAAGGCAATCCCTCTTTTTTGTTTTCACATTATCTATTTTAGAGAGGTCTTGTTTAGCTGTTGGTGAGGAGAGCCAGTCGCAGCTGCCAACTGCTTCTGAGCTTTCCCTGCCGGGCTCCACTGCTGTCGGTGGCTCTGAACTGGTTTTAGTCTCTGTCCTTTTGTCCGAGCCATCTCCGCCTGAGGTCATCACGGGTCCTCCATCTCGGCCTGAGGTGACCGTGGGTCCTCCTTCTTCATCCTCTTCTGATTCCCCGCTGTTCGATCGCCCTCTTTGCCTGGTTGTCTCGCGGGTCAGCCATTTCTTCGTGGGTCCTCCGCCTCCGCCCAAGGCCACCGAGGGTCATCTTCCTTCGCCTGAGGCCACCGAAGGTCAACTGTCTTTGCCTGAGGTAGTCACCGGTCACCAGGAGTCATCCAAGGTCACTGCTGATCAGTTATCATCGCCACCTACAGTAGGTTCCTCACTGGTCAGTCATCCGCCTCATCGGGTCTCCTCCCCTCAGCCCCTGCGGTCTATGGAAGGCACAGGTTCCAGCTATCGCTTCCGGGGGGTGGGGTGGGGTGGGGGGGGTTTGTCTGGGAGGCAACCCGACTGATTCCACCATGGGGTCGGGTGGTTCTGGAACTTTGTAAGACCACCAGAACTGTCTTATGTTTCCTCTCAGTTGTCCTAGAGTTCAGTTGCTACCTTATATATCAGAGTGTTGGTCATAAGTATTTTTTGGTCCCTCACTGGTGGGTTATTTTTTCTGTTTCTGTTGGGAAGGGGGGGTTCTGTGTGGGTGGGTCCTTCCTCTTTTTTGATGTTACGGTGGGGTGTCTAGACCCCACCCCTTGAGGATGAGGCTCTGTCACGATACTGAGCACGGGTGGGGAGCCGTGCTCAGCCTCCACGCCTGTTTAGTCATTTTCTGTATCTCTGCATCTTTGTTTATTTTGTATTTGGGATGGTTCGGTGTATTTGGATTTTATGTATTTCTGTATTGTCTTGTATTTATCTTCCTGTTTATATTTGTCCTTATCCTCAGTTCTCTCTTTGTAACCTTAGTGTTCATTAGTATTGTTTTAGGAGTACTTATTGGGCTTTTTATTCTTTCCTGGTTTTTGTCTAGGCAGTTATTATTTGCTCATTAGGTATTTTGGTTTTGTTCCTGTTGTAGAATTATTGTCTGTTACCTTTTCACTGTGTTTTTCCTTTGACAGCTGTCTGTGTACTTCCGTGTGTCAACTCTATTCGCGGGCTGTCAGAGCTGTCACCTGTTAAGTTAAATATCCTTACTCATATCATCCACACCTGATCCTGATGTTCAGTTATTCTTGTCTGCCTATTTAAGCACTGTAGTTCAGTTTCTCATTGCCGGATCATTATTCAACCCTTCTTGTTTAGATGGAGTCCCCGTCTTTCTCCGAATGCTGGGTATTCCCCGTCACACCGGCATTCCTACACACCTCAGCCTCCAAGCTGTTTTCCTTCAGTTTTCCAGCCTGTTTTCCCTATCAGTGTAAGTTCGTGTTTTTGTTATACTGTGTGTTTGATTATTAAATCGTGCAAACTCACAGCCTGCGCTTGGTGTCCTTCTGCCTGCCCTAAAAGGCGATTTATGACAGAAATAATCCACTCAGCTTCCTTGACCACCAAAATGGGGGTTAACACCATAAAATGACATTTTTATCTGGCCTAGTTTTGGAGTTATATTAAAAAATGAGAGAAAAGGTTAGCCATATCTGAATTCAATATAGCGGCCACCAGGGGGCATAAGTTTTTGGGCTGTAGTATATCGGTGCAAAGTTTCATACTTTCTGCAAAAGCTCAACGATTCTGGCGCTTAGCCGCTGTACTATCAGGCAGACTGTGCTGTTTACAGGAGACCATCTATTGACTGACCCCGCAGGTTCTTGATGAAGTCCTCCAGCTTCATCTTCCTCTCTGGTTTTATGTTGGGGCTGTACATGTCCGTGTTGAGAAGGATGATGGCGAAGGCCAGGATGAAGATGGTGTCTGGGTTTTGGAACTGCCGGATCAGCACTGGGTTACAAACACAGTATCGCTGACTGCAAACAGACAGGAAGAGAAAAAGGAAAGAAACATGTAAGCTGCAAAGATCCACTTTCACTTATTGTTGTATATATTGGAAATAGTATTCTTTTTTGTATTTAGAGTTTGTGTTCTGCATTATGACAGTTTTTTATAACCACAGTCTTGAAAACTTTATCTGTTACATATAGCATCAAGTCATGAATAGTGGATATATTGGACAAAGGATGTTGAAGATGTCGCTGCCAGGCAGGAGGAAAACAGAGAGATCACAGAGAAGATTCATGGATGTGGTGAAGGAGGACATGGAGAGGGTTGGTGTTACAGAGGAAGATGAAGGGATAGGGTGAGATGGAGGCAGATGATCTGCTGTAGAGACCCCTAATGTAGTGTCTTTCAACCTTTTTTGATCCATGGAACCCTTTTTACATTGAAAATATCCTCCTATCAATGTAAAATGTTATAAAATGGTGTGAGAGAAGATGATGCAAGGGATAGGGTGAGATTGAGGCAGAGATTGAGGCAGAAGATCCACTGTGGCAAACGTTAAAGGTAACAGCCGTTAAAAGAAGAAGAAGAAGAAGAAGAAGAAGACTATATAGCCTCAAGCTAGTTGTTTGAGCTCTCCCTTGAAATATTAACTTTCCACTTTGCGCTAAAATTAGCATCAGTTGAGAAAGTATGAAAGCTCATGGAGGATAACTTAGCCAACGAAGAACAAAGAGTGACCTATCAATACTCCATGCACTCACCTTCCTTATCATAAACTTGACAACACTTTTCTCCATTCTACAGGCTAATGCTAGTGGTCTTATGTAATATTCTAATTTTCTGATAAACTGAATTTGGGGTTTTCGTTTACCATAAACCATAATCATCTTCTTCATTCAGCTGCTCCTTTTAGGGGTCTCCACAGTGGATCATCTGCCTCCATCTCACCCTATCCCTTCATCTTCCTCTGTAACACCAACCCTCTCCATGTCCTCCTTCATTACATCCATGAATCTTCTCTGTGGTCTTCCTCTTTTCCTCCTGCCTGGAAGCTCCATCTTCAACATCCGTTGTCCAATATCGCCACTATCCCTCCTCTGCACATGTCCAAACCATCTCAGCATTGCCTCTCTTACTTTGTCTCCAAACCGCTCAACCTGAGCTGTCCCTCTGATATACTCATTTCTAATCTTATCCCTTCTAGTCACTCCCAATGTGAATCTTAGCACCTTAAACTCTGCTACCTCCAACTGTCTTTTTGTCAGTGCCACCATCTCCAAACCATACATCATAGCAGATCTCACTATCATCTTGTAAATCTTCCCTTTCACTCCAGCTACTATCCTTCTGTCACAGATCACCCCTGAGACTCATCTCCACCCACTCCACCCTTCCTTCACTCTTTTCTTCACCTCTCTTGTGCAATTTCCAGTGCTTTGGATGGTTGACCCCAGGTATTTAAACTCATCTACCTTCACTTTTTCAACTCCTTCCATCTTCACCATTACCCCTGCCTCTCTTTCATTGACACTCATGTATTCTGTCTTGCTTCTACTGACTTTCATTTCTCTTCTCCCCAGAGCAAACATCCACCTCTCCAGGTTCACTTCCACCTGCTCCCTACTCTCACTACAGATCACAATGTCGTCTGCAAACATCATGGTCCACGGAGACTCCTGCCTGACCTTGTCTGTCAGCCTGTCCTTCACCATGGCAAACAAGAAGGGGCTCAGAGCTGATCCCTGATGTAACCCCCCCCCCCCCCACCTTGAATCCATCTGTCACTCCTACAGTGCACTTCATCATTTCGCTGTCCTCATACACGTCCTGCATCACCCTCACATACTTCTCTGCCACTCCTGACTTTCTCATACAGTACCACACTTTCTGTCTTGGCACCCTATCATATGCTTTCTCTAGATCCACAAAGACACAGTACAACGCCTTCTGACCTTCTCTATTAGCACTCTTGGAGCAAACACTGCATCTGTAGTACTCTTTCTTGGCATGAAACCATACTACTACTCCCTGATTGTCACCTCTCCTCTTAACCTGGCTTCAACAACTCTTTCCCATATCTTCATAGTGTGGCTGATCAACTTTATGCCTCTGTAGTTACTACAGCTCTGAGCATCACCTTTGTTCTTGAAAATTGGGACCAAAACATTTCTTCTCCACTCCTCGGGCATCCTCTCACTCTCCAAGATTGTGTTAAACAATCTAGTTAAAAAGTCCACTGCCATCTCTCCTAAACATCTCCATTAAGACATATAGGTTCATTATATAATCAAACCCTAAAAATCTTGGACAAAAAGCCCATTAGGTGGCATCACTGTAATGTTTTAAAAAAATACAACCTATTGAGTTTTGAGAGCTTCATTGACCTCTGTCTTCTGAAATTAACGTTCAAATGTTTCCATAAATCAGCACCCGAGCCACTTGCTGGTTTCGTCCAAAGACAGGACAGCAGCAGAGCCACCAGGAGTTCTGTTAACAATAACTGTAAAATATTCCACCGCAGAACCACATTTGGACAAACAGCTTTCTCTATAAAGGGCAGTCACATCTGGAACACAATGCCAAATGAAATTAAAATAATAACGGACTTTAAAACATTCACTAAAAATGTTAAAAACTGGCTGAAAAATAAACAAGAATGTACTCATGTATGAATTATTTGTCTGCAAAGTGAGAGTGAATGAAGGGAAGGAATAAATGTGTTTGTTTATAGTGAGTGACGGAGGGAGGAAGGCCTGAAATAGGCAAATGTGAGTTATGTTATATGTGTTAAATGTGAGTCAGGCTGTTATATTTGTGTATTTATAATATTTATGTTAAAGGTGAGTCAGGCTGTTATATTTGTGTATTTATAATATTTATAATATTTATAATTGTGTATTTATAATTTTTCTGCATTGATGTATGTGGTTATTGTGTATATTTTTATCTTGATTCTTTTTTCTAAAGCCCATCCAGGGACAAGAGTTGCAAATTAGCTAATAGCTATACACTCTATGTGCAACACATCAGATTGATTGTCTTTGATTAATTGTCTATGTTTATTGCACTGTCCCTGTCAAATAAACTAATCTACTACTACTAATACCTCCACAGGTATGTCACCTGGACCAACCGCCTTCCTTTCCATTCTTCATCCTCTTCAAAGCTGCCCTCACTTCCGCCTTGCTAATCCTCGGGACTTCCTTTTTCACCATCTTTCCTTCGTCCATTCTCCTCTCTCTTTCATTTTCTTTATTCATCAGCTCCTCAAAGTACAGTGGTACCTCTACTTACGAACGTCTCTACATACAGAATTTTCAGGTTACGACACGCCTCAATGGGAAAATATTGCCTCTTGTTACGAAAGAAATTTCAGGATACGAAAGGCAAAAAAGTACGCGCTCCTCGCAGCTCCCGTAGTTTACCGAACGTAAACATACTTGTAGCTGCTCTGCCATTGGCTATCGCCTAGCATCTTCCTGGTATCCCATTGGCCACAAAGTGTTCGGGAAGTTCGGGCAGTTTTACGTGTGTGTACAGTACAGTATTAACTTTTATTCACTATGGGCCCCAAGAAAGTGATGGAGATAAGTGGAAAAGGAGAAAAGAAGAAGAAGAGAGTTTTTTTTGTCCATACAAACAAAGCAAGAGATAATAGAAAGGTATGAAAAAGGGATGCGTTTGGTTGATCTCGCCAAAGAATATGGCCGTTAATACATCTACGATCGGCACGGTATTAAAACAAAAGGAAGCCCTAAAAGCAAACGTCCTTGGATCGGTTCTTCACAAAACGTCAGGCAAAAACCACTGATGAGAGAGAACACGAACCAAAGAAGGCAAAAGGTGACGCCGACGACGATAGCAGTTAAACGGTAAATGAACATAATTTTTATTATTCTTTACTTTATTCTTTGTTTTTTTAAATTATGAACAACTCTCATTTTATGTTTATTGTGCAGTAATCTAATTGTAACATGTATTTGTTACATGTTTTGATGCATTTTTATGATTTATAAAAAATTTAAATTTATTTAAATTTATATATATATATATATATAAAATTTATGTCCGAATTTTGGGGGGCTTGGAACGGATTAGGGCATTTACATGTAAAACGCGTCTCTACTTACGGAATTTTCACGTTACGAAAATACTTCCGGAACGAATTAATTTCATAAGTAGAGGTACCACTGTACTCCTTTCACCTTCTCAACACACTCTCATCTCTTGTTAGTACATTACCATCCCTTTCCTTAATCAGCCTAACTTGCTGCACATCTTTTCCAGCTTGATCTCTCTGTTTTGCTAATCGATACAAGTCCTTTTCTCCTTCTTTAGTGTTTAGCCTCTCATACTACTCACTGTATGCCTTTTCTTTTGCCACCTCTCTCTTTGCCATGCGCCTAGATTCCAAATACTCGTGTCTACTTTCTTCATCTCCCTGACTATCCCACTTTTTCTTTACTAACCTCTTCCTTTGAATACTTTCCTGTACCTCCTCATTCCACCACCAAGTCTTTTTGTCTTCTTTCTTCTTTCTAGAGAATGCCCCGTATAACTTTCCACCCATTTCTCTCAATACTTTTGCTGTATTTTCCCAGTCATCTGGTAATTCTTCCCTACCACCCAGAGCCTGTATCAACTCCTTCCTGAATTCTGTGTGACCTTCTTCCTTCTGAAACTTCTCCCACTTAGTCTTTGGCCCTGCCTTCACTCTCTTCCTCCTCTTTCTTTCTTTCTTTCTTTCTTTCTTTCTAAAGTCATTCTACAGATTACCATTCGATACTGCCTAGCTACATTCTCTCCTGCCACCACCTTGCAGTCTCCTATCTCTTCCAGATTTCTCCCTCTGCATAAGATGTAGTCTCTCTGCCTTCACCAGTCATAGTCCTTACTCTCACCTCAATTTCCACCAGCATTCTCTCGGTTAACAGCACCAGTGGTGGTGGCTGTTAACTCGGGCCTCGACTGATCTGGTATGAAAGTCTCTTTCATCTCTGCATGTTTGATTTGGCAAAGGTTTTATGCTGGATGCCCTTCGTGACACAACCCTCCCCATTTACCTGGGCTTGGGACCCCCTGTGGCTGGTGTTTGTCCACTGTGTTTTATCAAGTCCAAAGTCAGCGCATTCATCTACTGGGAAACTTTAGAGCACTTCATGCTTCCCTCTGCTGACAAGCTTTATGGAAATGCTGGGTTTAATTTCCCACAGGACTTGGGACTTTCCGACACTGCCAAAAGTACCAATACCTGGTTTAATGACCATGGTATCACTGTGCTCGATTGGCCAGCAAATTATCCTGATCTAAACCCTATTGTCAAGAGGAAGATGAGCAACACCAGACCCAACAATGCAGATGAGCCGAAGGCTGCTATCAACGCAACCTGGGCCTTCATAACACCTCAGCAGTACAATAGGCTGACTGCCTTCACATTTTAGTGATGCAGTTATTCATGCAAAAGGAGCCCAGACCAAGTATTGAGGGTGTCCATGGACATACTTTTCAGTCGGGCAACATTTCTATTAAAAATCAAGTTTTTTAAAATTAATTTTATGTTACATTCTAATATTTTGAGAAACTGAATTTGGGGTTTTCATGAGCCATAGCCATCAAAACTAAAATGAACACTTGAAATATATCACTCTGTGTGTGAAGAAATTATATCATATACAATCATATACAAGTTTCACTTTTTGAATTAAATTACTGAAATAAGTAAATCAACTTTTCACTGACATTCTAATTTACAGGGATGCACCTGTATGCCCTTATAAATGTCAAAAGTTAAAATTAATTTCTGTAAAACACTTAATATTTTGACCTTTAAGCTCTGATGTATAGTTCTCTATATATCTCTATTTTTACTCTTTGGAGCTTTGTGTGATACTTAGCAGCCTGCCTGAAATTATGGTGATTGAAGTGATTGTAAATCAGGCAGAAAAATGCTCTGATGTCACATGCAAGATGTCCATCCATATATGGGATCCAAACGGTGCTCTTTAATACCTGAAGGCCTCCACCAGTCGCTCCACCCGCTGTGCTTCCCCCTGAACTTTAATCTGAGCCTGGAACTTCCTCAGAGCATCATCCAGATCCATCCCTGAGAAATCCATCTCATCAAGGACACAGCTGTGCACAGACACAAAATAATCACACTTAAACAACAGAATTACAAGCAAATCATTTGGACAATAGGAATTCCAGGAGTTACTATCCACCTTATATTCCTGGAGGTGATGCTGTAAAAATGATTCTGGGTGCAACTTCTGCCTATCAGCCATGGTGGAGTAGCGGGTCATTTAAAATAGCGTTGTTTTTTTTTTTTTAAGTTTCTCGACTTTGATTTAATGTACAGCCCACATGCGTGTTTTGCAGTGAAGTGGCAGTTAATTTCCCCGCTTGTTATTTTTGTATTTTAGAATGTATTTACATAGTTCTTGTAGTTGTTGCACTTTCCATGGTTGTGTTCACAATGTAGCAAAGCTAAATTTGTGGCTTCAACAGCAATCTGTAGATCATGCAGTGAAAACTAAACTGCTCATGTGATTGTTGGTGCACACACAGGGCAGACACGAGAGCACCAGGTATGTTTTCATTTGTATGAATCAGGTTCAGGTTACTTTATTTGTACCCGTAGGTAGATTTGTTTTGCAGTCTGGTGATATCCATATTTACAAGCCACAATTACATTCAACATAGACACAAACACAGGCACATATGAAGCTGACTATAAACATGATAAAAATACTCAAGGCTCCATCAATTAGGGTATAAAAAGACAAAGAGATGAGAGAAAAACCAGAGGTAAGAGAGAAGGGTCATATTAAAAGTTAAAAACTAGTCAAAGAGGTTAAAAACTCAAAGGTCTAAAACCCAATAAAATATTTAGAACCCAAGTAACATCCTACAAAAATAAGTAAATATAAAATGGAGTTAATAAATAGGTACCTAAATTATGTGGAATATATTGTTACAGCTTGTTCAACTCTTTGACAGCAGCAGGAACAAAGCTGTTTTTGTAGCGCTGGGTTCTACTTTTTGGGACAGCAAACCTCCGTCTTGAGGAAAGAAGCTGAAAGTTGCAGTGCAAAGGGTGGGAGTCTTCATTTAAAATGGAGGTAGCCATCCTCTGTACTTGTCTGGTGTGCAGGGATGTCAGGCTCAGCTGTGACTCACCAAGCAAATGACTGGACCATCTAACTACCTGATCCAAGGATTTCCTCTGTTTCAGTTTTATCTGACCAAACCATGACACTAAAGAAAAGGATAAAACAGATTCAATAAAAGCCCAATAAAACACTGTCATTATGGTTCAGTCAATTTGGAAGCGTGCAAGTTTTCTCAAGTAATGCAAATGTTGCTGACCCTTTTTGCACACCCTTTCACAGTTCTCTTCAAAGTTTAAATTACTATCAATAATCGTCCCAAGATATTTGTAGGATTGCACACATTCGGTGGTCTGGCCTTTTAGTACGGTGACTTTGTGCCTGGGATTTTTTTCTCCTAAAGTCAATAATCATGTCTTTAGTTTTTGTCGTATTCAGCTGCAGGTAGGAATCCTCACACCAGTGAACAAAATCATCAACTACTGGGCCGTGGCCACTCTCACCATCCTGGAGGAGACTGACAATAACTGAGTCCTCAGCATACTTTATAATGTGTCTGTTGTCATGTCTGCTCCGACACATGTTTGTGTACAGGATGAAGAGTAGTGGTGACAACACACACCCCTGAGGAGAGCCAGTAGAAGAGCACTTTAGGTCAGACAATGTACCACTGACCCTTACTCTCTGCGTCCTGTTGGTTAAGAAATCCAGAATCCAACCCACCAGATTATTGCTCAAATCAAATTGTTTCAGGAGCCTTTCAACTAAGATATGAGGTTGGATTGTGTTAAAGGCGGAGGAAAAGTCCACAAATAAAAGCCTGGCGTGTGTCCCATTAAAATCCAGATGTTTAAAAAGCATGTTAAACAGAGTGACAGTGGCATCCTCCACTCCTCTGTGAGGCCTATAGGCAAACTGCAGAGGATCCAATGCATGTTCAGTCTGCTTTAGGACCTCACATCTGACCAGTTTTTCAAAAATTTTCATTAAAATTGAAGTCAAAGCGACTGGTCTAAAGTCGTTTACCGTTTTAGGACAGCTGGATTTTGGAACAGGAACAACCACGGCTTCTTTCCAGATCTTAGGCACATGTTGTGTCTGTAAGGACTTATTGAAAATGTAATGAAATATAGGATTCAGTTCATGTGCACAGGACTTTACCAAGCACCCACATATATTATCAGGGCCCTGACTTTTGTTCACTTTTACAGCGCAGAACTCCCTTTTAACATCCTGCACCTCAATATTAAAGTGCTGATTGTCTTTGAGTTTCTCTTTCAAATGAATGTCACAGATCGGACGATTTTGTGTGATATATGAATATATAGCTCTGGAAAAAATTAAGAGACCAGAGAGACGACTGCAAAATTGTAAGTTTATCTGGTTTTACTATTTATATATGTGTTTGAGTAAAATTACAAATGTTGTTTTCTTCTCTAACATACTGACAACAGCTCACCCAAATTCCAAATCAAAACACCTCCATTTGGAGCATTCATTTACAGGAAATGACATCTGGCCGAAACAACAAAAAGATGTTGCTTTTAGATGTGCTTTTTAAAAATTGCTTTTAGATCAAATAATGCAAAGAAAACAAGTTCATGTTCATTCTTAAACACTACAGTACTTAAGTTTTAACTTAGGAAGAACTCAGAAATCTCTATTTGTGTAATAATTCTGATTATTATTCACAGCGTTCATGCATCTTACCATGCTTAGATGATCACACCATCAGTACCTTCTTAAGTAGATTGAGGTGTCCTTGTGTTGGAATTCAACAGACACTCAAAGTGAATGGCTGCTATATATGTAGAGATGCTAATTTAAGAAAGATTCTGCAGTGGTCTTTCATTTTTTTCCGGAGCTGTATGTTACCAAGTGCAACCTGATTGTGTGAAGTTAAAAAAAATAAAGAAGTCAGTTAAGATAAGCTAAGACAAAGGGATAGCAGCACTCAGAGCAATGGTAAATAAGATAATAAGATAAGAACTGGTTAGCCAAAGCAGTAAATAAATATACACATGTACACAGTTATTATCACAAACCGAGCCGGTGTTCTCCTGTAGGCTCAGTTCTGACCATTCTCTGTGGCTCCGGCATCGGGGTTTATGTATTGTTACCTTTTGAATTCTGGATGCTTTTATGTCTGTGTTCTTTTTCTTTTCCATGCCTGTAGCCGCTGCCCTGGCCGGCGACTGTCAGGCAGCTTCTTTTGACCCACTTTCTGGTGGGCGCTGTCTAACATTCGCCAGTCCAACCATGCCCCCTCTCTCTTTGACAGCCAGCTGATTTGCCCCAGTAATTATCTTTCCGCACCTCGCCCAGGTGTGTCCAATTTGTCATTCCAGCAGTGTTTGTACTTAGGCGGCTCTTGCCAGTCAAACACTGCTGGACCATTGTGCATTGCCATGCGGACGTTAATCGCTGCATGGTTGAACTGTCTTTTGAGGGAAAGCTTCACTGTCACCACTCCCCTCAGTGAAGCTGTTGTTAGTATATGTTCGTCGGTTACTTGGACTGTTTGGACTGCTCCTGGCCGTAAGTATGAACTGTTTAGCGTAGCCCAGTTCCCTCCTCCAGCTACAGTAGAGCATCCTGGAGTATTCTAAGTCTACCCCGGGCTATTCATGTTAGGTTTGCATGATCTGCTGTGTTGTCAGTCAGCAAATATTCTCAACACTATCACGACGCGTTAGCCACTCCACACAGCCGTGGTTCTGTTGCGCCCCTTGAAGCGATGTCGGTCCTGGGGCGCAACCGTGGTTAACACGTTTCCTTTCCATACGTTCACTTGGTGTTGACGGCCCTGAAAGCCAACTGTGTTTCTGTTTATTTTTGTAAGTCTTCACCATTTGGGATAGCCTTCATTTTTGTTTGCTTTTGTATTTAATAAATGTGTTGTGGTGAATCCTGCACGTAAATCCCATTCTTCCTTCCCCTCCTCCGTATGCTGCATAAAAGCGCACAAGGAGGCTCGTGACAGTTATATACACAGTGCAGGAGCATTGCAGCTAGATGATATCAACAGTATTACAGTTTGTTAAATTACCCTGCAGAATATGAATATGTACCCAGACAGTATATTTTGCATTTGAATCAACAGTGTTGTTGCCACTCTCAGTAATGATTGTTATTGTCCTAGTTGTGTATTGGAGGGGAAGATCCCTATTGTGCAAAGATGTTACGTTTAGTACATTTAATATGACCTCTATGAGCAGCACCAGTCAGGTTATACACTGCATTCCAAATTATCATGCAAATAGGATTTTAGTGTCATAAACATTCAGTTTTTTTGTTTTTCAATTAAACTCATGGATGGTATTGTGTCTCAGGGCTCTTTGCATCACTGATATTAATCTCAGACACCTACTGTAATTAGTTTGCCAGGTGAACCCAATTAAAGGAAAACTACTTAAGAAGGATGTTCCACATTATTAAGCATGGCAAAGGTTTCAAGCAATATGGGAAAGAAAAAGGATCTCTCTGCTGCTGAAAAGCATCAAATAGTGCAATGCCTTGGACAAGGTATGAAAACATTAGATATTTCACAAAAACTTAAGTGTGATCATTGTACTACGAAAAAAATTTGTGGCTGATTCAGAGCACAGATGGGTTCATGCAGATAAAGGCATAATGAGGAAGCTTTCTGCTGACAAATTCATTGGATTAAGAGAGCAGCTGCTAAAATGCCATTACAAAGCAGCAAACAGGTATTTGAAGCTGCTGGTGCCTCTGGAGTCCCACGAACCTCAAGGTGTAGGATCTTCCAGAGGCTTGCAGATGTGCATAAAACTACTGTTCGGCCACCCCTAACCAATGCTCACAAGCATTGGTTAGGGGTGGCCTTTCTGTTTTCATGTATTTCTGCAGCAGGCCCAGAAATACATGAAAACTAATTTTCAAACAGTCTTGTTTACTGAGGAGTGCCGTGCAGCCCTGGATGGTCCAGATGGATGGAGTAGCGGATGGTTGGTGGATGGCCACCATGTCCCAATAAGGCTGCAAAGTCAGCAAGGAGGTGGCGGAGTCATGTTTTGGGCCGGAATCATGGAGAAAGAGCTGGTAGGCCCCTTTAGGGTCCCTGAACCTGTGAAAATGACCTCAGCAAAGCATACAGAGTTTCTGACTGACCACTTTCTTCCATGGTACAAAAAGAACTGTGCCTTCCGTAGCAAAATTATCTTCATGCATGACAATGCACCATCTCATGCTGCAAAGGATACCTCTGTGTCACTGGCTGCTATGGACATAAAAGGAGAGAAACGCATGGTGTGGCCCTCATACTCCTCTGACCTCAACCCTATTGAGAACCTTTGGAGCATCCTCTACCAAAATATCTATGAGGGTGGGAGGCAGTTCATATAAAAAGAGCAGCTGTGCAAGGCTATTCTGACATCTTGCAAAGAAATTCAAGCAGAAACTCTCCAAAAACTCACAAGTTCAATGGATGTAGAATTGTGAAGGTTATATCAAAGAAGGGGTCCTATGTTAACATGTAACTTGGCCTGTTAAGATGTTTTTGATTGAAATAGCTTTTGATTTCAGTAAATATGACCTCTTAATGCTACAAATTCAACAAATAACCATTTTCAGTTCTTTACAACCAATAAAATGTGTTGAAACTCTGTTGTGCATAATAATTTGGAACAGTGCCTTTTGAGTGTTTTTATTTTTGCAAAGAAAAAAGTTATCATTGGGAGGTTTGTTCAATAAAATTTGAATTATGCTCTAACGGTTGATGACTTGAAAATTATACTGATTGTCATTTGCATCGACTATTTAGGAAAATCAGAGACAAATATCATTGTCATCGCAGGCATATCATTCGCCTGCGATGGACTGGCGATCTGTCCAGGGTGTACGCTGCCTTTAGCCCAAAGATGCTGGGATAGGCTCCAGCCCCCCCGCGACCCAAAAAGGATTAAGCGGAAGAAGATGAATGAACGAATGAATGAATGAATATCATTTGCATAATGGTTTGGAACATGGTGTAAAGTCTGACAGCCGTAGGTAGGAAGGACCTGCAGAACATCTCCCTTGTGCACTTAGGATGACACAGTCTACCGCTAAATGAGGTCCTGAGTGCATTCAGCATGTCCTGCATGGGATGGAACTCGGACTCCAGCAGAGATGACAGCTTAACCACCATCCTCCTCTCTCCTCCACTGGGTCGAGGCGCTGTCCCAGAACAGAGCTGTCTTTTTTGATCAGCCTGTTCAGTCTCTTCCTGTCGGCTGCTGTGATGCCGCTACCCCAGCAGACTCCTCCAAATGTGATGGCTGATGCCACCACAGAATCGTAGGTCTCCAGAAGTACCCCTTGCACTCCAAAAGACCTGAGCCTCCTCAGGAGGAACAGCCTGTGCTGCCCCTTCTTGTAGAGCGCGTTGGTGTTGTGTGACCAGTCCAGTTTATTGTTCAGGTGAACAACCAGGTACTTGTAAGATGTCACCATCTCAATGTCTGTTCCCTGGATGTTTACCAGTGCTGTGGGGGGTTGTCCTCGTCTGCAGCAGTCCACCACCAGTTCCTTAGTTTTCCTTGCATTGATCTGGAGGCAGTTCCGCAGGCACCAGTCCAGGAAGTCCTGGATAAGTCCTCTGTACTCCACATCATCCCCATCAGAGATGAGACAAGTGATTGCAGAGTCATTAGAGAACTTCTGTAGATGGCAGTGTGGTGTGTTGTGTGAAAAGTCCGCAGTGTAGAGGGTGAACAGGAAGGGAGCCAGAACTGTTCCCTGGGGGCTCCTATACTGCAGATTATGGTGTCAGACACACAGTCCTGGGTTCTCACAAACTGGGGTCGGTGTGTGAGGTGGTCCAGGATCCACAATGACAGGTGCTGGTCCACTCCTGCACACAGCAGCTTGTCCCTCAGGATCACTGGTTGGATGGTGTTGAAAGCACTGGAGAAATCAAAGAACATGATCCTCACAGTGCTCTCAGGCTTCTCGAGGTGGGACAGGGAACGATGTAGGAGGAAGATCACTGCATCCTCCACCCCAATGCCATGCTGGTAGGCAAACTAAAGTGGGTCCATCGCTGGTCCCACCAGGGGGCGGAGGTGGGCAAGGAGCAGCCTCTCCAGGGTCTTCACTAGGTGTGATGTAAGGGCCACTGGCCTGTAGCTGTTCAGGTGCTTGGGGTATGGAGTCTTCAGTACGGGTACCACACAGGATGTTTGCCATAGCTGTGGTACCCTCCCCAGCTTCAGGATCAGACTGAAGATGTGCTCCACAATTCCCGCACAGCTGGTCTGCACAGGACTTGAGAAGCCTCGAGCTGATGCCGTCTGTACCTGCAGCCTTCCTCGCCTTGATCTTCTTCAGCTCAGCTCTCACCTCGGTCTTAGTGAGCGTCAGGCTGGGGCAGGGGGGCTGTGTGCTGGGAGGGGGGATGTTGGGTCTCTGAGGGGAAAAACAGTGGGGGATGTACGAAGAGGGGTGGAGGGAGGGCAGTGGACAGCAGGACTAGATGAAGGTGGAGGAGGCAGCAGTGGTTTGTGGGCAGGCAGAGAAGAGGGCGGTTGGTCAAACCTGTTAAAGAACAGGTTCAGGTTGTTCACCCGCTCCCTACCCCCCGCGGCCTGGGAGGAGGTATTCTGGTGCCCAGAGATGGTTTTGAGACATCTCCAAACACTGCCGACGTCACTCTACTACAGCTTGTCCTCCATCTTCTTCCTGTAGCTGTTCTTCCCCTCTCTGATCTTCCTCCTTAGCTCCCTCTGTATGGACTTCAGCTCCTCCTTGTTTCCCGACCTGAAGATCCTTTTCTTCTCCTTCAGCAATGACCCCGTCGTTGCAATACGGCCCCATGACAAGATCCTAGCGCATGCCGTTTACTGAGCTCTGGAGCTGCGCGATTTCAAAACACGCCACTGAAATATCCTTAAACAACACACTTCTGACGATAGACCTCCTTTTTCCTGATCAAAAGCAGATTCTGATGAAATGCACAGTGCATTATGCACAGCGCGTAATGTGCATTAGATTGTGCACCACCACAGCTCTTTGAAATGAGGCACCTCCTCTGAGGCATAGCCGGTGCACTGTCTACTGGTAATTGGATGGCGTGACGCAAGGCATAAAAAACAGAATGCACTGACAGAAAATAACAAAAACACTGGCGCACGGAGTAAAGTCTGTCTGAAAAGTGTGTGGATGACCGTCAAAATAGGGCCCATGGTGTGTTTGTGGTGATGTGCAGTGTTTGGTGGTCGCCAAACATAGCGTCTACTCCGATGGCCAAAAAGCACAACTTATGTCTCATCAGACCAAAGAATTTTCTTCCAGTTGACACTGGAGTCTCCCACATGCCTTTGGGCAAATTCCAGGTGAGATTTCATGTGAGCTTTTTTTAACAAGTGGCTTTCTCTTTGCCACTCAGCGGCTGTGGCGCAGGTGTAGTGTGGCTGACTACTGATAGGAGGGTCAGGGGTTCGATTCCCACTCGGTCTGCAGTCTGCATGTCGAAGACACTGAACCACCAGTTGCTCCTGGTGGGTCAGGGCAGCGCTTGTGTATGGCAGCTCTGCCACCATCAGTGTGTGAATGGGTGGATAGCAGGATCTGTAAAGCACTTTGGTCATCCAGAGATGAGAAAAAGCGCTATATAAGTGAAGGCCATTTACCATCTACTCTCCATACAGCTTCAACTGGTAAAGAACCGGGCAACAGTTGCTGCATGTACAGTCTCTCCCATCTGAACCACTGAAGCTCTCAACTCCTTCAGAGTGGTTGTAGGTGTCTTGGTGGCCTCCCTCACCAGTCTTCTCTTGCTTGATCACTGTTTGTGAGGACAGCCAGCTCTAGGCAGATTTAGACAAGTGCCATACTGCTTCCATTTCTTCATGATGGATTTAACTGAACTCCATGGGATGCCCATTGAGCTGGAAATCTTCTTGTAGCCATCTCCTGTCTTATACTTTTCAATGATCTTTTCTCTGACTTGCTTGGAGTGTTCTTTTGTCTTCATGTTGCAGTTGTAGCAGGGATACTGGATAACCAGACACTGGATCTCCCAGACACAGGTGTCTTTATACCACAGTCACTTGACACACATTAACTGCACTCAGGTGATCTCCATTTTACTAACTGTGAGACTGCAGGCATGAACTAGCTGGACCTCTGCTGAATTAGTTCAGTCACTTTACAGGGGGTGAATACTTATACAATCATTTACTTTACCTTATAGAATTTTAATTAATTGACAGTAGTTTGTAAAAATTGGTTTTCACTTTGATATGAAAGAAGCTTTTTTTTTTTTTGCAAATTTTTGTGAAAAAAAAATATTTTTGACCATGATTTATAAAGCAATAAAACGTTGAAACATCAGGGGGGGGGGGCATTCAGCTCACTGTATTTCACCTGACATTAAAACTAACATCTAAGCACGATGTTGTGGTTCTTTGTGACTCTGACTAGATTCTACATCTGCTCTAAGGTAAATTACATTATGTCCAACATCTTTTAACACAATTTGACTTTATTGCTGTAGAAATTTTGATATGTCCAGTATTTGTTATTTTTTAACAAGGGATGGGGATATTCACCAATTTAGCACAATGTGCAAACATATAAATGTAAATTAGGAACAAATTTGCAAGAATAAAATGCAACTATATGAACATATACCAATTTAAAAATGAAAAAGTCACAAAGTACAATTTCATTACACAGATTAAGAATTTAGCCAGCATCCAGATGAGTGCTGCAAATTTACAAGAAAAAGAGATGAAAATTTACAGGAAAAAATTGTACATTTTTGAGAAAAATGTTGCAAATTTACAAGAAAAAAAACTAAATTGTGAGAAAAAAGTCACAAATATATGAAAAAAGTTTAAAATTTACAAGAAAAAAGTTGCAAATTTACGAGAAAAAAGTCAAAATTTTTGAGAAAAAATGCCATTTTTCTGGGAAAAAAAGCTGCAAATTTTTGATGGAAAAAATTACCAAATTTATGAGAAAAAAAACCTTGAAATTTTACAGGAAGAAAATGCGAATATACACTACCGTTCAAAAGTTTGGGGTCACTTAGAAATTTCCTTATTTTTGAAAGAAAAGCACTTTTTTCAATGAAGATAACTTTAAACTAATCAGAAATACACTCTATACATTGCTAACGTGGTAAATGACTATTCTAGCTGCAAATGTCTGGTTTTTGGTGCAATATCTACATAGGTGTATAGAGGCCCATTTCCAGCAACTATCAGTCCAGTGTTCTAATGGTACAATGTGTTTGCTCATTGCATCAGAAGGCTAATGGATGATTAGAAAACCCTTGTGCAATCATGTTAGGTCTGCAATGCTGTAATTGCTGCAAATGGAGGATTCTTTGACGAAAGCAAAGTTTGAAGGAAAAAAATATTATTTCAAATACAAATCATTATTTCTAACCTTGTCAATGTCTTGACTATACATATTTTCTATTCATTTTACAACTCATGGTGGTAAATAAGTGTGACTTTTCATGGGAAACACAAAATAATTGTCTGGGTGACCCCAAACTTTTGAACGGTAGTGTACACGAAAAAAGTTGCAAATTTTTGATTAGATTGAAAATATTTAGAGAAATACTTGGGGGGAAGAGGGCATAAGAAATATGAATATGTAAGACTTCTGTCATGGAGCGGTCCTCGTGGACCGCTAATGAGACACTATAAGCAGCTGTAGAGTTTGCACATTTATTAAAGAAGGACATACAGTACAAAATAATGAGCCTCATGGGGCAAAACACAAATAAGGACTAGGACTAAGACACACTATGATAAACTGAGAACTAGGGAGACTGACGGAAGACAAGGATACAACACTTACATGTGAATAGGACGCTGAAAGGAACTGGCTTCGGACGTAGGGAAACCAGTCTGGAAAATGCGAGGTCGCAGCCCCGAGTGACAGGAGCTGCTCCCTTAAATAGGGCAGGATAATTAATCAGCTGATGAGGGTGTCATCAGCTGAATCAGCACCAGCTGTGCTGCTTGGCTCTGACAGCCGGAAGCCCCGCAGAGACGCTGTCAGAATAAGAGCTCAGAGAGCCCACCAGGACTAAATACAGAATGGGAGGAAAATACTGCATGACCCGAGCGCGGATGAGATCGGCGCTCAGACCATGACAACTTCATAGACCATGAGCTTTTTCACAGCAACCATTTTGACATTTGTAACACAGGCATATCCAGTGTGTAAATACAAGAGAAAATTAATTAATTGTATTCATTTTTTTAGTTGTGTTTAATTACAGACATTATGGAAAGACCCAAAGGCAACCCCACCAGTACCTCCCCCTTCTCATCTACTGTATCTTTTCATGTAAATAAACAAACAAACTAGAAAAGCACTCATAGAGCGCATACCTCCGCCAAGGCTCCTTCCGTTTCTCATGGATCACCTCCAAAATGTAATGGGTTTGTGTGTAGGCCTATAGCCACTTGTGGCGAAAATTGCATCAAAGTCTGTCCATCAGTTTTGGAGTGTTGTTGCTAACACACTGTGAGAAAATAAGAGCCTTGGCTGAGGTATGCATTCTCAGCTCATCAGCAAAATATAATGGGTTCCTCTGTAGCCCAAGAACCACCTCTGGTGAAAATTTCATCCAAATCCATCCAGTAGTTTTTGTGTAATCCTGCTGCACAAATACAAACAAAGCCCTTGGTGGAGGTATGCACTCTCAGATCATCACCAAACTCTAATCATCTGTTCCCCGTGCCATTACACACCTTTCCTGAAAATTTCGTCAAAATCCGTTCATAACTTTTTGAGTTATGTTGGTAACAGACAGACAGACAGACAGACAAACCCCGGTAAAAACATGACCTCCTTGGCGGAGGTAACAATGCACAGATGTGGGCACAGTCAGCCGTCGACTGAAGTGGTGTTATGTGTTAGGACTCACTCAAGGACGTCCTTGTTGAACTGCTGTCGGCTGCCCAGAAACTCTCCGATCATCTGCCGGCTCAGGCCTTTCCTCTCCAGGATGAACCTGGCGATGCCCACTGGGGTGTCTGACACAAATCCCCTCTCTATCAGGTACTGGATCCCTTTTTCTGGCTTCCTGTTGTGGAAAAAAACAATGATAAGTTTTCTTTTTTTAATGATTGTACAGTTTCTTCTATATACGGTATATTTTGTAAATGACAGAACCACAGTGCTCACTGTGGTTGCTCACTGACATCACTAAGCACATCTGCATATCACTACAAATACGGAAAACTGATCAAAATAAAATGGCAGGGGGAAAAGTACAAGCCCCCCTGTCAAAAAATGAATGCCCTCATTAGATGTATAAGTTTGAAGTGAATCCGATCTGAAATGTAAAATCTATAGTGATGACAGCAGAAAATGACCCCTCCCCAAAATAAATGAAACCCCTCATTAAGGGGTTTGAAAATTTAAAGTGTACAAGGTATTGATGAGTTAAAGGTTCTGTATAAATCTGAAGTCAATCCGATGATAAATGTAGAAGCTAGAGTGGTGACAACAGAAAATGACCCCTCCCCAGAATACATGGAACCCTTCACTATGTGTGAAAATTGAAAGGGTGTCACACACACACACACACACACGCGCACACACACACACACACACACACACACACACACACACACAGCGTTTTAAATATGAACTGAAAAGTTTTTTAAAGTGGAATCAGTCATGTGCGCTTCAGTTATTTGTAGCTTAAAGGCTATGGGACAGGAATTCCAAATTAGGCATCCATGTTTTCCGTTGGTTCATTTAAACCAAGGGTGTCAATCTCATTCTATGAAGGGCCTCTCCCTACATGTTTTACTTCCACCCAGTGTCTTCAGCAGGTGGTTTCACTGATCAGCAATCAGTGGGAATAAATTCAGTGAAATCACCTGTTGAAGACACTGGATGGAAGTAAAACCTACAGGGTCTTGGCCCTCCATGGAATGAGTCTGACCCCCGTGATTTAAACTGTTCTACCACTGTGGAGATAGGAAGAGAAATGGATTAGGGGTAATATTGAAGGAAGAGTATGTAAAGAGTGTTCAGAAGGTAAAGAGGAAGTCAGACAGAACAATGAGTTTGAAGCTAGAAGTCAAAGGTGTGATGCTGAATGTTGTCAGTGCGTATGCCCCACAAGTCGGATGTCAGATAGAAGAGAAAGATGAATTCTGGAGTAAGCTGGATGAAGTGGTAGAGAGTGTTCCCATGGGGGAGAGAGTGGTGACTGGAGCAGAAATTTAATGGACATGTACAGTGGGGTAAAAAAGTATTTAGTCAGCCACCAATTGTGCAAGTTCTCCCACTTAAAAGATGAGAGAGGTCTCCAATTTTCATCATAGGTATACCTCAACTATGAGAGACAAAATAAGAAAAAAAAATCCAGAAAATCACATTGAAGGATTTTTAATGAATTAATTGGTAAATTCCTCAGTAAAATAAGTATTTGGTCAATAACAAAAGTTCATCTCAATACTTTGTTATATACCCTTTGTTGGCAATGACAGAGGTCAAACGTTTTCTGTAAGTTTTCATAAGGTTTTCACACACTGTTGCTGGTATTTTGGCCCATTCCTCCATGCAGATCTCCTCTAGAGCAGTGATGTTTTGGGGCTGTCACTGGGCAACACAGACTTTCAACTCCCTCCAAAGATTTTCTATGGGGTTGAGATCTGGAGACTGGCTAGGCCACTCCAGGACCTTGAAATGCTTCTTACGAAGCCACTCCTTCGTTGCCCGGGCGGTGTGTTTGGGATCATTGTCATGCTGAAAGACCCAGCCACGTTTCAACTTCAATGCCCTTGCTGGTGGAAGGAGGTTTTCACTCAAAATCTCACGATACATGGCCCCATTCATTCTTTCCTTTACACGGATCAGTCGTCCTGGTCACTTTGCAGAAAAACAGCCCCAAAGTATGATGTTTCACTCCCATGCTTCACAGTAGGTATGGTGTTCTTTCTCCTCCAAACACGACAAGTTGAGTTCTTACCAAAAAGTTCTATTTTGGTTTCATCTGACCATATGACATTCTCCCAGTCTTCTCCTGGATCATCCAAATGCTCTCTAGCAAACTTCAGACGGGTCTGGACATGTACTGGCTTAAGCAGGGGGACACGTCTGGCACTGCAGGATTTGAGTCCCTGGCGGCGTAGTGTGTTTCTGATGTTGCCTTTGTTACTTTGGTCCCAGCTCTCTGCAGGTCATTCACTAGGTCCCCCCATGTGGTTCAGGGATTTTTGCTCACCGTTCTCGTGATCATTTTGACCTCACGGGGTGAGATCTTGCGTGGAGCCCCAGATCGAGGGAGATTATCAGTGGTCTTGTATGTCTTCCATTTTCTAATAATTGCTCCCACAGTTGATTTCTTCACACCAAGCTGCTTACCTATTGCAGATTCAGTCTTTCCAGCCTGGTGCAGGTCTACAATTTTGTTTCTGGTGTCCTTTGACAGCTCTTTGGTCTTGGCCATAGTGGAGTTTGGAGTCTGACTGTTTGAGGTTGTGGACAGGTGTCTTTTATACTGATAACAAGTTCAAACAGGTGCCATTAATACAGGTAACGAGTGGAGGACAGAGGAGCCTCTTAAAGAAGAAGTTACAGGTCTGTGAGAGCCAGAAATCTTGCTTGTTTGTAGGTGACCAAATACTTATTTTACTGAGGAATTTACCAATTAATTCATTAAAAATCCTTCAATGTGATTTTCTGGATTTTTTTTTCCTCATTTTGTCTCTCATAGTTGAGGTATACCTATGATGAAAATTGGAGACCTCTCTCATCTTTTAAGTGGGAGAACTTGCACAACTGGTGGCTGACTAAATACTTTTTTGCCCCACTGTAGGTGAAGGGAACAGAGGTGATGAGGAGGTCCTGGGTAGGTATGGGCTTAAGGAGAGAAATGTGGAAGGACAGATGGTTGTGCATTTTGCTAAAAGGATGGAAATGGTTGGGAGAACACATACTTCAAGAAGAGAGAGGAACATAGGGTGACTTACAAGAGTGGAGGAAGGTGCACACAGGTGGACTACATCCTACGCAGAAGGAGAAATCTGAAAGAAAGATAGGAGACTGCAAGGTGGTGGCAGGGGAGAATGTAGCGAGACAGCATTGGATGGTAGTCTGTAGGATGACTTTGGAGAGCAAGAAGAGGAAGAGATGAAGGCAGCGCCAAAGATTAAGTGGGGGAAGTAACAGAAGGAAGAAGGTCACACAGAGTTCAGAAAGGAGTTGATACAGGCTCTGGGTGGTAGGGAAGAATTACCAGATGACTGGGAAAGTACAGCTAAAGTATTGAGGGAAACAGGTAGGAAAGTGTGTGGACAGAGGACGGAAGACCAGGAGACTTGGTGGTGGAATGAGGAGGTACAGGAAAGTATTCAAAGGAAGAGGTTAGCAAAGAAAAAGTGGGACAGTCAGGGAGATGAAGAAAATAGACAGGAGTATTTGGAATCTAGGTGCATGGCAAAGAGAGAGGTGACAAAGGAAAGGATGAGGCATATACTGAGTTGTATAAGAGGCTAGACAAAAGAAGAGGAAAAGAGCAGCCTTGTGTGTAGCAGAATGGAATGTATGCACTCTGTTGGACAGAATAACATCACAGCACCCAGCAAGACAGACCGCGCTTGTGGCCCTGGAAATGAACAGGTACAATGTAGACATAGCTGCACTTAGTGAAACAAGATTGTCTGAATATGACAGCTTGGAAGACCATGGGTACATCTTCTTTTGGGGTGGGAGATCAACTCAAGAAAGGAGATTGGATTGGGATTGGGCTTTGCAGTTAGAAAGGAGATAGCAGCAATGCTTGATGAGGAACCGGTGCCAATCAACGACAGGATAATGACTATGAGACACACACTACAGCGGAAGATGTATGCCACACTCATCAGTGTATATGCCCCAACAATGACCAACTCAGAGGAGGTGAAGGAAGAGTTCTACAGTGATTTACGTGAGACTATCAGGCGTGTACCGACTGATGACAGGCTGATACTCATTGGAGATTTTAAAGGTGACGGACATTGACATTTTTTTATTGAACCAATCAACTGATTGTATGAAAATATTCCATTCTTTCCATTCCCCTGATTTAATATGTGTCACCATCCTACATAAATGAAATTATTTAGTCATAGTCCATCTTTCACTCAGTGATGCTGCAGTACCGCCATCTGCCGATAGGTGCGTGCAGCCTTCACGTCAATTCGGTATGAAAAAAAATTGCAGAACGAGAGCAAAGTGATTCGGACAGCGATTATTTTCTAGAGTTTGACGACCTCAATATAAATGATTACAAATGATTACATTGACAATGAAGACGTTTTGGGTGGTGTGTGGGCTGTCAGCCTTATTTGTTCGAGGGAGAGGAGGAAGACGCAACACGGACGGGAAAAGAACACGTTTACGATCGGCTGTAAGATATTTCTAGGTAAAAGACGCTTACAAATATTTTTCTTTGGCGACATGCATGGTCACACACTTAATTTTAAAAATAAAACTACCCATTGGTCACTCGCTGCATCTTCTCAGCCGCTGATTAGCACCTGCTGGTCTGTGCGCAGCTGGAGCTGATGAGACAGATGAAGCGGCCGTCATCGTCCACACGAGTGAGTTTATAAACAATATTTATTCATTTGATTTAATTTCCCAGATGAATTATGAAGAAACCATTCAATAATCAATGCAAACGGAATAATTAATGCCAACCCCATATTTTTCAGGCGATAGAGATTCATAGTGTTGGGGATTTTTTTGGAGAAGAAGTGAGGGTTATGTTGCCTGCCTGTGCGGTGAGCCTCATCAGAGAAACATTCCCATCTCATCACTACAAGGGATTTTGCCTACCAAGATTAGATTTTTTTTTTTTTTTTTGTTACTTATTTGTACCCGTAGGTAGACTTGGTTTGCAGTCTGGTGACAAGCCACCGGCTGCTGGTCGCTGCGTGCGCGAGCGCCCTAAACCTACATGTTTTTGGTGTGCGGGAGGAAACCGGAGAAATCCCGGAGTAAACCCGCGCAACACGGGGAGAACATGCAAACTCCACACAGCTCACTGTTGGTCGGGGGCTGGGATCGAACCCACGATCTCATGATCCCCGCGGTCCCCCGGCCGAGGGTAAAACTGTGCTGCCACAGTGCTAAACCACTGCGCCACCGTTCACAGATTTGTGAACAATGTTATTTAAATAAAGTTTTGTAAAATCATATATTGAGTTATTATTAGTATATTGAGTTTATGAAATATAAATTGATCAAACAGGCACAACCACCTCCCTATACAGCACTGAATATTTCATATTTGATGAGTATGAACACCCTAATATGCTAATATTTGATAAGTTGGTAAGGCAATGCAAACCATGGCTTGGAATTCATTTAAGATGTTTAGTAAACATTTGCAGTGAATATTAAAAATAAAAAACTTACCCGGTTTCCTTCTCGTGTTCTGACAGTTGATCGCCACTAGCACTGACCCCGTTCTCAGAGTCACACTTGGAAATCGAGGCATATATAGTTGGAATAGCCGTTTTCTTTATCAGAAATCTTTTGGCAAATTTCATTTCAAATTGACATAATGTCTGGCCCAGGAAACACGCACGCAGGCTCAGGATAGATTTAACAGCTTTATTCAACAAGCAGGTGTGTGTGAATGGATGTATGGGGATGTGCTGACGAGGGGCAAGTGTGCGCGCAGCTGAATCCGCTGAGGAGCGGCGAGTCGTGACACAAATTGCATCTTATTCTCGAAATCGCTGTCAACGAAATCTCTACTGCACATTTTTGGTGTTTTACCGACATAAGTCCATTTTTTTTTGCGTTTTCTGAACGAATTTCACCCATGCCGTTCTGATTTTCACAGGGACGGGACATTCAAAAACACTCACAGCATGCTCCTCTGGTATAACGTCGCACCCGTAGACAACACAACGACAAACCATAATTAATTTGATTCCTGAAATCCTAATGTTAATAAATAATCTATTTGTAATCCAAAAGTATTCCGAGAAATATCCGTAATCGCCGATTTTAAAATGTAAACATCACTTCCGGTTATGGCTGCCACGTAGGACGGACGTGTCTCGCTCTGCTCTGCTCCTGGAGAAAAAAATCGGCAAATAACTCTCTCATTTGGGACAGAACGTATCCCAGCATTTGGGCGAGGATATGTCGGCGAAGCCTAAGGCTGGAAAACCAGGAAAAGGAAAAAGCGAGCCGCCGAAACAGTCCAAATTAACGGACTTTCAGGTCTGTGACGCAGCAAACAAGGCTCCATATATGGCGGAGGAGGCTGGCGGCGGTGCGATTTCGGCGGGGAATGGCGCAGATGCGCTGATGGCTGCCATGAGTTCAATGAGAGCGGACTTTTCCTCTAGATTTGATGGGATTATGACAGCGCTGGAAGGAATAAGAAAGGAATTGGGTGACTGTGTAGAACGAACGGCGCAGATGGAGCTCCGTCTCGCTAGTGCTGAAGATGACGTCACCCGTCTTCAATTAAAGGTGCGCACTTTGGAAAAAAAAAAATAAATCTCTGGAAGATAATATTTTGGATTTGGAATCTCGGTCGAGACAGAATAATTTGAGGCTGGTGGGTCTTCCAGAGGAATCAGAAGGTCGGGACGTATGTTCCTTTCTGGAAAAGTGGATTCCGGAGGTGCTGGGCAGCGAGGAGTTGCAATCAGCAGTGGTTCTGGAAAATGCACATCGTATTGGCCCACGGAGAGATAAGGGACCGCCGAGGACCTTAATTATGAAGTTTCTTAGCAACAGAGACAGGATGAAGATCTTCAACGCTGCACGTGCTAAAGGAGAGATTAAACACCAGGACCAGCAGGTGCGGTTCTACCCAGATTTGGCCACAGGAATCCAGCAATTGAGGAAGCAGTTTGATCCCGTACGTAAGGAGCTGCGCAACCTTGGGATTCGTCATGGTGTAATCTATCCTGCGAGACTGCTGACCACGTATGAGGGCAGAACCCACATCTTCAAGACCCCAGAGGAGGCGCAGGAGTTCATCAAGAAGATCAAAGAAGAAGAAGAGACTGGTGGGAGCTAAGCATGAACAAAATATAAGGTAGAATAATTAAGCATTTGCACAGGCATCTGACTGACTTGAAGTAAATAGTAAGTTTACAAAATATAGATTGTATTATATATTAAAAAAACAAAACAAAAACAAAACAAACAAACAAAAACTATGATGTACAAAGTTGTTAAAAATTTTGGAGTTAAGTTGGAAAACTACAGAGGAGAGTTAATGTTACGTCATTAAAAGCAGTAGAGTTAGGGTGATTGGGAGGATGAAGAAGGAGTGGCTTAGGCTGTTCCCCGTGGGTGTGGAACGGTCGATGGCTATATCGGGAGACAGAATTTTTCTTTTGATTTTGGGGGGTTTGCCACAAGTGTGGGAAGGGGAAATTTGTTTGTGTGTAGTTTGTAGGATGAATGTTCAACCACTCATGTTTTTGCTTCTCTGTATGAGCATGTTTACACTGCAAGGTAATCCCAAACTCTCTATTGATCATGGACCAAAGTGTTAACCTTAATTTAACTTCATGGAATTGCAGAGGTCTACAAAATTTAAAAAAACTTAAACAAGTTATGAATAAAATAAAGGACATGGGTTCAAGAATTGTGTTTTTACAAGAAACTCATCTGATAGAGGAGGATGTTAAAAGAATTAGGAGTAGATGGCAGGGAAGTGTATTCACCTCTTCATTTTCATCCCGAGCCAGGGGAGTTATGACTCTCATACATAAATCAGTTCCTTTTCAAGTGAAAAATGTAATTGGAGACAAATTTGGAAGATATGTAATCATTCAAGGTTCTTTGCCATTAGAAAATATAAATCTTGTGAACTTATATGGTCCCAATATAGATGATCAGAAGTTCTTTGCTAATTTATTTCTCATCTTATCATCACTTACAGGGCAACATATAATAGCAGGGGATTTTAATTGTACATTGAATCCAGGTGTGGATAGATCAACAGGACTGGATTGTACGCACATTGGATGTAGGATGACTATTAATCATTTTATGAAAGAATTGAGATTGTTAGATATATGGAGAGAAATGAAACCACAAGTTAAAGCCTATTCTTGTTATTCCAGTACCTACAAGACATTCTCACGTATTGATTATTTTTTGATTTCCACAGAATTAAGGTCCAAGATTCAAAACTGCTTTTATGATAACATCGTGATCTCTGATCATGCACCCTGTTGTCTAATATATGTAGATAAAAAATTGACAAAGGAATCAGGTAGATGGCAATTTCAGCATAAATGGCTTCAGGATGAGGAATTTGTCAAGTATATAGAAAAACAGATAGACGAGTTCTTTGACATCAATACTACACAAACATCAGCATGTGTAAAGTGGGAGGCTTTCAAAGCTTTTATTAGGGGACATATTATTAGTTATACAGGATCAAAATCTAAGAAGACTCGAGAGGAGAGAGCTAAATTGGAACATAAAATAAAAAGTCTTCAGGAAAAAGTGTATGCAGGAAGTGACCCAAGGTTGGAGAATGAATTACTGATTTTGAGAGCTGAATACGACAAAAAATCAGCGAATAGAGCTGCCTCGAGTCTTCTAAGATTGAAACAATCTTTTTATGAACAAGGTGAAAAATCAGGAAAATTATTAGCATGGCAGATTAAACAATTAGAAATTAAAACACCAATTACCAGTATTATAAGTAATGGACAGGTAGTTATAGATCCTTTAGAAATTAATAGAGCCTTTAGAGATTACTATGAAAAATTATATGATACCAAAAATGAACCTGATTTAACAAAACTAAATGGGTTTTTGAACGAACTATCTATACCGTGTATTCCAAATGAAAACAGGGAGATATTGGAGTCTAAAATTAGTCAAGAAGAAGTTGGGCTAGCCATTGATAATATGAAATCAGGAAAAAGTGCAGGACCAGATGGTCTTCCAGTTGACCTTTATAAAAAATTTAAGAATAAATTAATAAAACCTTTTTTGGAAATGGTTTTAGAAGCATTTCAAAATAATAATTTACCATCATACATAAATAATGCCTTAATTATACTGCTGCCAAAACCAGGTAAGCCCTCTAATAAATGTGAAAATATGAGACCAATAAGCCTATTAAACGCCGACCTTAAGATAATCTGTAAAATTTTAGCAAGACGAATACAAGAAATTTTACCAAATATTATTAATCGAGATCAGAATGGCTTTATAAAGGGTAGACAAGGCTTCCATAATGTAAGAAGACTATTTAATTTTATTTATTTTAATAAAGAAGCACCGGATACAGCTCTCCTATCATTGGACGCCGAAAAGGCCTTTGATAGAGTTGAATGGCCCTTTCTTTTTGAAGTCCTACAAAGGTTTGGACTTGGAAATAATTTCATAAAATGGGTTCAAATAATATACAATAATGCTACAGCAGAAATCCTAACAAATAACAATATTTCAAAACCAATAAAAATCAATAGAGGATGTCGACAAGGCTGTCCACTTTCACCTTTACTGTTTACTATGGCAATTGAACCTTTAGCGATAGCGATACGTTTACATTCACAAATATATGGAATTAAAGTTGGACCAACAGAACATAAAATCTCCCTGTACGCCGATGACATAATTTTGTTTATGTCGAATCTAAAAAAATCAATTCCAACCTTGTTGAATTTAATAAAGAATTTGGGGGAAATATCAGGATATAAAATAAATAAAACTAAATCTTCAATATTAATGCTAAATGAGACCCAGAGAAATTACCCAGCCCCTGAGGTAAATCAATTCAATGTTGTAAATCAGTTTAAATATTTAGGAATCCAAATTATGCCTAAGCTAGAATCAGTCGCCAGTGTCAACTATGAAGCCTTAATGTCAGATATCAATGAGTTAACTCAGAGATGGATGTCACTACCAATGTCGATGATCGGGAGAATCAATATACTTAAAAGTAATATTTTACCTAAAATACTTTATTTATTTCAATACATTCCCTTATCACCACCTTTAGATCTATTCTCAAGAATAAAAAAAAAGTTAGTGGAATTTATATGGAACAACAGGAGGGCTAGATTACGTTTGTCTTTATTATATTTACCATTTGATCGTGGAGGTCTGAAATGTCCAAATTTTATGTTGTATTACTGGTCGGCACAACTGAGGTCTATGACATATTATTTTTCATCAAATGATCTCCCTCACTGGACTGAAATGGAATCATACAATTTACCTTTACCTCTTCCCATATTCATATACTCAGATTCGGCAAAAAAATTACAAAAACAAGTTAAAAATCCATTTGTAAAGCATATGATCAAAATATGGTGTGAAGCTAAAAACTATTTAAAAGAACCACAGTTATTGTCACAATTTAGTCCAATATGGGGTAATCAATATTTTAAACCAGGGAGAGCGGACGCTGTATTTAAAGTATGGAATTTAAAAGGGATACAAAAGATTCAGGATTTATATTTGCCATGTGCAGACAACATAATGTCTTTTGAAGAGCTGAGGATCAAATTTAATCTCAATAGAACACATTTTTTTAAATATCTTCAACTTAGAAACTTTATTCGATCAAATCAAAATAAAGCTCTCACTCGACCTATTTATTCATCCTTGGAAAAAATGATGATGAAAGATAGTAAAAGAAAGGGTATTATTTCAGAGTTTTATAACTCACTGACACTATCTTCAAGTGAAAATTCACTGAAAAGATTAAACTACTGGAAAGAAGATCTGCAAATTGAAATTTCAGAGGAACAATGGGAATTGGCTTGTACAGAAGCTCAAACCAAATCAATAAATGCACGCCTTAAATTGATACATTTCAAATGGTTAATGCGGATGTATGTTACACCGGAGGAGTTAAATAGATATAACAAAAATATACCAGATACATGCACAAAATGCATGGAAAGTAAAGGAACCCTATTTCATTGTTTATGGGAATGTAGATTAATAAGAATGTTTTGGGAAGAGGTGAGGGTAACAATTGAAAAAATAATCTCAAAACAAATCATATTGAATCCTAAACTGTTTTTGTTGGGTCTGTACCCAGAAAAGCATAATTTTAATAAAAGTGAAAGAACATTCATAGACCTCAGTTTGCTTAATGCCAAAAAATGTATTGCACTATTATGGAAAAAGACTCATAGACCAGATGTGACTCAGTGGTTAAGACAGATGTTAACAAACCTTCCATTAGAAAGAATAACATATATACTAAAATCAAAGGAAATTGTGTTTGAGAATATATGGAGACCTTTTATTGATTATGTAAAAAATTTAAACATAACTCTTGAAGAAGAAGGTGAATGATGTGTGTGGACCTTGTAAATTCCAAACTGGTGAACATAATATGTATACTTATGTATTGGATTGTCTAGACTAAACAGAGGAGCATTGTTGAAGACTTGATTTTGTTGGTGGTTGTTGGTGTTTTTAGTGCATTTTTTTTTTTTGTAGTACTTTAGTGTTAGTGTTTGATTGTATCATGTTTGTTAAAAAAAAAAAAAAAGGTTCAATAAAGATATTGTGGAAAAAAAAATGTAAACATCAAATAAAAAAAAGCAATGTCAGCCGACTGTGTGCCACACCGAAATGACGTCACACAGTCAGTGGCCATTTTAGACGCTGATCTTGGCTGGGTCAGACAGCTCTCCACAACAGCGTACTTCAAGAGCGCATTGTCACCTTATGCGACATACGTTGACACCAAAACATGTGGGGTTCCAATTAGCTCGTCTCAGACAACAATTTGAGACATGATTTAGCGATTTTGAGTTTTCGTCTGTCCGTCACCTTTAATGCCAGAGTTGGTTCGGACACTGAGAAATAGAAAGGAGTGCTAGGCAGTCATGGAGTAGGCAGGTGAAATGCAAATGGAGAACTTCTACTTGCACTATGTTCAGAGTACAACCTTGTGATAACCAACATTCTATTTAAGCACAAGGACACACACAAGAAGACATGGATGCACCCAAGATCCAAGCACTGGCACTTATTAGACTACATCATATTCAGGCAGAGAGACATAAGGGGTGTATTGGACACCAGAGCAATGAGAGGCGCGGACTGTGGTACTGATCATGTTATGCTGAGATCTAGATTAAGGATCTGGAGACGAAAACAGCACTGCAGGACGGGTGCGAAGCCACCACGGAAGCTAAACACTAGTGCACTGAAAGGACAAAAGAAGCAGGAAGAACTTACACAGGAAATGGATGAAAACTTGAAAGACTGGGACAGCAACAACTCAGAGAATGACATAGAAGAGAAATGGGCAACACTGAAGGATACGGTGTATCAGACTGCAAGTGATGTATTAGGCCACCCTGAGAGGAAACATCAAGATTGGTTTGAACAGCATGATGAACACCTGAAGAAAATACTAGAAGCGAGGAATACAGCTAGGCAGGAAAACCTACGGTGTCACAAGGTCGAAGGAAAAGAAATACTCAAAGGCTCAGAGTGAGCTACAGAAGTACACCAGAAAGATGAAGTCCAACTGGTGGGATGAAAAAGCAGAGGAACTTCAAACTGCAGCAGACAGGAAGGACATGAAAACATTCTTCACAGGTGTGAGAGAAATCTACGGCCCTAAACCAAGAAGATCGATCCAACTAAAGGCTATGGATGGTGAAACGATTTTGCAGGAGAAAGACAAGATCCTGGACAGATTTGCAGACCCCTTTAACCAACTACTAAACAACCCTGGAGATCTCACTGAAGAGGCTAAAGAAGCTCCAGTGCAGCGACCAGCTGTATCAAGTCTGGATGAACCACCAAATTTTGATGAACTAATGGCAACTACAGTATCAGGACAACACAGGATGGTAAAGCTCCAGGAAGCGATGGAATTCCAGCAGAAGTGTGGAAATTTGGTGGTGTTCAGCTGACCAACTGCCTGCACAAGCTCATCCAAGAGATATGGGATGCCCAGAAAGTACCTCAAGACTGGAAGGATGCAAGTACTGTGCCTTTGCTCAAGAAAGGTGACAGGAAAGATTGTGGAAATTACCAAGGTATATCACTGTTAGCCACTGTTGGTAAGATTCTCTCATGTGTACTACTGAACAGACTCAATGAACACATCTCGCAGAATGTACTACTGGAAACCCAGTGCGGCTTTAGAAGTGGAAGAAGCACAATGGAAATGATTTTCCCGCCCAACTGCTCTTCTACAACCCCAGACTGTGAGAAGGAACTCCACACAGTTTCCCAATCCAACACCGATCTCACTGCTCCCATGTCAACCAGCAACGGCATGGTCACCCCGTCCAACTCCACCATGCAGAAAGAACAGCCGTTGTCACTTGGGGATACACTGCAAACAACCGTGGGAGGCGAAGTGGGGAGATCCTCTATGTGTCTCGGGTCCCCTTGCTCGAACTTGTAACATGCCCTGGCGAAATGATGCAAGAGTCTGGATGTGCCGCAGTGTCGTCCTCTTGCTGGACACTCTCTAGCCTTATAACGGTGTTTGGTGGACCCACAACTCAAACACCCGGGTGATCCCGGGGCGAACCTTATCTTTACAGCATTAGCGCATTCTTCATCTTTCACGCCATCGTTGCTGTCCAGGTTTGCTGCTTGCGCCGTCGACTGTTGTTCAAAATGCTGATGTGCCGCTCTCTCACCGAGCTCCAATGATAGCTTGTCTGCCGCCTCAAACTGACAGTCCTTGGCCCACTGACGTAGGCCTGCCACATACTGCTGCACTGACTCGCCAGTCTGCTGGCAGCGCTGCCGAAACTGGATCCTCCAGACAATGACATTTTCCGGGGCGCAAAAATGTCATGCCATCAGCTCAACCACTTCTTCAAAACTATCACCCTTGCCTAAGGTACTAAGGTTATGCTGTCCTTCCATTCCCAAGTTGTGAACCAACAGTGCTCGTGCCCGTAACTTCTCCAGTCTTCCAAGGTCCAATGCCACTACATAACTTAGGAAAGCAACGAACCACCTCTCCCAAGGGATGGGCGGCTCACGGGGAAACTCCAGAAACGGCCGAATTGAAACAACTCCCATGTCCATACTTTTATCGCATCCTCGTCGCCAAAAGTTATGTCGGTAAAACGGGAGCCAAGGACAAGACTGAGTGTTGAATTGAACACAACTTTATTGTGAACTCACTTATGGATTACAAAGCGCAGCCGCCAGGCTGAGAGGTCAAAAGACTGCCCTTCTTCCTCACAGCCCTTTTATACCCCGGGTGGCGGCAGAACCGGAAAGGTGGAGCCACCACCCATGTCACACAATAATACATCCCATGAACAACATCACAGTTTGGTCAAGCTGTGTTTTTCACCAGTCCAGTTATATTAGCTTCATACAGGTGCATCTCAATAAATTAGAATGTCATCAAAAAGCTGATTTATTTAAATAATTCAATTCAAAAAGTGAAACTCATATATTATACATAGATTCATTACACACAGAGTGATATCTTATTCATTTAATTTAATTTTGATGGTTATGGCTTACAGCTCATGAAAATCCAAAATTCAGTTTGTCAAAAAATTTGAATATTGTGAAAAAGTTCAATATTGTAGACTCATGGTGTCACATTCTAATTAGCTAATTACTGTAACTCCAAACACCTGCCAATGTTTCCTGAGCCTTTAAATGGTCTCTCAGTCTGGTTCAGTAGTCTACACAATTATGTGGAATATTGCTGACTTGACAGTTGTCCAGAAGACCGTCACTGACACCCTCCACAAGGAGGGCAGCCACAAAAGGTCACTGCTTAAAAAGCTGACTGTTCACAGGGTGCTGTATCCAAGCATATTAATGGAAAGTTGAGTGGAAGGAAAAAGTGTGGCACAAAAAGGTGCACAAGCAACAGAGATAACTGCAGCCTTGAGAGGATTGTGACGCAAAGCCCATTCAAGAATTTGGGGGAGATTCACACGGAGTGGACTGTGGCTGGAGTCAGTGCTCCAGCCAGACATATTCAGGACATGGACTACAACTGTCACATTCCTTGTGTCAAGCCACTCCTGAACCAGAGGCAGCAGCAGAAGCATCTTACCTGGGCTTAGGAGAAAACAGACTGGACTGTTTCTTAGTGGTCCAAAGTCCTCTTTTCAGATAAAAGTAAATTTTGCATTTCATTTTGAAATCAAGGTCCCAGAGTCTGGAGGAGAAGTGGAGAGGCACAGAAGTTGCTTGAGGTCCAGTGTGAAGTTTCCACAGTCAGTGATGATTTGGGAAGCCATGCCATCTGCTGGTGGTGATCCACTGTGTTTTATCAAGTCCAAGGTCAGCACAGACGTCTACCTGGAAATTTTAGAGCACTTCATGCTTTCCTTTGCTGACAAGCTTTATGGAGATGCTGATTTCATTTTCCAGCAGGACTTGGCACCTGTACACAGTGCCAAAAGTACCTGGTTTAATGACCTGACCTAAACTTCGTAGAGAATCTATGGGGATTGTCAAGAGGAAGATGAAAGACACCAAACATAACAATGCAGATGAGCTGAAGGCCACAATTCAAAGCAACCTGGGCTTCCATAACACCTCAGTGTGCCATAGGCCTCCATGCCATGCTGCACTGATGCAGTAATTCATATCAAAGGAGCCCCAACCAAGTACTGAGTGTGTACATGGACATACTGTTCAGTGGGGCAACATGTCTATTGAAAATCCATCATTTAAATTAATTTTATGTAATATTGAAATTTTTTGAGAAACTCAATTGTTTTTTACGAGCTTTAAGCCATAACTATCAATATTAAAAGTGTGTGTAATGAATCTATATAATATAGGAGTTTCATTTTTGAATTGAATTACTGAAATAAACCATTCTAATTTAATAAGCTGCACCTGTACTGGCATTGTCACCTACAGAGATTCGCAGTACCAAAAGATGAAGGGTGGGGTTAGAGCTCACTCTAGGTGAGCATTTAAATTAAAAATCCACCAAAACGTCCGGTTATGGCTGCCACGTAAGAAGGACATGTCTCACTCTGCTCTGCTTCGGGAGAAAAAAAATCGGCAAATAACTCTCTCATTTGGGACAGAACGTATCCCAGCGTTTGAGCGAGGATATGTCGGTGAAGCCTAAGGCTGGAAAACCAAGTAGAGGAAAAAGCGAGCCGCAGAAACAGTCCAAATTAACGGACTTTCAGGTCTGTGACGCAGCAGAGAAACCACCAAATATGGCGAAGGAAGCTAACAACGGCGCGGGAGCTGCGGGAAGCGACACAGGTGCGTTGCTGGCGGCTATGAGTTCAATGAGAGCGGACTTTTCCTCTAGATTTGATGGGATTATGGCAGCGTTGGAAGGAATGAGAAAGGAATTGGGTGACTGTGTGGAACGAATGGCGCAGATGGAGCTTCGTATTTTCAGTGCTGAAGATGAAGTCAATTGTCTCCAATTAAAGGTGCGCACTTTGGAAAAAAAAAATGTCTGGAAGAAAACATTCTGGATTTGGAATCCCGGTCGAGACAGAACAACTTGAGGCTGGTGGGTCTACCGGAAGAATCCGAAGGTCGGGACCCGTGTTCCTTTCTGGAAAAGTGGATTCCGGAGGCGCTGGGCAGTGCGGAGCTGCGGCCGGCGGTGGTTTTGGAGGGCGCGCATCGTATTGGCCCACGGAGAGATAAGGGACCACCGAGGACCTTAATTATGAAGTTTGTCAGCAACAGAGACAGGATGAAGATCTTCAACGCAGCACGAGCTAAAGGAGAGATTAAACACCAGGATCAGCAGGTGCGGTTCTACCCAGATTGGGCCACAGGAATCCAACAATTGAGGAAGCAGTATGATCCCGTACGTAAGGAGCTGCGCAACCTTGGGATTCGTCATGGTGTAATCTATCCTGCGAGACTGCTGACCATGTATGGGGGCAGAACCCACATCTTCAAGACCCCATAGGAGGCGCAGGAGTTTATCAAGAAGATCCAAGAAGAAGAGACTGGTGGGAGCTAAGCATGAACAAAATATAAGGTAGAATAATTAAGCATTTGCACAGGCATCTGACTGACTTGAAGCAAATAGCAAGTTTACAAAATATAGATTGCATTATATAATAAAAAAAAAACAAAACAAAAAAAAAACAAAACTATGATGTACAAAGTTGCTAAAAATTTTGGAGTTAAGTTGGAAAACTACAGAGGAAAGTTAATGTTACGTCATTAAAAGCAGTAGAGTTAGGGTGATTGGGAGGATGAAGAAGGAGTGGCTTAGGCTGATCCTCGTGGATGTGGAGCAGTCGATGGCTATATCGGGAGACGGAATTTTCCTTTTGATTTTGGGGGGTTTGCCACAAGTGTGGGAAGGGGGAATTTGTTTGTGTGTAGTTTGTAGGATGAATGTTCAACCACTCATTTTTTTGCTTCTCTGTATGAGCATGTTTACACTGCAAGGTAATCCCAAACTCCCTATTGATCATAAACCAAAGCGTTAATCTTAATTTAACTTCATGGAATTGCAGAGGTCTACAAAATTTAAAAAAACTTAAACAAGTTATGAATAAAATAAAAGACATGGGTTCAAAAATTGTGTTTTTACAAGAAACTCATCTAATAGAGGAGGATGTAAAAAGAATTAGGAGTAGATGGCAAGGAAGTGTTTTCACCTCATCATTTTCATCCCGAGCCAGGGGAGTTATGACTTTCATACATAAATCAGTCCCTTTTCAAGTGAAAAATGTAATTGGAGACAAATTTGGAAGATATGTAATCATTCAAGGATCTTTGCTATTACAAAATATAAATTTGGTGAACCTATATGGTCCCAATATAGATGATCAAAAGCTCTTTGCTAATTTATTTCTTATCTTATCATCACTTACAGGGCAACATATAATAGCAGGGGATTTTAATTGTACATTGAATCCCGGTATAGATAGATCAACAGGACTGGACTGTACGCACAATGGCTGTAGGATGACCATTAATCATTTTATGAAAGAATTGAGATTGCTAGATATATGGAGAGAAATGAAACCACAAGTCAAAGCCTACTCTTGTTATTCCAGTACCTACAAGACATTCTCACGTATTGATTATTTTTTGATTTCCACAGAATTAAGGTCCAAGATTCAAAACTGCTTTTATGATAACATCGTGATCTCTGATCATGCACCCTGCTGTATAGTATATGTAGATAAGAAATTGACAAAGGAATCAGGTAGATGGCAATTTCAGCATAAATGGCTTCAGGATGAGGAATTTGTCAAGTACATAGAAAAACAGATAGATGAGTTCTTTGATATCAATACTACACAAACATCAGCATGTGTAAAGTGGGAGGCTTTCAAAGCTTTTATTAGGGGACATATTATTAGTTATACAGGTTCAAAATCTAAGAAGACTCGAGAGGAGAGAGCCCAATTGGAACATAAAATAAAAAGTCTTCAGGAAAAAGTGTATGCAGGAAGTGATCCAAGGTTGGAGAATGAATTACTGATTTTGAGAGCTGAATACGACAAAAAATCAGCGAATAGAGCTGCCTCGAGTCTTCTAAGATTGAAACAATCTTTTTATGAACAAGGTGAAAAATCAGGAAAATTATTGGCATGGCAGATTAAACAATTAGAAATTAAAACACCAATTACCAGTATTATAAGTAACGGACAGGTAGTTATAGATCCTTTAGAAATTAACAGAGCCTTTAGAGATTACTATGAAAAATTATATGATACCAAAAATGAATCTGATTTAACAAAACTAAATGGGTTTTTGAACGAACTATCTATACCGTGTATTCCAAATGAAAACAGGGAGATATTGGAGTCTAAAATTAGTCAAGAAGAAGTTGGGCTAGCCATTGATAATATGAAATCAGGAAAAAGTGCAGGACCAGATGGTCTTCCAGTTGACCTTTATAAAAAATTTAAGAATAAATTAATAAAACCTTTTTTGGAAATGGTTTTAGAAGCATTTCAAAATAATAATTTACCATCATACATGAATAATGCCTTAATTATACTGTTGCCAAAACCAGGTAAGCCCTCTAATAAATGTGAAAATATGAGACCAATAAGCCTATTAAATGCCGACCTTAAGATAATCTGTAAAATTTTAGCAAGACGAATACAAGAAATTTTACCAAATATTATTAATCGAGATCAGAATGGCTTTATAAAGGGAAGACAAGGCTTCCATAATGTAAGAAGACTATTTAATATTATTTATTTTAATAAAGAAGCACCGGATACAGCTCTCCTATCACTGGACGCCGAAAAGGCCTTTGATAGAGTCGAATGGCCCTTTCTTTTTGAAGTCTTACAAAGGTTTGGACTTGGAAATAATTTCATAAAATGGGTTCAGATAATATACAATAATGCTACAGCAGAAATCCTAACAAATAACAATATTTCAAAATCAATAAAAATCAATAGAGGATGTCGACAAGGCTGTCCACTTTCACCTTTACTGTTTACTATGGCAATTGAACCTTTAGCGATGGCGATACGTTTACATTCACAAATATATGGAATTAAAGTTGGACCAACAGAACATAAAATCTCCCTGTACGCCGATGACATAATTTTGTTTATGTCGAATCTAAAAAAATCAATTCCGACCTTGTTGAATTTAATAAAGAATTTGGGGGAAATATCAGGATATAAAATAAATAAAACTAAATCTTCAATATTAATGCTAAATGAGACCCAGAGAAATTACCCAGACCCTGAGGTAAATCAATTCAACGTTGTAAATCAGTTTAAATATTTAGGAATCCAAATTGTGCCTAAGCTAGAATCAGTCGCCAGTGTCAACTATGAAGCCTTAATGACAGATATCAATGAGTCAATTCAGAGATGGATGTCACTACCAATGTCGATGATCGGGAGAATCAATATACTTAAAAGTAATATTTTACCTAAAATACTTTATTTATTTCAATACATTCCCTTACCACCACCTTTAGATTTATTCTCAAGAATTAAAAAAAAGTTAGTGGAATTTATATGGAACAACAGGAGGGCTAGATTACGTCTGTCTTTATTATATTTACCATTTGATCGTGGAGGTCTGAAATGTCCAAATTTTAAGTTGTATTATTGGTCGGCACAACTGAGGTCTATGACATATTATTTTTCATTAAATGATCTCCCTCACTGGACTGAAATGGAATCATACAATTTACCTTTACCTCTTCCCATATTCATATACTCAGATTCGGCCAAAAAATTACAAAAACAAGTTAAAAATCCATTTGTAAAGCATATGATCAAAATATGGTGTGAAGCTAAAAATTATTTAAAAGAACCACAGTTATTGTCACCATTTAGCCCAATATGGGGTAATCAATATTTTAAACCAGGAAGAGCGGACGCTGTATTTAAAGTATGGAATTTAAAAGGGATTCAAAAGATTCAAGATTTATATTTGCCAAGTGCAGATAACATAATGTCTTTTGAAGAGCTGAGGGTCAAATTTAATCTTAATAGAACACATTTTTTTAAATATCTTCAACTTAGAAACTTTATTCGATCAAATCAAAATAAAGCTCTCACTCGACCTATTTATTCATCCTTGGAAAAAATGTTGACGAAAGATAGTAAAAGAAAGGGTATTATTTCAGAGTTTTATAACTCATTGACACTATCCTCAAGTGAAAATTCACAGAAAAGATTAAACTACTGGAAAGAAGATCTGCAAACTGAAATTTCAGAGGAACAATGGGAATTGGCTTGTACAGAAGCCCAAACTAAATCAATAAATGTACGTCTTAAATTGATACATTTCAAATGGTTAATGCGGATGTATGTTACACCGGAGGAGTTAAATAGATATAACAAAAATATACCAGATACATGCACAAAATGCATGGAAAGTAAAGGAACCCTATTTCATTGTGTATGGGAATGTAGAATAATAAGAATGTTTTGGGAAGAGGTGAGGGTAACAATTGAAAAAATAATCTCAAAACAAATCATTTTGAATCCTAAACTGTTTTTGTTGGGTCTGTACCCAGAAAAGCATAACTTTAATAAAAGTGAAAGAACATTCATAGACCTCAGTTTGCTTAATGCCAAAAAATGTATTGCACTATTATGGAAAAAGACTCATAGACCAGATGTGACTCAGTGGTTAAGACAGATGTTAACAAACCTTCCATTAGAAAGAATAACATACATACTGAAATCAAAGGAAATTGTGTTTGAGAATATATGGAGACCTTTTATTGATCATGTAAAAAATTTAAACATAACTCTTGAAGAAGAAGGTGAATGATGTGTGTGGACCTTGTAAATTCCAAACTGGTGAACATAATATGTATACTTATGTATTGGATTGTCTAGACTAAACAGAGGAGCATTGTTGAAGACTTGATTTTGTTGGTGGTTGTTGGTGTTTTTAGTGCATTTTTTTTGTAGTACTTTAGTGTTAGTGTTTGATTGTTTGTGTCATGTTTGTTTAAAAAAAAAAAGGTTCAATAAAGATATTGTGGGAAAAAAAAATCCACCAAAACAGCTTCTTCTGAGGAAGTCTCATTTAACTAGGTGTAAAATGGCACTGCAATATTAAAACCATGTGGTTTCTGACCAAAGCATATCACGGATATTTCAACACCTCAGGGAACTATTTTGGACCTGAATTAAAATCATGTACAACGCTTGGACAATTTAAACAAAAACTAAAGGAAGAAATACTCCAAATGTATATACAAGATGACATGTAAAATCACATAAGGATTGTCATATCCAGTCTGTGTTGTGTTGTTGCTTAGTTTTTTTTGTCACATTTTGTCTTAGCTTTGTTCTGAATTGTAATCGCTCTTGTTTTGTTTTTCTTTTGAATACTTGGATGGAATATGGGTGGGCAATATAAGCTGCGGCTTCAGCCATCACCCATTTTGGATAACTTATGTTGAACTGTATAATCAGAGGAGTTATTGTTTAATTTGACCTTGTTGGATTTTTTCGCCTTTGTTATATTATTCTGTTTCTTTTTAATCTTTACTTTTAATCTATCCGAAATAAAGATTCATTCATTCATTCATTCATTCAACTGCATCATCTGTAAAAAGGGCATGGGCACTTTAAGTCCTAAAGATCAGATCCTACAGGACTGCCTTCTCATTGTAGACATCTGAACATGATATACTATTTTGTTTTCACAGTATAACGATCCTTTAAGGTTTCAGGTCCATTTCTAATGTAAGGCATTGACGTACCTCCCTGAACTCTAACTGCTTTAACTAAGAACCTCAGCTCTTGAGTGTTGTGGGATTTTTGGGTGCATCATTACAGACAAAAGAAAATGCTTACTTGTTAAATAAGTTGAGTCCGATCCGGTACTGCCGCCGCTGCACCACATCATTGTTGAAGGCAGGCGAGTCCCAGCTGTGGCGGCTCTCTCTCTGATAGGTCTGCTTCCCCAGTGTGGAGCCTCCAATCGGCTCCCGCAAGCTGTCACGAGACGACGAGCCGGAACTGCAGTTGTTGACTGTTGTGTCGTCGTTGGAGTTGGTGGTGGTCGAGTTGACGCTTTCGTTGTCTCCGTCCGAGCAGAGCAGGTGGTGGTGGAGGTGGTGGTGGTGGTGGGCGTGGTGCTGCTGCTGGGCTGCCTCCATGTTCTGGAGCGCCGACAAGGACGAGGATAAAGGCGAGGGCGTGAGTGGCGGCGGCACCGGGGAGGGCAGCGGTGACAGTGGGGGCTCAGGGTAAGCATGGGGCAGGTGGTGGTGGTGCTGGTGGTGCAGATGGTGGTAGTGGTGCTGGGCAAAGTGATGGGCATGCTGCACGTATGGGGCACTGCCGCTGTGCACGAGCGGCATGTGCATGACGTGAGGCTGGCCATACTGCGGATGGTGGTGGAGTATGGTGGGGAGGTGAGGGATGGGTGACGGGTGAGGATGCGGGTGTGAGTGGGTGTGCTGGAGGGGGTGGGGGAGGGGGTGTGATGGCAGGGTCCGGGCCGAGGGCATGGGCAGGGGGACGTTGGCGGGGCTGCGAGTCTGCCCCTGTGCTGTGGGCACTGAGCGCCCGTTTGGTTTATGTTTGATGGTTCCCTGCGGCGAATCAGCTTCACTGCTTCCACCACCCCCTCCTCCTCGCTCATCCTCTCCGCTTTCACCTTCATCTCCTCCCCCTGCCCTCCGCTCTCCTCCTCGCTCGACTCCCGATGGCTCTTGATCGTACACCAGGCGTCCGATAGACCCCCGCTCAGACCTAACGGAGTAAACAGTAAAGTTAACAGGTACAACCAGAGATTGTTAATAACAAGTTAAATTTACTTAAGTACATGTACTGAATTAACTTTTCCACTGAACTGTACTTTCTGGGTTGTTTTGTTTCGTGGGTTGTTTATTGTTTTATTAACTCTTATTTGGGGGCATTTCTGAAGAAAAACCTTTGCTTTTCCTCCTGAGGTGTCCGCAGAGCTTTAGGAAGTCTTAAAGCCTTAATAAATTTATGTATCCAAAATGAAGGCCTTCACTATCCTTCAACTAGACTGTCATTCTGGTCTGACAGAATCATCCCGGGAGTGCTCTGATCTCCTGACCGTTGACCTTGACCTTCAGCATAGCCAAGATACAGACCATCTGATTTTTCTGAAATCACCTACAGTGGTGTGCAAAAGTGTTTGCCCCTTCCTGATTTCTCATTTTTTGTATGTTTGTCACACTTAAATGTTTCAGATCAAACAAATTTAAATATGAGACAAAGATAACACAAGTAAACAAGAAATGCAGTTTTTAAATGGTGTTTATTATAAAGGGTAAAAAAAAAATAAAATCCAAACCTACATGGCCCTGTATGAAAAAGTGCTTGCCCCCTAAACCTAATAACTGGTTGGGCCACCCTTAGCAGCAACAACTGCAATCAAGCGTTTGCGATAACTGGCAATGAGTCTTTTACAGCATTGTGGAGGAATTTTGACCCACTCATCTTTGCAGAATTGTTGTAATTCAGCCACATTGAAAGGTTTTCCAGCATGAACCACCTTTTTAAGGTCATGCCATGGCATCACAATCGGATTCAGGTCAGGACTTTGACTAGGCCACTCCAAAGTCTTCATTTTGTTTTTCTTAAGCCATTCAGAGGTGGACTTACTGCTGTGTTTTGGATCATTGTCCTGCTGCAGAAACCAAGTGCGCTTCAGCTTGAGGTCACGAACAGATGGCCGGACATTTTCCTTCAGGATTTTTTGGTAGACAGCAGAATTCATGGTTCCATGTACCACAGCAAGTCTTCCAGGTCCCGAATCAGCAAAACAGCCCCCAGACCATCACACTACCACCACCATATTTTGCTGTTGGTATGATGTTCCTTTTCTAAAATGCTGTGTTACTTTTACGCCAGATGTAATGGGACACACACCTTCCAAAAAGTTCAACTTTTGTCTCGTCAGTCCACAGAGTATTTTCCCAAAAGTCTTGGGGATCATCAAGATGTTTTCTGGCAAAACTGAGACGAGCCTTTATGTTCTTTTTGCTCAGCAGTGGTTTTCGTCTTGGAACTCTGTCATGAAGGGCACTGTTGTCCTTATGGCACCCTTATGGTGGAGTCATGAACACTGACCTTAACTGAGGCAAGTGAGGACTGCAGTTCTTTGGATGTTGTTGTGGGGTCTTTTGTGACCTCTTGGATGAGTTGTCATTGCGCTGTTGGGGTAATTTTGGTCAGTTGGCTACTCCTGGGAAGGTTCACCACTGTTCCATGTTTTTGCCATTTGTGGATAATGGCTCTCACTGTGGTTCGCTGGAGTCCCAAAGCTTTAGAAATGGCTTTATAACCTTTTCCAGACTGATAGATCTCAATTACTTTGTTTCTCATTTGTTCCTGAATTTCTTTGGATTGCAGCATGATGTCTAGCTTTTGAGGCTCTTTTGGTCTACTTCACTTTGTCAGGCAGGTGTTATTTAAGTGATTTCTTGATTGAGAACAGGTGTGGCAGTAATCAGGCCTGAGTGTGGCTAGAGAAATTGAACTTGCTTTCAAAGATAAACCACAGTTAATTTACAGACGTGGACAAAATTGTTGGTACCCCTCTGTTAATGAAAGAAAAACCCACAATGGTCACAGAAATAACTTGAATCTGACAAAAGTGGTAATAAATAAAAATTCTATGAAAATTAACCAATGAAAATCAGACAATGTTTTTGAATTATGGTTCAACAGAATTATTTTAAAAACAAACTCATGAAACAGGCCTGGACAAAAATGATGGTACCCCTAGAAAAGATTGAAAATAATGTGACCATAGGGACATGTTCAACCAAGATGTGTCCTCTAATTAACATCACAGGTGTCTACAAACTTGTAATCAGTCAGTCGGCCTATTTAAAGGGTGACAAGTAGTCACTGTGCTGTTTGGTGACATGGTGTGTACAACACTAAACATGGACCAGAGGAAGCAAAGGAGAGAGTTGTCTCAGGAGATTAGAAAGAAAATTAGAGACAAGCATGTTAAAGGTAAAGGCTATAAGACCACCTCCAAGCAGCTTGATGTTCCTGTGACTACAGTTGCACATACAGTATTTTTCAGAAATTTAAGATCCACGGGACTGTAGCCAACCTCCCTGGATGTGGCTGCAGGAGGAAACTTGACAAAAAATGGAAGAGACGGATAATACGAATGGTAACAAAAGAGCCCAGAACAACCTCTAAACACATTCATGGTGAACTCCAAGGTCAAGGTACGTCAGTGTCAGATCGCACCATCCGTCGTTTGAACCAAAGTGGACTTCATGGGAGACGACCAAGGAGGACACCACTGTTGAAAACAAACAAGCCAGACTGGAATTTGCCAAACTGCATGTTGACAAGCCACAAAGCTTCTGGGAGAATGTCCTATGAACAGATGAGACAAAACTGCAACTTTTTGGCAAGGCACATCAGCTGAATGTTCACAGACGCAAAAATGAAGCAAACCAAGAAAAGAACACTGTCCCTACTGTGAAACATGGAGGAGGTTCTGTTATGTTCTGGGGCTGCTTTGCTGCATCTGGCACAGGGTGTCTTGAATCTGTGCAGGGTACAATGAAATCTCAAGACTATCAAGGTATTCTAGAGAGAAATGTGCTGCCCAGTGTCAGACAGCTTGGTCTAAGTCACAGGTCATGGGTCTTGCAACAGGATAATGACCCAAAACACACAGCTAAAAACACCCAAGAATGGCTAAGAGCGAAACATTGGACTATTCTAAAGTAGCCTTCTATGAGCCCTGATCTAAATCCTATTGAACATCTGTGGAAGGAGCTGAAACATGCCGTCTGGAGAAGGCACCCTTCAAACCTGAGACAACTGGAGCAGTTTGCTCATGAGGAGTGGGCCAAAATACCTGCTGAGAGGTGCAGAAGTTTCATTGACAGTTACAGAAATCGTTTGATTGCAGTGATTGCCTCAAAAGGTTGTGCAACAAAATGTTAAGTTAAGGGTACCATCATTTTTGTCCAGGCCTGCTTCATGAGTTTGATTTTTAAAATAATTCTGTTGAACCACAATTCAAAAGCATTGTCTGATTTCCATTGGTTAATTTTCATAGAATTTTTATTTATTACCACTTTTAAGATAAGATAAGGTAAGATAAGATAAGATAAGATAAGATAAGAGAAGCCTTTATTAGTCCCACAATGGGGAAATTCCAGGATTGCAACAGCACAGGGATAGCAACACTCAGAGCAACAATCAGAAGGCAAGAAAAAAGCAAGAGCAGCGAGTATACATATGTACATATAAACATAAATATATAGACACACAATGCGGAGCATTGCAGCTAGATGGAATAAATATATAGATATATAAACACACAGTGCGGAGCATTGTAGCTAGATGGAATAAATATGTGAATATATAAACACACACACAGTGTGGAGCGTTGTAGTAAGATGGAATAAATATATGAATATATAAACACAAACAGTGCGGAGCATTGCAGCTAGATGGAACAAATATGCAAACACATAAACACACACAGTGCAGAGCACCGTAGTTAGATGGAATAAATATGTAAATATATAAACACACAGTGTGGAGCATTGTAGCTAGATGAAATAAATATAAAAATATACAAACAAACACACACAGTGCAGAGCATTGCAGCTAGATGGAATGAAACAGCATAACCGTCTACTTAGTTATCCTACATGGTATGATTATGTACCCATACATATTGTCACCCTCCGTAGCTACCAGTATTTTCCTAGTTGTATACCGGAGGGGACCATTGTGTAAGTCTATTGTGTCTTTTGCATTCAATACTATTAGGTCGTCACGTCTTTTTGCTATCTCTGCGAGCAGCCCTGCTTAGGTTATACAGTCTGACAGCCGTTGGTAGGAAGGACCTGCAAAACCTCTCGGTTGTGCACCTAGGATGATGTAGATTTTGTCTGTTGTCAGATTCAAGTTATTTCTGTGACCATGGTTTTTCTTTCATTAACAGAGGAGTACCAACAATTTTGTCCACGTCTGTATGTTTTAACGGGGGGGGGGGGGGGGGGGATAACTTTTTCACACAGGGCCATGTAGGTTTGGATTTTTTTTTTTACCATTAATAATAAACACCTTCATTTAAAAACTGCATTTTGTGTTTACTTGTGTTATCTTTGTCTAATATTTAAATTTGTTTGATGATCTGAAACATTTAAGTGTGACAAACATGCAAAAAAAAAAAAAAGAAATCAGGAAGGGGCAAACACTTTTTCACACCACTGTAAGTGCCCTGATCTCCTGACCTTTGAACTTGACCTTGAACACAACCTGGATGCAGACCACCTGAGGATCACTGTGAGTGAGTTTGGTGACCATCGGGGAAAATGCCTAGGAGGAGTAGCGATTCCTGTGAAATGTGGACGGACGGACAGACAGATGGACAGGCGGACAGTCAGGCAGATGCCTCAAACATATCTAAGTCTTGAAATAATGGCAGAACAGCTGAGTTACGAGCAAAAACTGTCTTAAACATTAGCTGAGAGACGCTGCAAGAACTGACAAGCTCAACCATCGACAGTGGACCCTGGTAAACAGAATAAGATGCTGACAGGGCAGTACAGCTGCTAATCGTATATGGATGTAGGATCACAGACTCGCCCATTTGCCCAAAGTGTGCTGAGGCTCCTCAAGACACAGAGTACTTAGTACTGCATCACCCAATCACAAGGATAGCAGGAGTTTACGAGGCAGTGCACGAGTGTGGTGAGGTCTTTGCAGCCTGGGACTCCCCAGGACTTGACATTACATTATTTTTTAAGGCTCAAATTTGCTTTGTGGCTTCATGTACAGTCGTGCGCAAAAGTCTTGGGCATCCCTTTGTTGCTTTATATTTTCTTGAATTTTTTTGAAATAGATGCAGTGATTTATTGAAACATGAAAACGTGCATGGAAATACCATATAAAGGGCAAACACACGGTTAGTAAGATTAAAAGTCAGTATCTGGTCTAGCCTTTATTCTTCAACACTGCCAAAACTCTCTTATTTCAACTTTCTTCTCATGTCTTTAGGGACCCCTTTACACAGCATGGAGATCATTGAGAGACTGGGCCAATTTTTGATCTTTGGGATCGTTTGGGAGATCCTTGTGTGTTTTGGACTTAGTCAAAACTTTGAGGAGACTGTGGTGACTGTGGAAATCACTGAAGATCATTGATAGATCAAAAACTTGTCCAGATGTCTCAGTGATCTCCACCCCTGTGTAAAGGGGATGTAAGTAGTCTTCAGGAATAGCTGTCGAGGCCTCTTGAAGGTCTTCTTTGGATGTTGGGGGACTTCTGTTCCATTCTTTGCTAAGACAATCCCACATTTTAAATGTGGATTCGTCACTCTACAGTAAGAGCTGTTACCACATATTTTCAGTACAGTTATTGTTTAATGTAGCATACCTCAGTCTTTTCTCCCTGTTTCCCTTCCTAAAAAAAAAATGACATTTTGGCTTTGATGAAATTCTGATGAGGTTTTGTTCAGTGGTAGATGGATCAGCTGAAGGACCAGGTGCACTTCTCAGGTCCCGTGTCAGGTTTTTGCTAGATTTTTCTCCTATTTAAAGAACACGAATTTCAGATCTGCTGCTGATGGCTCCTTAGGCCTGACTGTTCTTCCTTTGTCCTACAATTATGACTGTCCTTATACCTGAACTTTTCTCCCTTTTTTTTCAGGAAACTGGAGAAAGTTCAGATATAAGGACAAGACTATAAATGAGTGAAAACAGCCAATGTCTAAAGAAAGACTTTGGAAGACCTCCAGAAAGCCTTGAGAACTATTGCTCAAGGCCATTTAAAAATTACTGGCTTCCTGGAGGTAAAATGTAAAGAAATTATTATGTTTATTCATACAATGGCGACAGCCAAAGAGCTGTCACCATTGTAGATGACTGAACTACCACTTCAGTCGTCATACAGTTGTATGACGACTGAACTACCACTGTTACCATTTGACAGTGTTAGTAATAATGATGTAAAGATAAGTCATACAAATTAGGGCTGGGCAACACTCTGAATATGTTTGTTATATTGATACATTCTACTATGCACAATACATAACATGCCTTTATTGTGGATTTCAAGCATAAATTGCTGTGGCATTGTAAGCAGTCAGCATTTATTCTACGACACGGTGGTGGCATCAGCCATCACTTTTGGAGTGGTCTGCTGGGGCAGTGGCATTACAGCAGCCGATAGGAAGAGACTGAACAAACTGATCAAGAAAGCTAGCTCTGTCCTGGGGCAGCGCCCTGACCCACTGGAGGAGATAGGAGAGAGAAGGATGGTGGCTAAACTGTCATCTCTGCTGGAGTCCGAGTCCCACCCTATGCAGGACATACTGAACGCACTGAGGAGCTCATTTAGCAGCAGACTACATCATCCTAGGTGCGCAACCGAGAGGTTTTGCAGGTCCTTCCTACCTACAGCTGTCAGACTGTACAACCTAAGCAGGGCTGCTCGCAGAGATAGCAAAAAAACGTGACATAGTATTGAATGCAAAAGACGCAATAGACTTACACAAATGGTCCCCTCCAGTATACAACCAGGACAATATCAGTCGCTACGGAGGGTGACAATATGTATGGGTTTTGGTGACACATGGGGAGTGCATAATGGTATAGCATCTTAGACTAGAACAAAGAGCAGAGTTTCCCTTGGAGATAGCAGGGAGGTGTGAAGGATGAATGCAGTGTGATCTTTTGGGCATCAGAAACTTCTAGGAGGATGGTAAAGGATTAAGGAAGTGAATGCAGTGTGATCTTTTGTGTATCAGAGACTTCTAGGAGGATGGTAAAGGATTAAGGAAGTGAATGCAATGTGACCTTTTGTGTGTAGAAGCTTCTGAGGGAATGCCATAGTATTTAAGAGAAGAGTCTTGTCTGAGATGTCCTCTTTTTAACTATGCTTCTGTGTGAGATGTGTAATAAACTGTCTGAGTCAAATCCGCCTCGTTATTTACACACTCCACAGGGTACATATTCATACTATGTAGGATAACTAAGTAGACAGTTATGCTGTTTATTCCATCTAGCTACAATGCTCCACACTGTGTGTATATATATTTATGTGTACATATGTATATTCACTGCTCTTGTTTTTTCTTGTCTTCTTGATTGTTGCTCTGAGTGTTGCTATCCCTGTGCTGTTGCAATCCTGGAATTTCCCCATTGTGGGACTAATAAAGGCTTATCTTATCTTATCTTATTTATCCGTTTGAAGTCCTCTCACACAACTGAACTGCAGCTCAGTGACTCCCACCGCAGCCGTGTTTTGCATCAGGGTCATTGCCAGGTTTGCTTTTTCTTGCATTTTTGTCTTTGGAAACTGCTTCTTTAAAGCCTGTTTTTGTTGAGCAGATGCTTGGTTTTAATGCAAAATCTGGCAACACTGGTAGGGCATGGGGAGACCCCCAAGTAAAACGAAAAAGCACCGGCCCCGTTGTCTGGCAGTGGTTCGAAATTTAGAAGAAAGACACTGAACAAAAGACAGTCTTCTGCAAAATATGTCGCAAAGCCATTCTCTTTAAAGGTAGCAGTACCACTAATTTGTTTCACCACCTGAGATGTCCTCCACGACAATCTGAAGAATGCATTAAAATCCACTTGTCAAAATCCCAGGGATCCCCACAAAAAATAACATAAAAGGAACCAAGGATTTTCAAGATACTGTAAATGACTGCGGCTTCTTCCTTTGAAAAATGTATGCCATATGACAAAAGTGAAAATGTAAAAGATCACCACTGCAGTCACAAGCTATAACGCCAAAGACATAGCTCCTATTGTTAAAAACATGACCAAACAGGAAAAAAGTGCACTTTGATTAATATGGTTTTGAAATATCTTTCTCTAGAATTCTTGCTTAATGGACTTTTTATTGTTTTGAGTCCTTTTTAAAATTTTGTTTGGGTTTTATTGTTGTCTTTAAGAATTGGGTGAATAGGAAGGCCTACCATTATTTATTCTCATTTGTTGCAAATTTATGATTGAGGCTGCCTTACTGTTTCAATAAAGTTTACTAAATTTAACTTGATTTTACTCCACCCCCACCCCCTTTTTGCATGCAGTTTTAAAAAATGCAATACAAGAGTCTGTTTCTGTTATGCTGGCGTGACTTTATGCTAAGTTTTTAAATGAACATTTATATAGTGGTTCAGAGGTTATCTCAAAATATCGCGATACATGTTAAAAGCCATATTGTCCAGCCCTTCCTCACTTAATCTCTTAACAATTCAGTCCATTGTTTATCCAACTCACTTTGGAAGTGGCCCTGTGGAGAATGAGCAGAGAAGAAGCAGGAAAACATGCAGGAGTAGATGAAGCAGATCAATCACAGCTGTTGCAGTCTGTGATTGGTCTTCTGTAATGGGCAGTTATTTTTTTGGTGAATGTCAGGTTACACTGTAGGTTACAGCGTAGATACAATTTAGGGTCCATGGCTACGCTGCAGCTATAGCTCTGTTTTGATGTGGGAGTATAAATTAGGCACCAGGCTTTTGCACAATACTGTGTATGTTTGGAAGAAATCTGGTACCTAACGACCACTGTCCATCCACGACTGAGGGGGAGGGGTGGCTGAGGGGTATTTGAAATTACTGCTATCTCTAACTTGATCTCTAGATGTCAGTAAGGTATGGTACAGAGCAAATAAAAACCTGGGATTTTGTGACGCCATGTGGTGTCTAGGTGAACTGCAGCCACATTTATCCATTCACACAGAGCTCTGTCCCTCTGTCCTATGGACTTAAGACAACAAGTAAGTCAAAACTGTGTTTTAGTGCTTTTTAACTGGTACTGACCTGTCACTCATGTCCACTGAGCTGTCACTGGGTGGCTCAATGGTTAGGACAGGGAGGTGTCCTCCTCCTCCTCCTGCCCTTACTCTGTACTCTCCTCGACACTCTGTGCAGGGGGTGCTGCTCCTCCGGCTGGCATTGCTGCCTCCCTCCGTCTCTCTGCTGTCCTCTCTCCCTCCCGAACTTCCTCCCCCACCCCCTCCCCAGTACTCTGTATCCGAGCTGGAAGCAGGACGAGAGAGTGGCGAGGAGGGGAGGCAGCCCTCGTCCATGTAGAGGGTCACATCACTGAACGAGGTGGCGGTGCTGTCCTCGTGCATGGAGGCACCTCCCCCCGCACCTCTTCTCCCTCCTCTCCCTCCCACTCCTCCTGCCCGACCTGCAGTGCGCCTCGTGGATGCAGCAGTATTGCTCCACGTACACCGTCTGTAATCGTCGTCGTCGTCCTCCTCCTCGTCCTCCTCCCCCTCTTCCTCCTCCTCTTCCTCCTCTTCGTCCCCATCCTCCTCATCGTCGTCATCATCCTCCCCCTCCCCTCCAGCTTCCTGGGAGTCTTCTCGGCCGGACTGGCAGGTGAGGGAGTCGTCCATGGAGTCTGCCAGGGACTTAACCTGCAGCGCACGGACAAGATGCAGCGCTAATGAAAAATATGCAGTATGCAACACTTGTTTTATTTTGGGGATCTGGTACAAGCCGCAAAATGCAACCTGTGGACAGCAAACAAACATCAAGACAGTGGAGTTCTAGAATGAGGAATTCAGAGAACAAAGATTATTACCCTTGTAATTGTCACAAAATATTACATGTTCCCATGATTCACTACTGCCCTGCCACAAAAAAAGGACAGTCTTATTCCTTGCGAAACACTATTGCACCCCAGAGATTATTTTGAATTACAAACAAGCAAGGCTTGACAATAACACCTGCCAACCTGCCAATGGTGGGTGGATTTCCCTGGTAGCTGGTAAGACAGTAAGACAGCCACTCCCACTAGCCACTATGGCGGGCTGTAGTTTTCTCAAGCGACATCTAAATAATAAGCCTATTGCAATACGAGACTGAACCCGAGTGGTGTTCAGTTATTGGACTTCTGTGCTAACCACAGTCTGTCTATAACGAACACCATGTTCAAGCATAAGGGTGTCCATATGTGCACCTGGCACCAGGACACCCTAGGCCGCAGGTCGATGATCGATTTTGTTATCGTATCATCAGACCTGCGACCGTATGTCTTGGACACCCGAGTAAAGAGAGGTGCAGAGCTGTCAACTGATCACCACCTGGTGGTGAGTTGGATCCGATGGCAGGGGAGGAAGCCATTCAGACCTGGTAGACCCAAACGTATAGTGAGGGTGTGCTGGGAGCGTCTGGCTGAGGCCCCTGTCCGGGAGGTCTTCAACTCCCACCTCCGGAAGAACTTCAACCACATTCCGAGGGAGTCTGGAGACATGGAGTCTGAATGGGCCATGTTCTCCACCTCTGTTGTTGAAGCGGCAGCCCAGAGCTGCGGCCGCAAGGTGGCCGGTGCATCTCGTGGTGGCAACCCCCGAACCAAGTGGTGGACACCAGTGGTGAGGGGGGCCATTAAGCTGAAGAAGGAGTCCTATCAAGCTTGGTTGGCTTGTGGGACTCCCGAAGCAGCTGAGGTGTACCGGCAGGCCAAGCGGAGTGCAGCTCGGGTGGTTGCTGAAGCAAAAACCCGGGTATGGGAGGAGTTCGGTGAGGCCATGGAACAAGACTTTCGGTCGGCTTCAAAGAGATTCTGGCAAACTGTTCGGCGGCTCAGGAGGGGAAAGCAGCTCCCCGTCCACACTGTGTATGGTGCGGATGGGACACTGTTGACTTCAACTGGGGATATCGTCGGGCGGTGGAAGGAATACTTCGAGGATCTCCTCAATCCCACTGATACGCCTTCCACAGAGGAAGCAGGGTTTGGGGACGAGGGGGATGACTCGCCTATCACAGGGGCTGAGGTCGCCAAGGTGGTTAAAAATCTCCTTGGTGGCCGGGCCCCGGGGGTGGACGAGATTCGCCCCGAGTACCTCAAGGCCCTGGATGTTGTTGGGTTGTCATGGTTGACACGCCTCTGCAACATTGCGTGGAGGTCGGGGGCAGTGCCTTTGGCATGGCAAACTGGGGTGGTGGTTCCTCTCTTCAAAAAAGGGGACCGGAGGGTGTGCTCCAACTTTAGAGGGATCACACTCCTCAGCCTCCCTGGGAAGGTCTATGCCAAGGTATTGGAGAGGAGAGTCCGGCCGTTGGTCGAACCTCGGATTCAGGAGGAGCAATGTGGTTTTCGTCCTGGCCGTGGCACATCGGACCAGCTCTTTACCCTCTCGAGAATTCTTGAGGGTTCGTGGGAGTTTGCCCAACCAGTTTACATGTGTTTTGTGGACTTGGAGAAGGCATTTGACCGTGTCCCTCGTGGATTTTTGTGGGGGGTGCTTCGGGAGTATGGGGTATCGGGCTTGTTGTTACGAGCTATTCGGTCTCTGTACGACCGTTGTGAGAGTTTAGTTCGCATTGCCAACACTCGGTCGGAGTCATTCCCAGTGAGAGTTGGACTCCGCCAGGGCTGCCCTTTGTCACCGGTCCTGTTCATAATTTTTATGGACAGGATTTCTAGGCGCAGCCAGGGAATGGAGGGTGTCATGCTTGGTGACCACAGGATCTCATCTCTGTTGTTTGCAGATGATGTTGTCCTGTTGGCTTCATCCAGCAATGACCTACAGCTCTTGCTGGGACGGTTTGCCGCTGAGTGTGAAGCGGCTGGGATGAGAATCAGCACCTCCAAGTCCGAGTCCATGGTCCTCAGCCGGAAAAAGGTGGATTGTCCTCTCCGGGTTGGGGACAGGCTCCTGCCCCAAGTGGAGGAGTTTAAGTATCTTGGGGTCTTGTTCACGAGTGAGGGGAAAATGGAGCGAGAGATCGACAGACGGATTGGAGCAGCATCTGCAGTGATGCGGACGTTGTACCGGTCTGTTGTGGTGAAGAGGGAGCTTAGTTCTAAGGCAAAGCTGTCGATTTACCAGTCAATCTACGTTCCTACTCTCACCTATGGTCACGAGCTTTGGGTAATGACCGAAAGAACGAGATCGCGGATACAAGCGGCTGAAATGAGCTTTCTCCGTAGGATTGCTGGACTCACCCTCAGAGATAGGGTGAGGAGCTCAGTCATCCGGGAGAGGCTCAGAGTAGAACCGCTGCTCCTCCACATTGAAAGGAGTCAGTTGAGGTGGTATGGGCATCTGATTAGGATGCCTCCTGGACGCCTCCCACTTGAGGTGTTTCAGGCACGTCCCACTGGGAGGAGACCCCGGGGCAGACCCAGGACTCGGTGGAGAGACTATGTCTCCCAGCTAGTCTGGGAACGCCTTGGTATCCCCTCTGAAGAGCTGGAGCAGGTGGCTGGGGAGAGGGAAGTCTGGGCTTCTCTGCTTGAACTGCTGCCTCCGCGACCCGGACCTCCGGAAAAGCGGTAGAAGATGGATGGATGGATGGATGGATGGATGCAATACGAGACTACGAAACTACAACTCCCATAAGCACTATCTGCACACACAGGGTATCCTCATTGGTCCACTGTGGCTGTGGGTGCACTGTAGTCTGGCTCCACTGCCAGCCAGGTACACGGGAGAATGTTTTGTTGGTAATAGGAGCAAAGGACGAGACTGAGTGCTGAACCGGACACAGGTTTATTAGTGACACTCTGACTAGTCATGCGCATCCATCAGGCAGAGAGGGGGCCAAGAGAATGCCCCTCTCCCTCACAGCCTTCTTATACCCCGGGTGGCGGCGGAACCGGAAAGGTGGAGCCACCACCTGTGTCACACAATGACAGGTGCCCCCAAACCCCAACGCAACAGCGAAGTCACGGACAGAGTCGTGCTCCACTCCAAACTGGGTGAAGGAGAAGCCGCAGTGTGTCTGCTCCGTGGGTCAGCTTATTTTTTTGTGGCCAGTTTGGAGAAATGGCGATGAACAGACAGCAGCCGGCAGAACACACCTGTCCCCGCTCTCAGCCATCTGATCACTGGGGCTACTGCCCCTGATTTCCCATTGTCCCAGCGTGAGTAGCTATAACCTGTGCCCCCCCCCCCCCCAATTAGCTCCTGCCTCTGTGTTTAAATATGGTTGTTTTTAGAGCAAGAATCTTCCGTTTACAGTCCGCAGTTGTGCAAATTTAAGTTTTTGGATGACAGAGAGAAAAAGTGACTAAACTTTGATATGTTGTTGTAAAGAACAAATGAAGCTTCTTCTGAGTTGAGCTTTCATTCATCTGTGATTATCTATGACAGGGGTGTCCAACCATGTGCCATGGAGAGCCAAGACCCTGCAGGTTTTACCTCCAACCAGTGTCTTCAACAGCAGATTTCTGTGAACTTCTTCCCACTGATTGCTGATAAGTGAAAACACCTGCTGAAGAGACTGGGTAGAAGAGAAAACCTGCAGGGTCTTGGCTCTCCATGGCACATGGTTGGACACCCCTGATCTATGATATCTGTGATGTGCAGTAATTTCATGGAAGTAAAACCTCTAATTATGTATTTTTAATGTACTGGTCCAGGGGTGTCAAACATATGGCCCATGGGCCAAAAATGGACCACCCGAGGGGGGATCTTTACAATTGTTCATGTAAATTTGAGACATTTTTCTCCTTAAGATGAGATTTTTTTTAAGATAAGAAAAGATAGGATAAACCTTTATTAGTCCCACAATGGGGAAATTACAAGATTGCCGCAGCAACGGGATAGCAGCACTCAGAGCAATAGTAAATAAGATAATGAACAAGATTTAAAAAATTGGTGGAAAAACAGTATATATACATGTATATGCACTATATACTGTACACACAGTGCAAGAGCATTGCAGTTAAATGGTATTTACAGCATTACAGTTAAGTTAAATTACCCAGCAATATATAAATATAAATCCAGACAGTATATTTCACAGTTGAGGAAAGGCACCCTTATGAAGAATGTAAGAACTCTAGGGCCATCGTATGACAGAAAAGCACCCCATTTCTCAAGAATGCCTCAAGATGCTCTTGCAAATTGAACGGCAGCCATGAGAAGCTAGGCCTCCCTCCACGAATGTCTGTGAACTCCAGAATTCGTAGGAACTGGGAGATTTTTGCAAACCCAGTGCTCGTAAGAATCTTTGTGACCGTAGCTTGATTTACGTTAACACCATGGCCATGGAATTCAACCATGTTTGCGCACATTTCATCAAACTGATGTAAACCATGTCAACAGTGGTGGGAAAAAATGGCAGGAAATGCTTTTAATAGCATAGAAAACCACTATCTACAAAAAGCAATAAAGGATTAATAAAAAGTGAGGTACAGGGGAGGAACAAAACAGTGATGGAGAATTCAGACCTTGCTTTTATTCTCCTAGGCAGCTGAGTAGCTATAGTGTATTGTCTGGATTGTCCTGATAGATTTATTAATGTTGGGCAATCGGTTCATTTTTGCACAGTGTATTCTGAGAAGTGGAGCTCAAAGTTTATGACCGAGTACAGATTAGTCTGATGTAGGGCTGCACAATTAATCAAATTTTGATCGTGATCACGATTTTGGCTGCCACGATTAAATTAATGTGATTGTCAGTGATATTGACAGTTAAAATGCGGACTCTGCTGCTTATCAAATCAAGCATTTTCTCAGCCAACAGCCAGCTGACCCCCAGGGAGCGAATACACGTTAGGGCAACATTAAGCAGCAGAACTGACAAGCGAGTGCACCCTGTAGCGGCAGCCTTAAGTTTTCAATAGCGAACTGGTGTGATGGTGAAACACAAACCACATGTCAGGAGCAAAAGGTGACAGGATGGCTACACCTGGAGCCGAGGAGCTAGTGCCTCGAAAGGATCATCATCCATTGTCTGGACGTGTTTTGGATTCAGGGCAAGTGATGCTGACTAAAAAGAAATTATATGCAAAGAGCACCATAGAGCTGTGTCTGCACTGCAGGGCAACACAACTAACTTATTCAACCACCTTAAAAAACACCAGAAATACAAGTACAATAAATGCATGAAGGCTAAAGCAAATGTCACTTCACTAAATCACAGTCTGTGTCCGGCGCCGACCCAGGCAACCATAGTATCAACCCTGCACAGAGCTTCACCGTATCCATCCACCTCCCAAAGACAAGCTAAAGTAACTGATGCAATAGCATTTTGTTTGGCCAAAGACATGTGTCCACTATACACTGTATGAGCAATGAAGGCTTCAGAAACATGGTCAAAACACTGGATAAGAATTACCTGATCCCCAAGTGATTCTCCAAAGTCGTATTACCTGCGCTGTATGAAAAATACAGATGGATATCACAACTGTCAAATACTTTGCAACTACGACTGACCTATGGTTAAGCAGAATAATGGAGCCGTACCTGTCCCTGACAATTCGCTACAATGATGGAGATTTTAAAATGAAGAGTTGATTCTTGCAGACGTCGCTTTTCCCACAAGACCACACAGGAGAAGCTATAGCCTACGGACTGAGGGAAGTGCAATCATCTTAGAGCCTGCAGGAGGAGGGACTAGTCTGCATAACAACAGAGAGTGAATCCTATATCGTCAAGGCAGCTTCTCTAAATAAATGGATGAGGCTCCAGTGCTTTGGCCACAGGCTTCTGTTATGCATGTAAACCTGGTGATGAATGAGGCAAGATGGGGTAGCGTCGAACACAGCTCCATTGATGTTGAGAACAGCAGTTACACAGCAAGCAACTGGCGTGGGCATCTGGTGCAAGAGGCCATGCTATATTGGCTCGCCCTGCTATATAGGTCAGAGCGGTGACATGACAGGAAGTCGAGGTCACCACACTGCACTTCACAATAAAGTGCTGCCATAACATTTCCTTCCCCCTTTAGAAAGTCCAAAACCACTCATACAATCCAAACCCACCCAAATTTAGAACCCGAATCACACGCTAAAATAATGAAAGCTAATGTACTCAACTGGCCTAACGTCGTCGGCCTCCGTCGGTCTATGATGACCATGGAAGAGAATCCTAAACGTCTACTCTGCTGGAACAGCACCGCCTGTGGCTGAACAGGCCGATGCGCGAATGGCAGTCCCTGTCACACAGGTCGCACTTGTGGGTGGTCTCTGTGCTGCTGGGTCTGTGGCGGTTCTTCCTGCGGGTCCTTTTTTCATCTGCTGCAGCAGCCAGTCTCTCTTCACCCACCTTGAGCTGTCTGGTCAGGGTGCCTCTCCATTTGGAGCGGTCCGTTGCAAGGTCCTCCCAGCGCTCTGTGTTGATCTCCAGGGCCTTCATGTCTCTCTTGCAGACGTCTCTAAAGCGCAGCTGTGGGCGGCCAGCGTCTCTCCTGCCAGTTGCCAGTTCTCCGTAGAGGACGTCTTTGGGGATTCTGCCATCCTCCATACGGTGAACGTGGCCTAGCCAGCGGAGCCTGCGCTGCCTGAGTAGAGTGAACATGGAGGGAAGGCCGGCGCGGGACAGAACTTCTGTGTTGGGCACTTTGTCCTGTCAGGATATGTCCAGGATGTGGCGAATGCAGCGCAAGTGGAAGGAGTTCAGTCTCTTTTCCTGCCGGGCGTATGTTGTCCACGTCTCACTCCCATAGAGCAGTGTGCTGATGACACAGGCGTTGTACACTGCCATCTTCGTCTTGACAGAGAGTTTGGGATTCTCCCACACTCGTGTGGTGAGGCGAGCGAGTGTGAAGGCTGATTTTCCAATCGTCTTGTTGATCTCTGTATCAAGGGAGAGGTTGTTGCTGATCGTGGACCCCAGGTACGTGAACTGATTCACGACCTCCAGCTCGTAGTCGTCGATGGTGATGGTTGGTGGTGCTTCCGTGCCTTGCGCCAAGACGTTAGTCTTCTTCAGGCTGATGGTAAGCCCGAAGTCCTTGCATGCCTGGGAGAAGCGGTCCATCAGGGTCTGAAGCTCCTGCTGTGTGTGGGTTGCGACTGCAGCGTCGTCTGTGAACAGCATGTCTCTGATTAGAGCCTCGCGTACTTTGGTTCTGGCTTTCAGGCGGGCGAGGCTGAAAAGCCTGCTGTCAGATCTTGTGTGCAGGTAGATTCCCTCTGTTGCTGTGCTGAAGGCATGCCTCAGGAGCATAGCAAAGAAAATCCCAAAGAGGGTTGGCGCAAGTACACAGCCCTGTTTCACTCCGCTGCGTATGCTGAATGGCTCTGAGACGTTGCCATCGTGCTGCACTATCCCCTGCATGTTGGTGTGAAACGATTCGATGAGGCTTTGCAACTTCGGTGGGCATCCTATCTCAGAATCAGAAATCAGAATCAGAAAAAGATTTATTGCCAAGTACATTAACAGATCACTGATAACATACGAGAGAATTTGACTTGACACAGTAAATGAACCTGCATTTCCGTGCCGCGGCGCATCTGAAACGCGCCTGTCAGCAGGAGGGTACAGGTAGCATAAGCATAATACAATAGGAAGGAGGAAAAAAATCATTGATTCAGAATACTGGTTGCATAATCAATCAATATTATGATTACAAGGGAAAAAAAAAGCCCTCAATGCACATCGGCGGACCAAGATTTCACAGGACACAAAGAGAGCAGTGTGTGGATCTTTATTTATCAGTTCGTGGATCAATATGAGTGCACTGTTGAAGCAAGTGTTGTATCAGAAGAACAACAAGGACACTTTGGCAGGAGATGTTTTGTCTGGCTGCTCGCAACCGTCCTTGCGATTATCTGAGCAGCTGCTGTCCAAGGCCTTGTGCTCAATGTTTTGAAAAAACAGACTGCAGACAGCCAGGAGGAATTTTTATGGGGAAATTGAGCCAAATAGAACTGATCACAGAGAAGGAGCTTTATTTTCTTCTGTAGATTCAGTACTTAATCCTTCATTGCGGGGCGTTGAGTCCGTCGTGGATAGACCTAAGCGTGACCATGATGTAATCCACCTTCCGAGACAGTTCTCCATTTGTCGCTATCAGGGTCTTCTCCAATTTTTCAATTTGATGGATGCACCTCGCCTGGCCAGCATTTTGATAGATTGTATCCATCTTCAGCAATTTGCGGTACACCAGGACAATCCCAGTTCCAATCAGAACGATCCCGATCACCATTATTACGAAGACATGCAAATCTTCAATATCTTCGATAGAGAGATTAGTTAGGCACAAGATCCTCCAATTACTTGTGTCCCGTAAATAGCCCGCTGGAGCCGTCCCTGCGGGGCAGACAGCTTCCCCCGGAGCACTTTTCCTTGTTGAAAAAATAGTGTCAATTGTGTTCAAAGCCCAGCTTATTAATTCCATAATTTCTTTCGACGGTCAGCAGTTAGACGCAGACAGACAACAGCAAGCTGGGATCCAGTAGTTGGGGGGGAAGGAAAAAAAAAGTCAGAGCAAGAGAGAAGGAAAAGGCGTCTGCTCTCTTTGGAGGCGGAAGTGAAGTATCTTTGGCAGGATCTTGAAAAGGCCCTCTCTGCTGACCAGATCGAACGCTTTGGTGAGGTCGATGAAGGCGACATACAGGGGCATGTTCTGTTCTCTGCATTTCTCCTGGAGTTGGCGGATGGAGAATATCATGTCTACTGTCGATCGCTCAGCGCGGAAGCCACACTGAGACTCGGGGTAGACACGTTCGGCAATCTTCTGTAGACGAACGAGAACAACTCGTGCGTAGACTTTGCCAACAACGCTGAGGAGGGAGATGCCCCTGTAGTTGTTGCAGTCGCTTCTGTCCCCTTTGTTTTTGTAGAGGGTGATGATCTTGGCGTCCCTCATGTCCTGTGGTACGGCACCTTCCTTCCAACACTGGCAGAGGACGTCATGCAATGGCAGCAGTAGGGCGGTCTTGCAGTGCTTGATCAGGTCAGGGGGTGTGCCGTCGTTGCCGGGTGCCTTGCCAGCGGCCAAGCTATCAATGGCCTTGCTGAGTTCGTCGATGGTTGGCTCGGTGTCAAGTTCGTCCATGGATGGCAGGCAGTCGATGGCATCAAGGGCTGACGGTGTCACGGTGTTCTGTCTGGAGTAGAGGTCGGAGTAGTGTTCCACCTATCTCTCCATCTGCTTGTTCTTTTCTGTGATCATCTCCCCAGTGGAGGATTTGAGGGGGGCCGTCTTGCTCTGAGCCGGACCAAGTGCTTTCTTGATGCCATCGTACATACCACGGATGTTCCCTGTTATGGCAGCGGTTTGAATGTCTTGGCTGAGCTGAGTCCAGTACACGGCACAGCGCCGAGCAGTCTGCTGAACTTTGCTTCTCGCAGCCCTGAGAATCTGGAGATTCTTCTCGTTTGGGTACTTCTTGTACTCAGCAAGTGCTGAGCACTTGGCTTCAATGACGGGGGTCATCTCGGTCAACTTGGCATCAAACCAGTCCTGTGACTTCGAGGTCTTCCTCCCAAAGGTAGCCAAGGCTGTGCAGTGGACGGTGTTTCACAGCTCTTCCCACTTCTGCTTTGCAGATTCTCCTTCTTGTGGTACACCAAGTTCCTTCTCAAAGGTGGAGGCAAACTGCTCAACAAGTTCTGGTTGAGCCATCTTGCTGGTGTCAATCCGTGCCTTTCCAGGCTGTCTAGCACAATGGAATTTCTTCAGCTGCAGCTTGACCTTGCAACACACCAATGAATGGTCTGTGTCGCAATCTGCACTCTGGAACGAACGGGTGATTAGCACGTTCTTCAGTGAGGTGTGCCTGGTCAGGATCAAGTCCAGCTGGTGCCAGTGCTTTGAGCACAGATGTTGCCAGGAAACCTTGTGTTGGGGCTTGGTCTTGAAGAACGAGTTTGTGATGCACAGAACTCTTGCAGAACTCGAGCAGCCGCTGTCCGTTGTCGTTCATTCTGCCCACGCCAAAAGGTCCAAGACAGGAGGGCCAGGAGTCGTGGTCAGCACCCACTCTGGCATTGAAGTCTCCAAGGAGAATGAGTTGTTCAGAGTTGGGGATGATCCTGACAGTTGTTGCGAGATTCTCATAGAACTCGTCTTTTGCCTCTGGTGTGGCTGTCAGTGTTGGGGCATACACACTGACGAGGGTGACTGGGCCTTGAGTGGTGTTCAGGCGGAGGGTGAGGAGTCGTGCAGAGCCAGTGCTGCCTGGTTCCACCATCTTCAGCAAGGTGTTCTTCACTGCGAAGCCCACTCCGTGTTCCCTGTGTTCGTCACTGCCCTTTCCCTGCCAGTAGAACGTGTAGTCCTTCTCTCTCAGTGTGCCTGCGTCAGCCAACCGTGTTTCCTGGAGAGTGGCGATATCCACTCCCAGTCTCTTCAGCTCATTATTGATGATGGCAGTCTTCCTGGTGTCTTTGATGTCCTTGAGGTTAGCAGCGAGTCCTGTCATCATAGTGCGGACATTCCAAGTTCCCAGTTTTAGAGTTGGTCTCTTTTGTTTTATTGTCTTGCCTGGTGCGAAGGTTCTCAGCCTGCTGTTCGGACCTCTCCTCATCCCCATGCACCCATTGAGGAAAGCAAGCTGTGGCGGGACAACACCTTATTGGCTGGGGGCTGCCCAGCTTGAGGCGGGCGGTAGCTGTCCAGTGAGATCCGATGATCCCTCCCACCGTCGGAAACAACCCCTGGCGCCGCGCTCTACGCCAATTGAGTGGTGGCTTATAACCGGTAACTGTCATTCCCCGTGTTTTGTCTACGCCAAAGGCGAGGCTGGAGTGTCCTCTCCAGTGATCCGGTGTTCTACCTTCCAGCGGTGGGCGTTGGTAGGATTCAAGCCTGGGCAGGAAGATATGGAGGACAAGATGTTGCCCATGCAGCATGTCCCCCCTCTCCACGTCACTGATGAATCCAAAGGAACAGCAGGGCTGCTACAGTTTGGCACCAGCGCCGTTGCAGGAGCTGCCAGAATGATGTTGAGCACAACATAGAACTGCCTTAGGGGCTCCGACTCCGGATTTTTCCTCAGGGTTGACTCCCGAAGCCTTTCCCGTGACCGGGTATGCCGCAAGACAGCGGAGGTTTGAAATCAGGGTTTACCTTCCCCTAGATGGGCTACCTTCCCAGGTTGACGAGCCACCATCTACCCGAAGCGTCTGGTTTTAAGGCGCCAGAGATCCGCCGTCGCCCCTTCTCCTATTAGTAAAAGCAGTTCCTCCGGGCTTAGAGACTAAACCACACGGGCAGGCTAGGAGTTGGACTTAGTTGTCAGAGGCTTTTCGAGACGCACGCCATAAGGAGCATTTTATGAGCACTGGGAGCTTAACCCCAGTGCCGCTCCTGGCTATGACAACCTTGGAACGGGCCTAACACACTCACACAAAATAACCTAAAATAGAGCTGGTGGGTGGACTGCCACGCAGTCTGCACGGCATGGTGGATTATTCTGTCACTGGATAAACTAAAAATAAAAAGTCCTTCATTAAACTAAAAATATCTGCCGTACTCCAACACTAACACAATAATATACCCTATAACATAACATGGACATAAGAACACACAGAACTATAAACATAACTCTATAGTACAGTCACTTGGGTGGGAGAAGTAGAACCGGCATGGGGGGGCTCAGGGCAGCCCCTCAGCAAGTGTGCCCCTGGAAGCAGCAAGCCCCTGGGACAATAGCTGATCTTCTGGACAAAGCAGCTCGGTTTTCACACCTCCAACACCGACTCACGTCCAGCCTCGTCATCCGGAGCGTCCTCCTGGACACGCCGAAGCTGACTGGCATGCCTCGATGAGCTATCAGACAACCGGAAGTATGCGGCACCCAACTTCACCACTATCTGCAGACATACTTGGTGTTTTGCTGGCTGTCATTTGGCCCATCTTCGCCGTGGTTGTTCATCACCCCAAACCTGAACCAAGTCCAAAACCCTAAGTAGGGCTTGGCTTGGCCTGACGTGCTGCTGCTAAGCATGCAGTAACACCATGCTTGTCGGTCTGGCCCCGTCCTCTTCTAAAAATGTCGTAGTGGTCACCGTCGTAGATGCAGACCCCCCATCTCTCTGCGGCCAAGCTCTGGAGGCATCCAGGACTAGCATGGTGTCACTTGCCGACACAGGTGCCTTGCTGCCATGCTCAGTACCCCCCTTTGCCATGTCCTGAGCGCTGGCACTGAGACCTTTCTGCGCCGAACCTGAGTGAAACTGGTCCTGCTTGACCGCTAGAGTGTCCGTTAGCTCTTCGTCCCACACAACGCCCTCTTCGACTACTGGAACTGGAGGGTTCCAGCAGCCACAACCCGACCATTCGTTCCTGGTACCATCTTTAATGGCGAAACCCAGTCCGTAAAACAGGTCACAGCCCATGATGTTATTGCCGCATGCTGCCACGTGGAATGTGAAGTCAACCATCTTCGCAGACTTGTAACGAACCGTTAACTCCAAAGTCCCAGCCGTGCACAGCCTGCCACCTCCATAACCATACAACAGCGCTGGGTTACCTTTAATCCTGTAGTGGGGGAAGAACTTCTTCAACGTGGCCCAATTCAGCATCGACCCCACCGCCACCGTGTCAAGCAACAGTGGCACCTCCACGCCGTCTAACTCCACTGAGCAATACGTGTACCTGTTTGAGCTGGGGGGACACCATATGGATGGTTGACGCGGGCGAGCAGAGTGATTTCTTCTGTGGGCTCCCCGGCTCAGATAAGCGGCACACTCTAGCATAATGGTTCTAGCGTCCACATCTGCTACAACGTTTTCCTCTTGCCGGGCAGCCCTTTGCCTTATGGTGGTGTGTCGTGGATCCACAACCATTTACATGGGGGTCTTCCCGGGGCAGACCTTCGGCTGGTAGCATTGGTTTCCGTAACATCGTCATCCAAGCTATCCGAGTCCGTGACATTTGCTGTAGCAGGTGGCCCCGGTGGCCGCTGTAACTGATGCCAGTTTAGCTCCGAGGTTAGCTTGTCTGCGGCCTCCAACTGGAGAGCTAGCTCAACAGCTCTGGCTAATGTTAAGTCATTTGGCGCTGTAAGCAGCCTAGCCCACAATGCAGCGTTGCACATGTGTTCTGCTAGCTGGTCACGCAACATTTCATCTTCCAACTGTCCAAAGCTGCACTCACTAGCTAGCTGCATCAAGTTGGCGAAAAACTGGTGGATGGGCTCACCTACCCGTTGATGTCAATACCAAAAACGAATCCTCTGGACAGTCACGCTGTCGCGAGTGTGAAAATGGTTGGCTAGCAGCTTCACGATGTCCTCAAACAAGTCTGATGCGCTGAGCATCCCCAGGACTCACTGGCCCTCAATACCCAGGTTATGGACGAGAAGTGCACATGCCCTTAGCTTGTTGAGCTGCCCGAGGTCCAGCACGGTGATGTAGGCTTGAAAAGCCTCAAACCAGCGTGGCCAAGGCACCGGCGGTTCATCCAGGAGCTCAAGGAAGAGACGGAGTGGTGTTATGCATGCCTCCATGAGTTAATCCTCAATCACCAAATGTTACGTATGTAAATCTGGTGATGAATGAGGCAAGATGAAGTAACGTCAAACACAGCTCTATTGATGTTGAGAACAGCAGTTACATGGCAAGCACCTGGCATGGCCATCCAGCACAAGACAATGTGCTATGTCAGCTCGCCCTGCTATATAGGGCAGTGCGGTGACGTGACAGGAAGTCGACATCACCACACTGCACTTCACAATAAAGTGCCGCCATAACAGCTTCATCTAGCAATTGGTAAGTAGGATGAATAAAAATAATTGAATTTTATGCAATCTGTGTTTTTCCTAAAGTTAATGAATAGTCGTAATTAATAATCATGATTTCAATATTGATCAAAATAATTACGATCATCATTTTGGCCGTAATTGTGCAGCCTTAGTCTGATGTGTAAAATGCAGTGAAGAAGACATAATATGGCAGGATTTAACTGGCCCACAAACTGTCAAAGAAAACATCAGAAAATAAAGGCCCTGTGATAACAACGATAAAAGCTGAAAAGAAATGCAAACTATGCACATGAGCATTAGCAGCACATTTACACAACCAAAAATTAATCTGCAAACTACCACTTTCATATCATTTTATTTCCCTAAAGCATTTAAAACTGCCATAGTTTTCCCATAGTTATTACTTTTTGTTCAAATGTAGAAGAAGCCACAAAAGGTGTTTATTTGCTCCCCTCTGCTCTGTCCTGAGGAAACATAATATTTTATTGTACCATTATGCAGATGATTGTCCACTTTATATGCCTTTCAAGCTGCATGAGACATCTGCAGTTAGCACTTTGTTGGACTGTCTTAATGATGTAAAAGCTTGGATGGCACTGAATTTTTTTTAAGCATTGATAAAAAAAAAAACACTGAAGTAATTGTGATTGGTCCCAGTGGTACTGGTAAAACTGATCACTTGGACCTGGATCCATTGGCATCATTGGCAAAGCCCACGGTGACAAACTTAGGTGTGAAAATGGACTGTGACTTAAAACTTGATAAATATACTAACAACAAAAGACAACAAAGGCACTTTATAAATAAACCTGGTATGATATGGAATAGTTTACCTGCTTTGAGAAGGAGTCATCCACGTCTCCCGCATCGTCTGAACCCTGTTGACCCACTGATCCCTGACCCTGTGGCTGACGCTCATCAAACGAGTACTTCAGGAAGGAAATGTAGAGCAGATTAGAAGCTGCAATCATTGTGCTGAACATGGTGGTACTGTTGTCCTCTTTTGGATGTCTCCGTACCTGCATCCTCATGTTGGACAGGATGATGCGGCGTGTCATCCTGCTCTCTGAGGCAGAGCTGCGAAGCCTCTCGAAGTTCTTGTTCATGCGGTACTGTCTGAATGCCGTCTGGATCGTCTTCGCTGCCCGCCTGGACACAAATGGGCCCCCATACTTCCTCTCCAGCATCTCCACCTTCCAGAGAGCATGATTACATAGGGCCATTACTCAGAAGGAAAGCAGGAAGTTGTCAAAATGAATTTAATATAATTTATCATGTATCATTGGAGGCATACAAAATGGTATCTGTAGCAAATGGGACATCCTGGTTGCCAACATTTTTCTTTGATACGGCCATGCTGCTAATGTTTATGCAGGTGTAACACAGCCTATGTCCAGCATGATAGGTCATGTTATTGAATTTTAAAGCCTACATTTGTGACCCGTGCTGGCAAAATGAGTCACTTTGAGGAAATTATCAAAACTGAGGTAATGTTTTTTCCATATTCTGTATTGAAAGACCTTCAAAATGATACTTAATTTGTATGAAGTGCACAAAAATGGAACCGGAAAAAGACGATTTGTTTATGTTTTGGCTAGGATAAAAACTTGTGTTTGATCGGTTGGGAGTTACGTCTTCTGCAAAAACATGTATTTTTAGAAAGTACGTTTTCTAAGGTTTCCAATGATACCAGGCACTCATAGGGGTTTTCCCGGGACTTGCCACTGGCAAACAAAGAAAGAGTCATGGTTTATGACTTCTCGTGCCTGCAGCTCGTAATGATGCAGTGCGCATTCCGACTCATTTTGCCAGCACGGGTCACATTTATCATCTTTACTGTCATTTTTTTTTATTGATAAAAATATTGTGACCGTTTTATCGTCCAGCTTCAGCATTAACCATATGATAACAGTATACTTTGCCTTGAGAGATTGCAACAATTTTTGATCTTTGGGATCGTTTGGGAGATCCTTGTTGGTTTTGGACTGAGTCGAAACTTTGAGGAGACCGTGGCAACTGTGAAGATCACTGAAATCATTGATAGATCAAAAAATTGGTTAGCTCTCTCAGCAGTCTCTCAATGATCTCCACCCCTGTGTATGGGGGAGGGGGTGAAAAGTGCAGTGCTTGCTCTTAGGGGTCTCTGCTGGGTTCTATAAACTAAGAGTGTGGCCTAAACCCTCTCTTTTCAGTAAAGTGCCTTGAGACGACCTGTGTTGTGATTTGGCGCTATATAAATAAACTGAATTGAATTGAATTGAAATAGTGGTCAAATTTGACCAAATGTGGTTTAAGATAGACAAGATAAGATAAGATAAACTTTATTGTCCCTCAAGGGGTAATTTGTCTTGGGCTTGACACCCGTGCTGCAACCACACAATCCACACATAGACAATGGATGTAGTACATAATAAATGAAATAAAACCCAATAAATAATACAAGTACATACATACATAAGACATACATACATATGGTTCCAAGGCTGTCATAGCCAGGAGTGGCACTGGGGTTAAGTTCCCAGTGCTTATAAAATGCTCCTTATGGCGTGCGTCTCAAAAAGCCTCTGACAACTAAGTCCAACTCCTAGCCTGCCCGTGTGGTTTAGTCTCTAAGCCCGGCAGAACTGCTTTTACTAATAGGAGAAGGGGCGAGGGTGGATCTCTGGCGCCTTAAAACCAGATGCTTCGGGTAGATGGTGGCTCATCAATCTGGGAAGGTAGCCCATCTACGGGAAGGTAAACCCTGATTTTAAACCTCCGCTGCCTTGCGGCACACCCGGTCACGGGAAAGGCTTCGGGAGTCAACCCTGAGGAAAAATCTGGAGTCGGAGTCCCTAAGGCAGTTCTCTGTCATGCTCAACATCGTTCTGGCAGCTCCTGCGACGGCGCTGGTGCCAAACTGTAGCAGCCCTGCTGTTCCTTTGGATTCATCAGTGACGTGGAGAGGGGGGACATGCTGCATGGGCAACATCTTGTCCTCCATATCTTCCTGCCCAGGCTTGAATCCTACCAACGCCCACCGCTGGAAGGTAGAACACCAGATCACTGGAGAGGACACTCCAGCTTTGCCTTTGGCTTAGACAAAACACGGGGAATGACAGTTACCAGTTATAAGCCACTGCTCAATTGGCGTAGAGCGCGGCGCCAGGGGTTGTTCCCGACGGTGGGAGGGATCAGCAGATCTCACTGGACAGCTACCGCCCGCCTCAAGCTGGGCTGCCCCCAGCCAATAAGGTGTTGTCCTGCCACATCCTGCTTTCCTCATTGGGTGCATGGGGATGAGGAGAAGTCCGAACGGCAGGCTGAGAACCTTCGCACCAGGCAAGACAACAAAACAAAAGAGACCAACTCTAAAACTGGGAACTTGGAACATCCGCACTATGATGACAGGACTCGCTGCTAACCTCAAGGACATCAGCGACACCAGGGAGACTGCCGTCATCAATAATGAGCTGAAGAGACTGGAAGTGGATATCGCCACTCTCCAGGAAACACGGTTGGCTGATGCAGGCACACTGAGAGAGAAGGACTACACGTTCTACTGGCAGGGAAGGGGCAGTGACGAACACAGGGAACACGGAGTGGGCTTCGCAGTGAAGAACACCTTGCTGAAGATGGTGGAACCAGGCAGCAATGGCTCTGCACGACTCCTCACCCTCCGCCTCAACACCACTCAAGGCCCAGTCACCCTCGTCAGTGTGTATGCCCCAACACTGACAGCCACACCAGAGGCAAAAGACGAGTTCTATGAGAATCTCGCAACAACTGTCAGGATCATCCCCAACTCTGAACAACTCATTCTCCTTGGAGACTTCAATGCCAGAGTGGGTGCTGACCACTACTCCTGGCCCTCCTGTCTTGGACCATTTGGCGTGGGCAGAATGAACGACAACGGACAGCGGCTGCTCGAGTTCTGCACATATCATGATCTGTGCATCACAAACTCGTTCTTCAAGACCAAGCCCCAACACAAGGTTTCCTGGCGACATCCACGCTCAAAGCACTGGCACCAGCTGGACTTGATCCTGACCAGGCGCACCTCACTGAAGAACGTGCTAATCACCCGTTCGTTCCAGAGTGCAGATTGCGACACAGACCATTCATTGGTGTGTTGCAAGGTCAAGCTGCAGCTGAAGAAATTCCATCATGCCAGACAGCCTGGAAAGGCATGGATTGACACCAGCAAGATGGCCCAACCAGAACTTGTTGAGCAGTTTGCCTCCACCTTTGAGAAGGAACTTGGTGTACCACAAGAAGGAGAATCTGCAAAGAAGAAGTGGGAAGAGCTGCGAAACACCATCCACCGCACAGCCTTGGCTACCTTTGGGAGGAAGACCTTGAAGTCACAGGACTGGTTTGATGCCAAGTTGACCGAGATGACCCCCGTCACTGAAGCCAAGCACTCAGCACTTGCTGAGTACAAGAAGTACCCAAACTAGAAGAATCTCCAGATTCTCAGGGCTGTGAGAAGCAAAGTTCAGCAGACTGCTCGGCGCTGCGCCAACGAGTACTGGACTCAGCTCAGCCAAGACATCCCTGCCATAACAGGGAACATCCGTGGTACTTTTTTTTTTATTTATTACTTATTTTGTACCCGTAGGTAGATTTGTTTTGCAGTCTGGTGACAAGCCACCAGCTGCCGGTCGCTGCGTGTGCAAGCGCCCCTTATCCCTAACCTGCATGTTTTTGGCATGTGGGAGGAAACTGGAGAAATCCCGGAGTAAACCCACGCAACACGGGGAAAACATGCAAACTCCACACAGATCACTGTTGGCCGGGGGCAGGGATCGAACCCACGATCTCACGATCCCCGCGATCCCCCGGCCGAGGGTGCCAAAAATAGGATGCCCACCAAAGTTGCAAAGCCTCATCGAATCGTTTCACACCAACATGCAGGGGATAGTACAACACGATGGCAACCTCTCCCTTGATACAGAGATCGACAAGAGGATTGGAAAATCAGCCTTCACACTCGCTCGCCTCACCACACGAGTGTGGGAGAATCCCAAACTCTCTGTCAAGACGAAGATGGCAGTGTACAACGCCTGCGTCATCAGCACACTGCTCTATGGGAGTGAGATGTGGACAACATACACCCGGCAGGAAAAGAGGCTGAACTCCTTCCACTTGCGCTGCATTCACTGCATCCTGACATCCTGGACATATCCTAGCAGGACAATGTGCCCAACACAGAAGTTCTGTCCCGTGCCGGCCTTCCCTCCATGTTCACTCTACTCAGGCAGCGCAGGCTCCGCTGGCTAGGCCACGTTCACCGTATGGAGGATGGCAGAATCCCCAAAGACGTCCTCTACAGAGAACTGGCGACTGGCAAGATTGACGTTGGCCGCCCACAGCTGCGCTTTAGAGACGTCTGCAAGAGAGACATGAAGGCCCTGGAGATCAACACAGAGCGCTGGGAGGACCTTGCAACGGACCGCTCCAAATGGAGAGGCACCCTGACCAGACAGCTCAAGGCGGGTGAAGAGAGACTGACTGCTGCAGCAGATGAAAAAAGGACCCGCAGGAAGAACCGCCACAGCTCCAGCAGCACGGAGACCACCCACAAGTGCGACCTGTGTGACAGGGACTGCCATTCGCGCATCGGCCTGTTCAGCCACAGGCGGTGCTGTTCCAGCAGAGCAGACGTTTAGGATTCTCTTCCATGGTCATCATAGACTGACGGAGGCCGACGATACATACATAAATATATAACAGCAGTCATTAAGAACAGGAGTTATAAGTGTCCCTGACCTATTTATCTGAGTTTAAAAGTTTTACTGACGTTGGGATAAATGAGTTCTTGTATCTATTGAACCTGCACTTGGGGACTCTGTATCTCCTCCGTGAGGGCAGCTGCACATATTCATTGTTTAGTACATGGCTCATGTCACTGATTATTTTTTGAGCTTGTCTACAGGCTGCCTGGTCGTTTAAGATCTGCATGGGTAAATACTCTTTAACTCCAATAATTTTCCAGGCTGTATGAATTAAATGCAACCCTCTGTTCTTTAGTTTCACAGAGAGGTTGCCAAACCAAGCTGTAATGCTGTATTTAATACAGCTCTCCAACACAGCCTGGTAAAATATTACCATAATCCTTTTATCAACGCCATGTATTCTCAATCTACGCAAGAAATGCAGCCGCTGTTGTAGTCGACTACAGAGGTAATCAATATGTGTGCTCCAGGTTAATGAATTGTCAATAAATACTCCCAAATATTTATAGGAACTAACCTGTGTTATAGTGTGGTTGTGGATGACCACAGGCTTGTGGTCACCAACTCCCTGAGGGTCAAACACCATCTCCTTTGTTTTATCAGTATTCAAAATAAGATGACGGTCATCACACCAATTGACAAACCCCTGAATTTCTATAAAATAGCTTGACAGATCATGGGTCTTTTTAAGTAGTTTATTGTTTAGTTTAGTGGTTTATTTTTTAACCACAGGGATCCAAGCGCTGCAACACTGATGGAAGAAGTGTGTGGACTGAGGGGCAGACTATGTTGTAAAGTGAACCATATTTGGTCAAATTTGACCACTATGAACTTTTCAGCCCCTCCTCATATAGGGGGTATAACCGTATGTAGTCATTGTCATCATTTATACTCATGCGCTGACTTCAATGCATTGTTCTGTCCCCAAAATAGGTTTCTCTGCGTGTAGAGTGATTTTTTTTTTTTATTTTGTATACTTTATTGATCCCCAGAGGGGAAATTGAGGGCATCCACCTGGATGGATGAAGCAGCCACGGTACGGCGCTATCCCTTTACCATTCACACACACATTCACAACTAGGGCCACTTTTACAGTCTCCAATTAACCTAACCTGCATGTTTTTGGCCTGTGGGAGGAAACCGGAGAACTCCCGGAGTAAACCCACGCAGACACGGGGAGAACATGCAAACTCCACACAGATCACTGTTGGTCAGGGGCTGGGATCGAACCAGGGATCCCATGGCCAAGGGTGAGTTGCTGTGCTGCCACAGTGCTAACAGAAAATTTTACTACAATCACTGTAACAGAGAGAAGACACGGAAGGAGATTGCGAGTATGACCACTGAACTGTCACCACCACTGTGATGGCCCCCTCCATGGGAAATTAGTTAGTGGTGCAGGTCATGACACCATTAGGGTATACCTCCACTCCTAGCCAAGTCGCTAGGGAGAAATTCCTCTCTGGCTCAGTGGCAGAGCAGGAGGTGGTTGGGATCCTGGTGTCATGAATTCAATTGCCAGCCTGGGACATGAGGGGGATGTCTGCCTTGCTGTGAGCAGAAGAGACCAGGTGAATGCCTACCTTGCCTAAGAAAAGGGTGAAAGTGTCTAGGTTCATACACCTTGGCATGGGGCTGAGATGGACCTAAATGATCCCAGGCTGAACTAGGCTATTCTGGCCTTGGCCCAGTCACTGGGGCTGTAACAACCACCATTTGACAATCTGTAGCAGGGTGAGTACAAGTCATGCAAATGTTATTATCTGTGAACATCTCTGGTTAAACTCCCTCCGATTTGGTTGACTGTCTGTCCAACTTCCTTTGGAAGTGGTAAAATGGAGAATGAGCTGAGAAGTGTAGCATCATCTGGCTTTGGCTCGTCAATAAAATTATCCTTCATCTTAAAGACATTATTTCACCCAGGAAAAGGCTAGTCAAGAATTGCTTTTTCCTCTCAGCACCACTGTGGAGAACACATTCCTTTGTAAAGAGGTACAAGAGATAAGGATTCCATCACGTGCAAGGGACAGATTAGTTCACATCATAAATAAACTGAAAACTCTCTTCCTCCAGACTGTTTTATGGGTTAATAAAACGTTGACAAAGAACAGGCATCCCATAAACTTTAAATGCATTTCCTAAGGCCCTAGGATTATCCACAGCTCGACACTACCCCTTGTGGACATCTCTGGAATAGACATTCACTTTTGACTTTACATGCTGAACCAAGTTTTTGACTGAACATTAAACACAGATATTGTGGAGTTCCACATAGTGCAGGAAGTCGGTGATCCACCTGCAGAGAGAGTCAGGCACGTTGAGCAGGGACAGCTTGTCCTGGAGCAGAGCGGGGCAGATGGTATTGAATGCAGAGCTGAAGTCCACAAACAGGATCCTGACGTAGGTTCCCGGGGAGTCCAGGTGCTGCAGGATGGAGTGGAGGGCCAGGTTGACTGCGTCGTCCACAGACCTGTTGGCTCTGTAGGCGAACTGCAGCGGGTCCAGGAGGGGAGTGGTGATGGTCTTGAGGTGGGGCAGGACCAGGCGCTTAAAGGACTTCATGACTACAGAGGTGAGCGCTACAGGTCTGTAGTCGTTAATTCCATTGATCCGTGGCTTCTTGGGGACAGGGACGATGGTAGAGGTTTTGAGGCAGGCCGGCAGGTGGCATGACTTCAGGGAGGTGTTAAAAATGTCTGTGAAGACAGGAGTCAGCTCCTCCGCACAGTGTCTCAGGGTGGAGGGAGACACGCCGTCCGGACCGGGGGCCTTGCGCGGGTTCAGTCTGGAGAACTGTCTGTGCACGTCCTGCTCACTGATGGCAAGGGCAGGGGGGGGAGGAGGGGGGGCGCCTTTGATGAAGTGGGGACCATGGAGGCAGTGACGCTGGGGGGAGGGGGGGAGTTGGGCACAGCTGACGAGGTGTCAAAACGGGCATAGTGTTGGGACAGTCTTTGACAAAGGGCTTTGCCATCCTGTCCTTTAGAAGCCTGAGGCCGATAGTTGGTGATTTGCCTCAGTCCTGTCCACACAGAAGCAGAGTCGTTAGCAGTGAACTGCTGCTGGTACAGATTTAGCTCTCCTCAGCTCTCTGCTAAACCGGTATTTGGCCTCCTTGTAGCAGTCCCTGTCTCCACTTTTCAACGCTGCTTCCTTCTCCTTCCTGATCTGTCTGAGCTTAGCTGTGAACCAGGGCTTGTCGTTGGAGTAACTCACCCTGGTGCGCGATGGAAGAATGCACTCCTCACAAAAGTGGATATATGAGGTCACAGTGTCCGTGTACTCATCCAGATCATGCGTGGCTCCTTTAAACATGTCCCAGTCAGTTGTTTCCAAGCACATGCGCAGCTCCTCCACAGCTTCACTGGTCCATTTCCTCGTAGAGCTCACAACAGGTTTAGTGAGCTTCAGTCTCTGTCTGTATGTGGGAATCAGGTGGACCATCACGTGATCAGATAGTCCGAGCGCAGCGCGGGGAACAGCGCGATACGCGTCCTTAACTGTAGTGTAACAGTGATACAGCGTGTTCTCTCCTCTGGTGGGGCATTTAATAAACTGTTTGTATCGGGGGAGTTCGTGGCTCAGGTTGCTCTGGTTAAAGTCGCCAAGCACAATAACCAGAGAGTCCGGGAAGGTCCGCTCCGCTTGCTGAATGTGATCCGCAAGTGCGTGCTGAGCCTCGTGCACGTCCGCGTCGGGCGGGACGTAAACAGCGGCCAGAATGAATGAATTGAACTCACGCGGGGAATAAAATGGCTTGCAGTTGATGAATAAATATTCCAGAGCAGGAGAACAGTGTTGGGAGATCACAGTTACATCGGAGCACCAGCTGCTGTTGATGTAGAAGCAGACTCCTCCGCCTGTGGTCTTGCCAGAGAGCCCCATGTCTCGGTCAGCACGAAATCCCTCGAGGAGGAGCACGCTGTCCGGTGTCTTTTCCTTGAGCCAGGTCTCAGTGAAGCAGAGGGCACACGAGGTGGAGAGGTCCTTAAATCGCATCAGCAGTCTCAGCTCATCTACCTTGTTATAAAGTGAGTTGACGTTGGACAGAAAGATCCCAGGCAAAGCCGTGCGCGTGCCTCTCCTGCGAAGCCGCACCAGGGTGCCCGCTCGTCTTCCTCTCTTTCGCCGTCTCACTTTTTGGGCTAAAAAGTGAACCAGATCAGCGGCAGGAGCCAAAAAAACTGGGAGTAGGTCTGTGGGAGTGAAAGGCCTGATATTTAGTAGCTCTTCACGGGTGTAAGAGCAGGCAGACACACAATTGACGAACAAAAACAAACAAAACAAAGCGCAGCGAAGCACCATGGCGACCACTGTGGGCGCCATCTTGGATCTAGAAAATTGATGAAAATTGATGAGTATTGATGAATTTTCAGTAGTAAGATGTGTGTATCAGGTTGCCAAAACGTTCCTTAACTCATATGGCTGGGATGACAGTGGGAAGGCAAGGGGCGGTGGAGTGATGATGTACGTCAATAACAACTGGTGCAGACCGGGACATATCACTGTTAAACAACAACACTGCAACAAAGACATTGAGTTACTAGCTGTTAGCATGCGGCCTACATATCTCCCGAGGGAATACTCACACGTGATCTGCATTGTTATTTATGCAAATCCGACGGTGAACGCTGGGACAGCGCATGACGTCATCCACTCAGTAACTGGCAGTCTGCAGACAGAACACCCAGATGCTCTTCTCCTCATCTCAGGCGATTTCAACCATATTTCACTGTCTCCCATTCTACCCACGTTTACCCAGTATGTCACATGCCACACTAGAGACAATAAAACACTGGACTTATTCTATGCAAACACTAAGGAGGCGTACACTTCATCACAACTCCCCCCACTCGGGAGATCGGATCACAACTTGGTTCATCTCCTGCCGGTGTACAAACCCCTAGTGCACAGACAACCTCCGGTCATGTGCACAGTGAAGTTATGGTCTGAGGAGGCAATGGACGCTCTAAAGGACTGTTTTGAAACCACTGCCTGGGAGCAGCTCTACGATCCACATGGTGAGGAAATCGATGGCCTCACTCACACCATCACGGACTACATCAGCTTCTATGTGGACAACACTGTACCCACCAAGACCATACGGTGTTGTTCGAACAACAAACTCTGGATCAACCCTGAGATAAAAACACTTCTGAGAGAGAAGAAGAGGATCTTCAGGTCGGGGAACAGGGAGATGCTGAAGTCCGTACAGAGAGAGCTGAGGAGGAAGATCAGAGAAGGCAAGGACAGCTTCAGGAAGAAGGTGGAGGACAAGCTGCAACAGAGCGACATCGGTGGGGTCTGGAGAAACCTTAAAACCGTCTCTGGGCTCCAGAATACCTCCCCCTAGGCCACGGGGGGCAGGGAGTGGGCGAACAATCTGAACCTGTTTTTTAATAGGTTTGACCAACTGCCCTCCCCCCCGACTGCACAACAACCACTGCTGCCTCTGAAGACATCGAGTCCTGCTGCCCACACCCCACTCCACCAACACCCCCCCCCACTCCCAACACACAGCCCCCCAACATGACCCTCACTAAGACCCAGGTGAGGACGGAGCTGAGGAAGATCAAGGCGAGGAAGGCGTCGGGACTGGACGGCATCAGCGCAAAGCTCCTCAAGTCCTGTGCAGATCAGCTGTGTGCGATTGTGGCGCTCATCTTCAACATGAGCCTGAAGCTGGGGAGGGTACCACAGCTGTGGAAAACATCTTGTGTGGTACCTGTACCAAAGACTTCCCGCCCCAAAGATCTGAACAGCTACAGACCAGTGGCCCTGACGTCCCACATGATGAAGACCCTGGAGAGACTACTCCTTGCTCACCTCCGCCCCCTGGTGGGACCAGCAATGGATCCACTCCAGTTCGCCTACCGGCATGGCATTGGGGTGGAAGAGGCAGTGATCTTCCTCCTTCACCATTCTCTGTCCCACCTGGAGAAGCCCGGGAATGCGGTGAGGATCATGTTCTTTGACTTCTCCAGTGCTTTCAACACCATCCAACTGATGATCCTGAAGGACAAGCTGCTGTGCGCAGGGGTGGACCAGCACCTGTCATCATGGATCCTGGACTACCTCACTAACCGGCCACAGTTTGTGAGAACCTGGGACTGTGTGTCCGACATGATCATCGGTAGCACGGGGGCCCCCCAGGCAACGGTTTTGGCTCCCTTCCTGTTCACCCTTTATACTGCGGACTTCTCACACAACACAACACACTGCCATCTACAGAAGTTCTCTGACGACTCTGCAATCGTCGGCCTCATCTCCAACGGAGATGAAGCTGAGTACAGAGGACTTATCCAGGACTTCGTGAACTGGTGCCATCGGAACTGCCTCCAGATCAACGCGAGGAAAACTAAGGAGCTGGTGGTGGACTGCCGCAGGCAAGGACAACCCCTCACAGCACCAGTAAACATACAGGGAACAGACATTGAGATGGTGACATCCTACAAGTACCTGGGTGTTCATTTGAACAATAAACTAGACTGGTCACACAATACCGACGCACTCTACAAGAAGGGGCAGCGCAGGCTGTTCCTACTGAGGAGACTCAGGTCTTTTGGTGTACAAGGGGCGCTGCTGAAGACATTCTACGACACAGTGGTGGCATCAGCCATCACTTTTGGAGTGGTCTGCTGGGGCAGTGGCATTAACAGCAGCCGATAGGAAGAGACTGAACAAACTGATCAAGAAAGCTAGCTCTGTCCTGGTGCAGCGCCCTGACCCAGTGGAGGAGATAGGAGAGAGAAGGATGGTGGCTAAACTGTCATCTCTGCTGGAGTCCGAGTCCCACCCTATGCAGGACATACTGAACGCATTGAGGAGCTTATTTAGCAGCAGACTACATCATCCTAGGTGCGCAACCGAGAGGTTTCGCAGGTCCTTCCTACCTACGGCTGTCAGACTGTATAACCTAAGCAGGGCTGCTCGCAGAGATAGCAAAAAAAACGTGACGACCTAATAGTATTGAATGCAAAAGATGCAATAGACTTACACAATGGTCCCCTCCAGTATATACAACTAGGACAATATCGGTCGCTACGGAGGGTGACAATATATATGGGTACATATTCATACTATGTAGGATAAATAAGTAGACGGTTATGCTGTTTATTCCATCTTGCTACAATGCTCTGCACTTTAAGATAAGATAAGATAAGATAAGCCTTTATTAGTCCCACAATGGGGAAATTCCAGGATTGCAACAGCACAGGGATACACTCAGAGCAACAATCAGAAGGCAAGAAAAAACAAGAACAGCTAGTAAACATATGTACATATTACTATAAATATATATATATATATATATATATATATATATAGACACACAGTGCGGAGCATTATGGTTGGTGAATGTGCAGCAGAAAGTCTAAGCTCTCTCTCCGCGGATGCGGCGGGCCAGCTGGAAGTCTTTGGGCATGATGGTGACCCTCTTAGCGAAGAAGAGACCCACCAGGTAGGCCTCGCTGGTCTCCTGCAGAGCCATGACGGCGAAGCTCAGGAAGCGCAGGTCGGTCTTGAAGTCCTGAGCGATCTCCCTCACCAGGCGCTGGATGGGCAGCTTACGGATGAGCAGCTCCGTGGATTTCTGGTAGCGACGGATCTCTCTCAGAGCCACGGGCCTGTGACGGTGAGGCTTCTTCACTCCGCCGGTGGCCGGAGCGCTTTTCCGAGCAGCCTTGGTGGCTAGCTGCTTCCTGGGGGGCTTTTTCCTCTAGTAGATTTTACGGGCGGTCTGCTTGGTTCTTGCCATCGCTCTTTATTATTCTGTCTTATATTTCTTGCACGCCGCCTAAACTCCAGCCCGGCACCCGCGTCGTTTTCGCTACAGTTCCCGGTATGTCGAGTTTCATCGTTAGCACCGGGTGGCGGTTGAGTGCTAGCTAGCACTAGCTCTTCCTGCTGTAGCGTCTCCTGCTGTAAACAGTGGCTCCGTCCGCCGACTCGGGAGACCTTTGGGGCGATCTGTGTGTCCGTGATACAGTGGGGTAAAAAACTATTTAGTCAGCCACCAATTGTGCAAGTTCTCCCACTTAAAAGATGAGAGAGGTCTCCAATTTTCATCATAGGTATACCTCAACTATGAGAGACAAAATGAGAAAAAAAAAATCCAGAAAATTACATTGTCTGATTTTTAAAGAATTTATTTGCAAACTATGGTGGAAAATAAGTATTTGGTCAATAACAAAAGTTCATCTCAATAATTTGTTATATACCCTTTGTTGGCAATGACAGAGGTCAAACGTTTTCTGTAAGTCTTCACAAGGTTTTCACACACTGTTGCTGGTATTTTGGCCCATTCCTCCATGCAGATCTCCTCTTGAGCAGTGATGTTTTGGGGCTGTCGCTGGGCAACACAGACTTTCAAATCATTCCAAAGATTTTCTGTGGGGTTGAGATCTGGAGACTGGCTAGGCCACTCCAGGACCTTGAAATGCTTCTTATGAAGCCACTCCTTCGTTGCCCGGGTGGTGTGTTTGGGATCATTGTCATGCTGAAAGACCCAGCCACGTTTCATCTTCAATGCCCTTGCTGATGGAAGGAGGTTTTCACTCAAAATCTCACGATACATGGCCTCATTCATTCTTTCCTTTACACGGATCAGTCGTCCTGGTCCCTTTGCAGAAAAACAGCCCCAAAGTATGATGTTTCCACTCCCATGCTTCACAGTAGGTATGGTGTTCTTTCTCCTCCAAACACGACAAGTTGAGTTTTTACCAAAAAGTTCTATTTTGGCTTCATCTGACCATATGACATTCTCCCAATCCTCTTCTAGATCATCCAAATGCTCTCTAGCAAACTTCAGATGGGCCTGGACATGTACTGGCTTAAGCAGGGGGACACGTCTGACACTGCAGGATTTGAGTCCCTGGCGGCATAGTGTGTTACTGATGGTAGCCTTTGTTACTTTGGTCCCAGCTTTCTGCAGGTCATTCACTAGGTCCCCCCATGTGGTTCTGGGATTTTTGCTCACCGTTCTCGTGATCATTTTGACCCCACGGGGTGAGATCTTGCGTGGAGCCCAGATCGAGGGAGATTACCAGTGGTCTTGTATGGCTTCCATTTTCTAATAATTGCTCCCACAGTTCATTTCTTCACACCAAGCTGCTTACCTATTGCAGATTCAGTCTTCCCAGCCTGGTGCAGGTCTACAATTTTGTTTCTGGTGTCCTTTGACAGCTCTTTGGTCTTGGCCATAGTGGAGTTTGGAGTCTGACTGTTTGAGGTTGTGGACAGGTGTCTTTTATACTGATAACGAGTTCAAACAGGTGCCATTAATACAGGTAATGAGTGGAGGAGAGAGGAGCCTATTAAAGAAGAAGTTACAGGTCTGTGAGAGCCAGAAATCTTGCTTGTTTGTAGGTGACCAAATACTTATTTTACTGAGGAATTTACTAATTAATTCATTAAAAATCCTTCAATGTGATTTTCTGGATTTTTTTTTCTCATTTTGTCTCTCATAGTTGAGGTATACCTATGATGAAAATTGGAGACCTCTCTCATCTTTTAAATGGGAGAACTTGCACAATTGGTGGCTGACTAACTACTTTTTTGCCCCACTGTATATATATAGAGTGAAAGGTGTAGAAAGAAGAAGGAAGATAAAAAAAAAGGCTGTTGCAACGGGCAGCCAACTCGTGTGGCGCCGCCGGTCCGGCGGAACCGGAAAAAAAAATTTTACTTTGTATATATATTTATGTGTATATATGTACAGTATATCCACTGCTCTTATTTATATCTTCCGTATCTTCTTAACTATTGCTCTGAGTGTTGCTATCCCTGTGCTGTTGCAATCCTGGAATTTCCCCATTGTGGGACTAATAAAGGCTTATCTTATCTTATCTGCCAGTCTCTGCTTAGCAACAGCTCTCTCAATATTATTGGTTGTTACAGACAAAGGACTGCTTGTTCACTGGACTAAAGTTCATAAACCCCGCCCACAAAGGAAGACTATTGGTTTAGGCTTTTGTCAATCCCCAGAAGCCCGTGAAAATTGTCTGAGTTATAAGCAGGGAGACGCCCTCCTTCAGTGCACTTTTTCTCAGTTCAGTTTTTTCATTATCGTGTTTGTTTAAATGTCTGTGTGTTTTGTTTTTCTTTAAACGTTTGGGAATTAATTCTTTCTTTCCTGCACTCAAAAATCTTCATTAAATGAAGTCAAACTTCATACTTCACAGGCGTTTCTGTTTTTCTAACTTTTTATCCTGTTAAACTTTCTTTAAACTCACCATGTGTTTTTGTGTTTTTCAAAAGAGACTGACCGATTGCTCATTTCCACACTGGAAGCTGCTTTCAACTCCACGAAGTCGAAAGAACCTCTTTTAATTTGGTCATTCTGATCTGATATGTAATTATTCTCGAATTCCCTTGGGAGAAGCAGCTGACCCATGAAAGCCTCAATGCAGCTCGCCATCATCGCTGCACTGAAGAAGCCACCATCGCCATCTTTGTTTTGAGTCCAGTCCAACTGTAGTTGCAGTCAAAATCCAGCCTTGTGACTGCTTGACTTTGAAGGTTGTTGGACTGTGGACTTTTGAATATCTGCGGGCAGATACTTCCCTCATAATCCACGAAATCTTCAGCTGAGGAAGCCACCGAAAGGACCACAACACAAGGAGTCACGTGAGCTGTATTCTCTGTTCCATCTGCTGAAGTGAATAAACGTCTGAGGTTTGAGAATAATTCAGGATCTGATCAGATACAAAATTAAAAGAGAATTAACATAATTTTTCTTATTAAAATTCCGTTTTTACTTTCTTAGGTTAATCCAGAATTTTTCATATAATTAGTTAATTTTCTCCATAAATTTGCGTTCAATTATTAATAATTTTTCATGTCAACTACTCCAAATTTACCTTTTCACCCTAGTTCTACAGGTGTTCACATTCCGTTACTCAATAATCAGTTATACAAGTTGAATGTTGATCATTCCACCTGCTTACAAGTTATTTGAATGTAATGTAATTTAATCAGGGTTTCATTTAAATAAATCTGTAAAATGAGAGAAGCTGTTGAGTAATCTATTCCTGTCTGTGAATGTTCTAAGCCTCAGTAGAACTCACTAATATTTTGAGACTGATTATTAATTTATTGATTTATTGATTAATTGATTGATCAATTTCAGGTATAAGATTAATCAGAATCAGAATCAGAATCAGAATCAGAATCAGGTTTATTGCCATTGTTCATGTGATACACAAACTAGGAATTTGTCTCGGTGCCATGCTGCAACATTAAAAACATAATGAGAAAAAGGGATAAACTAAAAAACTAAAGGACTGGAAACGTGCAATAAGTGTAGAAAAATAAGTAATAATAAGTAATAATAATAATAATACTAGTAATAATGAGTAGTACTAGTCAAGGCAGTTTAAAAAATTAGCATGTAGCAGATAATGTGAAGTACCACATAGTGCAGTCAATAATGCAACAGAAAAACAGTGATGAATGACATGAGTCTGGTTGAGCTGCTGTACATAGTGCACGAGAGTCAAAAGTCACTTAGTGTTCAGCAGTCTGATGGCAGAGGGGAAAAAGCTGTTCATGTGCCGAGAGGTTTTAGTCCGAATGGACCGAAGCCTTCTACCTGAGGGGAGGGGGGCAAACAGCACGTGACCAGGATGTGAAGGATCGGCTATGATCCGGCCAGCACGCCTCCGGGTCCTGGAGATGTACAGGTCCTGGAGAGATGGGAGCTTGCAGCCTATCACCTTCTCAGCAGTGCGCACGACGCGCTGCAGCCTTAGTCTGTCCCTGGCAGTGGCTCCTGCGTACCACACAGTTATGGAGGAGGTGAGGATGGACTCGATGATGGCCGTGTAGAACTGCACTAACATCTTGGTGGGTAGCTTGAGCTTCCTCAGCTGCCGCAGAAAGAACATCCTCTGCTGGGCCTTTTTGATGAGGGAGCTGATGGTTGGCTCCCATTTGAGGTCTCGGGTGATGGTGGTGCCCAAGAAGCGGAAGGAATCTGCAAAGGTGATGGGAGAGCCTGTGATGGTGAGGGGGGGCAGGGGGGATGTGACTTTCCTGAAGTCCACAATCATCTCCGCTGTCTTCAGAGCATTCAGCTGCAGGTTGTTGTGGCTGCACCAGGACACCAGCTGGGCCACCTCTTCCCTGTAGGCGGACTCGTCACCGTTGGAGATGAGCCCGATGAGGGTGGTGTCGTCCGCAAACTTAATCAGCTTAACAGACTGGTGGGAGGAGGTGCAGGAGTTGGTATAAAGGGAGAAGAGTAGGGGGGAAAGTACACAGCCCTGGGGTGATCCAATGCTGATGCTAACAGAGTCTGAGACAGACTTCCCCAGCCGCACATGCTGTCTCCGGTCCGTCAGGAAGTCGGTGATCCACCTGCAGAGGGAGTCAGGCACGTTGAGCAGGGACAGCTTGTCCTGGAGCAGATCGGGGCGGATGGTGTTGAATGCGGAGCTGAAGTCCACAAACAGAATCCTGGCGTAGGTTCCCGGGGAGTCCAGGTGCTGCAGGATGGAGTGGAGGGCCAGGTTGACTGCGTCGTCCACAGACCTGTTAGCACGGTAGGCAAACTGCAGCGGGTCTAGGAGGGGTGTGGTGATGGACTTGAGGTGAGACAGGACCAGGCGCTCAAAGGACTTCATGACTACAGAGGTGAGCGCTACAGGTCTGTAGTCGTTAAGTCCAGTAATCCGTGGCTTCTTGGGGACAGGGATGATGGTGGAGGATTTGAGGCAGGTCGGCACGTGACATTGCTTAAGAGAGGTGTTAAAAATGTCTGTGAAGACAGGAGCCAGCTCTTTCGCACAGTGTCTCAGGGTGGAGGGAGACACACCGTCCGGCCCGGGGGCCTTGCGCGTGTTCAGTCTGGAGAACTGTCTGTGCACGTTAATCATTAATTGCCCACATTTATTGAGCTGGTGCCCCAAACGAGTGCGTTACTCTCTATGTGTGAGTGTTTGCGGTGACGGCTCAAACATCTGTCCCCACATACATACACTTTTAAGTCTGAATTAAATCTTTATACCTGATCATAATTATAAATTAAATAACACTACAGAAGAGACAGGAAATGTGTAAGAGAAACAAAGTGGACCAATCACTTTGGTAGTTACATTTCTTGAGAGATGCACATCAGGTTATTGTGTAGGTTGTAAGCTATGGTGAAGATTCCAGCATTAGGTATGGCATAGGATTGGCATGGTTACATTAAAGTTATGCCATCATTTTGAGATGGGAGCATAAATCAGGCTTTACACAGATTAACTCAACAAAGTCATTTCAGTTGTTACTAAGTGAAGGAAGTCAGGGAAGAACAAAGGTGACTACTCTTCCCTAAATGTACTGTATAGAATTTTTGGAAGTTTGGTTTTAGTGATACTCCGACTTATAATCAGGCTCAGAAACTGACATCATGAAGAGGTCTCCAATTCCCTTAGTGACCAAATTGTTTCCAAAAGTTCCATATAGTACCTTTAAGTGTACTAATAATTAGTCTAAACCCAGAAGCACTTCAACCAACACTTGGGTTGAAAATTGGTTATAACACCCAACATAACAGCCCCAATAAGTTAGGTGACCTTGTGTCTTTTATTCAACTCAAAAATGTCATGAAAAATTTTGGATATTTTTTTTGTAACTTAGATTTTTATTCATTTTTCATTATATATATTGCATTCAGATCACAGTCTACATTTAAAAAACAATGGGGCTAGAGTAAGAAAGAAAAAAAAGGAGAAAAAAAGGGGGGGGGACAAATGTTGGAGCATCAAGTTTTTAGTTTCCATCTCTTAATTCTTCTGGTTTTTCCAGTGTCTTTGGTTATTCTTTCAATTTCTGTCTCGTTGTTGCACTTTGTAGTGTGTCCATTTCCGCCATTTTTTTTCATATAGTCCTTCTTGCATTCTTTGTCGATATGTTAGTTTTTCCATCATACGTATGTCCTCAACAATGTCAGTCCATTGCTCTTGGTCAGGAAGAACTTCTGATCGCCATTTTTTTGTGATTGTTTTTTTACATGCAATCAACAAGATTTTAACTAGATATCTGTCCTCAGCCTGTATTACATTGTCTCTTTTAAGATCACATAAGTACATCAGGTTACAGTTCATTGGTATATTATATCCTAATATCCTCTGTATTGTCACATGTATAGATTTCCAGAATGATGATTGCTGCATTTCCAAAACATATGTGAGTGGTCTGCATTTTGAGCCCCACATCCCCTCCAGCATAAAGATTGGGCATTTGTATATTTTCCTTGAATCTGTGGTGTAATGAAAAAGCGAATCTGGTTTTTCCATCCAAATTCCCTCCATATCCTTGAATTTGTTGATGTGTGTTGTGTTTTCCATATTTCCTGCCAGCTTTCTTCTGTTATGTTTAAATTGAGCTCTTTCTCCCATTTCTCCTTTATATAGTTACTTGAATGTTTGTTTGCCATAAGTTTCTGATATAGCTTTGAAATAATTCTTATTTTATTTCCTGCATATGAACTTAAAATGAACTGTATAATCTTGCTCACATCTGTTTGGAGGTTATGCCTAATCTTCTTCATATAATAGTCTCTCATCTGCAGATATCTGAAGAATTCCGATCTTTCTAGTTTAAATTTTCTTCTGATGTTTACAAAGCTCCCGAGATCTTTTTTTCCGATATTGCCCCATGCTGTGATTCCCTTGTTCACCAGATTTTTGTATCCCCTATCTTGCTTTGCCGGTTCAAACTGACTGTCAAATGCTACCCATTTCAATAGTTTTATGTCTTCCTTTATATTATACTTTTGTACTATTTTATACCACAGTTCCAAAGTAAATTTAGTGATTGGGTCTATTTGTTTGATTTGCTTATATGCATCTTTATCTCCTATTATGCTTTGTATTGGGAGTCCCTCAATTTCCTTTTCCATTTCTTTCCATTTTGCCTCATATCCTTCGTCGCACCAACATATGATATATCTTATTTGTGCTGAGTAGTAATATTCCTTTAGACTCGGTAGGCCCATGCCTCCTTTCTCTTTTGGTAACTGGAGAGTTTTATATTTCACTCTTGGCTTTTTACCTCCCCAAACAAATCTCGATATCATCCTGTCCCACTTTGAGAACTGGGCACCTGGAATCTCTGTTGGTAGAGCCTGGAAGAGGTAAAGTAATCTAGGTTGTATGCTGATTTTGACTGTCTCAATTTTTGAATTCAGATCCATATTTAAGATTGACCATCTATCAATATCTTTTTTTATTTCTTGTTCCAACCTATCATAGTTTGCTTTATAGATTTTGCTTAGATCTTTAGGTATGTTCACTCCAAGGTATTTTATTTCTTTTTGTTTCCAGTTTAGTTTGATCTTATCAGTTATCTGGTTTAGAGGGTTATAGTGGAATGTCAGTATTTGTGTTTTTGTTATGTTTATCTTGTATCCTGATAATTTTCCAAAATTTTCTATCAAGTTCATCATTTCCATTATTGATTCATCTGGTTGTTCAAGGTAAACTATAATATCGTCTGCAAATAGCCCAATCTTGTGTTCCACTCCCTTTATTGTTACACCTTTTAATTTCTTATTTTGTCGTATCGCTTGAGCCAGTGGCTCTATGAACAGAGCAAACAAAGTGGGCGATAAGCAGCATCCCTGCCTGGTTGATCTTTGTATATTTACTTTGTCTGTTAAGCTACCGTTTATCTTGATTCTTGCCACAGGTTCTTGATACAGCGTCCTTATGCATTGTACTGATTTTTCATTAAATCCAAAGCATTCCAGCACACTATATAGGAATTTCCAGTTAACCCTGTCAAATGCTTTTTCTGCGTCTAAACTCATTATTACTGCGCTTTTCTTTATGTATTTGATTAATTATATGTATTGTTCTCCTGATATTGTCATGTGTTTGGCGTCCCTCTATGAAACCAGTTTGATCATCTTCTATCAATTCCGTCAAGAATGTCTTTATTCGTTTACATATAATTGTTGTATATATTTTATAATCCACATTTAATAAAGAGATTGGTTTATAGTTTCCGCATTGTTCTCTATCTTTCCCTGGCTTTAAAATAACTGAAATAATGGCTTCGTTCCATGATGGAGGTATTTTGTTGTTGTTCAACGTCCAATTAAATGACTTTAGGAGCTGTGGCGTGAGTTCTTCTATAAACAGTTTATAAAACTCAGAAGGGTACCCATCACTACCTGGTGATTTACCGTTTTTAAGTGACTTAATCACATCTCTAATCTCTTGTGTTGTTATTTCTGCTGTTAGCTTTTCATTTTGTTGATTTCCCTCTTGATGGCAAGTCCAATGTGCATAGAAATTTTTTAATATCCTTAGTATTTGTTTCTTCAGGTTGCGAGTATAGTTCTTGATAGAAATTATGGAATATTTCTTCGATGTTTTCTGGGTTAACTGTGGTTTTATTTGTGATGGGGTCTTTAATCTTATATACATTATTCACTGTTTGTTGTTTTCTTAACCGTTTTGCCAGCAGTTTTGTGGCTTTTGGTCCCGTTTCATAATATTTTTGCTTTAGATATCTATTTTTCCTTTCAATTTCATCTATTTGTGTTTCTTTTATCTTTATTTTTTCTTCTTTAATTTCTTGGTATATTTTTGGGTCATTTGTGCTTTGATGTTTACGTTCTAATTCCCTCAGTCTCTCACATCTTTGTTCATATGTTTCCAGTTTAGACTTCTTTGCTCTTCCTGTTTCAACAATTAATTTACCTCTTAACACGGCTTTTAGTGCATCCCATAGTATTGTTGGGTCCACTTCTTCATTGTCATTCTCTTGGATATACTCGTTTATGTTTACTTTTATTCTTTCTTTCATTTTCTCATCATTTAACAGTCCTACATTAAGTTTCCATGTTGTTTGTCGTTTTCTATTGTTTAAATATATTTCCATGTATATAGGATTATGATCTGATATTTCTGCCCCTCCAATCCGACAATTTCTCACCCTGTGTCTGTCACCTTCATTCATAAGGAAGTAATCTATTCTAGAGTGTACTTTATGGACTGCTGAATAATGTGTATAGTCTTTTTCGAGTGGGTGCAGGTCCCTCCATATGTCTACCATACCCATTTCTGCCAGTGAGGTTCTTATGAACTTTGTTACATGTTTTTTTTGTCTCCTTAACACTTGTGTCAACTTCATGATCCATGACAGCATTTAAGTCTCCTCCACAAATTAGGACTCCTTCACTGTGTGTTGCTATGAGATCAAACAGATGTTGAAAAAAACCCTTGTCACTTTCTGGTGGGGCATAGATGTTCACTAATGTGATCTGCAAACCATCTATTCTTCCCTTTATTATTACATACCTGCCTTCTTTATCCTGGATTTCTTGTTCACATTCAAATTGTATTTTATTTGAAATTAGTATCATAACCCCCCTTTTAGTTCCTCCCTTAAATGAACTGTAGTAGGAGTTCTTATAGCCAAATCTCTTTAGTTTCACATGTTCTGTCTTGCTCAAATGTGTCTCTTGCATAAATATAATTTCGGCTTTTTCCTTCTTGAATTTTCTTATTATTCTTTCCCCTTTAACAGGTGAGTTCAGACCATTCACGTTTAGTGTCATTATCTTAAGATTTTTACCCATATTCATGTTTTTCTATTTTTTTAACTTGTGCTCCTAGCCCCTTTAACAACAAAAATAACACATATTATATATATACGTATAATAACAGAAATAACACATATTTATATAAAAACACATTAACAAATCTCGACCTCCGTACTTTGGGCCTTTCTTCTGCCCACTGGTCCCTGCTGGTGGGTGGAGGGAATGTCCTCACCGAGTGAGGGGCCCTCCCTAGACCTGTATTTACTATCCAAGTAATAGTCATTAGTCTAGAAATGTCCAACAAAAATCACTTAAACCTCTCCTAGCCGTTTGTCTCTCTTTTACCTTGTCTTCTTGGCCTTCATTTCTTCTGTGCCTTTTTTAATCTTTGTTATGATCTAGGCTTTCAGCTGAAAGCCTTGCAGTTTTTCCTGGGCCCGCTGCTCCACGTCTCCTCCCCTCTTCTGCCGCTCACTCGCCTCCACTCTGGCTGTCGTGATGCGCTCAGTGCCGCCGGTGCTCCAGCCGCTTCCTCCGGCACGCTTACCACAAAGCCCCGCTCCATCATGTCCCGCGCTGCCTCTCTGGCCGTGTTGTAGGTTTTTACGCCGTCCTCCCAATGAATCCTCATCTTTGTTAGCGGCGTTTGGAATCTAATTTTTTTCTCTTTCAGCGTTTTTTTTATGTTGGCATATTTCTTTTGCTGCTGCACAATTTCTGTCGGGTAGTCATGATCAAAGAATATCTGTTTGTCGCCGATTCGTATCTTTTTTTTTCCACGCTTGTGTCAGGATTCTTTCCTTTACATCATATTTCAGAAAGTTTACCACAACTGACCTGGGTGGAGAGTTTGGTTTCGGGTTCTGTGCCGAGGCTCTGTGCGCTCGTTGAATCTGCAGATCCGCTTCACCGGGCAGCTCAAGCTCTTTTTTTAAGAACTGATCCATGAATTTCGTCATCAAGTTGCCTTCAATGCCCTCCAGGATCCCGAAGACGCGTATATTGCTCCGTCTGGATCTGCTCTCCAGGTCGGTTATTTTTTCCTGCATCCTCTGCGTTTGTGCCGTCAGGGTCTGCAGCTGCTCGCTTGCCTCGCTCTTCCAGTCTTCCAGCTCCGATTTTCGGGCCTGTGCTTCTGTCATACACGCCCGTTGAGAGCGCAGCTCCTCCATGTTTTCTGCTAGCTTGTGCTCCATTTCTCTTCGGAGGCCCATAATTTCCTCCTTCATCTCTTTTTTCAGCTCCTCCTTAAGAGCTGCTAAATCCTGTTGTAGTTGCCGCTTGAAGTCTTTTAACTCTTTACCTAAATTGGCGATGCCAGTGTTCATGGTATCGAGTTTGGCGTCCTCCATTTTCTCTGCTGCAGTCACCTCGTTTTTTTGGGCCTCGTGTTCAGCGATTTCTCTTGCGTTGTTGAAGAGGAATTCTTTAATTTTACCCTGCTTTTGTCCGTGTGCCCGACTCCTTCGTGTTCTCATCCTTTGGTTTATTGATCCGTTTATGTCGAGTTGGCCATTTACCGATGATTTTTAATCCGGCTAGGGAGAGCTCTCTGTTTAAGCGTTATGTCTCTCCGCCATCTTCCCGGAAGTCCCCCGAAAAATTTTGGATATTAATGTCAAGTTTATATGTTTTCAGACATTTAACCAATGTGTGCCAATACTAAATAAACTTTCAAGTTAAGTTGACTTTGTAGAGGATGCCTTCACAAACGAGACTGAGTTTATTTCTCAGGAAAGGTTTATTGATAGTCTACATCCTCTATCAAGCAAGTATCTCAACAAAAGAGAGAGAACAATCATTCAACACAGCTCTTATACTCTGCAGAGACACAAAACCCCCCAACATCAAATATTACATTCCCAGCCCACAGTCCTTCAGTAAACATATAGCTTCCGAGGCTCCTTGGCGTCCCTATTGTCTTTCAACTCTTCAGCCTCGGGGGCTCCTGCTGGGACATTCTCTCTGACTTCCCGTCTTTCAAGAAACCACTTCACACCTCCCGCGGTCTCCGCCGGGTCAGGACTTCTTGGCCGTTTAGACGTGAAGTTCCCAGAGTATGCACCGTCATGCCTACTGAACATATGTGAGGGAAAATGCATACCATACATGCATACTATATATGGGCCCTAAATGCGCACCATAACTTACTTTTTTAAGGCAGCAGAAGTTAGTCAGTCTTAGAAATTAAAGTTCACCTGCTGTCTTAAAAATATAAAGCAGCTTAACTCAAAAGTAAGCATTGTTTGAGCTTTCAAGAACAAAGGTAAAAATAAGTTTCATAGATTTCTCTATGAAAAACTGGTTTCCACCAGGTTATGACAGTTGTATCACTTGTTTAAGAGAAATTATTTTGTCCAAAGAAAAATGACGGCAACTTCACTGTACTTTCACCCCTCCTCTCCCTTTGCCTTTTTTTTTTTTTTTTACATTTTTTAACAAATTAATTAAATGAATGCACCACTTCTCCAGGAGCCTCATGTACAAAGAGCACTTACGCACAAAAACATGGCGTACATCCTTTTCCATGCAAAATTTCAGATGTATCAAGAATGAAATGACCATGGAAATATGTGCAGCCCCACGCCAACTTCATGGCTGGTGTACGTACGTTTCTTGTTATGATCCCCGGTGCGCCATTACGCAGCACACTGAGGGAAGAATGAAAAACCCAATTGCAGGAGTAGATTTGTGCATTTTATTGACAAAACCCCCAAAATAACCTGTCCTGCAAACAGTCATGAAAACACAAAGCGTTGGAATGATTGGCTTAGGCCACCAGGCATACAGGGATGCCACCTGGATGCTCTACAGCCTGGCAAAGGAATGCCTATTGCCGCAGGGCTACTGTCGGCACAGGGTGAAAGGCAACCATTGACTTACGGTGCTGGAGCAATCCGGGGCAGTCTGTGCAGTCCGGTGGATGAAGGCAGGCTGACAGAGTAACGTAGGTATTGGCAGAATGCATACACGGAATAACACGCTGCCGTGTATGAAGCTCAATGCTCTGACGGTCTCCTCTTACTAACACAGCATTTGAGTACTAATAATACTAACGAGGGAAGGGACCGCCAGTGTGAGGAAGCGTGGGCTGAACATAATTAATCCCATGTGTGCATGATTGAGTGTCTGAGCATGTGAATGGGAATGAATGGAGTGTGTATGTGTGAAAAGACCCAATGATGAGACACAGCTGATGGCACTGACAGGAGGAGGGGGCGTGCCTGAGCTGTCAGGGAGCAAAGGACCCAAAGGGCTCCCTGAAGCGCCTGATGGAAAATGAATAGGGAGTTGGGCCAAAATAGCCACGTGTCAGAACTGGGTTGGGACCACCAAACCCAGGTTCATGACAGTTTCTACTGTTACTGGTCCTTTGGCAACACTTAGAGGTGATGTTGGGAGACTGATAATGACGTGAAAATTATTGTACACACCAGAGACATATGATGAACCAAGTGAATGAATCCATATGTGCATAATTAGATGAGTGGATATAAAAGCAAGCGCAAAGAAGTGCAGAAAATGCCTATAACAACAATGGCGTTAGCATTATTAGAGGATATTGCAAATTGCGCAGTGAGAAGTGAAAGGGTATTAAGAGACAGAAGATTTTCTGGCTCAGGATGATGACTGGCTTGTCAGCCGGTTTAGGTTTCCACGGGCACTCCTTGTGGAACTGTGCTCAGAGCTACGGTTGCTCTTGGAGTGTGACACAGCAAGAAGCCGTGCAGGTGCTGACAACTCTGGGGTTTCTGGCTACAGGGGCATTCCAGAGGGAGCTGGCAAACCCATCGGGGATTTCCCAGTCGACCCTGAGCCGAGCTATGCCAGCTGTGTGGGATGGCATTATCCGGCTGTTACCCAAGTACATCATATTCTCATACAATGCAGTTGAACAGGCCAACATCAAAGCAGAATTTGCAGCGAGAACCGGTTTTCCTAATGTAATCGGGACTGCACACACAATGCTATAAAATCACCTTCACAAGATGAATATGTGTATGTTAACAGGAAACATTTCCATTCTATCAACGTACAAATTATATGTGATGCGCAAATGCGACTAACCAACATTGTTGCAAGATGGCCTGGTTCAACGCATGATTCATTCATTCTAATGAACAGCATTGATGGGAACAAACTACAAGCCGGCATTGTGGGGGATGGGCGGCTTCTTGGTGAGTAAATTCATGTAATTGTCCTAATAATACCGGAGTGGTGGCCTAGTTGGAAGGAGAAGTTGTTTGTGGCGGTGCCTTGCATGGCAGCGACCCCTCTGATTCTACATGTGATTAACACTGTAGATAGGAGAAACGTAATTTCATTCTACTATACATGATTGCTGTATGGACTGAATGACAACAGAGTTGGCTTCTTCTTCTTCTTCTTCACAATAACCCACCTCATGTGCAACACACCTGTGCACCCCCAAATATCACCCTGCCTTCAAGGCTTCATTACAAGTCAGTGGTTTGAGTAAGTGACTTTCTTTTTTTGCTGATTAAGAAGAAGCCATCTGTATTGTCATTCAGTCCATACAGCCGATCATGTACAGTGGAACGAAATTATGTTTCTCCTATCTACAATGCTAATCACATGTAGAATCAGAGGGGTCGCTGCCATGGAAGGCGCCGCCACAAACAACTTCTTCTTCCCCCATTCTATTATGCAGAGCACCAAGCTAGAAGGCAGGAAATACCATTTTTTATATGGTCTTTGGTATGACCCGGCTGGGACTTGAACCCCCAACCTCCCGGTTGTAGGGCGGATGCTCTATCAACTAGGCCGCTACTCCAGTGGCCAGTGGCCTGAGACTACAGTTTCAGAGCATTCTACCAAACCCCTAATTGCCTCTGTGTGTACCGTAGTTATGTCAATAAACACGTGTAAAATTTGAAATCCAACAGTGTCACCCTTTCTCCGGCGCACTTCTACATTCATTTACAATAGTAGTGTGTGCAATCAATGGAATATAACTATAAAGGATGAGATTTGCATTTTGGACATAAGGTATGTGCTTGTTGAGTCTAATACGATCTGCTTTCAACTGGCAAGTGACCATGGCTACCCATTAAATACAGTAGGTTCCTCTTGTCTTCTTTTTCATTACTGTTTTCCTTTATTCAATGAGCTGATCCACCTGGCTGGCCACAAATCACAGTGATCAGCTGACGCTTCTGAGGATGACTGCAGACGTCAGTCAAAACATGTCAAGGTAAAATAAACATCACCTTCTCATCCCTGTCTGAATAAAGGAAAACAGTAAACTAATCTTATAGGGCTGTGAGCAGGCTATTGAATTACCTGTAAAATAAGCACATTTGAGTTATAAATAAGTGTTTATTTACCTTGAGGGAAATCTGAATCCTCCACCACCCCTGTGATGTTGTGCCACCACCCTTGCGAGGGCAGTGTCACCCACAAGACTGGCGACTCTACTCAAACGGAGTGAGTTCAGCCTCTCCTTGTCCCCCTCCTGTTTTGGCCACGTTTTGGCGCTGGGCAGCCATCCTCCGCTTCACTTCCCCCTTTATGTCTGACCATTTCAGCAGTTCAGCATTCAACACAATCATCCCCCAGCACCTAATACAAAAATTCAGACACTTGGGACTCAAAACCTCTCTCTGTAACTGGGTGCTGGACTTTCTCACAGGGAGGCCACAGAACGTGCGGGTTGGCAGCAACACCTCCCAGACCATCACATTGAGCACAGGGGCCCCACAAGGTTGCGTGCTCAGCCCACTGCTCTTCACCCTGCTGACCCATGACTGCGTACCAGCCTACAACACCAACCACATCATCAGGTTTGCAGATGACAAGATGGTGGTGGACCTCATCACCAACAATGAGGAGGCCAACTACAGAAATGAGGTGAGCCAACTGGTACAATGGTGTAAAGACAATAACCTCTTCCTGAACGTAGGAAAAAACAAGGAGATTGTGGTAGACTTCAGGAGGGGTCACACACAGCACCCCCCCCCGATCATCAATGGTGCAGCTGTGGAGAAGGTGAACAGCACCAAGTTCCTGGGGGTACACATCTCTGAGGACCTCTCCTGGTCGAACAACACCACATCACTGGCCAAGAAGGCTCAAACTCGCCTCCATTTCCTCCGTAAACTGAGGAGAGCAGGAGTCCCACCCCTCATCATGTGTTCTTTCTACCAGGACACCATTGAGAGCATCCTCACCAGCTGCATTGCAGTGTGGTATGGAAGCTGCACCACCTCCTGCCGGAGGACACTACAACTCACAGTGAAAGAAGCCAGCAAGATCATTGGTGCCCCTCTGCCCCCCCTCTCAGACATTTACCTCACCTGCCTCACCCGCAGAGCCATCAACATCACAGGTGACACCTCCCACCCCTCACACTCCCTCTTCAGCCTCTTGCCCTCAGGAAAAGGTACCGGAGCCTCTGGGCCCGTTCCACAAGACTGCTAAACAGCTTCGTTCATCAGGCCATCAGGACCCTGAACTCTGTTCATCCCCTCCCCCGGACCATAACGCAATCACCCACATAAGAACTGCCTCAGTTGTTGGCACGGAAAGACTGGCACAACAACAGTAATACATCTGCTGCTGTATGTCTCTGCACTTTAACCGCAACCATTTGCACAAATGCCATATCTGCTGCTGTTTGTCTGTTGTTGCTATACTGATCATGTGCAGTCCTATCTGTTACTATCTGAACCTACACTACTGCACTGAACTGCAACTATGGGTATTACATATCTAATTGTCTGTATATAGGATTGCTGGGTTTTTTCATCGTTAATCGTTTATCTCTATTTGCACTATGGGAGGTCTGGGTCTATCTTTTGTCGCCAATTGCACTACGGGTTGCATTACTGTACATAGACTGTAACAACTATTGTTGTTGTTTTCCTTTTTCCAGCCTTATTCCTTTTTCTTTTTTATATTGTGCACACCACTGGAGAGAGAGAAACGCCATTTCAATCCTCCTGTATGCCCTGTACGTATAGTAGTATTGACAAATAATATCTTTGAATCTTTGAATCTTTGAATCTTGAATTTTTTTTTATTTCTGTGGGTGTGCACTGCTCCGACCCCACAGTATTGACAGCTGCAGACACACTGTCCCATTCAGTCCTCTTGTGTTTGGTGCTAATGCCGGAGGACAGTGTGCCAAACAAACCATTTTTATGTGCCTCTACCTCATTCAGGAGCGCTTCCAACTCACAGTCTGTGAAATTCCTCTTCTTTCCATGTGTAGCCATGATTTTTGATCGTGGATACAGGAGAATCAAATGTGCAGGGCATGTATATATCTATTTGCATATCTATTTGCATCTAATTGTATATTTAAATGGTGGCATGACAAGGGAGGAGTCCGGTATTTCCTCATGTGTTCAATTTCAAGTAGATTGGGACGCACAAAGGAAATGTGCTTCAATTCTTGCGTACGTACTGTTTCATACATCTGGATTTTTTTTTTTTTTTTTTTTGCTTACAGCATTTTTTAAATTTAAATGTACATCATTTTTCAGTAGGAAATCCACAAGTCTTTGTACATGAGGCCCCTGGTCCTTCTGGCTGCTCCCTTTAGGGGTCGCCACAGCGGATCATCTGCCTCCATCTCACCCTATCCCTTCATCTTCCTCTGGAACACCAACCCTCTCCATGTCCTCCTTCACTACATCCATAAATCTTCTCTGTGGTCTTCCTCTTTTCCTCCAGCTTGGCAGCTCCATCTTCAACATCCTTTGTTGAAGATGGAAAAATCCTTTGTCCAACTTTGTCCAAGTCCATCCTCTGCAGCTCCATCGCCTGCCTTTTTTTGTCAGTGGCGCAGTCTCCAAGCCATACATCACAGCAGGTGTCATTACTGTCTTGTAAATCTTCCCTTTCACTCTAGCTGCCACCATCCACCCATCCATCTTCTACCGCTTTTCTGGAGGTCCGGGTCACAGAGGCAGCAGTTCAAGCAGAGAAGCCCAGACCTTCCCTCTCCCCAGCCACCTGCTCCAGCTCTTCAGAGAGGATACCAAGGCGTTCCCAGACCAGCTGGGAGACATAGTCTCTCCAGCGAGTCCTGGGTCTGTCCCGGGGTCTCCTCCCAGTGGGACATGTCCGAAACACCTCAAGTGGGAGGCGTCCAGGGGGCATCCTGATCAGATGCCCAGACCACCTCAACTGGCTCCTTTCAATGTGGAGGAGCAGCGGTTCTACTCTGAGCCTCTCCCGGATGACTGAGCTCCTCACCCCATCGCTGAGGGTGAGTCCAGCAATCCTACGAAGAAAGCTCATTTCAGCCGCTTGTATCTGCGATCTCATTCTTTTGGTCATTACCCAAAGCTCGTGACCATAGATGAGGGTAGGAACGTAGATTGACTGGTAAATTGACAGCTTTGCCTTAGAGCTCAGTTCCCTCTTCACCACAACAGACCGATACAACGTCCGCATCACTGCAGATGCTGCTCCGATCCGTCTGTCGATCTCTCGCTCCATTCTCCCCTCACTCGTGAATAAGACCCCAAGATACTTAAACTCCTCCAGTTGGGGCAGGAGCTTGTCCCCAACACGGAGAGGACAATCCCCTTTTTTTCCCAGCTGAGGACCATGGACTTGGTCTTGGAGGTACTGATTCTCATCCCAGCCGCTTCACACTCAGCGACAAACCATCCCATTAAGAACTGTAGGTCATTGCTGGATGAAGCCAGCAGGACAACATCATCTGCAAACAACAGAGATGAGATCCTGTGGTCACCAAGCATGACACCCTCCGTTCCCTGGCTGCGCCTAGAAATCCTGTCCATAAAAATTATGAACAGGATCGGTGACAAAAGGCAGCCCTGGTGGAGTCCAATTTTCACTGGGAATGAGTCCAATTGAGTGTTGGCAATACGAACCAAACTCTCACAACGGTCATACAGAGACCGAATAGCTCGTAACAACAAGCCCGGTACCCCTGACACTCATCTCCACCCACTCCAAACTGCCTGCACTCTCTTCTTCACCTCTGTTGTGCATAGTCCATTGCACTGGATGGTTGGCCCAAGGTATTTAAACTCATCTACCTTCTCTACCTCTACTCATTGCATCTTTACCATTACACCTGCCTCCCTCCGATTTACCCACATGAATTCTGTATTCTACTGACTTTCATTCCTCGTCTTTCCAGTACATGCCTCCACCTCTCCAGAATCTGTTAAAGAATCCTTAAGACATCTGGACCAACTGCCTTTCCATTATTCGTCCACTTCATAGCAGTCCATGTGCTGTTCTGCCTTGCTAATCCTCTGCACTTTTTGGTTCACCATCTTTCCTTCATCAATCCCTTTCTGTCATTTTGTTCATTCATCAGCTTCTGAAAGAACTCCTTCCATTTTCTCAGCACACTCTCTGATCTCTCTGTCTAGCCAATTAATACAAGTTCTTTTGTCCTTCCTAAGTGTCCAACCTCTCACACAACTCACTATATGCCTTTTTCTTTAGCTTCCTCTTTCTTTGCCATACATCTAGTATCCAAGTGCTCTTGTCTACTTTCTTCATCTCCTTGATTATCCCATTCTTTTCTTTGTCACAGCTAATGTCAGAAATTATATAAGCCCTAATTTTAAGCCAGGGCTAGCAAATTAGTCCATTAGATTTTGCATAATCTTGCAAACGCCGAAAACAATAAAGTATCCATAAATAATACAAGCTGAACTTTACATTGACACTGCAATCTTTCTGCTTCAGATGATAGACTGACTGAAGCTACGATCACAAAGATTCTTACGGACGATGGGTTTGTAAGAATCTCTCAGTTGCTATGAATTCTGGAGTTCACAGACATTCATAGAGGGAGGCATAGTTTCTTACGGCTGCCGTTAAATTCACAAGAGCAACTTGAGGCATTCTTGAGAGTTAGTTAGTTAATTCCCTTCACACCATGTTGGTGTATGGGGCGGCGCCTATCTCCGTTTCTCTGACCCTAGGCCACACAGCTACTGTAAGTAGTGAAAGCTACAGCAGGGGGGTCAGTCCTCTGGTAGCTCTGTGCGTAACTTTACTTTCCCCGTTCCATTATGCGGAGCACCACGCTAGAAGGCAGAAAGTACCATTTTTATATGGTCTTTGGTATGACCCGGCTGGGATTTGAACCCCTGCCTCCCGGGTGTGGGGCGGATGTTCTACCCATTCTTGAGAAATGAGGTGCTTTTCTGTCATACAATGGCCCTATAGTTCTTACGTTCTTCGTAAGCGTTCCTTGTATCTTCCTACGGCATACTTACTGCCATCTTATGAAAATTTTTATGCAACTCAGCACTCTCAAGTCATTGGAAGGAAGATCTTATGGCTTTCGACACATTTTGTTGGCACAAATGTCGCACGAATGACATACTTCCACCTTATGAGAGCCTCACTACCACCTGATGCATGCTGTATGAATCTCTGTACAAACGGGGATTCGTACGGCGTCTCCTACGACCGCTGTAAGGTGTTCTCAAGAACAACTTAAGGTGTTGTTGTGGCATACTTATGGCCAACATCTTGCATAGTTCTTACATTGTTCCTATGGAATTCGTACAGCCGCCCTACGATGAGGGGTTTTCATGGGGCACTGGATCAGCGTTCTCGTCGCGCCCTCCGCCAGTACCCGGGCTCGCCTGGGGAAGCTAATGATCCTACCAGCAGACTAAATTCGAAGAGACGACGCCTCTGTGCCAAGTCAAAGAAGAATCCTAGTCACAGTCCTAAAGCCGAAAGCAAACAGCCCCAAGAGCACTTTGTGGTAGGATCTGCCCTTCGCATATTACAACTAAACGTTGAAGGCCTATCTGCAGCCAAGCGAAGCCTTATTGAAGTCCTCGCCTTCCAACATTCGATTGATGTAATCTGCCTCCAAGAGACTCATATTGGCACGGAGGAAGCTGGCCGCTTCACCATCAAAGGCTTTGACCTCCTGTGCTATGTTCTACATGTTAAACATGGACGTGCCACCTATGTGCGTTCTGACATAGTTGAAGCAAATCACCTGATAACAACACATTTCTCAGACACCATAATCATTGGTGGCTTCCATATTGTCAATGTGTACAAGCCCCCTAATGCCAACTGGGATCTGCAGGTCTTACCCACCCTACCCCACCCTGCCATCTATGTGGGGGACTTTAACAGCCATCACCCTGACTGGGGGTACCCAGCAGTGGACAGTGATGGGGAGGCACTTTCAGACTGGGCATCCAGAAATGACCTCGCTTTGATATACGACCCCAAACAAAGAGGAACCTTCCACTCTGCTAGGTGGAAGAAGGACTATTCTCCTGACCTGTGTTGGGTCAGCTCTTTGAATGGGGAGCCATATCCTACACAGATCCTCATTCTTGATGATTTTCCACACAGCCAACACCGGCCCCTGCTTGTACACATTGGCCTACAACTTCCAGTCATATACAGCCCAAGGAAGATGCGCTGGAACTTCCGCAAAGCCAACTGGAAGAAATTCAGTGAAACTCTGGACCGGAGCATTGTTACCATCCCACTCCACACCATCACTGTAGATGAAGCATACAACCGCTTCTGCAGCGCAATCTTCAAGGCTGCCCATACTGCAATCCCACGAGGCTACCGACCCCTCTATGTCCCATGTTTGGATGGAGAAAGTGCTGCCCTCCTACAATCCTATCAAACATCAGGGGACCCAGAGATAGCAGACCATCTCATTGAATCGCTAAATACAGCCCGGCGAAAGAAATGGGAGGAGACAGTTGCTGACCAGAGCTTTACCCACTCTAGCAGGAAATGTTGGAGCCTCATCCGTCGCCTAGGAGCTGCACAGAAGCCCCCTAGCCAAAGCCGAGCATCCGTCACACCCAACCAAGTTGCATCCCACCTACTGACTATCGCCAAAGCACCCCAAGACAAAGACACCAGAAGAGCAGTTACAACTGAGCTAAAAAAACACCAAAAAATGCCTGTAGAGGAAACGAACCCTGAACCCTTCGAGGCTGCCGAACTGGAGAAAGTCCTACAGGGCCTGAAATGTGGAAAGGCAGCAGGATACGATAACATCTTCCCAGAATTCATGAAAAATCTTGGCCCCCGAGCCCTAACCTGGTTGACACAATTTTACACAAGGATCACACAAACAAACTCAATCCCAAAGAAATGGCGGACAGCAAAGGTCATTGCCATCCCAAAACCTGGCAAAGACCACAAACTACCAGCAAGCTACCGCCCAATCTCCCTACTCAGCGTTCCTTACAAAATCATGGAGCGCCTAATACTGCAACGCATTTCCCCAGAAATAGAGGATATTCTAAGTGTGGATCAAGCAGGTTTCCGCAAGGACCGCAGTACAGGAGAACAAGTACTGGCCCTAACCACCTTCATCGAAAATGGCTTCGAGAGCAGACTGAAGACAGGGGCTGTGTTTCTCGATCTTACAGCCGCCTATGATACGGTCTGGCACAAAGGCCTCCTCCTGAAACTTATAAAGGCGATCCCTGCTTGGGCAACAGCAATTATAAAAACCCTGCTGACCAACCGAAGGTTCAGAGTCCACCTCGGTCAGAACACAAGTGCATGGAGAATGCAGAAAAACGGACTCCCACAAGGCTCAGTTCTAGCTCCAACTCTGTTCAACCTCTACATAAACGACCTGCCTACTACAAAATCCCGCAAATTCATCTATGCAGACGACATCTGTTTGGCATTCCAAGCACCAGACTTTGAACCACTGGAACGGGTGCTCACGGAAGATCTTGCCAAACTGGACCAGTTCTGCAAAATCTGGCGCCTAAAACCAAGCCCAGCAAAAACCGTCTCCAGTGTATTCCATCTCCACAATGCAAAAGCTGCCAGAGAACTAAACATCCACCTGAGCGGACTCAAGCTTAAGCATGCCCCAAATCCAACTTATCTTGGAGTGACCCTTGATAGGACCTTATCCTTCAAGGAACATCTAAAGGGGACGGCTGCTAAGGTGAAGGTACGAAACAACCTGCTCTGCAAGCTCGCTGGTGCAAAATGGGGGGCGGCAGTCTCCACCCTGCGCACCTCAGCACTGGCCCTTTCATACTCTGTAGCAGAATATTGTGCCCCTGTCTGGTCCAGGTCATCTTACTCACACCATGTAGACACCCAGCTCAACTCAACAATGAGAACTATAACTGGAACAATCCGCTCAACACCACTCCCCTGGCTCTCTGTACTGTCAAACATAGCCCCTCCACACATCCGGCGAGCAGCATTAACTCAAAGGATGCTCCAAAAAGTTAAAGATTTTCCTCACTTGCCAATCCATGCAGATATCTACACCCCACCCACTGCCCGACTTTCATCCAGACGGCCGATTTGGAAAAACCCTCCCCCAGCTGACTTTACCATCCAGACAGCTTGGCAAGAGGAATGGGAGACCAAGGAGGTCCCAAACAAACAGCTGGTGATAAACCCCAACCAACAGGTCCCGGGCACCAACCTCCCAAGGAGACAGTGGTCTACACTCAATCGCTTCAGGACTGGACATGGCCCCTGCTTGGCCAGCCTTCACAGATGGGGCAGTAGCCCTAGCCCACTGTGCGCATGTGGAGAGGAGCAAACAATGGAACACATCATAGAGGTTTGCCCGCTCCAAAGACTGGAAGGAGGATTACACACCCTCCATACAGCAAACCAGGAGGCAACTGCTTGGCTTAAGGACTTTGCATTCGCTAAATAAATAAATAAATGGGGCACTCGCAGAAATCTTGGACAAGACCATCAACCTGGCCACGAACTTACGAACTGTCTACAAACGTTGGATTTTCCTATGGTCGCCTTAAGAGGGCTGTACAAAATGGCCCAAAAATCATTTGTTTGGTGTTCGCAGCCATTCGTGAGGTTATCTGTGACTGTACGTTTAGAAAAAAGATCCAGTTTGTAACACTGGAAATTCCTACTGTGAATGAAACATGTAGCCAATAAGAGAACACAGCTGATTCTTTCCTTCCATACACTTCACAGCTTCAGCTGTTTTACCGAGGAATCCTACTGCACAAATAAATGGAGAATGAAAAGACAACATACAATACTGTAGGTTTTCTGGAATACCATCCAGTCCCTGTTAATATTTTGTAACTCTTTCCTGTGACTATTGATAATGTTGATGTCATCTTACTTACGGTAACTTACACATTATCCCAACAATTTTCCAGTAAACATGCCATCCCATTTCATTGAGTTGAGGTTAATATGTCAACTCTTATTATGTATTATGAAACTCTGAGCTGTCATTATGAGCGATACATAAAAATTCAAACACAGATGGATGTAATGACGTTGGTATTTAATACACCCTGAAATGTCATACTGCTGCTAAATAAAGGCGTTATATCCTGATGCAGCACATAGCATCACCAACAATGGTTTCTGTGAGGAGAAAAGACAGGTGTGAGCATTTTCCGTGCACTGCACTCTAATGATGAGCGGCCCTCTGTTTAAACAGGCTGCACTGTAACAAAGACCATGCCATGAAAACCTCACAGGAACGCCTGCAGTGATTAAGGTGAGTGCTGTAACTGCTGAGGTGGACTTGTTTTAATGCTGTACCTTCTTGTCCTGGAGGTCTGTAGAGAGCTCATAGCTGTCAGAGAGAGCCTTGCAGCGTTTGCTCTCCTCCTCCTCTTGTTTGCGGAGCGCCAGGCTGGCTGGCTGGTGTCGGCTGCGTTGAGCCCAGGCAAGGCTTGCCGGGCTCGGGGGCGAGATGGGAGAGGTGCTCTGAAGAAGGACAGCAGAAGGAGATGGTTTATTATTAACATGTGTTTTAATTTGAATGTATTCAGGGGATGCTGAGTTGTCTCAGGTCAGGCGTCTCAGAGGTCCTTCGCCACTATGAAATCTTTAGGTTTGACTGTTCAGTTCTGCTTAAATACATGTAAATCACAATGGTAAATCATTTTGTCAAAGAAAAAAGGCCACACATTTGAACTTTAAATTGAAAATAGTAAGATGGAAGAATTCTAAAAATCCCTCTAGATCTTTTTAAAGGGGACATACAGTATAATGCACTTTTTCCACATGTCAATACAGTTCCCAGAGGGTTTGATGAAATGACTGTGACGTGCTTTGATCAAAAATACATTAGGCTTTGATTATTGCAGCACCATTTTCAGTCCAGCTAAAGGAACCTTCCCCAGAATGGGCCATTTCAGTGCATGTTTCTGTAAGTGCTTATGAGCCCCAGTCCACCTCACCGTCCCTCTTTTTTCATTTCTGAGGTCTATGGTAGAGGTCATATTGAGGCTAACATTAGCTGGTTAGTAACTAGCTTCAGTAGTGAATGCAACTTGAGCTAACAAATGTAAAATTGGCTGAGTGTGAGAACGTAATAGTTCAAATAAAATATCTCAGGCAAGGGTATGTGGTGTCAGCGGTCAGTAGGATATGAGTAGTTCCTGGGATATAATATGCACTGAAACAACCCTGAATAAGTGAATGGCTACTCTCCTAACCACAGCTAACTGCCACTGGTCAAGTACTATAATAAATTACTGTAAAATAAGCGAAAACAGTATCGAAGAATGAGATACAGTGGTGTGAAAAAGTGTTTGCCCCGTTCCCGATTTCTGATTTTTTTGTATGTTTGTCACACTTAAATGTTTCAGATCATCAAACAAATTTAAATATTAGACAAAGATAACACAAGTAAACACAAAATGCAGTTTTTAAATGAAGGTGTTTATAATTAAGAGTAAAAAAAAAATCCAAACCTACATGGCCCTGTCTGAAAAAGTGACCCCCGCGTTGAAACATAAATTAACTGTGGTTTATCACATCTTTGGAAAGGTGAATTCAATTTCTCTAGCCACACCCAGGCCTGATTACTGCCACATCTGTTCTCAATCAAGAAATCACTTAAATAGGACCTGCCTGACAAAGTGAAGTAGACCAAAAGATCCTCAAAAGCTAGACATCATGCTACGATCCAAAGAAATTCAGGAACAAATGAGAAACAAAGTAATTGAGATCTATCAGTCTAGAAAAAGTTAAAAAGCCATTTCTAAAGCTTTGGGACTCCAGCAAACCACAGTGAAAGCCATTATCCACAAATGGTGAAAATATGGACCAGTGGTGAACCTTTCCAAAATTACCCCAACAGCGCAGCGGTGACTCATCCAAGAGGTCACAAAAGACCCCACAACAACATCCAAAGAACTGCTGGCCTCACTTGCCTCAGTTAAGGTCAGTGTTCATGACTCCACCATAAGAGAGAGACTGGGCAAAAATGGCCTGCATGGCAGAGTTCCAAGATGAAAACCACTGCTGAGCAAAAAGAACATAAAGGCTCGTCTCAGTTTTGCCAGAAAACATCTTGATGATCCCCAAGACTTTTGGGAAAATACTCTGTGGATTGATGAGACAAAAGTTGAACTTTTTGGAAGGTGTGTGTCCCATTACATCTGGCGTAAAAGTAACACAGCATTTCAGAAAAGGAACATCATACCAGCAGTAAAATATGGTGGTGGTAGTGTGATGGTCTGGGGCTGTTTTGCTGATTCAGGACCAGGAAGACTTGCTGTGGTAAATGGAACCATAAATTCTGCTGTCTACCAAAAAATCCTGAAGGAGAATGTCCGGCCATCTGTTCATGACCTCAGAGCTGAAGCGCACTTGGGTTCTGCAGCAGGACAATGATCCAAAACACAACAGCAAGTCCACCTCTGAATGGCTTAAGAAAAACAAAATGAAGACTTTGGGGTGGCCTAGTCAAAGTCCTGACCTGAATCCGATTGTGATGCTGTCGCATGACCTTAAAAAGGCGGTTCATGCTGGAAAACCCTCCAATGTGGTTGAATTACTACAATTCTGCAAAGATGAGTGGGCCAAAATTCCTCCAAAGGAATTCAAAGACTCAAAGACTCAAAGACTCATTGCCAGTTATCGCAAACACTTGATTGCAGTTGTCGTTGCTAAGGGTGGCCCAACCAGTTATTAGGTTTAGGGGGCAATCACTTTTTCACACAGGGCCATGTAGGTTTGGATTTTTTTTTTACCCTTAATAATGAACACCTTCATTTAAAAACTGCATTTTGTGTTTACTTGTGTTATCTTTGTCTAATATTTAAATTTGTTTGATGATCTGAAACATTTAAGTGTGACAAACATACAAAAAAATGTGAAATCAGGAAGGAGGCAAACACTTTTTCACACCGTTGTATTTTGTCAAGTGTTGTAGATAATCTGGCTGGGAAAATCTATGTCTAGTGGGGATGGATAGAATATATAGAAAATAACTAAAAAGTGGACCATGATCTCTCAGTTAGGTAACTCTAAGAACCTGATTTGTCGGGCTATCCCAACCTGTGCAATGTCTAATGGGATACATACACTAATCACAGCTACTTCTGGTGACACAATTCACTGGGCTATTATAAAAAGAGCTGGTGTAGTATGATTGCTAATATTTACAACGAGCCATAAAAATCTGACACAAAACTGACCTAATCATGTAAATAGTCCAATTATCCAGGACATGCAGGGCAAATAATATTAAAATAATCCAGAATGATGCAATATATACAGTATTATAACTTGTGAATTAATGAGAACATCAATATCTACTGGGGTGTTTAGAATTTACAGAGAAGTGGCATAAAAAACCTGACTCATTAGCTACACGGTAGGTATGCAGGTTCTGATGCTCACTGGAAAGCGTCATTAATATGGGTGGTGATAGAGCTGAAAAAGTGCTTTCAGTCCAGTGAGCTCCAGTTCTGACATCACAGCAGCAACCAAATTAAAACTGCTCATTCCTGGTGCTCCTTTGACCATGCCACCATTAAGACTGCATAACAGCCCGAGCCACAGCCCGACCCCCCTTCTGATCTGATCTTATCTTATCTTAATGAGAGGTACCAGGACAAAGGTAAACATAACGCTAACAAAAGTATAGCAGTACCTGGTTCTCCTCACTGCATGAGGTTGAAAGTTTAGCCAGTTTGTTTCATTTTATCATGATGTATTTGTTCCTTATAATTAGAAAGTTGTGGTGATCAAAAATGTGCTAATGCACTGCTAGACACTCTTAACAATGCAAAAATATGTCATAACTTTTCCTTTTATCGGCAAAGAGTCATATTTGGTAACTTCAGAGGGCATAATATCATTGTAATAATCTCCTAATATCTTCCAATAATGGTTTGTTGTTGAAAGTTAAAATTTCCACAGATTTCAATGAGTGCTATGTGAAGGGTTAAAACAGCCTATGTCCAGTAACTTTATTTTCACTTAGGACTGTTACCTGTGTATGTGTGTGGGAGGGTCCCAGTGACCCACTGGCGGAGGACGAGCTGTAGGGGTCACAGGGGCTAGAAAGGGGGCTGTTGCTATAGCGATGGAAAGGAGGTGGATGGCCAAAGGACGAATCAGAGAAAGTGAGCGCCTCCGGACACTGAGGGTCACTCTCCACACTGTGAAAGGAGCGAGAGAGAGAGACAGAGAGAAATGAAGGGTTATCCATCTGCTGATGCTGCTGACATCATGAGAGATTGTCACACTGAGATAAAACCAAAGGTAGAAGAAACCAAAGATGAGAGAGAATTTATTCATTTAAATCTATGCATTAATGTTTGCCATTTTGGTCATTTTTACATCTTTTGAGCGACAAAAAATATGCTATTTGTCAAAGGGTGTCCACATTTTTGCATACCACTGAAATGAAAGGCAGTGAAGAACAGGCAAGTAGAAGGAGTTTGTATGGAAACAGAAAATAATGTAAAACTTTAAACTGACTGCTTTGCATTTAACCAAATCAGGTAGAGCTGGCTGAAATCAAACAGTATCCTCCAGGATACAAAACCAAGTTCATTTTCATAGATATAAAAGTGCCCACCGTTGTATGGGCTTTTTGCTCATAGCTTAGTACAGGTCTGAAATGAGCAGGCTTCTTCCTAGCCTAACTACACATTTGCGGTGTTGATCCCTTTTTACAGCAATGTTTACAAAATTATTTGAAGTTTGTGCTTCTGTTAACTGGTATTACTCCATAACACCCAGTCTGTTACTTTACACTAATTACCAAATATCTGTGACCATGTATTTCATGTGTTTATAGTGATACAACTATGCTTGCTCGTGTTAGCTAGCAATAAATTTGTTTTCCAATATGTTTTTTGTCCCGTTTTACTATGTATTTGACTTTCTTTTTAGGATGCCATTGTAGATCCGGCCAGGCAAAACAGATGAAATCCAGTCCTCTAGCTAACTCTGGCTCATTTACAAAACTGTGCCTCTGTTAAGAGATGAGTAATGTCCCTCTAAATAAACCAATAAATAAAATAAAACCTGATAGAGGCCCACACATCAAGTTGAAGCTTTCATAATGTGCTGTAAATTCACAACCCAATGGGTGACATCCTTGTTGCCATGCAGTATCTAAGTACAGTCTATAGTCAAGTTAGGACACAGTAAATACGGAATAAACGGAAACTAATACGGTAAAACAAATTACAAAGACCTACTTTACTCTGACAAATTGTCTAGTCTTCATCAGAGAGCAAAAAAAACAACATATGAAGTGAAAGATGCCATCATAGCAAAATAAACCAACAAGCAAACCAGTTTAGACTGAATCAATGGAACCAACAATGCAGACCAAGACTAGAGGTGTGTTTGCTCTGGACTTTTCAGTTTGATCCAGACCAAAACTATGGATGCGAAACCTCCCCAGAAACAAAGTCCACACCAAACACATGTTATGCCATGTGTCAACACAACGGAAATAAGCTAAAGACAGCTTGCTCCTTCTGTAATTGATAGCATGGTAGATAGAGGTACAGCTTCTCTGCATCAGACTCTAGACATGGTAGCCCCTTTAAAAATGAAAAAGTCTAATCAGAGATTTCTAACTCCTTGGTTCAACACAGAAACTTGTAGCTTAAAACAGAAGACTTGTCAATTAGAAAGAAAATGGCGCTCCACTAATTTAGATGAAATCTATTTAGCTTGGAGAAATCATCTTTTAATTTATAAAAAATCTCTGAGAAAAGCTAGAACGAGTTATTATTCTGCATTAATAGAAGAGAACAAGAATAATCCCAGGTTTCTTTTCAGCACTGTAGCAAGGCTGACAAAGAGTCAGAACTCTGTCAATCCTAGCATTCCCTTAGAGCTTACTAGTCAGGACTTTATGAACTTTTTCAATAATAAAATCTCATCTATCAGAGATAAAATCAGTCAGATTCTTCCCACCGTTAACTTAAATACAGTAACTACTACAACTCCTTCAACTGACATCTGTTTGGATCAGTTTACTCCAATTGACCTTTTAGAGTTAGACAAAATAGTTTCCTCATCCAAGCTTTCAACTTGTCTTTTAGACCCTATTCCTACCAGGTTATTTAAAGAAGTCTTCCCATTTATTGGTAGCTTTTTCTTCAAATAATCAATTCTTCATTAACTTGAGGCCATGTACCGCAGGCTTTTAAAACTGCTGTGACTAAACCCTTACTCAAAAAGCCAATGCTGGATCCAGGAGTTTTAGCTAACTATAGACCAATCCCTAATCTCCCTTTCATTTCAAAAATCTTAAAGCAATTATTTGACCACTTGCAGGGAAACGGTTTATTTGAAGAGTTTCAATCTGGGTTTAGAATCCATCATAGTACTCAAACAGCCTTAGTGAAGGTCACTAATGACCTCCTGATCGCATCTGATAATGGACTTGTTTCTGTACTTGTCCTTTTAGACCTTAGTGCAGCTTTTGATACTATCGATCACAATATTCTACTTGATAGATTAGAACACTATGTTGGACTCAATGGAACTTCGTTGCAGTGGTTTAGATCTTATTTATCTGATAGGTTCCAGTTTGTTCATGTCAGTAATGAGTTTTCTTTCAACTCAAAGCTCAGTCATGGAGTTCCACAGGGATCTGTGCTAGGCCCTACTCTTTTTAGTTTATATATGCTTCCGTTAGACAACATTGTTAGAAAGCATTGTATACGTTTTCATTGTTATGCAGATGACACACAAATATACCTGTTAATGCAGCCAGATGATAGTAATCAGTTAGCCAAGTTAGATGCCTGTCTTAAGGAAATCAAAGCTTGGATGACTTGTAATTTTCTGCTATTAAATTCAGATAAGACTGAAGTCATTCTTGTTGGTCCAAAAAACCTTAGAAATACCTTTCCAAATCAAACTTTTAGTTTGGATGCAGTTACTCTTTCTCTTAATAGCTCTGTGAGGAACCTTGGAGTTATTTTTGATCAAGATCTGTTTTCAATTCACATATTAAATTCGTTTATAAGACTGCTTTCTATCATTTGCGTAATATTGCCAAGATTAGGAGCATCTTGTCTCAGAGTGATGCTGAGAACTTGATCCACCCTTTTGTTAGCTCTAGATTAGATTATTGTAACTCTCTATTATCAGGTTGTCCTAAAACATCTCTAAAAAGTCTTCAGTTGATCCAAAATGCTGCAGCAAGAGTTTTAACAGGTACTAAAAAGAGAGATCATATCTCTCCGGTTCTGGCCTCCCTTCATTGGCTTCCCATAGAGTTTAGAATTAAGTTTAAATTCCTTCTTCTCACTTTCAAAGCTCTAAACAATCAGGCCCCTTTTTATTTAAAAGATCTGATATTACCCTATTATCCTAACAGAGCACTATGCTCCCAAAATGCTGGATTACTTGTAATACCTAGAATCTCCAAAAGTACAATGGGGGGCAGAGCCTTCAGTTATCAAGTTCCTCTCTTGTGGAACCAGCTGCCAATCTGGATTCGGGAGTCAGACTCGATCTCTGTTTTTAAGAATAGGGTTAAAACCTTCCTTGTTGATATAGCCTACAATTAGGGAGGGATCATATGTTTCTGAACCCTCCCTTAGTTATGCTGCCATTAGGTTTAGACAGCTGGGGGACTGTCAATAATTACACTGGGCTTCACTCCTTTCTTCACTCTCAATGAAATATTTTTTTTTTGCTGGTCATTAACATCTGTTTGCTCTCTCCCATAGATTGAGTCCCCATCGTGCTGTTTGCTCTCTACATGTCTGTTCTTTTCATCTTTTCTATCCCCTCACCCCCCAGCCAGTCGCAGCAGATGACTGCCCCTCCCTGAGCCTGGTTCTGCTGGAGGTTTCTTCCTGTTAAAAGGGAGTTTTTCTTCTCCACCATCGCCATGCACTTGCTCACAGGGGATCGCCTGATTGCTGGGGTCTTTCTGCAATTGTGGGGGTTTCCCCTACAGTTTAAAGTGCTATGAGATGACTGTTGTTGTGAAATGGCGCTATATAAATAAAGTTGAATTGAACTGAATTCAAACAGTCCAGTTTTAATCTGGCCAAAATAGAAAAGAACCTTGTTTGGTTAGTTTTAGATGTAAAAGAGAAGTTCAAACTTTCGGACCAAACACAGGAAGTTATGGCAGCCAAAAACAGGGAAAATTAGCCGTGCTTGAAATGCTATGAAAGTTTTACTTTATAGATTTGAGTTATTTCAAAAAATAAATTCAACACAATATTCAACTTTTGGAGGGGGATGAGTAGAATGTAAAAGAAAATCAACCTCAAATCAAGTCAGTCAACATATAATAAACAGGAAGTTATTTGGGGGAAAATATTTATTAAAATAAACAGTCCAGATGTAGGGTCCATGGGGCAGACCTGGTACAGCAATAGAGAAATGAATTAAATCAGGATAAGGAAACACTCTGGAAAGCTTTTGTTGTCCCCATAGTCAGTGTTGACCTTTGACACTATAGTCAGGTACAATTTGTTGATGTAAAAAAGGACAGTCTCGAAGAAAGTGTCATCACAGACTAAGTGTCATGTTCACTGTGTAACTCTGCAGTGAACATATGAAATGGCAGCGAGCCCAAAACGCAGAGTAAGTAACGTGTTTATTTACAATGGGTGAATGTGAATAATGTCCAAAAACAGTCACAGCGGAAAGGGGGAACCACCTCACTACAAACTCAGTTGGTGTACAGGTATGCCTAACGTGCTCCCATTAGGCAGGAGCGGAGAAAAAGGCACAAGGGAAGACTTACAAACAGTGTTGGAGCGGAAAGGCTCTGAGGGAACAACACGCTTCAGTCCAGGGGTAAACCAACAAACGCGAGACTGCGTGTCCAGAGTTGACATGCTAAGTTGCCACACCAGCTGGTCACATTCTACCCTATAAATACACAAACCCAGAATGAGGGCAAATGGACACAGCTGTGTGGCCACCCGATGCTTGACTGAACAGTGTGTGTGTGCATGCGTGAGTGTGAATGTGAGTGTGTGTGAATGTGTGCGTGCGTGCATGAGTGTGTGAGTGTGTATGTGATGAACCATACTGCTGGTGGATGCCTGGTGAGGAGGAGGAATGGCTGTGGGGCTGGCGGAGAGCAAAGCTCAATCCGCCAGCTGAAATTAATAAGCAATAATTAAACCCAACAGCCACAAGTCATGCTCGGGGTGACGACCCCGGACATGACACTAAGAGCATTAAAACATGACAGGATGTGAACTACTAGACAGTTTTAGGACTACAGCAGTGCTGCAGTGAGTTTGCTTGGTCTACATAATGTGAATGACAATATACTGTAGGTGAAGGAAAGAGCAGGTACAGAAATGAATGACTTTTTATGTGTGTGTTGTGGGAGGAGGGAGGAGACCCCGGGGCAGACCCAGGACATATTAGAGAGACCATGTCTCTCAGCTGGTCTGAGAACATCTTGGTGTCCTCTCTGAAGACCTGGAGGAGGTGGCTGGGGAGAGGGAAGTCTGGGCTTCTCTGATTAGACTGCTCCCTCCACAACCTGGACCCCCAGAAAAGCCGTAAAAGATGGATGGATGGCTGTGTTGTATATTCATTCCTGTTGCAAGACTGGACCTGATTAAAGAAGAGGAACAGCATTTTTTCTAATTCCACATTCTTGGAACACTAAGTGCACAGGCAGGTTGTGGTTTTAATAAAAATGACAAGTCCAAGACATTTCAGCTGCCAAATTTTGACTGTTGTCTTGAGAAGTTATTCAAAAAAGAAAGGAACAAATATCTGTTGCATCTACTTTTGGCAAAATAATCCATAAATATGATTGGTTTGACCAATCACTAGTGACTCAACGCTCCTTCACATTTCAAAAACAGCTAAAAAATCTCCTAAACAAACACATTTAAAAATTCAAAATAAAGGATTTGGTTTTATACATTACTGTGTGTAAAATGTTTTGATAAGACTAAACTTACAATGGTGTGCTGCCAACTGTCTTTCTCACAGGACGATCCCTCTGGTGGTTGTCATGAGCTGCTAATGGAGTCCAGGCCTCATACACAGGTGTGGCGGAGGAGAAGCTTCTGCTGACATCATCAGAATGTGGTTTTTAAATGTTGATCTGTGAGAACTCCTGTACACCAGAAGAAGCTCTGAAGTTCCTGGATGCGGCGGCCGGAGTGATTAAGGATTACCCCAGTTTGTGGAGCTATCCCGGTTTGGTTGGACTGCTAATCTTTGTGCCAAACCTGCAAAATTCGCTCCGTGGACTGGTGAGAAGCCCAAAACCTGCGCAGAGGACAAAGCGTTCCCTAGTTTGGGCATCACAGGAGCCTGTGCTGTTGGTAAAATGTTCCCTGGCTCCGTAGCCCACATCTCCTCACCCCGCTCCAGCCTCAGCCCCTCACTGCTTGTCAGCTCCAGCATCATGGAAGCCTGTGCCGATGGAAAGACGTCACCTGGTTTCCACCATCTCTGCGTCCATGTCATCCTGTGTCACCAACGATGGGGAGCTGGAGGAGCACAGGCAAGTCAGTCATACTTTCCTAAACTGAACTGTTGTTGGACTATAAATCTTGGTTACTCCTGGATTATACATCCCAACTGTGTAAGGACCGGCTGGCCATGAAAAGTTCCACTAGGAAGCGAGCACCGGCTAAGCACCGCTTGGCACAGTGGTCCAAACAATCTCCAATGTCAGCCTCACCGTCAACGCTGAAACCTGAGCCAGCAAAGAAGCATCCCCTGGTTTCGGCGCCTTCCTCATCACACCGAGCTCCAGCTTTTTCTCCTCCTTGTCACTCTTCCGCCTCTGCTCTAGCCCCACAGAGTGTTTCAGCCCCAGAGAGCAATTTCGTCATACCTGCAGTTTTTCCCATCACGCCTGCAGTGCCAGCTCCCCCATCTGCTACACTGGTGCCCTCGTCCACTGCTGCTGTGTTCCGTATCGCTTCGCCCACTGTTCCACCAGCATCTCTGGGGTCAGGGCTTGTTCCAGCAGTGTCTCCAGAGTTTGTCATCACCTCTCCAGCAGCAGAGTCACCAGGGTCCTTGCTGGCAGTGGAGCAGAAGTTAAGTACTTTATTTTGTATTTTTACCATCTGTACTTCAAAAGTCTTGCCTTACTTCTGGTGGGGGAATTCATTTGCAGTCCCAATCTGCTTCTGGCCTCCCTCTGCCGGGCTCCACTGCTTGTTCCTGTACTGGCCTGTTCTCCATCTTTTCCTTCATGTCTGAGGTGCCTGTGTCGGGGTGGTGTTGAATGCTTCACCTCTAGCCATTTCTAAGGTGGACGCCACAGCTACAGCTGTCTCCGAAGTGCACGCTATGGCTCCACCATCATCCGAGCTGGACGCTCCACCTTCACCATTGCCTGAGATGCACACTCCATTGTGTGTTCCAGAGGCTGGTGAGTCTCCTCTATGTATCCCAGAGGCCGGTGAGCTTCCTCCGTGTGTCCCAGAGGCTGGTGAGCCTCCTCAGTGTGTCCCAGAGGCCGGTGTACTCCCTCCGTGTGTTCCAGAGGCCGGTGTGCCTCCACCTGTTGTGCCAGGGGCCAACGCACCCCCACCTGCAGCTTATCCTGAGGTCATCACCCTGGCAGCAGGAGACCAGGAGTTGAGGCAAGTACTTTCCCCCTTATTTTCAACATCTGTTTTAGAAAAGACTTGCCTTGCTCCGGGTGGGGGAACCCAAGTGCAGATTCCACATGCTTCAGGGTCCCCCCTACCAGTCTCTGCTGCTGATGACTGTGGTGTCACCTCACTAACCTCCTGTTCTCCCCTCTCGTCCAGGATGGCCATGTCGAGGGTGAAGTCACAGGAGGACCCCCCTCTACCTGGTTCATCCAAGCAGTCCGCTCCACCTGGGCCATCCGAGCAATCCGCTCCCTCTTGGTCGCCATCCGAGCAGTCCGTTCCACATTCGCCGCTCGAGGTCACCGTTCTTCAGCTGCTGTCACCCAAGCTCAGTGCTTCCAATGTGCCAAGTTCCTCCGTCAGATGGCCCATGGACTCTGGTAGGCCACCCGACGCACCAGGTTCATCGTCTTGTGGCCCTTGGACTCTGGCAGGCCACCTGACGCGCCATGTCCATCAGTCCAGTGGTCCAGGGACTTTGGCCGACCACCTGGTGAATATTTTTTTCCTTTCTTTTTCTTCTTGCTTTGTCCCACCGTGCCTATGTCCCCCTCCTCCTGCCCGATCGCGATGTTCTTTGTTTTTTTTGGAGGGTATCTGAAATCCGCCGGGGGGGGGGGGGGCTCTATCATATCTGGTGGACATGCCCACGCTTGATGTTTATCTTTCTTCTCTGTGTTTTCCCCTGATTTGGTTTATTGTGATTAGTTGCATTATTTGTCCTCTGTGTTTCCCTGAGTCTTCTGTTATTGTCTTCTGTGTCTCCCTGGTCTGTTGTGTCATGTCATGTCCTCACCCTCAGCTATGTTGTTTTCTCTGTGTTTCCCTACCTTAGCTTTAACTTGACCATTGTGTTTATTTTTCAATATCATGTCTAATTACTGTATGTCCTGTAGTTTTGGTTTCTGCCCCGCGTCTATGTTTATTATGATTATTATTATGGTCTCAGTTTTTGCCGTAGCTATCCCTAGTCCTGCCCTTTTGGTGTCATTGTTGTTTTCACAGTCATGTTTACGCTGGTCCCCTCTATATTGCTCCTGTACTGTTGTCTTGTATGTTCGTTGTCATACTTCATGTGCATCCCCCAGTCTGTGACTGTCTGTGCATTCCCGCCTGTCCTGTTCTCCGCACCTGTAGCCACTTCCCTGCTGTCTCCTTTGCCCTTGATTGTTCACCAGCTGTCTCACATTTGTAATTAACTGTTACCTTATACATGTCTGTGTCAATGCCAGTTTGGTGTGGTGTCATTAATGGCGATGGTAATCATTTGTTCCCTGACAACTGACCCTGTGTCTCAATAAGTTTGTTTATTCATTGTGTCCTTAATTGTTTTCAGCCCTCACGCTGTGTTTTGTTTCTTTAAGTTTATTCCTGCTAATAAACCATGTTGCACTGGAGTTCTGTCTGTGCTGTGAGTCCTTCTTACCTGCCTGCCGGAGGTGAACGTGACACCATATTCACTATCAGTTCATCTGATTGAATGGAAAAAGCCCAAATCAACCAGATTAAAACAATCTGGGCTAAAAAAGTTCAAGACAGTCTACAACTGAATTCACACAACAAGCAAGAAAACAAAATAAAGAGGATCAAAGCAGGCCAATGTGTTTTTGATGGACGATCAATCAAAGTATTGACGAGATGTGATTAAATAAAAAGAGAATCCGCACTGTTGCTTTCTGTTTTTTCATCATCAAAGTGGCTCTTCAGTGTTAATCTAAGACACCCGGGAAGCTGGAAGAGAAGCTAACGTAGGCAGTGCTGAGCTAACACACACGCACACGAGCGCGCGCACACACACACACACACACACACACACACACACACACACACAGAGAAAGTCATATGAGGGTGAGTCATGGCAACAGCCGTGTCTGCACGCGTGTCTGTGTGTGTATGTGGACACCGTGTTGTGATTGTGACTGGCCCAGCATGAATGTGTGGGAGACAATGTGTGTGTGTGTGTGTGTGTGCACCATGTGTGTTTTTTTATTTATATTTTGTTGAGTTTTCTACCTTGTGGGCCAGATTAGATTTTTTTTCAAGTCTAAACACAAGGGACTGCCTACAGTGAACAAGTAAGTTTGACTCCTCAAAAAAAACCAAACAGTTTATTTGACTAGTATCAGCACACTGCATGAGGACACAGCATGAAGTGCTCCAAAAAAGTATTTACCCCCTTCCTGATTTCTTATATTTTTGCATTTTGTCACAATTACATATTTCAGATCATCAAATAAATGTTAATTCCCCTCCATGGACCACCACCTTATCGTGGTGGACGGTTTTGAGTGCCTGAATGATTCCAGGAGCTATGTTGTTGGGGGGCAACTTGCCCCTGGTAGGGTCTCCCAAGGCAAACTGGCCCTGGCTGAAGGGCCAGACTAAGAGTAGTACAGTGGCTCTCCGTGAAAAACATTACATCAAGGACCCAGCGTACTCAAATGAGGCACACGGGTCCGCCCTCCAGTAGGCTCACCACCTGCAGGAGGGATCATGGTGCTATGTGAATCAGGTGGAAGTCTGAGCTACTCTGCCTGGACTGATGCCCCTGTGACCCAGATCCACGGATAAGCGGTAGAAGATGGATGGAAACAAATGTTAATATTAGACAAAAATAACCCGAGTAAATGCAAAATGCAGTTTTTAAATGATGATTTCCCTTATTAAGGGAAAAAGTTATCCAAACCTACCTGGCCCTACGGGAAAAAGTAACTGTCCCCTAAATCTAATAAAACAATTAGTTTTCCACATAGAGTGTCATGATCTGGACATGGTTTTAAACCAGGGGTCACCAACTAAAAGTGCAAGCGGTCCAATAAGTCAGTCCTCTTCCCCAGCTGAGGTCCAGATTGGGGCTGGGGATCTTTAGGCACCTCATGATACAATTATGATTCAGGGTCTCTGATTTGATTCTAAAATGATTCTTGATGCATTTTTTTTTTCAGGATTTATTTCCTCTCCGTGCAACAGCTTGGTACTTTTAAAGCCAAGTGTTTTCAATGACTCATGAATTTACTTCAAACATCTTTTAATAAAAGAAATGGAATAGAAATGTGACAAGTCACATGGACAAATTTATCTGAAAACTTGCTTTTAAGAACTGTCATCTTTTCATGGACCTTCTTTAAGAAGACCACAGCTGTCTCCAGCAGGCCAATATCATTGGCTTTTACACATTATTTTATTAAGCAGATGTTTTAGCTGCTTTTAGTTCTGTATTTTTTTAAACAAAAAAAAAATCAAATAAATTCTTTGCTCAATTTCAAATAAAACATAATTTCATCTTAACAATACAGGGGAACACTAAATGTGTTTTTGACTCCCAATAAATGGCTCTAAAATTCTAAAATCTGCAAGTTAAATCTTACAAATGGAAAGTTTTACAGGAGAACACAAACTAAATAGACTTACACAATGGTCCCCTCCGGTATACAACTAGGAAAATACCAGTCGCTATGGAGGGTGAGAATATGTATGGGCACATAATCATACCATGTAGGATAACTAAGTAGACGGTTTTGCCGTTTCATCCCATCTAGCAACAATGCTCCGCACTGTGTGTGTTTATATATTTGCATATTTATTCCATCTAGCTGCAATGCTCTGCACTGTGTGTGTTTATATATTTACATATTTATTCCATCTAGCTACAATGCTCTGCACTGTGTGTCTGTGTGTATATATATATATATTTATAGTAATATGTACATATGTATATTAGCTGCTCTTGCTTTTTTTTTTTCTTGCCTTCTGATTGTTGCTCTGAGTGTTGCTATCCCTGTGCTGTTGCAATCCTGGAATTTCCCCACTGTGGGACTAATAAAGGCTTATCTTATCTTATCTTATCTTATCTTACCTTATCTTAAATGACATACATTTAAAAAGATTAATATTTACAAAACTAAATCTCACAAAAGTCCACCTCTATTTTATATTTTCAGTATTAAAAAAAGTTTCAAACTGTAAGTCTAAAAAAGGACAGAAAATATAATCAATTTCTCACTACAGAATTCCTTTGGAGGATTTTTTTTTAATGTCAACAGTGTTCTTATCCTTTTAACCTGGTCTGGGTCTGTCTGGGTAACTCTGTCACAGGGAGACAGCAGGTGGACGTGTGGAACTTTTCATGTTCAGGAACACACAGAGCAAATGACTGTTTTGACATGACATCAGAGGGTGGTGGAAATGTCCTCCATAAACGACGTCATGCAGTCCAACGGGGACGCTGTCCCAGGAAGGTGTGGAGGAGCTGCGGGGACCTTCCGTCAACAGACCCTCGGGTGGACCTGTACCATCGCAGGCAGCCAGAGCGGTGGTGGACGCAATTTCACAGCAGCACTTCATTCCGCGGGTTACACTGGGAAGCAAGTGTGGCTGTCCACCAGCTGTATCCCACAGAGAACGTCCAAGGTCCCACGCCATAAAATATCTGGGCAGCCGCCGCCAATATAGCACTTGAGTTCCACTTTTTCATTCGGTTAAAACAAAACAGTATAATTTTTCCCCAAATTATATTAAAAAGCTTCGGAGTCTGGACAGAGGACTCTCGAGGTCTGAATCTGGACCCGAGTCTGCCAGTTGGTGACCCCTGTTTTAGCCCATGTCCACGCTTTTTGTTCATTTTGGGTTCTCTATGTTTTCACTTGTCATTATTATTCACTTTATTGCCTTCTGTTTCCCTGGTTCCATGTGTTTGTCTCTGTTGTTTCTTTTTTTTTTGTCAAATACGTTCTATTAAGCAGATATTGTATAATGTATTGCGTAATAAAGTACCTATTGTTTTTTCCTTTTTTTCCCCATAAATGAAAGATAACTTAAATAAAATAAACTAAAAACAACAACAACACAACAGGGGCCCCCAGCACCCTCTTCCCTCCCTCCCACCCTCATTCTGCAGGTATAAAAATAGAAATCAATAATTATGGCAGCTGTTGTGATGGACAGTTATGGAGCAAAGAGGACAATCAGTACATCAGTTACACTGCATAGACAGTACAATGAATAAGTTTAGGGTTATTTTTTAGGGTTATTTTTTTATCAAACTGCGTCTCTTTATTTTTTAAGAGGAATCTTATTTTTTCAAGGTGAAGTGCATCCGCTAATGCCTTGAGCCAAAGCTTAAAGGTAGGAGCTTCCTTCTTTTTCCAGAACATCAGAATCAATTTTTTGGCTCTGTTCAAGCTTTCAGAGAGGAGTCAGTGCTGTGCTTTCTGAATGAATGAATGAATGAATGAATGAATCTTTATTTCGGATAGTACAGGTTAAAAGAAACTGAATAATATAACAAAGGGGGAAAGAAAATCCAACAAGGTCAAATTAGACAATAACTCCTCTGATTATACAGTTCAGCATAAGTTATCCGAAATGGGTGATGGCTGAAGCCGCAGCTTATATTGCCCACCCATATTCCATCCAAGAATTCAAAAGAAAAAAAAACAAAACAAGAACGATTACAATTCAGAACGAAGCTAAGACAAAATGTGACAAAAAAACTAAGCTACAACACAACACAGGCTGGATATGACAATCCTTATGTGATTTTATATGTCATCTTGTATATATGTTTGGAGTATTTCTTCCTTTAGTTTTTGTTTAAATTGTCCAAGCGTTGTACATGATTTTAATTCAGGTCCAAAATCGTTCCATAATCTGACTCCTTGCACTGAAACACAGTGTTGCTTGGTGGTAGTTCTCACTGAAGGTTTTTGAAATATACGTGTTCCTCTGAAGTGATATTGTTTCTCCCTTATTTGGAACAACTTTTGGATATTTGCAGGCAGTGATAGATTCTTTACTTTAAACATTATTATTGCAGTTTTAAAGTCAACCAGATCTTTCAACTTGAGAGCTTTTAATTTAAGAAAAAGTGGTTTGTTGGTTCCCTGTAAGCTGCTTTGTTTATTATTCTAATAGCTCTCTTCTGAAGCATAAAGAGTGGATATATGTTTGTTTTATATGTATTTCCCCATACTTCATTACAATATGTCATGTATGGGAGTATTAATGAATGATACAAGGTATATAGTGTGGGTTGATTCAGCAAATATTTCACACTGTGTAGTATTGCAATTGTTTTGGATATTTTACCTTTAATATAATTAATATGTGACTTCCAACACAGTTTATTATCAATTATTACTCCAAGAAATTTAGTTTCAGATACCCTTTCAATCTCTACACCATTTACACTGAGTTTAGATGTTGTGATGGTTGTTAAAGACTATAAATTTTGTCTTACTTAAATTGAGCGTTAATTTGTTTGAATCAAACCACAGTTTAAGCTTTCCTAATTCCTTTCTGAGTGTATCCAGAAGTTGTTCCAAATTGCTTCCACTGCATAATAGATTAGTGTCATCGGCAAACAATATTAAGTCCATTTTTTCTGAAACTTTACATATATCATTTATATACATATTGAATAACAATGGCCCCAAAACTGAACCCTGTGGGACTCCACAAGTAACCTTCAGTAACTGTGAGTTTTTGTTACCAACACATACATACTGATATCTATTCTTTAAGTAACTACTTAACCAGGACAGTGCTACCCCTCTAATACCACAATTTTGTAGTTTCTTTAATAATAAATTATGATCCACTGTGTCAAATGCTTTTTTAAGATCCAGGAATACCCCAACTGAATACTCTTTATTTTCAATGGCAGTTGATATTTTTTCTATAAATTCCATTAGAACAAATGCAGTTGTCCTCTTGTGTCTGAACCCATATTGCTGCTCACACAATAAATTATTCTTCAGTATGAAGTTGTCAATTCTCTCATAGAATATTTTTTCAAGTATCTTGGAAAATTGCGGAAATAGTGAAATTGGTCTATAGTTTGAGAATTCCCCTCTGTCACCCGTCTTGTATATCGGAATTACTTAAGTTATTTTCATTGCATTGGGAAATATACCTGTTTGGAGAGACAGGTTACAGATATACGTCAGTGGTTTCAATAAGCATTCAATAATAGTTTTGACTAAGAGCATGTCAATACCATCGCAGTCTGTAGATGTTTTACTTTTAAACGATTTAACAATTTCAATGACCTCTCTCTCGTCTGTGTTCTTTATGAAAATGGAGTCTTTTATAGCAGTGTTTTTGCTTATTGTATCACCTGTAGGCGCCGTAATGGGTATTTCTCGAGCCAAATTAGGACCAATGTTAACAAAAAAGTTATTAAATTCATCTGCAGGTGAAGCTGCATTCACACTCTGAGTCGTTTTATTATTTTTTGAAAAATCGGTTGGGTAGCTTGTATTTCTGCTTTTATTTCCAAGAATACTGTTAAGTATTGTCCATGTATTTTTAATATTGTCTCTGTTCTTCTCCAGTTCTTTACAGTAATAGTCTCTCTTACTACATCTTATTATATATGTTAACTTATTTTTGTATGTTTTATACAAAATGTTTTATATGTTGTATGTTTTCTCTAACATAAGTGTATTATCAGATACTCCAAGTATAATTAAAACTGAATCTGGTTCAATGTTAATATGGAGAATTTTAGATAAAATGTCAAAAATTTCTCTCCAGTAACTTGTTAACTTGGGGCAGAGAACAAAGGAGTGGAGAAGATTTGCCTCTGCTGCAGAGCATTTATCACACTGCGAAAAGATGTCTGGAAAATTTTGTGAAGCCTGGATGTGGAATAGTGTAATAGCAAATAGTGAATCAAGCAGTACCTAGCGTTTATAGAGCAAGTACCGTTGTCTTCAAGACTCTTATCCTAGTTTAGATTAGCGATTTGTGTCCCCAACTCACTTTCCCAATCACTTTTGATTTTGGACATTGAGGGAAGATTGATAGATTATAGGGAGTCATAAAAATGTGACACCTTTTGGTCAGAGCCTGGGTTTTGGAAAAGGCACTTATCTAGAACTGAAGGTGAAGCACTTTCAGAAGAAGGTATGTGGGTGTGCACATAGTTTCTGATTTAAAGAAACCTGAACAAAATTACTCCTAGGTAATTCATACATTTCTTGTAGTTGCACAAATGAGGCTAAAATACCACTCAGGTGAAGATCACCAATAGTGTAAATACCCAGATCTCTCCATTGTAGAAATCCATTATCAAGCTGAGATGGTGGGAATGACAGATTCCCAGCAATAGAAAACAAAAAGGAAAGTGAATTCATCCTGAAATGCATCTTAATTTGTTTCCATATCCTGATAATACTATGTCTTTGTTGTTTCTTCTGTGTTCCCCTGGGCCCTCTGTGATTGTCCTTTGTGTTCGCTGGTCTTTAGTCTGTTGTGTCATGCCCTGTTTGTCCTTATTGTCAGTATTGTTGCCTTTGTGTTCCCCCAGTCCTTGTTTTTGTCCTTTGTCCGTCCCCTGTCTGGTCCTGGGTTTTGTGTGTGTACTTGTTTTCCTATAGTTCCCGGTCTGTCCTATTTTCCGCACCCGCTGACTCTTGTTTCTCCCTGTGTAGTAATCTGTTAGTCTTAATTAGTTTCTCTAGCTGTCCTGTATAGTTAATTATCAGTCTCCCTATTTTTTTTTTTTGACTTATTTTGTACCCGTAGGTAGATTTGTTCTGACAAGCCACCGGCTGCCGGTCGCTGCGTGCGCAAGCGCCCCTTAACTCCCTAACCTGCATGTTTTTGGCATGTGGGAGGAAACCGGAGAAATCCCGGAGTAAACCCACGCAAACACAGGGAGAACATGCAAACTCCACACAGATCACTGTTTGCCGGGGGCAGGGATAGAACCTACAATCTCATGATCCCCGCGATCCCCCGGCCGAGGGTAAACTGTGCTGCTGCGGTGCTAACCACTGCGCCACCGTGCAGCATACACCCTATGTATGTTAGTCTCAGTTTTGGGTTCTTTGTGGTGTCATAAGTCATTCTTCCCTCCTGTTTCCCCATGTTTTTCCAGTAGTCTATTCCTGTGAGTGTGTTTTTTTTGTCGATTTTATGTTGTTCACAGCCCCCATGCTGTCTTTTTTTGGTGTGTTTTCCAGTTTGAATAAATCATGATTCTCTTGAGATCTGTCTCCACAACTGAGCCCACTCTTTCCTGCTTACTGGAGGTAGTTAATGACAGGGCCAGGTAGGTTTGGATAGCTTTTTTCTTTAATAAATGAAATCATCATTTAAAAACTGCATTTTTTTTATTTCCTGTGGTTATCTTTGTATAATATTAACATTTTTTTGATGATCTGAAACATTTAATTGTGACAAATATGCAAAAATAATAGAAATCAGGAAGGGGCAAATACTTTTTCACAGCATTGTAAATATGATGTGTAAGTGACACAATTACTCTTGACAATCCTTAAACAATGCTGAAATATCAAGGAGAGCGAGAGGATGATATCCAACTAAAACAACTCAAAATAGTAATCTAATTAAGACCACACTAAGACCAAGACTTAACCCTTATTGTAGCAAGACTGCATGAACCGATAGCACCCCCACTGCCACAGGCGCAGCGCTGCGCCTGTCATGTAATGTTATATGACGTTGCCAAAAACTCCCCAGTTGTACTAAGAATTCCACCTCACAAGGTGGCAGACATGTATAACTTATTGCTCTTGCTTGAAGGACTGATGGCGGGCATAGAACCATCTTAAAAACCTCATTTCTGGACACCACAGAAGAAGAGTTTGTAAACGAATGTTGATGTTTGCCATCGTCATCACAGAGGAGGTATTTGCTCCGAAATTTGCCATCTATGGTTCTAAAAACAGATTATTTAGCTTATGAAGGTAAATATATACATTTTGTTATAATAGAGGGTGGGCAAAGCTGGTTGATGTTCACCTGCCATCGCTCCCAGCGCCATGTGACTGGAGAGAACAATCGCGCCGGTTCCGTGTTGTCATATAAGATAAATAGTGGCGGGATAAAAGTGAAATTGAGGTGGAATAATCATAACAGTTTCTGGATGTGAGGGGGGAAAATAAAATGACCGACAGAAGAGAAAATAACGACCAGGATGCCACAAAAGGACGAAACGAGCGAGCCGCCCAGCCAGCGGTAAGTGACGAATGTCTTGGTTTGTTTACATTGTACTGATTTTCTGGTTCATATACTTTGAAGATGAGATAACAAAATGCCCAAAACAAGAAACGGTGACAAAAACCAAAACCATTCTTTGTGTAAATATGTCCAAAGTCCACTTTTGACTGAAAGTTATGTAATTTGATATGGCTTCCGTGGCATTATGCAAATTAGATGCATAATTTTACTCCTATCTCAAACTTTGGATCACATTCTACATCTTTCTAATTGACAGTAAGCCATTATCTCTTACCACTTTCAAGTTATAGCCTTGGAAATCTCTGACATCTGAACTGAATATTTTCTTGAAAAAACCTTGACCACCAGGGGCTAATGGCACCATGGAGTGCCTGTGCCAGTCATTGGGTTAAAGGGGTTAAGATCAAATCAAGACAAAGACAGACAAGAGACCAAGTCCATTGTATATGCATGCCTTGGTCTTGACTTGGTCTCCATTTTCTATGATTCAACCCCACACAGCTACTGTAACAGTGGAAGCTAGAGTCAGGGAGTCAGTCCTCATGGTAGCTCTGTGTATCACCTGCAAATCCATCAACATTGCAGGTGACACCGCCGACTCCGGGCCCGCTCCACAAAACTGCTAAACAGCTTTGTTCACCAGGCCATCAGGACTCTGAACTCTGTCCCCCCCGACCCCTGAGCCATACCACACTCACCCACACAATAACTACCTCAGCTGTTGGCACAGAAAGACCGGCACACCAACAGTAATACATTTACTGTTGTATGTCTCTGCACCTTACTGCAATCATTTGCACAAATGCCATATCTGCTGTCTGTCTGTTATTGCAATATTGATCATGTGCAGTCCTATCTGTCACTGTCTGCACCTACACTACTGTATCGAACTTACAATTACAGGTATCACGGCTCTACTTTTTCTGTATATACATAGGATAGCTGGGTTTTATCTTTATCTTTATTTGCACTATGGGTAGTATTACTGTACATAGACTGCTGTTGCTGTTTTTCATCCTTATTTCCTCTTTTCTTATACTAGTGCATACCTGTGCATGCCCGTAGAAACCAAGTATAAGCAAGCATTTCTGCATGCCCGTAGAAAGTTACTGTTACCATGGCAACAGTAACCATGGCGATGCCTGCCTTTGATCTTTGATGTCACCACTCGTTCAGTGATGCCCGCCTTTGAGCTTTGACCCGTGCATGCCCGTAGAAACCAAGTATAAGCAAGTATTTCTGCAGGCCTGTAGAAACCAAGTGTAAGCAAGCATTTCTGCATGCCTGCCCTTGATCTTTGACATGGTTACCATGGCAACAGTAACCATGGTGAAACCTGCCTTTGATCTTTGCCGTCACCATTCAGTGATGCCTGCCTTTGATCTTTGATGTGACAACTTGTTCAGTGATGCCTGCCTTTGACCTTTGATGATGTCATAGTGAGTCCTATGACAGCTGTGTTGTTCACAGTCATGCCTGCGATGTACTGCTCGAACCTCAGGTGTTTCATCTTCACAACATCTTTTCTGAAGTGCAGCAGTTCTCCTCACTGTATTGCTCTCCATCTCGTGGGTCTTCTTCTTCTTCTTCTTCTTCTTCTTCTTCTTCTTCTTCTTCTTCGTTCAGACCACCGGTTGAGGGATAGGTATGTGGTATTCCAGTTCATGGACAGGATCATGAAAATCGATCTGAGCAAAATGTGTCTTTTGACCCTATTCAGGAAGAGAAGCAGCCATGTAATGATAAACTTTACCTTGTGTACGTACGTACTGTATACCTGTGTTGAAGCCGGGCATATGGATCTCCTTAATGCCAACAGATTTTCTGGAATCACTATATACGGTGTCTATATGACGTCATATAGACATCATGTAGACTTCATAGGAATATCGTAGGTGACTCTACTATGGTGTCTATATGACGTCATATACACTTTGGTCTTTGATGACGGCATCACAAGTCCTATGATGTCTGAGATCATATGAACATCATAGGACATCATGCAGACATCATAGGAATATCATAGGCGGTCCTATGATCGTGACAGACACGCACACTGACAAGAGATTTCTTGAATTTATAGTGATGATGATGATACTGCACACACCACTAAGAGAGAGACAAACAGCATTTCAATTCTCCTGTATGTCCTGTACTTATAGAAGTATTGACAAAACTCTTTGAATCTGTTAATGCCTTTTCTCATTCTATATTACTAAGCACCAAGCTAGAATGCAGAAAGTATCATTTTTAGAAGGTTCCTGGTATGACCCGGTTAGGGTGTGAACCCACAACCTCTCAACTGTGTGGCGGACGCTCTAACCAGAGGCAGCACTAGACTTTTTTGTTGTCTGCCATTTTGACAGACAGGCTTGTAAAAATTCTGTCACAGTCAATTATCATCAGTCATTTTAATTGACTTTTTATGGTGTTTTTCCAGCTTTGTGCACATATTGTTCCACCAGTGATTGCCTTGATCAATTTCACCGGCCCTAACTGCTCCACCTGCAGGTCATCAGGCAGCCTTTAAAAGGCTCAGCTCATGCCCTCTACGCATGCACACCAGAAGCTCTTGTGCCCTCCTCCTACATGGAATCAACGTAAGCTACTTTTCTACTTCTAACTAGTGATGGAACTAAGGCCTTATGAAACAATGAGCAACTTTGAGACAATTGCTTCGTGAGTGGCACAGTGCTATGAAACATCTAATATCTAATATAGACTGCCATCTGGTGACTGACTGTCAGAACTGCATCTGAGTGGAAAACCTGAAAAAAATCTCAATCCTTTTTTTTTGCGCATTTGGCCATCCCAGGTCTATTCAAAACTGGATGCAGGAACAAACAATACAAAGCAAACAAAAAAACCTAATTCCAATAAAACCATCTCAAATTTTCTGCGAGCCCTCAAGTCACGTGATGTGACCAACATAACGAGGCCTCGCTTGCTACGGTCACGTGACTGTGGAAGTGCTGAAACAGCGCTTGATGTACTGCTCATGACACTTCCGCTTTATATTGCTCGAATCAGTGTCACGTGGGCGGTGTCGAGCATAACATCACTACTTTTCTACTTCTAACTTTCTCCCCTCTTTTGTCAACTCCAGGATTATTCTCCTAACTTGGTGGAGTGGATTTTCTCTCTTTTCTCACTGTCAGCTTCCATAAAGTAAGTGCACTTACCATCATTCTCTAATCATTAAGTCCCCGGCGCCCGGGCAGTGTTCTCACCGTCTGCAGAGGAACTCATCACACCTTCACCACTGCACTGGATTTGCACCTAGCAGCTGGCACAAGCGGCGATTACTCAACGCTAACCTCATTGACTCCATCTGTAAGAACTTCAGCTCATTGCAATATCTCTCCCTGCCAATACTCTTTGCCATGTTCTCATTCTCCCCTTCTCTCTCCACAAGGTTGCCAGGTCTTCGTACATGCACGCACACAACCACTTAATCAATACACTTCACTTATTGCACTTGAACAACCTCTGTCTCTGTGTCTGCTTTTGGGACAGTCATTAAGACATGTAACTTTACTAACTAACTAACTAACCTGCACTTATATAGTGCTTTTCTAGTCACAAAGACCACTCAAAGCGCTTTCATTAATACTAACCCTCTATTCTAAGGGCCTATAGGAAACAGATATCTAGGGACAATTTAGAACAGCCAATTAACCTAACATGCATGTCTTTGGCATGTGGGAGGAAACCGGAGAAATCCCGGAGTAAACCCACGGAACACGGGGAGAACATGCAAACTCCACACAGATCACTGTTGGTCGGGGGCTGGGATCGAACCCACGATCCCACGATCCCCACAATCCCCCGGCCAAGGGTAAACTGTGCTGCCGCAGTGCTAACCACTGCGCCACGCTCGGTGTAATCTGTCAAATGACAGATAGCTTTCAGAATTTTCAGTCATTGTTGAAAAAAATGTCAATGAAGGGCAATTTTCAGTTAATGCAACCTCTGGCTTGAAGCACAGGCCACCACTCCAGTCATCCATGCTAGCAGTTGCTACTAAAAGTGCATAAGAGTGCATACCTCCACCAAGGTCTGTTTGTTAGCAGGATTACACAAAAAGACTGGATGGACTTTGGAATTTTCACCAGAGATGTTCCTTGGGTTATGGATGAATGCATTAGAACTTGGAGGTGATCTGGGTCAAGATGTGGATTGTGGATGACTTTTTCACTTTCTCTAACACTGTGAGATAGGGCCTTGGTGGAGGTATGCACTCTTGGATCACCTCCAAAATGTATTGGGTTAATCCATAGCCGAAGACCCCCCTCTGGTGAAAATTTAATCAAAAATCCATCCAGTAGTTTTTGGGTAATCCTGCTCACAAATGGAAACGGACAACTGTCCTGATCACATGACCTCCTTGACGGAGGTTATAATGGAAGGAAGTGTCTAAACACAACACATTCTCATACCAATCAAAACACATTTGTGGAGACTTGATTTGTGTTGTGTGCATTTTCCTGGTAGAAATATCCATTTAGGAGTGGCAAACTATGACCACAAAGAGATTCACGTGGCCAGCAACAGCACTTAAACAGGCTGTGGCTTTCAAACCGTGATCGACTGGCATTCAGAGGCCCGGAGTGAGCCAAGAAACGCTCTCAATATCACAGCCTGGACTCCCCAATAAAAGGCAGGTTGAGTGTGGATTCAGGGTGTTGACGCCAAATTCTGAGCTTACCATCTGCAGCCTCTGCAGAAAACAAGATGCTCCATTTCTAGTTTTGATGAGTACATGCCGACTACAGCCTTACATTTCTGTTCTCTGGGTAGAAGAAAAGCCCATCTCCATGTGTGAGCAACAGATATCATTCAGCAGTCCTGCAAATTATATTCCTTCTGTATCCGCAGGACTTTTGGCTGCATGTGATTAAATCATCTGCATGAATAAGGAACTGTACCAGCGTTTTCCTCTCATAGTTGGGGCTGAGCCAGCCGATGGGTTCAGCTGAGGGGAGGTGTGTTTGATTTATACTGCGGTCGAGTGCCGAGTCTGGCAACACCGGCAGCCTCATCTGGCCGGCTGCCCCACACTGAGATCACACGGTAAACTTAAGGTGACCCTGACTAAAGCGACTCATCACATCTGTGCTAGAATGAACTTTTTAAACTTCTGTGTCTTCTGACACATTTCTAGAATCTTTCCAGATTGCAGAAATGATTAAAGGTGCGTTCAGACCAAACATGAACACACAAATTTTTCGTGTGCCGCAGTTATGTGTTAACTCAATGTAGACACGTGAATAGACAGGAATTCACCAGCTGAGCGAGTTGCCTTTATAACGTCTGCAGCTGTGTTCTACCTGCCGTGGAAAAAGCCAAAACACCGTCATGTTTAGGTTTACGTCATCTGACGGGGCTCTCCCCTGGAAAAACTGTCCCTGCCTCCAGAACTTCACCTGGATGACAACGGTTCACACTGCTAGCCTGCTAGCCCTCGTTAGCACATCTGTGGCAAGAGTCCGCGGGTTCAAAACTCCGACGCTCTGATTCAGCAGCAGAGCTGCCAGTCCACCTGTCTGCAGGTGAGTGGCAGGCTCATCTTCAAACTAGCAAACTCTCCAGTTTTGATCCTTTAATTCCAGCGATGGCAGAATCTCAAGGCTGATTACTAGCTAGCGCAACCAAATCCCTTGGATGTGCAAATGCCCAAATTTGCATGTTTTCTGCATGTTTACATTAACTTTACACGTATTCAGGTTGTGCGCTCAGTGTGAATGCATGCTAATACTTTTGTTCTTCAGTTTAAGGTGTGAATGGATCTGAATCTAAGCCCAGTTTAAGATTGGTCAAGCTTATATTGAATATTCAGTCACACAACCCCAAATCCAAAAGGTTGGTACACTGTATAATCTAAATCAAAACAGAATACAATGATTTCCAAATCTCATAAAACCACTATTTTATTCTCAATAGAACATAGAAAACATGAAATGTTAAAGGTAAGATGTTGAAAAATATTAGCTCATTCTGGATTTGAAGGCAGCAACAAAGTGTCCAAACTGTGTGGAAACTGGATTATACAAAGAGACTCTTAAGGACCCTTTACACAGACGACGTCATTGGGTGACTATTGAGAGATCAAAAATCTCCTCAATCTCTCAACAATCAAAAATTCAATTTTTGGCAAATTTATAAGATGAGATAAGATAAGATGAGCCTTTATTAGTCCCACAATGGGGAAATTCCAGGATTGCAACAGCACAGGGATAGCAACACTCAGAGCAACAATCAGAAGACAAGAAAAAACAACATCTAGTAAACATATGTCCATATTACTATAAATGTATATATATAGACACACAGTGCAGAGCATTATGGCTGGTTGGTGAATGTGCAGCAGAAAGTCTAAGCTCTCTCTCCGCGGATGCGGCGGGCCAGCTGGAAGTCTTTGGGCATGATGGTGACCCCCTTAGCGAAGAAGAGACCACCAGGTGGGCCTCGCTGGTCAAGGTGATGATCAAGGCTGGTTATAGAGATCTTTCATCCTTGAGAGATTACTTAGACCCCAGAAGAGATTGCTGAGAGACCACAAGAGATCACTGAGGGATCACTGAGAGTTTGTCAGGCAATCGAAGAAAAGGTATATGTATATACAGTGTACACACACACACACACACACACACACACACACACACACACACACACACACACACACACACACAAATGTCGCCTTCTCTCCACAAATGCTTATTCCTGCTGTGAGCTGCAACTATTTGTGGCGGATCTCACAAGTCCTGTGTTATTTGCTGTTGTCTATCGTCCTCCTAAATATAATAAGGACTTCATTAATGAGTTTTCTGAATTTTTGGCAAATGTTATGCCAAAATATGATAAACTTTTGATCTGTCGGGACTTTAATATTCATGTGTGGCGGTTCGTTTTAACCCCACAACAGACTAAGGACACTCAGCCCTCTTTTCTCTGTTTTTCTGCTGCATTACTGAGAAGCAATGTGCCATTCATGTATTTGTGATGCAAACATGCATGTGTTGTGATGTAATGCGCCATTCGGTATAGTGTGCATATGGCTTGTCCTTACTGTGCTTTTTCTGAGCATCTTAGATGTGCTTTGGTGTATTAATGTCTACAGGTAGACGAGTTTCTTCTGTCTCACCTATGTGATGTTAATCGATGCCTTTCATCCTTTGTACTCATGCGTCCTGTCCTTACTGTGACCTAGAGACTCAGATCAATATGTAGATGTGCTTGTTAGCCTCTTTGTCTTGCACTTAGAGCGAGGTCTAGCTAATCTGCCCATTGTGATGTATGGCTTACAAATGCAAATACCTCCTGCCTGTTCTGTTGTCCCTTTGATCATTCTAGACTGTGGGGTATGTCTTTTTGATGTATTGTTATGATCAAGTATTTAAGGTGCAACTCTGTAACGCAATCTCTCTCTTCTTCTCTCACTCTGATCCTGCAACTGGTAGACACACACGTGTCCGCCTCTCCTTCTCAGAGAGCTTAGGGATCCCGCTCCGGGCTGCTCCACTATGCACCGGAGAGGGGATCCCGTGAAGGCGACATGATATAATAAAACCTGCTTAAAGCCACAGCACTGCTGCTTATTTTTTCATGCCGCCTCACTGGTGACCCCTCGAACACGCACACGTTTTGTGCGAAAGCAACCTTCCGAGCTGGACAGCCACACAGCTGCGTTGGTGGCCCCTTGAAGACGCACACGTTTTGTGCAACGCAGCCTTCTGTTTTGGATGGCCACGCTGGCGAACCGACGCTAAAAAAAACGAGCGGCCAGCGAACGCAACACCCGGGCATGAATGCTCCGTCGCCTGAGATCTGCACAACCACGCTGGACCGGCCGCTCTCACTGAGAGCGCACGCACCTCGTCCTCTCTCCACGACGGCAACCTCCAGGGCCGACGGGGAGCGCAGCGCGTGGAACTGAACGCACCATGGCCGCACGAGCGACAACGATCGTCTCCTCCCTCTCACCGCTCCAACGCAGCTGCACGAGCCCGGGGCACAAAGATCGTCTATTGCCTCGCACCGCTCCAACGCGCCTCCACGAGCCCGAGGGACGGAGATCGTCTACTTCCTCACACCGCTCCAACGCAGCTGCATGAGCCTGAGGAACAAAAGATCGTCTATTCCCTCCCGCCGCTCCAACGCCTCTGCACGGGCCTGAGGGACTAAAGATCGTCTATTTCCTCTCAACGCTCCAACGCACCATGGCCAAATCTACAGCAACAGCTCAACCTGGATTTTATTGGCGCCGTCTGCGCTGATCTCCGCCAAGTTTCTGCACCCTGACTCACCACTCCAGCGGCCCACCCACGCACTGAACCCCCGCGCACGCATCGGGGAGTTACAAGGACGGCGCATCACGCATGGGACAAGTAATGGCTCCACAGACTGCCTTCCTCCTTCGCCGCTGCCTTTCAGGGCTGCTCGCTCACCTGAGGCACGCATGCAGCATACTGGAAGGATTTGTTAACAGTCTCAGCCACGCCACAGACCGCCATTGTCCTCCACCGCTGCCCACAGAACCTTCAGGGTTGCTCGTTCACCTGAAGCAAGCACGCAGCTCGCCACTGGATTTTTTAATGGTCTTAGCCACGGCACAACGGGATTTCAGCCGTCAGCTGTTCCCGGGAGCTTTGGGGTTGCTTCAGCACCCAAAGCCAACAGTCCCCCTGCTTTGTTTACTTTTTCTCTTACAGCCGCTCCTGCTTTTCTTCATGGCCACGAGAGGAGTCAGAGACTAATTTTTCTTCTTGTGATCTCTGCACGTGCAACGGGACAAACCCTCGACGTCACGGAGCAGCAAGCAATTTTTGCACGGCTCAGGACGATTTCACAGCTCCTGCCGGCACTTACTACCCCTCCCCTCCCTCCCCCTCCGCCTGCAGCGAGCTTCTCCCACAGCTCGCTCACACAGATGGATTATCGAGGTCGCGACCCCCTGCCGCGTCCTCTGGGGGGGAGCGTGTGTGGCGGTTCGTTTTAACCCCACAACAGACTAAGGACACTCAGCCCTCTTTTCTCTGTTTTTCTGCTGCATTACTGAGAAGCAATGTGCCATTCATGTATTTGTGATGCAAACATGCATGTGTTGTGATGTAATGCGCCATTCGGTATAGTGTGCATATGGCTTGTCCTTACTGTGCTTTTTCTGAGCATCTTAGATGTGCTTTGGTGTATTAATGTCTACAGGTAGACGAGTTTCTTCTGTCTCACCTATGTGATGTTAATCGATGCCTTTCATCCTTTGTACTCATGCGTCCTGTCCTTACTGTGACCTAGAGACTCAGATCAATATGTAGATGTGCTTGTTAGCCTCTTTGTCTTGCACTTAGAGCGAGGTCTAGCTAATCTGCCCATTGTGATGTATGGCTTACAAATGCAAATACCTCCTGCCTGTTCTGTTGTCCCTTTGATCATTCTAGACTGTGGGGTATGTCTTTTTGATGTATTGTTATGATCAAGTATTTAAGGTGCAACTCTGTAACGCAATCTCTCTCTTACTCTCTCACTCTGATCCTGCAACTGGTAGACACACACGTGTCCGCCTCTCCTTCTCAGAGAGCTTAGGGATCCCGCTCCGGGCTGCTCCACTATGCACCGGAGAGGGGATCCCGTGAAGGCGACATGATATAATAAAACCTGCTTAAAACCACAGCACTGCTGCTTATTTTTTCATGCCGCCTCACATGTTTGTTGTCCATCTGATCAGCTGGCATCTGATTTTAAAAGACTGTTGGTGACATTTAATTTAAATATTTTAGTGGACAAACCTACACACCGTCTTGGTCACATTCTGGACCTTGTTATCTCTTTTGGGCTCTCAATCTTTCTCAAAGAAATTTCTGAGTCTGTCATCTCAGATCATTTCCCCATCATTTTTAAATCGCTGACCCCTTCATCACCCAGCAAGCCTGTGGCTCCATCATGCTGGCGTCGCATCATCACTTCTTCAACACCAGAGGAGTTTTCTGCTGCTTTTAGGGATTCACAGTTTTTTGCCTTGAATGGACTCGTTTCCCCTTCCCATCCGGATAATATTCTTTCCTCCTTTCATACCACCTGCTCTGGGATTTTGGACTCTATTGCCCCATTTCGGCTTAAATCAGCTAAACCAAAAACAGATCCCTGGCTAAACGACACTACCCGTGCCATTAGACAGTGGGTCAGGCAGGCTGAACGGAGATGGAAGAAGGACAAATTACATGTGTCTCTGGAAATTTTTAGGGATTGTCTTGCTGATTACCAGAGGACCGTGCAAAAGGCAAAATTTCAGTATCTCTCTGATATTATTTCTAGCAGCAGTCACTGTCCTAGAGTGCTATTTAACACAATTAACTCTTTTATAAACCCATGCACTCAGACTGTAACAGACGATTTGTTTACAACATGCGAGACTTTTCTTCACTTTTTTGTTGATAAAGTGGACTCTGTCAGACGAGTTATTAATAACAGTTTTAATGGAAGCTTGTCTGTTGTCCCGGGTTACTCTGCTGTGCTTGAACAGTTTGAGTTGGTCTCTTTATCATCACTAGCTGATATAGTGAAGTCTCTGAAGCCGACAAATTGCTCACTGGATGTTGTTCCAGCTGCAATCCTGAAAAGGGTTTTTAATACTGTAGGGCCTGGTCTTTTTGGTTTTTATTAATTCCTGCCTTAGTTCAGGATTTGTCCCACCTGCTTTTAAACATGCTGTGGTTAGGCAACTTCTTAAAAAACCTCACCTTGACCCTTCAGTTTTATCTAATTTTAGACCCATTTCTCATTTGCCCTTTTTATCTAAAGTTTTAGAAAAAGCTGTTTTTATACAATTGCAATCTTTTTTAGAAGACAATTCTATTTTTGAGAAGTTTCAATCTGGGTTTAGATCTCGTCACAGCACTGAGTCTGCCCTGCTTAAGGTGCGCAATGATATTATGATGTCTGTTGATGCCAAATGCCCTGTGGTCTTAGTGCTGCTAGATCTTACAGCAGCACACTGTGGACCACACTATCCTTTTGTCACATCTGAATCACCATGTTGACATCCATGGCACTGCACTTAAGTGGTTTGGATCCTACCTATCTAATAGAACTTTTTCTGTAATGATTGGTGACATGTCTTCTTCTAGTGCCTCTCTCTCCTGTGGGGTCTCACAGGGCTCTATTCTTGGCCCTATTCTGTTTTCATTATATATGCTGCCACTCGGGTCAATAATAGCCAGGCACAACATGTCTTTCCACTGTTATGCGGACGATTTGCAGCTTTATTTACCTTTGAACCCAGAACAAACTAACTCACAAAGTGTTCTATTGGACTGCATCACTGACATTAAGTTGTGGTTAAGCCAAAATTTTCTCCACTTAAATGAAGAAAAAACAGAATGTATTGCATTTGGGAATGCTGTAACGGCTGGCTTTGGTACCCTCTCTTTAAGGCTCAGTTCAGCTGTCAGAAATTTGGGGGTGATTTTTGAGAGCCATTTAAAATTTGATAAACAGATTGACAATGTAGTCAAGATGAGCTTTTATCAATTACGTCTGTTATCCAAAGCCAAACCTTTCCTGAGCCGTCATGATCTTGAAATAGCCATCCATGCTTTAATCACGTCTCGACTTGATTACTGCAATGCACTTTATGTTGGCATCTCTGTCTTCTCTTGGCCGCCTTCAACTTGTGCAAAATGCAGCGGCCCGTCTTTTGACCAACACACCTAGGCAAGAGCACATTACTCCGATCCTTTTTTCACTTCATTGGCTTCCTGTCCATTTTAGAATTAATTTTAAACTTTTGCTTTTTGTTTTTAAAGCTCTTAATGGCCTTGCTCCGGTTTATATGTCTGAGATTTTGACTGTCCGTGACCAAGGCTGGGCTTTGAGGTCATCCAATCAGCTTTTGCTGGATGTGCCCAGGTCAAGGTATAAACATTGGGGTGACCGAGCCTTTTCTGTTGTTGCCCCCAGGCTCTGGAATAATCTCCCCCCTGACCTATGTGCTATCTCTGACCTGGCCCTTTTTAAATCAGAACTTAAAACACATTTGTTTAGAATGGCTTTTAATACTCAGTAGTGGTGATATTTGTCTTGGCATTGTTTTTATTTTATTCTCATTTTTAGGTATTTATTCTCATTTCTTTGTTTATGTTATTTGTTTTTAATGCTGTTTAATTTTCTGTAAAGCACTTTGGTCACCTACGGGTTGTTTTAAAGGGCTATATAAATAAAGTACATTACACACACACACTCACACACACACACACACACACACACACACACACACACACACACATACATATGAATGAGAAGTTTCTAGTGCTCTTCTACCCATTTGCGCAGGGGTGAAGATCGTTGGTTGCTGAAAGATGAAGAGGTGGCTGGATCTCTGTGATCTCTGAACCTGGTTCTCCAGCACACAAGACTGTTGTGTGGTGTTGCCTTAACCACAACACCACACAACTGCTTTGGTCCACACTCTAATGTTCTCAAAGCTTATGGATATTTGGTAAAGATGATTTTTGGCAAATAAACAGAACTGCATGAAATTTGGGAAAGCTAAAGGATACTGTTGTGATTGCGAGTGTGAAGTTTTATCAAGTTAAGATCACTACATCAGAAGATAAATCAGAAAACATGTGCGAGAAACTGTACAACCTAACTGACCGAGGAAATCAAAACACACTGATATTTTTTGACACATGTAACAGATTTTCATTATCAATATCTGTAAATGTCTGCTTAATTTCAAGCAATTTGGATGAATGGCCTTAGAGGAGCTCATTTTGAGTTCACTTGCACATTTTTGAAAATATGGTGCAGAAGAATTTATAGATTCATGACACACAGGGTGATACATTTCAAGTGTTTATTTCTGTTAATTTTGCTGGTTATGGCTTACAGCTAATGAAAACCCTAAACTCAGTTTCTTAAAAAAATAGAATATTACATAAAATTTATTTTAAAACTGGATTTTTAATAGAAATGTTGGCTGACTGAAAAGTATGTCTATGTACACATTCAGTACTTGGTCGGGGCTTCTTCTGCATGAATTACTGTATTAATGTGGCGTGGCATGGAGGTGATCAGCCTGTGGTCCTGCTGAGGTGTTATGATGGTCCAGGTTGCTTTGATTGTGGCCTTCAGCTCGTCTGCATTGTTGGGTCTGGTGTCTTTCATCTTCCTCTTGACAATACTCCATAAATTCTCTATGGGGTTTAGATCAGGAGAGTTTGTTGGCCACTCAAGCACAGTGATAGCATGGTCATTAAACCAAGTTTTGGTACTTTTAGCAGTGTGGGCAGGTGTGAAGTCCTGCCGGAAAATGAAATCAGCTTCTCCATAAAGCTTGTCAGCAGAGGGAAGCATGAAGTGCTCTAAAATTTCCTGTTAGATGGCTGCACTGACTTTGGACAAGAACACAGTGGACAAACACCAGCAGATGACACAGTTCTGCAAATCAGTGACTGTGGAAACTTCACACTGGACCTCAAGCAATTTGGATTCTGTGCCTCTAACATAATTCATTTTGATGGAACAAAAAAAAAAAAAAAGCAGAACTCAGAAGCATGTTATAGCATCCAGACAGTTCATGGTGTGACACAGACTTAAGAGCCGTGACTGCTGGCTGCTGAGTGTGGTGCTACAGCTTCCACTCGCAGTGGAAGCTGGCCAATGGAACTCTTCAGCAGCCTGTATGAACTGCTCCCAATAACGCAGTGATTGCAGGCGAGTTCAGGTGTTGAAGATGTGTGACTAACTGAATCAACGCTGTTAGCTTAGCTTGTTTAACTCATTCTCTTCTGGTTGCAATATGAATTGCACAAATATACTGCTGCAGGTGCACTTTTCATGCTTTGTTTTTGGTTGATGTAACATTCAGTGTGACTTGCCACATTTCTCTTCCATTTGTTTTATTAAAAGATGTTGGAAGTAAATTCACGGGTCACTGCAAATACTTCGCTTTAAAAGTACCAAGTTGCCACTTTTGGCTCTCCATATGTGACAAAATAAAATGCATCAATACATATCCATATACCTAATTATGATGCTGACAGATAAAATAAATCCATGAACACACTGAAGCACAGGAACCATGAAATAATTACACAAGAGCATAAAACTCCTGCTGCAGCATGCAGGCATAGCAGAACTCACATGTCAGCCTTGGCTGTGCTCTGGAGTTTGTTTTTCCTGTAACACCGCCTGTATCTGAGCAGCTTTGATGCAGTTTTTCATACCGACTCTACGTCCAGTATACCTTTCACTGGCTTTCTTTGCAGACTTTGCATTCACACACACGTGCACACCCCCCCTGTTCCTGTTTGCCATCCCACAGTTATAGCCAGGGGCAGCAACTAACAACACAGTGGTAACAACAGTGCATTTGTCAACACACTCCACACTGACACTGCATAGAAATTGATCTGACTTATATGGGCTACAGTGTCTAAGCAATGATGCCACTTCCTGCACAAACATGGCAATCACATCCCAGCATGGACACACTCTCTGGTAGTTAACAACACTCATACTGCATTGCTCTTTCTCTCTCTCTCTCGCTGTCCTCCCACAGCGGGCAGTCGCCTCCACCAACAAGCCAAACAGGCTCAGAATATAAAGACAGTCAGTCACTTCGTCAGTCAGCTGCCCACAACAGCAGAAGTCTTGAAATATTCACTGGAGAGTGGATTCTGGGCTGCACCCACACGAAGGTTCCCTATTCAATAATGCTGAATAAGTTCTCATGCCAACATGACCTTAACCACAAAATGTACATGAATTAATGAAAAATATGGACACCTGCTACAAATACATCGTATATGAAGATATGGGCCGTGTTGAGACTGAATACAGACTGAGAACTGATAGCCAAGTCAGGACAGTGATTGATATTTGGATTTTAATAGTAAAACTGTTGTGGCTACACCTGTAATGATGACACATTTTAGTGGACAATAAATTGCTGATGTAAAGATATAATTGTAATAATGTACATCCATTCAAAGAGCAATCTATCAACAATATTTAACATTAGAACTGAAATGGGGAACAAATATTTGCTGCTCATATGCCCATACAGATGGCAGCGATGAGTCCACAAACTAATATAAATTAGACTAATTTGATTATCCAGAATCAAACAAAATAAAGAGGAAGAACATGAAGGCAGCTTATATCACTGTAAATGATGAATATGTATAAAAATATTAACCTGATAAATCATTTTTATAAGTCGATATATAGTATCTCACAAAAGTGAGCACACTCCTCACATTTTTGTAAATATGTTATTATATCTTTTCATGGGACAACACTGAAGATATGACACTTTGATACAATGTAAAGTAGTCAGTGTACAGCTTGTATAACAGTCTAAATTTGCTGTCCCCTCAAAATAACTCAACACACAACCATTAATGTCTAAACCACTGGCAACAAAAGTGAGTACACCCCTAACTGAAAATGTCCAAATTGTGCCCAATTAGCCATTTTCCCTCCCTGGTGTCATGTGACTCATTAGTGTTCCAAGGTCTCAGGTGTGAATGGGGAGCAGGTGTGTTAAATTTGGTGTTATTGCCGTCACTCTCTCATACTGGTCACTGGAAATTCAACATGGCATCTCATGGCAAAGAACTCTCTGAGGATCTGAAAAAAAGAATTGTTGCTCTGCATAAAGATGGCCTAGGCTATAAGAAGATTACCGACACCCTGAAACTGAGCTGCAGCACGGCGGCCAAGACCATACAGTGGCTTAACAGAACAGGTTCCACTCAGAACAGGCCTCGCCATGGTCGACCAAAGAAGTTGAGTGCATGTGCTCAGTGTCATACCCAGAGGTTGTCTTTTGAAAATAGACGTATGAGTGCTGCCAGCATTGCTGCAGAGGTTGAAGGGGTGGGGGGTCAGCCTGTCAGTGGTCAGACCATATGCCACACACTGCATCAAATTGGTCTTCATGGCTGTCAACCCAGAAGGAAGCCCCTTTTAAAGATGATGCACAAAAAAGCCCGCAAACAGTTTGATGAAGACAAGCAGACTAAGGACATGGATTACTGGAACCATGTCCTGTGGTCTAATGAGACCAACATAAACTTATTTGGTTCAGATGGCGTCAAGCCTGTGTGGCGGCAACCAGGTGAGGAGCACAAAGACAAGTGTGTCTTGCTTACAGTCAAGCATAGCGGTGGGAGTGTCATGATTTGGGGCTGCAAGAGTGCTGCCGGCACTGGGGAGCTACAGTTCATTCAGGGAACCATGAATGCCAACATGTACTGTGACATACTGAAGCAGAGCATGATCCCCTCCCTTCAGAAACTGGGCCGCAGGGCAGTATTCCAACATGATAACGACCCCAAACACACCTCCAAGACGACCACTGCCTTGCTAAAGAAACTGAGGGTAAAGGTGATGGACTGGCCAAGCATGTCTCCAGACTTAAACCCTATTGACCATCTGTGGGGTATCCTCAAATGGAAGGTGGAGTGCAAGGTCTCTATCATCCACCAGCTCCATGATGTCATGATGGAGGAGTGGAAGAGAATTCCAGTGGCAACCTGTGAAGCTCTAGTGAACTCCATGCCCAAGAGAGTTAAGGCAGTGCTGGAAAATAATGGTGATCACACAAAATGTTGACACTTTGGGCACAATTTGGACATTTTCACTTAGGGGTGTACTCACTTTTGTTGCCAGTGGTTTAGACACTAATGGCTGTGTGTTGAGTTATTTTGAGGGGACAGCAAATTTACACTGTGATACAAGCTGTACACTGACTACTTTACATTGTATCAAAGTGTCATATCTTCAGTGTTGTCCCATGAAAATATATAATAAAATATTTACGAAAATGTGAGGGGTGTACTCACTTTTTTGAGATACTGTAGCAATTATTGTTAAACGTCTCGTTCCAGCTAGTCAAATTGCGGATAAGGCTGCACCCCCACCAGAGGTGGTCTGAGGATTTATTGCTGTCCATCAAAATGATGGAGAGAGTTGTAAAAATTCTGTCATGACCCATTATAATCTGTCATTAAAATATATACAGTATATACAGTATATATATATATATATATATATATATATACACACACACACACACACATACATATATATATACTCTGTGTGTGTGTGTGTGTGTGTGTGTGTGTGTGTGTGTGTGTGTTTAAGTCCTTATTTTACTCAAAGTTGCCAACTAGCAAAATAAACAGAATGTTGACTTTAAATAATTATTTTTGGTGTATTTTTAAAAGAAAATGTGCCGTAAATCACCACAGGAGCACAGTGTCAGCACTGAATTACAACTACCTCCAGCTATTTAATTAACAAAGTAGTAATATCAGATACAAACAAAATTATTTAAAAGTAATTTTGTTTTAATATATTTTTTCTAATGAAAGAAATACTTATAAATACCCCCTGTCGCCCCCCCCCCCCCAAAAAAAAAAAATGTTCAGAAAACACGTAGGACTCTCCTGGCTTGGGATTAATTTCACACAGATAAAAATGATTCTCAGAGGGGAGGATAAATTTCCTTTGCATGATGTTTGTGCATAGGCACAAACATCATTTGTGCCTATGCACCAAATGATGTTTCAGAGTACCCACCCTTTTTGGAGTCTGTGACTGGGGTGCTGGAGGGTGCTCCTCTTGGAGACTCCATTGTCCTACTGGGGGACTTCAATGCGCAAGTGGGCAACGACAGTGAAACCTGGAGGGGGGTGATTGGGAGGAACGGCCTGCCCGATCTGAACCCAAGTGGTGTTCAGTTATTGGACTTGTGTGCTAACCACAGTTTGTCCATAATGAACACCATGTTCAAGCATAAGGGTGTCCATATGTGCACCTGGCACCAGGACACCCTAGGTCGCAGGTCGATGATCGATTTTGTTATCGTGTCATCAGACCTGCGACCGTATGTCTAGGACACTCGGGTAAAGAGAGGTGCAGAGCTGTCAACTGATCACCACCTGGTGGTGAGTTGGATCCGATGGCAGGAAAGGATGCCATTCAGACCTGGTAGACCCAAACGTATAGTGAGGGTGTGCTGGGAACGTCTGGCTGAGGCCCCTGTCCGGGAAGTCTGTGAACTTCAACCACATTCCGAGGGAGTCTGGAGACATGGAGTTTGAATGGGCTATGTTCTCCACCTCTGTTGTTGAAGCGGCGGCCCAGAGCTGCGGCCGCAAGGTGGTTGGTGCATCTCGTGGTGGCAACCCCCGAGCCAAGTGGTGGACACCAGTGGTGAGGGGGGCCATTAAGCTGAAGAAGGAGTCCTATCAAGCTTGGTTGGCTTGTGGGACTCCCGAAGCAGCTGAGGTGTACCGGCAGGCCAAGCGGAGTGCAGCTCGGGTGGTTGCTGAAGCAAAAATCCGGGTATGGGAGGAGTTCGGTGAGGCCATGGAACAAGACTTTCAGTCGGCCTTGAAGAGATTCTGACAAACTGTCCGGCAGCTCAGGAGGGGAAAGCAGCTCCCGTCCACACTGTGTATGGTGTGGATGGGGCGCTGTTGACTTCGACTGGGGATATCGTCGGGCGGTGGAAGGAATACTTCGAGGATCTCTTCAATCCCACTGATACGCCTTCCACAGAGGAAGCAGGGTTTGTGGACGAGGGGGATGACTCGCCTATCACAGGGGCTGAGGTCGCCAAGGTGGTTAAAAATCTCCTTGGTGGCCGGGCCCTGGGGGTGGACAAGATTCGCCCTGAGTACCTCAAGGCCCTGGATGTTGTTGGGCTGTCATGGTTGACACGCCTCTGCAACATTGTGTGGAGGTCGGGGGCAGTGCCTTTGGTATGGCAAACCGGGGTGGTGGTTCCTCTCCTCAAAAAAGGGGACTGGAGGGTGTGCTCCAACTTTAGAAGGATCACACTCCTCAGCCTCCCTGGGAAGGTCTATGCCAAGGTACTGGAGAGGAGAGTCGGCTGTTGGTCGAACCTCGGATTCAGGAGGAGCAATGTGGTTTTCGTCCTGGCCGTGGCACATCAGACCAGCTCTTTAACATCTCGAGAATTCTCGAGGGTTTGTAGGAGTTTGCCCAACCAGTTTACATGTGTTTTGTGGACTTGGAGAAGGCATTTGACCGCATCCCTCGTGGTTTTTTGTGGGGGGTACTTCGGGAGTATGGGGTATCGGGCTTGTTGTTACGAGCTATTCTGTCTCTGTACGACCGTTGTGAGAGTTTGGTTCGTATTGCCAACACTCGGTCGGACTCATTACCAGGGAGAGTTGGACTCCACCACGGCTGCGCTTTGTCACCGATCCTGTTCATAATTTTTATGGACAGGATTTCTAGGTGCAGCCAGGGAATGGAGGGTGTCATGCTTGGTGACCACAGGATCTCATCTCTGTTGCTTGCAGATGATGATGTCCTGTTGGCTTCATCCAGCAATGACCTACAGCTCTTGCTGGGACGGTTTGCCACTGAGTGTGAAGCGGCTGGGATGAGAATCGGCACCTCCAAGTCCGATTCCATGGTCCTCAGCCGGAAAAAGATGGATTGTCCTCTCTGGGTTGGGGACAGGCTCCTGCCCCAAGTGGAGGAGTTTAAGTATCTTGGGGTCTTGTTCACAAGTGAGGGGAAAATGGAGCGAGAGATTGACAGACGGATTGGAGCAGCATCTGCAGTGATGCAGATGTTGTACCAGTCTGTTGTGGTGAAGAGGGACCTTAGTTCTAAGGCAAAGCTGTCGATTTACCAGTCAATCTACGTTCCTACTCTTACCTATGGTCACAAGCTTTGGGTAATGACCGAAAGAACGAGATGATGGATACAAGCGGCTGAAATGAGCTTTCTCTGTAGGATTGCTGGACTCACCCTCAGAAATAGGGTGAGGAGCTCAGTCATCTGGGAGAGGCTCAGAGTAGAACCGCTGCTCCTCCACATTGAAAGGAGTCAGTTGAGGTGGTACGGGCATCTGATTAGGATGCCTCCTGGACGCCTCCCACTTGAGGTGTTTCAGGCACATCCCACTGGGAGGAGACCCCGGGGCAGACCCAGGACTCAGTGGAGAGACTATGTCTCCCAGCTGGTCTGGGAACGCCTTGGTATCCTCTCTGAAGAGCTGGGGCAGGTGGCTGGGGAGAGGGAAGTCTGGGCTTCTCTGCTTGAACTGCTGCCTCCGCGATCCGGACCTCCGGAAAAGCGGTAGAAGATGGATGGATGGATGGATGGATGGAAACTGAATCTAAGTCAGCAGACAGATGAAGCTCCAAAATTAAAAGGAATTACAGTTCGGAATTAAATCATAATCTGTCAAAATGACAGACAGGCCTGAGAATTTTCCGTCACTGCTAAAAATAATTTGTCAATGAAGGAGACTTCTTGGTTAATGCAACTACTGGTGACCACTATGCAGTTTGTTCCATGCCTACGCCCAAAGTCCACTTCTTTTGAATGGTGTATTTAAGCGGGGCTGGCTCCCTTAGCTTTGACCCACCAGGGAGAGGTGGAGAGCAGGAATGTGCAAAATACTGGGCAGGGCAAGTGCATGCATACGACAGATAAGTGATGGTATGATCATTTCAATGCAAAGATTAATATTTATCAGTCTGAATGTGATCATATGGTATGCTCAAATCCCACCACAGGTCTGAGCTCATGTACACAAATTTTCAACTTGCTGTAGCCTTCAAGTGCAGCAGAGAAACCTGGCTGTGTGGGAGAATTATTTGATCATGTCAAATCATGTTGAGCAGTGCATCCTTTCAGGTGATATGTTACCCTAGACAAGATGCTACCTTTATTCATAAACTTTCCATACACATTCAAATCACTGCAGTAAATACAGGGGATTTAAGCAGAAAATCTTCCATCGGCTGTAGAAACCTAAAATAAACTTTTAGCTCCTGAACTTTACTTTTCATACGGTTGTGATTGGGCTTAGAGCTTTTTGAGAAGATTGTTGTTTTCACTTTTGAATATATATGCACACTGTAAGCAGGCCTCCCACGTAAGCACTTTGGTGAACTGATTCTATAAACATAAATTGTAGTAAATTATTCTGAAAAGATATCTCTTTGACTAAGTCTGGAGCTATGTATTAATTCATAATGGGTATCCATCAAGGAATATCTGGTTAACTCCAGTAGTAAACCCACAACACCACAGGCTCTGCACCACAGAAGTGTACAGCCACGGCAACTGTATCAGGGTTAAATAAATAAATAGACAGAAAATTGGGATAACCTGAAGAAATGCTGCTGTACATGTCTGAGAAAGTGTGGGAAATTATTTAAACCTCTGCTGTTCTGAATAATACCACACTGGATAACTGTGCCAGACAGCTGTGGCTGGCTGAGCACACAGCTGGGAGGGCTGAAGGAGAAAGAACTTCTAAAATATTTATTATTCTAAAGGATTAAATTATTGTGTTTGACATATGTGCTTTTAAAATAGCCAGGCAAACTACATGAAGTCAAGTACTTTATGCACTTATCCCACCAATGGCTGTAAGATAACGAATGAGCACCTCTGCCAGGGTCTACGTCCAACCACTTTTTAAATCTAAATATAAAAGTTTGTGATTATATAGATAATATATCTGAGGCTACATAATTTAAATCATGGCTATATAGATATATAACCCTCAGCTGGAGTTCATGCCCAGCTGTTGCACATCACGGATCTTGTTCTGGCCATGGCTCAAATGCATGGTTTCACAAATACCATGTGGACCTTGGTGTACAATCATTTCTATACCCAAATGTGTGCCAATTTCTATACACTTTCTATGCACTTTTGAAAAATAATGAAAGCTTTCTTGAAAAGGTGTTTTTTTTAAACTTTATTCTTAAAGGAGGGGAGTGACTCTGTACTGCGGATATCTGAGGGCAGGGAGTTCCAGAGGGTTGGGGCAGCAATACCAAAGGCATTGGCCCCCACTCTACATTGTTTAGTCCTGGTGATGGGGGTCAGGAGGTTTGCATCAGATGATCTAAGTTGGCGAGTGAGAGCATGACGTTGAAGGTCTGTCAGGTATGGAAGAGCAAAATTACTGAGGGCTTTGTAGGTGATGAGCAGGATCTTGAAATGGATGTGTTGTTGTGCTGGTAGCCAGTGGACGTTTTTCAAAATGGGTGTAATGTGGTCTCTGAAACCGGAGTGGGTGAGCAGTCTTGCAGCAGAGTTCTGTACATACAGTATTGCAGTTTTTGGAGGTCAGAGTGGGGGAGGCCATAGAGTATGCTGTTGTAGTAGTTCAGTCTGGAGGTTATGAATGCGTGGATAAGGATTTCAGCAGTAGAAGAGGAAAGCTTGGACTGGAGGCAAGCAATGCTGCGAAGGTGGAAAGATGTTTTTATGACATTGTTGATATGTTGTTTGAAGGAGAGAGTTGAGTCCATGGTGATGCCAAGGTTTCTGTCCAGAGGGGAGGAGGTGAGTGTGACCACTGATGAAGAGACAGAGATTCTTTGAGAAAGGGAGGAGGGATTTGGGGCCAATGATGAGAACGTCTGATTTTTTGCATTAAGTTTAAAAAAATTAATGCTCATCCAGGTTTTTATGTCACAGAGGCAGTCTGTGAGCATGGAGAGGGTGACAGAAGTGATGGTTTTTGCTGACAAATAAAGCTGGATATCATCGACGTATGAATGGAATTTTAGACCATGGCGACGTATGATGTGCCCGAGAGATCACAAATCACCCTTCATGGACATCACTTGTGGTGTGCCCCAGGGGTCAGTTTTGGGACCCAAACTCTTTATTTTGTATATAAATGACATATGCCAATTGTCAAAAATGCTGAAATTTATTTTGTTTGCGGATGACACAAATATCCTTTGCACTGGTGAGAATTTGCAGCAGGTTTTAGAGGTGGTCACAACTGAAATGAAAAAGTTAACGCAGTGGTTCAACAAAAATAAATTATCTCTAAATCTAAAAAAACCAAAGATTATGTTGTTTGGAAATTATAAAATAAATCATGAAATAATGGTAACGATAGATGATACCAGAATAGAAACAGTACAGGAAAATAAGTTTCTGGGGGTGACGCTAGACAATAAAATCTGCTGGAAACCTCACACCAGTCACATCTGGGCCAAGTTGGCAAAATGTATAGGCATACTGGGGAAGACAAGACACATATTGGACTATAACCACCTTCTTTGGTGCCCTGTATTTACATTCCTCCCGATGAAGATAAGCGGAAGGAGCGGCTCTTAACCCAAACAATCGACAGACAGCTGCTGTTTTCAGCGGATTAACTTCTCAAGGACAGTCCATGTGCCTTCATCTGCAAGCGAAGAGACAGACTCCGGACTTGTTTATAAGTCACATGACTATAACATCTATCTACTGCCTGGAGGCGCCCTCTGCTGTTCACTAGCAACTGTCACACCTACACTACACAAATGCACACAACATTACACGAACTGACACATATACTCATACATACACTGCGTCTCTCAACTCTTGTTTGTGTGATCTATATTGTCTGCTAATTGTGCATAGAGGGTTTTTTTCTGTGTAGTCAAAATTTTGCTCATTTGAGCTTTATATGAGCTTATACGAGCGTTATTCTGATTAACTATGTTTTTTCTCTCTCCTATTGTGTTTTCCTCCCCCTCCCTTCCCCTCTTTACCTCCACTGTATGACAGGCGCCTTGCATGGCTGCCGCGTCATTGGATGCGCCTAACGTGCGCGTCCAATGTCAAGTCAAATTCCTCGTATGTTTACTTGTAAATATACTTCGCAATAAAGCTGATTCTGATTCTGATTCTAAATCATTGGTCTTACTGCACAATTCACTGTTTCTACCTTATCTTAACTACTGTGTAGAAGTCTGGGGAAACACCTAAAAGACCAACCTACAGTCAATATGCACATTACAAAAAAGAGCTATAAGGATAATAAATAATGTAGGATATAGAGACCATACCAATTCATTGTTTTTTAAGTCACATGTCATAAAGTCCACCGATTTAGTTAAATTTAAGACAGCACAAGTCATGTACAGGGCAACTAATAATCAACTCCCAACTAATATACAAAAAATATTTAAAAAAAAGAGACAATGATCATAATTTGAGAGGAGACTTAAACTTTACAAAATCCAAGATACGAACAACCAAGAAAAGTATGTGCATATCTGTCTGTGTGTGGGGTGGATTTGTGGAACAGTCTGGAGCCGGAACTGAAACTATGTACAAACAGAAATCAATTCAAAAAGAGGTACAAACATTTGCTGAAAGGATATATGTTAGAAGGGTAGTATTTATATGTACGATTCACTATGCTCACTCTGGGACACTATGGGACACTATGGAATGGTGGGTGGGACAGCACTGTGTATATCTGTGTTGTTTGAGGCTGGTTTTGATGTATGGACATCAATGTATGCTAGGATGGATGGTTTTAATGTTGATATGTACAAAATACAGTTAATTGTTTACTTGGGGTCTTAAATGTGGTAATTTGTATATAATTCACATGAGTGTATTTATGGAAAAGAGGAGATGGAATTAATAAATGTTCACTTCTTCCTTCTCCCTTTCGAACACTGTATACTGTTACTTTATTGCATTTGTCATTTGTTTTGTTTTTGTTATACTTTTTTGTTCGAAATAAAGTATCTATCTATCTATCTCAATAGCATATACAGAATGAAGAGGATGGGACTGAGTACTGAGCCTTGGGGGACACCATGAAGAACTGGGGTAGTGTGGGATTTACAGTATGACATGATTACTACTTGGGCATGAAGAAAAAACATCTTTTCACCAAATAGCATTGCTTGATGCAACGGAGCCCCCCCCCCCCCCCCCCGCAATTCACTTGCCTCCAATGAGCACCCTCAAAAAAAGATGCTATTTATTTCTTTATTTTGTATACTTTATTGATCCCCAGAGGGGAAATTGAGGGCATCCACCTGGATGGATGAAGCAGCCACGGTACGGCGCTATCCCTTAACCATTCACACACAGATTCAGACCTAGGGCCACTTCAGAGTCTCCAATTAACCTAACCTGCGTGTTTTTGGCCTGTGGGAGGAAACCGGAGAAATCCCGGAGTAAACCCACGCAGATACGGGGAGAACATGCAAACTCCACACAGATCACTGTTGGTCAGGGGCTGGGATCGAACCAGGGATCCCATGGCCAATGGTGAGTTGCTGTGCTGGTGCAGTGCTAACCACTACGCCACCGCACTGCCCTATGAGTGAGCAAATAGTGGTGGTGAAGCAGATCATTAAGACAGCTTTCCAGTGACATGAGAGAGAAGAGGGGTGTTTGCTTGGTTGGGATGAAGCACTTCTTGGGACACGTACGGATGGACAGTGTTTGAGAGATGAGATGAGATGGACTTTATTGTCCCACAAGGGGAAATTTGTCTTGGGCTTATCAATCATGCTGCAACCACACAATCCACACATATACAATGGATGTAGTACATAAGATCCTTCATATAAAAATATTGATGAAATAAAACACAATAAATAATACAAATAACATCTAAACATCTAAGCTACATCTAAAAGCCATTTACTTCTATAAAAAACAAAATATATACATAAATGAATATATAACAGCAGTCATTAAGAGCAGGAATTATAAGTGTCCCTGACCTATCTATTTGAGTTTAGAAGTTTTACTGACGTCGAGATAAATGAGTTCTTATATCTATTGACCCTGCACTTGGGAACTCTGTATCTCCTCCCTGAGGGCAGCAGGTCACATTCATTGTTTAGTACATGGCTCATGTCACTGATTATTTTTTGGGCTTGTCTACAGGCTGGCTGTTCGTATATGGCCTGCATGGATAAATACTGTTCAACTCCATTGATTTTCCATGCAGTATGAATTAAACGCAGCACTCTGTTCTTTAGTTTCACAGAGAGGTTGCCAAACCAAGCTGTGATGCTGTATCTAATACAACTCTCCAAAACAGCCTGGTAAAATATTAACATAATCCTTTTATTGACACCATGGAATCTTAATCTATGCAAAAAATGCAGCCGCTGTTGCAGTCTTCTGCAGAGGTAATCAATATGTGTGCTCCAGGTTAATGAATTGTCGATACATACTCCCAAATATTTATAGGAACTAACCTGTGTTATAGTGTGGTTGTGGATGACCACAGGCCTGTGGTCACCAACTCCCCGAGGGTCAAACACCATCTCCTTTGTTTTATCAGTATTCAAAATGAGATGGTTGTCATCACACCAACTGACAAACCTCTGAATTTCTATAAGATAGTTTGACAGATCATGAGCCTTTTGAAGCAGTGATAAAACAGCAGTGTCATCAGAAAACGTAATAATTCGATTGCCTGGATAGACACTTCTGCACTCAGCAGTGTACAAGGTGAAAAAGAATGGTGAACTAACACAGCCTTGGGGAGCCCCTGTGCTGAGGGTTCTAGATTTAGATAAAGTTCCATTTACACTGATTCGCTGTTTATGATGAGTTAAAAATGAGTGGTACCATTTAATAATATCAAGATACACATTAAAATCATTTAACCTCTTAATTAAAAGGTGTGGCTGTAGTGTGTTAAAGGCTGAACTAAAATCAACCAATAAAAGACGAGCATATGAGGTTGTCTCCTCCAAATGTTTAAAAACAGTTTAAAAACAGCCAAGATTGTCCTTTGCTGATGTCAGTAGGTTGTCCTTCTCAAATCCTTTTGTGTCTCACACGTAAAAAGAATAAAAGAGGAAACCTTAATTTCCCCTGGCTGGGTTGAGCAACTGGATGAACCTAACAGGTTTTGACTCCATTCTAGATGTAAACAACAACAACCATGACAAACAGGAAGTGAGGGTGCAGCAGTGTGTCACAACACAGAGACTCCCAGAGAGACAAGGGCGATGTCACGGTCTGACACCAGTACACCAAGAAGGAGGGCGAGGAGGATGACCTAATGATTCGCTGACCTGACTGTTTCATTGAGTCACCGTTTCTACACTGACAGACAAAAAAAAAATGCTTTCTTGCTCCATGGATGCATGAAATATTGAGAGACCACAAAGGAATAAACCTATGGGCTGTACTGTAAAATCCAGTTAGCCTTACTTGGAAAAATCATCCAATTCAATTGCTTTTAAAATAAAAACAACCTAAGTGGAATAGAAATTTTCTGTTGTGCAAACATACAGTATGCTTATTTACAACATTAAATTTTTATCCCACTTTTCTCAAAGCATCAGTTAGCATTCTTTTACTAATGTTAACTAAATAGATTTTACATTGCGGAATGGTAGAAAACAGAACAATAAAATGTTTGGGATGAATTTAACTGATGTTGGGAGGAAATTCCTGCCTTGATCATGAGTAGTTCCAAGACAGTATCCATCTCCACAGCTGTGGTCACTTAACACTTCTGCAGTTCACAGTCTGCTTTGCTGCTGGTAAAACCCCCCTTACACAGGAGTGGATGTCATTGAGAAATCTGGCCAATTTTTAACCCATCCATCCATCTTCTACTGCTTTTCCGGAGGTCCAGGTCACGGACGCAGCAGTTCAAGCATGATAAGCCCAGACTTCCTACAAAGAAAGCTCATTTCAGCCGCTTGTATCCGCAGTCTCATTCTTTCGGTCATTACCCAAAGCTCATGACCGTAGGTGAGGGTAGGAACATAGATTAAACGGTAAATCGACAGCTTTGCCTTAGAGCTTAGCTCCCTCTTCACCACAACAGACCGGTACAACAGCCGCATAACTGCAGATGCTGCTCTGATCCATATGTTAATCTCTCGCTCCATTCTCCCCTCACTCGTGAATAAGACCTCGAGATACTTAAACTCCTCCACTTGGGGCAGGAGCTTGTCCCCAACCCGGAGAGGACAATCCACCTTTTTCCGACTGAGGACCATGGACTCGGACTTGGAGGTACTGATTCTCATCCCAGCCACTTCACACTCAGTTGCAAACCATCCCAGTAAGACCTGTAGGTCATTGCTGGATGAAGCCAACAGGACAACATCATCTGCAAACAACAGAGATGAGATCCTGTGGTCACCAAACATGACACCTTCCATTCCCTGGCTGCGCCTAGAAATCCTGTCCATAAAAATTATGAACAGAATCGGTGACAAAGGGCAGCCCTGGCGGAGTCCAACTCTCACTGGGAATGAGTCCGACCGAGTGTTGGCAATACGCACCAAACTCTCACAACGGTCGTATAGAGACCAGAGGGCTCGTAATAACAAGCCCAATACCCCATACTCCCGAAGCACCCCCCACAAAAAAACATGAGGGACATGGTCAAATGCCTTCTCCAAGTCCACAAAACACATGTAAACTGGTTGGGCAAACTCATAATTCTTGGATCATCATCTTATCGTGGTGGGGGGGTTTGCGTGCCCTAGTGTTCCCAGGAGATGTGTTGTCCAGGACAATTTGCCTCTGGTAGGGTCACCCACGATAAACTGGTCCTGGGTAAAGGGCCAGACAAAGAACAATCCAACAGACTCTCATGATGAACGCTAAAACAAGGATTCAGTGTACCCCGCCCGGTATGGGGTTACCGGGGCCCCACCCTAGAGCCAGGCCTGGGGGAGGGGCTCGATGGCTAGTGCCTGGTGGCCGGGTTTCCGCCCAGGGGACCCGGCCGGGCTCAGCCCAAAGGAGTTCCATGGGTCCGCCCTCCAGTGGGCTCACCACCTGCAGGAGGGACCATGGGGTCCAGTGCTATGTGGATCAGGTGGCAGTTGAAGGTGGAGACCTTGGCAGTCTGATCCCAGGCTTCCTAAACTGACTTTTGGGGCGTGGAATGTCAAAACATGTAAACTGGTTGGGCAAACTCAAAAATTTTTAACCCATCACTGATCTTTAGTGATCTCCACAATCACCACAGTCTCCTCAAAGTTTTGACTCAGTCCAAAATACACAATGTCGGGTAAAGGGGCTATCAGACACAAGTTCCAACACCAAAAGAATTCTGTCCATACAAGCTATGAAGACAAAAGTCGTTTAGTACATACTTTAGAATACAGAACACACATTACAGGTTAAGTACAACAACAAAAATGTACTTGTTTTCCGCCATACTTATAGTTGGAATCAAAATTATTCAACCCCCACTGCAAATTAGGTTTATTGGCAAAATGTACAAACTAGCAGCTGTTTGCAGCAAACAAATCCAGCAAGAACAATTTCAATAGTTCAACACAGCTAATATTACAAGTGGTTTCTCCAAATTCAACACAAAATGCCACTTTTTATGACTACTGCAGTCTCAAAACTATTCAACCCCTTCATGACAAGCATCTTTAGTACTTAGTAGAGCACCATTTTGCTTTTATGACCTGCTGCAAATGTGATGTATAGCCAGACACCAGCTTCTGGCAGTGTTCCTGAGGAAACTTGGCCCATTCCTCATGGGCAAAGACCTCCAGTTCACTATACATTATTCTTGGGTTTGCCTGCTGCAACCACCTTTTTCAAATCCCATTAGAGATTTTCACTGAGATTCAAGTGAGGCAACTGTGATGGACACTCTAGTACTGTATCTTCCAGGACTTCTTCTGAAACCAAGCTTTGGTGGACTTTGAGGTATGCTTGGGATGAATGTCCTGTTGGAAGGTCCAATGACACCCAAGCTTCAGCTTCCTCACAGATGCCATGACGTTTTCTCCCTGGATTTCATGATACTTGACTGAATCCATCTTGCCCTCCTGATGTTGCAGGTTTCCAGTGCCAGAGGAGGTGAAGCTGCCCCAGAGTATCACTGAACCACTGCCATGCTTCACTGTAGGCAGGGTGTTTTTTTCAGCATATGCTTCATCTTTCCTCCTCCAGGCATACCACTGATCCATAGGCACGAAAAGTTCCAGTTTTGTTTCATCACTCCACAGAACAGAATCCCTAAACCTCTTACAGCATCTCACAAAAGTGAGCACACCCCTCACATTTCTGCAAATATTTTATATATTTTCATGGGACAACAATGAAGATATGACACTTTGATACAATGTGAAGTCGTTAGTGTACAGCTTGTATAACAGTGTAAATTTGCTGTCCCCTCAAAATAACTCAACAAACAGCCGTTAATGTCTAAACCGTTGGCAACAAAAGTGAGTACACTCCTAAGTGAAAATGTCCAAATTGTGCCCAATTAGCCATTTTCCTTCCCCGGTGTCATGTGACTCATTAGTGTTACAAGGTCTCAGGTGTGAATGGGGAGCAGGTGTGTTAAATTTGGTGTTATCACTCTCACACTCTCTCATACTGGTCACTGGAAGTTCAACATGGCACCTCATGGCAAAGAACTCTCTGAGGATCTGAAAAAAGTGTTGTGTACGCCCCTCTGGGGCAGATGAACAGACTCACTCGCAGGATGAAGTTGAAGCATAATTTAATGAAAATTAAATGCAGCATGAAAGCTGAACATAAAGTAATACATTACAGCTGAAGCATGTTCGCTGGGGGACGAAACCCACACAGCAAATAACAGCTGGCGCAGGAATGCTGAGGGACGAAACCCGAACAGCAAATGACAGTAATAACAAGTGTGAAACACAAACGATACTCACAACTGAAAGTAATGATGAGGACCCAACAAAGGAATGAGGGAGTGGAACCCAATAAATAGAAATGAACATAATGAGACTAGCCATGACCAATAATGAATGCCATAAGGATAAGCTGTGCTCAAAAGGAAGTAAACAAGCACTGTCAAAATAAAAGCCCGATCAGAAACAAATAACCATCAGGAAAAACAAACAACATACAAATGTCCCTGGAGATGAAAAATAATAATAATAAGACTGAGATGGAAATAAATCCCCAATAATGATAATAATGAGGACAAATACTAAATACAGAGGACACCAAAGTGTGGCCTGGTGGGCTGTTGCTCTACATAAAGATGGCCTAGGCTATAAGAAGATTGCCAACACCCTGAAAACTGAGCTGCAGCATGGTGGCCAAGACCATACAGTGGTTTAACAGAACAGGTTCCACTCAGAACAGGCTTTACCATGGTCGACCAAAGAAGTTGAGTGCACATGCTCAGCGTCATATCCAAAGGTTGTCTTTTGAAAATAGACGTATGAGTGCCAGCATTGCTGCAGAGGTTGAAGGGGTGGGGGGTCAACCTGTCAGTGCTCAGACCATATACCGTACACTATATCAAATTGGTCTTCATGGCTGTTGTCCCAGAAGGAAACCCCTTTTAAAGATGATGCACAATGAAGCCCACAAACAGTTTGTTGAAGACAAGTAGACTAAGGACATGGATTACTGGAGCCATGTCCTGTGGTCTGATGAGACCAACATAAACTTATTTGGTTCAGATGGTGTCAAGCGTGTGTGGCGGCAACCAGGTGAGGAGTACAAACACAAGTGTGTCTTGCCTACAGTCAAGTATGGTGGTGGGAGTGTCATGGTTTGTGGCTGCATGAGTGCTGCTGGCACTGGGGAGCTACAGTTCATTAAGGGAACCATGAATGACAACATGTACTGTGACATACTGAAGCAGGGCATGATCCCCTCCCTTCAGAAACTGGGCCGCAGGGCAGTATTCCAACATGATAACGACCCCAAACACAGCTCCAAGATGACCACTGCCTTGCTAAAGAAAGTGAGGGTAAAGGTGATAGACTGGCCAAGCATGTCTCCAGACCTAAACCCTATTGAGCATCTGTGGGGCATCCTCAAACGGAAGGTGGAGGAGCACAAGGTCTCCAACATCCACCAGCTCCGTGATGTCATCATAGAGGAGTGGAAGAGGATTCCAGTGGCAACCTGTGAAGCTCTAGTGAACTCCATGCCCAAGAGAGTTAAGACAGTGCTGGAAAATAATGGTGGCCACACAAAATATTGACACTTTTGGGCACCATTTGGACATGGGCGGCTGTGGCTCAGGAGGTAGAGCAGGTTGTCCAATAACCAGATGGTTGGTGGTTCGAATCCCGCTCTCCCCAGATATCCTGCCATTGTGTCCCTGGTCCATAACACTGGGTATGAATGTGTATAAATGTTCGGTAGTGGCCGGAGAGGCTGTTGGCGCAGATTGGCAGCCATGTTTCCGTCAGCCTGCCCCAGGGCAGCTGTGGCTACAGTAGTAGCTTGCCGCTACCATTGTCTTTCTGGAGCAAATGAATAATGTATCTATTTGTAAAGCGCTATATAAATCTGATGCATTATTTTCATTTAGGGTTGTGCTCACTTTTCTTGCCAGCGGTTTAGACATTAATGGCTGTATGTTGAGTTATTTTGAGGGGACAGCAAATTTACACTGTTATACAAGCTGTACACTGACTACTTTACATTGTATCAAAGTGTCATATCTTCAGTGTTGTCCCATGAAAAGACAGAATAAAATATTTACAAAAATGTGAGGGGCGTACTCACTTCTGTGAAATACTGTAGTTTTGAGCAAACTGAAGCTGATTTTTCTTGTGCTTTTGGGTCAGTAGTAGCGTATGTCTTGGAGTTCAGCCATAGAGCCGTTCAGTGTTTAACATGCACCTTACTGTGGAAACTGAAACCTCAGTGCCTGCTGCCACCAAGTCTTGCTGCAGATCTTTTGCAGTCAGTTGAAGGTTTTTGACCACCTGCCTCCTCAGGACTCTGGCGGCAGCTGTTGATGGCTTCCTCTTTCTGCCATGTCCAGGTAGTGTGGCCACTGTTTCCTTAACTTTAAACTTGCAAACTATGCTTCCAACCGTATCTATAGGAAGATTCAGTGCCTTTGTTTTCTTTTTGTATCATTTTCTTGTTTGTACAATGCAATGATCTCTCCTCTGAACTTTTTGAACAATTCTCATGACTTAGCCATATTTCTAACACGCAATCAAATGTCACCGTCAACAGTCCAGGTATTTGAGGTGTTCTAGCTCAAGCACACCTGATGCAACTAATGAAACCGTTGACAGGTTGCATCAGTTGTGCTTGAGACCACACCTGATTTGCAAATGTGTGCTCTTATGAGGAATTCTATTCAGGGGGTTTAATAATTGTGACGCTGCAGTAGTCACTGAAAGTAGGATTTAGTGTTGAATTTGGATAAAATCTTGGAATAATAATTTTATTTAACTAGTTAAACTGTTCTTGTGTAACTTGTTTACTGAAAACACCTGAAACATTTAAAATCTTGTCAATAAACCTAAAATGCAATGGGGGGTGAATAATTTTGATTGCAACTGTATATGGTATAGGTCTGTAATGATAACAGCTAATTCAACTGATTGTATAATAAGAAAAAACAAACACGTTTTTTGACCCTCATATAGTGCTTGTTTACATGTGTTTCTTTCCATAATCCACCAACATTTCAGCCGGTCACACTGCTTCTGTCGCTCTGCATGCTCCCCATGGGAGGCAGAGCTTTTGCTCCCACGGTGAGGACAGCTGGAAGAAGTGACGCAGCGAGCTGAAGGGTCCACTCACAGTATAAAGTTTGTCCCGACTCAAAAGTCTGCTTCTTTTTAACAGTATGATTGCTTCCCACAGCAAAGCCCTAGGTTGTTGCTTGATTGGAGAGGTCGGCTTCATCTGGCTTGGTTACTCATGTAACACCCACATTTATGCTATGTGTGTATCATGTATGATCAGTGGGACTGTTCTTAGCATCAGTCATTTCACAGCATAGTGGCTGTATCAGAGACTGCTACCGGAAAAAAAAACTCAATGTAGACCATAAGGGCCATGAAGTTGAAGTGCTCACTATGTAGCTCTCTGTGTCGTCTCTGAGACCGCACTTAATGATGAAATAATGTTTTGGTCGTCCATGGCAACGTATAAAGAGTAGTGACCAAAACAATCATATTTAATATTTTTGTTTGGTTTTATTTATTTACGATATTTTAAATATTTTTTCCACATTTCTGTTGCGTTGCAGTGTTTAATATTGTTCATAGATAAAAGTTCAAAGTTCTTTGAAAAGTTGTACATAGTCTCTTATAATTATATTATTATATCTGGGGCATAAAAGGGTCTTTGCGGCATCAACTATAATACTGTTAATTGTGATAATTTTGGAGAAAATTTATCGTCCATCAGAATTTGTTATCGTTACAGACCTTATAGGGTAATGATGCAAGATGAAATTTGTGCAAGTAAGCAGTAAGCACTGCAGTGTGGGCTGTTTAATGACTCAATTTATACCTGTTTTAAGTTGTTTTTTTAAACCAAAAATGGTAAAAACAGTAAACAAAACCAACCTCAAATTTGCTTTCCCTTGTCTTTTTCCTGTTTTTACCAGTTTTTCCCCCCATTTGAACCCATTTCCCTCTTTTTTTTACTCCATTTTCCCCCCTGTATTTTCCTAGTTTTTGCAATGCAGAAAAGCATTGCAAAAATCTTTTTTTTGTTTTGTGGTATTTACCGTGTACTTTACCTATACTACGTGGGCTGTATTATAAATTGCAACCAAAAAATAAGAAAAAAAAGAAGCAAGAACTAAAATTGTCCCTATATGCACTGAAAGGAACTTTAGTTTGTTTTTTTCCTCCTCATTTCATTAATTTATTGACCATATTCTTAGAATCAACCACTGTGCAGTTCAAAAAGATACACCTTCAAACATTATGTAACATTCACTACATGCACAGTGGAATAATTCAAGCCTTTTTTATTTAATTTTGAGAATTAGAGTTGGATAGTTTTAACAGCAAATTACAAATCTTGATAATCTAGTTTACTGAGATACACCTGCACATTTGCCCTTCTGACATCATTAAACTGTGAGAAAATAAGCCAAGGGTACTTGAGTGTGAATACTGAATGATGTGGGGTTAAAATGGGCAGAATCATGTCAGAGAACCTTTAAAAAAACAAACTCTGAGATCAAAGAACTACACCATGTTCCAAATTATTATGCAAATGATATTTGTATCTGATTTTCTTAAATAGTCGATGCAAATGACAGTCAGTATAATTTTCAAGTCATCAACCGTTAGAGCATAATTCAAATTTTATCGAACAAACTGTCAAATGACCAAATGACCAATGAACAAATGACCCGAGCACTATGCCTTGGTGCTCGGGTTATTCTTGTCAGGGTTTGACAGCGGCGTTATGATTCTAGCTCTCCGAGCTCTTATTGTGATCGTGTTCGGGGAGGCTTCCGCCCAGCTGTCAAATCCTCAACAGCTGTGCTGCATTTGTGGTTGTTAGCGCTCAGGCTACTTTTACCCGCGCTGGTGGCCGCATCGGCGCAGCAGTGTCTGTTAACTCTCCGTCACGCTACGGATGCTTAGGATTTATTCCTACCACGTCTGCTCTTGGTTTGACCATCGTGCCCCTGGACTAGTAAGTGTGCTGTATAGCCTTACCCCTCCCGGTGTGTATCGATCTTTGTGAGTCTTTGCCTTAGCAGCCGGTGTTATTATTATCACCAACCTCGTCTGTCTGTACTTGACTGTCTCATCCTCTGGACCCGTAGTGAGCTGTATAGCCCTATGCCTCTTGTTGTGTTAAGACTGAGTGTCATTGTTTCAGCAGCCTGTGTTGTATATTCTCACCGTTAATAAAACTCTCACTAAACTCTCTGGTGACTGTGTGGCGTCTTATGGTGGCTCGCGAGAGCCACCCGTGACACAAACCTCCCAATGATAACTATTTTTTTTCGCAAAAATAAAAAACTCAAAATGCACTGTTCCAAATTATTATGCACAACAGAGTTTCAAAACATTTTATTGGTTGTAAAGAACTGAAAATGGTCATTTGTTGAATTTGCAGCATTAGGAGGTCATATTTACTAAAATCAAAAGCTATTTCAATCAAAAACATCTTAAAAGGCCAAGTTACATGTTAACATAGGACCCCTTCTTTGATATAGTCTTCACCATTCTTACATCCATTGAGCTTGTGAGTTTTGGGAGAGTTTCCTGCTTGAATTTCTTTGCAAGATGTCAGAATAGCCTTGCACAGCTGCTGTTTTGATATGAACTGCCTTCCACCCTCATAGATCTTTGGGTAGAGGATGCTCCAAAGGTTCTCAATAGGGTTGAGGTCAGAGGATTATGGGGGCCACACCATGAGTTTCTTTCCTTTTATGCCCATAGCAGCCAATGACACAGAGGTATTCTTTGCAGCATGAGATGGTGCATTGTCATGCATCAAGATAATTTTGCTACGGAAGGCACGGTTCTTCTTTTTGTACCATGGAAGAAAGTGGTCAGTCAGAAACTCTATATACTTTGCTGAGGTCATTTTCACACCTTCAGGGACCCTAAAGGGATCTACCAGCTCTCTGCCCATGATTCCGGCCCAAAACATGACTCCGTCTCCTCCTTGCTGACATCACCAGCCTTCATCATCAGCCTTGTTGGAACATAGTGGCCATCCACCAACCATCCACTACTCCATCCATCTGGACCATCCAGGGTTGTATGACACTCCTCAGTAAACAAGACTGTTTGAAAATTAGTCTTCATGTATTTCTGGGCCCATTGCAACCGTTTCTACTTGTGAGCACTGGTTAGGGGTGACCGAATAGTAGGTTTATGCACAACTGCAAACCTCTGGAGGATCCTACACCTTGAGGTTTGTGGAACTCCAGAGGCACCAGCAGCTTCAAATAACTGTTTGCTGCTTTGTAATGGCATTTCAGTAGCTGCTCTCTTAATCCGATGAATTTGTTGGCAGAACGCTTCCTCATTATGCCTTTATCTGCATGAACCCGTCTGTGCTCTGAATCAGCCACAAATTTCTTCATAGTATGATGATCCCGCTTAAGTTTTTGTGAAATAGCTAATGTTTTCATACCTTGTCCAAGGCATTGCACTATTTGTTGCTTTTCAGCGGCAGAGAGATCCTTTTTCTTTCCCATATTGCTTGAAACCTATGGCATGCTTAATAATGTGGAACATCCTTCTGAAGTAGTTCTCCTTTAATTGGGTTCACCTGGCAAACTAATTACAATAGGTGTCTGAGGTTTGATATCAGTGATCCAAAGAGTCCTGAGACACAATACCATCCATGAGTTTAATTGAAAAACAAAAAAACTGAATGTTTATGACACTAAAATCCTATTTGTATAATAATTTGGAATGCAGTGTAGACAGAAATTACTTAAGCTACTGGACGGAATGCATTAAAATCTGATCAAAATAGATATGTCTGCCCAAAATAATAAGTGCATTTTATATTCCCTTGACAATGCCTGTCAAAAATGCCTCATATGACATAAGAAATAACAAACTCTGAATGCCACAGTTGATGCCAGCAGGATTACGGAGTTCAAACCTATTTAAAACAAATTAACAGTTGAGTGACAGCGCCTTTGCTTGAGGGCATTTTATTTGGTTTGTGCTGCTGCTGTCGGAAATGTTCCCCATGGGCCTCTGTAGCCTCCAGCTCTTACTGAGACTGCTGTAGTCTATAACACGAGCTGAGAGCGGGGAGGTTAAAATCTGATTTATAAACCACAGAACATGGAATCACATGGGAACACGCACACACACACACGCACACCTGCAACTCTGCCAAAGTCATTCACGCAGGAGGTCAGTGCGTCTGTCGTGGTAATTAATAATGTTCTGCTGATTACTGCACAGTAATTACATACACACACCACACCTGTTCAATGCGCCTGTGAGCAGCTGCATTACCCATGTTGTGGGGACATCCATTTATTTACGCAGGCACCGTATGGGAACTTCTGTGGAGCTTTTTACCATTCATTTGAGAGCACAAATCCTTCAACTCAAATAAGGCGCGGCTCACACCTAAAACTCTCACTCACAGTGCCCTGGTTTGTCCTTTAACAATGCTTCTCTCAAGCTCAAAATGGCTTGTCTGCACTCACATACAAGGGTTGTTGATTAAAGATTTCCCCTGACTCATTTCCCATGGACCAAGAGGAACCAAACTTGGCACCGTTATTAGTCTTTCTTTTGATAGGCACCACCCATTTAGAAAAAAGTTCATAACCTTACCCACCGTGGGACTAATAAAGGGTTATCTTTATCACTTGTTTGTTCAAGAACGTGATGCTTTTCTGTGAGAGATGATTCTGCGACACAATGTTCAATGGAGTCACGCAAAGGCAAATAACTTGTGCTAACATTAGCTATTTAGCATCAAAGCAGACACAACTGTGAAAAGGTAATAAGAATGGAAGGTTCTGCCTTTGCTGAGTTACTAATAAGGGTAGTTATATAGTTGTTAGAAAGTTGGCAAGTAAATTTGTAGTGCTACAATCAGCTGGTAAGATGTTAAAGTCACAAATCAGCGCTTAAAAATACGTGGTACCCCTCAGTCACTTACTTTGTTGTTGAGATGTAGTTTATATGGCCTTTTGACCTTCACTTTTGACCTTTTGATGCCAAAAGCATAGTGATAGTTCAGGGTCACAAAGTGAGCCTGTTTACAAAGTTTGGTGACCCTACCTTTAGTCATTCTGTAGTAATAGGGCATTGGGAATACCAACCTTGACCTAAAAGTCAGAGGTCACCCAAATTCAAATTCTGAGATTTTTCATAGCTACAGCTGTGATATTGATTTGAAAGGGCTATGTTATTTCTGTCTGCAGTTATTGCATTCACAAGGTAGGTGTTGACGCTGCAGCTGTTCATCTGCCAGTGAGGCGACAATAATTCCCCTTCAGCCAGTCTAAGTGGCCACAGCCAGGATTTCTGACCATTGTTAATTACACAACTGTCAATTGACAGTTACGACCATGGTGCAGCACGTCAAAGCAAACATTTGCACTATTTGAAATTTGTTGAAATAATACAGAAAATATTATTCTCAAAATGAGCCTCGGGTAGATAAGATAAGATAAGCCTTTATTAGTCCCACAACGGGGAAATTCCAGGATTGCAACAGCACAGGGATAGCAACACTCAGAGCAACAATCAGAAGGCAAGAAAAAAAAAAACAAGCAAGCAAGAGCAGCTAATAAACATATGTACGTATTACTATAAAATATATATATATACACACACACACAGACACACAGTGCAGAGCATTGTAGCTGGATGGAATAAATATATGAATATATGAACACACAGTGCAGAGCATTGTAGCTAGATGGAATAAATATGTAAATATATAAACACCCACAGTACGGAGCATTGCAGCTAGGTGGAATAAATATGCAAGTATATAAACACACACAGTGCGGAGCAATGTAGCTAGATGGAATAACATGTAGATATATAAATATATAAACACCCACAGTACGGAGCATTGCAGCTAGACGGAACAAATATGCAAATATATAAACACACACAGTGCAGAGCATTGCCGCTAGATGGAATGAAACAGCATAACCGTCTACCCAGCTATCCTGCATGGTATGATTATGTGCCCATACACACTCTCACCCTCCATAGCGACCGGCATGCTCCTAGTTGTATGCCGGAGAGGACCACTGTGTAAGTCTATTGCATCTTCTGCATTCAAAAAACTATTAGTTTGTTACGTCTTTTTTGCTATCTCTGCGAGCAGCCCTGCTTAGGTTGTACAGTCTGACAGCCGTTGGTAGGAAGGACCTACGAAACCTCTCGGTTGTGCACCTGGGATGATGTAGTCTGCTGCTAAATGAGCTCCTCAGTGCATTCAGTATGTCCTGCATAGGGTGGAACTCGGACTCCAGCAGAGATGACAGTTTAGCCACCGTCCTTCTCTCTCCTATCTCCTCCATCGGATCAAGGCGCTGCCCCAGGACAGAGCTAGCTTTCTTAATCAGTTTGTTCAGTCTCTTCCTATCGGCTGCAGTAATGCCACTGCCCCAGCAGACCACTCCAAAAGTGATGGCTGATGCCACCACCGTGTCATAGAATGACTTCAGCAGCGCCCCTTGTACACCAAAAGACCTGAGTCTCCTCAGCAGGAACAGCCTGCGCTGTCCCTTCTTGTAGAGTGCATCAGTATTGTGTGACCAGTCTAGTTTATTGTTCAGATGAATACCCAGGTACTTATAGGATGTCACCATCTCGATGTCTGTTCCCTGTATATTTACTGGTACTGTGAGGGGCTGCCCATGCCTGCGGCAGTCCACCACCAGCTCCTTAGTTTTCCTCGCGTTGATCTGGAGGCAGTTCCGATGGCACCAGTCCACGAAGTCCTGGATAAGCCCTCTGTACTCAGCTTCATCTCCATTGGAGATGAGGCCAACGATCGTAGAGTCATCAGAGAACTTCTGTAGATGGCAGTGTGTTGTGTTGTGTGAGAAGTCCGCAGTATAAAGAGTGAACAGGAAGGGAGCCAGCACCGTTCCCTGGGGGGCCCCCGTGCTACTGATGATCGTGTCGGACACACAGTCCCGGGTTCTCACAAACTGAGGCCGGTTCGTGAGGTAGTCCAGGATCCATGATGACAGGTGCTGGTCCACCCCTGCGCGCAGCAGCTTGTCCTTCAGGATCATCGGTTGGATGGTGTTGAAAGCACTGGAGAAGTCAAAGAACATGATCCTCACCATATTCCCGGGCTTCTCCAGGTGGGACAGAGAACGGTGAAGGAGGAAGATCACCGCATCCTCCACCCCAATGCCATGCTGGTAGAGGGTATCGGACTAGCTTGCTGCTACTGTTGTACATTGACTGCAGAGAGGAACCATCAACTATATACTGTAGCTTGTGCATCTCTTCTATGGAGAGCACTTCTGCTGTCACGATTGAGAACGGAGGCAAATACTCTCCTTGCTGAATGCCTGCAGAGCTTGAATGTGTAGTTGATTTAACCATTGATGCATTTGCAATGAGCTTTCATACAGCATACTGATGATGATCTTTTGTATGCTCTGCAATCTGCAGCTCTAGCTAGCTGTAATCTGCAAATGGTGTTGTGTCAATGCAGCTAATTTACCTGGGCAGACACAGGAATGTAGAATTCCACCCTGGTACCACTCTCCAGCTTTTTGTTTATGCAATACCAGTACATAAACCAGTGGTCATTGTCCTGCTGAAAGACAAACCATCGCCCCAGTCTGAAGTCAAGAGAGCTCTGCAGCAGGTTTTCATCCAGGATGTCTCTGTACTTTGCTGCATTCATCTTTTCCTCTATCCTGACTAGTCTCCCAGTTCCTGCTGCTGAAAAACATCCCCACAGCATGATGCTGCCACCACCATACTTCACTGTAGGGATGGGATTGGCCTGGTGATGAGTGGTGCCTGGTTTCCTCCAAACATGATGCCTCGCATTCACGCCAAACAGTTCAATCTTTGTCTCATCAGACCAGAGAATTTTGTTTCTCATGGTCTGAGAGTCCTTCAGGTGCCTTTTGGCAAACTCTAGGTGGGCTGCCATGTGCCTTTTACTAAGGAGTGGCTTCCATCTGGCCACTCTACCATACAGGCCTGATTGGTGGATTGCTGCAGAGATGGCTGTCCTTCTGGAAGCTTCTCCTCTCTCCACAGAGGAATGTCGGAGCTCTGACAGCATGACCATCGGGTTCTTGGTCACCTCCTTGACTAAGGCCCTTCTTCCCGATCGCTCAGTTTAGACAGCCAGCCAGCTCTAGGAACAGTCCTGGTGGTTCCAAACTTCTTCCATTTAGGGATGATGGAGGCCACTGTGCTCATTGGAACCTTCAAAGCAGTAGAAAATTTTCTGTACCCTTCCCCAGATTTGTGCCTTGAGACAATCCTGTCTCAGAGATCTACAGACAATTCCTTTGACTTCATATTTAGTTTGTGCTCTGACATGCACTGTCAACTGTGGGACCTTATACAGACAGGTGTGCGTCTTTCCAAATCATGTCCAATCAACTGAATTTACCACAGGTGGACTCCAATTAAGCTGTAGAAACATCTCAAGGATGATCAGTGGAAACAAGATGCACCTGAGCTCAAGTTTGAGCTTCATGGCAAAGGCTGTGACTATTTACGTACATGTGATTTCCTAGTTTTTTATTTTTAATAAATTTGCAAATATCTCAAAAAAGCTTTTTCACATTGCCATTATGGGGTATTGTGTATAGAATTTTGAGGAAAAAAATGAATTTAATCCATTTTGGAATAAGGCTGTAACATAACAAAATGTGGAAAAAGCAAAGCGCTGTGAATACTTTCCGGATGCACTGTATGCTGTTTTTAAGGCCTGATATCGCATAAAAAATTTAGACGCTATAGAAAGGTACCAGGGTAGAATTCTACATTCCTGTGTCTGCCCAGATAAGCTAGCTACATTGACACGCCATTTGCAGATTGCAGCCAGCTAGAGCTGCAGATTGCTGGGTACATGGTACCCTTGCAGACTGCTGAAAATTCTGCCGCAGTAATTTGAGAAAATTTTCTTAACGTTCCCATACGTTCTCATAAAATCACCAACACTCAGGAAGTGGTTAGAATCTATACATTATGAAGATATAATCCCATATATAATTTACAGCAACTGAATCAATGGTGTTTCTTTACCCATACTGTTCTAGAGATGGGGACCAGCAACCTCCCCTCTCCTCCGCCCGTAGGCTTGTGGCGCTCTACATTATGACACACAACAGGCACTCTGTGGGAAATGTGTGTCAGTAAGACACAGCTTATCCAGGCCTTGTTTTACCAGAGAGGGAGAGTGCTGAGTGTGTCAGAGGCTTTGTGTGTCTGCGCCGATGTGTCACTGTGTGCATTTCTGTGTGTGTGCTTTCTGTTGCTGGTAGTCCAAGCAGGCACCAAATGGCCCCGGACCCTGAGGCATTGAGCTGCTACTTACAATCACTACATGTGTGTCATCCACACCTCCCTTTCTCTCCCCTGCAGATGGTCCTGTCTTTTCCCTGGTAAATGCCTCTCCCTCATGCATGCATGCACTTGCTCTTGATGGGGATCTGTAGCTGGGTATATGCCCCTCTGCCCACCTATGGATCTGTGCAGCTAGACATTCAGCAGCATGGCTACAGAAATAGAAACTTGGGGCCCATCCAGCAGCACAGCAGCTACTTCATCTTATTATCTAATTATTACCAGACCTACAGCTTTTGTGACAGCAACAGTAAAGCAAATGCAACACATAGAGGCTTCAGCATGAAATATGAAGAAGCAGTGGCAGATGTGCACACTGTCAACATGATGGTGACTGAATAAATATGCATTTTAAAGACACTAAACAGCAAAGCAGGTGTGCCCAAAAAAGCCTCCCCCAAATTAGTTTGGTCAGATTTTTCCACTCCAATTTTAAGATATTTATGCGCATGCAGCAAATAGCCTTTATGTCTTTAATACTTTAAAGTTGATGTCTTTGTTGAGTTATATTCAGTATCTTCTTGGCAAATTAAGCAGTATTACATTAGAAGGACTTCTGTATCCATGAATATGGAGTGGTGGATCAGTTGGTAGAGCATCCGCCCCACACCCGGGAGGCAGGGGTTCAAATCCCGGCCGGGTCATGCCAAAGACCATATAAAAGTGGAACTTCCTGCCGTCCAGCTTGGTGCTCAGCAATAAATGGAATGGAGGAGGGAACTCTCTGGTGGCGCCTTGCATGGCAGCGGCCCTCTGATTCTGCACTTGGGGTGTGTGTGATTTACACTGTAGATGGGTAAAGCACGATCTCGTTCTGCTGTGCATGATTGGTTGTACGGTTGAATGACAATAAGGGTGATTTAAATATAGCATTATGGTGATTTGGTCATAGCCCCATCATGCAGTGGAGGGCCAAAGATATCGCCGCAGTGGAATACTGCTTTTATACAACAGTCCCATAAACAATAATACATTGACAATAGATTGTGTTTATTTATTGATATACCATTCTGCCAAGACTACTGTCTTGGCAGAATGGTAAGACATTCTGCATGAAAACAAGTAGTGCCCAGTGGCCACGCTTGGATATTGTAAACACAAACACCAAACATAATATAAAATATAATAGCGTTATTGTCATTTTATTATAATAGTTTTATTGCTATGGAAGAAAACCAGGACTGCTCCCCTAATGACAGAAAAAACAAAAAAGACATCCAAAAATGGATGCTGATGAACCCCAAAGTTTCTGGGAGAATGTCCTTTGGACTAATGAGACAAAACTGCAGCTTTTTGGCCAGTCACATCAGCTCTATGTTTACAGAAGGAAAAATGAAGCTTTAAAAGAAAAGAAGACCATACCTACTGGGAACATTGTGTGTGTGTGTGTGGGGGGGGGGCATTAAGGCATCCTGGAGCAAAACATAGTGTCCAGTGTCAGAAAGCTCAGCCTCAGTCACAGGACATGGATTCTCCAACAGGATAATGACCCAAAACATACAGTTAAAGGCACTCAGGAGTGGCTGAAATAAAACACTGCATTATTCTTAAATGGCCCTCCATGGTCCCAGATTTAAGCCAATTGAATTAATTGATTTCACGACACTCAAGGTCACCTTACAAAATCCATCCATCCATCCATCTTATACCGCTTATCCTGGGGTCCGGGTCACAGGGGCAGCAGTCCAAGCAGAGAAGCCCAGACTGCTGCACCATGATGCATGATCCCTCTCGCAGGTGGTGAGCCCAGCGGAGGGTGAACCCATGTGGCTCCTTTGGGTACACTGGATCCTTGCTGTAACTTTTTCATGGGGATCCACTGGGCCACTCTTGGTCTGGCCCTTCACCCAGGAACAATTTGCCTTGTCAGGGGCAAGTTTCCCCCTGACAACAAATCTCCCGGGATCATTAGGGCACACAAACAGAACAAACAGTACAACAGACAGTGCAACAGATCAAACAATGCAAAAGGTTGTGGAAGGCCTTGAAGGTTAGTTATATTTTTACTGAATTCAGTGAGTGATATAAACATAAACAGCAAGATATGCTATTAAACTTTCATCAGTTTTGAGTTATTTGTTTTTTTGAAGAGCGCCAACAAATCTGATGACGTCTGTATGTTTAATGAAATTGGTTATGTTTATTTACATACTTTTTCAGAATTCATTGGTCTGGTGTCTTTCGTCACATAACCTGCTAGCTAGCGCCCAATGGGTATATCTGCTTTTGTTGACATTTTCTTCACCATCTTCTTATAAGCATCTTCAGATGAAGTAGAGAGTCACAAGCATACATTACACTGCATTGTAGACACTATACAATGTAGTTTTAGTCAAAACTCTGGCACAACAAATTACAAAAACTAAATGCTAGCTAGTCAGCAAGTAACAGTGAATAGGTACAGTATCTTTGCTCGTTTACATTCTTTTGGCCACCTTCTTATAGGCATCTTCAGATGACATAAACAGTCATCTGTATTCATTATGTTAAGGCTACTACACTGTGAGGTTTTAATCTAAATTCTGGGGTAAGTAATTACAAATATAAGCAAACCAGACAACAGAGCTAACTGTGAGCATGAACCCATAACACAAATGACAATTTCCAGATTGGAAAGTCTGTTTCTTTTTAAACAGCTCCTCACTGTGGAAATTAAAGTACACAACACACTAATCCTTATATTGTGAGAAGTCACAGATACTGTAGTTACTCTATTTAAAGACTGGGAAGTGGAGTCATGCATATCCAGTGAAGCATCAGTGTGGTTATCTGGGAATATACTGTAGGAACTCCTGGAATCCCTATTGTCTATGAAGTTGCTTTGTTGTAAATAACTGTTGTATTGTGGGCACCCAGCACACGTGTGGGCACCCAGCACAATGCAGACTGATAATATTCACGCTCAGCAGGGATTTGCATACGACCAAAAGAACCACAGGAGACAGTCAGACGGGACTGAATGCATGCATCTTCTGTGCCAACCAATGTCATGCTAATCATGTGTATTGACCGATGTGTATTGGATGACAATTGATATGCTAATGTGCCATGCATTCTCTGTCTGTATCACTGTATAAAAGAGCTGACTTTACATGTCTCACTAACGCACTCACAACGCACTCAGGGCTCACACACAGCACACAATGCTGCAGTGTCTCATGATGATGGAGGAATAAAACTCTGAGACCTTCAGCTCGCCGTGTCCGCCTGCACTTATTCGTTCCTCCACAGTATAATCATTTTAGCGTATGTGTATCCATGTGTCTCTGTGTGTGTCTAATTTCAGTATATCTTGATTTGATGAGCTGCTGCACACTTCCTAGGAATTCTCCCTAAAATGGCATGGTTACCAGTCACCACTGACTGCAACAAGCTGCAATTAACGTATGTCTTCCACCAAGACAACAGACCTTCACAACACCAAGAAACGGCGACAGAAAGGCAACTCAAGGACAAGAAAATCAGCTCAATTATATATGATTTCTGAGTAGCAAAAATCTCCAAGTAACATGTTGAAATGAAACCCAGATTCTTTCTCTGCAGAATGTTATTGGAGTTCAGAAGAAAATACAAACCAAATTGGTTTTCTTCTCGAGCCTCTCTAATTAAAGGTACAGTGTACAAACCCCAATTCCAGTGAAGTTGGGATACTGTGTAAAACATAAATAAAAACAGAATACAGTGATTTGCAAACCCTTTTCAACCTGCAGTCAGTGGACCTCTTGCACAATATAGACTAACATATTTCTGCATTCCAGTCCATCCGCATTTCTGGTTCCGCTTCCATTATATTTTCCCATTCCCTGGTGCTTTCTCGTCAATAAATCAATTTGATCACTTTCACTTATCATTGTATACGGGAAATAGTGTGCAGGCAGATTGTTTTTCTTCATAAAGTTTGTGTTTCACATTTTGATTGTTATTGTAACCATACTGAGCCATTTAATAGTTCCCCATTTAGCTGAGCGGCTAGCAGCTATCGTGTTTGTTTATGTCTGTGCCATTCCAAATACCACTGCATGGGCTGTAATAGACCTGTGAAACTCAATGAAACAATGTCCGACTCCCAGTTGTTACATGACTTCTTTTAATATTACTTTGTGTATGCAGAATCCCTCGGTTATTGATGTTACCATATTGATATTAGCTTAGTTAGCTTCCATTTGCTAGTGTGTTATTTATTTTCGTAATAAACTGACTCACTCCTAATAGCACTGCACGGACTCAAATGAACATGAATGACTGCACAATGTATGTCCAGCACACAAGTCTATTACAGCCCATGCAGTGGTATTTGGAATGGCACAGAAATAAAAATAAAACACGATAGCTGCTCAGTATGGTTACAAAAATTATTAAAATGTGAAACACAAATTATATAAAGAAAAAAACAATCTGCCCGCACACTATTTCCAGTATGTACAATGATAAATGAAAGTGATAAAAGTGATTTATTTACGAGAAAGCACCAGTGAATGGGAAAATATAATGGAAGCGGAACCAGAAATGCGGGAGGACCGGAATGCAGAAGTATGTTACTCTACGTTGTGCAAGAGGTCCATCAATATGCTGCAAAGATAAGCTATTTAAAGTTTAAACTGACAACTTTATTATTTTGCTGCAAATATTCAGTCATTTTGAATTTGATGCCAGCAACACATTCCAAAAAAAGCTGGGACAGGAGCAAGAAAAGACTGGGACAGTTGAGGAATGCTCAAAAACACCTTTTGGGAACATTCTACAGGTGAACAGGTTAATTGGAAACAGATAAGTGTCATGATTAAGCAATATTACATGGAAGGTTGTACGGTATCAATGAATGTAGTAACTGCAGGTGTGATATGTCTAGGCGTCGGGCATTAGACATATCACACCCGTGATTACTACATTCATTAATAATAATAATAATGCATCAGATTTATATAGCGCTTTATCATAGACACTCAAAGACGCTTTACAAATAGATACATTACTCATTCACTCCATACAGACAATGGTAGTGGCAAGCTACTTCTGCAGCCACAGCTGCCCTGGGGCAAGCTGACGGAAACGTGGCAGCCAATCTGCGCCAACGGCCTCTCCGACCACCACCGAATATTTATACACATTCATACCCAGTGTTATGGACACTGGAGGCAAGGTGGGTGAAGTGTCTTGCCCAGGGACACAATGGCAGGATATCTGGGGAGAGCGGGATTCGAACTGCCAACCATTCAGTTATTAAACGACCTGCTCTACCTCCTGAGCCACTGCCGATACTGTACAACGTCAACTGTAATATTGCTTTTATAGAACAGTTGCGCAAGCACAATGTATTAAATGACAGCAATACTGTACAAGGATTAACTGTCCGGGAGGTCTTCAACTCCCACCTCCGGAAGAACTTCAACCACATTCCGAGGGAGTCTGGAGACATGGAGTCTGAATGGGCCATGTTCTCCACCTCTGTTGTTGAAGCGGCGGCCCAGAGCTGCGGCTGCAAGGTGGTCGGTGCATCTCGTGGTGGCAACCCCCGAACCAAGTGGTGGACACCAGTGGTGAGGGGGGCCATTAAGCTGAAGAAGGAGTCCTATCAAGCTTGGTTGGCTTGTGGGACTCCCGAAGCAGCTGAGGTGTACCGGCAGGCCAAGCGGAGTGCAGCTCGGGTGGTTGCTGAAGCAAAAACGCGGGTATGGGAGGAGTTCGGTGAGGCCATGGAACAAGACTTTCGGTCGGCTTCAAAGAGATTCTGGCAAACTGTTCGGCGGCTCAGGAGGGGAAAGCAGCTCCCCGTCCACACTGTGTATGGTGCGGATGGGACACTGTTGACTTCAACTGGGGATATCGTCGGGCGGTGGAAGGAATACTTCGAGGATCTCCTCAATCCCACTGATACGCCTTCCACAGAGGAAGCAGGGTTTGGGGACGAGGGGGATGACTCGCCTATCACAGGGGCTGAGGTCACCAAGGTGGTTAAAAATCTCCTTGGTGGCCGGGCCCCGGGGGTGGACGAGATTCGCCCTGAGTACCTCAAGGCCCTGGATGTTGTTGGGTTGTCATGGTTGACACGCCTCTGCAACATTGCGTGGAGGTCGGGGGCAGTGCCTTTGGCATGGCAAACCGGGGTGGTGGTTCCTCTCTTCAAAAAAGGGGACCGGAGGGTGTGCTCCAACTTTAGAGGGATCACACTCCTCAGCCTCCCTGGGAAGGTCTATGCCAAGGTACTGGAGAGGAGAGTCCGGCCGTTGGTCGAACCTCGGATTCAGGAGGAGCAATGTGGTTTTCGTCCTGGCCGTGGGACATCGGACCAGCTCTTTACCCTCTCGCGAATTCTTGAGGGTTCGTGGGAGTTTGCCCAGCCAGTTTACATGTGTTTTGTGGACTTGGAGAAGGCATTTGACCGCGTCCCTCGTGGATTTTTGTGGGGGGTGCTTCGGGAGTATGGGGTAGCGGGCTTGTTGTTACGAGCTATTCGGTCTCTGTACGACCGTTGTGAGAGTTTGGTTCGTATTGCCAACACTCGGTCGGAGTCATTCCCAGTGAGAGTTGGACTCCGCCAGGGCTGCCCTTTGTCACCGATCCTGTTCATAATTTTTATGGACAGGATTTCTAGGCGCAGCCAGGGAATGGAGGGTGTCATGCTTGGTGACCACAGGATCTCATCTCTGTTGTTTGCAGATGATGTTGTCCTGTTGGCTTCATCCAGCAATGACCTACAGCTCTTGCTGGGACGGTTTGCCACTGAGTGTGAAGCGGCTGGGATGAGAATCAGCACCTCCAAGTCCGAGTCCATGGTCCTCAGCCGGAAAAAGGTGGATTGTCCTCTCCGGGTTGGGGACAGGCTCCTGCCCCAAGTGGAGGAGTTTAAGTATCTTGGGGTCTTGTTCACGAGTGAGGGGAAAATGGAGCGAGAGATCGACAGACGGATTGGAGCAGCATCTGCAGTGATGCGGACGTTGTACCGGTCTGTTGTGGTGAAGAGGGAGCTTAGTTCTAAGGCAAAGCTGTCGATTTACCAGTCAATCTACGTTCCTACTCTCACCTATGGTCACGAGCTTTGGGTAATGACCGAAAGAACGAGATCGCGGATACAAGCGGCTGAAATGAGCTTTCTCCGTAGGATTGCTGGACTCACCCTCAGAGATAGGGTGAGGAGCTCAGTCATCCGGGAGAGGCTCAGAGTAGAACCGCTGCTCCTCCACATTGAAAGGAGTCAGTTGAGGTGGTATGGGCATCTGATTAGGATGCCTCCTGGACGCCTCCCACTTGAGGTGTTTCAGGTACGTCCCACTGGGAGGAGACCCCGGGGCAGACCCAGGACTCGGTGGAGAGACTATGTCTCCCAGCTGGTCTGGGAACGCCTTGGTATCCCCTCTGAAGAGCTGGAGCAGGTGGCTGGGGAGAGGGAAGTCTGGGCTTCTCTGCTTGAACTGCTGCCTCCGCGACCCGGACCTTCGGAAAAGCGGTAGAAGATGGATGGATGGATGAATACTGTACAAAATATTATAATTTGTTTGTTTAACCAGTTATTTTGCACAGCTGAGAAAATAATAATCCCTTCTAAATGTACCCAGTAACTGTTGCTATGCACCTTAATACATACCAGTCACCTGTTGAGTTGGTACCGCAGAATGGCCGAGATCAATTCCGGTGGCTCATTAGCATGCTAGCGATTTGGATTTGGCACAATTTGCTTGCTTTTTCTTGGCATTTTCAGATGACACAGAGTCCATCACCGCAAAGGTATTGTGGTTTTCTAATCAAGTCAATAAATTCAACTCTAACTTGTCTGTTTTGTTTAAACAACCGTAAAATATGTTGCCAGATGCTTAAAAGGACAGGACTTCTGCATCAGACGGTTGAATTGAGACTGCTTAGTTGCTTTTCAAACAGGGCTTCACTGTAGAAATTAAGGTATCCAATACAGTATTGAAATTCTCAAGTCTGTAGACTTGAAAGTAAATTAGCAGAGTAATACATATCCAGTGAAACACTGAAGTGCAAGTGTTGTGGAATACAATAACTTCTGGAATCCCTGTTGCTCAATCAAATTGCTCGGTCAGAACAAAGAGCTGTACAGTATAATTGGATATAAAAGGAGCATCCCTGAAAGGCTCAATCATTCACAAGCAAGGATGGGGTGAAGTTCACCACTTTGTGAACAACTGCATTGGCAAATAGTCCAACAGTTTAAGAACAACATTTCTCAATGTACAATTTCAAGGAATTTAGGGATTTCATCACCTACAGTCTATATCCTCAAAAGATTCAGAGAATTGGGAGAAATGTCTGCATGTAAGCAGCAAGGCTAACACTGAATGCCTATGACATTTGATCCCTTAGGCTCCACTGCATTAAAAATCACATCATTCTGTAAATGATATTAATAACACATGGGCTCAGGAACACTTCAGAAAACCACTGTCAGTTAACACAGTTCATCACTACATCTACAAGTGCAAGTTAAAACTCTACCATGCAAAGCGAAAGCCATATGCCAACAACACCCAGAAACACTGTCGGTAGCTCTGGGCCCGAGCTCATCTGAGATGGTCTGACGCAATGTGTGCTGTGGTCTGACATATCCACATTTCACAATGTTTTTGGAAATCATGGATGTCGTATCCTTGGGGCTAAAAAGGAGAAGGAACATCCAGATTGTTACCAGCGTAAAGTTCAAAAGCCAGCATCTGTGATAGTACGGGGGGGTGTTAGTGTCTATGGCATGGGTAACTTGTACATCTGTGAAGGCACTGTCAAGTGACAAGTGATGCATTTACTTCAGTTTAATCACTTTGTTAAGAACAGCAAAGGATAACACATAACTCTCCAACATGGCTTCTCAAACGGCATTTTTCTCTACTGCCCACCAGCAGCTCTCTACACAGCTCTTCTGTGTTCAGGATTCCTCACTACATCACAAGTCTATGAGCTCTTCCAGTATGCCATAGATATTCTCTGTTTGAGATGTATCACTACGCTCATCTCTATGACACCTCACCCCTCCCCAAAAATTCCCAACATTTTATCAGTCCGTTAATCAGTCCCTCCAGGATTTCGCGGGATGTTTTTATGATTGTTGCAGGCCAAAAAGCCTGAATTCGCGGGAGCTTTTTTAAAAAGTTGTGATAGAAGTTGCGATGTTTTTAGAGTGTTTTTTGCACTAAAAGTTGTGGGAAGAATTCCAAATTTTAAAGCAGTGTGGTGTTCCGAGTGTGGATCAGCTCTGCGCTTGTGTCACTCAGTATTTTCCCTTTTTTTCCTCTGTACTTCTAGTTCTGTATTATTTGTATCGCGGGGGCTTTTACTGTGACAGCGCCGCAGCCGGACTTCCAGCTGTCAAGTCGAGCCGGCCCTGTCACAGCTGATCTTGATATTGTCATTATGTTTTCTCTTCACCTGTTTGGCCCTTAGCTTTTGTGTGTTAGTATCTAAGGGAGCAGCTGAGGCTCACTCCTTGCTGTGACCTCGTCGTCGTTCCAGGCTGGGATCCCTATCCCTGGTTCCAGTCTTTCTTCAGTGTAGGTTTCGCCCTCGCTTCATTCATTCGTAAGTGCTACTCTACAGCGTTAGGTTTCACCCTCACTCTTTGTGTAAGTGCTTGTGACTTTTTATACCTCTCCTTATTTCACCCTCTGGGGTCGCATGTATAGTTATTTGTATTTTGCCCCACGTGGATTGTTATTTTGTTTCCCCTCTTCAATAAATACACGCAAACTCTCTGTCGGCACCTGGCGCCTCATTAATGCCCTGAAAGGGGCGAACATGACAAGCAGATGCTTTTTTCCAGTTTACTGCAGTGATAGTCTATATAACAATACAAGAAAAGCACAAGAATATCAAAAATTTCCTGTTATAGTGATTTGTAAATTAAGCAGAAACTTCTGCTGTACAGAAAAAGTCTTGTGCAACAGCAAATACAAACTATTGGCAGCACCTTCATTTGAAAACTCCCTACAGTTCCCAACCACTCGGTACTGAGTGGAGAGGAAAAAATAAATAATTTATTCTGTTGGACTGTATTGGCTATAGGAATCTTGTGTTTTTCTGAAAAAAAAAATAAAAATACAGAGAATATTCTCTCTCTTTCCATGCCTACCTGTCTGTCTGCTGCATGTCGGTCTTTACACACACACAAACCTTTCATTTACAGCGGGACAGCGAGAGGGGGGATGGGTGGGTGCGTTTGTCAGTCCAAACCGGAGATTCATTTTTAAAGCTTATTGACCAGATGTAGTAATGATTTTACCGCTAAAGATGTACAAATGTTCAAACACTGGCTGTAGTGTAGTGTACTCTCCTCCTGCACGCTCCCGTGACAGGGTGCTATTGGACAGATGCATGTTTTTCAACACAAACCCAGCGCTTCGTACACGTGGTCAGGACGGAGACGTGACGAGGCGTCCACGGGTAGGCTGGGGGTTGACGGAGGAAGGGACGGTGTTGAAAACCTTGTGGGTGAGTGTTTTTTTTAAATCACACACTCTGTTTGCTGATGTGTTCCGTTACTCACGGTAAACTATAAACTCACTACGCACTGTAAACACGGAAGTGAACGTGGTGCAGCGATGCATTTGATTGGTTAGACTGACCATTTCAGCGCCAGTTAGAGACAAATTTGATTGGTGAAACTGGCGGAAGTTGACGAGGATTGGCAAAAATTGCGGTGATTGGACAAAGTTTCACGGTCGCACAATAGTTACACTGTTTGGCTGATTTCGCATGAATTGGTGTGATCGCAACATCACGAAATCCTGGAGGGACTGGTTAATATGCAGCATCTTTATCACCTGTAAAGAAATGCATTATTAACAAAGCTCTCACCGACAGCTTCCCCAAAGTAGAACTGTGACCAATTAAAATCAATTTACCAATCCCTTATCTTCTTTTTGTTCCTTTCTTTACAGCAACAGAACAAATATTTTAATCCCCAAACTTAACATCACTGCTACTTTTCTTTGATTATTTCCTTATTGTCATGTCCACTGCGCAATCTCGCAGCGGACATATAAATTGGAAGCGAGCCCAACGTGCAGTAACGTAAACGTGTTTATTACAGGGAGAAAAATGTACACAAAATGTCCAAATAACAGTCACTGACAGAATGGGTAAGACAACCCGCTACAAACCTCGTTGGCTTAAATAAAGTGCCAGACGTGCTCCAAGTAGGCAGGAGCGGGGAAAAGGCACAAAAGAAGACTTACGGAAATGTTGGAGCGGAAAGGCTCTAAGACACAACATGATAAGTCCAGGGGAAGGAAGCCAATAATCTGGTGAGTCAGGATGTCCCATGTCGACGTAAGCTGCCACACTGACTGGTCACACTGCCTCCTCATAAGTACACCAGACACTAACGAAGGCAAGTGGACACAGCCGTGTGGCAAGCCAGTGCATGATAAATTGGACTTGTGTGTGTATGCATGTGTAAGTGTGTGTGCGTATGTGCGTGTGTGTGTGCATGTGGTGATACCATACAGCCGGTGAATGTCTGGTGAGGAGGAGGCATGGCTGTAGGACTGGCAGAGAGCAAGGCTCAATCTGCCAGCTGGAATTAATAAGCAATAATCAAAAACCTTCAGCCACAGGTTGTGGATGGGGTTGAAAACAACCCCGAACATGACAGAGCCGTCCCCTCAAGGGGTGGATACTAAACACCCACCGTACTATCAAAACAGAAAACACAGCCTGCCCCCCCCCACCCAAAAGGCCAACACAACAAACCAGGGAGGGAGGTGGGGGAAAACAGGTTAGGAGGGATTAATCAAGAAAAGATAAACACCACAATACAACACCATAAACACAACACTTTTCCCAACCCCAAAATTAACTAACCCACCCCACCCCCAAGAGCCCCACAGTTCAGGGGACCAACCACTGTCCCAGGCCCACGAACGACCATATGGTCAGGGGGCTGGCCAAAGTCCCAGGGCCAGCAGGCGGCCTGCAGAATGGCATCAGGCGACCTGCCAGAGGAAAAGGACCACCTGACCCTGGAACCCAGTCCTGCAGGCGGCCGGCCCACATAGTTGAGCCACCAGGCCTGGAGGGATAGACAAGGCAGCGGCCTACCCACCAGAAGGCTGACAGGTGGGTGGCCGGACTGAAGAAGGGGAACCCCTACGGTTCCTGGTGGCAGGGCCAGGTGGACCACGGCGGAGCCCGGAGTAAGAGGAAGGGACACCCCGAGGACCTCTGGAAGGGAGGAAGGAACCTCGGTGTCCCCAAGCTGGCCAGCTGCACCCTCGTGGTCCTGGCTTGGGACTGGGGCTCAGCTGCACCCTCGGTAGTCCCGGCTTGGGACTGGAGCTCAGCTGCACCCTCGGTGGTCCCGGCTTGGGACTGGAGCTTGGCTGCACCCTCGGTGGACCCCGACCGAGCCACGGTTGCACCCACGGTGGAGTCCAGCTGGACCCTTGCTGCACCCTCGATGGGACTCGGTTGGCCCAATGCTGCACCCTCAGTGGACCTCTGGCTGATGCACGGTGCCCATGGCGGACCAAGGCTGGAGCATAGCACCCATGTGGGACTGATGCTGGGACGCGGCATCCACAATGGTCCCCGGACGGGACACAGCACCCACGGAGACCTAGGCTGAGGCGGAACCCAGAATACGGCCTCCGGACTTGAACAGAGAAGAGGAATGGTCAGGGTCGCCGGCAGCGGCGGAACCCGGTGAGGCGAGCTCAGGTGCAGCGTATGGCTGCAGCTGGCCCTCCTCACCTTGAGCTAGGCAAAAATGCTCTGCTATGGAAAGAAGGAAGACAAAAGAGAGCACTTCCCTTAGCTCGAGCTGTACTGCCATCCAGGACTCCGGCGGTCCGGGTGATGTTTCCACAGGCTCAACCTCCTGGAGGCGCAGCTCGGGAGCTGATTCTGCTGTGGCGGCTTCCACAGCAGGCATGATGGTCTCTGCAGTCAACGTTGTACCAGCCGTTGTGACCCACGCTGGTGATTCCTCTGGCGTTGCAGATGGGGTCTGGCTCACCATTGCTATGGGGGAACGATTCTCCTGGACCTCTGGCTCCTCCTGGTCCCGATGGTGTGGCTCCGGTGCTGGCGTGCACTCGGAGGAAACAGGAGAGAGCAGGGAGAGGGCTGGTGGCAGCTTACTGTCATGTCCACTGCGTGATCTCACAGCGGACATATGAATTGGAAACGAGCCCAACGTGCAGTAATGTAAATGTGTTTATTACAGGGAGAAAAATGTACACAAAATGTCCAAATAACAGTCACTGACAGAATGTGTAAGACAACCTGCTACAAACCTCGCTGGCTTAGGTAAAGTGCCAGACGCGCTCCAAGCAGGCAGGAGCGGGAGGAAAAGGCACAAAAGGGGACTTATGGAAAAGTTGGTGTGGAAAGGCTCTAAAAGACAACATGATAAGTCCAGGGGAAGGAAGCCAATAATCCGGTGAGTCAGGATGTCCCATGTTGACTTAAGCTGCCACACTGACTGGTCACACTGCCTCTCCATAAGTACACCATAGACTAACGAAGACAAGTGGACACAGCCGTGTGGCAAGCCAGTGCATGATAAATTGGAATTGTGTGTATGCATGTGTGAGTGTGTGTGCGTGCGTGCGTGCGTGCGTGCGTGCGTGTGTGTGTGTGTGTGTGCATGTTGTGGTACCATACAGCTGGTGAATGTCTGGTGAGGAGGAGGCGTGGCTGTAGGACTGGCAGAGAGCAAGGCTCAATCTGCCAGCTGGAATTAATAAGCAACTAGAAAAGCACTTGGAGAGCGCAGACCTCCGCCAAGCGCCACAGTTCCCCCCCATACATTGTTTGTGTGTACGTTTTCAGATTCCTTGACCATGAAAACATATGACTAGCAATTGGATTCACAATGGTAGGATTAGTGGTTCAGTAGTAAAAGCATTACCTCCTTGGCGGAGGTAATAAACTGAAGTGCTGCTGTTGTGTCCATCTCCTCCATCTCCAAACTCCCAGGCTGCGGGCGTTGCAATTCATCGCACAGCCGCGTACAACCCACAGGCCAATGGGTTATGCGAGCGTTTTCATAGATCACTGAAAGCAGCACTCAGGGCTTCACTGACGGATGCAAATTGGGTAGACAGGTTGCTGTGGGTTTTATTGAGGTTGTGCTCCGCGGCAAAAGAGGATTTGGAAGCTTCCCCGGCAGACAGCTTGTTTTTGCGCAGCCCCTATGGCTGCCCGGGGAATTTCTGCCAAATAATCCTGCGCCGGACAGCTGCCCGTCTCAGCCTTTGCAGCGTAGTGCAAACACAGGCACGCTGCCGGGCCCGGCCCACCCCTGTTTTCCGTGTGCTTTTGTGCCTAAAACTTTGAAGAACGTGGAGTTCGTGTTCGTCAGACACGACGACCAGCGCCCTCCATTGCGCCTGCACACATGTTGAAAATGGCCCTATCTCACAATGTTAAAGAATCCTTTAAAAAATTCCTGGATCCAGACGGTGATCCGGATCATCCCCAAAATTTAATCAGTTCTTCCTTGAACCATTTCCAACAACGCCTGAAAGTTTCATGGAAATCCGTCCAAAACTTTTTGAGTTATCTTGCTAACCAAAAGACAGACAAACAGGCAGACAAACCCCGGCAAAAACATAACCTCCTGCGGCTTGCGGCCTGGCGGAGGTAATAATCAAAAACCTACAGCCACAGGTCGTGGTCGGGGTTGAAAACAACCCCGAACATAACACTTATAGTAACACCAAATGCAACTTCAACTTTTACAAATTCAACCTTTCAACGGGTTTACAGACCCATCGCGACCTCGTGACTGTAAACCTTCAGGAGTCTGTTGGGGTTTCTGTGTTGCACACAGTCCTTGCTCCCCTGGTGAAGCCATCCTCAGTTGAGTGTCTGCTTTTTCTGGATTACCCATTTCAGATTTTTGGGGGATAACCTTAAAGTGTTGACTATTCCTCCACTTTTTCCCTCTTCCTGGAGAGTTGATGATGTATGAACGCTGAGAGGTACTCTGCAGCACCCGAGATGGAGTATTCCACTGCTTCTCCAAAACTAGTTTTACCAGGACCCTGTCTCCAGGTTGGAGAACCGGTAAGGTCGTTCAATGATGTCGACTGAAATAAAATGCTTGCTTCTCCTTCTCCTCTCTATCCTTCTGCCTGATGAGAGAGAAGTCTGACCATTTAGGTTTTAAATTGCAGTCCAGCACAGGCAATGTAGCGCAAATCCTTCTGCTCATCAACAGCTCCGCAGGGCTCACTCCTGTTGATGTCGTGGGTGTAGCATGGTAGCTTAAAAGTAACAGCAATGGATCTTTCTGTTGCAGGATTCTTTTAGCTGTCTGCACAACTCTTTCTGCCTTGCCATTCCCTGAAAGGTGATGGGGGCTGGACGTGATGTGTACAAAGTCATAGTCTATAACTGAATTGTTTAGAAACTGAATTGTTTAGAAGTTTCACAAGAGAACTGGGTTCCATTATCTGAGCACACTATGTCTGGGATCCCAAACCAGGCAAAGGTTGCTTTCAACTTCATGACCACTTGTTCTGCAGTAGTGACAAGTAACTCCACTATTTCAAGGTATCAAGAAAAGTACTCTACTCTGAAACTACAAGGTAGTTTTTCCTTCTGTGCTCATATAAGTCCATTCCAACCTTCTGCCAAGGCCTGTCTGGTAAGGGGGTTGGATTAAATGGCTCTTTTCTCTGTGCTCTCCTATGCTCACAACAGAACTCACATTTCTCCAGTCTCTGTTTCAGATCTGCTGACAGCCCAGGCCACCATACTGACCGTTGTGCCTTTTCTCTGCATTTTTTTAAATCTTATTACAAGACCTGATGTTGCCATCCTTTCTGATGAAAAGCAGTCCACAAAACCCAGTTATATTCCATTTACATACAAAGTAATATTCCGAGAGTAAATTGCATATCAAACTGTATGTGTGTAAAAGCCTAACAGGATTGTGGCTACTGGGCTCATGCCACTCAGCGCTAATGAGTATTTTATTTTAATTTAGAGATTAAATACTCATTAACATTTTTCTTAAACTTGCCCATGTTTGGTGCTGGGGGGAGATGTAGACTGGGACAGAATTCCATAATTGACATGTCCTAGATATGTACGAAGATTGATGAAGATGTGTGCGAGACCTGGGTATGGTTACACAGTAAGGATGTGGAGCAATAGATGATCTTGTCGTCTGGGAACTAGAGAACACTGAGGGAGAATGGTACCCAGCTTCAAGGATGGCATAAAGAAGAAATGTCTGTAGAAGATGCAAAGAGTTGCTACATCACGTCTATGCTCCAAGGAGTAAATACCAGCTTTGGTAGGATCATCGATTCTCAAGAGACGCAGGGCTTTCTCCTGAAGTCTGTTGAGAAGACTAAGAGTGGTGCCACCTGCTCGTGGTGACACCCATTGGTGGAACCTTGCCATTGTCGTTAAGATGAGCATTAGCAATAAATGTGTTGTTCAGGAGCGCAGCCTTCTCTCTTGCTTTGTTTAAGACTTGACTACCACCCGTCTTCAATGGGGAAACGATAGAGGTTTTATGACTGTTGGTCACAGTCTTCATGGCTTTCCACCACTGCTTACTATTGGCAGATTTAAGTTCTTCTTCAAGATAATGTGCGAACTGCAATCATGAACGACAAATGGTGTGCTGGCATTCTGCTTTGGCATTCATGTAGTTGAGCCACAGCTCCCTTGTGCGGGTCTTCTGCCAGTTCTTGTAAGCTTTCTGTTTAGCTTGTACTGCAGCATGACACTTCTCATTAAACCATGGTTTGTCAGAGTGGCAATGTTTAGTACTCCTTGACGGTATGAATATATCCATGGAATCACAAATATTGTCTTTGACGCAGAACCATGCATTGTTGGCATCTTGACCTCTTGCAAGGGAAGACCAGTCTGCTTCAGAGAGGTATGAACACATACCATCCCAGTCAGCTTTGTCACAGAGCCATACCTTACATTTACTGGATTTGCCTGCTGATGGGACTCTGTAGTTAGCTACAGTAGTGACAACACAGTGGTCTGATGAACCAAAAGAAGCATCCACTGAAACAACATGATTATCAGGAGAAGTGTTTAGGAAGAGGTTGAGTTTTGAGCAGGATCCATCCCTTCTATGTCTGGTTAGGTCCTCTACAAGTTGGTGGAGATTATGTAGTATGACAAAGTCAAATGCTGATTCCCCATGGTTATCTGTTTTGTTGCTGCCCAGCCATTCTTCATGATGTATGTTCATGTCCCCAAGGACTATAATTTCCGATCTAGGATAGATTCCTTGGATTTTATCAATGTGTTCTGTGATGACATCATATATGCTGTCATCGGCAGATGGAGGTCGATAAATACAGAATATGAATACAGTCAGTTCAAGGAGACTTAGCTTCAAGCAAATCATTTCATGATGTGGGTGTTTGTTCGTTTTAGAAAGTCCCTGGTGTCCCTCATGGATTTTGTTTAATATTTCCTTTCTCATGACGCAGCTCCCTCTGATGATTAGGCCTTCCCACTCAGAGAGTTCACCTCTGTAGTGGTAATGGTCTCTCACTGTGGGATGCACTGCTGTCACTTGATTAGGCCATCCATTTTGTATCAGTGTTATGACTATTTTCAGCTGACTGTCAGAGAGAGTAGCTGCTTTTGTCTCATTTAGCTTCCCTGTGGTTGCCGGTAGCATGGTTATGATAAAGTTGGCATAGCATCCAACATCTGCCTCTGTGTCACTGACTGTGGTACTGTCCGCTGGGCAGACACCCTGTCCCAGGGTGTCTGCTACCACAAGTGTCTTACCAGGGGCATATTCTGCACCTGTGTTGAATCTCATTAATCTGAGGAGCAGCCTCTGGCACCAGAGTGGCACCGTGTCCAGATCTTTGGTGTTAATCAACAGGACTAAAGAAATGTGGCCAGTTATGAGTTTAAACTGGTCCGTTCCACTCAGATATTTGCTGAAGTGTTCACATGCCCAGACTGCTGTAAGACACTTCTTTTTTATTTGAGCATAGCGAATCTCTGCACTTGTTAGTTTTCTCGAACCATAAGTGACAGGTTCCCTGCTGTCCCCATGTTGCTGGAGGAGCACGCATCCTAACCTGTAGCTGCTGGCATTGGTGGATACCGCTGGTGGTTTCGTTGGATCATAATATGCCAGCACAGGTGTGCTCATTAATGCTTGTTTCAGGCTCTGAAAAGCTCTCGTTATTCATCCCACGTCCACACTTGGCTGGTTTTGAGAAGGTCATAAAGTTGGGCTCCAACAGTGGCCAGGTGAGGTATGTATTTTCCCCACATAGTTTATCATTCCGAGTGCTCTTTTCAGTTCTTCGAGGTTTGCTGGTGCAGGTAGTTCAGCTATTGCCTTTACTTTTCAAGGATCTTGTCATGATGCCGAGCGCGGGCTTGTACTGTGCTCGGGTCTTTTGGTTATTATCCTTTTTCTGTATATGTATTTAGTCCTGGTTTCTGCCATTACTATTTGTGCTTTTATTTTGACAGCGTCGTGACATGATTTCTGCCTGCCAAATCTGTTTGTGACCTGTCACAGCTGTTTAGTGTTTCTAATTACGTTCTCACTCGCGCATCCACACTTGAGTCACATTTTGGTTTCCCCCCTTGTATTATTTAAGTTTGTTGGCGAGGTTTATTCCTCTCTGTGACCTCATCGTGTGTAGACAGCAATCCCCACACTTGATTCCTGTTTTAGTCTCAGCTTTATTCTCTGCTTCACCAGTTTAATTGTAAGTAACCTTTCAAGGTTTTTCTTCATTTGTATTTTTCTGTTATCACCCTTCGTGGTCTTTGTAAATAGCTTTTGGTAATTCGTTCTTCGTGGCGAGTATTTGTGTTCATTATTATTATTAAATGTGCAAACTCACAGTAGGCGATTGGTGCCTTATTTCTGCCCTGAAAGGGCCAATTATGACAGATCTGGCTGGACTCCTTTCTCATCCACCAGATGACCCAGGAAATGTAGCTGTTTTTGTCTGAAGCGGCATTTCTCTTTGTTTAACTTCAGTCCCACTCTCTCCATTCTTTGCAGAACTTTTTCCAAATATTCTTCATGCACCTGCATGTTGGGGCCGTAGATTATAACACCATCCATGTAGACCTCAACCCCTTCCAGGCCAGCCAGTGTCCCATGCATTTTTCTTTGAAATATCTCTGGCGTTATGCTGATGCCTAAGGGCAGACGCTTAAAGTAGTATCGTCCAAATGGGGTAATAAGTGTCGTTAGTGGGCTATTCTCCCTGTGCAGTGGAATTTGCCAGAATCCAATGAAATGTGAAAACTAGGGATGTGAAAACTTTGGCTCCTGCCAGTTTAGCCATTACTTTCTCTATAGTAGGCAGTATGCATCTGTCCCTTTTCATCTGCTCATTTACCTTCTTCATGCCAACACATGTTCGTACCTTGCCCTTGGAATTCACCACTGGGACCACTGGACTGCACCAGTCAGCTGGCTGAATGACTGGCAATCACCCCCATAGCTTCCATCCTCCTAAGTTCTTCTTCAACTTTAGGCAGTATGGGTAGAGGTACTCTGCGAACTGTTGACACAACATAAGGATGCACTCCCTCTTTAAGATATATTTTTACAGGCTCAGTCTTTAAAGTGCCATGTTCCTCAAAGGCTTTGCTGGCTTCCTCAACTCTTTTCTTTTCGCTTAAAGCAATGGCTGCTTCTCTCCCCAGCAGATTATTAACAGTTGAACCCGTGACTACATCAACCTTTGCTTTATGGTGCCTTTGCTTGTCGTTGAAAACTGTGTGGAAGTAGCCTGAACAATTTAGGGGTCCCCCGGGGCTAATCATTGGGGCAACCATTTCATACAGGGCCTGCCTCTGCCTCAGGGTTTTGAACGTGTTGTAGTTTATTATTGCGGCATTCGCTCCCGTATCAATCTTTAGCTGGACTGGTGTCTGAGCTATTTCTAGGGTCACTGTCCATTTACTGGGATCACTCGCTGAATCAATGACGCCCAGATAAAATGACTCAGCTTCACCGGGTTCTCCTCTGACTTCCATGACTGCTTTTTAACAACACATCCGTTCCCAGTGTCCCTTTTTATTGCATCTTCTGCAGATTGAGCTTTGTGCTGGGCACCCTGATTTATCAGCATGTTGTGCTTTTCCACACCTTGTGCATCTTTCCCCATTACTGGAACTGTGTCCTTTTTCTGTCATTTTATTAGTGCTTTGTTGTGGTTTACTCTCTTTTCTGTCATAGTTTGCTTTTGGTTGTCTTTCTCTCCAAGATGGCTTCTTGTACTGAGCAACAACTTGAATACTGTGTAGATGCGCCCCCTGTTGGCTCATTTGCTGCTCCTCCTCTTCCTCTGCTTGTCTCACCATTTGAATGGCTTCTTCTAGGATCAGGTTTTTGGTGAGCTGCAGTTTCTTTGACAGGTCTTTGTCGCTTATCCCAACTACTAGCCGGTCTCTTATCCTCTCACTCCTGCTTTGCCCAAACTCACAGTTTTCAGATAGCTCATATACAGTAATACTCGGATTAAGTTCTCTGCTTTCTCATCTGGCCTCTGTATCCGCTGGTGAAACTGCATCCTATCATGTATGATGTTCATTTGTGGAACAAAATACTCATCAGATTTGTTCAGAACGAAGTCAAAGTCCTTTTCATTGTCTCTCGTGGTGAATGTGAAAGACTTAATTACATTTTCAGCTTTATATCATCAGCTTCATATCATATCCCATGGCATATATTAAAGTGCTTTGTGGCTGTGCAGTAATGGAGATACCTCTGCCTTCATGCGGGCTATTCTCCCGGTTTGTCGAAGCTGAAACTGTCTGGCGGTTTGAAGTTCGGCATTTTAGATCAGCACAGGTCTCCTCTCTAATTGGGCTACTTCTGACACCATGTCAAGTAACAAGTGATGCACTTACTTCAGTTTAGTCACTTTATTAAGAACAGCAAAGAATAATGCATGACTCTCCAACACGGCTTCTCAAACTGCATTTTTCTCTACTGTCCGCCAGAGGCTCTCTACATAGCTCTTCTATTCAAGATGCCTCACTACATCACATGTCTCTAAGCTCCTCCGGTATGCCGTAGATATTCTCTGTTTGAGATGCATCATTACACTCCTCTCTATGACAGGCACCATTAATGGTATTGTGATACATGGAAAACGGCACAATGCACTGCGCTGCAGTCGCAGATACGCATGTGTAACGTCATCAGGCCGCAGGTATAATAGCTGGCTACCCAGTGCTAGCCAGTCTCTTGTGGGCTCTCTGTCTTGATCTCCACCTTTGGTGTACCAGCTCCCAGTTACCTCACTCTGTGCTCCCTCCTAACTGTTCGAGTTAACGTTTAATAAAGCTAACCTCAACACGTGGACCTGTCTGCATCCATTATTTCCAAACACAACAGGTACATTCAGGTTTTGGAGCAACATATGTTGCCATCCAGTGACATGCAGTCAGGGGAGGCTGGTGAGGCTGAGAATAACAATAAGAGGCTGCACAGTACCATTACCCCATCTAGAGGGGGCATGCTTGAGCACCATAGGCACAGGATTTTTTTTTAAATTAAAAGGAGATAAGGACATTTTTTAAACAAACTCACAGCAATTTTTGTCCAGAAGGATAGGCAAATTTACTTAATTTACAAGTAAAGGTAAGACCATGCATGCATAGTAGTTGTAAACACTACTAATAATTTGTAATAATGAGTGTAAATTGTGGAGCTGCAACACAGAGAGAAATGCAGCTCTTTGAGTCACTATAATTTACATTATTCCTTGTCTAAAAACAAAGTAAAAACAATTTTATGCCCAAAAAACTTGTTTGTAAAATAACTAAATACATTATAGTTGTGTAACCGAGGGTCTTTGCACGTTGTCTATACTCAAGGAGCGTTATAAAATGAAAATATGGATTTTTAATACTGCCTTTTCTATGTATTCCATTAAGAGGTATTTCAATAAAATACCTTACACTTGTTTTGTTGAAATTGTTTATAAAATCCGATTTGTAAATCTGACTCCGAACGCATCATAGCCTCACCAGCCATGAACCTCACCGCATGTCGGTGCTGCAACCAACATCTTTTTCAGGGATATTCCTGCTTATTTCAGCAAGATGATGCCAAGCCACATCCTGCATGTGTTACAACAGCATGACTTTGTAGTAAAAGAGTACGGGTACTAGACTGGCCCGCCTGCAGCCCAGACCCACCTGCCACTGAAAATGTGTGGATTATGATTTATGAAGCACAAAATACGACAACAGAGACCCTGGACGACTGAGCAACTGAAGTCGTACATCAAGCAAGAATGGGGAAAGAATTCCACCGACAAAGCTTCAACAATTAGCGTCCTCAGTTCCTAAACGCTTATTGAGTGTTGTTAAAAGGAATGGAGATGTAACACAGTGGTAAACATGACCCTGTCCCAGCTTTTTTGGAATGTGTTGCAGGCATCAAATTCAAAATGATTGAATATTTGGACAAAAACAATAAAGTTGCAGCTTGAACATTAAATACAGGCGTGGACAAAATTGTTGGTACCCCTGTGTTAATGAAAGAAAAACCCACAATGGTCACAGAAATAACTTGAATCTGGCAAAAGTGGTAATAAATAAAAATTTTATGAAAATTAACCAATGAAAATCAGACAATGCTTTTGAATTGTGGTTCAACAGAATTATTTTAAAAAACAAACTCATAAAAAAGGCCTGGGCAAAAATGATGGTACCCCTAGAAAAGATTGAAAATAATGTGACCATAGGGACATGTTCAACCAAGATGTGTCCTCTAATTAACATCACAGGTGTCTACAAACTTGTAATCAGTCAGTCGGCCTATTTAAAGGGTGACAAGTAGTCACTGTGCTGTTTGGTGACATGGTGTGTACCACACTAAACATGGACCAGAGGAAGCAAAGGAGAGAGTTGTCTCAGGAGATTAGAAAGAAAATTATAGACAAGCATGTTAAAGGTAAAGGCTATAAGACCATCTCCAAGCAACTTGATGTTCCTGTGACTACAGTTGCACATATTATTCAGAAATTTAAGATCCACGGGACTGTAGCCAACCTCCCTGGACGTGGCCGCAGGAGGAGACGGATAATACGAATGGTAACAAAAGAGCCCAGAACAACCTCTAAACACATTCATGGTGAACTCCAAGGTCAAGGTACATCAGTGTCAGATCGCACCATCCGTCGTTGTTTGAGCCAAGTGGACTTCATGGGAGACGACCAAGGAGGACACCACTGTTGAAAACAAATCATAAAAAAGCCAGACCGGAATTTGACAAACTGCATGTTGACAAGCCACAAAGCTTCTGGGAGAATGTCCTATGGACAGATGAGACAAAACTGGAACTTTTTGGCAAGGCACATCAGCTCTATGTTCACAGACGCAAAAATAAAGCATACCAAGAAAAGAACACTGTCCCTACTGTGAAACATGGAGGAGGTTCTGTTATGTTCTGGGGCTGCTTTGCTGCATCTGGCACAGCGTGTCTTCAATCTGTGCAGGGTACAATGAAATCTCAAGACTATCAAGGTATTCTAGAGAGAAATGTGCTGCCCAGTGTCAGACAGCTTGGTCTCAGTCGCAGGTCATGGGTCTTGCAACAGGATAATGACCCAAAACACACAGCTAAAAACACCCAAGAATGGCTAAGAGCGAAACATTGGACTATTCTAAAGTGGCCTTCTATGAGCCCTGATCTAAATCCTATTGAACATCTGTGGAAGGAGCTGAAACATGCCGTCTGGAGAAGGCACCCTTCAAACCTGAGACAACTGGAGCAGTTTGCTCATGAGGAGTGGGCCAAAATACCTGCTGAGAGGCGCAGAAGTCTCACTGACAGTTACAGAAATCGTTTGATTGCAGTGATGGCCTCAAAAGGTTGTGCAACAAAATACTAAGTTAATGGTACCATCATTTTTGTCCAGGTCTGTTTCATGAGTTTGTTTTTTAAAATAATTTTGTTGAACCACAACAATAATTTTCATAGAATTTTTATTTATTACCACTTTTGTCAGATTCAAGTTATTTCTGTGACCATTGTGGGTTTTTCTTTCATTAACAGAGGGGTACCAACAATTTTGTCCAAATTGTATTCTATTGAATACAATTTTGTATTCAATAGAAAACAGGTTGAAAAGGATTTGCAAATTTTAATTTTTTAAATATTTTGTTTTTGTTTATGTCTTACACAACATCCCAACTTCCTTTGAACTGGGGTTTGCATTTCCTTGTTATTTTTTCTTCTCCTTTCCTCCTTTACTTCTTTTTATTTGTAAATTGTCAGATGGCAGGACGCACAGCTCCTGGAAATGATTTCATTGGTCCTGACTGATCTGGGCTCCCAGACACACCAACAGATCATGAATTCATTCCGTTTCCTGTCACATTTGCATTTCCACCTGAGCTGCAACTGCAATAAAACACCTCTGGACACCAAACTATGAACAGTGCAGTTTTCAACCCTGATTCATAAAACGTTTATCAGGCTGAAGCCTGTGGCACAGGTTTATTTGTGTCACCCCACCTAGTCTACCAGACTGTCATCTCTTGTTTTGAGCTTCACATCTGCTGTGGTTGGGCAAATAACATCAGGCAACAGAATAACGAGGCGTATCAGTGAGGCGAAGGATCAGATTGGCCACTGTTCAGACTTGCTCTTCTGCCTAGCTGCAGAGTTGAGTGGTGCAGCTGATGTGACTGGACAGATAGCCCTGGCTGGTCAGAGGAGATGTGCCGGACACATAGCTGGGTGAATGGGGTGAGATATGACAGCTCGTGGATGACTCAGGCTGAAGGTTGTGCAAATGCTGACAGCAAAGTAAAACAAATGACTGGCTCACCACAGAACCATGCTCTTTCCACCAGAAAAATGTACAGTTTATAATGTCCTTTTTGATAGCACTTTATAACATAGCCTGCAAATTCCATGGTGAGTACAGGGTAAGTACTGGGAAAAAGCAGAGTAAGTACCATGAAAACAGGGAAAAAACAGGGGTGGTCGGGATGGGGGGGGGGGGGGTAAAATCATACTTAAATGAAAGCACCAAAGTGCTGATGCCTCGGTGCCAGAGCTTTGGCGGAGGTAGGTGTTCCCGGATCATCACCAAAATGTTATGGGTTTCCTCTCTAGCCCAAGGACCGGGGTGTATGGAGTGTCAGGGAGGGATAGTACCTCTGACGGGGCAACAGTCACACCTCCGGGTGGTCGGTCCACTTTGGTTCCCACTTGGCACTCAACTCTCACCTGTGGCTCCCAGTAGCTGTTTGCATGCAACAGCAGCCACACCCCGGTAAATGGCTTCGACTGGTGGGCAAGATGAGGTGAGGGTAGCCGATTAGTTTGAAGCCCTCGTTGAGATAGGGCTTGTCTACCTACACATGCGTAGACTGGACCTGGCGGACTACACGGAGGAAACCACCAGATTGGCTCAAAGGGCAGGAAGGCAGACCCAGCAAAGCGTTGTGGAGCGCAGCTAGGGCACAGTGAGACATGCAGGACACTGCTTGCCATCCACTGCATCCTAACCTATCTCCAGCCGTCTTGAATACATCTTGCCACTGGATTCAGATAGGCTGGGACGAGAGAGTGAGGCTGATGAACCTGCGCAACTCTCCCTCACTTAAATCACCCCCCCCCCAATTTGCTTCTCATCCCCCCCAAGTCCTGTGGTGGTGGGCAAGTGACGAAGCAGCAGATGCGGATACACTGGAAGCTGTAGCCGCAATCCCACACACAGGCAGCCCAGGGCATAGGGTCGCTCTCTACTGGACCGAAGCAGCAGTGAAGTTCGGCAGCCCCTTGGGTGTCTGAGCAGCCCTCTTTAGGATTCGCTCTGCTCACCTCCATGGCCTGAGGAAGGGGCTAGAAAAGGTGCCCTAAACATAGCCTGCTTCACTACACCCTGGCCAGCAAGCCGCAGCTGGTGGGGATCCCACCCTAGTGGTCGGAATTCTCAGAAGAAATCCACTAAGGTGACATCACTCACCATTAGCACTTGGAATGTGCAAATGTTCATGGACAGCGCCAAAGCGGACAGACCTGAGAGACAGACAGCACTTGCCGCAAGAGAACTCAGCAGGTACAACATCCACATCGCAGCTCTGAGCGAGACCAGGTTTGCAGACGAAGGTCAGCTGACAGAAGTCAAAGCCGGCTACACCTTTTTCAGGAGCGGCCGAGGCAGCAAAGAATGCCGTGAAGCAGGAGTGGGTTTCACGATTAGATCCAGTGTGATCAGCAAGCTTACCAGCCTCCCCAAAGGAACCAACAACCACCTCATGACCCTGCGGCTACCCCTCCGAGGAAAACACCATGCCACATTCATCAGTGTACATGCCCCCACCATGATAAACCCAGATGAGATCAAAGACAAGTTTTACGAGGACTTAGAGGCTCTCATTGAAGACATACTGAAGGCGGACAAACTCATTGTTCTTGGAGACTTTAATGCCAGAGATGATACAGACTACCAGATACGGGAGGGAGTCCTTGGGAGAAATGGAGTTGAAAAGTGCAACAGCAACGGTCTTCTCCTGTTGAAGACGTGCACCTCTCATGACCTTCTGATCACTAATTACCATCTACCGCTTGCCTAATCACAACAAGACCTCCTGGATGCATCCACACAGCAAGCATTGGCATCTGATTGATTACACCATTTTGAGAAGGAGAGACAGGCAGGACGTTAGAGTGATGAAGGCGATGTGTGGCACAGAGAGCTGGACGGATCACAGACTCATTCTCTCAAAGCTCAACATGCACATTAAGCCCAAATGGCGTCCATGGGGAAAAAGGCAAACAAGTGACTCAATGTCAGCAAGCAGAAACAGCAGTCTGTGTGACAGAATCTCAGTAAGAACCTGGACAGCAAGCTTTGTCAGCTCAAGTTTGGGGCGTACGGAGCAGAAGAAGACTGGGCAGCTTTCAGAGACATGGTGTACGACACCTCACTCACTCATCTGGGCCAGAACATGCACAAACACCAAGACTGGTTCGATGAAAACAATGAGGACATCCAAAAGCTGCTTGACGAGAAGCATGAAGCCCACAGAGTGTACCAGCAAGACGGCAGATCTGACTCTAAGAAGGCAATCTTCAACTCCATCAAAGGAAAGGTGCAGGAAAAGCTAAGAGAGATGCAGGACTTCTGGCTCAGCAAAAAGGCAGATGAAATACAGCAGTACACTGACAGCAACAACTCCAAACCTTCTATGATGCCCTTAAAACCATCTATGAGCCTCAGTCTTCTGGAACATCACCACTGCTCAGTGCTGACAGGTCCACTCTCCTCACCGACAAGAATGCAATCCTGGAAAGATGGACAGAACATTTCAGCAGTGTCCTGAACAGACCTTCATCCATCAATGCAGAAACCATCACTCGCATGCCTCAAGTAGAGGTGAACACGTCTCTGACAGAACCTCCAACGGAATCAGAAGTCCAAAAAGCAATCAAACTCGTTTCGAATGGCAAAGCACCAGGCTCTGACTCCATCCCAGCTGAAATCTACAAGGCAGGAGGACCAGTTTTAATACAGAAACTCACCGAGCTCTTTCAGACCATGTGGCAGCAGGAAGTTATCCCCCAGGAGCTCAAGGACACCTCTATTGTTCATCTCTACAAGAGAAAAGGAAACAGGCAGTCCTGCTACAACCACTGTGGGATCTCTCTCCTCACCATCGCCAGCAAGATCCTCGCAAGAGTCCTTCTCAACCGCTTCATTCAGCACATGGAAGGCAGTCACCTGCTGGAGAGCCAGTGTGGCTTCAAAGAGGCTCGTGGAACTGCTGACATGATCTTCGCTGCACGCCAACTTCAGGAAAAGTGTCAAGAACAGAACAGGGACCTCTACACAACATTTGTAGATCTGAGCAAGGATTTTGATACTGTCAGTCATGAGGGGCTGTGGAAGATCATGGCGAAGTTTGGATGCCCAGACAAGTTCATCAGCATGGTGCGCCAGTTCCACAATGGCATGATTGCTCGAGTACTGGACAATGGAGACTCCTCCGAAGCTTTCTCTGTCACCGACGGGGTCAAGCAGGGCTGTGTACTCGTGTCCACACTTTTCAGCATGATGTTCACAGCCATGCTGTCTGATGCATTCTGCGACGATAAAGAAAGCGCCATCAGGATCAGATACTGGATGAATGGCAGGCTCTTCAACCTGCAGAGGCTCCAAGCCAAAACCAAGGTGGAAGGGGACTCAATACATGACTTCCTGTTCGCAGACGACTGCGCACTACACGTTGCTATAGAGGCCCAGATGCAGCAAAGCATGAACTGCTTCTCCACTGCGTGTGACAACTTTGGGCTCACAATCAGTACGAAGAAAACCGAGGTCCTGCACCAACCCGCACCGCATAAGACTTACATGGAACCAGCCATCACTGTCAACGGGGAGACCCTCAGGGCTGTCAACAAGTTCATGTACCTCAGCAGCACACTCTCCAGGTCTGTCAACATCGATGACGAGGTTGATTCACGCAATGCCAAGGCAAGCTCAGCATTCGGATGGCTAAGTGCAACAGTGGGGGAAAGGAGAGGCATCAGGCTGACCACCAAACTGAAGGTATACAAGGCAGTTGTCCTGCCTTCCCTACTGTACGCCTGCGAGACCTGGATAGTCTACGAGCACAATGCCAAAAAGCTAAACCGCTTCCACCTGAACTGCCTCATGAAGTTACTATAGATCACCTGGCAGGAAAAAAATCCCTGACACAGAGGTCCTCTCCTGAGCTGAGCTGCCTAGCATCCACACCCTGCTCAAGAGAGCCCAGATTAGGTGGGCTGGCCACCTTGTTTGTATGCCTGACTCACGCCTATCACAGAGACTGTTTTACGGTGAACTAGCAGAGGGCAAGTGCTCACAAGATGGTCAGAAGAAGCACTACAAAGACACTCTTAAGGCCTCCCTGAAGAGCTTTGACATCAGTCCTGACACCTGGGAGACCCTAGCGCTAAACTGACCAGACTGGCGTAGCCGTACCAGCAAAGGTGCTGCCTCCTTTGAGACGAACAAGATTCCCAAGGCCCACAGAAAATGAGAGCTTTGCAAGTCCAGAGCCACCCCTGTATCTTCTGCCTGCGCAGACCACCTGTGCCCGACCTGTGGCAGAGCCTTCCGTGCCTGCATCGGACTGATCAGCCACAGCCGGACACACCACACCCAGTCCTCTTCCCTGTGATGTCCTTGGTCATTGTCGAGAACGACGGGCGAACAACAACAACAACAACAACAGCCTAAGGACCACCTCTGGTAAAAATTTCATCCAAATCCATCCAGTAGGTTTGGAATACACGCATACATAGTGAAAATAATCTGCAGTTTACATGCCCGTACTGACAGCAGCAGCCAAGCGCCACCAAACTGATTTGAACAGCTGCAATCCAAACACAGAAGAAGAGCACGGTGGCAGACGTTTTAAATGGTGGACACAATGGAGGTACATGAATACAATGACAATCAAGATGAACAGGAGCTTTTGCTGTTTGATGAAGAAAACAGACTGGCAAAAAGACGGACATTTGTCCACCTAGTATTGGAGGATTCCTCAGTACTTCCCTGTGGCGGGAGTTTCCGGGCACATGTGCAGTACCGTTCCATTGACGGTAAAGGTGAGCTATTTTTGTGTTTATTTAAAAAACAAAGTGTTATTTCAGAATTCTGGCAAATTAAAAGTCGAGAAAATATGGGAATACAATGATACAAACCTTTAGTTCCACTTAATTTTAACCGGGCGAGCTGAAACAGAGAAGCGGATGGATAGATACACATATAGACAACCAGATGCACTAACTGATTACCGTATGCCTCTCAATTTCACCGAGGCATGAAAATAGAAAAAAACAGGGTCCGTACAGTAAAAAATGAAAAAGCTATGGTCAAAACTGTGGAAAAAAACAACAATACCTTTTTATGTGGCTGCACTGACAGAAATGGTGAGTTAAATTTATGTTTATTTTGCAATTCTGGCAAATTAAAAGTTGAAAAAATATGGTGATACAATGATATAAGCCTTTAGTTCCACTTAATTTTGACCAGGCAAGCTGAAACAGAGAGGCAGACAGACAGACAGATACACACAGCCACAAACAGACACAGTAACTGATTACTGTATGCCTCCATTTCACCGAGGCATAAAAAACATGTCACTACCAGGACAAAAAAGGACAAAACAGAGCAAAAACAGGGTAAGTACCAGGAAAAAAGGCAAAAGAGAGTAAAAACACTATATCCATCCATCCATCCATCTTCTAACTCCGCCAAAGCCGGTCCCAAGCCCGGTTGAAAAAGGAGGAGGGTTGGGCGTGGGGCTAGCACCTCCACCCCCCAAAAAAAAGCTAAGCTAAAGAAACCAAAACTGCAATACCAACATTATGGAACCAAGAGAAACGAACTGGGAAAGAGCGTATGAAGCAGACCAGCTAGACCCATCATGGAGCTGATCTGCAGATGAATCTTCTCCACCCCAAGACTGTCCAATGGATAGTAACATGGACAGACAGAACTGAAGACCACTGGACTATCCTGGGGAGAAGTAAAACGCACAGCCCAAAACAGGGAGCGATGGAGGTTTGCAGTGAAGACCCTATGTTCTTGACAGAATGAAGAGGACTAAGAAAGTAAGTAATCCATCTTCTACCGCATAATCCTTTTCAGGTCACGGGAGGGTTGTGAGAGGCAGGGTCCACCCTGGACAGATTGCCAGTCCGTCGCAGGGCCAACACAGAGAGACAGACAACCATTCACTCTCACATTCGGTAAAAACAATGTTAAAACAGCAATTTCCCCCCTGCATTATTACACTGTTTTCCCCCAACCTTTCTGGTAATTACCCTGGTTTTTTTTGGTACTTAACCTGTTCTTACCATTTTGTAATTATTTCAGATTAAATGTGTGGCATAAGACAGCCCATGCCCCAGTATTTTCTGGTACTTGCCCCCTAATTTTCCACTTTTCACTCATCCTGGTTTTTCCAGTACTTACCCTGTACTTGGCTGTATTACAAAGTGCTACCTGTTTTTAACCCTACCCCCACCAAGTGCTCACAGATTTTTCATAAATATCAATATCTTAAATTCAATCTAGCTGGCTGTGTATATTCTATATCTGCATAAAAGGAAACAGCTGACCTCTGCATCGGACCAGCTTGCCATCATTGCTGTAAGAAGACTGTGGAGCGAAAAGGCCCTATGTGGCCCGCCAGAGCTTTTCATCCAGCCCCCAGTATGTTACTGGATTCAGGAATAGTCTTATTGCAAATGAGGCACACAGGCAATGTCGGCGCCATGACATCAGAAGTCAGATTTCTGAGTGTAAGTGAATGCAGCATAACACGGCTGATCCCACAGCAGGAAGAGAGCGGAGGTCTGCCTGTGAGTAGCGCCTCCCAGAGGTAACCCACGCCTTTAAGTTATGATGCCAACATTGGCTTTTATGACTGTTGTGCAAAGTGTTGAATTTTTTTTGGTGTGTCTGAATTTATTTTGTAAGAGAGAGGATACATAGACTACTAACTTAGGAGGTTTGACCGAGGGGCAGGTGGGTGGGGACCATAAAAATTATTAGGCTATAACATAACATTACAACAGAAGCAACAGCATTTCTGGTCATTTTATTGAATTAAACATAGTTTTGTTTATAATTTTGTTTAAAATCAGAGGTAAACTCATTGTTTGGCTCTGGCTCTGCAAATTAATGTTCAGATATGTGTGGAAAAAGTCACAATTTTACCACAAACATTTTATGGAAAAAAATAAATTAATTAATTATAAAATACAGATTAAATTAAGAGAAAAACACAAACTGACAACTAAAGGTATTACATTTGCAAGAAAAATGTCTGAAATTTGAGAAAACTGATTGCTGGGGTCTTTCTGCAACTGTGGGGGTCCCCCCTACAGTTGATAGTGCTATGAGATGACTGTTGTTGTGAAATGGCGCTATATAAATAAAGTTGAATTGAATTGAATATATATATATATATATAATTTTATTTTATTTTACGAAAGCATCTGGCACCTGATTGGTCAACACAACCAGCTGTGGGTGGTCTTTGACTGCTGCCGGATAAGACGCTGGATCGCGAGTAAACAAGACTGTGTCAAAGCGAGTAAACTTTGATATCTTGAAAACAAACCAGTGAACAGCGTAGGTGTATGTTCTTCTGTTTCCGATTCATTGTCTATGTAGGACGCAGGGCATTCTGGTAGCGTCGCAGGTGCCTGAAGTTGGGAGCTTGTACTGAACTTTTAAAATAGCAGTTGTCAGTAAAAAGCAAACACACATTCAGCACCTACACCATTTATTTCTTGCCTTGATTGTTTCCAGAAACGTGTTTAACTCTTTACTTTTGAAGATACAGGTGAAAGTTTATCACTCCAGCACCATCTTGGATGAGAGGTGAACAGGTGCCCACTATAGAAGAAAAGGCAAAATACAAATATTGGTGTGGTTGCAGTGTGAAGCCGTCAAGAATCAATTAAAATTATGTGGCTCCTGACCCCTAAAGTAGAGGCAACGTGGGGATCTAGCATTGGGTGATACCTCGGTGGACACATATGGGTGGGACACCCCTGAAGGCACAGGTGTAAAATATATGAACCACCACTGCTTTTCACTCATAAACTGTTATTGTTTTCCTCATTAATTTGTGACTGAGCCTAAAGAAGTAAATGATATCTGCTCCAATCTTAATGAAACAAGATTATATCTTTATTGAAATGCTAAAAAAAATGTAGTCATTTCTAGTGAGAATAAGTTATTCAAATATAAACGAGAACTTTTCAGAACAGTATTAAAATCGGTCAAAGCCAAAGTGACTCAAAGCGTACCAGAGTCCAAGACCAGATAGCAGTGATGTTAACCTCAAACACAAACTCTTTGGCTACCACCACCATCATGAAACAGGACCCAAACTCAGTGTGACACAGGCCAAGAAGCGCGGCCCACCTCCCAAACTACAAACTACAAACTCCAGGAAGGAGGTCCCACCGCACCACAGGGGCTACCAGAAACCAAATGGGCCCTGGGCCAGACAGGAGCCCGACCTGCACAGATAAGCACCCAGGTGCATGTCAACAGAGCCACAGGGAGGCAGGGCCCCCACAGCACGATCAAATTAAAGGCTTGAAATTAAACTGATATCTAACCTCTACCTAGCATCTATTATTATCATTAAATATTCACAGTATCAGCTCACCATTTAAAATGAGAGACAGCCTTACTGGTTCCCCACTGCTCCCAGTTAGCCCTTTTATAAATGTTTTATTACGCAGTCTGATCCAGGTGTCTACCCTTCAGCTGACCTTTAGCTCTTCATCCATCACACTGCTGATGGCTTGGCTCCTCCACTGTGTCACAATGAGAAATGGCAGCAGGACAGTCAGTCAAATGAGTTTTAAACACCAGATTTCTCAGAGCTGCTGTTGCCCGTCTTCCGCCTGACAGGGACGGTTATATGGAGCGCTCTGATTATATACAACGTCTGCTGCTTCAGTCTCTTGGGAGTAAATATGGGGATAATAAGAACTGATCAATATTTACTCTATGGCACATCATAGTACAGGTGATCTGGACACAAATTCATAATTGTTACCAACACATTCTCCAATTAACAAAAAAAAAATATTGTAAGTTCCTCACCTTAGAACAGTGGTTTCCCAAAATGTTTTGGCTGCACTATTATGCCAACTCCTGTAAAATAAATCTGAGATTATCATCTTATTTCTCAGATATGCTCTGGTCTGGTACTATTTCATGTCAAAATAAGCAGTTGCAAACAGCTTTTTTCCCCCAAACTAATGCAAAATTGTAACATCCTCACCTGGAGTATGAACTGTTCAGACGACACAGCACATACATTATTTATACAGATTTTGTATCCAAAAACATATACAAATAGTAAATTGGTGTCATTGCATTTTTACACAGCAGCCAACTCTGTATTGTAAATACATGTAGCCTTTTTTCTGCAGTGCTGACACGGTCCCCTTGATCTACATTTCTAGCTGAAGGACTGCACTGTACTATATCAGAGTTGAAAGCAGCCACTCTGCTGCTCCCATGGGTGTCAGCTGATACAGGAAGGTTCAACGTCAAAAAGATCAAGTTATCCCAACTAAAAGACTTTGGAATGAGGGTGGTACCAGAAAAGCAGGAGGAATAAAAGACCTCCTTTTAGAGTGCCATTTCTTTCAGACTGGGTTGAAAACCACCAGGTGTTGACAGTGACATGGCCCCCAAGGTAAAACATGGAGTTTAAGCTGACACTTGAAAACAATATTTGGAGAATTTAAGATTAGCAATGATTCCCTCTAATATGAGCAGATGTCTTATGATAGGTTTACTTTATTTGAATATGTGGCTCTTCAGCTGAATTCCTCCTCCCATGTGTTGTTTCTCAATGATTACAGACCACCTAAAAACCATGCAACCTTTTTGGATGATTTTACTAAGCTGCTGTCTGTCATCTGTGTTGACTCTGACTGTGTAGTTATTGTTGGTGATTTTAACATTCATGTTGACAACCCTCAGGACAGAGGGACCAAATAACTGTGTTGTGTTCTTGATAACTTTGGACTGACTCAGAATGTGAGGGAAAAACACACAACAGAGGACACAGTCTGGACTTGGTCATCTCCAAAGGTCTGAGCATCTCTAAGGTTATGGTGATGGACGTTGCTCTGTCCGATCATTCTTGTGTTTTCTTTGAGAGTGCTATTAATGTCAACAGAAATACCCAGACAGAGGTCATCAAAAAATGGTACATTAGTGATAATACCAGTGAAACATTCATACAAGCTTTCTCTTCTTCACCCCCCCCCCCCTTTCACTTTCAGTTAATGAGCTTGTGGAAAAATGTATTGGTAAAATGACAAATATTACTGATGCCATCACTCCCACCCCGGTGAAGGTGGTCACTATTAAAAAGAAACCATGGAGAAATGCCACACTGGTAAGAGCTGAAAAATGACTGTGTCAAAAAGCTGAACGCAGGTGGCGAAAAACTAAATTACAGGTTCAGCTTTTATAATTTGGAGCTGAGAAATGGAAGGCAAGCATATTTTTCTGACATCATTGCTAAAAACAACAATAATGCACGCACCTTGTTCACCACTGTTGCCAGGCTAACAAATCCCCGTGTCAGTAGCTCCTGGATTTCTATCCAACCGAGCCTGCAATGACTTTGCCTTTTTCTTTACTGACAAAATTCAGAAAATTAGACAGTCAGTCAATGCTCCTATGCCAGGTGCTGGACATGTGCTTCCTCTGTGTCCACATAAAGTAAACACTATGGCAATTTTTTTTTCCAATCAATCATAAAATCTTGATTGATCTCGATTGACATCAAACAACACCTGAAATCCACTACCTGCTGCCTTGATACTCTCCCAACAGGGTTTTTTAAAAAAACATTTGATATTGTATGGCCTCAGATCTACTACAGATCATAAATATGTCTCTGCATTCAGGTGTCTTCCCTCAGTGCTTTAAAACAGCTGTTATCAAGCCACTTCTAAAAAAGAGCAACCTAGACACCTCACTCATGAACAGCTATAGGCCTATATCAAGTCTCCTCTTTTATAGTAAAATAATAGAAAAAAATGTTTTTCAACAATAGTACAACTTCCTGACATTAAATAACTGTTTTGATGTTTTCCAGTCAGTTTTTCGGCCACACCACAGCACTGAGACAGCTCTAGTTAAGGTCCTTAATTACATCAACTCCAATACAGATCATGGCAACATTTCAGTCTTGGTTCTACTGGACCTCAGCGCTGCATTCGACATGGTTGACCATAACATCTTACTAGACCGGCTAAAAAACTGAGTGGGACTTTCTGGTACAGCACTTAGCTGGTTTGAGTCCTATATAAAAGACAGGGACTATTTTGTGTCTATAGTAACTATAAATCTGAGTGAACAAAAATAACCTGTGGAGCTCCCCAAGGTTCCATCTTGGGACCTTTGCTTTTTAACATCTATATGCTCCGACTAGTTCAAATCATAAAAAACAACAAAATATATTACAATAATTATGCAAATGATACACAAATCTACATAACCGTCTTTCAAGGAGACTATGGTTCAATTAAAAGCCCGATCAAATGCATTGATCAAATTAAAGAGTGGATGTGCCAAAATTTTCTTCAGTTAAATGAAGACAAAACCGAAATAATAGTCTTCAGAGCCAAAGACGAATGACTCAAAATTAGCACTCACCTTCAATCAATGATGCTAAAAACCAAAAACCAAGCCAGAAATCTGGGTGTGGCTCTGGACTCAGACCTGAATTTTATCAGCCACATTGAGACAGTAGTGAAGTCAGCCTATTATAACATAAAGAATATAGAAAGGATTAAAGGTCTGATGTCTCAGCAGGATCTAGAAAAACGTGTCCACACATTTATTTTCAGTAAACTGGACTACTGTAATGCTGTCCTCACAGGTCTCTCTAAAAAATCCATCAGACAGAGGCAGTTAATTCAGAACGCTACAGCTCGAGTCCTCGCCAAAACCAAAATAACTTCAGTCCTCAGATCTTTACATTGGCTTCCTGTCTGTCAAAGAATAGATTTCAAAATACTGCTGCTGGTTTATAAAGCTCTGAATGGTTTAGGGTCAAAATATATTTCAGATCTGCTGGTTATGAACCACCCAGAGCCCCCAGGTCGTCAGGATGAGGCCTACTATCTGTGCCCAGAGTTAGAACCAAACATGGTGAGGCAGTGTTCAGTTTTTATGCTCCTCACATGTGGAACAAACTCCCAGAAAGCATCAGGGAGGGCTAGAAGAGTTCTTTTGAAGTGGGTTATGTGAAATACTTTGGATTACTTAGTATAAAGATAATTACAATAATAAGATGGTCTGGTTTGATTTTTTTTTTTTTTTGATTTTGTGTACTTTATTGATCCCCAGAGGGGAAATTGAGGGCATCCACCTGGATGGATGAAGCAGCCACGGTACGGTGCTATCCCTTAACCATTCACACACACATTCACACCTAGGGCCACTTTAGAGTCTCCAATTAACCTAACCTGCATGTTTTTGGCCTGTGGAAGGAAACCAGAGAAATCCCAGAGTAAACCCACACAGATACGGGGAGAACATGCAAACTCCACACAGATCACTGTTGGTCAGGGGCTGGGATCGAACCAGGGATCCCATGGCCAAGGGTGAGTTGCTGTGCTGGTGCAGTGCTAACCACTGTGCCACCGCACCGCCTGGTTTCTCTCCTTTAAAGGGATCATTGACTGAAAAATAGTGTTTTGGTAGGTTTTAACCTTCTGAAATGCTTCTATTGGCCACGTGATTATTAAAAAAAATGAAAACACTCACTTCTCTTAAAAAAATGAATACTGGAGGAGGGGGGATTATTTTTTTCTCTTCAATAAGAAGTTTTATCCCTTCCGGGTGTCTTCCTGTACATCAAGAAATGGGAAACATTAAAAGGTAAATGTCACGAGCCTTGATACCTGCCCGCTGCACTATTATTGGCCAGCTTAGCTGCCTGTCATGTAGATGGGCGGGGAGCCAAAGACATTAAGTGCTTAAGAGCTAACAGTGGTACTAGGAAGCTCGCTTACCAAACATGGTTTATATTGTTATTGTCTTTAGATTTCAGTCACCCTAAAAAGCATCCCCGTGTCCACCTATAGTTTACTAATCCACAGTCGGTAATATAACTTGCGTCATTCTTCCTTATTTTGTTATATTTTCGCTGAGATGCTACATCAAGCTGTTAGCATTAGCTTTGTGAGCTGGTCAGCGTCATCAGTCTGAAACTGCATTAGGAGCTCGTCTTGGTGAGGAGGACATAACGGGTGGCGTTAGATTGACTGTTGATCCAGCTTTTTTTTTTTTTTTAAAGTAAATTCATATATATGATTTGGCCCCACTGGAATCCTTGTTCATCTGCAACACTTGACCATCTATGTCATTATTAGATGGTATTTTACAACCCCAGTTCCAATGAAGTCGGGACATTGTGTAAAACAAATAAAAAACAAATAGGATGATTTAAAAATCCTTTTCAACATACATTCAACTGAATACACTACAGAGACAAGATATTTAATGTTGAAACTGATAAACTTTGTTGTTTTCTTGTAAATATTCACTCATTTTGACTTTGGTGCCTTGGAACACGTTCCAAAAATGCTGGGACAGGGGCAAGACAAGACTGAGAAAGTTGAGAAGTGCTCACAAAACACCTTTCTGGAACATTCCACTGGTGAATGGGTTAATTGGAAACAGGTGAGTGTCATTATTGGGTATAAATGGAATATTCCTGAAAGGCTTAGCAAGGTTGGGGTGAGGTTCACCAATTTTTGAACAACTGCATGGACAAATACATAAACAGTTTAAGAACAATGTTGAGAAACAATGTACAAGTGCAAGGAATATTTCATTATCTACAGCCCATAATATCATCAAAGGATTCAGAGAATCTAGACAAATTTTTGCATATAAGTGGCAAGGCCAGAGACCTGTACTGAATGGCCATCACCTTCGATCCCTTAGGCAGCACTACTTTAAAAACTGACATCATTCTGTAAAGGATATTACTATGTGGGCTCAGGAAGATTTCAGAATATCATTGGTAACATAGTTCATCACTACACCTAAAAGTGCAAGATAAAACTCCACCGTACAAAGCTTAACCCATATATCAACACCACCCAGAAACACTACCAGTTCCTCTGGGCCCGAGCTCATCTGAGATGGACTGATGCAAAGTGGAAAAGTGTGCTGTTCTCTGACATGTCCACATTTCAGATTGTTTTTGGAAATCATGGACATTGTGTCCTCCAGGCTAAAAAAGAAAAGGACCACCCTGATTGTTATCATTGCAAAGTTCAAAAGAAAATATTTGTGATAGTATATGGAGGTGTTAGTGCCCATGGCATGGGTGACTTGCACATCTGTGAAGGCACCATTAAAGCTGAACGGTACATACAGGTTTTGGAGCAACATCTGCTGCCATCCAACCAACATCTTTTTCAGGGACGTCCCTGCTTATTTCAGCAAGACAATACCAAGCCACATTTTGCACGTGTTACAACAACGTAACTTTGTAGACCCTGGATTGAAGTCGAACACCAAGCAAGAATGGGAAAGAATTTAACCTACAAAGCTTCAACAGTTAAATGTCCTCCGCTCCTAAATGCTTACTAAGTGTTGTTAAAAAGAAAGCTGATGTAACACAGTGGTAAACATGACACTGTTCCAGCATTTGTGGAACATGTTGCAGGCATCAAATTCAACATGAGTGAATATTTGCAAAAAACAATAAAGTTTATCAGTTTGAACATTAAACATTTTGTCTTCGTAGTGTATTCAATTGAATATAGGTTGAAAAGGATTTTTAAATCATTGTATTTTGTTTTTATTTTTATTTACACAGCATCCCTTTTCCCTCTCCCATTTCTCTCTCGGCGCCACACGAGTAGGCTGCCTTTTGCAACAGCGGCTCGATTCCGAGTCTTTTTCCCTTCCTCTCTCTTTTGATCCGTCTTTTTTTTTCACCCCACTTATATCACGGACACACAGATCGTCCCAAATGTCTCCTGAGCCGGTGGACGGAGCCACTGTTTATAGCAGGATACGATACAGCAGGGAAGAGCTGCTAGCATTCAACCGCCACCCGGTCCCATTGGAAAAACTCAACATACCGAGAGAACTGAGGTGAAAACGCCGCGGCTGCCGGGCTGGAGTAAGGCGGAGGACAAAAAATATAAGGTACAGACCCTCCCTTCCATCTGTTGTCATGGGAAATGTAAGGTCGATACTGGGAAAGGCAGATGAGCTAGCGGCTATCTCCCGTTACGATAGCACTTACCGGGAGTGCTCTCTCCTTTTGTTTACTGAGACGTGGCTAACTGAACTAGCAGCAGATGCTAACATTGAGCTGGAGGGTTTTCACATGATACGAGCTGACCGAACACCAGACAGTGGCAAAGCAAGGGGCGGTGGAGTGATAATGTATGTTAACAACAACTGGTGCAGACCGGGACATATCACTGTTAAACAATGACACTGCAGCAAAGACATTGAGTTGCTAGCTGTTAGCATGAGGCCTACATATCTCCCGAGAGAACACTCACACGTGATCTGCATTGTTGTTTATGCAAATCCGACAGCGAACGCTGGGACAGCGCGTGACGTCATCCATTCAGTAACCAGCAGGCTGCAGCCAGAACACCCAGATGCTCTTCTCCTCATCTCAGGCGATTTCAACCATGTTTCACTATCTCCCATTCTACCCACGTTCACCCAGTATGTCACATGCCACACTAGAGACAATAAAACACTGGATTTATTCTACGCAAACACTAAGGAGGCGTACACCTCATCACAACTCCCCCCACTCGGGAGATCGGATCACAACTTGGTTCATCTCCGGCCGGTGTACAAACCCCTAGTGCACAGACAACCTCCGGCCATGCACACTGTGGAGTTATGGTCTGAGGAGACAATGGACACTCTAAAGGACTGTTTTGAAGCCACCGCCTGGAAGCAGCTCTGCGATCCACATGGTGAGGACATCGATGGCCTCATTCACACCTTCACGGGCTACCTCAGCTTCTGTGTGGACAAATCCGTTCCCACCAAGACCATACGGCATCACTCAAACAACAAACCCTGGATCAACCCTGAGATAAAAACACTTCTGAGAGAGAAGAAGAGGATCTTCAGGTCGGGGAACAGGGAGATGCTGAAGTCCGTACAGAGGGAGCTGAGGAGAAAGATCAGAGAAGGCAAGGACAGCTTCAGGAAGAAGATGGAGGACAAGCTGCAACAGAGCGACATCAGCGGGGTCTGGAGAAACCTCAAAACCATCTCGGGGCTCCAGAATACCTCCCCCCAGGCCACGGGGGGCAGGGAGTGGGCGAACAACCTGAATCTGTTTTTCAATAGATTTGACCAACCGCCCTCCCCCCTGTCTGCACAACAACCACTGCTGCCTCTAAAGAAATCAAGTCCTGCTGCCCACTCCCCACTCCACCAACACCCCCCCACTCCCAACACACAGCCCCCCATCCTGACCCTGACCAGGACCCAGGTGAGGACGGAGCTGAGGAAGATCAAAGCGAGGAAGGCGCCGGGACCGGACGGCATCAGCGCAAAAGCTCCTCAAGTCCTGTGCAGACCAGCTGTGTGGGATTGTGACGTATATCTTCAACATGAGCCTGAAACTGGGGAGGGTACCACAGCTGTGGAAAACATCTTGTGTGGTACCTGTACCAAAAACTTACCACCCCAAAGACCTGAACAGCTACAGACCGGTGGCCTTGACGTCCCACTTGATGAAGACCCTGGAGAGACTGCTCCTTGCTCACCTCCGCCCCCTGGTGGAACCAGCGATGGATCCACTCCAGTTCGCCTACCAGCATGGCATTGGGGTGGAGGATGCAGTGATCTTCCTCCTTCACCGTTCTCTGTCCCACCTGGAGAAGCCCGGGAATATGGTGAGGATCATGTTCTTTGACTTCTCCAGTGCTTTCAACACCATCCAACCGATGATCCTGAAGGACAAGCTGCTGCGCGCAGGGGTGGACCAGCACCTGTCATCATGGATCCTGGACTACCTCACGAACCGGCCTCAGTTTGTGAGAACCCGGGACTGTGTGTCCGACACGATCATCAGTAGCACGGGGGCCCCCCAGGGAACGGTGCTGGCTCCCTTCCTGTTCACTCTTTATACTGCGGACTTCTCACACAACACAACACACTGCCATCTACAGAAGTTCTCTGATGACTCTGCGATCGTTGGCCTCATCTCCAATGGAGATGAAGCTGAGTACAGAGGGCTTATCCAGGACTTTGTGGACTGGTGCCATCGGAACTGCCTCCAGATCAACGCGAGGAAAACTAAGGAGCTGGTGGTGGACTGCCGCAGGCATGGGCAGCCCCTCACAGCACCAGTAAATATACAGGGAACAGACATCGAGATGGTGACATCCTACAAGTACCTGGGTGTTCATCTGAACAATAAACTAGACTGGTCACACAATACTGACGCACTCTACAAGAAGGGACAGCGCAGGCTGTTCCTGCTGAGGAGACTCAGGTCTTTTGGTGTACAAGGGGCGCTGCTGAAGTCATTCTATGACACGGTGGTGGCATCAGCCATCACTTTTGGAGTGGTCTGCTGGGGCAGTGGCATTACTGCAGCCGATAGGAAGAGACTGAACAAACTGATTAAGAAAGCTAGCTCTGTCCTGGGGCAGCGCCTTGATCCGATGGAGGAGATAGGAGAGAGAAGGACGGTGGCTAAACTGTCATCTCTGCTGGAGTCCGAGTTCCACCCTATGCAGGACATACTGGATGCACTGAGGAGCTCATTTAGCAGCAGACTACATCATCCCAGGTGCACAACCGAGAGGTTTCGTAGGTCCTTCCTACCAACGGCTGTCAGACTGTACAACCTAAACAGGGCTGCTCGCAGAGATAGCAAAAAGACGTAATAAACTAATAGTTTTTTGAATGCAAAAGATGCAATAGACTTACACAATGGTCCCCTCCGGCATACAACTAGGAAAATACCGGTCGCTATGGAGGGTGAGAATATGTATGGGCACATAATCATACCATGTAGGATAACTAAGTAGACGGTTATGCTGTTTCATCCCATCTAGCAACAATGCTCTGCACTGTGTGTGTTTATATATTTACATATTTATTCCATCTAGCTACAATGCTCAGCACTGGGTGTGTTTATATTTATATATCTATATATTTATTCCATCTAGCTACAATACTCCGCACTGTGTTTTTATATATCTACATATTATTCCATCTAGCTACATTGCTCCGCACTGTGTGTGTTTATATATTTACATATTTATTCCATCTAGCTACAATGCTCTGCACTGTGTGTCTGTGTGTGCGTGTGTATATACTGTATATATTTTATAGTAATATGTACATATGTATATTAGCTGCTCTTGCTTGCTTGTTTTTTTTCTTGCCTTCTGATTGTTGCTCTGAGTGTTGCTATCCCTGTGCTGTTGCAATCCTGGAATTTCCCCGTTGTGGGACTAATAAAGGCTTATCTTACCTTATCTTATCTTATCCCAACTTCACTGGAATTGGTGTTGTGGCTTAAGTTCTTGTAGTATTATCTCTAATCAAAATCAACGGCAGCTAGCTGAAGCTAGCAGTTTTGCCACTCAGTTGTGAATGTTTCTGTGCTTATTGCACTTCGGGGACCGGTCATATCCTGTCAGCCACTCAAACCACACACCCCTGTCCCCCAGTGATGAATTATTTCATTCATTCTTTGAAAGACAAATTTACGTCAGTGGGCTCACTAGGATCTAGCCAGCTAAGAGTTACAATAGTGACATGAGAGGGAGGGCGGAGTTAAATCCAGTCTAACAGATTTAAAGAGATATGCACTGAAACCAGCCATTCTCAGAAAGGCTGCAAAAGATGATTCACAATTATGCTGCAATAATTGAATAATTGAACAAAATTTGACCAAAATTTGTCACAAACATTTCATTAAGACCTGTGGGAGCTGTTAAAATGTGGGAAAAGTGCAGCTAATGACTCCATTAAGAGAATGAGGAAGGACAGCTGAACAGAGAATAGGGGCTACATTAGAGTGTAATGGACGCATCTTTAGAGCTAATTTTTATTGTCTAAAAATTATGAAACTTCAAAACTTTCATTTCACTTCAAATTGATTCATACCCCCTTCACATCTGCATCAGACATCTGCAAAGAACAACTGCGTTGCTCTGCAGTATTGCACTGCTGGATAGTCCATCTAACTCCTCCATGGAGTCTCAGCTGTTTCACAGAGAGATACAGCAGCAGCCACCGTGCAATAATGCAACACAGATGGTCTTCAATTGAAAATATAGTGCTAAAATAAAGCGCTGTCTGGAGCAGACATAAGGCAGCGTGAATCAGTTTGAGCACCGTTGAATTGCAGTGATGTCTGAGGGTTCAGCTTTTGCGGACGGTGGAAATTGGCTCTCAACACAAGTCATTTACCCTCCACTGCAGCCCTGACTCTGTGCTCACTTCCCCTGTTGTCCTGCAAAAGGAGAGAAGCCAGACCACCAGCTAATTACGGTCATTACATGACCCGTCAGAAGTATTTCACGTAAGCCCATTTCAAAAGAACTGAACCATCCCTTCAAAAGAGCAGAGCCAAAAAATGTTGACAGGCAAAACAAACAATAAACCAGACAAAAGTATTTAGGTCCAAGGATAAAAACAAACATCTGGAAATATTTGGCCTTTAAATGAACTGGATTTTAAGGACTTGTTAAAAGCTGAAAACAACCAAACAAATTCCTCCTCAGGGACCGTGTGCTTCATCTGCTGATGTGTGCTCAAACTTGACCTCCAGTTGATGCTGTGTTGTCTACTGCTTCTTCGGTGATCAACAAACTGCCAGTCTCAGGCTTGGCACCAACTGCCCCTCCCTCTCACTTTTTAATTCCCACGTAATATCCCCTTATCTCTCCCCCAGCAGTTTCACCATATCAGCAAACACAGCATTAAGATTTGATTCTTACAGAGTACAACAGAGCATCTCCAAGAACAAACACAACAAATAAATCATTACTGACTGTTGGTTTAATAAAGAACAAAGCCCTCCGAGATGTGCAGCTCTATTTACACAACGGCTAAAACCAAATTCTTAATGCAAACAGATTTGCTGTTTTTCAATGCACCAACTCTGAGGAAGGCGCAAAGAGAAAAGTTTTGCATGGTTCACCATCAAGATGGTGGATTTCTACATTACATGTCAGTAATATGCTGTTTGCAGAGGTAGGTAGTAACCAGTTATACCCCCTTTACACAGGGGTGGTGTAGCGTCAACCTCTTTGGTCCCAATCTATAAAATCACTCTTCACTTTAAAGAAATTGTCTCACCCATAAGTCTCGTCATGAACTGCTTCTCTCACCCAAAGACCAGAGTTGTAACATGACCCATCAGCCATAAAATGGAAGTTAATCCCTTCTCCAGTACTTAGAGTCATTCTCCCTTTTCATCTATTTGCCAAAGGAATGCCCCAAATGACAGATTTATGGTTGATATAGTCCAGACGGGGAAGTCAAGATTCTTCAGTAAATAGCCAGACAGTTTCACAGTGCCATCTGGTGGATGAATCAGGAATATTTTTTTTCTCTTTGCAGTGGAATTTATGCATTATGGACAAATAATTTAATTCATATTCCTTCTCTCAAGACAGTATCCTCTACTGAAGACATGGCTGAACTCTGGAATGGACAATGTGGTTTGAAACGCTTTTACTGATATGATTTGATATGTGTTGCTTTATTTTCAGTAGGAAATTAACTTTTGCATGCTTACTATCACAAATTAATCACAGTTACAATGTCGACACATTATTTGTTCCCTTATTATTGAGTAGAATATCTTAGTCACTAAAGTTTAAGGAATTTATGCTTTCATAGCCAACATATGTGTTTTAGGAAGATCTCACTTTTCATATCAAACGTCTATCCCCCTCCTCTCTTTCTACTCTTTGGGAGACCATAGCTGGACTTTAACTGACTAGTAGAGCTCCAGGCTCCACTGCATCTCCTTTATAGGTGGAGTTTATGACTTGTGTTGATCAAAACTCCATGTAATTGGTTCAGCTCGGTTTTCATGAAAGCCAGTGAAATTCTGCCACACCTGGAAAAAAACTCTCTTTGTTTCAATTTTTGGGGTGTTGGTCAAGCTGTAAGGAGCAGGCTTCTCTGCTCTCCCAATTTTTTCTATTTTCCAAGTAAGGCCCAGAGCCTGTCATGCTCTGTGAAATTTTTTCTTTTCTTTAAAGTTCACTTTTTCTTATTTTAATCTTTTTCTTTAAATTACCTTGCAAGAAGATTTTGTTTGATTTTTTTTTTCAGCTTAAACCAACTCATTCCAGCCACATACATGGGAAGAAATGGATCTGTGGCGTGTTCTTGTCCCAATTTGACTCTCTGATGGGGCTTTGTACATTAAACAAACTCCTTCCTCGGTGCATAAGTGAAGACCACAGCCAGCCTGCTGAAGAACCAGCCTCTTTGTGATCTCGGGAGTAGGCGATAACCGTGGTAAAGAGCCTGTCTGCCAGTCTTCCAACAGAACCCAAGCCAGTCCAGTTGAAACAGAATCCAATGGACCACCTGCTACCCACTGGGATACAATGATTCTGCTTGGTTGATGGTCTGTTGTTTAATTTAAACTTACACTGCTTGTCCACCAACCTCGTTTCCGACCTGGGTGGCTATTTTCCATTCATTCTCTATATAGTCCAGCGTTTACAGCACTGAGCGCCCTCGGTGCTGAAATGCTCTTGGCGGTAGCCGTTCTTTGTCACAGCGCTCAGGGTGCTCAGAGCTGAAAAAAGTTCAACTTTTCAAAGACTGCAGCTGAGCTCTTCAATGTCAGACCAAGCAGCAAATCACAACTGCTGCGTGGGCGGGACATAGGACACCGGTACTAGTCTGTACTCAGACTCCTGCTTTCTGTGTCACCATATTTTACATCCAGAGCTGCAAGAAAATGCTTCCTGTCCATTGTTATTTAGAGACTGCTATTAAAAAATCAGAAAGTCTGACAATAGGAAACGTGGAAGTGCTGAGCTGAGAGTGACAAGCTGTTGCTGGGATACAGGGCACAGGCTTTTTTTTTCCAGAGCGCAGCGCACAAGCGCTGAAAAAAAAAAAAGCTCAGGGCGGTCGGGCGACAAAAAAGCGTTTGGTGGACGCACAGCCTTAATTCCTCAGAATATTCCTGATATACACTACCGTTCAAAAGTTTGGGGTCACCCAGACAATTATTTTGTGTTTTCCATGAAAAGTCACACTTACAGTATTTACCACCATGAGTTGTAAAATGAATAGAAAATATAGTCAAGACATTGACAAGGTTAGAAATAATGATTTGTATTTGAAATAATATTTTTTTCCTTCAAACTTTGCTTTCGCCAAAGAATCCTCCATTTGCAGCAATTACAGCATTGCAGACCTAACATGATTGCACAAGGGTTTTCTAATCAGCCATTAGCCTTCTGACGCAATGAGCAAACACATTGTACCATTAGAACACTGGAGTGATAGTTGCTGGAAATGGACCTCTATACACCTATGAAGATATTGCACCAAAAACCAGACATTTGCAGCTATAATAGTCATTTACCACATTAGCAATGTATAGAGTGTATTTCTGATTAGTTTAAAGTTATCTTCATTGAAAAAAAAGTGCTTTTCTTTCAAAAATAAGGAAATTTCTAAGTGACCCCAAACTTTTGAACGGTAGTGTAAGTTCTTTGAACTTAATTGGTTATTAGGTGTTAGGTTAATTGGCTGTTCTAAATTGTCCCTAGATATCTGTTTCCTATAGGCCCTTAGAATAGAGGGTTAGTATTAATGAAAGCGCTTTGAGTGGTCTTTGTGACTAGAAAAGCGCTATATAAGTGCAGGTTAGTTAGTTAGTTAGTAGTTAATTTCATGCAAACCCCCATCAGAATTTCAAAATGCATTTTGTCCTTTCATTAATTTACGTTCTTTTTCAGAGTAACACCAATTTTTCATTTTTACCTCCGCCAAGGAGGTAATGTTTTTACCGGGGTTTGTCTTTTTGTCTGCTTGTTTGTCTGTCTGTCTGTCTGTTACCAACATAACTCAAAAAGTTATGAACGAATTTTGACAAAATTTTCAGGAAAGGTGTGTAATGGCACAGGGAACAGATGATTAGATTTTGGTGATGATCTGAGAGTGCATACCTCCACCAAGGGCTTTGTTACCTCCGCCAAGGAGGTTATGTTTTTACCAGGGTTTGTCTGTTTGTCTGTCTGTTACCAACATACTCAAAAAGTTATGAATGGATTTTGATGAAATTTTCAGGAAAAGTCTGAAATGGGACAAGGAAGAAATGATTAGATTTCGGGAGTGATCCAGATCACCGTCTGGCTCCAGGAATTTTTTATCATTGCGAGATAGGGCCATTTTTACCATATGTGTATATAACTCCATAATAAATGGTCAGGACGCTTGCCAAAAAAATACAGGATAAGATCCCAATAGGTTCTACGAAATATCAAAGACTGATTCACATCCTGCAAAAAATCCGGACACTATGATCCAGAACAGGAAATAATAGGGGATTTTTGGAATTTTCATCACTGTAAGGTAACAAATTAAGATATAAACATACAACAAACACCAAAATATAGCCAAGACACTGAGGAATCAGTAGTGTGCCAATGGATTTGCTGTATCTTCAAAAGCTATGGAGCTATATCCAGAAGAAAACCGCCATTACCAAAAAAGTGATTTTTGTCAATAACTACTGAACTAATAAAGATATCAATGTCAATCCAATTGCTAAAGGTATGTTTTGATGGTCAAGGAATCTGAAAATATAGATAAAATAAATGTAGGACTATTATATTTGGGGAAAATCCAAATATTAGGGGGAACTGAGGTACTTGGCGGAGGTCTGCGCTCTCCGAGTGCTTTTCTAGTTTGTATTTGTGCAACAGGATTACACAAAAACTACTGGATGGATTTGGATGAAATTTTCACCTGAGGTGGTTCTTGGGCTAGAGAGGAACCCATTACAGTTTGGTGATGATCTGGGAATGCATACCTCAGCCAAGGCTCGTCTCACAGTGTGTCAGCCACAATACTCCAAAACTAATGGGCAGACTTTGATGCAATTTTCACCACAAGTGGCTCTAGGCCTACACACAAACCCATTACATTTTGGAGGTGATCCATGAGAGACTGAAGGAGCCTTGGCGGAGGTATGCGCTCTCTGAGTGCTTTTCTAGTTATAAATAGTTTAATCATCATTTTCTTCATAAAATTGCATCCATTTTTCTTAACCAATGCTATTTTATGGTTTTCCCATTTCCAGTATACTGACAAGTTGAACTACGGTTTATTTGGTTCCACAAATGCTTGCTTCACAGGTTATGCTCAGTAACTCAATAACCATCTATGATGCCCACAATACATGCTGAATTCTATGTTTTAAAGTTATCCAAATGTGTTAACCTATTTTGACATTTCTTACTAAACTATTGAAAGACATATGGGAGTTATTGTTTGATTTCATGTCCATCTTCTTGATTATCAGCAGACAAGAACTCACAAGAGTTTTTTTTTTTTTTGAGACTGATTCATAATTGGTACAAATAAAGAATTGTTAATAAAACTGTCCTTTTGGACTGGTGTCCCAACGAGCATATCTGTGTAAGGAAAGGGAATTTTTCTTCCTACTCACATTCATGTTTACATTAGTACTTGTACCAACAATAAAACACCTATAAACCCAGAACAGTGGAGATCGTTGAGAGATTGTTGAGAGGTCTGGACTATTTTTGATCCATTGATGAGCTTCAGTGATCTCAACAGTCGCCATGGTCTCCTCAAAGTTTTGACTCTGTCCAAAACACACAAGGATCTCCAAAAATTGGTACAGGATAAAAAAAAATCCAAAAAAGAATCTCAAATTGATAACAAAAAGTAGTACATTTATTATCACAAATTATTCAGAAAAAAATGATCAGATTTATGAGGAAAACAGTGATACATTTACAAGAGAAATTAAATTAATGCAATGAAAACTCCACAAATACCTGAGAATAAAGTTTCAAATGTATAAAAAATATTTTTTTTCCTCAAAAATGTCAAAATTCATGAAAAAATCTACATTTATGAGTAAAAGGTTGCAAAGTTACATGAGAAAGTAACTTTACTCCCTACTCATGTAATTTTTTTTTCTGTGGATGAAGAGTACCCACTTCCAGAGGTGGGAAATCCTGCCTTACCCAGCTGATGGTGATAAGCTCAGCTCGGCAGTCCTGCAGCTGAGCCCATTACTGCCACCACTGAGAGCTGTGCTGGTCACGACCAGTGAGCGGAGGGATAAAAGCAATTCTTCTAACACGCATTTACAGGATTAAACTAGCCTTTACTCCTTAACTGCAGTGTGTAACTTCAAACCAAAACTCTTACCCCCCTTTTTCCGCAGTGAAAAATGCTTCAGTTTTGCTTTTTTTACAGTGCGGCCCAGCCAGCATGTCCATATGGGCCCCACCAAAGGTTAAACCTGGTGGGGCCAGGTAAATCAATGGTAAATCCCATGTGGCTTCTGTGTTTGCCCATATGGACTTTACTGTTTTCAACTTATTTTCTCATAAATTTGCTATTTTCTTGAAAATTTGTGATGTTTTCCCAGCGCGGTGGCGGAGTGGTTAGCCCTGCGGCAGCACAGCAACTCATCCTTGGCCGGGGGATCCTGGGTTCGATCCCAGCCCCCGACCAACAGTGATCTGTGTGGAGTTTGCATGTTCTCCCCGTGTCTGCGTGGGTTTACTCCGGGATTTCTCCGGTTTCCTCCCACAGGCCAAAAACATGCAAGTTAAGTTAATTGGCATCAAACTGGGGATTCTAAATTGTCCTTAGATGTGACTGTGAGAGTGAAAGGTTGTCTGTCTCTCTGTGTTGGCCCTGCGATGGACTGGCGATCTGTCCAGGGTGGACCCTGCCTCTCGCCCAAAGATGCTGGGATAGGCTCCAGCTCCCCCGCGACCTGAAAAGGATTAAGCGGAAGAAGATGGATGGATGGATGGATTGATACATTTTTCTTGAGAATTTGAAACTTTCTCATTCATTTGCAACTTTTTTTTTATTGTAACTTGCAACTTTTTTCATAAATTTGTTAGTTTTTGTTGTAAAATTGTGGCTTTTTTCTTGCAAATTTGCTTTTTTTGTAATTTTGGAACTTTCATAAATTTGCCACTTTTTTACTTGTAAATTTGCTATTTTCTTGAAAATTTATGACTTTTTCCAATAAATTTGTGTCATTTTACTTGCATTTGCTACTTTTTTTAATTTTCAACTTTTTTAACTGTAAACTTACAACTTTTTTCATGTAAATTTGCTAAATTTTTCTTGCAAGTTTGTAACTCTTTTCAAGTAATTGTACATTTCTTGCTGTAAACTTACAACTTTTCCTCATAAATTTGGGACTTTTTTCTTGTAAATTTTCAATTTATTTACTCATATATTCGCTACTTTTTAAAAAAATGCTACTTTTTCTAAGTTTCTCCTCATAAATTTGCGACTTTTTTTCTTGTAAATTTGCTATTTATTTCTTGCAAATTTGTAATGATTTTCAAGTAATTTAAAAAGTTTTTTCTTGTAAATTTACAACTTTTTTCTCCTAATTTTTTCACTTTTTTCCTCATAAATTTTCAATTTTTTGTAGATTTGTCACTGTTTTTCTTATAAATTTTCCACATTTTTTCTTCATAAATTTGTGACTTTTTTTCTTGTAATTTTGCTTTATGGCACCAGTGTTACTGAAACCTGCTCACCCATTTTAAACCCATGTGGGGCCCAGCATTCCATGTGAGCAAACACAGATGGGGCCAACATTGAATCCACGGACAAACCCACTGTCAGATTTCTGCCTTCCAGGCAGATGATGATTGAAAGAAGGACTCAGGGCACAGGCAGGATTGGGTGCAATAATGATTTATTAACAAAAAAAACAAAACCTCCAGGACAAAACAAATGGCAGCACGAGGGCTGAAACACAAAGCAAAACTTGGCAGGCGAAATACAAAGCCAGGTGAGGTGAGAGTTAGCTTACATGGCACGCTGAGGAACATGAACAAGGAACACTGACAACGTGAAGACAACAATGACACAACACAGAGCACAATCCAAGACTCACATATATAGGGGACAGAACATTTACTAGGACGCAAGACAGCTGGAAGAGCAATCAAGGGCTAAACGGTAACACACATGGAGGAAAGTGTCTACAGGTTTGGAAACATGAGGGACTGGAGACAATAGGTGAGTAAGGACACACACAACCTTGAACTTAGACAGGGGACGGAAAAGAGACCAGGACGAAGACCAGAGAAACACAAAGACAACAATAATGACACTAAGGACAAACAGGGGATGACACAACATGACTTAAGACACCAAGGACAATACTAATGACAACAGGGGACGTGCACAGTGGGCCAGGAGAAACACAGAAGACACATAATGCAAATAATAATAATTATAATAACCAACTTACAAAAGACAACTACAAAAAAACAACAGGGGACAGCACAGAAAAACCAAGAATGAACATAAAGCATGAGCATGGTCCCAGACCATGCCCAGATCATGACACACATGGGCCCAGCTTTAACCTATGGTGGGGCACACATGGACATGCTGGCTGGGTGGCATTGTTTGGAAACATTCATCATCTGCTGTTTGGTTAATTACTCACCATTGTCCATCTATTGTAATGCACAAGCCGTCCATATAAAAACCTGATACCATCTGCAGGACCCCATTAAGCTACAGTGCTTTTATGCTTTATTAAATATCTGAAAGGCATGACTGGTGGCATCACATGGGCAGAGTGACGAGAGGCTTCCTACTAAGCTACAGCCCCACACCCGGTGAAGAAAAGTGAAAAAAAAAACCAAACTGCAACACAAACGTAAGCTGAGTAATAAAAGCACCAAAGTCAACAGGAAGAATGTCTCGTTCAGACATTAACCACAACAAGAGGATAAAAAAAACAGCACTCACAGACACCAGACCAAAGAAGAAGAATCGCCAAAAGTTAGAATCAGGACAAGGCTGTCTTGGCTGTCCTTTTGTTTTATTTTTTCCTTCCTTTCTCAGCTCACCACTCATTGTGACCATGGCAACTGCAGCAATTCCTGTGGTTGCCAAACAACCTTAAAAAAAGGTGAGTGTTTGCTTTCTGGCCAGAATTCATATTGAATCATGAAGCTGTGGCTCTCTTACCAAGATCGCTTCTGAGATTTACCTGAATGCTGTGATTTTACCATATAGCTTATATTGCATATCATCCTGGTCTCAGGCAAACAAGACTGCTCAAAATCCAGTCAGATGGCTCTAGAATCAGGCTTTAAAAGTACTAGACAAGAAGCCACGGCCGCACCATCAGTATGATTTACCAACATGTACATGTAACGTCACAGACTGGAGCGGTGGCCTAGTTGGTAGAGCATCTGCCCTACAACCGGGAAGTCATGGGTTCAAATCCCAGCTGGGTCATACCAGAGACCATATAAAAATGGTACTTTCCACCTTCTAGCTTGGTGCTCAGCATAATAGAATTGGGGAAGGAAAGTTAACGCACAGAGCTACCAGAGGACTGACCCCCCCCCCCCCCCCCCCCCCCCCCCCCCACTGTAGCTTTCACTGCTCACAGTAGCTGTGTGGCCTTGGGTCAGAGAAACGGAGACAGGTGCTGCCCTATACACCACATGGTGTCCCACATGCTGTGGAAGGAACTTAACTAACCTACATGTAACGTTAGTCAGTCCCTCCAGGTTTTCACGGATGCTTTTCTGATTGTTGTGGCCCAAAAAGCATGAATTTGTTGGAGCTTTTTTAAAAGTTGCGATAAAAGTTTTTTTTTCATGAGTTCACAAGTTGCCCAGCTAACTCCTCCTATAGTTTTTGAGCTAGGACTTTTTCATCTTACACAGTGTTTGTACATAATGAAGATATTCATATTGTAGGGGGTTGAATGATTCCCTGATCCATCCATCCTATTCATCGTCTACCGCTTAATCCTTTTCGGGTTGCGCGGGGTGGGGGTGGGGGGCGCGCTGAAGCCTATCCCAGCATCTTTGGGTGAGAGGCAGGGTCCACCCTGGACAGATTGCCAGTCCATCACAGGGCCAACACAGACAGACAGACAACCATTCACTCTCACATCCATACCCAAGGACAATTTAGAATCCCCAGTTGATGCTAGTTAACCAAACCTGCATGTCTTTGGCCTGTGGGAGGAAACTGGAGTACCTGGAGAAAACCCACACAGACACGGGGAGAACATGCAAACTCCACACAGAAGGGTCACCGATGGTGAGGGGGTGGGATCGAACATGTTATGATTTGCCCTTTGCAGGGCAAAGATGAGATGCCACAAGCCAGCAGTGAGTTTTGTTATTTTATTATAAAGTACAAAATAATGTGCCTCGAGGGGCAAAACACATACACTATACACCACCTCACTGGGAGATAATGTGAGACACAAAGAATAAACACAAACACTTACATATGAATATAGCGAGGGCGAAACCTGACGCTGTAGAAAGACTGGAGCCGGGTGTAGGGACTCCAGCCTAAGTTGTGCGAGATCACAGCAAGGACTGAATCTCGCTGGCAATCTTAAATAGGGAGCAAACTACAAACTACAAACAGGTGTGGAGACAAAAGTAATTACTGAGTACAAACAGCTGTGACAGGTCACAAGCAGGCTTGACAGCAGGAAGTCCTGCCGCAGCGCTGTCAAAATAAAAGCACAATCATAACGACATAAACATGAGTAAATACATACACAGGAAAAAAGGATAATAATCAGGAGACCCGAGCACAGTACAGAACCGCACTTGGGATCATGACAGAACTAGGGATGAGCCGATCCGATCTGCATTATCGGTATCGGTATCGGGTCCGATCCAGCCATTTTGCCTGGATCGGTATCGGTAATGAATAAAAGTAATTTACCGATCCGATACATTAATAATATTAAAATGAAAGCGGGAGCCTGTTCTCAGCCGTGCTGCGCATGGCTTCTGTAATCAGAGGCAATGGGCGTCACCTCACTGGTCTGTCTGTGAGACTCGCCTCAGTATGTTGCTGTGTGGTAGCAGCATTTACAATTTTACACCACTAACTTGATAAAACACTTGCAAAAATATCACAGCAAAGGATTATACTGAATTGCATCAAGAACCGAGCAGAAAGACGCATGTTCTGCAGCAGCAGCTGCTGTTTTTCCAGCTCAGGAAGTTAAGCAATAATTTTTTTTGTATTTTGTATATTTTATTAATCCCAGAGGGTGCAAGGCTACATGAACACGAAATGGAACAGGAATGACTTCAAAATAAGAGCAAACCTAAAATCTAAATATGGACAGAGAATAATATCATAAACACTACTAAATAAAATGAGGACCAGGAGAATACTTATGATAATGGATGACAAAAATACAACTTAACCTTTTAACTGTCCACATTTCATGGATGGCTCACGCGCCCCCAGTGGCACAGTGCAGCAATTGCACCTGTCAACTTATTGACGTCCCCCGGCTATACTGAGAATTTGTACTGATCTGTATTGATCTGACAGTTCAGAAGGTGGCAGACACGCGCTGAAGGAATCATGGCTGGCATGGAATACAGCAAAGAAGAAGAAATCCTCATTATTATTATTCTTCCTTTTTCCGCTTTGAGCTCCCCAGCACCAATATGGTCGCGACCATGTTTGGTCATGGTGACAGCGATTCTGACTGAAACTGCATCAAACAGGAAAAAGCTGCGTAATACAAACAAAATTCACTTGGGATAATCATAAGAGTTTGTAGATGTGGCAGAGAGTGTAAATGACCAAGCAAATGTGAAACTACGACCACAATGGGCGAAAAACTGAGCTACCAGCACCAAGATGGCGGCGTCCAAGCCGTCATGGATTCTCACAGGAAAAATGCATCAACCAGGAAAAATAGCCACATAATACAAACGATATTCACGTGAGATAATCATAAGAGTGATGTGGGAGATGTGGCAGAGAGTGTAAATGACCAAGCAAACGCAAAACATCAACCATGATGGACAAAAATGTACCGGCCATGTGGGCGAGTGAGCCCCTCCCCCTGGCAACAGGTAAGCAAAAAATACGTTTTTTTTTACATTTTATTTATTTTCTGGTTCATATACTTTGAAGATTAGATAAAAACATACCCCTGTAGACAAATCGGCGTCAAAAAAACCAAACCATTCTTTGAGTAAATGTGTCCAAAGTCCACTTTTGACTGAGTTATGTAATTTGGAAATCTGAACTATTTACCACTCTTGAGCACTAGGGGTTATGTTTACCCCTCAACCATTCCTGTCACCATGTGGCGCCTGGGACAGCTAAAGGGTTAAAGGGTTAGTTCCTTTATTTTCAGAGCTGCAGCATTTTTTACTTCATGCATAAAGTGGCACTTTGAATTTTATCTGAATGTTATTTAAATACTCAGCTTCAAAGTTTTGTATAAACTTGCACTTAAAACTTCAGAACGCATGTTTACATGGGGGTGACCAGTGAAATGCTGCCAATGTTGCAAAGTTTAAAATAAAAAAAGCAGCAGCATTGCTGAACGGAGTCAAATTTGTAATATATTCTTTGACTTTTAGATTTTTGTTTTTATACGTATGTGTACAAAATGCAACCAGTGATTAACAATGTTCTGTACTTTTGTTGTTTTAAATAAGCGAGACGGTATCGGGTTGGGATCGTATCGTATCGGTATCGACCAATACTCAAAGTCACAGTATCGGTATCGGTCTTGAAAAAGTGGTATCGGCTCATCCCTAGACAGAACCCATGGTGGTCAAGGGTGGGGTTGAACCTGTGACCTTCTTACTGTGTTGCCACAGTGCTAACCACAGTTCCACCGAGCTGCTCTGATATTTTCTCAAAATTTGTTCCACTTTGAATTGTAGAATGATTTCTTAGCTTAAAGCTACTGTCACAAATACCCTTATGAATGGCTGCAAACACTGTCTGAATGATTTTTGGACCATTTCGTGCGGCCTCCTTAAGGCGGCCATAGGAAAATCCGGTGTTCGTAAGTTCGTGGCCAGGTTGATGGTCTTGTCCAAGATTTCTACAAAAGCCCCAGGAAAACCCCTCACCGTAGGGCGGCCGTACAAATACCATAGGAACAACGTAAGAACTACACAAGATGCTGGCTGTAAGTATGCCTCAAGAACACCTTAAGTTGTTCTTGAGGGCCCCTTACAGCGGTCATAGGAAACGCTGTACGAATCCCCGTTCATACGGAGATTTGTACAGCATGTGTAAGGCGGTAGTGAGGCGCTCATAAGGCAGAAGTACGTCATTCATTTGACATTTGTTCTGACAAAATGTGCCGAAAGCTGTAAGATCTTCCTACCAATGACTTGAGAGTGCCGTGAGTTGTACAAAAATTTTCGTAAAATGGCAGTAAGTTCCTCTCACAGCCCAAAGACATGCAGGTTAGGTTAATTGGCATCAACTGGGGATTCTAAATTGTCCTTAGGTATGAATGTGAGACTAAATGGTTGTCTGTCTGTCTGTGTTGGCCCTGCGATGGCCTGGCAATCTGTTCAGGGTGTACCCTGCCTCTCACCTAAAGATGCTGGGATAGGCTCCAGCCCCTCTGCGACCCGAAAAGGATTAAACGGTAGAAGATGGATGGATGGATGGCAGTAAGTATGACATAGGAAGATTCCAAGGCACCATTACAAAGAACGTATGAATTCTAGGGCCATCGTACAACAGCAAAGCACCTCATTTGTCAAAGAACAGCATCTGTAAGAAACGATGGCCCCCTCCATGAATGGCTGCAAACTCCAGAATTCGTAGGAACTGTGAGATTCTTATGAACCCATCATTTGTAAGAATCTTTGTGACAGTAGCTTAAACTCCTTGTAATTACAGGGTTATTAGTTTATTACATGTCTAGAGCATATTGAATAAAATTTTTGGTTGACGGTGTGCTATTTATGCACTATTGATAACGGCTGTGAACAGGTGAGTACTGTGCCGTGTGTAGTGCTCTTGCTCGTTTGTAGCACAAAATCACGTTATACTAACAAAGGAATGAAATGATCATTTTAAGTATGTATTCATATAAATAGTATGTCATTTATCATAGTCATAAAGTGCTGGAAAAACTTGAAAATGGTCATTGAAAGTGCTTGAATTTGATCTTGAAAAATCTGTGCGACCCCTGTAGTATGTGATGGCCTGCTTGGATGTGATTATCCTCTCCAGCTGCGCACACACCCGTTTCTCATCACGGTCGGAGCTATATAATCCACGCTGCCCTGGAATCTGTGCGGAGTCATCTGTCTTACTCCATGAAGACCACGCACGCCCTCTTCTTTGATTCCAGAGACCGTAGCCTCAGCCTGACTGCATTCCCGCTGTCTACCTACAACCCACCTGCACTTGGAAGGAAACTCTCCACCACACAAGTAAGCCTCAGCCTTCCCTCACCTTCTCCATTTCAGTCCTCTGTGCACAGGTGGAGCTCCGTGGCGGCGGACTGAACCTCACCCTCTCTCGGATAACACCTCCATCATCTACACGCTGCAACGGGCTCTGTGGACGCTGTGTGGAGCGGGAAGCCATGAAGGCTTATATTAAAGAATCATTGGCCTCCGGCATACACTACCGTTCAAAAGTTTGGGGTCACCCAGACAATTTTGTGTTTTCCATGAAAAGTCACACTTTTATTTACCACCATGAGTTGTAAAATGAATAGAAAATATAGTCAAGATATTGACAAGGTTAGAGATAATGATTTGTATTTGAAATAATAATTTTTTCCTTCAAACTTTGCTTTCGTCAAAGAATCCTCCATTTGCAGCAATTACAGCATTGCAGACCTTTGGCATTCTAGCTGTTAATTTTTTGAGGTAATCTGGAGAATTCTGACGCAATGAGCAAACACATTGTACCATTAGAACACTGGAGTGATAGTTGCTGGAAATGGGCCTCTATACACCTATGTAGATATTGCACCAAAAACCAGACATTTGCAGCTAGAATAGTCATTTACCACATTAGCAATGTATAGAATGTATTTCTGATTAGTTTAAAGTTATCTTCATTGAAAAAATGTGCTTTTCTTTTAAAAATAAGGAAATTTCTAAGTGACCCCAAACTTTTGAACGGTAGTGTAATTCGGCCGTCATCCTCCGCGGTGGGGGCAGGGTTTTTTTTGTGGGAAAGAAGGACGGTTCGCTAAGGCTGCGTATTGACTTCAGAGAACTGAATAACATCACTATCAAGGATAAATACACCCTGCCTCTTGTTAACTCAACATTTGATTCCCTCCAGGGGGCCTCCTGCTTCACCAAGCTGTATCTGCGGAACGCTTACCATCTGGTTCGGATCCGAGAAGGTGATGAGTGGAAGACGGGGTTTCGGGCCCCCAGCGGTCACTTTGAGTATTTGGTCATGCCGTTCGGGCTGACCAACGCCCCTGCTGTGTTCCAGCGGTTAATCAATGATGTGCTGAGGGATTTTCTGGGTGTGTTCGTCTTTGTCTACCTTGATGACATCCTTATTTTTTCACAGTCTCTGGATGAACACCGTGTGCATGTGAGGCAAGTGTTGCAGCGACTCCTGGAGAATAAGTTATTTGTGAAAGCCGAGAAGTGCGAATTCCACGCATCCAAGACGACCTTCCTGGGTTTTATCATCTCCCACACTGAGATCATCCCAGATCCCAGTAAGGTAAAAGCAGTGGTAGATTGGCCTACTCCCTCCTCTAGAAAACAACTGCAGCAGTTCTTGGGGTTCGCCAACTTCTACCGCCGCTTCATTAAAAATTATAGTATTACTGCTCTCCCTCTGACCCGTCTGATTTCCTCCAAGGTGCCCTTCAGGTGGTCTGAGGAGGCGGCCGCAGCCTTCGCTGATCTTAAGAGGCAGTTTTTGGACTGTCCCGTCCTGGTCCAGGTGGACCCTGCTCTGCAGTGCCTGGTGGAGATGGACGCCTCGGATTTGGGGGTCGGGACCGTTCTGTCGCAGCGCTCCCCAGCGGATGGCAAGGTTTGCCCCTGTGCGTTCTTCTCCCGACGGTTGTCCCCTGCAGAACGTAATTATGAAATCGGTGACAGAGAGCTCCTAGTGGTTAAGATGGTGCTGGAGGAGTGGCGCCATTGCTTGGAGGGGGCTTCCCAGCCGTATGTGGTCTGGATGGACCACAAGAACCTGGAGTACCTTAGGACGGCCAAGTGCCTGAACGCCCACCAGGCCCGCTGGTCCCTGTTCTTCGGCCGTTTCGACTTTACCATCACGCATTGTCCCGGGTCCAAGAATACCAAACCTGATGCCCTGTCCAGGCAATTCTCCTCTGACGTCATGGAGAAGTCGGAGCACCCCATCCTTCCTCCATCGTTTGTCATGGGAACCCTGTAGTGGAGCATCAAGGAGAAGATCTTAAAGGCGCTGGAGGTTGAACCGGAACCACGCGGGGGTCCAGCGGGGAAGCTGTTTGTTCCATCTGCCGTCCAAGGTGAGGTCATTCGCTGGGCTCATGCCTCCAGGTTCGTGTGCCACCCCGGGAGGGGGCGCACAGTGGCCCTGTTGCAGAGGACATTTTGGTGGTCATCTATTCAGAGGGACGTTGGAGAATATATCCTCGCCTCCCCCAGTGTGCCGCGGGCAAGACGTCTTCCTCCTCTCCTGCCGGTCTGCTTCACCCCCTTCCGATCCCCGGCAGGCCGTGGTCCCATGTGGCGTTGGACTTTGTCACCGGTCTTCCTTCCTCTAACCAGCATACTGTTATCCTCACCATTGTGGACAGGTTCTCCAAAGCTGCCCACTTTGTCCCCCTGCGAGGACTGCCTACGGCTAAGGAGACGGCAGATCTCCTTGTCCAACACGTGGTGAGGCTACATGGAATTCTGCTGGACATCGTCTCCGATCGTGGACCCCAATTCATCTCTCAGGTTTGGAGGTCCTTCTGCAACGCCCTTGGGGCTACTGTAAGCCTGTCGTCTGGTTACCATCCACAGAGCAGCGGGCAGTGTGAGAGGGTGAATCAGGAGCTGGAGGCTGCTCTGTGGTGTGTGGCGACCACCAATCCGGCATCCTGGAGCATGCATCTCCCGTGGATCGAATATGCTAACAACCCCACGGTCTCATCAGCAATCGGTATGTCCCCATTTGAGGCTTGTTGGGCTACAATCCTCCACTATTCCCTGATGAAGAAGGGGACATCGCCGTTCTGTCGGTTTGAGCTCATTTGAGGCGCTGTCGCCACCTGTGGAGGGCTACCCGGACCACGCTATGGCGCACGGCGGAACGCAACTCTACGGTGGCCAATTGTCACAAGACTGAGGATCCTGCTTACCAGGTGGGTCAGCAGGTATGGCTGTCAACAAAAAACATTAATCTGAAGGCTGAGCACCCGCATCATCAACCCTGTCTCTGTGCGTCTAGCCCCCCCCCCTCGTATTTGCCCTACTTTCCATGTGTCTCAGGTCAAACCCTTCTATTCCAGCCCTCTTTGTCCTCCTCCCAGGTCTCCACCCCCGCCGATGGTGATCGACAGCAACCCGGTGTGGAGGGTCAATTCCATCTTGGACGTCCGCCGCCGGGGTTGCGGCCTGCAATACCTGGTGGACTGGGAGGGCTACGGGCCGGAATGGAGGTCCTGGGTGTGTCCCTCCTTCGTGCTGGATAAAGATCTCATTCGGGACTTCCATCGGATGCACCCAGGTATGTTGGATCGACCGCCGAGAGGCGTTTCGTAGGGGGGGGGTACTGTGATGGTCTGCTTGGATGTGATTATCCTCTCCAGCTGCGCACACACCTGTTTCTCATCACGGTCGGAGCTATATAATCCACACTGCCCTGGAATCAGTGCGGAGTCATCTGTCTTACTCCATGAAGACCACGCACGCCCTCTTCTTTGATTCCAGAGACCGTAGCCTCAGCCTGACTGCATTCCTGCTGTCTACCTACAACCTGCCTGCGCTTGGAAGGAAACTCTCCACCATTTCAGTCCCCTGTGCACAGGTGGAGCTCCGTGTCGGGGGACCCTGTCCCTCCTGGCGGCGAACTGAACCTCACCCTCTCTCGGATAACACCTCCATCATCTACACGCTGCAACGGGCTCTGTGGACGCTGTCCCCCTGGCCTTAGCTGCCGCGCTAACCTGAGCATCGCTACATCTCAACAAACAGTAAGCTGCAGATTAACCAGCACATTCTCAGCTGTGAAGCCACTAACCATCCTGCCTCTGTTTGTCCCTAGGGTTGCCAGGTCGAATGGCGTTCTGCTCACCCCCAGCTGCAGCAAGAACACACACCCACACATTCACACACTCCACATTATTGTAATAAAGATAATTGTATCTACTCTGGTCTCCGAGTCTGCTCACTGGGTCAACAAACCATGTCATAATGAAGTTCTTTATAACAGTTTTTGATGGGTTCTTGTTTTTAAAATTCCATCACTCACTCACTGAAAACCAATGACTCACATTTAGCAAATTAGCATAACCGTTTACACCTCCTGAATGCATTCCTCAAGGCAAGCATGGTGTCTGAAGAGCGAATCACATCACTAAACTGAGCTGTTTTTGTCATCATGTGACTGTAACTATGCCAGCCTCTCTAAATCCTGCTGTAAATATTTAGGCTAGAATTTCATGCAAAGGAATACCCAAGCTTTAAATAATGAATAGTTCCTCATCACAAGCTATAATGCTTGTCTATATTATTTTTTCCCCTTGTACATTTTTTCTTATACTTTCTCTTTAGCATGACCTCAAGGATGACAGGCTGTCGTGTCTTTTCAGCTCATGGCGGTCGTTTTCCCCCCTCTCGCATCGCTCAGTGCTGTTGATGTAGTGTTGGCTGCTTTGGTGACAGATCCTGCACACTGCTAAAAATAAACGCTCTCCCTGTCTTCTTCACATGCTGCTCGGCCACCAAAACACTACCTGCAGCATGGCTGCCAATGCGCTGAGCAGAGGCACCGCAGGTCACCGGCTGCACACACTGCTGCTGCAGGATGCGACGAGATGGCACCCGCTGCTCACCGAACCTCCAGAACCAGCGTGTTTGTGCTGACAAAGGGGCGTTGGCCGGAATGAAGGGGAGGATGGGTACGGAAGGCCAGGGAGCAGAGGGAGATAAAAAAACTCAGACTAATGAAGAAAGTAGGAGGAGAAGGAGTTCAGGTTCATCAGGGTGAGGCAGAAGAGGGAAAGTGCTGGAATTCTGCTGGAGGACGTGGACGAGAGGCCAAAACAAAGAAGTGGAGTAGCATGGCAGAAGGTTATATCAGGACAGGGGTGTCACGTTCAGTCTTAGTGAAGACCAACATGAAGGCAATGAATCAGTGACATGATAAGTGCATTAAAACAGTATATAGCATTCAGTGTTCCGATATTGCATTCATTGTATATTCTGTTTCAAAGGACACAAAATGTAACTGATAAATTTGTAAAAAATAAACCACATTTGGTGCCATTTGGTTTTGAAGAAACAAAAAAAAAATACAACTTACCAGCTGATAAACTGTGGAAAAACGTATTAGCCTCTATGTATCGAAACATGTATAGAAAAACATTAATCAATTGAAAATCAACTTCACTGACTAATCGATGAAATAAATGTGCAATCAATCAATCAATCAATCAACCTTTATTGTCATGATGCTATGCATACAACTGTAGTGCAAGCAAGATGAAATTGCGTTTCTCTAGGCATCCGTATTGTAAAAAGAACATAATTTAAAAACACACTCACACCCCCCTCACACCCCACCCCGATAGCCATTCACACATCCCTGAGACACATTTGGATATTACAGTAATGTTAACTTATTACAGTTGCAGTTAAAATGATAACTGCCTATGTATATATAAAACAATTAAAATGGCTAAGTGAATCTAAGTAGCTAAGAGAAATAAATACTTAAAACTGACTAAAACTATAATATACATATAATATACATAATGTCCATAAAGTGCAATAATATGAGAAAAGGATTCCGGATCAACTGTTCAGCATCCTAACAGCTTGTGGGAGGAAGCTGTTGATCAGTCTGGTGGTTCTGCCTCTGATGCTCCGGAATCGTTTGCCAGATGGCAGCAGTTCAGTGTTTGTGCAGAGGGTGAGAGTGGTCCTTGACAATGTTCAGTGTCCTGCTCCTACAATGGCTCTGAAAAAGTTCTTGAACAGAGAGGAGGGAAACTCCAATTACCTTCTCAGCTCCCTTAACTATCCTCTGCAGAGCTTTTTTGTCTGACATACTGCAGCTGGAGTACCATGTAGCAATGCAGTACGTCAGAACACTCTCCACCACACCTCTGTAGAAGGTCCTGAGGATGCAGATGGGGAGAGAGGCCTGTTTGAGTTTCCTCAAGAAGTGCAGTCTCTGCTGGGCCTGCTTCCTGATCCCCAAGGAATTCTTGCTCCAGGTCAGGTCCTGCGAGATCTGCACTCTGAGGAACTTGATGTTCTCCACTCTCTCCACCGAACGGCCGCTGATGCAGAGAGGGACGTGTTCAGGCCGTGACCGCTGGAAGTCGATAATCATCTCCTTCGTTTTATCCACGTTGAGCACCAGATTGTTCTCTCTGCACCAGCCCTCCAGGTCTCTAACTTCTTCCCTGTACATTGATTCCTCATCCCTCTGAATAAGTCCCACCACTGTGGTGTCATCCGCAAACTTAATAATCAGGTTCCCCTCATGTCTGGACACACAGTCATGTGTTAAAAGTGTAAACAACAGTGGACTGAGTACACAGCCTTGAGGGGATCCAGTGCTCAGCGTGATGGAGTTGGAGATGTTGTTTCCAACCCGGACAGACTGAGGTCTCTCTGTCAGGAAATCCAGGATCCAGAGACATGTGGCGTTGTTCAGACCGAGAAGGAGTAATTTCTCCATTAGTCTCTGGGGAATAATGGTGTTAAATGCTGAACTGCGTAGGTGTCTTTCTGATCCAGGTGGGTAATGACAAGAGTGCAGGGTGGTGACTATAGTGTCCTCTGTGGAGCGATTCGAACGATATGCGAACTGGAGCGGGTCATGTGATGCAGGGAGGCAGGCTGTGATGTGTGGTTTAACAAGCTGTTCAAAACACTTCATCACAGTTGGTGTCAGTGTGACAGGATGACAGTCATTCAGACAGGACACAACCACTTTCTTTGCCACCGGTACTATGATAGAGGTCTTAAAGCATCTAGGGATGATGGCCTGACTCAGAGAAATGTTATATATGTCAGTACATCGACCACTGCTGAAGCTAAAAGTTAGTTCCATAAACTATCAGACCTGTTAATGTGTGTGAGAGATGTATTCTACCTACTGTATAAAACTGAATTACATATGTATGCAACTGTTTCAGTTATGTATATTGAAAAAGCAGCTGAAAACATTTGTGTTTAATCAGGTTTTCTATCCATCCATCCATCTTCTTCCGCTTAATCCTTTTAGGGTTGCGGGGGGGGGGGGGGGCTGGAGCCTATCTATTGTATCAAATCAGCTGCTTTTTAATGGTCTCATATTTTTAAATTTTTTTAAAACTTTTGTTTTAACTTGGTTTTTGTATTTTTGCAAAGTTTTTTTATTTCTATTTTATTGTGTCTCTACTTCTTTTTATTCTATTTTGTTATACAGTGCTATGTGAATATGTCTGAAAAACATTTGCATTAAATGAGCTGCAGTTCAATCTTACAGGCTTAAATTTTATTTACTTTAAATAAAAAAACCCCTCATTACTCAATCCATACAGCAACTCAGTGTTTTTCCTTTCATAAATTACAATAATAAATGCTGAAATCTTAAAACACTGAGATCCATCAAGACACATCGTGAACGATTTTGCATTTGAATCATGAGACCACTGAAGAGTGATGCCTCTAGAACCTGAACTGGTCAGCACTCATGTGGACAGAAGAGCGCTGGACTCAAAATTAATACAACACTGACATTTGACTGAAATAACAATAATAAAAATGAGTTGATGAATTTTTTTACTGATTGTGGTTTTGTAACAGTTCACTTTGTACGCTGCAATAAGCTAAATAGGAATATAGCATGTTTACTGTTAATAGAAAAATTGTTTCAGAAAAGTAGTTTTTTTGAAGAACTCAATGTCTTTGCAAGTTAATTCAATAAGTGTTCTCAATATTTATTACAGGCAGAGTGAAACATTTCACACCGTTCTAGTTTAATATTGATGATTCTGATCAGGGTTTGACATTAACACCCGCTAACCTGCCAGTGGCGGTTGATTTCAGCAGTGGCCGGTAAGACAGCCACTCCCACGAGCCACTCTGGCAGGTTTTTTCTCAAATGGCATCGAAAACAATAAACCTATCGCAATGTGAGACTACGAAACTACAACTCCCATAAGCACTGTCTGCACACAGTATGTGCTCATTGGTCCACTGTCGCCGTGAATGTAGTCTGGCTCCACTGCCAACCCGGTACAGGAAAAGTAGTGGACGGAGTCTGGCACTGCTCCCGGCTGGGTACAGGAGAAGCGGTGGACGGTCTGCTCCGTGGGTCGGTTCATTTTGTGGCCAGTCTGGAGAAACGGTGATGAACTGACAGCAGGCAGCAGAACACACCTGTCCCTGCTCTCAGTGATCAGATCACTGGGGCTACCACCCCTGATCCCCCGTTGTCCTAGCGATGAGTAGCTAATCCCCCCACATCAGGTCCTACGTCTGTGGTTAAACATGGCTATTTTTAGAGCAATAATCTTATGTTTATTGTCTGCAGTTGTGTAAATTTAAGTCATACAACAAAGAGAAAAAGTGACTGCACTTTGCTGTGTTGCTGTCAAGAATAAATGAAGCTTCTTCTGAGGTCAGCTTTCGTTTATCTGTGATTATCTATGATATGTGTGATATGTAGATATTTCATGGCGGTAAACCCTCTAAATCTACATCTTTAATGTGCTGGTCCAGGGGTGTCAAAACATATGGCCCGCCAGGGGATCCAGATTTTTCTCTGTGAATTTACAGCTTTCTTTCTAGTAAATTTCTGACTTTTTCTACTGATTAGAATTGCTCATGTGCATTGTTTGTCCTGTGCGCTAGATGAATTGATCAACCATAAATATGAGAGTAAAAGAGTGTTCAGTGGAATAACAAGGAACTGTGAAAAGCGAAGAACAAAGGTGAGGGAGGACCAAAGAGGAGTCTGGCAGCAAAACAGTAAGTTGCTTAAATTCACTCACACAGTAAAATTATGAGAAGGATAAAGAGTGAAGAGGAAAGACTGAAGAGGTTGACATGGGAAGCTCGCTGCACATGAAAGAAGTTGGAAAAAAGAGGGTATTGCATCAGAATAAACAAGAATATGAAAGAGAAGTATGGGAATGTGGTGAAGAACAGGGACGAGGCTGGAGGGGAAACAGACGAGGATGAGTGGGGAGAGTCTAAAAGCTGGTGTACAACTACTGGAAACGTGGAGCCAAGCGTGAGTTTCAAGGCGAGTGTTTACACCTGCTGCTGTTCTTTTCCCCAAGAGGCCTGTGTCTTTTATGCAGACTGAATAATCGGATCTGCTGGACAGATGGCTCGTGGTTGCTCAGAACAGTTAACAGTCTTCACCGCTATCATACCTTTTTTTTTAGTGTTGTTATTCCTGCAAGTCGCCTCGCAACAACCTGCACAGCTGCGTCATGCTATATGTGCAAGTTGTGTGGCCATTTCTCGGTTGCTAAAAAAAGACTTGCAGATAATAGGCAAACATTTATTTTCCTTCTGCTTTCGGCTTCTCCCTTTAATGATCTCCATAACGGATCATCTGCCTCCATCTCACCCTGTCACTTGTATTCTCTTCTCTCACACCAACCCTCTCCATGTCATCCTTCACTACATCCATGAATCTTCTCTGTGGTCTTCCTCTTTTCCTCCTGCCTGGCAGCTCCGTCTTTAACATCCTTTGTCCAATATCTCCACTATCCCTCCTCTGCACATGTCCAAACCATCTCAGCATTGCCTCTCTTACTTTGTCTTCAAACTGCTCAACCTGAGCTGTCCCTCTGATATACTCATTTCTAATCCTGTTCCTCCTCATCACTCCCAATGAGAATCTTAGTCAACTCTGCCACCTCCAGCTCCGCCTCCTGTCTTTTTGTCAGTGCCACCATCTCCAAACCATACATCATAGCAGGTCTCACTACCATCTTGTAAATCTTCCCTTTCACTCTAGCTGCTACCCTTCTGTCACAAATCACCCCCAACACTTGCCTCCAACCCACTCCACCCTGCCTGCACTCTCTTCTTCACATCCCTTGTGCATTTTTCCATTACTCTGGATGGTTCACCCCAGGTATTTAAACTCATCTAGCATCTGTTACAGCCGCCTTCCTCTCATTCACACACATGTATTCTGTCTTGCTTCGACTGACTTTCATTCCTCTTCTCTCCAGAGCATACCACCACCTCTCCAGGTTCTCTTCCACCTGCTCCCTCCTCTCTCTACAGCTCACAGTGTAGTCTGCAAACATCATGGTCCACAGAGACTCCTGCCTGACCTCGTCTGTCAGCCTGTACATCATCATAGCAAAAAAAAGGGGGCTCAGAGCTGATCCCAGATGTATTCCCACTCCCACCTTGAATCCATCTGTCACTCTTACAGCACACCTCACCACTGTCTTGCTGTCCTCATACATGTCCTGCACCACCCTCACACACTTCTGTGCAACTCCTAAATTCCTCTTACAGTACCACACTTCCTCTCTTGGCACCCTATCAAAAATGATGGCAGACATTTCCAACTTTTGTGTGGCTTTAGATCAAATTCAAACACTGATAGCAAACTGATAAACTACCTCAGCTTACCCTTAGTTCTTTGGAAATTTCTTAGCTCCTGAGGTAGTACAGCACTGGGTTTTTGGTTTCATTTTTCAAAGAAGCATTATGCATGAAAGGTTTAACCTGTTGAACTCTGTGACTTCCGTGGGCGGTCACGTCTCTGCGCCTTAGTGCGTCTCAGGGCGCACTGAAAAAAAAAGCTGTATTTCCGGTCTTCCAGTACAGACACAGCCTTGTTACAACCTGAGAAAAAAAGCTGTGTAATATATTCATTTTTTGTGGTGTTTTTACAAAATTTTGACCTGAGCTTGAAAACACTTGGTTCTACATTTCTGTTGTGTTTTCCAGCCAGTGTCTGACAGCTGTATGTTATTTGCAAGCATTTGTATCTAAAAAAAATACCCAGGCGAACTTTCTTGTTACTCAGTGGCAGGAGCACTTAGAGAGATTATGACTGTTTTGCCAAAAAATTCAGAGTGTTTTCTTTTAAATGAGACTAACCCCATGAAGATGCTGCAAAGGGTTGAAGAACAGCTTTTGATTTACTTTGGGCACGTTATTTTTAGGCGTTTTTAGGGAAGTTGAACAGAGTTCAACAGGTTAATTTTTCCTGTGAGCCCAACTTTATTTCTCCCTTTAGTTTTCATGCTAGATAAGACAACAGAACATATCTACAGGTCATTTTCTATCATTTTTTTCCTCCAGTAACACCACTGCCTTCTAAAAACTTAAAGAAGGACTTGCAGGTTAAAGAAAGCAGACACGCAGGCATACACTTTGACCGCCGGTGCACTTACGCAGTCTTCACACATTTCGTCACATGCATTAGAATGTAATGTGCGTGATTCGTGCTTCTATTTCAGAGGTGAGAAGTCACATGAAGTTTAGGTGAGAAAGTGGCTCTTTTTAACAGCAATGAGTCATTAAAAACATTCAAACTGATCACCTCAAATCTCCCTGGTCATTATCTTTGTAAGATGTGCTTGTTCTGTAGCTCCAGCACGGAGTGAAATGGGCATTTCATCGACGAACACAGAGATAATTAAAAATAAAGGTTCTGCACTATGGCTGTACTGAGAAATTGTTTTCAATCTTCTGGACAAAAGGATGCCAACTGTATAACATGGACATTTAATCTTTTAGAGGAATCATACTACTGAATTTTACGGGTCATCGTATCTTATCATTTCCTGGATATACAATTTTTTCCTGCAGCGGTTCCTACTAATTACTGAGTAACAGTGTCAGGTGCTCAAGTCCTAACACATCAATTAACCTGCTGAACTCTATCGACATTTCCCCCTCATATTTCTACACATGATTATATGTTTCCTATAACACTGGGAGAACACAGCCGTCTCCCTAGATCTGTTCCCCAGCTACGGGTTAAATAGTGGATAGAAGGAAAAATGTTTGCAGTTCTTGTGGTAAAGTTCAGCTTTAGAAAAAAGTGAAACGCGTGAAGTGTGTCCGTCTTTTGGACTGCACAGGCTGCACAGATTCAGTGGGAATGCAGTAGGCCAGCAGGAAGGATTTTGTTCCCAGTAGCAACAACAGAGTCGTTGGCGTGCACGTGCTTAGTTTACCCTGCAACAGTGATGTTTTCAACACTGCACTGCGAACTTTAGCAGCCAAACGCTCTTTAAACCAATGCTAACAGGGGAACACACTCTCCGGGGGTCGGGGTGTTCGTACATAATAACTCTTCAATAACTGAAAAGCTATTACAGAATATAGTAAATTAAAAAGTATAACTGCTCAAGCTCAGACAAGGGCTGGCAACCTGTGTGACACAAAGAGCCAGTGTGAGTGACTTTTGTTCCAAAAAAATCTGCATGGAGCCACAAAAGTATCTGAGCCTGAAAACTAAAGCAGCAGAATTCCAACTCCAATCTGGCTCGGCAACATCGGCATGAAGATGGTTTTTTCTTAGAACGTTGCAGCTTTTTTATTGTAAATAAAATGTTACCTTTTTCTCACAAAATTGCTACTTTTTCTGGCAAATTTTTGATTATTTGCAAAAACTTGTGTCTTTTTTCCTGGAAAATTGTGTGGCTGTTTTCCTCGTTCTGCTGTAACGGTTCCTTTTATTTTTGGCATAAATATGTTGTGCTTTTTTCCTAAATTTGGCATATTTTTCTTTGTAAATTTAAAGCTTTCATCGAGTAAAACTGAAGACTTTTTTCATGCAAATTTGTGACATTTTTCCCAATAAAGTTAGATGTTTTTTCATAAATTTTAATATTTTCGGCATAATCTTCTGCTTTTCTCATAAAATTGTCTTATCTGATCTTTACCTTTTTCAGGTAAAAATGATGCCTTTTTCCTATAAACTGCAACCTTTTTCTGATAAAACTTTTTGTCAATTTGTGGGTTTTTTTTCTCTCATAAAACTGCAACATTTTCCCTAAATTTAGACTATTTTTGTGATAGATTTTCAGCTAAATTGATAAATTTGTTATATGTTTCTTTATAAGTGAGTAAAACTGCAGAATTTCTTAAATAAATTTATTGCATTTTTCTCCAAAAACTCCATCTTTTCCCAGTAAATCTGTGATTTCTTTTCCAGGAATTTTGTGATGTTTTTCTTGCAAATTTGAGGGTATTTTTTGTAACAAATAGGGTGTATTTATTGAAAATTGAGTGGTTATTTTTACATTTCATTTGTACAACTTGACTTATTTTCCTTGGAGTCCTTGCAGCGACTGAAGCGTGCAGAAATGCCGTACCTCTTACCCGGAGTGTAACCAAACCCAACAGTTGTTGGTGTCTCTGCTGTGTGTGAACTTGGCCTCGTTTTCCCGTTTCAGTGCTGGAAGTGCTTCCTGTCAGCGTTTGAAGGTCCGGCCAGGGGATCCTGCTCAGGTACCTGGGCTCTCCCACCAAACCCCAAACTAGGTCACAGCATGACTCGCATCGAATGCACGACATAAATGATATTTTCAGGAGTCAAGCACATAATAAAGGGAACATGTGATGTATAGCAAATTATTTTACCACACCAGATCAATCCACGTGCGTACTGAAGGATCAACTTCAAAACACAAATGGGTCCAACATGGAACACGCAGACAAGCCCACGGGACCCAGAAGACAGCCCAGTTTAACCGATGGTAGGGCCCACGTGCACATGCTGGCTGGGGTGTAGCAGGAATACTAGAACCGGTTTAAGGATAGAAATGATCCAGTCAAGAACTGATCCAAAGTCAGCCACAGCAAATGCACTCTTTACTCAACTCCTTAATGCAGAGGGTGCGTGATGCCAGTCCCTGCTCCACATGTCCAGTCGTCTCTCTGTCCACCGTCAGATATTCCACTGACGTGTTTGGGCGCCGGTGAAGCACCGCGTGGCTCTAGCACAGAGGTCGGCGACCTCTACTGCGCAGCGAGCCATTTTGAGAGATGACTGACAGCTAAAATCTGCATGGAGCCACAGAAATATCTGAGCTTGGACTACGGTAAAACTGCAGCATTACCAGTACAAACTGGTCTGACACCATCAATACTGACAGGTTTTTCCTCATTAGGAGGGAATACTTCCTGCTGCAGCTGGACAACTGATGACGGCGTCTGGATGAACTTCAAAACGGCTTGAATTTGATTTGTTTTTAGTCCAGTGTCTTTTAGTAGTAGATTAGTTTATTTGACAGGGACAGTGCAATAAACATAGACAATTAATCAAAGACAATCAATCTGATGTGTTGCACATAGAGTGTGCAACACATGTCTTTTAAATAAAACTCCCTGTTGAAAGTTTGTTTGACACCTGAATGGTTGAAAATGAACTCACACAGACTCATAAAAGTCCAACTTTTTTACAAAATTTGTCAGATTTTTGGGATAAATTTTCTAGTTTTCGAATAAATTCATTTTTTTTATTTGTTGGTTTTTCAGATAAAATTGCAGCCTCTTTCTGCATAAATTTAGGATTTTTTTTCGTCTTAAATATAAAGCATGTCCACTAAATTCATGATTTTTTTCAGAAATGTTGTGATTTTATTGCAAATCTGCAAGAGTGTTTTTCCCATAAGATGCAACTTTTTCTCCCAAATGTGTAATATTTTGGCGTAAATTTTCTGCTTTTCTAATAAATTTGTTCTATTCTCCCTTGTAAATTTATAACTTTTTTCAGGTAAATTTGCAGCACTTTTCACATAAATTGTAACATTATAAAGTTCCCAGTAAATCTGTGGGTTTTTTTCCAGAGAATTTTGTGACTATTTCTTGCCAATTTGTTGTTGTGAGAATTACTGGCATACATTTCCAGCTTCTCTTATAAACTTGTTATTTTTCTTTTTCCCCACAACTATGTGTTGTCTTTTCACTGAAAATTTAGATTTCATTATCAAGGTGTTAAGGAGCCACTGGCTATGGACAAAAGCGCCACATGTGGTTCCAGAGCCACAGGTTGCAGACCTCTGCTGTATCTGCCAGGCTTCAGAAGCCATCGGGCTCAACGACACCATACGGCACTACAGCCCTCCATGAACTGCAATACTCTCCACTGTCCTCCGGGCACTCTGAGAAGCGGATGCGGGCCCCGACACAAACACGCTTCTGGTTAAGCATTTTCACTGGTGCCATACTGGTCTCTAAGACCTGCGGTATTTCGCCTCTGCTCCATGGGTCCAGTACATGGTCCTGGCTCTGCTGAGCTTCTCACTGTCCTTGCAGCTCTTGAATCCAAGGCGGTGCAAAACTCTCGCACGAACGCCGCAACCGGATCAGCCACCAGAGTGGTCTACAGATGACGGCATTCAGCGCTCAACTGTTCTTCATGTTGGCAGAGGACGTGCAGTTTTAGTGCAACAAATGTGAGTAAATTATAGGGTTTAAATGCACACCCACCAGCCAATCAGAAAAGAGTGTTCAGCTAGACCATGATATAAACATAACGCGTCACCAATAAGCCAACTCGATGTCAGTAAAAACGTAACTAACCAATGTTTTCCACCCCTCTAAAAACGTACATTTGTACGTTTAACCAAAAATAATGTACCTGGATATGTTTTTACAAGTGGAGTCGTGCCTTTCCTCACCGCACATGCACTGAATAACGCTTATTCAGTTGGTGTGGGGGGAGGGGGGATGGTTTCTAGCAGTGACACCAGCGACATGTGAGTTCCAGTGCCACGCTGATCTGTCAGTGACTTTTTTTCTTTGTTGTTCCCTCCACGAATGAAAGGTGAGGTCTGGGCGTCGCCTCCTGTGAGGTTAGCGTTAGAAGAAAACTTTTGGACAGGTTAGATGGTTCGAGAGAATGAAAGTGAGGAACAGAAAGTGTAAACAGAAGCCGTACACGCCACATATCCACTGCACGCGAAAAATGTTTTTAACGTGTCTATTTACATTTTTTTCACAGTGAGAAAATGTACATTTTCACGTTTTTTTGGGGGGGGTGAGACTGGGCTGAATAAGCATGTTTTTGGTCTGCTAGAAGCGCAGATCTTCTAGCTGTGGGATGGCAGTGCTGAAAATGTCAGTTAGCCTGAATATCAATTCTTCTTGTTTCACCCAGAAAAACAAACTAGAATGCACTCAACCAAGATGCAAACCCACTCCCAGATTTACAGAATGTATATAGCATTCAAAAGCAAAATTAAAATCAATGTCTAAATCTCCTTCTAGTACTTCATTTGGGGTTGAAAAAATAATATTGTTCCCCCCCATATGTGCCAAAATAGATTTTGACCTTTTATGACCCTGTGACCTTGACCTTCCTTTGACCTTTTGATGCCAAAAATATAGCCATAGGTGCTAGTTCCAAGGTTAACCTATGTACCAAGTTAGGTGGCTGTACTGAATTACTGGGTTCAGGTCCTATTTAACTGATAGAACCGTGTGTGTAAGCCTTGCTGGTTCTGAATCCTCCTCTGCTTCCCTGTCATGTGGGGTCCCACAGGGCTCAATTTTAGGGCCTCTGCTCTTTTCACTTTATCTGCTTCCACTGGGTTCAATTCGTAGAACGCACGGCATCTCCTTCCACTGTTATGCTGATGACTGTCAGGTTTATGTTCCAATAAAGCAGAAGGAGGCTTTGTCAATCAAATCACTTCTTGAATGTCTTAATGACATTAAAGATTGAATGGCAGTGAACTTCTTAAGTTTTAATGAAAGGAAGACAGAAGTGATTGTGTTTGGACCCAGTGGCTCCTGTGAGCGCCCCCCCCCCCCATTGACTTGGGCCCCTAAACAGGGTTTGTCCAACCTACTGTTACTAATTTGGGTTTTAAGATGGACAGTGATTTTAAACTGGATCATCAAATTGCTGCAGTAGTGAAGTGCAGCTTTTTTTCATTTAAGGCAACTGGCAAAGGTTAAACCCATTCTCTCTAAACAGCACTTTGAGACAGTAATCCCTTTCCTTCATCAGATCTCGGCTGGATTACTGTAATGCACTTCATTTTGGAGTCAGCCAGTCTTCCCTTGCACGTCTTCAGTTGGTTCAGAATGCTGCTGCACGTCTTTTAACTGGAACATGCAAGAGGGACCACATTACACCTATTTTAGCTTCCCTCCACTGGCTGCCTGTGCAGTTTAGGGTTCATTTTAAAATTCTTTTATTTGTTTTTAAATCATTGAATGGCCTTGCCCCGCCTTACCTCTCTGAGCTTCTTCACTTTTACACTCCTGCTCAGTCTCTCAGGTCAGCTGATCAGCTGCCACTGGAGATACCAAAATTAAAGAGGAAGCTCAGCGGGGACAGAGCTTTTTCTGTTGCTGCTCCTAAACTATGGGTCTCCCTTTGCCTATTAGACAAGCACCTTCACTGTCCACTTTTAAATCTCATCTTAAAACTCATTTTTACTCCTTGGCCTTCAACCCAGCATGAGACATTGATTGTACTTGTTTTATTGCTTTTATTATATGATTGTCATTCTTACTTGTTTTGTTTTATACCGTTTTAGTTACATTTTACTGTGTTTTATGTCCTTTTTATTTTATCTATTCCTGATGTACAGCACTTTGTATCAGCTGTAGTTGTTTTTAAAGTGCTTTAGAAATAAAGTTTGATTGACTGATTGGGTTAGAGCACAGACATAGCCAGTTCCCCCGCCCCCCATTATTTTCACAGCGACAGTCCTCATGACTGTGAGACAGACGGCAGTAATGTCAAGCTACTGCCCATGGACACATATCAGGCTAATTGGCTCCCAAAACATCCTTGGCTAAATTATAACGGTGAAATGAGCTGCTCAATGCGTAAAATTATACGGTGCCGAGATACCTGATGTGGACATGATAGAAGACCTAAAAAACCCAGAACACACCATGGCAACAAGCTGCAGACGACGATGATGTAGCTCACTTGTGATAATGACTAAGAGAGGAGAAGACGAGGGAAAGGGAAGGTATGACGTGTGGGGCGTCACATGTCAATCAGAAACAGATTTTTAAGCTCATGAGGGACTGCCAACGTCAGGCAAAGTGTGCACAGGGCTCTTCAGGAAACTTTGATCTGCAGTTTACTTACTGTTAATATGCATTTTGAACAGTGATTTTTGTATCAAAAATCTGCATGGTGCCACTTTTTTTACTGGAATCTTGCAACTTTTTCTCATAAATTTGTTACTTTTTTCTTTGTAAATTTGCTGTTTCCTTGTAAATTTGTGAGTTTTTCCCCATAAATTTGTATTTACTGACAACTGAGTGGTAATTTTTACATTTTATTTGTACAACCTGTGCAGCACAATTTTGACTTGACTTATTTCCCTTGAATCCTTGCAGTGACTAAAAAGTGCAGAAATGTCTTACCGCTTACCTCTGTTCAAAATGCATATTAACAGTAACAGAAATTTGCAGCTTTTTTAATTGTAAATTTAAAGTAAAGTAAAGTTGAAGGCTTTTTCCCATGTAAATTTGAGACTTTTTTGTTGTGAGTGTTGATATTTTTGGCATAATTCTCATCAGACGGTCTAATCTGTTGCCCTGTTCAGGTAAAAATGCTGCCTCTTCCATCTGCACGCCCAGCACCCTGAGCCCACCATGGGAGGAGCACTGGCAGCTGGGATGAGGAGGTGCCGGAGTGGACAGGACACGTGGGGCGCGCCTCGGGTGCCCCCCCCCCCAACACACACACACACACACACGCACACACACACCACTGACCCCAGACGGCACCGTTCCCCCCACAGAAAAACAAGTCCAGACCTCCCATCAAAGGAGAGTTTTCCTTAATCACACACTTTTTTCAATGAATTTAAACTTATTTTATTATTTTCCTAGAAGCATAATTATTTATTTAGTCATTTTTTTATCTTCCTTAATAGATTTACCAGAAATGTGCATAAAAATACAAATAAGTTTTATAAAACTCAGCCACTGAAGTTTGCTTCTCTGCATTTTCCATCTTTTCAGCAAGATTTACTGAAAATGATTCAGATGATTCACGAGCCTGGGGGGTGGGGGGGGTGGGGGGTGGGGGCACAGTAGGCAGCCATTAGCAGAATCTTCTGACTGTACGACAAGCCTCAGAAGAGCAGACGCAGCACCAGAGCAGCACAGCAGTGAGTCTACGGAGACGGAGCGAAGAGACCGAGGAGCCACTCAGTCCAGGGTCCAAGCGCGCCGCCCTGCAGCCGTCTGAACCACCTGAGCTCACGTTTACCTGCATTCTGGAGGGTTGATGCTCGCCGATCTCAGCCCATCCCGCTCAGCTGATTATTCACACGGACGTGCATCGGTGTAGCTGCGCAGGCACGAGGCACACACGCTCCTGCCGACACCTTCTGGCTGGTCTGTCATTCTGGGGGGATATGTGAGGCCTGCAAAATACTGCAGAGCACCCAGCACCCATTACTCTCTCTCACACACAGTAGGAGCCACAGTTGGAGCAGTGTGGGCTGTTTATATGAGCTTCTGCGGCAGTGAAGCTGCTCTCTGTGTGTATAGAAACTGAGCAGATATAATAAGTCCCGATCATCCACCCACAGCCCCCCCGCCCACCCCCACACACACCCCGATACTGGATTGCGCAGGGCAGTGAGCATTTTGCTGCATCATGTCTCGATCTGTCTGAGGCACCGTGTCAGCAGAGGGAAATGCTGCACACCGAACACACCGAGGACACATCCTCTCTGCGGCCGCCGCGCACTGACAAGTTCAGTAACAGGCTGCCACCACCTCAACCGCGTCTGCCGACATCCAGGCTCCTAAGCATGCACGTCCCCGTCCTCGTCCTGCCAGGAGCCGTCTGAGTCAGAGACTGATGTGTCTCATCAGCAGCTGCTTCGGTTTTCTTGAGGTTGAACACCAGCCTCCACCGTGCACAGTGGAGGGTGATATTGAGCTGGGAGACAACGGGGGGCTAAACAAGTCGATACGTAACGGCCGCGCTTCCACAACAGTCACTCACACTGCGAGCCCGGTCCTCTGAACCGGGGTCGGCAACCTGTACTGCACAAGGAGCCATGGGAGGGATTTCTGTATAAAAAAATCTGCATGGAGACAAAAATCTGTGAGCCTAAAAACTGTGGAAAAACAGCAGAATAACAACGACAATCTGTCCTGGCAACATCACCATTTAAGAGTAGTTTCTTATAAATTTGCTGCTTTTTTAATTGGAAATTAAATTTATTACCTTTTTCTCACAAAATTGTTACTTTTTCAGGTAAATTTTTGATTATTTGCAAAAGGTTTGTCTTTTTTTCTCGCATGATTGTGAGGGTTTTCCTCATTAAACTGTAATGTTTTTTTTTTCAAAATATGTTAAATTTGTGACGTTATTTTTTATCAATATACATTTTCATATTTTTGGCAAAATCTTCTGCTTTTCTCATAAGATTGTCTAATCTGATTGTTACCTTTTTCAGGTAAAAATGCTGCCTTTTTCATATAAATTTGTGACCTTTTTCAAATAAAACTGTAGCTTTTTCTGATAAATTTGTGACTTTTTTCTTGCCAATGTGTGGGTTTTTTCCTTATAAAATTGCAAGATTTTCCCTAAATTTTGAGTATTTTGTGCATAAATTTTCAGCTAAATTCATAAATTTATTATATTTTTATGAAAATTTACTACCTCTCATGGGTAAAATGGCAGCATTTCCTACATGAATTTATTACATTTTTTCTCATAAAACTCCAACTTTTTTCAGTAAAACTGTGAATTCTTTTCCAAAAATGTTGTACCTTTTTTCTTAAAAAATTATGGATGTTTTCCTCAGAAAATTGCAACATTTTCCCCTAAATTTGTGACTTTTTTGCATATATTTTCAAGTTTTCTCGTTTTCAGCTTTTTAGGATATTTTGCTTATGAATGTGCAACCTTTTCTTTTCTTGTAAATATGTTGCTTTTTTCTTGGAAATGTGTGAGTTTTATTCTCAAGGCCTCAGGGAGCCATTATCTATGGGCAAAAGAGCCCTTGTTGGCCCCAGAGCTGCAGGTTGCAGACCCCAGAACCAGTGAAAGAAATGATGTCAGCTTTTCACATCCATGCCAGAGTTCTAGCTCAGAAAAATCTTGGGTGAGTTTGAATCTGGGTGACCTCTGACCTTGAGGTCAAGATCAACCATCTTCATTTTTTTTAAGAGAAGTGTTTCGATAATTTTCCGCTCGTCATGTGAACAGATGCATTGCAGAAGGTTAAAATCTGCAAAAACAAATTTTCAGTCAGTTACTCCCTTAAAGAAACACTGAAGCAAGTTGTTCTAAAGAAGCCTGACAAAACGATCTGAAAATGGTGCTGAAATAATGAAAGGCTGATGTATTTGGACCAAAGCATGCAAAAGACACGTCATTAAGACCTCTAGGAACGGTGGTAACGTTGAAAAAGTGTCCTCTTATGTCTCTATGTCCTCTTCGAGGAAACAGCTGCAAATAGATAAGAAAACCTCTTGATCAAAATGGCAACACACAAGTACAAACATCTAACAATAATTACAAACAGAAGTAAAGCTGCTAGCAGCGCTGAAGGCCCGAGCACCTCAGCGCTGCTCTGGTCCGTGTCGTGGTCAAGGCCTTGGGCCGTCCCGACATCGGTGCATTTCGGCCTGGCCTCTGTTGGAAATTAAACAGAGGAATCAGAATCAGAATCAGAATCAGAATCAGGTTTATTGCCATTGTTCATGTAGTACACAAACTAGGAATTTGTCTCGGTGCAATGCTGCAACATTAAACATGATAAGATAAAAGAAATAAACTATACATGCAATAAAGTGTAGTAAGAGTAAGTGATACTGGTCAGCAGTTAAAATATATTAGCGAGCAGCAGATACTGTGGAGAACTATATAGTGCAGTCGGTAATGCAGGAAGAAAACAGTGATGATTGACATGAGTCTGGTTGAGCTGCTGTACATGGTGCACGAGAGTCAATAAGTCACTTAGTGTTCAGCAGTCTGATGGCAGAGGGGAAGAAGCTGTTCATGTGACGGGAGGTTTTAGTCTGGATGGACCGAAGTCTTCTACCTGAGGGGAGGGGGGCAAACAGTACGTGACCAGGGTGTGAGGGATCGGCTCTGATCCGGCCAGCACGCCTCCGGGTCCTGGAGATGTACAGATCCTGGAGCGATGGGAGCTTGCAGCCGATCACCTTCTCAGCAGTGCGCACGACGCGCTGCAGCCTTAGTCTGTCCCTGGCAGTGGCTCCTGCGTACCACACGGTTATGGAGGTGGTGAGGATGGACTCGATGATGGCTGTGTAGAACTGCACTAACATCTTGGTGGGTAGCTTGAGCTTCCTCAGCTGCCGCAGGAAGAACATCCTCTGCTGGGCTTTTTTGATGAGTGAGCTGATGGTCGGCTCCCATTTGAGGTCCCTGGTGATGGTAGTGCCTAGGAAGCGGAAGGAATCAGCAGTGGTGATGGGAGAGCCTGAGAGGGTGAGGGGGGGCAGAGGGGTAGTGACTTTCCTGAAGTCTACAATCATCTCCACTGTCTTCAGAGCGTTCAGCTGCAGGTTGTTATTGTTGCACCAGGACGCCAGCTGGGCCACCTCTCTCCTGTAGGCGGACTCGTCGCCGTTGGAGATGAGCCCGATGAGGGTGGTGTCGTCCGCAAACTTGATCAACTTGACAGACTGGTGGCTGGAGGTGCAGGAGTTGGTGTAAAGGGAGAAGAGTAGGGGGGAAAGTACACAGCCCTGGGGTGATCCGGTGCTGATGCTAGTAGAGTCTGAGACAGTCTTTCCCAGCCGCACATGCTGCCTCCGGTCCGTCAGGAAGTCGGTGATCCACCTGCAGAGGGAGTCAGGCACGTTGAGCAGGGACAGCTTGTCCCGGAGCAGAGCGGGGCGGATGGTGTTGAATGCGGAGCTGAAGTCCACAAACAGGATCCTGGCGTAGGTTCCCGGGGAGTCCAGGTGCTGCAGGATGGAGTGGAGGGCCAGGTTGACTGCGTCGTCTACAGACCTGTTGGCTCGGTAGGCAAACTGCAGCGGGTCCAGGAGAGGGGTGGTGATGGACTTGAGGTGGGGCAGGACCAGGCGCTCAAAGGACTTCATGACTACAAAGGTGAGCGCTACAGGTCTGTAGTCATTAAGTCCAGTGATCCGTGGCTTCTTGGGGACAGGGATGATGGTGGAGGATTTGAGGCAGGACGGCACGTGGCATAACTTAAGGGAGGTGTTAAAAATGTCTGTGAAGACAGGAGCCAGCTGTTTCACACAGTGTCTCAGGGTGGAGGGAGACACGCCGTCCGGGCCGGGGGCCTTGCGTGGGTTCAGTCTGGAGAACTGTTTGAGCACGTCCTGCTCACTGATGATAAGGGCAGGGGGGGGGAGGAGGGGGGGTGCCTTTAATGAAGTAGGGATTGTGGAGGCTGTGGAGCTGGAGGGAGGGGGGGAGTTGGACACAGATGACGAGGTGTCAAAACGGGCATAGTGTTGGGACAGTCTTTGACAAAGGGCTTTGTCATCCTGACCTTTAGGAGCCTGAGGCCGATAGTTGGTGATTTGCCTCAGTCCTCTCCACACGGAAGCCGAATCATTAGCAGTGAACTGCTGCTGGAGTCTCTCAGAATACACAGATTTAGCTCTCTTCAGCTCTCTGTTAAACCGGTATTTAACCTCCCTGTAGCAGTCCCTGTCTCCACTTTTCAGCGCTGCTTCCTTCTCCTTCCTGATCTGTCCTGATCTGTCCTGAGGACATGTACACTGCAACTTCTCTAAACTATGCAGCATCATAAACAACCACCGGATGAAAAGCCCCACTGGTTTCTATCACATGTCCACCACATCATTGGATATTGATGGTAATTTGGACTCTACTCCCAAAATCAAGCCACTTCCTGTTTGAGTGGGCGGGGCTGTGAGGAAGCCACAATATTGACATGCAGATGTGAACATGGTGAAAAATTAGCATCAAAATTGAAATGGGTGACTTCCTGTTGGGTTTAGGCTATGGGTCCTACAGGCTTTTTTGAAGGTCTGCCCATGATACGTACGTATACTGAATTTCATACCTGTCAGTGAAAGCAGTGGGCGGGGCTGAATTTTTGAACCCTTGTAGGGGGTGCTATGGAGCCATTTGGCCACGGCCACAAAATATTTCCCTGTAGATGTGTTCATTGGGGGACCGCTATTAACCATGCTATATTTAGTGCAGACTGGATCACATATGTGTGATTTATAGCAATTTTTAACGTGATGGCGAGAAACCAAAATTCGCCATGCTGCCAGGGACACGCCCCTCAACGACACTTCTCAGTGATCAAAAGCAAACATTGTCAACTTATCTGCTTTTGTTCTGACCAGATTTGAAGAGACCGTGATGAACAAGCCTTAACAGATAAGTGCAAGAGTAAAAACATGCCATTTCCTGTTCTGAGTGGGCAGGGCAATAGCAGGTGACATGTGGATGTGTCCAGGGAGGTCACATCCACAACTTCCTGTTCAAGACATCAAACTTTGAGACCCCATGCAGGTCACGCCAATTGACGAAATCTCAAGCTTTGGATAACTTTTAATTCCACATGGCTTAAGAATAAAATGTTTTTTGAGGTCAATACAATGAAAACTGAGGAGTTTGATCACACGTAACTTGTACACATTGCCAAAACTGTCCCTTCAATCCTAGATGGACGACTTCCTGTTGGGTTTAGGTCATTGCTTCAAGAGGATTTTTTGTTCACCTTGGTGAGTTCAGCAGGTCTACCAAATTTCATATTTTTGGGTGAAACTGGTGGGCTGTACTTTAGGGGGTGCTAGAGAGCTATTAACAGTTTTTTGCAGGACCTCTAGCATACATAAATTTTCACCAGCTCTGACACGTCTGCCAAAATTTCAAGACTTTGTAGCTATGTTTAGGCCCCCAAATTGCTAATTCATTGTCCAGAACAACTGAGCAATTACAGTAAGCCTTCGCAGGGCCTTCGGTGCTCGGGCCTAAAAATACGCTGCAATTATTCACCATGGAAGTGACTCCAGCGATGCAATAAAGCAACAGATCACAAACTTCTGTCACCTTTGTGAAGACCTGCTGTCATTTCTCCATACTGCATTGCGTTTCTGGATTTGCATGTGTTGTGACTTTTCGCTGCACGCTTCTTTATTGATCAAAACACAGAATGATCCAGACTGTTCACACCAGGCCTCCAAGAATGCGTGGTAATCCCTGCTGAAATCTGTCCTCAAGATTTAGCAGAGCTGTGCTGTCTGAGGAGGAGGACCATTAAAGGAATAAAAAAGAACTGAAATCAGGAGTTCTGGGACTGAAAACTTAACGGCACCGTCAGCACAGTCAGGAATGTGCAGCATTCATATCCAACCCAGGCCAGGCATTTCCAGTTAAACTAGAGGACTGGGAGCCTGCATCTACATCTGGACAGGACACAGAGAGATGCTGGGACATAAAGATGGATTAGTTTTTGCTTCTCGCACATCGGTACCAGTGGCTCACTGATAAACTTAAAATAAGCAAAGTTTAAGAAAGTAATGCTCCAAAGGAAATTATTGATTACTTTTAACTTTTTTCCCCAACAACAACTCTGCTAAATTTGCTTACACTGGCTGATGGTGTCTGTTACGATGAGGCTGTTTTATTCACAGTGTTTTCATTCCACATCAGGGGAGATGAAGGTGAAAAAAATGTCTCACAGTTTACAAAGGAAAAGGTATATCAACATGGGAATAAAAATTAATTCTGAATGTGTCTTACGCCCCCTGAGAGTTCGACTACTTAGTTGTTTCCTGGTGAAAATTCGGAAGATAAGTTTAACCAGGAGGATCGAAGCAGAAAGAGTGAAACTGAATTTTCTAAAGAATAATCAATAGTAAATATCTTGGCTTCAAAAGTAAGCCTGAGACAAAAAAAGCACAACTGCTGGGTCTTTCTTCAAGTCAAATTATCACGCTTTACCTAAAATGAATCCCATTCACTGAAAATGGTGTTTCTGGGAGCTTCAACCTTCTCAAATGTGTCTGTCGGTCATGTGATTATAAAAAAAATCCCATCAAATCTAACTCTGACGCCTGCCCTGGTGAGGGGCAAATCTACAGAACCTGTGGTCTCTGGTGCACGCTGCACCTGCCGCTGCATGTCGGACCCAGCACCCATCAGGACGGGTCTGGTGACTGCCAGATCCACAACAAGTAAAACTTTTACCCTCAAGAACTGAGGAAGGCATCCTCTGTGTGACTGAAACATGGATCTCTCCCGGTGAGCCCAGTGCCTTTTCTGAACCATGTGCCTCTTCTTATTTTAATTCCCCAAGAGGTAATTTTGTGTCGTTAATGATTTAAAAAAGAAAAGCTGCTTTGAAAGCTAATTTAACTTGATATAAAAATGATATTTTTTAATTTAAAAAATTAACTCTTTTTCTTTTAATTGTTTTTTTCTTTTTGCAAAGCAAAACCATTTTGTTAAAATTGTGTTTTTTTATTTCAAGGTGAGAAATTCGTTTTGATTAAATTAATAAATGAACTTTTTTTTAAAGGTCTCTGTGTACACTGTTACAGCTGGCACGTCCCTCCTTCACTACATCCATGTCATGGCTTTGGAAGCTTCTCATAGGTTAATTGACAACATTTGAGTTAACTGGGGGCACACTTGTGGATGTATTTTAAGGCACACCTCAAACAAACTGCTTCTTTGTGTGACATCATGGGAAAATCAAAAGAAACCTGCCAAGACCTTGACCTCAAGGTCATCCAATCAGAGTCAAACTGCAGTATGCACATCATCAGTGTATATTAAACCCTGGTACCAAGTTTCAAAAAGATGTTTGAGACAAAACTGGAGGAGGAGTTGATTTCACAAGACAGTTACTATCTATTAACTGAGGTGAAATGGGAGATCATACGTTAGGGGCTGTAACTCCTACAAAAATCTGCCAATCAGAGCGAAACTGCAATACGCACATCATCAGTGTGTATCAAACCTTTGTACCGAGTTTCAAAACAGTTGCAACAAAACTGTAGGAGGAGTTGATTTAACAAAAGTGGGACAGACGGACAGACGGACGGACAGACAGACGAATAGACCGCCCCATAACATAAAGCCCCTTTGGCCTTCACCCAGTCCCTTTGGTCTTTGACTGCCGGGGATAAAAACTGTTGAGATAAAGATGAGCTTCAACTTCTTATGTCACAAATGAAGGCAAATAACAACGGCTCACTGAATGAGACCTGATGAGATCAAGGCAGACCTGAACACAGCGACAGTGTTGTGTTTGTCATAGTTATTCCACTGGTAACCATGCCAGACACCCAAATTCATTTTAAATGCCATGCTGAGCCCCTACAAACCACATTAAGAGCCCTGACATTTACTCGAGCTTAATAAGAAACACACGTACTGTATCTTCAACCAAATAGCTCCTCAATTCCACTGCAATGCAGGAAGAGTTTTGAATGAAGAGTAGTTAACCATTCATCATTGAAGTCTCCAGCCTCCAGAGGACTGGTCACTTCCTGACAAAGATTATGGCAGGCATATCAAGACCTAAAGGGCAGAGCTCCATCCGGACCTCCAGAGGACGAACACTTCAGATTTAAATGGCCGAGCTGCTTCTTTTCAAGTACATCCGTTAGCTTGCCTCTGCATCTCCATCTCCATGGCCTTGAAGGCTGTAACAGTTTGCTAATCATTAGTATACCCTTTTATATACAATGCAGCAATGGTCTGTAGTGAGCAGCAGCTGCCTACATAATGCTTCGCCCTGCAATGCCTGTCCTCTTCGGCATTCCTAGAAGACCTTAAAGCCTGAGCATGTCCCAGAAAGCCTAAGCAGGGAGTCAGGTCAAAATCAGCTCAGAGGTTTCCAGGCAACAGCCTCGCTCCTCATGGGATTAAAGCAACAATGCCGCTGAGTCAACTCCTTCGGCAACGCTCCCCGCTAACAGCACGTATGACTCAGTTTGTGTCTTCTCTTCCTCAACACTCCCACTGGCAGAGCAGAGAGCTAATGAAGCAGCGCACTTCTGGGGCTTTGGGGTTGGATTCCCACCTGTGCTGCCAGGCTGAAGATGGCTCCTCTAGGAACACCGATGAAGCTCACATCATGGGTGAATACTTGGACCACAAATAACAGCTGAAACCATCTAAGGCCTGAGTGTCATTATCCACCATTAGCATGTTGAGATTACATAATGAAGGGAGTGAAACAAGAGGGAAAAAAGCAGCTCGAGAGCTCACCAAGTCTCCCTCGTATCATCCTTGACAACAGATCACTGACATTGTGTGTTTCTCTTATATTGGCCAGGGATCTGTGGTGCAGCTTATAGAATAAGAACCGACACTAAAAGGGGTGTGTGTGATTTCATTTAAGTGACATTTGTAAAATGTTTGGTGAGGAACAATAGAAAACCACCCAGGAATATTCACTGAAGGGTGGAAGCTCAACAGTTTTAGATCTGCAGACAGCACAGTTCTGACTGCAGCGGCAGGAAGAAGGTCTGCAGAACTTAGCTGATGCAATAAATGCAGAAGGAGAGAAGATGCAGCGTAGGTACCAGATGGGCTTGGCCAGTCAGATCTGCTCGGGGCCCTGCGCCTGGTCACAACATCACAGAATGTGATTGGCTGTACAGTTGCTTTGACAACATAGTGCTTCTTGATTGGTCTGAGTGTTTGCAGTTTTCTTAAATACGTTCTTTCGATATTAACATTTTTTCTTTTGTCGGTGTAACAATCCGAACTGTTAAATGTTGTGCTGTTTTCATCTTTTTTTCTATTACTAATAAAAAATGTATTTTGGGCTTAAAAGTTAATAGCACTTTTTGAATTTTGTTGCATGCTTTTCTTTCAAATTTCTCAAAAATAATTAAATTTAAAAAAATATATATAAACCCACCAACATCTGGTTTCCTAAACATTCAGACTTAATAAATAATGATTTGAAATTTACAGTGATAATTATCCATTCTAAATGACATAAGTGTTTTATTGTGATTAATATGATTAATTACCATTTTGCTTATATTTTTAACAATTTCTTAAGGGAAATATATGAAATTTGCAGCATTAGCATTGACTTTTATCTTGTAATATGGAAATATTAATATTTATTTTGGGATTTGATGTAAAATCCATAATTATTAATAGGAAGATGTACAGTATGTTAAATTTAACAAATGGTTGACAGACAGATTTCAGAAACTAACACCATAATCAGCTTAATCTGCTGGGAGCCCTGCTCATAATGGTGCAGTCAAAGTCTGTCTTACTTTGTGGGGGGCGTCAGCAGTGGACGGGATGCCACGCCGGATGTCCTCCTTCCCTCCTGCCCAGGAAGGACTGGGACAGAGAGCCAAAACGCACTATTTATTCCATCCAGCTACAATGCTCTGCACTGTGTGTCTGTGTGTGTGTGTGTGTATATATATATTTTATAGTAATATGTACATATGTATATTAGCTGCTCTTGCTTGCTTGTTTTTTCTTGCCTTCTGATTGTTGCTCTGAGTGTTGCTATCCCTGTGCTGTTGCAATCCTGGAATTTCCCCGTTGTGGGACTAATAAAGGCTTATCTTATCTTATCTTATCTTATCTTAAAAACCTTGGCAGACCCCCCCCCCCCCCCCCCACGAAACAGACCCTCGGTTGGCGAGCGCAGCAGGAGAGGGAGCACTCCATCTCCCCACGGAGATCTTAATGATCCTTCTGTTTTGTGAAAGTCGATGAAAGTTTACACAGACATCATCCGCTTTTCCTGAAGTTTCAACCTCATTCTGTCATGTTCGGGGTCGTGACCCCGTCCATGACTTGTGGCTGTAGGTTTTGATTTTCTACTTATTATTTCCAGCTGCCAGATTGAGCCTCGCTCTCTGACAGTCCTACAGCCACGCCTCCTCCTCTTACCAGACATTCACCGGATTCTTCTCATCACCACATACACACTCACACACTCGTGCACGCACACACACCCATACATGCACACACACACTGATTGCTACTCATTCATACACCTGTTGCCACACGGCTGGGGCGATTCGCCATCGTTAGTGGGTTTGTACAAATAGTGTGGCAGTACGACCAGTCGGCGTGGCAGCTTAAAGAATGTCAACGTTGGACATCCATGTTCGCATCTTTTGGTTTTCCCCTGGACTTAACTGTGTAGTCGCTACAGAGCCTTTCCGCTCCTACGCATTTGTAAGTCTTCCTTTTGTGCCTTTTTTCTCCGCTCCTGTTGCTTGGAGCGCGTTAGGCATTCCCTTGAGCCAACAAAGCTTGTAGCCGGGTGTCTTCCCCTTTTTCACTGTGACTGTTATTTGGACATTTTGTACATTTTCCCACTGTAAATAAACACGTTACTTACTCTGCGTTTTGGGCTTGCCGCCAATTCATATGTTCGCTGCGAAGTTACGCAGTGAACATGACACATTCATGTCTGTGTGTTGCATTCGTGTGCACTACATTAAACCATTCAGCTGATTTTTCAGCCCAGCATTATCTGTATCTTCTCTGTTCTCTCTAAAATACCTAACTGGGCATCAACTGTAACTGATGTCTTCATTATTACCAAGCAGCGTTACTATCTCATGCATTTTTGCTCATCCATACATGCTATGGCCAACGTAAAACCCATTTTAAAAAAACCACCATGATCACAGTTCACTTTAGATAACTGGAGTGGTGGCCTAGAGGTACACTATCTGCCCCACAACTGGGAGGTCAGGGTTCAAGTCCCGGCCGGGTCATGCCAAAGATCATATAAAAGTGGAACTTCCTGCTGTCCAGCTTGGTGCTCAGCAAAAATGGAATGGAGGAGAGGAATGTGGGCGGCAGTGGCTCAGGAGGTAGAGCGGGTCATCCAATAACCAGAGGGTTGGTGGTTCGAATCCCGCTCTCCCCAGCCATCCTGCTGTTGTGCCCCTGGGCAAGACACTTTACCACCTTCACCCCAGTGTCCATGACACTGGGTATGAATGTATGAATGTTCAGTAGCGGTCGGAGAGACTGTTGGCATGTATTGGCAGCCACGTTTCTGTCAGTCTGCCCCAGGGCAGCTGTGGCTACAGAAGTAGTTTACCTCTACCATTGTCTGTCTGTGGAGTGAATGAATAATGGATTTTTCCTTGTAAAGCGCTTTAGGTTTCTTGAAAGGCACTATATAAATGCAAACCATTATCATAAACGTGTTCTACGTCAGTGACAAGTGATTATGGACCGCATCCTTGTAATATGGCCCTTAAAATGAAAGCTGTATTTTTTAAAAAACTAGAAACATGAACGCTAAGATGGATCAATCACAATGTACCATGTCATCAAAACAACTGCCCAGCCAATCAATATTCTGCAACATCATGAACAGGCGCAGGACCCCAAGCAGATCTGACCAAGAAGTTTCTTCTTCTTCTTGCTGCTCCCTTTCGGGTTTGCCACAGTGGATCATCTGCCACCATCTCACCCTATCCTTTAGATCTTTCTCTGTAGCACCAACCCTCTCCATGTCCTCCTTCACTACAACCATGAATCTTCTCTGTGGTCTTCCTGCTTGTTTGTGGTGGCGCCTTGCATGGCAGCAGCCCCTCTGTTTGTAGATGTGATTAACAGTGTAGATAGGAGAAACATAAATTTGTTCTGCTGTATGGCTTGAATGACGAAGTTGGCTTGCTCTCTTTTCCTCCTGCCTGGCTGCTCCAGCTTTAACATCCTTTGTCCAGGATATCCACTATCCCTCCTCTGTACATGTCCAAGCCATCTCAGACTTGCCTCTCTTACTTTGTCTCCAAACCATTCAACCTGAGCTGTCCCTCTGATATACTCATTTCTAATCTTGTCCCTCCTAGTCACTCCCAATGAGAATCTTAGCATCTTCAACTCTGCCACCTCCAGCTCCACCTCCTGTCTTTTTGTCAGTGCCACCGTCTCCAAATCATATACCATAGCAGGTTTTACTACCGTCTTGTAAATCTTCCCTTTCAGTCTAGCTGCTACCCTTCTGTCACAAATCACCCTGACACTCATCTCCACCCTGCCTGCACTCTCTTCTTCACCTTTTTTGTGCGTTTTTCATTGCTTTGGATGACTGACCCCAGGTATTTAAAGTCATCTACCTTCACTACCTCTACTCCTTGCATCTTCACTGTTACACTTGCCTCCCTCTCATTTACACTTGTGTATTCTACCTTGCTTCTACTGCGTGGTGACACTGTTGGTTGCAGTGGTGTCAGCGTGTGCTAGAAAATGACCGGGCCATTCACGCCTGTCTCATGCGCAGAATGTCTAAAAATCAATCAAAACTGCAAAAAAGAATGCAAAATATAGAAGATTTTCATGACCTTTATTTCTCCTGATGTTCAGCCCTTCCCTCCAGATGCATACACAGGAACAAGAAAGGAAACACTCCTAAAAACACAAAGTTCACCTATCTGCTCTGCTTGCTGCACCTCTGATAAACAGCTGATGCCTGGGCTCATTGCAGGATTCAACACATAGATTTTCACCATGCAGAAAGCACTTGTCAGTTTGAATATCTGTCTGTTGAGGGGCGGGGTCACACTGTGTACATGAGTACCGATGGGTCAGCGAGGAAAAATGTCAAAACAGCAGTCGGGTTCTTGGCAGTCCTATTCTGTCCACACTGACAGTGTGCTCATTACTAAGGGAGATTAACCCCAAAACCTCTGGTAACGAGACCCAGAGGGCCCAAAGGTTCACATGAGGAGTGGTCATTTCACAAATCTGACATTCAAGTCAAAAGGAGCCACAAAGGCTTGTTGGAATATTCACTTAAAGGGGTCATTGACTGCACTTTTCCCACATTTTAACAGCTCACACACGTCTTAATGAAGTGTTTGTAACATATTTTGTTCACATTTTCTTTAATTTATTAATTACTGAAGTAAATTTTGGTATTTGTCCTGGCTTTCTTGAAACACTCTGATTTAAAGCCTGTCACTTTAAGAAACATTCTTCACCTGTTCAACTCCGACCGCCCTCTTATGTCAGTTAGCCATGAGTTGACTAGCTTCTAGCCTTTAGCCTCCTACTAGCTTGGATGAGTGGCACTGGTTCACTGATCCACAGTCGGTGTATGTCTCATCACTCGGACCCATTGCCCCAAAATTTTGCTGTGATTCCACAAAAATCGCTAGCACCGCATGCTGGGTGGCCTCCAGTCGCCGCAACCGACCTAGCCTGGGACCAGCTGGCCAAGCTGCTGAGCCACGGAATCTTAAAGGGCAGTGTCTCACTCTGCAGGACTCCGCTCCGTTCCCACAGCCAGCCCTGTCACAAGACGGCTCCCCTACGCCGCCCACAGCCCCAGAGGATGGTGGCGAAGCTGGCCGTGAGAGCTAGCAGCCTCCAGCCAGCAGCCTCAGATCTTAGTGTAGGTACCATCTACACTGAGCCAGGTCGGCTTCCGTGACCGGCGTGTTGGTGATGGCGATTTGCTGTGGAATCACGGCAAAATTATTGGTAGATGGGCTTGATTGACACAAGGTATATTGTGGACTGGTGGACCAGGTGGTAACAGGAATGGCTATTAGGGTGACTATGATCTGAGGAAAATTTACAATTTAAGCCACGCTTGGTGTGAGCCTCCTGTTAGCTGGGGGGCTAATAGCTCAGGGGCTAATAGGCTACCTTTAGCACCCCTTCCATCTACATGACAGACAGCTAGCTGGGCCAATAAAAGAGCAGATCCCTAAACGCATGGATCGATCTTTTATTCATTATGTATATTCATGTCAACGTTGCATACTCTCTTGGGTATTCAACTAATTGCGTTTTCAGTCCACTAGATGGCGCAAAGCAAGAACCCAGTCAAGTGAAGTCATAGCTTGTCTCGTGAGATGTGCAGCCAGCTTTGAAAGCTAGGAAGCAGTTAGCTTGAAGTTAACTCAAATGTTGGGCCTTTTTTGGATTTTATAACAAAGATGGACAACCTGGACATGACACACAACCTGCCAGAAGTGCTGCACGAAAAAAACAAAACACACGGACCAGCACACATTTCAGAGCAGTGTTAGCAATGGCTAAGCTAAAAACCCACCGGCATGGAGCCTGTGAACAGCGCTGAGAGAAAAAGTAAGCGATGAATATTTATGAAGCGCTTGTCAGAGACACAGAGTCACAAAGTGCTGGACAATAAAATGGAATAAAAGGAAGTTGATGGATAAAAAAAAAAAGTACAAAAACAAGTTAAAACACAAGATTAAAAGTCCACAGTCAGCTAGACGTGGCTGGAGCGGGAATCTTCCAAACAGCACCGTCCACCAGCCTCCCTGTGAGCAGAGACGTGTCACCGCGGAAACGAAGCCCCGGCAATACTTTATTATACCAAAGAGACGTCAACAGTTTTACTCTGGGACACAATTTCACGCTGAATAAGATGAAAAAAAATTAGAAAGCTCTGGTATCGAGACACTCGAGATCGCAATGTCGTGATTATCGTTGAGTCGTGATAGGATCGTATCGTGACCCAAGAATTGCGACCTGAATCAAATCGCGAGGTCCCTTGTGATTCCCACCCCTAATATTTCAGCTAATGACCCCTTTAATCAAATTAAAGGAGGCCTTATTTCTTGAGGAAAAACTGACAACAGTAAAAAATAATAGTGCTTTTTGTGGACATTTTAAACCATACCAATTCTAAGCCAAATAGTCATGAATATTTCCACCATCTTTATTGTGAGAGATGGTTACAGCTATGGTCGTGCTATTGTGGCAGAAACATAAAATTTCATTAGTGATGCGTTTTTAGTGACTGATGAAAAGACTTATCTAGTCTCTCCAATTAACGTGATTTAAAAAACAAGGTTTACAGTAGCTGATTATATAGATTTAAAGAGAGAGCAAGAGAAGGTTTAATGCAGATGAACACTGGCAGCATTTCCTGCATTTTAACACGCTCTTCATCTCCCAGTCTTGGTACATTCACAAGGTGATTTGAAGGGGGATGAGGGGGGATGCAAAATGACCCCAAAGCATCCCCCTGTTAACCTGCCCCCCCCATATGTTTAACTCATGGGGGAGATGGGGGAAATTTCCTCTGCATCCTGGAGAACTGCCCCCCCCCCAATATATTCATAAATTTGCAAACCGTTTAATGTAAATTTGCAACTTTTTTCCTCATAAAATTGCAACTTTTTTCTCATAAATTTGCAATTTTGTTTTCATAAATTTGCAGTTTTTTAATGTAAATTTGCAGTTTTTTCTCATAGATTTGAAACATTTTTCCTATAAATTTTCAACTTTTTTCTGTAAAGTTTGTAACTTTTTTCTTGTAAATTTGCAACTTTTTTCTTAACTTTTTTCTAAAAAATTTGCAATGTTTAACCTGTAAATTTGCAACTTTTTTCTTGTAGATTTTAAACTTTGTTCTGAAATATTTGCAGCCTTTTTTCCTCAGAAATTTGTAATTTTCCTCTTGTAAATTTAGTTTTTTTCTTGTAAATTTGCAATGTTCATGTGACTGCTGGTTAAATTTTTATTCAGTGTAATAAAATTGTAATTTGTGACTTTTTGAAATTAAATTAAATTGGCATCTTTTACCACATTTTTGCACATTTTTTCTTGCAAATTGCCACCTAATTTACATTTATCCATTTGTATCTTATACTAAATCTGAGAATTCCAGCCACCCCCCTAGTTGAAAAATGCCAAACAGGTTAAGTGGCCTAACTGTGGTTTCTAACTTGTCCTTCGATCTGTCCAGGGTGTCCCCCACCTCTCACCCAGCGTCGCAGCGATGGGCTCCTTCTTCTTCCTGGAAAGATCCAGTGGAACACTCCGTTTGCTTAGTTAAGTCCAGGTGGTGCGTTCTGTTTGGCAGGGCCATGGACAGTACGCACATGCTCACTTCTGTGACCATTTCCATTTCATCTGCGTGAACTGGACTGGCTCACTGCATCATAATGATCCATGCGAGCAGGTGACATTTCCACAAATCCCATGGTGATGACCCCTGCGTCTCTGTGGAGACGATCAGTGTCCCTTACCTGACCTCATCTCTAAACAGCCTCCCCCATCACCACTGCAGGCCGTGCAGGGCTGCCTTCCACTGCAGTGCCAATGAAGCATATCTGAGGGCACAGTTGCCCAGATTAAATGATGCTGCTCTAAGACTTGTGTCATCTTACTGTGTATCAGCAGACCTGCAGACCTGCTCGGTTCTACTGAGCTGAAACGGCATGAAAATATCCTTCAATGTGCCTGGATATTAAAAAAACTTATTTGTTCTCCAAAGAATCTTCAAATATGATATCTTTCATAATCTGTGCACTCTTCCTTCTTTCAATGTTTCATTTCTGAAAGGAAAACAGAACAACTGGAAACAGTCATTATACGGTTTCTTGTCAAAATTAAATTTGAATTGAGCCAAAATTGGATAACAGATCTGATTTCATTAGGTTTTTTTTTTTTAAAATTATTGTTTTGGTCACAGCATGAAGTGCATTTGACTTTTTCATATTTAGGCCTACTTACCCTTCTTTATGTAAAGATTTAGCTGTTGTTTTTGCCCGTAATGTTTCATTTATAGAACTGATCACAGTACAAATTACAAAGGAAAGTCACTACTCCTCTGCCCCCCCTCACCCTCTCAGGCTCTCCCATCACCACTGCTGATTCCTTCCGCTTCCTAGGCACTACCATCACCAGGGACCTCAAATGGGAGCTGACCATCAGCTCACTCATCAAAAAAGCCCAGCAGAGGATGTTCTTCCTGCGGCAGCTGAGGAAGCTCAAGCTACCCACCAAGATGTTAGTGCAGTTCTACACAGCCATCATCGAGTCCATCCTCACCACCTCCATAACCGTGTGGTACGCAGGAGCCACTGCCAGGGACAGACTAAGGCTGCAGCGCGTCGTGCGCACTGCTGAGAAGGTGATCGGCTGCAAGCTCCCATCTCTCCAGGATCTGTACATCTCCAGGACCCGGAGGCGTGCTGGCCGGATCATAGCCGATCCCTCACACCCTGGTCATGTACTGTTTGCCCCCCTCCCCTCTGGTAGAAGACTTCGGTCCATCCAGACTAAAACCTCCCGTCACATGAACAGCTTCTTCCCCTCTGCCATTAGACTGCTGAACACTAAGTGACTCTCGTGCACCATGTACAGCAGCTCAACCAGACTCATGTCAATCATCACTGTTTTCTTCCTGCATTACCGACTGCACTATATAGTTCTCCACAGTATCTGCTGCTGGCTAATATATATTTTAACTGTTGACCAGTATCACTTAATCTTATCCTACACTTTATTACATGTATAGTTTATTTCTCTTATCTTATCATGTTTAATGTTGCAGCATTGTACCGAGACAAATTCCTAGTTTGTGTACTACATGAACAATGGCAATAAACCTGATTCTGATTCTGATTCTGATTCTGATTCTGAAATTGTAAAGACACATTTTTTTCTTAACTTCTGGTTCTTGCTTCCATCAGAGCTTAATTCTCTTGAAACAAAACACAGCGTTTACATTGTTTTTCTCTGCAAGAAGCCATTTTAACTCTCCCAGGTTTACTGTGGAACGTACTGAAAGGTCAACATCACGAGCCTTTAGATCTGCCTGCTGCTCTGTTATTGGCCAGTCAAGCTGTCTGTCATGTAGAGCCAAAGGCATTAGCTTAAGAGCTAATACTAGGAAGCCCACTTACCAAGTGTGGTTTATATTGTTATTTTCCTTACATTTCTCTATCTGGTTTATTGTGGTAAATTTTCGCAGTGATATTCCATTCAGTCATTAGCATTAGCGTGGCTAGGCTCGCCTTGGCAGAGAGGAGGTGACAGACAGGCCCTCTGCCGTTAGCTTAACTCTAGATCTGAATGGTTTTGATCACTATTTTCTATACATTTTATTCACACACAACCCCCACTGGCATCCTTGATTATCTAACAACACTTGACCACATATTTCATTCTTAAACATTAGTTTAACTTAGTCAAAGTTTTATTTTCTAAAACTGGGATCCAAGGTTGCTAGCTGAAGCTAGCAGTGTAGCCACTCATTCATGCATGTATCTGTGCTGACTGTACTCCAGGCTAAGGTAATATTGTAGAGGGTGTGAAGGAAAGGATGTGGAGGCGAGGCACGAGCGTAGCTCAGCACGGATTCTTTATTTACCCTCCAACATGAGTACAGCCTGCTGGCCCCAGCGTGGCCGCTGGGGCCCGGTTAGTCGTGATGAGAGTAGAGTGTAAGAGCTAAGAGCTAAGGACTAAGACAGAGAGATGAGGGAGAGCAGCTCTCTTATACTGTCATACATACAGAGAGAATGTATGGCACATGTGCATATCAATTGTCATCTACTACCATTGGTCAATACACATGATTAGCATGACATTGCTTGATACAAAGACACATGGATTTAGTCCCGTCTGACTGTCTCCTGTGGTTCTTTTGGTCGTGTGTCAATTGTCCTCTGCTTCCTCCAAGCCCCTGCTGGGTGACTGCTGGGTGTGAGGAATGCTTCAGAGAAATGTCCCAGAGGAATGTCTCCCCGCTGTGTTTAGCGTCGCCACAATATCAGACTGACCACTGAAACTACACCCTGTCCACCAGTGATGCTTTATTTCATCCATTCTTTAAGACAAATTTACATTAGTTGGCTCAGGCTTGCTACCCGAGCTAATCTTAGCCAGTTAAGATTAGCAAGAGTGATGTAAGAGGGAGGAGTCAACTGCGGTTCTTTTGCAGTTACAGAGACATGCCCTGAAGCCGGTGGTTCTGAGAACGGCTGCAAAAAATGATTCACAAATATGCCACAATAATGAAATAATTAAAGGAAACTGACCAAAATATGTCACAAACTTTTCTATGAAGACCTGTGTAGGCTGCTAAAATGTGGGAAAAGTGCAGTCAGGACCCCATTAAAATTTTAGAGGAAATTTATAACTTTGTAAGCAATGTTTAAAATGAGCAACAGTTCCACATTTACACATAATTGTACTCACTTATCTAAGAACTGTAGTGTCATAAAGTCCAAATCTTTTGTCTCTATACCTTTATTTATACGGTCAACGCTGTGCAGGGAATCTTGCTTGCATGACATTTTGTAGGGCCTAGATGTCAGCAGCACAGAGCAAAACTTAATTTGACAAGACTGGATGTTCCATTTCTAACACTGGTTCAGTGATTTCAACTGGATCAGAACTGACACCCGACACTAATACCAGACTGGTGCAAACACTTCACGAGCAGGACCCCAAAATCTACCAGGCTGAGCGAAAATCTGGGCTAAAAGCGCCAGTGAGTACATGTACTTGAGTAAAAGTAACTCTTTACTTCATCCCACCTCTGCATCTGCAGCAAAGACAAACGGATGGAGAGCGGTGCTGAGGAAATCTGCACCATAAGTGCAACGTGCTGGCGCAAACAGGGCATTAGTGGCGCTGTCAAAGGGGGAAAAAAAGTCATCCGAGCACAAATGTGAGCACACGCAGAAAGCAGCACCGCGGGTGAAGCAGGACTTGTCAGCAGCAGCAGCAGCAGCACCCATCACCGTCCCAGCTGTCACGGCGCCTTCCCTCAACGTTTACAACCCCCGCCGCGCGGCAGTGCGGCGCCGCGGGCGGAAAACGCGCAGTTTTCAGCCAGTGGGGAGGAGCCAGAAACAAACAAACAAACAAACAAACAAACAAACGGCAGGGTTGTGCCTCAGAAAGCGCGTGTGTCCCTGTAGCTTCTTACCAGTAGAGCAGCTTGTTGTGCAGGATGGCGGGCGTTTTGTCCGAGGCGCAGTTGATGCACCACATTGTTGCTGCAGCTGATCGACGCGCCGCAGCACAACAACAAGCGGGAGGAGAGCGGCGCAGCGGCGAGAGGGAGAGGGAGGCCGGCGGAGACGGAGCGGCGCTCACGGCTCTCTCTCCTGCTCTGCTCTGCCTCGCTCCACCGCCCTCTCTCTCTCTCTCTCTCTCTCTCTGCTGCCCGGGCTCTTCGTCATCATCATCATCACCATCATCATCATCATCATCATCAGCGCTTTCTCCCTCCTCCCGCGCTGTCATCAAGGACCAGCACAGCCACTTAGCAACCCGTTTTAAATCACTTAAATTTTAACTGAACATTTACAATTTGAGGAACTTAAGCATTAATTTTGACAGTTTTCTTCAGCAGGGTCATTTCTAGCTTTTTGAGGACCCTACGAAAAATTGTGGGGTTTTTTTTCCTTTTTTTTGGGGGGGGGGGGGCTTCCAATGGGGAAAAAAATCAAATCCTTTCAGAATGGAAAGCAAAAATATTTAAAAAGAAAAGAAAAAAGAAAAGAAAGAAGAAGCAGAAGGAATTCACAAATTAATGAAAAAAAGCTGAAGCTGATTTTAATTACATTTACTTAGATTCTAGAATTAAATTCTTAAATAAATCTAAAAACCTTCTTTCAAAGCTAAATGATCAGGCCTGTTTTTATTTAAAAGGTCTTATAGTACCTTATCACCCTACAAAGCACTGCACTCCCAAAATGCAGGATTATGTGTAATACCTAGAATCTCTAAAAGTACAACAGGAGGCAGAGCTTTCAGTTATCAGGCTCCTCTCCTATGGAACCCCATCTGGATTTGGGAGATGTGGTGTATGATATTGGGTATTTTGGGAATGGTGCGCATCCTGCGGATGATGTCACCATGCCGTATATAATGGGCGACCCGCCATCTCAGGTTAGATGATATACAGTTCTTATGAGAGGTGGTTGGCAGCCGACCCCATTACACACGTGCCTGTACTCTTGTACTTTTCTTGTAATAAAGTTCAGTTAATGGCAGCATCCTTGTTGGTCGTCATTGCCAGGTTTGTGGACATAACATTTGGCGACGAGAGATTGAACCACGGAGGCGTGCTTGAGACCACTATGGCCCTTTCTGGAGTCCCCGGGTGAACCAACAGTCCGGTGGCCATGTTGGCTGGATGCATTCAAGACCTATGTCACAGCGTTGGACCTGGGTAAACTCGTTAAAGTAAGGAAACAAGCACTCCTTGTCCACAACCTCGACAAAAAAGGCCAAATAATTTTCCACACATTAGGACTGACAGAGTCATACGTGGATGCCATCAAGCTCCTTGCTAGCTACTTTGCTACACCCGACAATGTGATAGCACAACAAATTTGCTTTTGCCAGAGACGACAGAGAGTCAGTGAGTCAGTCCAGCAATTCATTGCTGACCTGAGACATTTGGCTAGCATGTGCTGTTTTGAACTGCTGGAAGATGAAATGGTTTTGGGACCAGTTAGCTGAACACATGTGCAACATGAGGATACAAGCTAAGATGCTAACGGCACCAAATGACATGATGCTAGCTAACACAATAGAGCTAGCGTTCCAGCTAGAGGCAGTGGAGAAGTTAGCCACAGAGCTAAATGGTCACCAAACACAGAAGCTACCCAGACAGATGTCACTAGCTAATGCGGTGGGCATGGGGGAAGAAGAGGACACGGCAGAAGGGTATGAGACCAATGCAGTTAGCTGAAGGTCTGCTCCGAGAGGCCCCATCTGTGGGAGCTGTGGGTTCCCGATGCACCAGGACAGAGCATGTTTTTGCCCAGCGAGAGGACAACGGTGTGTCAAGTGTGGGTGCCTAAACCATTTTGCCAGAGTGTGCTGGTCGCAGGCACCGTGGGGCCCGCCAAATAAGCCAGCCCGCCCGCCAGTGACAACCGTTCATGTGGTAAGCCCCGACATCAACAGTTATTCATACAGCATGGTCAAATTAGATGGGGTAGCCATACCACTCCTGCTCGACATGGCGGTGGTGAAGTCAATGTTAAACTGGGCCACGGTGAAGAAGTTTTTTCCCAACCACAACATCAAGAAGAACCCAACGCCGCTGTACAGCTATGGTGGTCACAGACTGTGCAATGTCGGAACAGTGGAACTGACGGTTTACTACAAGTCTAAAATTGTGTACGACTTCATGTTCCAAGTGGCAGCGCACGGTGACATTATTTCTAGAGACTGGGCTTCACTATCAGAGACAGCGCTGGGTTTGAATGGTCCGGGTGCGGCAGTTGGAGCATGGCGGACCTTGATGACAACAACGTAGTGTGGGACAAGGTAATTAAGAGTGGCACCGACACCAAAGTGTCCATCCCGCACTCTCAGGAGGAGAGCCGCCTGGAGGGGGAGCAGCTGGACTCGCCAACGTCCCTCATTCAGCCAGAACCGAAGCCAGAGGAAAGGGGGCCTGAGCATGCAGAGAACCCCAAACCACAGCAGCAGCAGCCGGGCATAAACACAGCGCATGACACGGCACAGCAGATCACTTCAGATGGGAGAGAGGAGAAACCGGACTACTTCCGTTACCCTCGCTCAACAAGCTATGGAGGTTACGATCGAGCTGACGGGTGGAGAGTCCGCTTCAACAAGTGACACCAGAGAGGCACCGGACACCTTCTGTACCCACGATGAGACTCAACTGATGATGGAGACAACGGGTAAAGGATCCGCAACGGACACTGTGACTACGGAACTGCTGCAGCATGACAGAGGTCCCAAGCCAAACGAGTGCGCAGAGCAACTGGGAGCACAACAATGCATGAAACCAAATAAGGCACCACTCCAAGTCATGGACTGGGTTCAGGTTCACGCCGGCAAGAGACTGGGACCAGGCCACAGCCAGCGAAACAACAGGCGCTGCTGAGGATCGTGGCGAAGCTGGGAACAGCGCTTTTGGCTGATAGACGGTTCAGTTCGGCATGCAAACCAACTACTGTGTGTCCAGGTGGCTGCTCCAGATGGCAAGGCTTCATAGGAGTCAGCTGCCACAGTGTGGGTCCTGGGCCCCGGCGTCATGAAGAGTGGCCCTGGCCCCGGGGGTCCGACAGCTCCAGGGATGCGGCCGCCACAGGCCGGCTACAAAGCCCCTCAGGCAGAACTGTTCTCCCCGTGGAAGACTGTCACAAACAAAAAAGACTGTTCAGGTAGAAGCGCAGCTGACATGGTGGCAGAATAGCCCACCCAGCCGCGCTGGGTCCTGCGGTGGTCTACCCTTGGACCCTAGCCATTAGGTTTGGTGTTGTTCTAAAAAAAAAAACTAACTAATGAGTGTTCTTTAATAAAACAGAGTGTGTTCTTTATAAAAAAAAGTGTTCTTTGAATAATAATAACAAAAGTGTTCCTTTCATTCAATACACATAAGAATAAGTTCCTTGAAATTCAGAAAGTAAGTAATTATTCATACCTGAGCAGTAGCGCCAATTGATAATATTGGATAGAAATGTTTAGTGTGTGATATATACTCTGTTCCAGTAATGTGTGTGTTTGACTAGTGACAATAAGTAATTGATAAGTGGGAATTTGGTTATTAAATTGGGGAGGGCTATCTGCTAAAACTAATTATATATTTTCCATTTTTGCAAGAGGGGGGAAAATGTGGTGTATTATATTGGGTATTTTGAGAGTGGTGGGCATCCTGCTTATGAGAGGTGGTTGGCAGCTGGCTCCATTACACACGTGCCTGTACTCTGACACTTTTCTTGTAATAAAGTTCAGTAAACAGCAGCATCCTCGTCGGTCGTCATTGACGGGTTTGTGGACATTACAGGAGACAGACTCAGTCTGTGTTTTTAGGGTTAAAACTTTCCTTTTTGACAAAGCATATAGTTAGAGTTGATCAGGTGACCCTGAGATATAATGTAAGCTCCTCCCCACATCAGATTTACACAGTGGTGGGTAGCAAGAACTGGGCAGCACAGTGGTGCAGTGGTTAGCACTGTTGCCTTACAGCTAGAAGGTTCCTGGTTCGAATCCCCAGGCTGGCAGGGGTTGGAACCTTTCTGTGTGGAGTTTGCATGTTCTCCCTGTGCTGCATGGGTTTACTCCGGGGGCTCCGGTTTCCTCCCACAATCCAAAGACATGCATGTTAGGTTAATTGGCTGTTCTAAATTGTCCCTAGATATCTGTTTCCTATAGGCCCTTAGAATAGAGGGTTAGTACTAGTGAAAGCGCTTTGAGTGGTCTTTGTGACTAGAAAAGCGCTATATAAGTGCAGGTTAGTGGAAGCCATGGCTATCGCCAGCTGATTTCCAACAGAGAGAAAATCATGACTCTAGCACTGCACGCCTGATATTATGCAGAATAATGCTCCTTTGTACAAATCTTTGTCTTGGCTAGGGCCATTTTATCATCACGTGCTCAGGAAATTTAAAAAAAAAAATCAAATAGTTAAATGCTGTTAGGGGGGCCCTGGTGATTGCGGGGCCCTTAGCAGTTGCTTAGTTGTCTTATGCCTTCGGCCAGCCCTGGTCTTAAGGATGTGTCAGTGAGATCCAGGTTTTCTCACTTCCACTGGGCACAGGGGGTTAGCTGCAGTGAAGTTATGCCAAACTTTTAGACTAGTAGTTGTATTTAATACAGCCCTGTACTTCATTAAAATCAGTCATTATGCCCAAGAGAAAATACACCATATGTGAGCGCAGGCTCCAGCTCTCTGTATTTTTAAAGTGACAACAGATGTACGCTAGGAATTTCATAGTCTTTAGCTTCAAAGGGAGGAGAACATGTTTTTTGTTGGTGTTTGTTTAGCTTTTTGGCTCACTGTAAAGCATATAGTTCCCAGTCTAAGGAGCCACTCATTAGCAAAGACACTGAGGCTCAGTTTCACCTAAAAAAAGGCCATAAAATACATGTAGAACTGATGCAGTTATTAGAAATGATTAACAGGGAAACTTTTGTGTTTGCTGACATCTAACCAGTCCCTCAAGGATTTCTTGGGCTGTTTTTATAATAATGGATTAGATTTATATGGCACTTTACATGTCAAGTGACATCTCAAAGTGCTTACAGTGAGTCCATTATTCATTCACTCCAGACAGACAGTGATAGTAGTAAGCTACTACTGTAGCCACAGCTGCCCTGGGGCAGACTGACGGAAACGTGGCTGACAATCCACACCAACGGCCTCTCCGACCACTACCGAACATTTATACACATTCATACCCAGTGTCATGGACACTGGGGGCAAGGTGGTAAAGTGTCTTGCCCAGGGAGACAACAGCAGGATGGCTGGGGAGAGCGGGATTCGAACCACCACCCCTCTGGTTATTGGACAACTCACTCTATCTCCTGGGCCACTACCGCCCACATTTCCCTCCTCCATTCCATTTTGTCCCATCACGGACAGTGGTCAAATGGGAGGAAAACTGGTGGGAATCATTTCATCCAGAGACACTGATTTTCTGAAGCCGGAGGATCACAACCTTCCACTGAGTGAGGAGCACCAAGCTGGACGGCAGGAAGTTCCATTTTTATATGGTGTTTGGCATGACCCGGCCGGGACCTGAACCCCGACCTCCTGGTTGTGGGGCGGATGCTCTACTTCTAGGCCACCACTTTTTAGGACTGTTGCGCTCCAAAATGACTGAACTTGCAACAACTTTTCTAAAAAAAAGTTTTCATAAAAGTTGCCATGTTTTAAGATGGTTTTTTTTTGCAGTGAAAGTTGAGGGATGAAGCACAAATTTTAAAGCAGATGCTTTTTTTTCCATATTTTCCTGCAATTCTATTCAATATAACACCACAAGAAAAACACAGGATTGCCAAATATTTCCTATTAAACACTGATTTACAGTATCTGTAACGCTTAAACTTCTAATATACAGAAAAAAATCTTTTGTGCAACAGCAAATATAGGATTTTGCACAATTGCATGAGGATTAAATGCTTGGTAAATTTGGCATAAAATGACCAACGTTGTGCTCTTGCTGAGAACTTAAATAAAAACATGAATAAAAGAATTAGTCGTTACAACAGCTAAATTACACTGAATGCATATTAGAGCAGTGGTCCTGAACCACGGGGCCGGTTCACAGACAACTTGGTACTGGGCTTCAGAGAAAAAATAAATCATTTATTCTCTTATTTCCTCCTGAAGACTATGTTTTACTTTGAAAAATTACAGAATATTCTCTCTTCTCATGCCTTATTTCCTGCCTGTTGTGTCTGCTTGTGAGTCTTGACCCACACCTATCTCATCAGAGACTCAACAATTAAACCCACAAGCATTCTTTGCTTTCAAAAGAGTTTCAGGAGGAGGTTCTCCTCAGGGGCATGAGTGGCTCCGGGTTCCGGTTCAGAGGCTCATGGTCTCAGGGTTGTTGCGGGTGGGTGCCCGGAGTGGTGTGCCCTGGCCACACCTTCACCGGTGGAGTGACTGGCTCCAGCGGCGCTTCAGCTCACGTGGTCAGCACATGTGCCAAGGGAGAGGGAGGAACGGGTGGTGTGGGATAGCTTGTGGGTGAATTAAAAAATAAAAAAAATCATACATATTATTATTGTCCAGCCTTCCATTTTCTACTGCTTTTCCGGGTACCCGTGTCACAGAGGCAGCAGTCCAAGCAGAGAAGCCCAGACTTTCCTCTCCCCAGCCACCTCATGCAGATCTTCAGAGGGGAGACCAAGGTGTTCCCAAGCCAGCTGTGAGACATAGTCTCTCCAGCGTGTCCTGGGTCTGTTCCGGAGTCTCCTCCCAATAGGACGTGCCCAAAACACTTCAAGTGGGAGGCATCCTAATTAGATGCCCAAACCGCCTCAGCTGGCTCCATTCAATGTGGAGGAGCAGCAGTTCTACACAGCCTCTCCTGGACAACTGAACTCCTCACCCTATCTCTAAAGGTGCCTTCACACCAAACGCAAACGGGTGGAGCAAATCCATACAAAGTGAATGGAAAGAGACGAGTACACGCAAAATTGCGCATTCGCATGTTCACGTCTGAGGGAATATGCTAGCTCTGAGATTCTGCCGTCACCAGAATAAAAGTATTGTGGAGATGCATATTGTGGGGGAATCTGCAGACAGCGTCTCAGTCAGGAGGCAGTGATTAAACATAAGAGAATAATAGGCAAGGACGTCCTGGGGAGTTGGCAGGAAGAGGGAGCTGGGGGTTGAAGGCAAATGTATTGTGGAGCTGGATATCATGCAGTGTGATGTGAAATGTCATGCAGATGTGAGATGATCTGTGGAGCTTATAAGGAGAACCCTGGTTTGGCTGATTCATTGCTTTTCTGTGTATGAATGTTGAGAGTGTTAATAAATTTCGTCTGCTCGTAAACTGGCCTCCTCATTTCCCACACTCTCCACAGTATCACCATTGCGGGGGGATCACGTGATGAGTCGAGGTGAACGGACGTGAGTTTCCTCGTATCTGCAGTGGATTGCCAGAAATGTAAATTTAATCATATTTTACCGGTGAAATTTCATCTTGAAGACGCCTATAATGTCATTGGATAAATTTTTTACACAGCCTGGATCAACTAAGAAGAAAGAAATGCGGAAAAGAGGAGGAAAAGCCAGTGCTATTGCTAACGACGCAGGTGTTAGCCATAGCCCTGATGAAGACACAACAGATGTAGCTAATGCTAACACTGTGGACGAGGAAGAGCTAAACGCACAGCGAGACGACTCGATAGAGGAGCGAGTGTCTGCTAACATAGCGAAGATGTTGGACAGCAAGCTGGCTGACATAATTACGCCGGTCACTGAGCTGTCTGAGAAATTTGACAGTCTAATTGAAAGGCTGGGAACAGTGAAGCAGCGGGTCTCTGACCTGGAGGACGTCGCGGCTACTAACACACCGCGGGTGGAGGCGCTGGAAACCCAGCTGAAGAAAGTGCAAGACCACTTGGAAAGTTTTGAAAATCAAAGTCGACGGCAGAACGTGAGAATTGTTGGGCTGAAGGAGGGAACAGAGGGCCAAACACCAGTCGATTTTTTTGAAAAATGGATTCCAGAAGTTTTTAATATAGCGGCGGCGTGGTGGAGGAGTGGTTAGCACTGCGACAGCACAGCAACTCACCCTTGGCTGGGGGATCCTGGGTTCGATCCCAGCCCCCGACCAACAGTGATCTGTGTGGAGTTTGCATGTTCTCCCCGTGTCTGCGTGGGTTTACTCCGGGATTTTCTCCAGTTTCCTCCCACATGCCAAAAACATGCAAGTTAAGTTAATTGGCATCAAACTGGGGATTCTAAATTGTCCTTAGGTATGACTGTGAGAGTGAATGGTTGTCTGTCTCTCTGTGCTGGCCCTGCGATGGACTGGCGATCTGTCCAGGGTGGACCCTGCCTCTCGCCCAAAGATGCTGGGATAGGCTCCAGCTCCCCTGCGACCCGAAAAGGATTAAGCGGAAGAAGATGAATGAATGAATGAATGGATTCCAGAAGTTCTGGCTATGCAAAAGGACAGAATCATGATTGACAGAGCCCATCGTACTGGACCTCCAATGAGACTGGCTGGAAAATAGGGACCGCGGGCCGTCTTGGTAAGGCTGCACAACTACACCGACAAGCAGAGGATTCTGTATGCGGCAAGGGATAAAGGAACAATTAGCACTGAAGCGGGGAAGGTATCCTTCTATCAAGATTTTTCTGTGGAAGTTGTAAGGAGGAGGAAGGAGTCCGCAAATGCACGTAAAGTTTTAAGGGATGCCGGAATACGGTACTCCTTTCTGTATCCGGCGGTAATAAATATTTTCCATCCTAACGGTTCCAGCACTTCACTCATAAACATGGAACAAATTAATGACTATGTGAACAAACTACAAGCTTCAAAGTAACGTATTGAACGGAAATTCTGATTGGCTAAGGCATGACTGTTAAATCCAGGTGGATGTGATTTAGAAATTTGGGGTGGTTTTGTTCTTTGGTATTCTTCTCTTTGTATTGATTTCAATTATATATACACCGGTATTTTAATAGAGGCTTTTCAGTAAGGGGGAACTTGGCTTCCTTTTTTTCTTTTTCTTGTTATCCCCTATAGGTGTGCTTTTTCTAGTTAAGTGCAGCTAAGCATAGTTGATTTTTTTCTTGTCTTTTAATTTAAGTTTTCAGTGATTCCGAGCTTGTGGTTCTGGTTTTGCTCGGAATACATGCTATTATTTTTGTTTTTTGATATGGTTATTGAAGACATAGACTGGTCTACTACATGTTTTTTGATCAAAGTTAGCAGCTCACAATTTATAATGCAGCCTACTTCTGTCGTTTAAGATTAGTACATGGAATATTCAGGGATCTAATAATGTAGTTACAAGAAAATCTGTTTTGAACTCTCTTAAAAAGGATAGAGTCCAGATAGCTTTTTTACAGGAAACACATCTAAACGACGATGAGCATAAGAAGTATCGCAGAGAATGGGTAGGTCAGATCTTTTTTTTCATCCTATTCAACTAACAATCCATCCATCCATCCATCTTCTACCGCTTTTCCGGAGGTCCGGGTCACGGAGGCAGCAGTTCAAGCAGAGAAGCCCAGACTTCCCTCTCCCCAGCCACCTGCTCCAGCTCTTCAGAGAGGATACCAAGGCGTTCCCAGACCAGCTGGGAGACATAGTCTCTCCACCGAGTCCTGGGTCTGCCCCGGGGTCTCCTCCCAGTGGGACGTGCCTGAAACACCTCAAGTGGGAGGCGTCCAGGAGTACTGGTGTACTCTACTCAAATGTGCCATAGGAAATGATGTCTGGGATAAAATGTTGTTGCTGCCTTCCAGAATTTCAGTATGTAACAGATTTAAAGAACTACAGTATAATATATTACACAATGTTTATATTTTGCCATATATTTATAGTAAATATAACACAGGAATTTCATCAAATTGTCCTAAATTTAAAATTCAGGTTGGCACAAGATTTCATTGTCTGGGGGAATGTAATATCATTCAGACATTCTGGAGGGCAGTATGCACAAACATTAGTAAAGCAGTAGGTAAACAGGTACCAATCAGTCCTCTACTACGTTTACTTGGAAATGTTCCTGACTCTTTGATGCAATATGAGGATGTTATTCAAACACTTCTAATGCTGGCTAGTAAAGTCATTATGGTAAAGTGGGTCGGAGATGAACCTCCCTCTATTGCTAAATGGAAGTCGCTGATCCTGGAAACCCTGACTTTAATAAGACTGGGATATTATATTGATGGGAAAGCTAGAGTCTATCTACAAAAATGGACGAAGCCGATAGAAGCATTGGGAATGAACGGTCGTTTGGACTCAAGTGCACTGCAAGTGGACGTGCAAACGAAAAACCCATGTACAAAAAACATTTGCTTGGTGGCTCTTTCTTTGTCTTTAAGCCGCTATGAATATGTTTGACCGGTCCTGTATTGTTTTGTGAATTTTGCTTTTTCTTTGTATAAAGTTTAAAATTAATTTAAAAAAAAGTATCACCACTGCAGAATAAACTAGTTTGTAATTGAGACTGCCACTCACCTGGAAACAGGAGGACTGGGAGCTTTTCAGCTAAATCTGGATGTTGGAGTTATTTACCCACAGATTCCTGCCACAGAAGTGCTAACAAGGCTAGCAAGCTATCAACGGAAACACTCATCACCTTGTAAAGTTTTGGAGACAGGGACAACTGTTTCAGGCGAGCTCTCCGTCAGATAATGCAAACCTAAAGCATGGTGTTATTTTGGGGATTTCCACAGTAGGTTGAACACAGCTGCAGAAGTTATAAAGGCAACTTCGCTTGTCTGCATCTCACTCAGACTGTGAATTCATGTCTATTCATGTGTTTACATTGAGTTATAATGTAATCACATCGCTTGAAAAATTCGCCCATTCGCATTTGGTCTGAACGCACCTTAAGGAAGAGTCCAGCAATCCTATAGAGAAAACTCATTTCAGCCGCTTGCATCTGCAGTTTCATTCTTTCAGTCATTACCCAAAGCTCATGACCATAGGTAAGGGTAGGAACTTAGACTGAGTGGTAAATTGAAAGCTTTGCTTTAGAGCTCAGCTCCCTCTTCACCACGACAGACTGGTACAACATCTGCATCACTGCAGATACTGCTCTCATTCATCTGTCAGTCTCCCACTCCATTTTCCTGTTATTCATGAATAAGTCCCCAAGATACTTAAAATCCTTCACTTGGGACAGGACCTTGTCCCCAACCCAGAGAGGACAACCCACCCTTTTCCGGCTAAACACCATGGACTTGGACTTGGAGGTGCTGATTCTCATCCCAGCCATTTCACACTCAGTAGCAAACCATTCAGTTAAGACCTATAAGTCATTGCTCGATGAAGCCAACAGGACAACATCATCTGCAAACAGCAGAGATGAGATCCTGTGGTCACCAAACATGACACTCTCCATTCCTTGGCTGCACTCTGTCCTGTCCTGCCCATAAACAATATGAACAGGATTGGTGACAAAGAGCAGCCCTGCCGGAGTCCAGCTCTCACTGGGAACAAGTTTGACTGATTGCTGGCAATACAAACCAAACTCTCACAACAGTCGTATAGAGACCGGATAGCTTGTAGCAACGAGACTGATACCCCATACTCCCAAAACACCCCCCACAAGAATTTTTTTTTTCCATATATTTTATTAATCCCAGAGGGAAATTCAGGGCATTCACCTAGATGGATGAGGCAGCCAAGGTGTGGTGCCAATCCCTTCACCATTCACACAACCATTCACACCTAGGGCCACTTTAGAGTCTCCAATTAACCTAACTTGCATGTTTTTGGCCTGTGGAAGGAAATCAGAGTACCCAGAGTAAACCCACGCAGACACTGGGAGAACACGCAAACTCCACACAGAAGGGTCACCAATGGTCAGGGGGTGGGATCAAACCCACGATGGTTGGGGTGGAATCGATCCCGTGACCTTCTTGCTGTGCTACCACAGTGCTAACCACTGCACTACTGTGCTGCCAAATCATGAAGAACGTGGTTGAATGCTTTCTCCAAGTCCACAAAACACATGCAAACTATTTGAGCAAACTCCCACGAACCCTCCAGGATCCTTGAGAGGGTAAAGAGTCGGTCCGATGTGCCATGGCAAGGAAGAAACCCCCATTGCTCCTCCTGATTCTAAGGTTTGACCAACGGCCAGATTCTCCTCTCCAGTACCTTGGCATAGACCTTCCTGGGGAGGCTGAGGAGTGTGATCCCCCTAAAACTGGAACACACCCTACGGTCTCCCTTCTTGAAGAGGGGAACCACCATCCCAGTTTGCCATGCCAATGGTAATGTCCCCAACTTCCACGCGATGTTGCAGAGCTGTATCAACCAAGACAGCCCCACAAAATCCAGAACCTTCAGCTACTCGGGGTAGATCTCAACCACCTCTGGAGCCCTGCTACCGAAGAGTTTTTTAACCACTTCGGCAACCTCAGCCCCTGTGATGGGAGAGTCATCACCCTTGTCCTCAAGCTCTGCTTCCACTATGGAAGACGTGTCAGTGGGATTGAGGAAATCCTTGAAATATTCCTTCCACCATTGGACACTATCCTCAGTCAAATTCAGCAGCTCTGCATCTGCACCATACACAGTGTGGACAGGGAGCTGCTCCCCCCTCCTGAGTCGCCAGACAGTTTGCCAGAATCTCTTTGAGGCCGACTGAAAGTCTTTCTCCATGGCCTCACCGAACTCTTCTCACAATTGAGTTTTAGCCTCAGCAACTACTTGAGCTGCACTCTGCTTGGCTTGCCGGTTCAATTCAGCTGCTTCAGGGGACACACAAGCCAACCAAGCTCGATAGGACTCCTTCAGCTAGGTGGCCCCCCTCACCTCTAATGTCCACCATTTGGTTCAGGGGTTGCTACCATGAGAATCACCCACAACCTTGCGGCCACAGTTCTGAGCAGTCACTTCAACAATGGAGGTGCAGAACATGGCCCATTCAGATTCCATGTCTCCAGTCTCCTTCGGGATGTAGTCAAAGTTCTTTCAGAGGTGGAAGTTGAAGATCTCTGGGACAGGGACCTCAGCCAGACATTCCCAGCACACCCTCACTATACGTTTGGGTCTGCCGGGTCCGAGTGGCATCCTCCCCCACCATCGGATCCAACTCATCACCAGGTGGTGATCAGTTGACAGCTCTGTGCCTCTCTATACCCGAGTGTCCAAGACTCTCACAACAGTCGTATAGAGACCAGATAGCTTGTAGCAGCAAGCCCAATAACCCATACTCCCAAAGCACCCCCCCCCCCACAAGATTTTTTTTTTCATAGAGTTTATTGGGAAATTCAGGGCACCTGTGGTGCAGGTATAGTGTGGCCAACTACTGATCGGAGGGTGAGGGGTTCGATTCCCACCCTGTCTGCACTCTGCATGTTGAAGTGTCCTTGAGCAAGACACTGAACCCCCAGTTGCTCCTGGTGGGTCAGGCCAGTGCCTGTGTATGGCAGCTCCGCCGTCATCAGTGTGTGAATGTGTGTGTGAATGGGTGGATAGCAAGATCTGTAAAGCGCTTTGGTCATCCAGAGATGAGTAAAATGGACTATAGAAGTGAACACCATCTACCATTTACATATGGTCTTAGGTCTGATGATGCAATAACAAAATCAATCATTGACCTGCAACCTTGGGTGTCCTGGTGCCGGGTGCACATATGGACACCCTGATGCTTGAACATGGTGTGTGTTATAGACAAACTCTGGTTAAGACCCATTTTCCAACTCGAAGGCAAAGGAAATAACCCTTTCGTCCACTGAGGAGAACCCCAACATAGAGGAGGCCAGACAGGGGGATACAAGAATACCCACCCCTCCTCGCCACCTCTCACCCGGGACAACTCCAGAAAAGGCCAAGCTCCAACCCCTCTCCAGGAGACTGGTTTCAGAATCCAAACTGTGCATTGAGGTGAGCCAGACTATATCCAGAGAGGTGATGTTCCAAATTCCAAAAACCAGTTTAGTGAGTTGGGGATTGGACCATGGGCAGAAACCCGGCCACCAGGCACTTCAGGGTGGGGCCCCGGTAACCCCATACCGGGTGGGGTACACTGAATCCTTGACTGAACATTCATCATGAGAGTCTATTGGATCAGTTTTTGTCTGGCCCTTCACCCAGGGCCTGTTTGTCTTGGGAGACCCTACCAGGGGCGATGCCCCCGAAAACATAGCTCCTGGGATCACAGGGGCTCACAGGTTGCCTAGGTTGTGCTTTGCAAACTGAGGCATAATAAAAAGTGCATTGTTGAAACAAAATGTATCCAAAAAACAACTGTTTAATAACACAACTGCCATGTAGACGTTAAAAAATAAACTTATCATATAAAGAGTTCATCAAATTAGGAGCATTTTCAAGTTAGTGCTGAATGGATGGGAAGTACCACATGATTAAGGGTGTCCCTTAATAGCAAAGCTTTCCCATAAAATACCATTGCCTGTCACAGCCAATAGCTTAAAACCCTCTGCAGATGCTGGCCTTGCCGGCACTGCACCGACGATGCTCTTTGGCGACACGCTCATTCAAATGACCGTAACTCTGCAACTATTTAGCCTAGAGATTTCCTTCCAAGTGCTCCTGAAAGCTGAGAAGTCAGTATTTATGGTAATCCTGGAAATGACGTCATATGTCACGCTGGAAGTTTACTGGTTAGGAAAGGGCAAAGCTAACAGGATTAACATGCATAATAAACAGACCTTGTGGTATAAGTGAGCTTTTTGCGGTGTTTTAGCAATGTTTAAAGTGGCGTAGTGGTGTTGTGGCCTAGTGATAGAGCATCTGCCCCACAGCCGAGTCATACCAAAGACCATATAAAAATGGTACTTCTCATCTTCTAGCTTGGTGCTCAGCATAATAGAATGGGGGAAGGACAAATTGTTTGTGGTGGCACCTTGCATTACAGCAATCCCTTTGATTCTAGATGTGATTAACATTGTAGATAGGAGAAACGTAATTTTGTTCTACTGTACATGATTGGCTGTATGGACTGAATGGCAATAAAGATGGCTTCTTCTTCTTCTTCTTTCAGCCACACATGGAGAAGTAACGGTAAGATGGAGCATGTTCTGAAATAAGTGCGCTTTTGAGTATTTTTGCGTGTTTAAGCGATGTTTAACAGATTAGCATTGTAAATAGTAGTTTTAGTACTGTTTGTGAGAGATTTGGAGTGTTTTTATTGTTTTTGTAATGTGTTTGTCCATGTTTTCAAGGAACGTCTATTGTTCTACTGTTCTTGCTTGTGTGTCTATACGTCCAGTGACTCTGTTTTCTTAGATATTTCAGAGATTTTTTGATTAATAATTTGTAAATAGTTTAGTAAAAAATGTTGAGATCAACTAGAAAGGAGAAAGCCCCGTGGATGAAGATTATTCTCAGAAGAGTCCCAACTTCAACCAGAGTAATAAATTTTGAATTACTGGATATTTATTTCCGGCTTTGTTACAATAATTTTTTTCAATATGTATTTATTGTATTTATTAATATTATTTCTATTTATTTTTTTCAATATCTAGTGTATTGTTTTCTTATCAGCTTTGTTTCAGATTGCTTTATCATTGTTATTTGTTGCTTTTCCTGTGTTATATTTATGACTTTACCTAGTCCTATACTGTTGAACATTTTTTCTAGAAACACAAGTTTCTTTTGGACAAATCTTATCTAATCTAATGTTATATCTTTATATTTTTAGAGATTCTTCAGATGAACAGTCATCCACCAGGACCGCCAGTGGCTGGAGAGGAACTGATTCCTGGACTACAAAAGAGATAAGAAAATGCCGAGACCTGGACACACAAAACAGCCTGTAAATTGGACACTGTAAGCTCTGGGCAAACACAAATATTTGAGAAGATGTATAAGGGGTTCAGTTTCATTTCTGCTATCTCAAAACTGTTGTTCATGGACATTTGAAATATTTAGAGAGAGAAAACTGATGAAAATTCAATTCTGTGTTGTGTATTTTTAGCTATTAAACACAGTTTTAAGCATTTAAAACATATAATAATGACAAATACTTGGCAGATTTTGAAATTTACACTTCCCCTGAAGAAAAGAGCAAAACATTTTACACAAAGACCATTTTATGACGTACAGTATTTATTGACAAAAAAAGATAAAAATCACCAGGCAAACTATTATAATTACAGGTTTTAAAGGGCTTTCGTTAAGTAGGTTGATGTCATTCTTGGTTGTCTCATATTAAGTTCAAACCACAAAAGAGTCCTCACTTGACATGCTGTATCTGGCTCATAATCACCAAAGAACTGAGTTTCTAGAATAGTCGCTGTGTGTTGTTGTTTGTCTCTACCAATCAGGACAATATTATAGCAGGGCAACAGTAAGTGTGACAGCTACTGGCCAGAAGGTCACAGTGTTGTCTCTATCACCTTTAACAACATTATCTCCTTGATGGAGGTAATAATCTGCAGGCATGGACGTTAACACTTCTAACAAGGCAATGTTACACACCAGAAAAAAAGGTTTGGTTTCATGCTGCTACTTATTCAGGTGAACCAAACACCTTTACATGGTGCACCTTACATCCTGTTGTCATGATGATTTTTGTGTAGTTAGCACAGACTGAAGTGATTAGCAAACATGCTACTCACCCACTGAGGAATTTTCTGTAGCTCTGGGCACATCGGTAACCACACTGTAAGTTGAATCTGGGGAAGACTCCACCACATTACGTGAACTAGGTAATGAGACTAGAAAATCCATGTTCTCATTGGTCGTGATGATCTTCAGGCGGCATTGTTCTCCCAATTTTCCAAAAGTTTTTGCTTTTTTATGATTTTTTTTAGTTGACTGTCACTATCTGACAATATTTCAATTAAAAATGGGATATTTTCTGCTCCTTAAGTGCTACCGCTCTTTTCAGCGCCCCTAATTTCCTGTGTTTTACCCATAAATCCAAACCTTTCAGAAAATTCATTTCACAAACGAACCAGACTATCCATGGTCCAGTTTGAGCTGGGCTGAGACCTCCTATTTTTTTGCAGGACCAAATTTTCGTTCTTTGGTCCAGACTGTTTCTCACCTATAATTTTGTCAGGATCAAAGTAAAAAGTCTGAACCAAAGGGGTTAGGTGTGACAGCACCCATAGACTGTCTGACAGGAAACAACCAGACTAGTCAGAAGGACCCATTCACACAGGCCTGGAGTGGCTGATTGGGAGATTCGAGAGAATTCCCGGTCAACCATTTCACTGTTGGGCTGGTGGTGACTGTGATTATAATCCAATAATTTGCTATAGAAGTACCCCTGACTTGTCACATTCTACAACTGTGACACTGCAGCACAGCCCCTGAATCAAATGAGTGGTTTTGACTACAGGAACTCCCCCCTCTCAATTCATTATAGTTGGTCTGGCCCCGCTACTGCTTAAGTGATGCAGCGATAATAAGCATCATTGAAAGTTGAGTGGGGGAGAACATGGAAGGCAGAGAAAGACCAGGAGGAGCTGAAAAGGTCATGTTGGAAAAAAAAGGTTTTTGGAGGATGATGCTCCCAGTGTGGTACATAAACAGATGTACAAGTGCAACTCAGTAAGAAAAAGAAGACCTCTCGATTGTCATTCAGTCCCTACAGCCAATCATGTACAGTAGAACGAAATTACGTTTCTCTTATCTATAATGTTTATCACATGTAGAATCAGAGGGGTCGCTGCCATGCAAGGCGCCGCCATAGACAACTTCTCCTTCCTCCATTCTATTATGCTGAGCGCTAAGGTAGAAGGCAGGAAGTACCATTTTCATATGGTCTTTGGTATGACCCAGTCAGAGCGGATGCTCTATCAACTAGGCTTCCGGTAAGGCTAATATTTCATGAAGTGTCCCTGCTGAGGCGAGCTCTAATGTGTTCAGCCAGACTGACTCTGACTACTTAGCCAAGCTAATGTTACTGGTTCATCATAGCAAAACTATAACAAAATAGCCAGAATGACACAAGATACATTATCGACTGAGGCTAATGTTCACTACTTGGCAAACCAAAAAGAAACAATCTGTGGTACAACTGTTTGCAAATGCTCAGAATTATTTTGCAACTGTTTGCTGAAAAACACATTTGCAAAAAAAATTTTGAACATGTTGAACATGTTCAAAGATATGGGCAGATTTGAGATATCACCTTCAATTAGAATATTATAGGAAGGCTTTTTTTGCCATATAATTAAAAAAAAACCTTTAATATATTCAATAGTCATTAGATGCACAAACATTTTAAGTATTTTTGGATTAAAATTTTGATTGTCATTGCTATAGTTTCTGAAATTAAATTATAAATAATTATTTGTTAATAATTTACTGAGACGCACTAGTATACGTATATTGCCTAGTATATGTTGCCACTAGTATATGTTGCCATCTGTGTGCCTCATGGCAACTCAAGGTAAAGACAGAGATAACGAGGTTGTAATTATCAAACATCATGTGGTCAGCCCTTTTCCAATCAAAATACCACATAAAGTCAAATAATTCTCTTGCATTCCAAAATCCTAAATGATGAACATTACTGATTCGGGGTGTTTTCACACATTTGGATTTTTGTTACAGTGTCTACACTGTTAGACATTACAAGGGGTGTTGACAGTAAGTTACTATAATTTAGAATCACAGTACTATACTGTAATTCAATTACAGTAATTGGTTCCTTCTTTAGATGAAGGCTTATTGATCTAAATATTATCAGCAATACAAAAATGATAAATGACTTTGAATTAAAATTTCTTTGCATAGACTATTGTTTGATTTAAAAAAAATGTGCACCAAAGCTGTTACAGTAGGCTAACTACAGTAAAAAACTTTATTTTCAAAAAGTACAGTAATGTACAGTAAATGAATGGATGTTACAGCTGAATACCCATAATGCAACAGAAACTACAGTAACTCTCTGGAAAAACATTTTACAGTATTATACTGGGTGTAATATGTAACTAGAAATTACAGCCACGTCTGACAATGTATTTAGTTTAGTTGGTTAGGTTTGGTTTCACACTGCTCCTTTTCCATGTGAACTAAACAATTTTCTGTGACACACCTGCATCTTTCGGTCATAATACCCTGTTGTCATGACGATGCATATGTTGTTAGCACTGACTGGTAGGTAGCAAGCATGCCACTCACCCTCCAAGATGTTCAAAAACTGTCACATCTTGTCTGAAAATATGACAAATTTTTTGCATTTTTATGACTTTTTTCAAGTATTTATGCTGCTCAGAGCCACATTTCCTCTCTGTGAATGCTGCAGGTCATTTTCCCTCTTATCGCACACCTTAATTTCCTGTGTTTGGACCAAAAGTCTGAACCTTTCTTAAAATTGCTTTCACACACTAATTTTTGTAGCAAACTGCTAAATGGCTGCTCAGCCAGATGATGAACCAGAAATCAGCCATGAGGGGGATGGCTGGACAGAGAGGACAGGCAAACAGCATGCCAGCATAAGTCATATTGGCTTTGTGAATTAAAAGTTAAGTTGGAAAACATACCGATCACATGTGATGGATGTACTAGCCACGTAATCCAGATGTTTAGAATGACAGGGTGTTTATATTGTGGATTAAAATGAAAACAAAGGTCTGTCAGCGAAAGCTAGGGTCACAAAGATTCTTACGAACTATGGGTTTGTAAGAATCTCCCAGTTGCTATGAATTCTGGAGTTCACAGACATTCGTGGAGGGGGGCATAGTTTCTTACAGCTGCCGTTCAATCAAAAGAGCAGCTTGAGGCATTCTTGAGAAATGAGGTGCTTTTCTGTCGTACAATGGCCCTAGAGTTCTTACGTTCTTCGTAAGGGTGCCTTGGGATCTTCCTACATCATATTTACTGCCATCTTATGAAAATTTTTGTGCAACTCACAGCACTCTCAAGTCATAGGTAGGAAGATCTTATGGCTTTCAGCACATTTTGCCGGCACAAATGTCTCACAAATGACATACTTCCGCCTCATGAGCACCTCACTACTACCTTACACATGCTGTACAAATCTCTATGCGAATGGGGATTCGTGCGGCGTTTCCTACGGCCGCTGTAAGGGGCCCTCAAGAACAACTTAAGGTGTTCTTGAGGCATACTTATGGCCAACATCTTGCGTAGTTCTTACGTTGTTCCTATGGCATTCGTACAGCTGCCCTATGATTAGGGGTTTTCGTGAGGCATTTGTAGAAATCTTGGACAAGACCATCGACCTGGCCACGAACTTAAGAACGGTCTATGAACACTGGATTCTCCTACAGCTGCCTTAAGAAGGTCATACGAAATGGTCCAAAAATTGTTTGTTTGGGTGTTTGCAGCCGTTCTTTTTTCCATGAAAAGCCGTTCTTTTTCCATGAAAATTATTTTTTGAATGTCATTCAATACAGATGAGTCTGATGCTGAGAGAAAGGGGGGGGTGAAAAGAACAGGACCAGACAACAGCAGTCCTGCACAGGTTTGATGAGCCACATGCTAGTGCTGTGTTTTTTAACCTTTTTTGAGCCGTGGCACACTTACTACACTGATAAAAAAAAATCCCGGAGTACCCCAGCAGCCAAAAATGTTATAAAAAACACATTTTAGTTAACTATGGCAAATGTAATGACTATTTAGTCTTGTAGTTTGTTCATACGTGCTTACATTCAAAGTCAACGGAAAGATGGGGACACGTGCACATTTGCTGCAGGCGATGTGAATATGTGTGAATTCACGTCCGTGCAATTTTGTTCAACTCAAGCCAAAAATTTACTTGGCACTTGGTTGAGATTGCCAATCAGTCTTGATATTCCATCATTGCTAGGAGAATAAATTAGTTTGAAAATGAGGCTGCCACTTACCAGAGACAGATGGGCCGGTCGAGCTCCATGACAATTTGTATCCACCACTTGTTTAGTGCTGAGAACAGCCAACATCAAGACGCAGTTTTTTCAGGAAGTAGTGACATTTTCCCAACTGTACGCCCCTCCAGATAATGTTGTGAACTCAAACATGGCAGCGTTTTTTGAGGGGGATTTCCATGGCAGATTTAAATCAGTGGCAGAAGTAATGAAGGAAGATTTTCAACCAAGAAGAAAAAGATGAAGAAGAAAAAGAAAGATTGCCTTCATACTGCCACCCATTACCACTGAAGAGCAACTACAGTCACCAAAGCAAATTATTTGCAAGTTTTTGGACCAATTAAGTGAAATTAAACAATTTCCCACAACACCACATACAACCTCTCAGGGCACCCCATTTGAACATAACTGTGGTAAATGAAAGCAGCAAGGTGCTGATGCCTCAGTGCCTGTGGCATGGAGGCACGGGGGGGGGGGGCTGTAAAAAAGGTACACGGCCACCTGTACTGGCCCAGCTTAGTTATTACAATACCTTTTTTCTCAGCTCCACTGATGGTAAATGTGAGTTAAATTTGTGTTTATTTTGAAAACAAAGCTGTATCTGGGAATTTTGCCAAATTAAAATTTTATAAAATATGGTGATATAATGACATAAGCCTTTAGTTCTATTTGATTTTGACCAGACGAGATGAAAAGCTAGTAACAGACAGACAGATACACACACAGACGCCTATAGTGATTATAGTATGCCTATGTTGCTTTGCACCAAGGCATAATTAATGTAACCAAGCGGCCCCCAGTACGGAAAACAATTAAACATTCATTCATTCATTCATTCATTCATTCATTCATTCATCTTCTACTGCTTAAGAATCAAATGTTGTAGGAGTTATTAGTGTTTTAATATTGAAATTGCTGCATAATTTAAGCACAAAACTTTGAAACTGTTTTTCCTTCACTCAGCTGTCTGCTGTGGTCCGCCATGTTTTTGAGGTGAAGAACTGAAGACTACAGGAAGAAAATACCTCATCCTTCTTCCGCAAAACTAAACAGCGAAACAAGTCTGAAAACAACTGATGTGGTGAATAAATGGTGTAGCTGCTGAATACATGTTTGGTTTTCAGTAGTGATGAGAGGGCAGGCTCCGGAGCTTTGAGGGTGCTCCGAGCTTATCCAGGAAATATTTGGCGAAGTGCGTTTCGAGGTGTGTATTGCTGACATGTGTGCTGATGTTGTACCACGTGACTGAGTCAGGAAACCATTCATGATTTTGCACGCAACATGAAATGAAGTGAGCGGCGATACACAATGGATATCCCCGTCCCTCACGTTTTGTGTTGTCGATGTTTGACTGTGTAAGAGATTTGTCACAGCCAATTTTCAGATGGCGGCAGCACCAAATACATGGACTTCTTCCATTTGGGAACATTTTGAGTGCATTTCTCCCATTGATGTATTTTCCACAAATAGTGGCTATTTATTGTAACTGAGGTGATGACTTAGTGATAAAGCTGCTCTGCAAGTGGGAGGCTGGTGTTCAAATTCAACTGTGTCATTCTTGTAATTTTATTTTTATTTGCAAGGTGAAGTGTCTGTTGTGTTTCAAAGAGCTTGGATCATTATTGCACATCATTATGCTGAGGCACTATTGCCATTGTGCCCTGCATGAGAATAAGGCCAGAGTTGAATATACTGGGAAAGACAGTATAGACTTTTGAAAATTTATTATTTCTTAATAAAAATGGATAAGTAGTACAAGCACACCAAGTAGCAAGCACATTCCCTGGAGTCACCCCAGTTTTATTATTTCATTTTTCCCTTATGATCACTGATATTTCTTAAAAGACAGCACATTTATTAAATTGAAAAAATACACATTAAACCAATAATGCCCTTGTAAAATCTGCATGCTGTATACTTTTGGTCGACTACATGGCCTAGTAGAGCAAATGAAGTTTCACACGAGGCTTTGTCAATATGAATTATTTTGATGGAAAGGCTCAAGTCTTCAAGAAAGTCTTATCTGGTCATCACTAAGTGGTACCCCAGAGGTAAAATGTATGTCTTGTATCTGGAGAGCTAGGGTTCAAGTCCCAGTGGGGTTATTCCTATAATTTATTTTTATTTGCAAGGTGAAGCAACTGTTGTGTTTCAAAAAGCTTGGATACAACAATAACACATCATTATGCCGAGGTACTATAGTGCCCTGCATGACAATAAGGACATAGATGAATGTACTGGGAAAGACAGTATAAGACTGTTGAAAAGTTATTATTTCTTAATAAAAATGGATAAGTAGCACGAGCACATTCACTGTAGTCACCTCAGTTTTATTATTTCTTTTTTCCCTTATGATCATTGATATTTCTTAAAAGACAGTGCATTTATTGAAATGAAAAAATACACAAGCCAATAACACTCTTGCAAAAATTTGCATGTTGTACACATTTTGTCCACTAGATGGCCTAGTAGAGAAAATGAAGTTTCACATGAGGCCTCGTATATATGAAACATTTTGAGGAAAGGCCTCAAGTCCTCCAGAAAGCATCATCTGGCCATCACTAGTTTTCAGCAACAACCGCTATTTTAAAAGTTCAGCAAGAGATCAACCGTGACAGGAAGTCATCCGTGGGCTGTAAAAAAGTTGCACCACCACCTCTAGTGGCCTGGCATAGTTATTACAATACCTTTTATTCGCATCTCCATTATTGATGGCAATGGTGAGTTAAATTTGTGTTTATTTTGAAAACAAAGGCTTACCTCAAAAATCTGGCAAATTAAAAGTCAAGAAAATATGGCGATGCAATGATAAAAGCCACTTAATTTTGACCGAGCGAGCTGAAAAGCTGGTACCAGACAGATATACACACACAAACAACCACACACAGCCCCATCAATAGACTACCACAGGGTTTCCTCTGGTAACATTTTTCGGTGGCGCCCCTCCTCGGCAGAAAATTTACAGCCACGCCAAGAAGGAGATATGAATTTAAGAAAAATATATGAAGCAATGACCTTCCGCAAGCAAGCACACAAACAACGCACATGGCCGTCATCCGCTCAGAGTTTAGAAGCGCCCCACCCACGTGAGCTTTCCGGTCAGTCAGCAGGCAGTGTCTCCCTAGTGGCAACAGCATCTTCGTGGAAAAGGAGTGAAAACTGGGAAGTCAAACAGCAAAAATGGACTCTATTTGAAGAGAAACTTTGTGAAGAAGTCTGCCGTTTCTTCGCTGGTGAAAATCCTGGCGCATCAGTGCCTTGGCGCTACCTATCGGGCAGGAGTGAAACTACAAATGATGATTGTGTGCATGCGTCAACCGCTTGGCCTGGGTAGATGAAAAAAGTGAGCATGTACAGTGCTGCGTGTGTGTCAGGCTCGTCCAAAGCGTACGTGGACCAAGGCGGACTAGAAGAGAAATGCAGCATTATAAGGCTTGACTGTCCGACAGAAACATGAGTTTATTAAAGTACTTTAAATGTGGAAAAAAAATCAGAAGAGGTATGTAAGCACTAGAGGCATTTATCATGGTTTTAACCCGCTGGAAACAGGAGCAATAATGGAAGAGTCGCTTAGCTAAGAGATGTGGTTAGAATTCATATGCAGCCAGCTTCATATGAAGGGAAAGTCAAAGGGGACTACTGAATTGCTGAGGATATATTTCACCAGCCACTACAATATTAAGTTATGTTCCCTATTATGTACCTGGCAAGTTAAGATGACTGAAATTCACAATGTCAATGACTTTAATCCGTCAGCAGCCTTCAGACAAACTAAACGTGCCAACATTTGGACTTCAAAATAAGGGAGGTTTTTCTTGGTGGTAAGGAGATTTCTAAAAAAAAATAAAAATTATAAATATATAGAAATATTATTACAGAAATAATGGCATCCTTGGCCATTTAAGTTAATATAAATCATTAAATACAATTTTATTAATATTTTTTTCTTTGTAATGAGAGTTAAATTATTCTGTTCTGACTGCAAAGTTATGGTCAAAAATATAAATTGTTATAAGGAAAAAGTAAAAAAAAAAATACCACAGTCTGTTTCAAATTTATTTAAAAAACAGTAATTTTATTTTAAAAAACAGACAAAAATAAGCCATAAAATAATCCACAAATTTATAATAAAGTTTCAAATGTACAAGACAAGTCAATTTTACAAGAGGAAATTACAAATTTGAGGAAAATAGTTTCAAATTTAGATAAATTTACAGAGAAAAGTAGAAAACTATAAGAAAACTTTTATAAATTTTTGAGAAAAACCTCAAACCTTCAAGACTGAAGTCATTACTCAAGTTTTAAGTGGGTGATCTTTGTACCCTTAAGTAGAAACTTTTGGTTGTCTCCTTTAATTTACATGGCACTTAATATTTTCTAACCTGTTTGTATACCACCATAGACAGAGAGAGAACCTGAATTAGACAGAGCTCAGAGAGGGAAAGATGAGACAGAGAGAGAGGAGCCAAGGAAAGGAAAGTGTTCAGGCAGAGGGTCCAGGAGAGGTGAGAGCAGAGGAAGGAGAGAAGGATGACACCAGTAAAAAGTCCAAACACAGGACATCTGGGTGGGACCCAGCTGGCTCAATGTGCCAACATTCAAGCCTTGGTTGTACAGTACTTCAAACTGTAAGTTCCATATGCACGGCAGTGGCTCAGGAGGTAGAGCGGGTCGTCCAATAACCGGATGGTTGGCGGTTTGAATCCCGCTCTCCCCAGATATCCTGCCGTTGTGTCCTTGGGCAAGACACTTTACCCACCTTGCCTCCAGTGTCCATAACACAGTGTATGAATGTGTATAAATGTTCGGTGGTGGCCGGAGAGGCCGTTGGCCCGGATTGGCAGCCATGTTTCCATCAGCCTGCTCCAGGGCAGCTGTGGCTACAGTAGTAGCTTGCCACTACCACTGTCTGTCTGGAGTGAATGAATAATGTATCTGCAAAAAGCGTCTATGGTAAAACGCTATATAAATCTGATGCATTATTATTATTATATGCAAAATTACTATGCAAATTTTTTTAAAAAAAGAAATAAATAGTATAAAATTAACATATTCATACATATGTGTTTTCTGCGCCCCCCCCCCCCCCCCCCCCGGAAAAATATGTTGCCACCACACCAAGGTCTTTAAGCCAGAGGAACACTGTACCGTATGCCTCCTTTGCACCGAGGCATAATAAAAGTGGGCAAATGTAGTTGCCTTTTCTTTTACGTGATCTAACTGGAAGAGTTTTTATAGTGTAAGGACAGTACTGGACATTTGTCCTGTTGAGATATGTCATAGTCAGGGGCCAGATGGGCAAGGTTGTTTGATTAAATTTTTACAAATGCACGCTACCTTCCCAAACCACCTGGTACTCAGATGTTGGCAACATTTGGACTGAAGACTGAGGATCAGTCTGTATTACATTAGCTTTGCCGCAGTAGATTTCCCCTTACATCTCTTGTCTTAAAAATGTCAGTCCCACTCGTTCTTTCAGTCCATCCTTCAATCTCAGGGCAGTTACTGTGGGCAACAATGCGTGAAACATGAAAGAGCTTCCCTGTGGTCTCCATGGTAACGGCAGCTGGAACGTTACACAGTTTTCTGCTCTGCTCTGTGACAGATTATATCTTGACCCTTCTCTGTGCTTCTGTAATCACTTTATCCCCCCTTATTGTTTATCCCAAGACCCCTCTTTTCTTCCCCTTTTTGATTTTGACTTTGTCCCATTTTTGTTATTGTGTCCATGGTGAATTTTTGCTCTTTTCTCATCTCTCGTTTTCCACGTCCGTCATCCACCGTGACTCTACAGCCTGGGGACAAGCTTCTATTATTTATCATCACTTCTCACAATCCACCCTCTCTCCCTGCTTCTCTCTTCTCTACTGCCTGTCCTTGTCCAACCATTCCCAGCATTCGGATTAAAAAAAAAATCTTTCTTTAAATGTCACAAAAGAAAATGTTACATAATGAAAAGTAAGTGGGAAAAAAACAACATACACAACAGATTTTTACCTATTCCTTTTATTTTATGACTTGTGATGAAGAGTGTACACGCTGATAATGGTGAACTTTGAGAATTTTAAAATAAGCAATAATTAACAAGACATTTAAAGAAAGCCTGGGATGAAGAATGGATGAAATGTCTGGTTAAACCAGACAAAACTTACTGAGCTTCTTAGACAATACTGAAGAATCAAATTCCATTTTACGGCCACTGAGGCCTACCCTGGGTGCCTCCAGCACCCATGCACAACAGTGGAAAATTATCTGCAAATTTTTTGGACCAATTAACAAGTCCTGGTTGATGTCTTTCCATGCACATGCATTTTCCACTTCCAAATCATTGTGGATGTAGGCAGCTGGTGTGTGGAGGAGATTGCTTCCACATGCTGGATTTTTGAAATAATGGTTGTTAGCAAAAAGTAAACACATAATCAGCAACTACACCATTTGTTTGTCACCTTTATTGTTTTCAGAAACATGTTTTGCATTTACTTTTGAAGATGTGGGCGAGTTCAGCATCCCGGTTCTCTCTTAGACAGACACCAACAGACCTGACAGACTGCCCATCAGCGGACGTGTCGTAGTGTTGACCTATAAGGTACAGCTTGTGTGGTTTGCACAGGGTGTGTGTGTGTTTGGCCTCCAGGTTCCTTTTTAAAAATAAACTTTATTGAAGAAAAGACAAGATACAAATATTCTTGTGGTTACAGCATTAAGTGATCAGCAATCAATTAATATTATTTGGCCTCTGGATCTCTGAAGAGGAGGCAGTGCAGGGATGTAGCATCATAAGACGCCGAGCTGAACAGGTAGGACCAATGACGGCTTATGAACACCAGCCAAACCAGTTATATTAGATCTCTGTGGGTAGGACATCACTGCAGCCCAGGTGTAAAATACATGGTCTGTCACTGGGTACAACTATGATATCGATGCAAAGCCTGCATCGTTTCCTTCTGCAGTTATTGCAAGTACAAGACAGGTATTGACACTGCCACCACTGGAAAAATTGACTCTGACCTTGACCTTCAGTTCAAGGGCTCACAAATTCGAACTTCTCTGAGATTTCTCATAGATACAACTATGGTATCCATATCAAAAGCGTCCCTCATTTCCTTCTCACCCCACAATGTTTACAAGTCATGTAAAACCTGACTTTGACTGCCAAGGTCACTCAAATTCAAACTCATCTTTTTAAAGGCTGAGGGGTAAAAACTGGGTGTCTTCCTCTCCCAGAATCCTGCTGTGGCTCATTTTCCCTCTTCTTGGCTACCGTTACTATCTGTGTTTGGTCCAAAAGTCCAAACCTTTCTGAAAACACTTCTGCAAACAAACTGGCCAAGTTTCAGTTTAATCTGGATCAAGACCACTTTTTTTGTTGCATCAAATCTGTCTCTGATTTGGACTGTGGTCCACGGGAGGTTTCATATTTATAATTTTGGTGTGGATCAAACTGAAAAGTCCAAATGTCCAGACCAACCTATATGATGCTCAACTGCAATCCTGTGAGGGCACCAAGTGCCAAGAGTTGGACATGGACCAACCCCGAATCAGACTTCTTAAAGCATACACCACTATACTTGGCTGCCGCTTGGTCTTCTCATGCCTGATGAATGCCACAAGATGCATCACTGCTGACTGGACACATCCAGACTCAGCTTCTTTACTTTGTGTAAAGCTACTCAGACAACAGCAGTTCCAAAGGAGCTCTTGATGTTCCTTTAATTTCTAATATATTCCAGACTCTGACATGTATAATTAACAGTGCAATATTAGCTGAACCTGTAGTTGGTCATAAGGATTTGTCATAAGTCACAAAGAGCCGGGTTCAGAATTACGCACACCCATACAGAATACTTCCTTCACTTCACCCCTCTCTTCTCTTTTCCCTCTTCACAGGCATCTACTGTTTCATCCCTTCTTCATGTTTCCCATCACCAACAACAAGAGAGAGAGAGCGAGAGAAAGTGGTGGGAGGAGAATGTTGCTTAGAGACGGGTGCCTTGTAACCGGAGGGGAGGGGGCGATAGGAAGGAGGAGTGGTTGCAAGAGTCAAGTGAAGCGTTGCTATGACAACACAGGTTTCATGCTGTCACTCTGTGTGTGTGTGTGTTGCTGATTTTTGCAAGTGTGTGTGGTGAGCAGGGATAAGAAGCATATGGAGAAAAATGCGTCACATACACGCGCGCGCACACACACACACACACACACACACACGCACACATGCACGCACACACATACACGGAGAAGAATGTTCCTAAAATAACCTGGCATTGCAGAATGACAAAGCTTTAAAGGTCCCATTCACTGAAAAATTGTTTTTCTAGGTTTTGACCTTCTGAAATGCATTTATTTATCACGTGATTAGCCAAGACGTTTGCTTCAAAGCTAACACTGCTACCACCAGTCACCCTAATAAGACATCCCTTTTTCCACCTGCTTCACTGTTCCACAGTTGATCTCTCACGTCATTCTGCCTTATTTTGTTATATTTTCACTGTGACGATACTTTGATGCATTAGCATTAGCTTGACTAGGCGGCGGGATCGCTTGGTAACTGCATTGAGGCCTATACATACTCCACAAGGACAAAGAGATCTGTTCTCTCTCCCAGGGCTGCAAGAACAAAATGACATCATTTGTTCTTGCAGCCCTGGTTTGGGAGTTCTTGCAGCTTGTCCTTGACACATCATTGTGGCAGAACCTTTTTTCTTGTGTGGTGTCCAAGAACTATTGTGTGGCTAGTCAGAAATTTGAATTTCCCAGGAGTCCTGCACTTCAGTTTCTTGTGAAGTATGAAATGTCCAGGCCAGAAAGAACTTTGTTCTTGTTCTTGCCACCTCAAGAAAAAGAAAACATTTCTCTGTTCTTGCGGCATATGTATAGGCCTTTAGGAGCTCACCTTAGTGGTGAGGTGGTGACAGGCAGGCCACCTGGCGTGAGCTTAATTTTTAATCCAACCGGTTTCGATAACTACTTTCTATAACGTCTATTCACTCCCGCTGGAATCCTTGTTCAGCTACAACACTTTTTTTTTTGTACTTATTTTGTACCTGTAGGTAGATTTGTTTTGCAGTCTGGTGACAAGCCACCAGCTGCCGGTCGCTGCGTGCATAAGCGCCCCGTATCCCTAACCTGCATGTTTTTAGCATGTGGGAGGAAACCGGAGAAATCCCGGAGTAAACCCACGCAACACGGGGAGAACATGCAAACTCCACACAGATCTCTGTTGGCCGGGGGCAGGGATCGAACCCACAATCTCATGATCCCCGCGATCCCCTGGCCGAGGGTAAAACTGTGCTGCCGCAGTGCTAACCACTGCGCCACCGTGCAGCCCTTGACCACTTACGTCATTCTTAGACATGATTTTATCTTATACAACAGTTAGTTCTTACCAAACAATGTGATTGGACAATGAGGATTCCAGGAGTTACTACTATAGATCCCATGAAAATCACACTCCGATGTTTCACTGGATGTGAATCACTCCACTTCAAAGATATTTTAGTCATCATTAATTATTACTAACGTAATTTGCTGTCAAGTCTGTGGCTTCTTTAGATGAGAATTGTAATACTATGTTGGATAACTTAATTTCCACAGTGAGGTGCCGTTTGCAAAGAAATCATCTCTGTGGCCAGAAAGCCCTACCCCCTTTTTTTTTTTTTTTTTTAAAAACCCCTTTATTTAGTTTACAAAGTCCTACCCTTGTAAATGTCCTTAAGCTATTTCACATTTGTTTTTGATTTTTTTTTGAATAGGCAAGTGAGAGTTGGGTTTATTGCCTCAATTAGCAAACCACAGTACCTTTGTGGTGATGGACTTTTTTTTTCATCTGAAAATACCAAGAAAAGCAAGAAAAGTGTGCCAAAGCCAAATCACTAGCATGCTAACTAGCCACTTGCACAATCTCACAGGGATCCACAAACCCTCCTCTACAAGGAGTGACTTGTATGTATTATAATCACTAACTTTTGCACTGGCCAATTTTTAATGTGTTTACATGTGCGTGAAATGAGAGTAAACCTATTCCTTCCTATATGATGCTGATTGAGGTGTTTAGCAACAGTTAAATGGCTACATTTAGAAGGGACTATTTTTCTTGGCGGAGCAAAATAACTAGATAAAAAAACAAATCATATTTTGTCCTCAATTGCACATTTAATAAATTGTGCTTGCAGAGCTGTTATATAAAAGCAATACTGCACTCAAGGTCATGCATGGGGTATCATGAATATAGTAACTGTGGTGATTTGTCGTAGGCCTGACATGAAGTGGAGAGGATACCACACTCCCTCTTGTGTAATATTGCTTAATCATTTTTTGTAGTTAAGTCTCTATCTGGGACTAAAGGCAGCTAGCTGAAGCCAGCGGTTTAGCCACTCATTCATGGATGTCTCTGTGCTTACTGTACTCCAGGGACCCGCCATATCCTATTGACCACTGAACCCATACAAACCTGTAGGAGCTGTCAGAGTGTGGGAAAAATGCTGTGAATGGGAACTTTAACATACATTCAAACCAGCACACGTATACCGTAAATGATGGCAACAGCACAAACCACTTTCATATACTGTGCCATGGACTCTGTGTAGGGTTATTGCAGAAGCATAATTCAAGATTTAAACTTTGAGAGGTGCAGCCAGTGTTCAGGCTTCTGAGGCCATAATTTTAGTTTCTGTCAAGGGTCTCAATAATTGTCTCTAAAATAAGTGAACAGTAAAGAGCAAATACAAAGCCAAATGTTTGTCTGATGATAGTTGTGGCTTTAAAAGTCATTCCAGGAAAGGTGAAATGATCACTAAGTGTGTCCATCCTTTCATCTGTCCGTCCGTCCACCCACATTTCACAGGAATCACTAATTCTACTCACTACTCTTTCAGCAGGACAGCGACCCTAAGCACACAGCCAAGATATCAAAGGAGTGGCTTCAGGTCAACTCTGTGAATGTCCTTGAGTGGCCCAGCCAGAGTCCAGACTTGAATCCACTTGAACATCTCTGAGAGATCTGAAAATGGCTGTGCATCGACACGTCCCAACCTGATGGAGCTTGAGAGGTGCTGCAAAGAGGAATGGGTGAAACTGCCCAAAGATAGGTGTGCCAAGCTTGTGGCATCATATTCAAAAAGACTTGAGGCTGTAATTGCTGCCAAAGGTGCATCAACAAAGTATTGAGCAAAGGCTGTGAATACTTAATGTACATGTGATTTCTTAGTTTTTTACTTTTAATAAATTTGCAAAAATCTCAAAAAAAAAACCCAAACTTTTTTCACATTGTCATTATGGGGTATTGTGTGTAGAATTTTGAGGGAAAAATGAATTTAATCCATTTTGGAATAAGGCTGTAACAATAAAATGTGGAAAAAGTGAAGCGCTGTGAAGACTTCCTGGATACACTGTATGTGTGTGAACAGCCAGAGTGACTCCTCACAGCGGTCTGCTCTTCTGCTCCATGTAGACACTCAAGTTTTGTTAAATTTCTTTTTTTTTTTCTGTCAGAGATGGAGGTTTTTGAAAATTCTGCTGCAGCTCGTGTGGACTGTCAGATCAGCGTTTCCCTGCAGAAGGAGATTAGAGCAGAAAGGAGGAGAAACACAAAATGAAGCAGCACCCACCTTTGGATAAAATGTCCCCGTGCTTTTCAGTAATTTACAATATCTTGATGTGTAATTCAGTTTCAAACCACATGTGCCTGAAGAAATCACCCCAAGAGTGCTGTGATCTCCTGGCCATTGACCTTGACCTTGAGCACATCTTAAATGCAGATTCCACTGAGGATCATTGCGCATGAGTTTGCCAAACGCTGGGGCAATTGCCTAGGGGAAATAATGATTTTTATGAAATCATAAATACCAGAATCTCCTGACCTTTCACAATGACCTTGAGCTCAACATGGGGATCATTGTGTGCTAGTTTGTTGTGAATCAGGGCAATTGCCTAGGAAGAGTAAAATTTTTCATAAAATCATACAGTATAATTGTTGAGATCTCCTGACCTTGTGCATAACTTGGTTGCAGACCTGAGGTGACCACTGGGGTAAATGCCTCGGAGGAGTAGTGATTCCCATCAAATGTGGGTGGATGGATGGATAGACGGGCGCTGCGTCATTGCATTAGCTTAGCCTTTTAATTCATTCCTTTCCTGGAATGAACTAAAAACATTATCCAAATTAAATGAAAAAGACTTGAAATACTTCACAGTGGGTGTCATAAATACTGAATATATAAAAGCTTGTCTTTTTGAATTATAAACTTTTTCACAATATTCTAATTTACTGAGATGCACTAGTACAGTATATGGACGGTGGAGCTTTGAATATTTGGGTAATTTTGCGTACACTATCGTGCTTGAAAACAAAACACTCTTTTGAACTTTACATTTGAAATTATTAAATTATGGCAAAATTGCATGCTAAACTGTATTTAAAGGTACTGTACAGAATTTTTGGAAACAACCATTCACTCTATTAATTTTGGACAAACTTAAATTATTGCCAATTCCAGTTCTGACATCCAGTTTTACGTTTTGATATCCTTAATGACATATACCTAGTTTAAAAGTACAAAAATCATCCCTGTGTTGTTTTCTAGTTCATTAAAAAAATGACTTGTGCCACTCATTTTTGAACACTCCAGATGAAGTTATATCTGGTCTATGTTTTGGATTGTTGTTATTATTGTCCCCTCTAATTGTAAATGGCTCAGCACCTTTCCCATGAGACACAACCAGCCTTGAACATTGCACACAGAACATTTATCTCTGAGATAGAGCTCGGAACACTGCACACTCAGCGTTCTCAAAACAATCCTCGTCTCTTTGTCTCACTAGTTAAGTTTCTCTGCACTATGCTGTAATTTGGAATTCTCTCGTGGCTCTCACCTGCGAGCAGGGATACAACATTTTTCCCTTCTTGGCCAAGACGTAAATAAATACCCAAAAATGCATCTGAGACTTGAACCTCATTTTTCAACCAGCTCAACGAGGGTCTTTTATTAGTAAAGTTAAAATCCATGAAATCTACTCAGCTGTCTCTGGCATTTGTACAAAAAGGAGGACAGCAGTAAATTTATCCTTATGAATGAGTGACTCCAACAGTGCCAGCCTCTGGACCATTTCGTATGGCTTTCCTTAAAGCAGACATAGGAGAATCCAGCATTAATAGATCATTCATACGTTTGTGGCCAGGTCGATGGTCTTGTCCAAGATTTCTACCAACACCCCACGAAAACCCCTCAACATAGGGTGGCCGTACAAATGCCATAGAAACAACATAAGAACTATGCACAATGTTGGCCATAAGTATGCCTCAAGAACACCTTAAGTTGTTTTTGAGGGCCCCTTACAACAGTCGTAGGAAATGCTGTATGAATCCCCGTTTGAATGGAAATTTGTACAGCGAGCGTAACGTAGTAGTGAGGTGCACATAAGGCAGAAGTACATCATTCATGCGACATTTGTGCCGACAAAATGTGCCAAAAGCCATAAGATCTTCCTACCAACAACTTGAGGGTGCTGTGAGTTGCACAAAAATTTGTGTAAGATGTCAGTAAGTATGCCATAGGAAGATCCCAAGGCACCCTTACGAAGAGCATAAGAACTGTAAGGCCATTGTACGACAGAAAAGCACATAACTTCTCAAGAATGCCTCAAGCTGTTCTTGCGAATTGAACAGCGACCGTAAGAAACTATGCCTCCTGCACGAATGTCTGTGAACTCCAGAATTTGTAGGAACTGGGAGATTCTTATGACCCCATCGTTCATAAGAATCTTTGTGACCATAGCTTTATTCAGCATCACCAATAAAATATTTTAATGATTTACTTCCAGTTTGTGGGCGCGAAGCACTTCTAACCCTAACCCCCAACAGTGTGGAGGCAACAGCATCTTTAGACATAACTTCACAGTGAAACCCAAACTTTGCTTTAGTTTAAATTGTTAGCAAATGTTAGTTCAGATGCTAGCAAGCCAAACTTGGATTCCTGTTTCTAAGATGACTCATGCTCCAGAAAAGGGATGATGATGATGTATCGACCATGGTGGTGTAACGGGAGTCAAAAACCGCTAATTTGCTGCATCCAGGACTGCAGGGTTTATCGTCAAATAACTCCACAGTGGTTAGGGTTGCCACCCGTCCTGTAAAAGACAGCATCGTCCTGTTTTTACATTAAAATAATGTGTCTTGTTTTGAATCAATACAGGACGTGGTTTGTCCTGCATTTACTAACTGCCTTTAACGCAGCATCATCTCATCCGCATTCTGCCCTCCTACTCGTAGTTGTTGGTTGATTTGTTTACTTTTTTGCACGGCACATGAAGTCATCGCTCGATAATGATGGGGTGAGATATAGCAAAGTGAGCTCAGCAGCAGCTGCAGTGCCTTGCCAGCTTCTTATTCACAGACCAACATATCTACGACTTCACTGCGTTCCGACAGTCTGCACTATGCATCAGTCAAATGTAAATGCTTGTAAAGGTACCGACGCGAGTGGGAAGTACTCAATGATTAGCTTGACAGCGTAAAAGACAATGAGTACGAGGTAAACTGGAAAGTATGGGGGTGTCCTTTATCCACACTGAAGGTGGCAACCCTAACAGTGGTAGATAACCATTTGTCTCCAGTAACCAATGTTACAGCCAGTAGCACAGTGAAGGCCAGGATTTGATTTCAAGTAGGGAAATGTAACCTAAGAGCTATACTGGCATCTGCCAGAGTGTATAAATATTTCTAGTTCATTTAAAGGGGTCACTGACTACACTTTTTTTCCACATTTTAACAGCTCGCACAGGTATCAGTGAAATTGTGATATGTTTTCCCCAAATTTCCTTTAATTATATAATTATTGCAGCATATCTGTGAATCACCTCTTGCAGGGTTTCTCAGAACGGCTCATTTCAGTACGTCTCTTTATATCTGTATGCCCGCATTTAACTCCGCCCTCATTCTTATGTTCCTATTGCTAATCTTAGTTGGCTAGCTCCTTGCTCAGATAGCGAGCCTGAGCCAACTAATATAAATTTAATGAGATAATGCATCGCTGGTGGATAGGGGCTTGTGGTTTGAGTGGTCGATATGACTGGTCCCTGGAGTACAGTAAGCGCTGAAACATTTGTGGATTAGTGGCTAAACCATGCATTAGCTTTAGCTAGCTGACTCTGGTCCTGGTTAGAGATAACACCACCAGAAACTAGGCTGAAATAATGTTGAAGAATGATGTATGTGCTCAAGTGTTGGTAGATGAACAAGAATTGAATTATTTGGGTAAAATGACTTGATGAAACAATGATGTCTATTTGGGTGAATGAAATCTAAAGAAAGTAACAATATAAACCATGCTTGGAAAGCTTCCCATACCACTGTTAGCTCTTAAGCTACTGCCTTTGGCTCCCCACCCATCTACATGGCAGACAGCTAGGCTGGCCAATAACAGAGCGGTGGGCAGTTAGTTAACGCACAGAGATACCAGAGGACCGATCCCCCACTGTAGCTTTCACTACTGTGTGGCCTAGGGTCAGAGAAATGGAGCTAGCCACTGCTCCCATACACCACATGGTGTCCCACATGATGTGCAAGGGAATTAACTTAACTAACTAAATGGGCAGTTATTAAAGCTACTGTATGACATTTACCTTTTAGTAGCACAGAGGAACAAACACGGAAGAGTTAAATTGGCTTCTTGGATAGAAAAATGACATCAAGGCTGTGTTTTTCTAAGAAGAATGAGTGTTTTGATATCTTTTTGATAATCATGTGACCAATTAGACTCATTTCGTAAGGTTAAAAACTAGTTTCTTTTAAGTCACTGACTCTTAAGTAATTGGGGCTGCAGTTCACTTAATGACAACAAGGTGTGAGTAAAACCTGCTTATAAAAGTTCATACAGTACCTTTAAAATTTGACTTGTAAAGGGGCTGCTCTGGCGCGGGTGTAGTGTGGCCAATTACTGCGTGGAGGGTCAGGAGTTTGATTCCCACTCTGTCTGCAGTCTGCATGTCAAAGTGTCTTTGAGCAAGACACTGAACCCCAAGTTGCTCCTGATAGGCCAGGCCAGCGCCTGTGTATGGCATCAGTGTGTGAATGTGTGTGTGAACGGGTGGAGAGGAGGATCTGTAAAGCGCTTTGATCATACAGAGATGAGTAAATAATGCACTATATTAGTGAACGCCATTTACCATCAATAACTTATTTCTGAAATGGTAAAGAACACAGATATTCATAAGTCATTTTTTGCTAGTCCAAATCAAGTCTCAATTCCATTCATCCATCCAACTTCTACTGCTTTTCCAGAGGTCCGGATCGTGGAGGCAGCAGTTCAAGCAGAGAAGCCCAGACTTCCCTCTCCCCGGCCAACTGCTCCAGCTCTTCAGAGAGAAGACCAAAGCATTCCCAGGCTAGCTGGGAGACATAGTCTCTCCAGCACGTTCTGGGTCTGTTCTGGGGTCTCCTCCCAGTGGGATGGGCCCAAAACACCTCAAGTGTTAGCCGTCCAGAAGGCATCCTGATCAGATGTTCAAACCACCTCAACTGGCTCCTTTCAATGTGGAGGAGCAGCGGTTGTACTCTGAACCTCTCCCAGATGACTGAGCTCCTCACCCTATCTCTGAGGGTGAGTCCAGCAATCCTTCAGAGAAAGCTTATTTCAGCCGCTTTATCTGCAATCTAAGCTAAAGTTCTAGATAAGTCTAAAATGATTTTTGTCCCCCCCTCAGTGACTTGGGACCCATAGCATTTGCACATACTGCCCTATGGCGGAAACGGCTATGCGTCCATCTATTCATCTTTCTGAGTGTGTGGTGATGGCATTCAGTCCGGCGGTGCCCTGCTACTGACTTGCATTCCCAACATTAAGGAACACAATCATCATTACTCTCTCCTCATACTGATGCCTGCGGTCTGTAGTTAAACTTGCTGTAACACTTTTAATATGACTGCGATGCACTGAAATGTAAACTGAAATGTTAAAATTGCTGCATAATGTGGTGTGTCTCAGCTACACTTCAGTGTCCCACAGCTTAATGAGCGAGTCATTCAGAATCAGCCTGAGTGGTCTGAGAAGAGAAACACCATTCATGCTGACTCTTCTTCCGGGTGGATTTCTCCTTTAATTTGGTCCCATTTGCCAGTAAGTCATTTCTGTCCCGAAGCCAAAACCCATTAAAACCATTTAAGGCATCCCAACTGACATGGAAGGATGGAGCTCATTTCTGCACATAATTATTTTGGCTAACTGATCCTCGATGCCCATTCGGCTTGTTGCTTAAGGGCACTTCAGCACCAATGAGAAATTAAACCTCTGACACTTCCATACTGGTCCATTATCACTATTATCTGTGGAAATCGCTCATCTCTTTCTCATGCTTTGATGCCTTTGGTGAGGTGTGCGCCTCTGTGTTTAAGCTCTTTGTTGTCTTACAGTAAATGATGTGGATTTTAAAAATAGAAACTGAAAACAAAACAGCCTGAGGAAGTAGCACACACACCCCAGAAAAAGGGTTTGATCTAAGTGTGGAAATTGTGTTTTTTGTTTAGGAGTAATATTGCATTTTGAAAATGAACTTGAAAAATAATCAAGTGAAAGCAAAATACTGAAAGGGACAGGAAACTATAAAGCTTCTGTACAAGCAAAAAAAAAAACACAAAACAAACTGTCCCAGGATGACTTATAGTAGGGAAATTCCTGTGACTTTAAGGGGTCAAGTTAAGACCACAACCAACATGTACAGTTAGGTCCATAAGTATCTGGCCACTGGCACAAGTTTTGTTATTTTAGCTGTATACCAAAACATATCCAAGATATAGTTATGTACATAATCTGGGCTTAAAGTGCAGAACCTTTAATTTGAGGGAATTCACAACCAAATTGGAGTTGCAGTTAGGAATTACAACCATTTAAAAAAAAAATCTCATTTCAGAGACTCAGAAGCAATTGGACAAATTAACTTCACCATAAATAAAATGTTCATTTTAAATTCTTTGCTGAGAATCCTTTACAGACAATGACTGCCTGAAGTCTGGAACCCATGAACATCACCAAATGCTGGGTTTCCTCCTTTGTGATGCTTTGCCAGGCCTTTACTACAGCTGTCTTCATTTGTTGCTTGTGCTTCTCTCTGCCTTAAGTTTTGTCTTAAGCAAGTCAAACGCATGGTCAGTCGGGTTGACATCTGGTGATTGACTCGGCCATTGCAGAATGCCCTAAAAAAGTCCTGGGTTGCTTTCACAGTATGCTTTGAGTCATTGTCCATCAGCACTGTGAAAAGCCGTCCAATCAACTTTGCTGCATTTGGCTGAATCCGAGCATACAGTACATCCCTGCACACTTCAGAATTCATCCTGCAGCTTCTGTTTTCTGTCACATCATCAATAAACACCAGTAACCCAGTGAAAGTGGAAGATATGCATGCCCATGCATCACATTGCCTCCACTATGCTTTACAGAAGATGTGGTGTACTTTAGATCATGAGCTGTTCCAAGACTTCTCCATTCTTTCTTCTTCCATCATTGTGGTACAAGTTGATCTTGGATTCATCTGTCCAAAGAATGCTGTTCCAGAATTTTGCTGGGTCTTTAGATGTTTTTTTGCAATGTCTAATCTGGCCTTTCTATTTTGAGGTTGAGGTTTGAGGTTTTTCTTCACCATGGATGAGGATGTTCAGGCCTTTTTGAGTTCCTGAGCTCACCAGTGTGCCCTTTTTTTCAGAATGTACCAAACTGCTGATTTGGCCACTCCTAACATTACTGTCATCTCTCTGACTTCTTTGTTTCAGTCAAAGGATGGTCTGTTTCACTTCCACTGAGAGCTCCGTAGATCACATGTTGTGGGTTCAAAGCAACAACTTCCAAATGCAAATGCCACACCTGGAATCAACTCCAGACCTTACCTGCTCTATTGATGATGGAATAATGAAAGAATAGTCCATGCAGCCCATGAAATAGCTTTTGATTCAGTTGTCCAATTACTTTTGAGCCCCTGAAATGAGGAGATTTTTTTTAAATGGTTGTAATTCCTAAACTGTAACTCCAATTTGGATGTGAATACCCTCAAATTAAAATAAAGATTCTGCAATTTAAGCCCATGTTGGTTATATAACTGTATGAATATGTTTTGATATACAGCTAAAATGACAAAACTTATGTCAGTGTCCAAAAACTTATGGACCTAACTGACATCTTGGTCTTAACCCCTTACCCTCCTATCTCACAGAGCGGCGAATACTGGCAAACATAGCATTTTGGGGGTTTGGTCAGGTTTCATAAAAGGCTGCCAAACAGTTTTCAAGTTTCCAAAGAGGGATTTGAAATTTGAACCTGGAACCTTCTAGCTGTTAGGCAACAATGCTAACCACTATGCTGCCCATGGTCTTGGCTACAGGGCATTACAGGGGTTAGCACTGTTGCCTCACAGCTAGAAGGTTCCATGTTCAAATTCACAGGTTGGCAGGGGTGGAAACCTTTCTGTGTGGAGTTTGCATGTTCTTCCTACTCTGTGTGGGTTTACTCCAGGTGCTCCAGTTTCCTCCCATAATCCAAAGACATGCATGTTAGGTTAATTAGTGACTCAACAATGGTCCCTATCTGTCTCTGATAGGCCCTTAGAATAGAGGGTTACTGTTGCTACTAGTTAAGCACTTTGAGTGGTCTTTGTAATATAAGTACAGGTCCTTATCAATTACCCTTATCCCTTACAACACTGGCACAGGGTACAATTCAGTTCTCACACAATTTTCCTCCATGGATCACCACCTTATCGTCGTGGAGTGGTTTGTGTGCCCTCAAGATCACAGCTATGTTGTCAGGGGCAGCTTGTCCCTGGTAGGGTCTCTGATGGCACACATGTCCTGGATGAAGGGCTAGACCAAGAGTGGTACAGTGGCTCCCCATTGTGGTGCTATGTGAACCGAGCAGCAGTCTGTGTTCTCTGCTTAGACTGCTGCCCCTGTGACCCAGACTCCTGGATAAGCGGTAGAAGACGAATGGATGGATATGTTCAAATTAATCTAGCGGATCAATTTCAAAATATATATCTAACAAGTAGCTTGAATATTGAAGTACCATTTAAATCTCTGTACTACGGATGTACAGGTGTATCCGCTGACCATCGGTATCGACCGATAGTCACATGGTTGACTGCTACTGTCCTATCACTAAAACTGTCATAAACTCCCCCGTGCGCCCTTCATTGCACATGGTGGAGAGAAGGAAGAAGGAAGATTTAAACGCTAGCGTTACCACACACACATTTATTGACACAAGTCTTAGGACAAACCATACAGATGGCTAAGCAGCTCGGGCTAACAAGAGTTCACTCAACATGCCAGGCTGTGCAGGGAGAAAGAAAAGCAGCTGTGCCGCACCTGGAAACGCTATTAGCATGGCGGTACAACTGAACAGAGAAATGCTACAATAGTCACAGCCTAGCAATCCCAATCCTCCAGATGAGCAGCGAGCAAGGTTCTTTGAAGACTGATGGTTACACAGTGGAAAGACGACCATGTGAACTCGTACAATGATCCAGCGATGTCTGTCCAGCAACGAGCTGCTTATGAACAAATGCCGCTGGCGTGACAAACAGGGACACCTGGGCGAGGCACAGAAAGGATGATTAACAGGACTGGAAACAGCTGATAGAGTCAGAGGGGGAGCGAGGGGGAGTGGCTGGACCGACAGACTGTCAGCAGCGTGAGAGAAAGTAGGTCACAGACGCAGGCTAACAACTGCTGGTCAGGCAGTGGCAAAGGATATGGAAGTTAGTGCAATGATACACAAAAATGCACATAACCAGTAAAACCAAGGCCCCAGGGAGATCGAGGCCGAGTCGGGGAAAGCCAAGCCGGCTCGGCTCATGACAGAGCCTCCCCCTTTAAGGGGTGGATTCCCAGACACCCAAGGAAACATCACCCCCCCCCCCCCCCAACAGGAGCAACAACAACAAACAACACAAACTCGGGTGGGAGGTAGACGGAACAGGAAGGAGGGAATACAATACCCTGCCCAGGGTCCACAATTAACCCCCCCAAGTCCAAAGCCGTAGCGGCTTGGGAGGCTGCCCTGAGTCCCAGGTCCAGCAGGCAGTCCGGTAAATCCAGTCAGGTGGGCTGCCGGAGAGCATGGGCCAACTGGCTAGAAACTCGGTCCCTCAGGCGGTCGGCCAGTGTTGTTGATCTACCAGGGCCAACGGGGTGAGGCAGGAGGCGGTCTGCCTACCAGGTAGCTCACTGGTGGGTGACCGGGCCAAAGGGAGGGGACCCCCATGGCATAGGACTGGGAGGAGAAGGGGACCATGGTGTCATCATGGCGATCCGCAGCGCCCTCGGTGGCCCCCGACCGGGCTGGCTCCACTGCACACACGATGGACTCCAGTGGGAGCCTAGCTGCACCCATGATGACCCCCAACCAGGCCGGCTCCGCTGCACACACGAGGGACTCCAGACAGAGTCTAACTGCACCCACGGTGGCCCCCAACCGGGCTGGCTCTGCTGCACTCACGGTGGACTCCAGCGGGAGCCTAGCTGCGCCCATGGTGGACTCCGGCTGAGGCTCTGCAGCACCCGCAGTGATGTCCGGCTGAGGCTCTGCAGCACCGGTGGTGACCTCCGGCTGAGGCTCTGCAGCACCCGCAGTGGACCCCGACCGGGCCAAGGCTGCACCCTCGGTGGAACCCGTGCTGGAGTGTGGCCTCCAGGATGCGTCCGAACAGGAGCACAGCACCCACGTTGGGCTGATCCTGGAGCGCAGCCCCCACGACGGTCCGAAGCCAGCCTGCTAGACCCACGGGGGCGCGGCCTGCGGAGGACACCACACGATGACCTCAGACCTCAGGGAAGCTGCACCCACGACGTCATCAAGTGGTGAGACTGGCTCCACGAGGACCCTTTTGAGATGGTTGTTCCTCTCCGGCGACCCTAGAAAATGGCTCAGGAGCGGGAGAAGAAACAGGGTCATTAGGGTCGCCAGCAGCGGCGGAGCCCGGCAAGGGAAGTTCAGACGCAGCTGTGCGCTGCGCCGGACTCTCACCACCTAGAGCCAGACAAGATCTCTCCAACACTATGATCAGAAAAACCAGAGAGAGTACTTGCCTGAGCTCGAGATCCACCGCGGTCCAGGACTCCGTCGATCCTGGTGATGAATACTCGGGCACAGCCTCCAGTAAGACCAGCTCAGGCTCCCAGTCCGCTGCAGACGCCTCAGCAGCTGGCAAGATGGTGTTGGCAGTCCTGTTGTCCACCTGCAGCGGCTCCAACGCTGGGGATTCCTCTGACGAGGCTGCAAGGGGACCTCTCCATGCAGGAATCATCCGTAGCCACTGGCTCCTCCATCATCTGATGGCCCTGACCTTGGGCCGACAGGTCCTCAGGGTGAATTGGAGGAGACACGGAGAGGGGAAAAAATGGGTTAATGCACACAGCTGGAGGAGAGGACCCCAGTGGACTGCTTGTGCTGGGCCCCTCCCTCGGGAGACAGGCAAGATTCAGTTCCATTAGATGGTGAACAATGAAGAAATACTTGCCTGTCATCCAAGTCTTTATTGTTCCCAGCTGCAGGCAGGAGAGAGTCCTCCCTCTCCGCGTTCGTGGCGACGTTGGCCCCTTCGACAGCTTGTGGAGGAGCCATCTCCATGACGAAGGAGGAGGGCGTTACTGAGGTGAGCTCAGCGGACCTCACGGCAGCTGGAGGGCAGAGGGCTGCCGAAGGCGATGAGGAGTTCTCCTGGTGTCTCCTAGCTGGCAGGTTGGTATTGGCAGTCCTGGTCCTTCGACGCTCCTCCTCGACCTGGCGGTTGACAAAGGCAAGCAGGTTCGCCCACTCCTCATCGGATGGTGACTCCGTGGGCTGAGCAGGCGTAGGAGGTGGAACCCTCACAGCTGGGGAAGTGTGTCCTCAGACCTCCCTCACACAGTGCTCCTCCTCGACCCGGCAGTTGACAAAGGCAAGCAGGTTCGCCCACTCCTCGTCCGCCGGTGTGGCTGCAGAGGGACCTCTCGGTGCTGGCTCCGGGAAGGGATCGTCCGAAACCACCGGCTCCTCCATCATCTGGCGGCTCGGTTCTGGGACCGGCAGATGCTCAGGAAATAAAGGAGGAGGCACAGAGAGGGTAGAAAAAGAGTTGTTAGCTACAGCCAGTAGGGGGAGCCCAGCAGACTGCTGTGACTGAGCCCCTGTCCCAGGAGACAGACAAGGTTTATTATTGTCATGAGGAGAACGGAGAAAAAACACTTGCCTGTCATCCCGGTCCTTGATGTTAGCTGCTGTAGCTGGCAGGCTGTCATCCCTCTCTGTGTCCACGGTGAAACGGCCCTCTTCTACAGGCGGAGGAAGAGCCGGCCCCATGGCAACGGAGGTGGGCGTATCCGGTATGACCTCAGCGGACCTCACAGCTGCCAGAGGGATGATGGCGGCTGACGGAGGAGAGGGCCATTCCCGGCGCTCCGACGTGGGATGACGCTGTCGTGGTGGAGCTGGCGATGTATGGGCCGAGGCTGGCTCCTCGAGCTGAGCTGGAGAGGAAGCGGATGACCGACGAGGGGGACAATTCCATTTCGGCTCGGCGGGAAGTGTCCTCGCAGAAAAGCCCAGGGAATAAGCGCTCGAGCGCGCAGACTGTGGAGAGCAGCTCGGCGTTGTGGGCACCTCCAGAGATCGGGATGCGCTTCCAGGATGCCCATAGGCCTGAGCAAACACTCCCATTTCTTCTTGGGGCCACGGGACGCAAGAGCCTCCTCCACAAAATCCTGGATAAATCCTGCTGCCCACTCTTCCTTCAGCGTGGGGATGCCAGCTTCCGTTCCTCCCTTGTGGAGGTCGACCATGGTCGACAGGCCCGGGGCATCATGCGCTCTACAGCAGGTGGGTGAAAAAACAGTTTGTTAGGGAAAAAGGTAGTGTGTGGGTGAACCCGCTAAATCCTCTTAATGGACTGGATCATTCTGTCATAAACTCCCCGGTGTGCCCTTCATTGTGCACGGTGGAGAGAAGGAAGAATGAAGATTTAAACGCTAGGGTTACCACACACACAATTATTGACACAAGTCTTAGGACAAACCAGACAGATGGCTAAGCAGCTCGGGCTAACAAGAGTTCACTCAACATGCTAGGCTGTGCAGGGAGAAAGCGAATCAGCTGTGCCGCACCCGTAAACGCTATCAGTGGCCACAGTTGCATGGGCAAAATTTCTTCAATCTGATTACAATTCAGATAAGAATTTTACTGTTTACATGGATCCTGAAAAAGCTGATCCAATTAGGACGTATGTTTCCATGTGTCAGACATTTGAACGGAATAAATCATTTTGACATGTGCACGTCGACATTTCGACATTCCTAAAATAGTAGAAGAAGAAGCAACTTCCGGTGTTAGCAAGCCCCGCTTCGTGTCGAAATTGACCTGTATCGTGTTATTCAGACTGTACTTTTGTTTCTGCTGGTCTCTCCTAGCTGTTGCTAAGGCGGAAATACGTCACGTCGACATTCGGCTGGTGTACAGACATGCGCAGTAAGCATATTTTCTGCCCTATGTTTGGAATAAGTGTTTTCATGCACACCATTCGGATTAACAATCGGCATAACCCACCCCTCTCAATCGGAATGAAATTTTGATCCGAATGAGCGTGACCGGTTAGAATATTCAGATTGGAGTGTTTACGTGAAGCATTTTTATTCCGATCAGGCTTTTAATCAGGTTACTTGTGTCCATGTAAACATAGTGTGGCAGCACAACTGAACAGAGAAATGCTACAGTACTCACAGCCTAGCAATCCCGATCCTCCAGTTGAGCGGTGAGCAAGGTCCTTCGAAGACTGACGGTTACACAGTGGAAAGACGACCGTGTGAACTCGTACAATGATCCAGCGATGTTTGTCCAGCAACGAGCTGCTTATGAACAAACGCTGCTGGCGTGGCAAATAGGGAACACCTGGGTGAGGTGCAGAAGGGATGATTAACGGGACTAGAAACAGCTGATGGAGTCAGAGGAGGAGCGAGGGGGTGTGGCTGGACCGACAGACTGTCAGCAGCGTGAGAGAAAGTAGGTCACAGATGCAGGCTAACAGCTGCTGGTCAGGCAGTGGCAAAGGATATGGAAGTTAGTACAATGATACACAAAAACGCACATAACCAGTAAAACCAAGGCCCCAGAGAGATTGAGGCCGGGATGGGGAAAGCCAAGCCGGCTCGGCTCATGACAAAAACAATTAATAACCACTGATGGTACTGGCTGAGTTGGTACCGTGTGATCTTTGGAACATTCAGGTTTTTCTAATTTCACTTCTTAATTGGTCCAAAAATTGAAAATGCGGTGGTGTGAAAAAGTGTCTACCCCCTTCCTAATTTCTCATGCATTTGTTTGTTTGTCACACTTAAATGTTTTAGATCATCAAACAAATTTAAATATTAGACAAAGATAACACAAGTAAACAAGAAATGCAGTTTATAAATGAAGGTGTTAATTATTAAGGGAAAAAAAAACCCAAACCTGCATGGCCCTGTGTGAAAAAGTGATTGCCCCCTAAACCCAATAACTAACTAACTAACTAACCTACACTTATATAGCGCTTTTCTAGTCACAAAGACCACTCAAAGCGCTTTCATTAATACTAACCCTCTATTCTAAGGGCCTATAGGAAACAGATATCTAGGGACAATTTAGAACAGCCAATTAACCTAACATGCATGTTTTTGGCATGCGGGAGGAAACCGGAGAAATCCCGGAGTAAACCCACGCAACACGGGGAGAACATGCAAACTCCACACAGATCACTGTTGATCGGGGGCTGGGATCGAACCCACGATCCCACGATCCCCACAATCCCCCGGCCAAGGGTAAACTGTGCTGCCGCAGTGCTAACCACTGCGCCACCGTGCAGCCCAATAACTGGTTGGGCCACCCTTAGCAGCAACAACTGCAATCAAGCGTTTGCGGTAACTGACAAATGAGTCTTTTACAGAGCTGTGGAGGAATGTTGGCCCACTCATATTTGCAGAATTGTTGTAATTCAGCCACATTGGAGGGTTTTCCAGCATGAACCGCCTTTTTAAGGTCATGCCACAGCATCTCAATCGGATTCAGGTCAGGACTTTGACTAGGCCACTCCAAAGTCTTCATTTTGTTTTTCTTAAGCCATTCAGAGGTGGACTTGCTGCTGTGTTTTGGATCACTGTCCTGCTGCAGAACCCAAGTGCGCTTCAGCTTGAGGTCATGAACAGATGGCTGGACATTCTCCTTCAGGATTTTTTGGTAGACAGCAGAATTCATGGTTCCATTTACCGCAGCAAGTCTTCCAGGTCCTGAAGCAGCAAAACAGCCCCAGACCATCACACTACCACCACCATATTTTACTATTGGTATGATGTTCCTTTTCTGAAATGCTGTGTTACTTTTACGCCGGATGTAATGGGACACACACTTTCCACACACAACAAAAGTTGAACAAAAGTTCAACTTTTGTCTCGTCAGTCCACAGAGTATTTTCCCAAAAGTCTTGGGGATCATCAAGATGTTTTCTGGCAAAACTGAGACAAGCCTTTATGTCCCTTTTGCTCAGCAGTGGTTTTTGTCTTGGAACTCTGCCATGCAGGCTATTTTTGCCCAGTCTCTTATGGTGGAGTCATGAACACTGACCTTAACTGAGGCAAGTCAGGCCTGCAGTTCATTGGATGTTGTCGTGGGGTCTTTTGTGACCTCTTGGATGAGTTGTCGCTGCGCTCTTGGGGGAATTTTGGTCGGCCGGGCACTCCTGGGAAGGTTCACCACTGTGCCATGTTTTTGCCATTTGTGGATAATGGCTCTCACTATGGTTTGCTGGAGTCCCAAAGCTTTAGAAATGACTTTATAACCTTTCCCAGACTGATAAATCTCAATTACTTTGTTTCTCATTTGTTCCTGAATTTCTTTTGATGGCAGCATGACGTCTAGCTTTTGAGGATCTTTTGGTCTACTTCACTTTGTCAGGCAGGTCCTATTTAAGTGATTTCTTGATTGAGAACAGGTGTGGCAGTAATCAGGCCTGGGTATGGCTGGAGAAATTGAACTCAGCTTTCCAAAGATGTGATAAACCATGATAAACCATGGTTAATTTATGTTTTAATGGGGGGGGGGGGTCACTTTTTCACACAGGGCCATGTAGGTTTGGATTTTTTCCCCCTTAATAATAAACACGTTCATTTAAAAACTGCATTTTGTTTGATGATCTGAAACATTTAAGTGTGACAAACATACAAAAAAATGAAGTCAGGAAGGGTGCAAACACTTTTTCACACCACTGCAATTTGCCACTGTTGTGCATAGGTACCTACACAACCCATGCACAATTTTATGCTTTTAATTACCTCTGCCAGGCCGAAGGCCAGGAGGAGGTTATGTTTTTGCCAGCGTTTGTCTGTTTGTCTGTTGGTTAAGAAGATAACTCAAACAGTTTGGGACGGATTTTGATGAAACTTTCAGGTGTTGTTGGAAATGGTACAAGGAAGAACTGATTAAATTTGGGGGATGATCCGCATCACCGTCTGGATACAGGAATTTTTTAAAGGATGAAAACAGTGGTGGGCAGTGCATTGTACTGTGTACCTAATAAAATATATAATAAAGGGACCTCGAGACCAGAGCGTAGGTTCACTTCATTTACTTGTAGAATCCTCTCCCATGCGCATGCGCGCATGATACATTCAAACCATTCTGTATCACTACATTTCCCCCTTGTAAACCATTGTTTCCCAGCTGTTAACAGAAATCATGAATTATATCTTTTCAAGCTGATACTACTTATTTTACTTACTGCTGGTTTTACTTAACTCAGGTAGGGGGTACTATTGTCACATTAACTTAAGACTAAACATAAATCCTCAAAATAAACTTTGAATGTACACCTTCTGCATCTCATTATTCATCTCATTCTTGTCCCCTCCTTTTTTTTTTTCCAATACTGCAACATTCAAACTCATAACACATAAGAACTTAACTGAGAGGCAGGGTGGACTACCTGATCCTCTCTGTTGTGGTATGGAGGTTTATGCTTTATGCTTGGGCAGCACGGTGGTGCAGTGGTTAGCACTGTTACCTTACAGCTAGAAGGTTCCTGGTTCGAATCCCCAGGTTGGCAAGGGTTGGAACCTTTCTGTATGGAGTTTGCATGTTCTCCCTGTGCTGCGTGGGTTTACTCCGGGGGCTCCGGTTTCCTCCCACAATCCAAAGACATGCATATTAGGTTAATTGGCTGTTCTAAATTGTCCCTAGATATCTGTTTCCTATAGGCCCTTAGAATAGAGGGTTAGTATTAGTGAAAGCACTTTGAGTGGTCTTTGTGACTAGAAAAGCGCTATATAAGTGCAGGTTAGTTAGTTAGTTAGTTAGTTGGACACAGGTGTCTGAATGTTACGCCCCATAAAGAGCTGCGCGGGAGATGCCCCATGAGCGAGAGGGGTCGCTCTGTATGCCATCAGCGCTTTGTGAGGGTCCTCATTCTTCTGCAACAGGGCCTTCACGGTTCTAACAGCACGTTCTGCTTCTCCGTTGCTTTGGGGGTAACGGGGGCTACTGGTGAGATGCTGGAAGTTGTAATCTGCAGCAAACTCTGCAAACTCTGCTGCTGCAAACTGTGGGCCATTGTCGGTGATGAGTGTGTCAGGCACTCCATGACGGCTGAAGATGGCTTTCATTTTAAGAATCACAGCTGACGCTAGAGTGCTTGTGACGTTAGCAACCTCAATGAATCGGGAGTAGTAGTCAATGACCACCAAGTAATGACCTTTCTTCCATTCAAACAGGTCGGCGGCTAGCTTTTGCCATGGGCGTGATGGTAAGGGTGTGGTCAGGAGAGGTTCTGGTGCATTGTGACATTCCTTAGCACAAACTTCACACTGGCGTACCTTTTCTTTTATCTGACATGTCAGACCTGGCCACCATACTGCTTCATGAGCCCTCGCCATACACTTCACCATTCCCTGGTGACCCTGATGAAGCGTTTCCAAAATGTTTGGTTGCATGCTTGCTGGAATCACTATTCTTTTCCCTTTCATGAGGAGACCATCAGCCATCAACAAGTCATTTCGGTACTGCCAATAGGACTTCAGCTGCGGAGCTGAACTCAGTCTGTCCCAACCTGTGCGGATCAGAGAAGACAGCTGCGCACACACTGGATCCTCTTCCTGAGCTTGCCTAATCTGCATCAGTTTCTCTTGCGATGCAGGCAGTTGCTGAATGACTTCGTTGATGTGAGCTCTCACGTCACTCTGGAGCACGAGATCCTCCTCTGTTGTTGCACCTTGAAGGGGAGCTCTTGAAAGAGCATCTGCTGCTATGAGATTTTTTCCCGGAACATGCACAATGGTGTATGTGAACCGCAGGAGTCTCAATCTGAATCGCAACACACGAGGGGGAATGTCATCAAGTGCTCTTGAGCTGAGGAGACTTATCAAGGGTTTGTGGTCTGTTCTGACCTCAAAGTGCAGACCCAGGAGGTAAGTTTGGAACCGTTCACACGCCCACGTGATGGCCAGGGCCTCTTTTTCAATTTGGGCGTATCTACGCTCAGTTTCTGTCATACTACGGGAAATAAAGGCCACTGGCCTCCACTCTCCTGAAGCTTGAAGTTGTGACAAAACACCCCCCAGTCTGTAGGAGGATGCATCTGCTGTCACCCTAGTCGGCCTGTCAGTGCAGTATGGGGCAAGTACAGCCGATGAGCTGAGCTCTTCTTTCACCTTTGCGAAGGCCGTCTGTTGAGCTGGCCCCCATGTCCACATGTTATCAGCTTTCAGGAGGTCCCTGATCGGTCCTGTGATCTCTGCAATGTTTGGGGAAAACTTTCCCAAGTAATTCGCCATCCCCATGAATCTTTTGACGTCTGCCACGTCCTTGTGTGGTGGCATGGCTGCAATGGCCCTGATCTTGTCGGGATCTGGCCGTATTCCCTCTCCGCTGACGATATGCCCCAGGAATTTCACCTCAGTCAAACTGGCACTTGTCGTTCAGGGTGAGGCCTCGCTGCTGTAGGCGTTGCAGCACTTGATGCAGCCTTTCATCATGTTCCTGTGGTGTGGCTCCAAACACCAAGATGTCATCTGCATGACAGACCGTTCCTTCCAGGCCATCCAGCATTTGTGTCAAGCGCTTCTGGAAATGCTCTGGTGCTGAGGATATTCCAAAAGGAAGTCGGTTGAAACAAAAATGCCCGAATGGCGTGATGAAGGTGGTGAGTGGGGACGATTCCCTATGCGAAGGGATTTGCCAGAAACCTGCAGTGGCATCTAGCTTTGAAAAAATTCTAGCTCCAGCTAGTTTAGCAAGCGTCTCATCGACTGCAGGGAGGATGTGTCTTTCTCTGCACACGTTCTCATTTAGGTGGGTGAGGTCGACACATACACGGATTTTTCCGTTTGGCTTTGGTACTACGACCATTCCGGAGCACCACTCAGTTGCATCTTCGATGGGTGAAATAACTCCCATTGCCTCCATCCTATTCAGCTCCTCTTGAACTTTCCCTCTTAATGGCAGAGGCAAGCGGCGTGGCACCGCTAGGGCAAATGGAGTGGCATTCTCTTTCAATTTAATCCTATATTCACCCTCTAGCTTCCCTAAACCAGTAAACACTCTGGGATATTGCTTCACATAAGCATTCTCTGTTGCAATGGCATCTACTTGACTAAGCAAGCTGAGGTCTTGTATGGCTGGCAAGCCAAGTAGTGGAGTAGCTAACCCTGGGACAACATACACCTGCTGCTTCACAACAGAGCCATTGTAGCTCATGTCGGCGGTGAAGCGTCCCTGTACTGCGATAGGAACATTGCTTGGTCCACACAGTTTTTTGCTTGGTGGTGAAAGTTTCCCGTGCAGCTTTTCAGAGTACATGTGTTTTGGGATGGCTGTCACTGCAGCGCCGGTGTCGAGCTTGAACACTACCTGCTGGCCATTTACTCCAATCGACTTCTTCCACACTGCACTAGGTGCAGTAGTCATTGTGCCCAAAAACAAAGTCTCCAAACTTTCACTCATGTCCTTCTGCTGAAGTTCCTCCACTCTCATTTTTGTTTTACACAAAGCAGCAAAATGCCCCTTTTTCTGACATTTCTTGCAGTCTGCATTGCGAGCAGGACATTCTTTAAATGAATTTCCGTGTGCTTTTCCACACCTGCCACATCTGTCTTTTGCATTTGTCTGACCTGGTCTGTGATTTGTTTTGTTTCCTTGTTGACCCGATTTTTGTTTTTGCTTGAACCTAACTGCATCCATATTAGCTCCTTCAACACCATCCGTGCTAGTCTGTCTCAGTGTGGTTTGTTGGTTTTTAATTTCCTCGTTTTGGCGAATTTTCGTCATTGCTTTCGTTAGAGTTAGATTTGAGTCGAGCTGTAACTTCTCTGAAAGCGTGTGGTCTTTAATACCCACGACTAAGCGATCTCTTATCATCTCCTCTTTGAGGATTCCATACTGACAATACTCAGTTAGCTTGTGGACGGCTGTGATGAACGCCTCGGCTGATTCACCAGGCTCCTGGCAGCGTTTGTTAAACTTAGCCCTCTCGTATATCACGTTATGTTCACAGATGAAATGTTTTTCAAAAGCGTCTCTTACTTTCTCGTAGTCTTTCTTGTCCGCTTCAGCCAGTGCTAAAGTGTTAAGCACATCATCTGCCGAGTCTCCCATAGTGTATATTAGCGAGTTCACTTGATACTCTTGACTCTTCTGGTCGAGACCGGCAGCCATGCGGAATCTTTCAAAACGTCTGATCCAATTTGGCCAACTAGCGACATCCCTGAAGTCAAATGCCTCGGGCGGGCTTATCGAAAATAACGTATCCATTACCTTCCGACGTCTTTGTCACGTTGTGGCTACCTTGGAGTGATCGCTAGTTCAGCTCGAGAACTCCAAAACTTCTTTTTCCTCGCGTACAGCCCAACTGGAAGGAAACTTTGGTTACATGCTTTTTAAAGCTTCTGTCTTCATATTAGAGACGGGTCGTCGACTTCTGACACCATGTATTGTACTGTGTACCTAATAAAATATATAATAAAGGAACCTCGAGACCAGAGCGTAGGTTCACTTCATTTACTTGTAGAATCCTCTCCCATGCGCATGCGCGCATGATACATTCAAACCATTCTGTATCACTACAGGCAGGGCCCGCCAGCGTGCCTGTGTTTGCGCGACGCTGCAAAAGCTGAGACGGGCAGCTGTCCGCCGCCGGATTATTTCTCAGAAATTCCCCGGCCAGCCATAGGGGCTGCGCAAAAACCAGCTCTCTGCCGGGGAAGCTTCCAAATCCTCTTTTGCCGCGGAGCGCAACCCCAATATAAAACCCACGGCAACCTGTCTACCCAATTTCCATCCGTCAGTGAAGCCCTGAGTGCTGCTTTCAGTGGAGGAGATGGACACAACAGCAACACTTGAGTTTATTACCTCCGCCAAGGAGGTAATGCTTTTACTACTGAACCACTAATCCTATCATTGTGAATCCAATTGCTAGTCATATGTTTTCATGGTCAAGGAATCTGAAAACGTACACACAAACACTGTATGGGGGGGAACTGTGGGGCTTGGCGGAGGTCTGTGCTCTCCGAGTGCTTTTCTAGTTTACTTTGTGGAGGAGTTCAAGTATTTTAGTCTTATTCACAAGTGAAGGGCGAATGGAGTGGGAGATTGACATATGGATCGGAGCAGCATCTGCAGTGATGTGGACGTTGTACTGGCCTCTCATGGTGAAGAGGGAGCTGAGCTGTAAGGCAAAGCTGTCTATTTACTGCTCAATCTATGTTCCTACCCTCACCTACGGTCATCAACTTTGGGTAACAAGTGAAAGAGTGAGATCACGGATACAAGTGGCTGAAATGAGCTTTCTCCATAGTGTGGCTGGACTCACCCTGAGGGTATTATCTCACTGGGCTGAGACAGCTGAGTTGGAGACGGAGTTGGAGAACGGCATTCGAGGGAATTTCCAAAATGTCTCCAAACATTCTCTGCAGTTCTCATTTTACTTTCCTGTGTCGCAGGGTCTCACACTTGTCTTGCAGGGATTTTGAACCTGTTCCAAAAAAGTGTGTGACAGCTTTCTCTCAAAATAGTCTCAGAGTCATTGCAGGTGTCTCAAACCCATCTCGATCTCATCTCAAGTGTTGGGAAGCCATTGCAGGACTGTTGGGAGTGTAAAAAAAAATTCTCATGCATGTTGCAAGACTGTCCTGCAACACTTGCATGACATGTATGCAAACACCTGGAGAACTTTGGGCAAAAATGCGCTGGGAGTTTGTGCAACACTATTGCAACATTTGTGAGACATTGTGATTCCAAGTAAAAATTGTCACAAAATGTCAGATTTATCTCACTTTTTTTTTTTTTATCTCCAACTAGTTGAGAGCTGTCTCAGCCCAGTGACATACTACCTTTAAAGAAAGGGTAAGGAGCTCAGTTATCTGGGAAATGAAATGTAGCTTTAAAGTGCGTAAACACAAAGAAAAACAGGAAGTCAGTCTGACTCATTTCAAACAATGTGGCGATTTTATGGATATCATCTCCATAATCATGTGGCTGGATAATAAACCTTACTTGAATGGATTTACTGGACCTTTGGCAATGAAACAGGACTGGATTTGTTGGACTATTACTCATTCTAGGAAGCTTTAGAGGTGAGATATAGAAAATTTTCATGAAAACAGATTTTTTAAAAAATATAATACATCAACAAAGTGTTTAGAAATGTGCACAATGTAAGTCTTAATGTTCTTCTAAAAATTAGTATATTGATGAAAAAAAAATGTAATTTTTGGCAGACCGACAATAATATAAATATTTACATCCAGCAGCTGGAGTAAGACAAACACTGAAGTCCAGTGAGGATGTCACAGCCAATAGCATCGCTAGCTTGATGTTATGTGACGCGTGTCGTTTTGGGTTGTTGGGTTGCCAGGTAGTGAATAATTCAGCTAAATACCTGAGTCTCAAGGCAAACGTCAGTTTCCCAATCGTTCTCAAGTATGGCATGACAAAGGAGTAGGATAAATATGGGTTCTGCTTTTGATGGCTGATGTCTGCTGAATAGTCTCAAAGGGCTGAAAAGTCACACAGAGGTGACCTTTTTTCTTCTGACAGGTAAGCTAAAACCAGTGCTAGTTATGATGCTTACTAGCTCATTCATTTTCTGCTGCTAATCTGGTGGTTAGGGATGTGGGGGGCAGTCTAAAGTCTATGTCCATCCATCCATCCATCCATCCATGCTGACATGTTCACATTATAATTATGAGTGTATAATAATATCAGCCAATATATGGCTTGGAATAGACCCCACTAACTGCTCCTTACCAAGCTGACACATATGACAGGTTCATGATATGATCAACATTTGCATCTATGAATGTAACAGCACATACTAATTGTGCAGCAGTCATGTTTTACATTAATATTTTTTTACATTATCAGCTTTGATGTGTAGTTGCTCAGTCTAATAATTTGGTGTACAGTGAAAAAAGTTACAGTTGTTTATTGCTGTTATAGATTAAGATAATAATGTAAAACTTTATTGATCACCGTGGTGGAAATTGAGGTTAAAAATAGTTTAAGTTCTAATAGTAGAATAAACAAGTCTTATTTTCTTACTAACTAATGTTACTGCACAGCATTAGCCATGCGATTTCTTGAGTCCCCGAAGCAGCTGTAATTATGTATGTAGAAATTTATGTCAGATTTTTGACTATGCAAGTAATAAATCATAACATTTTTTCACCCTCTGTAAGGACTTCCTCCATCATGAGGTGAATAAGGACAGATGGGTGTTTGGATAATGTCATCATGATGCAGCAGAGAAGAGCTCCACCAAACAGTGATGGAGAGAGGGTCAACAGCTTCTGAAGCCCTCACTGATGTGATGGACCAGTGAGGGTTTAGGACAGAACATCAATATCTGACCTTTAGGTGAGTTTGATGCAAAGTTTTACATGTAAAAATTCACAAAAAGGACTAAGAATATGACTGTGTTCTCATAGATCAACATTTAAAAAACACATTCTGATGATTTCAGCAGAAGCTTCTCCTCCACCGCACCTGTGTATGAGGCCTGGACTCCATTAGAGCTCAGGACAACAACCACCAGAGGGACTGTCCAGTGAGAAAAACAGTCAGCAGCACACCAGTCTAATGTCTTATTAAAACATTTTACGCACAGGAATGTATAGAGCCAAATCCTTTATTTTGAACTTTTAAATGTGTTTGTTTAGGAGATTTTTTTTAACTGTGTTTGAAATGTTAAGGAGTGGTTTATATATATATATACTGTATATATATATATATATATATATATATATATATATATATTTAGTGAGTCACTAGTGATTGGTCAAACCAATCATATTTATGGATTATTTTGCCAAAAGTAGATGCAACAGATATTTGTTTCTTTCTTTTTTGAATAACTTCTCAAAACAATAGTCAAAATTTGGCAGCTAAAATGTCTTGGACTTTTCATTTTTGTTAAAATCACAACCTGCCTGTGCACTTGGTGTTCCAAGAATGTAGAATTAGAAAAAGTGTTGTTCCTCTTCTTTAATCAGGTCCAGTCTTGCAGCAGGAATGAATATACAACACAGCCATCCATCCATCTTCTACGGCTTTTCTGGGGGTCCAGGTTGTTGAGGCAGCAGTCTAATCAGAGAAGCCAAGACTTCCCTCTCCCCAGCCACCTCCTCCAGGTCTTCAGAGAGGACACCAAGACGTTCTCAGACCAGCTGGGAGACATAGACTCTCTAACGTGTCCTGGGTCTGCCTCAGGGTCTCCTCCCCCCTCTCACAACACACACATAAAAAGTAGTTCCATTTCTGTACCTGCTCTTTCCTTCACCTACAGTATATTGTCATTCACATTATGTAGACCAAGCAAACTCTTTGCAGCACTGCTGTAGTCCTAAAACTGTCTAGTAGTTCATATACTGTCATGTTTTAATGCTGTTAGTCTGTGATGACACTTTCTTCGAGACTGTCCTTTTTTACATCAACAAATTGTACCTGACTAGAGTAACAAAGTCAACACCGACTATGGGGACAACAAAAGCTTTGCAGAGTGTCCTAATCCTGATTTAATTCATTTCTCTATTGCTCTCCCAGATCTGCCCCATGGACCCTGCATCTGGACTGTTTATTTTTTAATTAATATTTTCCCCAAATAAATTCCTGTTTGTTATATGTTGACTTACTTGATTTGAGGTTGATTTTCTTTTACATTCTATTCATCCCCCTCCAAAAGTGGAATATTGTGGTGAATTTTATTTTTTGAAATAACTCAAATCAACTCAAAAAAAACTCAAACTCAAAAAAAAAAAAAAAAAAAATCTAAAAAGTAAAACTTTCATATTTTACAATAATCCCATATAAATTTAGCCATTTTAAGATATTTTTTTTTTTTTTAAATTTGAATGAATATGTCTGAGGTATTTGATATAGATCTGAATGGTGATGTGCTCATTTTTGGAGATGCAGTTTTGTTTTTACACAATATTATTTAAAAAAAAACCCATTATTATTCCACCATAAATTATTTCCAACTTCACTAAGGATTACTGATTACAATGTTATGCATATATTTAATATGTACAGTGTATTTTAGGTTCTTGTTTATCACTACGTTATAAAAAGGTTGAAAATACTTTAGTTTTGCAGAGGTGAGGTAAACCATTGCTTTGTGAATCTGTCACACTGAATAAACAATAGATTTCATCTTCTACAGTAACTGAAAGGGAACAAATGAATTCAGGCATCCAACATTTCACAACATGTATTTATATATTTTAAAACAATTAAAACAAAACACATTTACAAACTAAAATAAACTGGAACTGACATAACTGCTGGAGCTTAATAACACCAGCCGTTTTTTTTGCTTTTTTTTTAAGCATGTGTAGCTAAAACGGATGAACTTAACCTCTTGCATTCCGGTCAATTTCCCTGAAAACACCAAAAAATAATGTGCCCAAAGTAAATTGAAAGCATCTTCATGGAGTTGGTCTCATTTAAAAGAAAACACTTTGAATTTTTTGGCAAAACAGTCATAATCTCTCTAAGTGCTCCGGCCACTGAGTTACAGTCATCTAAACATACTGAACTTGAAGAAAATAAATTTGGCCTGGGTGTTTTTTTGGATACAAATGCTTGCAAATAACACACAGCTTCAGATCCGGGCTGGAAAATGCAACAGAAATGTAGAACCAAGTGTTATCCAGCTGAGGTCAAAATTTTGTAACAATACCACAAAAAATGAATATATTACACAGCTTTTTCCTCAGGTAGTTCCCAGGCGTTTTGGAACTGTGCCAAATTGTGCCAAATGGCACAGTTTGGAAAAACATCTGTAACTTTTGAATGATTCAATGTAGAAGCTTCATCTTGGGCTCTAATGAAAGGTGACACTCAGGGCTGTGTGAGTGTGTGGGGGGGGTTGTCCCCCCCCCCTCGCTACAGAGGACGGACATCAGCCATCGCTACATGACGGAATAGACTCGTGGCGATGTGGCAACCGCGGCGCAGTCACTGCGGCTCCCCCCCCCCCCCCGCTACAGAAGAGTAGCGGGGGGGGGGGCGTTCACGGTCCGGACACGGCGCACGAACCGTGTACCGCGGCGCACACACTTCGGACTTCGTGCGCCGCACAGTTGTAATTTACCGATCGGTCAAAAGTCATTTTGGATTACAATTTTCAGGGATAAAGAATAATTTAGCTTATAACACTTACCTCTTCACAGCAACAGTGTCCTGGCGAACTTCTCTTCCTCATTGTCAGACGAACGCGACGCTGGTCCGCTCGTGGTTCCCGGTCAAAACATAATTCCATTATTGCGGTTTTGCGCTTCCATGATTGTGGTTTTGGCGAATGATTTATGACCTTCGTCGTCAGCCTCCGTCGGTCTATGATGACCATGGAAGAGAATCCTAAACGTCTATTCTGCTGGAATAAGTGCAAGTCGCACTTGTGGATGGTCTCCGTGCTGCTGGGTCTGTAGCAGGTTCTTCCTGCGGGTCCTTTTTTTCATCTGCTGCAGCAGTCAGTCTCTCTTCACCCATCCATCCATCCATCCATCCATCCATCCATCTTCTACCGCTTTTCCGGAGGTCCGGGTCGCGGAGGCAGCAGTTCAAGCAGAGAAGCCCAGACTTCCCTCTCCCCAGCCACCTGCTCCAGCTCTTCAGAGGGGATACCAAGGCGTTCCCAGACCAGCTGGGAGACATAGTCTCTCCACCGAGTCCTGGGTCTGCCCCGGGGTCTCCTCCCAGTGGGACATGCCTGAAACACCTCAAGTGGGAGGCGTCCAGGAGGCATCCTAATCAGATGCCCATACCACCTCAACTGACTCCTTTCAATGTGGAGGAGCAGCGGTTCTACTCTCAGCCTCTCCCGGATGACTGAGTTCCTCACCCTATCTCTGAGGGTGAGTCCAGCAATCCAGGAGCTATGTTGTCCGGGGCAATTTGCCTCTGATAGGGTCTCCCAAGACAAACTGGTCCTGGGTGAAGGGCCAGACTAAGAACGATCCAACAGACTCTCATGATAAATTGTATATCAAGGATTCAGTGTACCCCGCCCGGTATGGGGTTACCGGGGCCCCACCCTGGAGCCAGGCCTGGGGGAGGGGCTCGAAGGCTAGCGTCTGGTGGCCGGGTTAACACCCATGGGACCCAGCCGGGCTCAGCCCAAAGGAGTTACATGGGTCCGCCCTCCAGTGGGCTCACCACCTGCAGGAGGGATCATGGGGGTCCGGTGCTATGTGGATTAGGTGGCGGTCAAAGGCGGAGACCTTGGCGGACTGATCTCTTCACCCAGCCTTACACAAAACAGCTCGCAAACTTTTGTGCTTCAATTGGCTCGCTGCTTTCACAGCGTTGGTAGGCGGGTCCTTCTTGCTAGGTTTTCAGTCATTGGTTCTTCAAGGTTTCAGAAACCCAATTCAAGGCTCTTATTAGTCGAATGAGAGGTCAATCAGATGAACTAATCTGTTCGCGGCTGTGTCTGTAGTGGAAGAACAAATGCAGCTTTTTTTTTTTTCAGTGCGCGCTTGGACGCAGCGCCCTCGTGCATCCTAGAGCGCACGAGGGCGCACGAGAGCGCCCTCGTGCCCTCTAGGACGCAGAGACATGCCCGTCCGCGGTACACCGGAGTGCAAGAGGTTAAACAGACCATAAAAGTGTGATTCAGCATATTTACAAAAACCACAGAACAACTAACAGCAGTCAAAGTCCTTACAATCCGATCTAAAGTGTTGTCATAATTACGCTGTCAAAACTAGAGAGCTATCCGGTTTGATCACAGCTGTGCTGCATTAGCATTACTGTCAATAACACTATACCATACAGTTATTTAAAAAAGGTTTACCGGAGATGTGCATCAGAGAGGATTATGTTAAATAAACGATTCTATACCACAAGAGTCCTCGCTTGACACGCTGTCTGGCTCATAATAACCAAAAGTCTGAGATGTTAGCAGTCTGCAGCGTTAGCCTCCAAGAAGTGCTGTTTATCTCTACCTGGCAACCAGTACAAGATTTTAGTGAGTCAACAGTGCGTGCGACACCTACTGGCCAGGAGGTCGGAATCTTTTATATTGCACCTTTAAGAGGAAGTTAACTTTATTGTCATTCAATCCATACAGTCAATCATGTACAGCAGAACAAAATTACATTTCTCCTATCTACAATGTTAATCACATCTAGAATCAGAGGGGTCACTGCCATGCAGGGCACCACCACAAATAACTTCTCCTTCCCCCGTTCTATTACGCTGAACACCAAGCTAGAAGTTGGGAAGTACCATTTTTATATGGTCTTTGGTATGACCCAGCCGGGACTTAACCCTTTGAGTATGAGAATTTGCGTGCCCTGACTAGCAGAGCGCGGCACTGTGCCTGCCTTCTCACTCTGACTTTGTCAAAAGTAAGTGAGAAATTTCTGGTTTTTTTTTTTAATGTACTGATTCCTTGTTCATATACTTTGAAGATAAGATGATGAGGTACCTCTGTACAAAAAATGGTGTCAAAAGACTGAACCATTTTTTGTGTAAATACGTCCAAAGTCCAGTTTTGACTGAGTTATGGAATTCAAACAGGTGCAGCGACATTATGCAAATTAGATGCGTAAATTTATTCCTATCTGAAACTTTGGTTCATATTTTACATCTTCCTAATTGACAGTAAGCCATTATCTCTTACCACTTTCAAGTTATAGCCTTGGAAATCTGAACTATTTTATTGACAAAAAATATTTACCTCTCTTAACCATTAGGGGGTATGGCACAGTTCTACACCATACACACTCAGAGGGTTAAACCCCCAACCTCCCAGTTGTGGGGTGGATGCTCCATCAACTAGGCCACCACTCTGGTGGTGAGTCACTGCATTGTTGCATTGCTGTATTGTTTTTTGTGCTAGCTTGTTTAATGCGCTATTTACTTCTGCCGTTGCAATTTTATCTCACATCACTACACTTCACTGTGTCGCAGCAAAAATATTGCGTAGGGCCCACGGGCAGGCTGTAGGAATGTCATACTTACAGGACTAGCATATGGATTATGCTTTTTCCGAGTCAACAGATGAACAGACATGGTCATTTTTCACCCTCAGCGCCACACAAAGCATGTTCATGTTTTTTTCTGTGACAGTGGAAAGGGCAGTTGCAATGGACTCTGAGCATGATTTAAGAGTTACAATAGATTGACCTCAGTGTTATCTGACAAAGTGACAGGCAGGCTTCAGATTTATTTCTGCTTTCTGTAGTTGTGCTGGGACACTGACACAGTGATGCATACTTCCTCTCACAATTGCATAAGTGTGCTGTTAAAATCACTTCTGACTGGAAGTGAGGTCAACAACTGCCGTCCAGTGCAGATTCAGAGACTGAATCCCAGATGGATTTTTTAAACTGCAGGCACAACCCAACTATTGAAGGATTTTTCCAGGCTTAAGTATTTTAGTGCCTCAACATAGCAAAATGTTTGGTTTTCATTAATGATGTTAAGAGCTTGATGTTTCTTCTTTTTAGCTAACCCCTCCACCCAAAATGTAATGCACAGTTATGATACACAAAACTGCGCTGAACTTGAACAAACAGTCTTGTATTTGTAGATTTATACCCTACGGCATCTCTCACAGATACCACTGCTCACAGCTTGGCCTGGTTTGATTCCTGCAGTTTCCTCATAGAAACATGTCAGCAATCACTTTTCAGCTCGTTTAAGCCGATGCAGCTGCAGAGACCCACAGCCTGAGACCAGGGTCTCTGTGCAGTCCTGCGGGGGACAGCAAAGGAGGCTCTTGCCTTTAAAAACACCCACTGATCTGACAGGCCTCAAATGCAGCATGGTGCATAAATCCAGTTGGATTTCAAAGACAAAGGTTTGGTCGGAGCTTCCCCTTTGTGTGTATGTGTGTGAAGTTGTAAGGTTAGAGGGAACTTTCTGGACCAATGATCTGTATCCTACCAACTTTTTAGGGTGGATTTTTCCCCAATATGGTAATTTAGGAAAATATTCCTTTACTTTAATGACTGAAAAATTGTTTTTTTAGGTTTTAAGCCTCAGAAATGTGTCACGTGATTGTTGAAAAAGAACATCACAACACTCATTTCTCTTAAACACACACACACACACACACACACACACACACACACACACACACACACACACACACACACACACACACAGAGCGAGAAAAAGTACAGTAAATCATTGAGGAATATGGTGCTCATGTTTTAATCATTATATCAAAAACAGTAATTAACTTTTTATATGTTACAGATAGAAAAATCATGTTGGATGGAGGGAATTTCAGATTCTCCAGAAAATTGCTGCTCTTAATCGATCAATAAGGTGAATCAACTAATGATTAATGAATTAATTGATAACTTGCATCCCTAACTAGTACCTATTGTGAGATATATATTTTAATATGAAAGTATAAGATGGACATGCACCCCCCGTGATGCCTCCGCCCCCCCATATAAGGCCGGGTCGGCCATCTTAGTTTCTTTTGTCTTGCCTGGACCTTGGCAGGTGTTCTGTCTGTGGCTGTCAGTATCAGTGAGCTCAGTAAAGCTGTGTTCCAAGTCACCTTGCCTCTTCTGTGAACCAGGGGTAATATTAGACATAACACTGGTGACGTTGGATTAAACCATGGAGGCGTGCATTGCTCCTATCCACCTTTTTTTCAAGGTGTCTGGGGACCTGCCAGTACCATGGCCTAGGTGGTTCAAAGCCTTCATGAACTACGTTGCTGCGCTGGGTCTTGGGGAACTCAATAAGCTAAGAGCCTGGGCGCTTCTGGTTCACAATTTGGGCATAGAGGGCCAGTGAATCCTGTGAACGCTTGATGCTTCGGACACCTACGAAGAGATAGCAGAGCTGCTAGCTAGCCATTTCCACACCCCGAATAATGTGATGGTCCGGAGGATCCGTTTTCGGCAGCGACATCAACGGGTAGGTGAACCTGTTTGGCAGTTTGTTGCCAATTTGAGGCAGCTAGCTAGCAAGTGCCATTTCGGAGCACTGGAAGAGGAAATGATTTGTGACCAGCTGGCAGAGCATACTTGTAGTGCCTAGCTTGCACTAGGCGCCATTAGTAGCCTAGTGCAAGCTAGGCTACTAATGGCGCCAAGTGAACTCACGTTAGCCAGAGCCATCAAGCTAGTTCTCCAAATGGAAGCTGTGGACAAACTAGCTCAAGAGCTAACTGGGTGTCAGTCACAACAGCCACCGAAGCCTCTTGCCTTACAGATAGAAAGACCATACTGTACGGAGGGAATTTCAGATTCTCCAGAAAATTGCTGCTTTTAATAGATCAATAAGGTGAATCAACTAATGATTAATGAATTAATTGATAACTTGCATCCCTAACTAGTACCTATTGTGAGATATATATTTTAATATGAAAGTGTAAGATGGACATGCACCCCCTGTGATGTCTCCGCCCCGCCCTATATAAGGCCGGGTCGGCCATCTTACTATCTCTTGCCTCACCTGGACCTTGGCAGGCGCTCTGTCTGTGGCTGTCAGTATCAGTGAGTTCAATAAAGCTGTGTTCCATGTCACCTCACCTCTTCTGTGAACCAGGGGTAATATCAGACAGAACACCTATAGCTATTAATGTATCTCAGCAATGTGAACACCATCACCTACAAATCAATCACAAGAGATAAAATCAGAGTCCTCAGTGACTAATCCAAAAGGCCCATAACTGCCCACAATACTTGCAGTACAATTAATAATGATAATAATAATAAAATATCCTTCTAAGCTACATTAAAACGAAGACAAAGAAAAAGAAAAAAAATCACAATATTCAATACACTGAGCTGCACCAGCACACAAAAGAAGACACCACTCAATACAGTATAATAAAGGCCAACAATCAAACAGTTTCCAAATATTTCATTCATTCTTGAAAACAAATTTACCTTAGTTGGCTCAGGCTTGATGGAAGCTAGGAGCTAGCCAGCTAAAAAGAGCAATAATGACATAAGAGGGAGGGTGGAGTTAAACGCTGCTCTTAAGAAATAAAGAGACATGCACTAAAATGAGCCATTCTGAGTAAGGCTGCAAAGGATGATTCACAATTATGTTGCAATAATTAAACATTTAAAGGTAATTTGACAAAAATATATCACAAAAAATCATTAAGACCTATGGGAGCTGTCAAAATGTGGGAACAGGGCAGTGAATGGGACCTTTAAATGGCTGTCTTGGGGGAAAAAAACAAATATATATATATATTTTTTTTAAATTATCTTGTGACACCACATGGCAGCTCACCCCAGCATGAAAATATTGGTTAAAAATCATTTAAAATCACTTAAAGGGCATCTGCAGCAGGAACTTCCTTCTGGACACAGTAAGAGCTGATAAAAACCAGGAGGAGGAACAGCACCACCTCCTGCAGCACCGGGGCACAAACATGGAGCAGCTCTGTCCAGCCCAGTCAGCAGCAGCGTTGTCACCCACTTGTGTGGGAGGCCAACGAGATGTTTTCTTTCAGTGGTTTCACACACTCATCTGTTCTCTCTCTGCGCTCCCTTTTAAACCTCACTGCCTCCACTCACTCACAGCACTGTCATCTCTCTTCTTTTATGCACTCTGATCTTAGGAAGAGGACAGATTGTTAAATTTTTGGCAATCAATCAATCAATCAATCCAGTGTTTATAGTGTTTTATAAAATGACACATTGTAGCCTATTATGGTATATGTAATGACAATTTAGTGTTGTAATGTGTTTATACTAAGTGTGAAACGTGTCATTACATATAAAATCAAGGAAAAGACGCAAGCACACACATTTGCTCCGGACAACACAAATACACATGAATTAGCACGAGCTGAATTTTGTTCAATTCAGGCCAGAAATTCACTTGACGCTTTGTTGCAGTAGTCAATCAGCAGCTAGATTTTGTAGTTACTGGAAGAATAAATTAGTTTGAAAATGAGCCTGCCACTTACTGAAGACAGATGCATATATACAGTGGTGTGAAAAAGTGTTTGCCCCCTTCCCGATTTCTCATTTTTTTGTATGTTTTGTTATGTCCGTAACTCATATGATAATAACTAGGCTGGAGGTGAAGCAAACGTAGGTTTATTATCAATAACACAATAAACTTACAGCACTCCGTGTAGGCCAACTGGTCAGTGGCGAAGAGACCTGGCCTCTTCCCGCCGTGCCCTTTATACCCCAGGTGATGTCACCACCGGAAAGGCAGGCCATCACCCTAACTATACCCCGGTTGCCCCGGCTGCCATATTACCACTTAACATGTTTGTCACACTTAAATGTTTCAGATCATCAAACAAACTTAAATATTAGACAAAGATAACGCAAGGAAACACAAAATGCAGTTTTTAAATGAAGGTGTTTATTATTAAGGGGAAAAAAATCCAAACCTACATGGCTGTGTGTGAAAAAGTGATTGCCCCCTAAACCTAATAACTGGTTGGGCCACCCTTAGCAGTAACAACTGCAATCAAGTGTTTGCAATAACTGGCAATAAGTCTTTTACAGCGCTGTGGAGGAATTTTGGCCCACTCACCTTTGCAGAATTGTTGTAATTCAGCCACACTGGAGGGTTTTCCAGCATGAACCACCTTTTTAAGGTCATGCCACAGCATCTCAATCAGATTCAGGTCAGGACTTTGACTAGGTCACTCCAAAATATTCATTTTGTTTTTCTTAAGCCATTCAGAGGTGGACTTGCTGCTGTGTTTTGGATCATCGTCCTGCTGCAGAACCCAAGTGCGCTTCAGCTTGAGGTCATGAACAGATGGCTGGACATTCTCCTTCAGGATTTTTTGGTAGACGATTTGGTAGGCGATCATCAGTAGCACGGGGGCCCCCCAGGGAACGGTGCTGGCTCCCTTCCTGTTCACTCTTTATACTGCGGACTTCTCACACAACACAACACACTGCCATCTACAGAAGTTCTCTGATGACTCTGCGATCGTTGGCCTCATCTCCAATGGAGATGAAGCTGAGTACAGAGGGCTTATCCAGGACTTCGTGGACTGGTGCCATCGGAACTGCCTCCAGATCAACGCGAGGAAAACTAAGGAGCTGGTGGTGGACTGCCGCAGGCATGGGCAGCCCCTCACAGTACCAGTAAATATACAGGGAACAGACATCGAGATGGTGACATCCTATAAGTACCTGGGTATTCATCTGAACAATAAACTAGACTGGTCACACAATACTGATGCACTCTACAAGAAGGGACAGCGCAGGCTGTTCCTGCTGAGGAGACTCAGGTCTTTTGGTGTACAAGGGGCGCTGCTGAAGTCATTCTATGACACGGTGGTGGCATCAGCCATCACTTTTGGAGTGGTCTGCTGGGGCAGTGGCATTACTGCAGCCGATAGGAAGAGACTGAACAAACTGATTAAGAAAGCTAGCTCTGTCCTGGGGCAGCGCCTTGATCCGATGGAGGAGATAGGAGAGAGAAGGACGGTGGCTAAACTGTCATCTCTGCTGGAGTCCGAGTTCCACCCTATGCAGGACATACTGAATGCACTGAGGAGCTCATTTAGCAGCAGACTACATCATCCCAGGTGCACAACCGAGAGGTTTCGTAGGTCCTTCCTACCAACGGCTGTCAGACTGTACAACCTAAGCAGGGCTGCTCGCAGAGATAGCAAAAAGACGTAACAAACTAATAGTTTTTTGAATGCAAAAGATGCAATAGACTTACACAATGGTCCTCTCCGGCATACAACTAGGAACATACCGGTCGCTATGGAGGGTGAGAATATGTATGGGCACATAATCATACCATGTAGGATAACTAAGTAGACGGTTATGCTGTTTCATTCCATCTAGCAACAATGCTCTGCACTGTGTGTGTTTATATATTTGCATATTTATTCCATCTAGCTACAATGCTCCGTACTGTGGGTGTTTATATATTTATATATCTACATATTATTCCATCTAGCTACATTGCTCCGCACTGTGTGTGTTTATATACTTGCATATTTATTCCACCTAGCTGCAATGCTCCGTACTGTGGGTGTTTATATATTTACATATTTATTCCATCTAGCTACAATGCTCTGCACTGTGTGTTCATATATTCATATATTTATTCCATCCAGCTACAATGCTCTGCACTGTGTGTCTGTGTGTGTGTGTATATATATATATTTTATAGTAATACGTACATATGTTTATTAGCTGCTCTTGCTTGCTTGTTTTTTTTCTTGCCTTCTGATTGTTGCTCTGAGTGTTGCTATCCCTGTGCTGTTGCAATCCTGGAATTTCCCCGTTGTGGGACTAATAAAGGCTTATCTTATCTTATCTTATCTTAGACAGCAGAATTCATGGTTCCATTTACCACAGCAAGTCTTCCAGGTACTGAAGCAGCAAAACAGCCCCAGACCATCACACTACCACCACCATATTTTACTGTTGGTATGATGTTCCTTTTCTGAAATGCTGTGTTACTTTTACACCAGATGTAATGGGACACACACCTTCCAAAAAGTTCAACTTTTGTCTCGTCAGTCCACAGACTATTTTTCCAAAAGTCTTGGGGATCATCAAGTTGTTTTCTGGCAAGACTGAGATGAGCCTTTATGTTCTTTTTGCTCAGCAGTGGTTTTCATCTTGGAACTCTGCCATACAGGTCATTTTGGCCCAGTCTCTTTCTTATGGTGGAGTCATGAACACTGACCTTAACTGAGGCAAGTGAGGCCTGCAGTTCTTTGGATGTTGTTGTGGGGTCTTTTGTGACCTCTTGGATGAGTTGTCGCTGCGCTCTTGGAGGAATTTTGGTCGGCCAGCCACTCCTGGGAAGGTTCACCATTGTTCCATGTTTTCACCATTTGTGGATAATGGCTCTCACTGTGGTTGGCTGCAGTCCTAAAGATTTAGAAATGGCTTTATAACCTTTTCTGGACTGATAGATCTCAATTACTTTGTTTCTCATTTGTTTCTGAATTTCTTTGGATCACAGCATGATGTTTAGCTTTTGAGGATCTTTAGGTCTACTTCACTTTGTCAGACAGGTCCTATTTAAGTGATTTCTTGATTGAGAACAGGTGTGGCAGTAATCAGGCCTGGGTGTGGCTGGAGAAATTGAACTCAGCTTTCCAAAGATGTGATAAACCATAGTTAATTGATGTTTTAACCTGTTGCACTTTGGTGTACCGCGGGCGGACACGTCTCTGCATTCTAGGGCGCACGAGGGTGTCCTAGGAGGCACTGAAAAAAAAAAAGCTGCATTTCCGTTCTTCCACTACAGACACTGCCGCGAACAGAAAGCCAAAGGAGTGCTTTGATTGGTTTAGATGTGATTAACCTCTCATTCGACTAATAAGAGCCTTGAATTTGGTTTCTGAAACCTTGAAGAACCAATGACTGAAAACCTAGCAAGAAGGACCCGCCTACCAACGACTGCGAATACAGCGAGCCAATTGAAGCACAGTAGTTCGAAAGTGTGCCACCCTTGCAAAATCTGTTTTGTTTTTAGCCGCTGGGTGACACACACGCATTCGCCAGTCTTTTTGTCTTACTACTGTTCTTTTTTGTTTTGAAAAATCGTTCGCCAAAACCGCAATCATGGAAGCGCAAAACTGCAATAATGGAATTATGATGTTGAATTATGATGTATGATGAGGAAGAGAAGTTCGCCAGCGACACTGCTGTTGTGGACAGGTAAGTGTTATAAGCTCAATTCTTTTTCTCTGAAAATTGTAATCCAAAATGACTTTTGACTGATCGGTAAATTACAACTGTGCGTAATAGACCACGGCGCACGAACTGGACTCCGTGCGCCGCGTCCAGACCGTGAAGGCCCCCCCCCCCCGCTACTCTTCTGTAGCGGATTGCAGATATTATTGCAGATATTTTAGTACAACTGTGCGTAGTAGACCGCGGCGCACCATGACCACGGCGCACCGGGCGATGTCCGTCCTCTGTAGCGGGGGGTGGGTGGGTGGGTGGGACTTGTTATCTTCTACATTACAGATATTTTAGTATAATTTTTAGTGCACTGTAGGTTATTTTTTCTTGTAAAAAAAGCCACACATTTTTTACGTGGCATGCTTCTTTTTGTGTGGGGGCTTGTTTGTTCATTCATTCATTCATGAATGAATAAACACCTCCCCCCCCACACACACACAGCCCTGAGTGTCACCTTTCATTAGAGCCCAACATCAAGCTTCTATATTGAATCATTCAAAAGTTACAGACGTTTTTCCAAACTGTGCCATTTGGCACAATTTGGCACAGTTCAAAAACGCCTGGGAACAACCTTTGAAGAAAGCTGTGTAATATATTCATTTTTTGTGGTATTGTTACAAAATTTTGACCTCAGCTGGATAACACTTGGTTCTACATTTCTGTTGCATTTTCCAGCCCGGATCTGACAGCTGTGTGTTATTTGCAAGCATTTGCATCCAAAAAAACACCCAGGCGAAATTTATTTTCTTCAAGTTCAGTATGTTTAGATGACTGTTACTCAGTGGCCAGAGCACTTAGAGAGATTATGACTGTTTTGCCAAAAAATTCAAAGTGTTTTCTTTTAAATGAGACCAACCCCATGAAGATTCTCCAAAGGATTGAAGAACAGCTTTTGATTTACGTTGGGTACGTTATTTTTTGGCGTTTTTAGGGAAATTGACCAGAGTGCAAGGGGTTAAATAACATTTAAAAAGTGAGTTTGTAAACATTTAAGAGTTTGTAAACTTGGTCACTTTTGCACGTACTGGTTATCTTGTCTGTTTTTGTTTGTTGTATTAGCTTCGCTTTAAATTTTTTTTTTATCTCTTTTTATCTCTATTACTGATATTAACTTTTTACTTAGTGTTAGCTCAGTAAATACAACAGCCCGTATTGGCTCACAGGTGAATCAGACCCCGATCAGGGGTTGTTCACCGGGTTAGGCTAATCTATTTGTTTTAGTTAGCTACCTAGCCACCCCTGGCCTGGAAAGCTATGGCTCCATCCCCGACCTGTGTCAGCTGTGTTTCCCTCTCTAAGAAGGTTTCTGAGTTGGAACTGAGACTCTCTAACCTCTATAAGATTTGGGAGGCTGAAAATCATCTGGATACTATCATTTTTGGATGGACATTGGCGCCAGCGACAGACTCACAGATAGCAGAGACGGCTACTTACCTGGGTGAAATTAGCATATTGCCATCCACCTCCATCCCTGCTCCGGTCACCTCAGCTGTCCAGGACTCCAGTACTAAACACTGGCTTCAGCTTGGAGCTAAACCCAAAGCCCCGGGTGGTTCTTCACAGCCTCAATGCGCACCCTGAACCATGGTTGGGCCCAATAGCAAACGTCGGGGATTGACCAGACATGGCCATGCCTCCTCCCTTCCCCCTTTGCTGTAAAACAGATTCGACATCCTTTCCCTGGAAGATTTCACCCACCTGGACGTTGATCTTCCTCCCATGGCCGCCCCTCCTCCTTCAGCAGCGGACCAAACCCTCAAGCCCCAGATCAAAGCTACCTTAGGTGTGCCAAACTTTACACCAGCTCCAAAAAGAAGAGAGCGCAACCCCACACATCACCCCCGCACTGGCACCTCGCCACTGCAGCAACAACAACGGCAAAATTATCCACCATTTCAGAAGCCACCGACAATGTCCCCCCAGACAACACCGGTAATTGGTGATTCAATAATGAGGGACGTCAGACGCAGGTACTGTGTTACGAAATTTTTTCCTGGGGCTAAAGTGTCAGACATTGAGGCTCTTACCCCTGACCTATTAAATGAATACCCCCACACTAAAACTGTTATTGTACATATTGGATGCAACAACATCCCAGATGAAGCGTCTGAGATCTTAAAGAGAGACTTCAGGAACCTTCTGTCCACTCTTACGAACTGTGGCAGACATGTGTTTATTTCTTGGCCACGTGCTCCTTTTAGAAGAGGTTGCAATTATTTTAGCAGAACTCTTAGCCTTAATACCTGGTTGTGTTCAGCATGCCCTACTTTTAACATTGGTTTTATAGACAATTTCAACCTGTTCTGGAACCGCCTATCATTTATGAGCCCAGATGGCATCCATACAAATAGACTCGGTGCACGTGTTCTAAGGGACAATCTGTTTTATTCCATTCAGCATTTTTTAGTACAGAGACTGAAAGCTGGTGTGTTAATTCACCCCAAAGTACCTGGGTCTGCCAACCAGCCCTTCTTTGCTTCCACTTTACATATTAATCCTATTAATCCAAATAATTCTCGCTGTTTAGATCAGTCTTCATTTCATAACTCCATAGAGATTGTGTCTATCTCCCGTTACCCAAAACATTATAACCCAAGACAAATACAATATGCCTTGATAAAGATTAAAACCACGAATTTACCACAGTTAAATAAAATAATTAAAAACGGACTGCTGAATAGAAGATCTCTGTCAAATAAAGCAACCTTAATTAATGATATGATCACGGATTACAATACAAATATACTCTGTCTCACAGAAACATGGCTACGCCCAGATGATTTTGTTAGTATCAATGAGCCCCCCCCCAGCTATGGTAATATTCATATTCCTAGAAACGCTGGCTGAGGTGGTGGTGTCGGGGTAATATATGAATCAATGAACCCTCAGCCTAAGCTAAACTCAAATTGTAACTCTTGTATGCTTAATTTTTAGCTTAGCACATCCATCCTGAGGTCAGAGCAGCCTATTTTATTTACCACAGTATATCGTCCCCCCAGTGCTTCTTTTGCTGAATTTATGTCTGAATTCTCTGAGTTCTTAACAACCTTTGTTCTCAGGTCAGACAATATTATCATAGCTGGTGATTTTAATATTCATATAGATGTTGATAATGATAGTCATAGTGTAGCATTTCTCTCCCTCTTAAATTCAACTGGTTTTTCTCAGTGTGTTAGTAAACCAACTCATCATCATAATCACATCCTTGACCTGGTCTTGGCCTATGGTGTAGAAATTGATGAGCTGCTTGTCATCCCTCAAAATCCTACACTGACTGACCACTATTTGATAACGTTCAAATTTGTGCTATCCGATTTCACAGCATCAAGCAGAAATATAGTTACCAGATACTTATCTGATAGTGCTGTGGCTCGCTCTAAAGAATTAATCCCTTCAGCACTTACTCCATTACTGTGTCTCAATATAGCAGACAGCACTGACTACTTGAATCCATTAGAATTAGACCTTTAAATTGGTAGTACTGCAGCCTCACTGCAGTCAACACTTGACTCCGTAGCCCCTCTTAAAAATAGGAGACTAGCTCCATGGTACAACTCCCACACTCGTGAGTTAAAACAGAAAGTTAGATCCTGTGAAAGGCTTTGGCGTGCAATGTAAGGCTGGCGTGGAATGCCAGCCTTACCACCTATAAGAAATCTCTCTGTAGTGCTAGGCAACAGTACTATTCATCCTTGATACAAGAAAATAAAAACAACCACAGATTTCTCTTTAACACTGTGGCTCAGCTAACCAAGAGCCAAAATGCCATAGATCCCTACATCCCTCCAACTCTTACTGCTGACGACTTTTTGAATTTTTTTTAATGATAAAATTGTCAGTATTAGAAATAATATTCCAAAAAATAGCCCCCCTAAAAATACCAAGCCTCTACCTAACACTGCTGTGCCCAGGGGCTCAGAACTCCACTTTTCTAAATTTTCTCGTATTAATCATTCTGATCTAGCCCTAATAGTGTCAGCCTCTAAACCAACTACCTGTCTTTTAGACCCAATCCCCGCTAGACTAGTGAAGGAATTGCTATCTCTGATTAGTCCATCTCTTTTAAACATAATTAATATGTCCCTATTGGTAGGACATGTACCACAGTCATTTAAAGTGGCAGTAATTAAACCTCTACTTAAAAACCTTCGCTTGATTCTGGGATTTTGGCCAATTATAGACCAATATCTAACCTCCCCTACTTTTTCAAGATCCTCGAAAAAGTAGCCGCCAATCAACTATGCACCTTTTTAGAAAAAAATTCTATATTTGAGAAATTTCAGTTGGGTTTTACGAAACATCACAGCACAGAGACAGCCTTGGTGAAAGTTACTGATCATATCCTTATGGCATTTGACAAAGAACTTGTCTCTGACCTTGTTTTATTGGACCTCAGTGCTGCCTTTGATACCACTGACCACCATACACACGTGGACAAAATTGTTGGCACCTCTCTGTTAATGAAAGAAAAACCCACAATGGTCACAGAAATAACTTGAATCTGACAAAAGTGGTAATAAATAAAAATTCTATGAAAATTAACCAGTGAAATTCAGACAATGCTTTTGAATTGTGGTTCAACAGAATTACTTTAAAAAACAAACTCATGAAACAGGCCTGGACAAAAATGATGGTACCCCTAGAAAAGATTGAAAATAATGTGACCACAGGGACATATTCAACCAAGATGTGTCCTCTAATTAACATCACAGGTGTCTACAAACTTGTAATCAGTCAGCCTATTTAAAGGGTGACAAGTAGTCACTGTGCTGTTTTGTGACATGATGTATACCACACCAAACATGGACCAGAGGAAGCAAAGGAGAGAGTTGTCTCAGGAGATTAGAAAGAAAATTATAGATAAGCATGTTAAAGGTAAAGGCTGTAAGACCATCTCCAAGCAGCTTGATGTTCTTGTGACTACAGTTGCACATATTATTCAGAAATTTAAGATCCACGGGACTGTAGCCAACCTCCCTGGACGTGGCCGCAGGAGGAAACTTGATGAAAAATGGAAGAGACGGATAATACGAATGGTAACAAAAGAGCCCAGAACAACCTGTAAACACATTCATGGTGAACTTTAAGTTCAAGGTAAATCAGTGTCAGATCACACCATCCGTCGATGTTTGAGCCAAAGTGGGCTTCATGGGAGGACAACACTGTTGAAAACAAATCATAAAAAAGCCAGACTGGAATTTGCCAAACTGTATGTTGACAAGCCACAAAGCTTCTGGGAGAATGTCCTATGGACAGACGAGACAAAACTGCAACTTTTTGGCAAGGCACATCAGCACTATGTTCACAGACGCAAAAATGAAGCATACCAAGAAAAGACCACTGTCCCTACTGTGAAACATGGAGGAGGTTCTGTTATGTTCTTGGGATGCTAAGAGCTAAGAGCGAAACATTGGACTATTCTAAAGTGGCCTTCTATGAGCCCTGATCTAAAGCCTATTGAACATCTGTGGAAGGAGCTGAAACATGCCATCTGGAGAAGACACCCTTCAAACCTGAGACAACTGGAGCAGTTTGCTCATGAGGAGTGGGCCAAAATACCTGCTGAGAGGTGCAGAGGTCTCATTGACATTTACAGAAATCGTTTGATTGCAGTGATTGCCTCAAAAGGGTGTGCAACAAAATATTAAGTTGAGGGTACCATCATTTTTGCCCAGGCCTGTTTCATGAGTTTGTTTTATAAAATAATTCTGTTGAACCACAATTCAAAAGCATTGTCTGATTTTCATTGGTTAATTTTCATAGACTTTTTATTTATTACCACTTTTGTCAGATTCAAGTTATTTCTGTGACCATTGTGGGTTTTTCTTTCATTAACAGAGGGGTACCAACAATTTTGTCCATGATTATCCTGCTAGAGAGACTTGAACAGCAATTTGGCTTGAATGGAACAATGCTAAGATGGTTCCAGTCTTATCTATCAGATCGTTCCCAGTTTGTTCATGTCCATAACAAGTCCTCTACTCAGACCACGATTAGCTATGGAGTTCCACAGGGATCAGTACTTAGACCAGTATTGTTTACATTATACATGCTGCCTTTGGGAGACATTATGAGGAAGCATTCTATTCATTTTCATTGCTACGCTGACGACACTCAATTGTATTTATCCATCAATCCAGATGATCCCAGCCAGTTGGGTTTAATCCAGGAATGCTTTAAACTGCCCTAGGTGCCATGTGGCGCCTGGGGCAATGCAAGGGAACTCAACCCCCCCCCCCCCCCGTAGTCAACAGTGGTAAAAAAATTTGTCAATAAAATAGTTCAGATTTCCAAGGCTATGATTTAAAAGTTACAAGAGATAATGGCTTACTGTCAATTAGAAAGATGTAGAATATGAGCCAAAGTTTCAGACAGGAATAAATTTACGCATCTAATTTGCATAATGTCACAGCAGCTATATAAATTGCATAACTCAGTCAAAAAGTGGACTTTGGACACATTTATATCAAGAATGGTCCGTTTGTTTTTTTTCCTATGCCGATTTGTCTACAGGGGTATGTTTTTATCTAATCTTCAAAGTACATGAACCAGAAAATCAATAAAATGTCAAAAAAACATATTTCTCTCTTACCTGTTACCGGGAGGGGGGCTCGCCCGCCCACGTGACCGGTCTGTTTTCATCCATCGTAGCCGATGTTTCTGTGTTTGCTCAACCATTTACACCGTGTAACACATCTACAAACTCTTTTGATTACCCCACGTGAATTTTGTTTGCATTACGTGGCTATTTTTTCTGTTTGGTGTATTTTTCCTGTGGGAATCCATGCCGCCCGTCGGCACCGCCATCTTGTTACGGGGAGCTCAGTTTTTTGTTACATTGACCTCGATGTAACACGTTTACTTAGTAATTTACACCCGTGTACCACATCTACAAACTCTTATGATTATCCCACGAGAATCTCATTTGTATTACGCGGCTATTTTTCCCGTTTCATGCAGTTTCTGTCATCATCTGCCGCGATGACCGATCGTGAAGGCATACACATTGGTGTGTGAGCTCAAAGCGGAAAAAGGAAGAATAATAATGAGGATTTCTCCTTCTTTGCTATATTCCATGTCAGCCATGATTTCTTCGGCACGTGTCTGCCACCTTCTAAACTGTCAGATCATTAGAGATTAGTACAAATTCTCAGTATAGTTGGGGGACGTCAATAAGATGACACCTGCAGTTGCTGCGCTGTGCCACTGGGGGCGCGTGACCCGTCCATTTAATCTCGGCAGTTAAAGGGTTAAGGATATCAAAACCTGGATGAACTACAACTTTCTATTGCTGAATACAGATAAAACTGAAGTCATTGTTCTTGGCCCCAAACATGCTAGAAGTACTCTTTTTAGCAAGATAACAATACTAGATGGCATTGCACTGGCTTCTACGTCTTCTGTTAGGAATCTTGGAGTTGTCTTCGACCACGATGTGTCTTTCAACTCTCATATACAGCAAACCATTAAGACCACCTTCCTCCATATGCGTAATATTTCTAAAATTAGGTCCATCCTGTCTCATAAAGATGCAGAGAAACTTGTCCACGCCTTTACCACCTCTAGACTTGACTATTGTAACTCACTTTATCAGGTTGCCCAAATAAGTCCATAAAGTTTCTTCAACTCATTCAGAATGCAGTTGCACGTACAGTATTCTTATGAGAACAGGGAGATGAGATCACATTACTCCAGTCTTACCTTCTTTACATTGGCTCCCAATAAAATATAGAATTGAATTCAAGATATTGCTCTTAACCTATAAAGCTCTTAATGGTATGGCTCCTTCTTACCTGCAAGAACTCTTAGTTCCCTATCATCCAACCAGAGCTCTGCGCTCCCAAAAATCCAAACTACTAGTGGTCCCCAAGGTATCTAGAAGTAGATTGGGAGGTAGAGCTTTCAGCTATCAAGCTCCCTTCCTGTGAAACCATCTTCCCGGTTCAGTTCAGGAGGCAGACACACTCTCTTTATTCAAGAGCAAGTTGAAATCTTTTCTCTTTGATAAGGCCTTTAGTTAGAAATGCTGCCCCTGCCAGGCCTTTGCTCGCATGTGCAGCCTGGCCAGGCTTGGTACTGGACTGTTTGGCTTTGAATGTTGTATTTGTATGTTTGTTATGAATGTAGCTACTCAACCCAGCCGGTCGAGGCGGATGGCCGTCCTCCATGAGCTATGGTTCCGCCCGAGGTTTCTGCCCGTTAAAGGGAAGTTTTTCCTCGCCTGTGTCGCTGCAGTGCTTGCTCTTAGGGGTCTCTGCTGGGTTCTATAAACTAAGAGTGTGACCTAAACCCACTGTTTTCTGTAAAGTGCCTTGAGACGACCTGTGTTGTGATTTGGTGCTATATAAATAAATTGAATTGAATTGAATTTTAACAAGGGGCAATCACTTTTTCACACACGGCCATGTAGGTTTGGATTTTGTTTCCCCCTTAATAATAAACACCTTCATTTAAAAACTGCATTTTGTGTTTACTTGTGTTATCTTTATCTAATATTTAAATTTGTTTGATGATCTGAAACACTTAAGTGTGACAAACATACAAAAAAATGAGACATCAGGAAGGGGGCAAACACTTTTTCACACCACTGTAATTTGCCGTTGTTGTGCATAGGTGCCTACACAACCCATGCACAATTTTATGTCTTTAATTTACTTTGTGGAGGAGTTCAAGTATCGTTCTTATTCACAAGTGAAGGGCGAATGGAGTGGGAGATTGACATATGGATCGGAGCAGCATCTGCAGTGATGTGGACGTTGTACTGGTCTCTCATGGTGAAGAAGGAGCTGAGCTGTAAGGCAAAGCTGTCTATTTACTGCTCAGTCTATGTTCCTACCCTCACCTACGGTCATCAACTTTGGGAACAAGTGAACACCACTGTAACTGTTTCTTAGACGACCTTGCATCCCAACCCCTCATCTAAAACATGCCACACCTATCTGGACATTTTAGGGTTAGGGTTAACCCAGCACACTCTTTGTTCACCAGCCTCCCCTCTGGTAAGCCCGAACCAACAGACTCAAACACAGCTTCTTCCCCATGGTTATGGAGAGACTGCTGCAAGAAGCATGAACACCCCCCTCTCAGTAGTCCCAGTCCACCCTGTGCAATAATCAGGACGACTGTATTGTAATAACTGTTCCCTTTGCACTTTTATAAAATGTACAGCATTTTTAGCTGCACTTGACAATACACTGTTTATATATACTGTATATATATATATATATATATATATACACATACATGCATACAGTGGTGTGAAAAAGTGTTTGCCCCTTTCCTGATTTCTCATTTTTTTGTATGTTTGTCACACTTAAATGTTTCAGATCGTCAAACAAATTTAAATATTGGACAAAGATAACACAAGTAAACACAAAATGCAGTTTTTAAATGAAGGTCTTTATTATTAAGGGTAAAAGAAAAAATCCAAACCTACATAGCCCTGATGGCCCTGTGAGAAAAGTGATTGCTCCCCCAAGGTTAAATTGGAGGACAATTCAGGCTTGAAAAATGTAAAAAAAAAGAAAAAAAAGAAAAAAAAGACCTTTTATTTTTCATATTTGTTTGTTTTTATGTATTTAAGAAAAACAAATAATCTTCTTCCTGTTTCTTTCGGCTCCCTTTTGGGGGTCACCACAGCGTATCATCACCTGATATCCGATGATCCGCATGTCGATTTAGCAAGGTTTTTATACCAGGTGCCGTTCCTGATGCAGCCCTGCCCATTTATCCAGGCTTGGGACCAGCATGTGGCTGGGTAACAAATACCCAAATAATAAACCATCAAAAAACTATGCCTGGTCCAGCTCAGGCATCAAAGGTACACTTTTTATGAAGCATGTTAGTCGTAGTGTGCTGAATTTGGTGCAACCCTGTTATCAATACTCTGGGACCAAAAAAATTAGATTTCCAAAACTTTGTTAAATCAATCTTTGACTGCTATGTTAAAAATAGTCATACTTATAATAGCTAACATTTAATTTTATGATAAGACTTGATGGACCACACTCGGTAGTGCAGTGGTTAGCACTGTAGAAGCACAGCAGGAAGGTCATGGGTTCAATCCTACCCCCTGACCATCGGTGACCCTTCTGTGTGGAGTTTGCATGTTCTCTGCATGTCTGCGTGGGTTTCCTCCCACAGGCCAAAGACACGCAGGTTAGGTTAACTGGCATCAACTGGGGATCCTAAATTGTCCTTAGGTATGAGAGTGAATGGTTGTCTGTCTCTCTGTGTTGGCCCTGCCATGGACTGGCGATCTGTCCAGGGTGGACCCTGCCTCTCGGCCAAAGATGCTGGGATAGGCTCCAGCCCCCCCACCCCCCCCCCCCAAAAAAGGATTAAGTGGTAGAAGATTGATGATAAAACAATATATGATTATTTTGATAAAACCAATTTGATTAACAGGGTTGAAATTAGAGTAACAGGGTTGAATAAATTCACTACCTTTAATTGTAGATCGTGACATAAATGTTAAAAACAAATACTCATAACAACAGAAATGGTGTTTAATAGTAATTTACTGCTTTTAAGAAGAATTGCTAGAATATGTCAGGATGATAAAACAAACTATTGAGGGACAAGGACCAGTACTTTTAGAATGCTTTTCTAGTCACAAAAACCACCCAAACTACTTAACTAGCAGCTCCACTAACCCTCTACTCTCAGGCCAATCACAGACAGATACCTAGGGACAATTTAGAGTCCCCAATTAACCTCACAAGCATGTTTTTGGATTGAGGGAGGAAATCTGACCTCCTTTCAAAGAGCACTGAACTTATTATCTACAATTGAAGTGAAATATAAAAAAATATTTGCTGTTCATTTGCCCACATAGCAGATGGCAGCTCTGCTCCACCAGACTGATCTGAGCACCCAGAATTAAATGAGGAGGAAGAACATGAAGGCAGCTCGTTTCAGTATAAACAACTGAATATGATAAGAATGAAAGTGAACTTGATAAATCTTTTCTAAGATAAACTGGTGTGGTAAATATCATGGCAGGCCTACAGTTAACATAAAGACAGTAGACTAAAAACCTGTCAATGAAATGAATCAGCCTATTCACAAACACTGATGAACCGATTGCTTCTGGTGTTTCCGTGTTGTCATTTATGCGTTATGGCTAACCAGAGTAGTCCACACTTCTCTTTCTCTAAATACTGCTGCCTCCTGTCTGGATCAGTATCACAGCCTCTGTTTTTCACCAAAAATATCTGTTAACCAACTAAAAATGATTTGAAGATGATTAAAACAACTTGAGAGCATTTCAGTTTTTACAACCTTAATATTCTTAGGGCTCCTGGTGGCAACAAAATGAGATAATGGTCATTTATATTGTGGAAAACAAAGTAAACCCTTTAAAACATGGAGATTACAAATTATAATCACACATTTGACTTTACTAGAGACTAGATTATCCCTTCTGAGTAAAGTAAAGGCGATGCAGTACTCTGGCTGTAGTAAACTCTGTTACTCTAATTATGGTAACAGGGTTGAAAATCAGTGCAGCCATTAGTATTTTTTTCACAGAAAGAAATGCTGTTTGTGGAATGCAATAGTTTATGAAAGATATAAATAAAAGAAAATGTGAAAACCTGCGAAACTTAAGAGTGAAACTCTTGATAATGACTCCAGACAGTGTTACGATGACAAATTAGCTTTAATTGAGAAGCAAGACCCTGACTCAGAGATAAGCAGGACGACACCATGCTGATAGGTGGGGCACCCCCCCCCCCCCCCCCCCCCCCAGTGATGCTACTGTCCAGTCGGTGGACAGAGAGGTGGATTTCGAGGCCGGATTAATGTTGAAACACAGATCTTCAAGAAAGTGCAACATAAAGTAACCATACCGTTTCCACCAAGTTAGAAATACCTACAAACCATAAAGAAAAAAATATGTAAAGACAAAGGCACCACAAATTCACTGCTGACTTCGAGCAAGATCAAGTGTGTTGCCGTACCAAGCTCAGAACACATCGCAGGAAGGCAGGGTGACTGGGTTTTTCAGCTGCTAAAAGTCGCTCCGTGAAACCTGGTCAGAAGATTGTTTTGCACAGTTACTTGTGGGTTAAATGAACATATCAATTGGTCCCTCCTACTGCCTGTGTTCGTACAACCGGTGCCATACAATCAATAGTTCACCATATTTACCATATTTTTCTGCTGAATGCGGTGGCTCCATTTCCAACATGGCCAGCATGTGACGTCATACTAAAACTATCAGTATGTAATTCTCCAGAGTCCATCAGTCTACTCTGTTTAGTCTAGCTAGGTAGTTAATATCTGCTTTTGTTTATGTTCTCTTTGCTACCTTTTTTAAATGAACACTTTCATGTTTTGAAGGTTCAGCAGAAAACTGAAATGATTCAACTAACCAGGCCAACTATCAATATGGAAGCAGAACAAAACTGCACAACTTCTGTGAAGTCTTTTGAAACAGTGCGTCACTGTGGTAAATAAGTTGCACAACACAGCATTACAGTTCTCACATAATATAACAAGCCACCACTGTAAATATTCATTATTAGAACACCGCAGACACAGAATGATACATATCTGGTGATGCGTTCAAGTATGGCTATCTAGAAATATAGCAACTCTTGGAATCCCTATTGTCCAGTCAAATTGTTTGGTTGGAACTGTTGTATAAACTGCCATAACATCACATTAACACAAGTCACACTGCTTCACTAAAGGTCCCCAATCCATCTCTGCTTAAGAGCCCACATTTCCCTCTTGAAATTTATATAAGATCACTGCTATTTATCACCATCCAGAGTGACAGCCATGATACTTCTGGCTGGAAGTTCTCCCCATACGGTATGTTCTTCTACCGTCACAAGTGCTATTGCTTCACCTCCTTCATCCATCTCTTGCTCTCCATCAGGCCCAACCTTTTTTCTTCACTATCCATCTTTCTCCTTTTCTTCCTCTCTCCATTCATCCTTCTCTGTAATTACCTCCTTTGTGTAAGACCTGAGAGGATTTGAAGCAACAGGAGACTTGTTTCGCCCCCGTTTGCTGCTCTTTTATCTTTAGTTTTTTTAGTTTTAGTTTATTGGTTTATTTGTCAGGGACCATGTACAGAAAAAAAATATTAAGTGCAGGGTAAAGATGGTCTGTACCAGATTATAGCATTCACACTAATTTCCATGTGTAGTCCTTGAGGCAGGCAGGAAGATACTAAAAGAAAAACAGCACATATAAGAAAGCAATTCAGGTCAGGTTTCAGAAACTGTTTAAAAGGTAAAACGATAAGAGAGACAGCACACATAAACACAATTTAAGAGTACAATTTCATGATCCCATTTAAGGGGGAGAGTCAATGCTGGCAGGCTTGATTTCTTAAAATCCATTTTTTAGTCTCTGTGGAAAAGTCTCTGTAATCTGTTCTGGTCTTCAAAGCAGTGGGGAGCTTGTTCCATTCCGTTATAGCTTTGTATGAGAAGGCTGATTGTCTCAAAAGAGTTTTACGTAGGGAGATGCGATAATGCTACCAAGAGGAAGCCCTTGTTACTCTGGTATTTTGTTCAGAAGTCAGGTACACAAAAATCTTAAGCCTTTTTCATGCTGCATTTTCCCTCTAGTCCGCTTTGGTCCACGTGTGCTTTGGACGAGCCCGACATGCACGTGGCACTGTACATGCTCACTTTTTTCACCTACCCAGGCCAAGCGGTTGACACATGCGCACAACCATCATTTGTAGTTTCACTTCTGCCCAATAGGTAGCGCCAATGCGTTGACGCACCAGGATTTTCACCAACGAAGAAACGCTGCTTGCTTTCTGCTGCTTGACTTCCCGGTTTTCACTCCTTTTCTATGAAGATGCTGCTGCTGCTGCTGCTGCTGCTGCTGCTGCTGAAGTATTTATGTATGATTCATGCATGTTTATTCTCGTCTTCCGCTTCCTCATTGTCTTCTTCATCTACTTTGTCTTGGTATGCAGTGCTGATATCGCCACCTCGTGAATGGGACGTTCAGACTTGTGCATGCGTTTTTCAATGCGTTCAGGTCGTGGGCAGGCGGCGCGGTCACAAAATTTGGGCTGCACGCGGTCGTCCATGGTTGAGCACTGCAGACACTAGTGGAGTGGAGACGATGATGTAAATTTCGTCACACAAGGTTTCCTGTTACACGTACACGGACAGCAGAGGTGCAGCATAAATCCAGCTTTAAAGGGCAGGGGTGCAGAACCATGGATAATTTTAAAGATCAACCGTATATTTCAATACATGATCATATTCAAGATTCAAGATTTAAAGACTTTATTATCATGTGCACAGTTAAGAAATGCAACATTTCCTGAGCAACGAAATTCTTATTCTGCTCTCGTAACGAATGCCAAGGTAACAAATACACATCAGGACTGATAAAGGTAATAAACACACCATCTACAGAAGTTCTTTGATGACTCTGCGATTGTCGGCCTCATCTCCAACGGAGATGAAACTGAGTACAGAGGACTTATCCAGGACTTTGTGGACTGGTGCCATCGGAACATGCCTCCAGATCAACGTGAGGAAAACTAAAGAGCTGGTGGTGGACTGCCGCAGGCAAGGACAACCCCTCACACACCAGTAAACATACAGGGAACAGACATTGAGATGGTGACATCCTACAAGTACCTGGGTGTTCATCTGAACAATAAATTAGACTGGTCACACAATACCAACACACTCTACAAGAAGAGACAGCGCAGGCTGTTCCTGCTGAGGAGGCTCAGGTCTTTTGGTGTACAAGGGGTGCTCCTGAAGACATTCTATGACACGGTGGTGGCATCAGCCATCACTTCTGGAGTGGTCTGCTGGGGCAGTGGCATTACAGCAGCCGATAGGAAGAGACTGAACAAACTGATCAAGAAAGCTAGCTCTGTCCTGGGGAAACGCCTTGACCCAGTAGAGGAGATAGGAGAGAGAAGGATGGTGGCTAAGGTGTCATCTCTGCTGGAGTCCGAGTCCCACCCTATGCAGGACATACTGAACGCACTGAGGAGCTCATTTAGCAGTAGGCTACATCATCCTAGGTGCGCGACCCAGAGGTTTCGCAGGTCCTTCCTACCTACGGCTGCCAGACTTTATAACCTAAGCAGGGCTGCTCGCAGAGATAGCAAAGAAAAAAAAAATCGACGACCTAATAGTATTGAATGCAAAAGATGCGACAGACTTACACAAATGGTCCCCTCTAGTATACAACTAGGACAATATCAGTCGCTACGGAGGGTGACAATATGTATGGGTACATATTCATACTATGTAGGATAACTAAGTAGACAGTTATGCTGTTTATTGCATCTAGCTACAATGGTCCGCACTGTGTATATATATTTATATATTTATGTGTACATACAGTATGTATATTCACTGCTCTTATTTTCTTATCTTCAAAATTATTGCTCTGAGTGTTGCTATCCCTGCGCTGTTGCAATCCTGGAATTTCCCCATTGTGGGACTAATAAAGGCTTATCTTATCTTATCGTATCTTAATACTAAATACTAATAGATACTAATAAATACACATTAAAGCAATTAGGACAGTTAAAGTAGTTAAAACTAGAGGAAACATTAAGAATGAAAATTCACTGGGTGACTATAACATGTCCCTGAGTAAATAAAAATTCACTGAACAAGTACAACTTGCCTCTGATAATACCCAATAGACTGTACAATGGTAATTTTAATATCAGAGATGATATGAATGTGAGATGGCATGAGACTATGTACAATGTGCAAATGAGCAATGTGCAAATTTAGCATCCAGTATGTGAATTCCTGTTTGCAAAGCTGTGTCTGGATTTGTGTTATTTGTTCAAGAGTTTGATGGCAGAGGGAAAGAAGGAGTTTTTTTTACTCTGGATGTCCTGCATTTCACCCTTCTGTACCTCTGGCCTGAAGGTAGAAGTGTGAACATTCTGTGTTGGGGGTGGGTAGGGTCTTGGAGGATGGAGGCAGCTCTCCTTTGGACTCTGCGATGATAGATGCTCTGCAGAGAGGGGAGTGGAGTTCTGATGATCTTCTCAGCTGTCTTCACCACTCTCTACAGGCGCTTGCGGTCCAAAGCAGTAGTGCTGCCATACCACGCAGTGATGCAGTTGGTCAAGATTCTCTTGATGATGCAGCTGTAGAAGTTGATGAGGATCTTGGGGGACATGCCAAACTTCCTCAGCCTCCTCAGAAAGTACAGCTGCTGTTGAGCTCTATTAACCAGCTCTGTGGTGTTAAGTGCCCATGTAAGGTCCTCGCTGATGCGGATGCCCAGGTATTTAAAGCTGCTCACCCTCTCCACCTCAAGTTCCCGGATAAACAGTGGCCGATGAGGTCTCCTCCCCTTTCTCATGTCCACTATCATCTCTTTTGTCTTGTCCGTGTTGAGGGTGAGGTTGTTGTCCTCACACCATGACACCAGGCTGGCCACCTCCCTCCTGTAGGATGCTTCAACACCAGCAGTGATGAGTCCTATCACTGCTGTGTCATCCGCGAACTTTAAGATGACATTGTCCTTGTGGGAGGCGACACAGTCATGGGTGAAGAGGCTGTAGAGGATGGGGTTGAGAACACAACCCTGTGGGACACCTGTATTCGTGATGACGCTGGCTGAGGTCTTGTTACCAATCCTGACAGACTGAGGCCTGCCAGTCAGAAAGTCCAGTAGCCAGTCACAGAGGGTGGGTTGCAGGCCACGTAAAGACGGTTTGTATGTGAGTTTGTGGGGGATGACCGTGTTGAAGGCGGAGCTGTAGTTGACAAAGAGGATCCTGATGTAGGTGTCTTTATCTTCCAGGTGGGAGAGAGAATAATGGAGTGTAGCAGCAATGGCATCTGAGGTGGACCTGTTGGGCTGGTACGCATACTGCAGGGGGCCCAGGGAATCCAGTATGCTGTCCTGAATGAGGGCCAGCACCACTCTCTCGAAGCACTTCATGATGATTGGAGTGAGTGCTACTAATCTTTCAGGCAGGTCGGTGGGCTTTTTTGGGGGAGAAGGACGATGGTTGTGGTTTTGAAGCAGGAGGGGACTATGTTCTAGTTGAGGGAGAGCTTAAAGATGGTTGTGATAACATCAGTCAGCATATTTTCAAAGCTTAACATCTTGTGTTTGGCAAGTATACCACAAAGGTGATACTGTCGTGTCTTCTTATCCAGAATTTTGATGGATTGTTTATACAGGGATTCCAAGGGTTGTACTATTGGCTTGTGACCAGCATGAGATGCAATAGGAGAAATGTGTCAAAATCATGGCATTCATAAAGGTTTTGGGTCCTTTTAGAGTAAGTGAGTTTCTGATGCAACAAAAGTTTGCAAGGTTATATTTCAGAGTGTGGCTCATCTATTTTATGTGCTTTTTAAAGCTGAGCGTGAGATCTAATGTGACACCCAAATACTTAAACTCTGTTACATTTTCTATATTTGCTCCATTTACAGTTATAGTCGGATAGTGCGTATGATTTAGTTTGTTGGTAAAGTACATGATAGCTGTTTTCCCTACTTTCAGAGTGAGGCATGACTGGTAAAGCCATTTTGACACTTTCTCCATTGCTATCATTAACTTGTCAGCCACTTGTTTGGCATCCTTCCCATGTGTGTAGATGACTGTGTCATCTGTATACATCTGAATTTTTATGTCATTTTCACATAGTGATGGCAAATCATTAATATATAAAGTAAACAGCAGTGGACCTAAAATTGAATCTTGTGGTACTCTCATGGTGCATGCCTTTGATTGGGATACAGTATTGTTTATGTGCACACACTGGGAACGACCAGATAGATAAGATTTTAACCAGCGAAGGTTATACATGGATAGTTTATATCCTGATGTTTCAAAAGGATTGAGTGATTGACCATATCAAAGGCTTTACGCAAGTCTAAAAAGATGGCTCCTGCCACCCCCGTCCAGATTTTCTTAAATCGTTTCAATAAAGTAACAACCGTTGTGTGGTTCAGCCTGAAACCAAACTGCATGGGATGCAGCAGCTGGGCAGATTTAGATGTTCTACCAGTTGGTCTACTATGACCTTTTCAGTGGCTTTTGACGAAAAGGACTTATTGGCCTATAATAACTAATTTCCTGTTTGTCTCCGGTTTTGTGTGGGGGTTACAATGGCAGGTTTCAATACATCAGAAAAGATATTTTCATGTATTGATTGATTTATTAGTTCTGTAATTGGAATTATTAAAGATTCTTTATGTTTTTTCAAGAATACAGTGTCTAGTCCATGAATATCCTTAGCTCTGGAACTTGATAGAGATGATAAGATTTTGTTAAGCTTTACCTCATTTGTGGGTTTAAGGTTTAAGGTTTAGCTCAGTTTCATGATTTATTTGTGGCATGATTTATTTGTTTCATTTATTTGGGGCGGGTATGTTTGGGTAAAATTCAGACTCAGTTCTTGTACCGATTTGATAAAATACTCATTAAAATTGCTGGCTATATCAAAGCTATCTGAGTGAAGTTTTCCATTCAAATTGAGCTGTACGACTTCACTTTTTTGCATTTTTTTTCCTGTGAGTTCATCAGACTCCAGTGTGAACGGTCTACAGTTATGAAGTGACCCGCATGCGCAGAAGAAAATATAACGTCAGACACAGCGTTCTGTTTACGGAAGTAAATATGAGCCCAGAATGATTGAGGAGGGAGGGGGAGGTAAGGGGGGGGGGGCAGAACTTCACCTTGATGCAGTGCAGCAAAATAAAATGTTAAAATGATAAATATGAGACCAGCTTCATTCCTCTACAGGCCAGATGACCGCTGTGATCAACTCTGCTTTAAGAGAACTGGTTGATTAAACATCCTCTTTAAAATGAGACCCCATGTCTCAGTGGGATTACCTGTATAAATAAGGTTAATAATAAATAATCCTAGCAATTACAATTAAACTGCTTGGCTTGTACCAGCAGCGTAACACTGGTCCGGTCCTGCACAGGAGGAATGAGAAGCCGCTAGAGACTCCCCTCTCCTGTGTGTCCCCCTATCTGGCCATTCCACTCCACAGTCATGCCCGTGTTAACTTTACATTCAAGATTCAAGATTCAAAGACTTTATCATGTGCACAGTTAAGAAATGCTACATTTCCTGAGCAATGAAATTCTTACTTTGCTCTCGAAACGAATGCCAAGGTAATAGGTACACAACAATACTAATAAGGTAATAACACAGTAACTCAATCCTAATACTAATGGATGCTAATAACACACACAACAACATACAGTTAGGCAATTAGGACTCCTAAGCACATTTTAGATGTTACAGCAGCCAGGACTCACGGTGTGCTGTTTACAGGGAAAAAGGATTTTGCAGCTTCTAGTAAATATGCCGTTTGTGTGTCTGTAATGTCTGACGGTTTCAATCCTGACCCCCACCCCCCGAAATTTTGATGTTACTGGGCAGTCAGAGCCGACAAAATTACAGTCCAGTGATTAAGGGAAGGAGATTGACTAAAAAAAGAGCAGAAATCAGCTGTGTCTGCCATGCTTGCTGCATCCTCCACCACAGAATTGTAGTGTCTGTCTCACTTCAATGAGGAAAAAGTCGGATGAAATGCGACATGACCATTCAGACGGAGGTCGCGTTGGAAAATATCAGATATGTATCATTTCTGAGACTTTTAAAAAATCAGTCTATCTGTACTTAAAACAGTTTTTAGCTTTTTTTTTTAGAGCTAAATCCCTTTTTTTCATGAGATTCCATAATTTTTCATTTAGCCAAGGTAGATCCTGTTTTCTCTTATGTTTAGATAGTGTTGTTATTTTATATTTTGAGGTACTTTCTTTGATTGATGACGCGGCTCCTTTTGTTGGACATCCCCTGCTGGAAAAGCCGCAGCTGTGCCGGCACCCAGGGGGACGGGGTAGACGCTGTCACCTCGCCATCGGGCCACGATTCATCATCCCAACTCCGCCTGGCAGGCCCACCCTGCCAGGTAAGCCACTGGAGCACCAACATCCCGGGTGCCCGGGTTAGTGCCGACCTCCGATCACTGGACGCTGTGCTGTCAGCATGGGTCTGCCGAAATGGCCGCAGTTGCTGTACTCATGTTTGGAGGGACCATGCGCTGTGGATTCCATTGTAAACAGTTTAGCTGTGGTTGTCGAGTTAGCCACGTTAGCTGCTGTACTGGCTGCAGGGGAATAGCTGGCCGAATTTGCTGAAATTGTCATTCTGGTTGCGGTATCCAGGTTTTTCAGTTTATTTGCAGTTGTTCGGCTAGCTGTGGCAACCAGATTGAACAGTTTAGCAGCGGTTGCTGGACTGGCTGTGCCGGCCCAACCGGGTTTCCATTGTCCAAACACTGTGGGCCTGGGTTCACCTCCACATCTCCCGTTAATAATATCATAGCTGCTAGGTAGATAGACCCTGAAGCTGTCCTTCCAGGGCTTACTTGTACCCGTTTTGCAGGAAGCAGCCGGGCATGGCCGTTGTCCAGAAATGTAGAGTATAGTAGATATTGTTGGTGGGTGACTGTAGCATTATGGTTCTCAACTGTGAGGCGCTGCCGCATTGATAGTAAAAGTAGACAGACAGTTAACCCCTTGCACTCTGGTCAATTTCCCTAAAAACGCCAAAAAATAACGTACCCAAAGTAAATCAAAAGCTGTTCTTCAACCCTTTGCAGCATCTTCATGGGGTTGGTCTCATTTAAAAGAAAACACTTTGAATTTTTTGGCAAAACAGTCATAATCTCTCTAAGTGCTCCTGCCACTGAGTAACAGTCATCTAAACATACTGAACTTGAAGAAAATAAATTTCGCCTGGGTGTTTTTTTGGATACAAATGCTTGTAAATAACACACAGCTTCAGATACTGGCTGGAAAATGCAACAGAAATGTAGACCCAAGTGTTATCCAGCTGAGGTCAAAATTTTGTAACAATACCACAAAAAATGAATATATTACACAGCTTTTTTCTTAGGTTGTTCCCAGGCATTTTTGAACTGTGCCAAATGGCACAGTTTGGAAAAACGTCTGTAACTTTTGAATGATTTAATATAGAAGCTTCATCTTGGGCTCTAATGAAAGGTGAAGGGCTGTGTGTGTGTGTGTGGGGGGTTGTTTATTCATTCATGAATGAATGAATGAACAAACAAGCCCCCACACACAAAGAAGCATGCCACGTAAAAAATGTGTGGCTTTTTTTTTTTACAAGAAAAAATAACCTACAGTGCACTAAAAATTATACTAGAATATCTGTAATGTAGAAGATAACAACCCCACCCCCCCCGCTACAGAGGACAGACATCGCCCATCGCTACATGACGGAAAGCGGTGACGGTGCGCCGCGGTCTACTACGCACAGTTGCACTAAAATATCTGCAATATATCTGCAATCCACTACAGAACAGTAGCGGGGGGGGGGGGGGGTGTTCACAACATGATGAGGGGGCCGTTCGCAACATGACGGACCCGGACCGCAACAGTTGTAATTTACCGATCGGTCAAAAGTCATTTGGATTACAATTTTCAGGGATAAAGAATAATTTAGCTTATAACACTTACCTGTCCACAACAGCAGTGTCGCTGGCGAACTTCTCTTCCTCATTGTCAGACGAACATGACGCTGGTCCGCTTGTTACGGACTCGTGGTTCTGGTCACGCGACCCGGTCAAACCATAATTCCATTATTGCGGTTTTGCGCTTCCATGATTGTGGTTTTGGCGAACGATTTTTCAAAACAAATAAGAACAGTAGTTAGAAAAAAAGACTGGCGAACGCCTGTGTGTCACCCAGCCTTACACAAAACAGCTTTTGAACTTCTGTGCTTCAATTGGCTGGCTGTATTCGCAGCCGTTGGTAGGCGGGTCCTTCTTGCTAGGTTTTCAGTCATTGGTTTTTCAAGGTTTCAGAAACCCAATTCAAGGCTCTTACTAGTCGAATGAGAGGTCAGTCACATCTAAACCAATCAAAGCACTCCTTTGGCTTTCTGTTCGCGGCTGTGTCTGTAGTGGAAGAACGGAAATGCAGCTTTTTTTTTTTTTTCAGTGCCTCCTAGGACGCACAGTGTGCATCCTTGGATGCCCTCGTGCGCCCTAGGACGCAGAGACGTGTCCGCCCGCGGTACACCGAAGTGCAACAGGTTAAAACAGCACCAGCTATCCAGTGTCCCGGTGGTGGTTGAGTCCGTTGTGAAAAAAGTAGGTCTAAAAGACACAGGTTGAGGAGGTTTCAAAGGTTTAAGAGACGCACATGCAGAGCCTGCCAGTCTGCGTGTGTGTTCAGCTGCCATGTTGTGTTCTATTATTCTTTCTTTGTTTCAACTTTTTAGCTCCTTTTTCCTCCCATCTTCTCCTCTTCACTTCCCTGCCCCCCCCCCCAAAAAAAAACCAAACTAGTGAGTTACAGAGTTACTTTAAAACAAAGCAACTTTGCTTATGCCTGACTAATGTGGCACTCACTTTTAATCTTATTTCCTGTTTCTTAAACAAATATTGGGCATGATCACTTCCGTCTGTCCATTAATTAGTTGATGTTGACCCTATAAGTTAAAGAAAGTTTGTTTCACTGTAGACCTGTAGTGTCAAACTTGGTTAAAAAAGGGGCCAAAAGTAAAAAGTTGAGTCCAAACTAAGGGCCATACATGGTCAATATTTACTGAAAAACTGACCAGAGTTTAGACACCAGTATCATGAAAAATTATTAATATAGAATTCAGAGCAAATAAAGCATAGAGAAAAACAGCCAAGCAAACAAACACACTCCCCTCTAAAAGTATTGGAACACAAGCTTTGCTATTCTAGCTGTTTCCCAAACATATTGAACAGTTATATAACCAGTATGGGCTTAAAGTGCAGACACAGCTTTGAGGGTATTCACATCCAATATGGAGGAACGGTTTAGGAATTACAACCATTTTTATACAAAATCTCCTCATTTCAAGTGCTCAAAAGTAGTGTGACAAATTGACATTACCATAGATAAAATGTCCTTTTTCAATATGTTGTTGACAATCCTTTGCAGGTAATGACTGCCTGAAGTCTGGAACCCATGGACATCATCACGCTAGGTTTCCTCCTTTGTGATGCTTTGCCAGGCCTTTACTGCAGCTCTCTTCAGTTGCTGCTTGTTTGTGGGTCTTTCTGCCTTAAGTTTTGTCTTAAGCAAGTCAAATGCACGCTTGATTGGGTTGAGATCTGGCGACTGACTCGGCCACTGCAGAATATTCAATTTTTTTGCCTTAGAGGACTCCTGGGTTGCTTTCAGAGTGGCCACGGTTACATGGGTAAAATTTCATCAATCTGATTACAATTCAGATCAGAATTTTACTGTTTGCATGGATCCTGAAAAAGCTGATCAGATTAGGACGTGCGTTTCCATGTGTCACACATTTGAACGGAACAAATCATTTTGACATGCGCACATCGACATTTCAACATTCCGAAAATAGTAGAAAAAGAAGCAACTTCCGGTGTTAGCAAGCCCTGCTTCGTGTCGAAATTGACCTGTATTGTGTTATTCAGACTGTACTTTTGCTGCTAAGGCGGAAATACGTCACGTCGACGTGCGGCTGGTGTACAGACATGCGCAGTAAACATATTTTCTGCCCTACGTTCGGAATAACTGTTTTCATGTGCACCATTCGGATTAACAATTGGCATAATCAGAATCAGAATCAGAAAAAGCTTTATTGCCAAGCATGTAAAAAACACAAGAGGAATTTGACTTGACATTGGCATGCTATGTAAGCATATCACAATGACACGGCTGCCGTAACTAGGCGCCTAATCAAAAAGATGTGGGATAAGGGAAGATAAGGAAAGGGAAAAATGACACAATGGGCGGAGAGAAAAAAACTTCATTATCAAAATACAGCTTATAATTGTAAGCCAAATTATGATTACAGAGAAAAAACCTCTCAATAGCACAAAGCAGACAACCTCACAGAAACAGAGACACAGAGAGGGCAGTGTGTGTATATATCAGTATAATGATGTCAGTGTGTATGCTGTGTGGATGAATGTATCAGTTACTGAAGTACAACAAAGATAGTCTCCCAGGCAACGATGGATGTTATATTTTATGTTTACACAGTCATGTCCAGAGTAATCTCCAGATGGTAAAGTCTCATGAAGGCTGTCCTTGGAGAGATCTGATTATTGTACAGCAGCAGCTGCATGTTTGGGTTACAGAGCCAGCTCACACATCTGCTTATCTCAACTCTGGAGGAGTGAATTGTCCAGGGGCGCCGATCAAGGCCGAATCTGCAGAGATGCTTAGAGTGTAGGATTTTCTTCTCTCATGCGGTTCTGTGCTTCACAATTCAAATTAACATTCACTGGCTTTAAATTCCTTCCTTGAAGAACATTCAGCGACTCCGAGATGTAAACACACTTCCGATTCAGTTCAGCATTCGCCGCCATCAACGCTCTTCCAAGCTGGTCGAATTGATGGAGAAGCTTAGCCGGGTCCGCTTTTTGATTAGCTCCTTCCAGTTTTTTAATTTTGCGATACACCAGGAAGACCCCCAGGACAATCAAAAGGTATCCTGTGACCATGAAAGCGAATAAATATACATCTTCCACATCTTCGACGGAAAGATCACACAGACACATGAGTCTCCAATTGTCCCATGAATCTCTCATATAACCCGCAGCTGAAGTGCCTGCGGGACATTTGGGCTCCCCCGGGCCCGATTTTCTGTTGGAATAGGTTGTGTCAATTGCATTTAAAGCCCAGCTTATAAGATCCATTTTCGTTTTTTTTTCCGTTTGGGTTGAGATCAGCAAGAAGGAGAGATGGCACAGACACTCACTCAGACGCAGCAGGAATTGGGCCAGGAAGGCAGGACAGGAGGAGGGAGGAAAGATGCGACTGCTCTCTCTGGAAGCCGGAAGAAGAACCCACCCCTCTCAATCGTAATGAAATTTTGATCCGAATGAGCGTGATCGGGTTAGTATATTCAGATTGGCATGTTTACATGAAGCATTTTTATTCCGATCAGGGTTTTAATCCGGTTACTTGTGTCCATGTAAACATAGCTAGTATGTTTTGAGTCACTGTCCACCTGCACTGTGAAGTGCCATCCAATCAACTTTGCTGCATTTGCCTGAATCTGAGCAGACAGTACATCCCTGTACACTTCAGAATTCATCTGGCTGCTTCTGTCTTCTGTCACATCATCAATACACACCAGTGACCCAGTGCCACTGGAAGCTATGCATGCTCGTGTATCACACTGCCTCCACCATGTTTTACAGAAGATGTGGTGTACCTTGGATAATGAGCTGTTCCAAAACTTCTCCATACTTTCTTCTTCCTATCATTCTGGTCCAGGTTAATCTTGGTTTCATCCGTCGAAAGAATGCTGTTCCACAACTGGGCTGGCTCTTTATTTATTTATTTATTTATTTTCTGGCAAAGTCTAGACTGGCTTTTATATTTTTGAGGCTGATTAATGGTTTGCACCTTGTGGTGAACACTCTGTAATTGCTCTCGTGAATTCTTCTCTTTATGATAGCCTCAGATACTGATACACCTACATACATCCTGGAGAGCGTTCATCACTTGGGTGGATGTTGTGAAGGGGCTTTTCTTCACCATGGAAAGAGTCCTGAAATCATCCACCACTGTTGTCTTCTGTGGACATCCAGACCTTTTTGAGTTCTGGAGCTCACCAATGTGCCTGTTTTTCTCTCTCTCTCTCTCTCTCTCTCTCTCTCTCTCTCTCTCTCTCTCAGAGTGTACCGAACTGTTGATTTGACCACTCCTGACATTTCTGCCTTCTCTCTGATGGATTTCTCCTTTTGTTTCAGCCTAATGGTCTGTTTGACTTCCATTGAGAACTCCTCCAAATGCAAAATCACACCTGGAATCAACTCCAGACCTTTTACCTGCTTGATTAATGATGGAATAATGAGGTGATAGCCCACGCAGCCCATGGAATCGCTTTTGAGCCAATTGTTCAATTACTTACAGAAATTAGGAGATTTGTATAAAAATGGTTGCAATTCCTAAACCGTCCCTCTAATTTAGATATGAATACTCTGAAATTAAACCTGAGAGTCTGCACTTTTAGGGATTTGCACTTTTATGATTATATAACTGTATCTTGAATATGTTTTGGGAAACAGCTAAAATAAAAAAATACTTGTGTCATTGTTCCAATACTTTTAGTAGGGCATGTAAATAAATAAATAAAAATGAGCGATCCAAATTAAAAACAAAAGATATGTCAGCATCATAATTTTTATTTGGAATGCATGATATGATTACCACCGGAGTGGTGGCTCAGTTGGTAGAGCATCCGCCCCACACCCAGGAGGCAGGGGTTCAAATCCCGGCCGGGTCATGCTGAAGACCATATAAAAGTGGAACTTCCTGCCATCCAGCTTGGTGCTCAGCAATAAATGGAATGGAGGAGGGAAATCTGTGGCGGCGCCTTGTATGGCAGCGGCCCTCTGATTCTGCACTTGGGGTGTGTGTGATTTACACTGTAGATAGGTAAAACACAATCTCGTTCTGCTGTACATGATTGGTTGTACGGCTGAATGACAATAAGGGTGATTTAATTAATTATCAGCACATTATTGGTATCAGCCGATAAATAAAATATTCATGATAAAAAGCTTCCAAAGTAACATAAAATATCAATAAAATAGGCCAGCAAAACCCGAGCTCCGACTGTATGCTGGTGGTGGGAGTTGTCTTATTTTCCTTGGGGAATGTGTCTTTATATGCCAGTTAATCATCACTGTAAGACAAAGGAGATGGAAACAAGTGGGATAAATATGTGCACATACTGTATCAGTGTTGGCATTCTCAATCGATAAAAACTGTTCAAAATATCAGTAAAAAACAAAAAATATTTCTCCTGTCTATAAACAGTAGCTCAGATTGAGTTTCAGATCTAAGAGGAAAAAGCTGATTTTTTTAATTGACATTGTTCTCAGTCTGTTTGAATCAGTCCCCTCCTTTCACATTCTCTCTCACTCGCACATCCTGACATCCGGTCTTTCTCTTTTGGACATGATTTCTCAGACGGCAGACAGTTGTGCAGTGTCAGGCTTTACATTTATAGTTTAGGCTTGATGGAGTGTGTGTTTGTGTGTGCAAAGAGCTAACAGCACAGTGTATATGCAGGCCAACAAATCTAACACCCTCCACTAGCTGCCACAGCATTCCAGCTTCTACCCCAATGCACTTGACTAAGCTTTATTTTTGCTCTTTTGTCTGCATATATATTAATGGCCTGAGCCAGCTTACCCACAGACAGCTTTGATGGATATATGTACCACTGTATATGCACTATGGTCTTGCATCTTGAGTGGGTGCTTGTGTGTGTGCGACTCTAACTACTATCGCCATACAAAACAAAGTCATTTTACAGCTACATTTACATAATGCAAACTGCGGGCATAATACAGAATATAAGAGCTGTATTGTCATTTCACACATATGCTCAACAACATTTGTCATTATCCTGCAGTCGCTTATATACATGCCTTTTAGAGTCCTTTGCTTTCGTCACTGTGGTCGACTGGCCTTACAGCTTGCTAGTTATCAGGAATGCATGATCATATTATCAGCACATTATCAGTATCCATCGATAAAGCATTTAATTAAGCAATATTGCACGAGAGGGAGCACAGTATCAGTGAATATAGTAACTGCAGGTGTGACCCGTAGTTAGTATATTCATAATACCATAACGACCTCGAGTGTAATATTGCTCTTATACAACAGTTCTGCAAGCACAATTTATTAAATGACAGCAATAGTGGATTGATTTGTGTGTTTAACCAGTTATTTTGTGAAGCTGAGGAAAAAAGTCCCTTCTAAATGTAGCCAGTAACTGTTGCTATGCACCTAAATATACTGCTCAAAAAAATAAAGGGAACTCTTTGAAAACACATCAGATTTTAATGGGAAAAAATAAACTGGTTATCGAAATTGTGGCAGGCTAGTCCAGTTTACTCAGATTACAGGAACACTTTTCAATCTGACTCAAAAACTAAAGGAAGAAATACTCCAAACATAAGATGACATGTAAAATCACATAAGGATTGTCATATCCAGTCTGCGTTGTGTTGTTGCTTAGTTTTTTTTGTCACATTTTGTCTTAGCTTTGTTCTGAATTGTAATCGCTCTTGTTTTGTTTTTCTTTTGAATTCTTGGATGGAATATGGGTGGGCAATATAAGCTGCGGCTTCAGCCATCACCCATTTCGGATAACTTATGTTGACCTGTATAATCAGAGGAGTTATTGTCTAATATGACCTTGTTAGATTTTCTTTCCCCCTTTGTTATATTATTCTGTTTCTTTTAATCTGTACTATTAATCTATCCGAAATAAAGATTGATTGATTGATTGATTGATTGATTGATTGATTGATTGATAAACAGGCATAAAATATGTCGACGGATGTTGAAAAGGACAGGACTTCCAGATCAGGACTGCTGAATTGAAACTGCCTAGTTGCTTTTCAAACAGTGCCTCACTGTAGAAATTAAGGTATTCAATACAGTATTGCAGTTCTCAAGTCTGCAGAGTTGACAAATACTTGATAAATTTGATAAAATACTGTTAATAATTAACAGTTACTAGAACACCTTTGAAGTGGAGTGATACTCATCCAGTGAAACGTTGGCGTGCACTTATCGTGGAATATAGTAACTTCTGGTATCCCTGTTGTCCAATCAAATTGGTCGGTCGGAACTAACTGTTACATAATGCTTAATCACACAATTTGATATCTGTGAAGATTAGACAGAAAATGTCCAGCCCACTTTTATAAAAGTTAAATTCAATTCAATTCAATTCAACTTTATTTATATCGCACCATTTCACAACAATCATCTCATAACACTTTTGACTGTAGCGAAACCCCCACAATTGCAGAATACCCCAGCAATCAGGCAATCCCCTATGAGCAAGCACTTGGCAACAGTGGAGAGGAAAAAACTCCCTTTTAGCAGGAAGTAATGAACATTCCACAGTATCCTAAGATCTACGTATGTTTTGTATGGTCTTCAGGAGTTTGGCAAAGTTTCGTCTCTGGTCAACTTTTCCATACAATTCTGTCCATAAAAGCTGAACTAACAAGCAACCTTTGCCAGTTATACATCTCCCAAGCCTTGGAATGTGAGCATAGCCTTAGTCACAACTCCTCAGTATACTGATCCAAACTTATGAGTAGTACTCCTCAAAATCCAGCTGTTAGTAGCAGTGATAAAAGTTAGCATTTCACCTTTACAAACCTGAACACAACATCCCTGTTAATAGAAATTTTAGTCACTTACAGGAGGATGCAGTTGCAGCTTGGCATGACATCTAAAACACATTTTTCTGCTATATCAAAGAGAATCTTTATAAATCCAAACAAATATCATAAAGACTCCTATATACCTTTTTTTAAACTGACATACATACCTTTGTAAATCCTTAAAGCTCCTTGTGTTTCTTCTCTCACCACCCATCCACCTCCAAACTCTCCTGCTAGCTGCAAAGGCTAGCAAACATCCCCGCGGCTCGCTCTCTCTTTAAATAATTGAGCGATAGTGCACTTGAGTGTCTTAACACTTCACTACACCCCACCCCAATGGGAATGCCATATTTTGGGTTCCTGCCTCTTCTCAAAAAAGACCAACCATCAGAATTCATAGTAATGAAACGCCCAGCCATGACTGCAGTCTTTTAATTGAATATCCAGGAATCAATACCAGGTATTCTGTTTAATCCTTTGCTGATCCCTTTAGAGAAGAAAATACAAATTACTATGTGTAGCATTGATAAAAACCATTTGAATATAAAAGAAAAGTTGATATGTATATCTCAATTAAGACACTGAACATTTCAATTTATTTTTTGGTGAGGTGACAAATCTGCCTCCATCTCACCCTCTCCCTTGCATCTTCCTCTGTAACACCAACCCTCTCCATGTCCTCCTTCACTACATCCATGAATCTTCTCTGTGGTCTTCCTCTTCACCTCCTGCCTGACAGCTCCATCTTCAACATCCTTGGTCCAGTATATCCACTATCCCTCCTCTGCACATATCCAAACCATTTCAGCCTTGCCTCTCTTACTTTGTCTCCAAACCGCTCAATGTGAGCTGTCCCTCTCATATACTCATTTCTAATCTTGTCCCTCCTAGTCACTCCCAATGAAAATCTTAGCATCTTCAACTCTGCCACCTCCAGCTCCATCTTATGTTTTTTTGTCAGCGCCACCGTCTCCAAACCATACATCATAGCAGGTCTCACTACTGTCTTGTAAATCTTCCCTTTCACTCTTGCTGCTACCTTTCTGTCACAAAGCTGGCTACACAGGAACATAGACACTAATATGATCGATATTGTGGGCTACCAGTGTTTTAGAAAAGACAGGCAGGTAGGGAGGGGAGGAGGTGTTTTAATTTACATCAAAGAGAAATATAAATGTCAACTGGTTGATTTGAATACTTCACTTGAATGTTTAGCTGTTAATGTATGTCTCTCTCCGGTAATGAATTTCAACATTGCAGTAGTGTACAACCCACCGTCACACAACTCTTCCTTTTATAATGAATTAAGTGATCTGGTTAAACAACTTGAGAAGAACAGAGAAACAATAATTCATGGTGACTTTAATATCAACTGGTCTGATAAAAAAGACAAACAAAAACTGAAAAGCCTCATGACTAAATTTAATTACCAGCAAATCATCAAAGGACCCACCAGGATAACCAAACAATCCAGAACACTTATTGACATGGTATTTACTAATAAACCAGAACGAATAACCAGAACCTATAATCTTGTAACTGGTCTCTCAGATCATAACATGGTTCTTGCTGTCAGGAAACTTACTAAAAAGCGACTACAGTATTTTGGGGGAGTCGATATTGACAAATCAAATTTTATTATCCCCAAATCAAAAAATGAGGAGTTTGAACATTACTTAGAGAATCAAAATTGGGAGCAGCTCATGTCAACATGTGAAGTAGATGATTGTTGTAATTTTATAACTGCAACAATCACAAAGTCTATAGAAAAATTTTCAAAGCAAATTAAAAGTAGACAACAGAAGATTAGCCTACCATGGTTAAATAATGAAATAAGAAAACTTATGAAGAGACGAGACTATGCACTGAAAACATCACTAACCTCCAAACTACAAAATGATCACCTTGTGTATAAAAGTTTAAGAAATAAAGTGGTACATGAGCTGCGAAAATCAAAAATATCTTATTACAATAAACTGATAGATCATGCAAAGGGTAACAACAGTTCCCTATGGAGGCATTTAAATAACTTAACTAATAAAAAAAACGATCAGAAGGGGGTAAAGGAACTTAGAATCAATGGCAAGACCGTCAGTGACAAGGCTACTTTGGCAAATGAATTTAATTCACACTTTGTGGGCTCTGTGGAAGACTTAACAAAAATTTTTGTGCTGCCAAATGTGCTCAACAACACAAATTCCATACTTCCAACAGATACTTTTCACATCAATGAGGTAAATAAGAAGTTAATTGCTGGTATTGTTAAAACACTGTCAAACTCAAAAACTAATGATATCTACAATATGAGCACCTCCTTTCTCAAAATGCACAGCAAAATATTAATCAAACCACTGACCCATCTCATTAATCTCTCCATTAGGTCTAGTACATTTCCATCTGGCTGGAAAAAAGCTGTCGTCATACCAGTTCATAAATCAGGCAGTAAAGACGATATATGCAATTACCGCCCAATCTCTATCTTACCAGTCCTATCTAAGGTTCTTGAAAAAGTTGTAGCTACACAGCTGATAGACTACTTACAAGACAGTCAACTTCTTCATCCACATCAATTTGGTTTTAGACCAGGATACTCAACAGAAACAGCAAATTGTTGCCTTATTGAAAACGTCAAACAGTCCTTGGACAGGGGTAATGTGGTAGGAGCTGTTTTTCTAGATCTCAAAAAGGCTTTCGATACTGTAAACCACAGTTTGCTTTTATCCAAAATGGTATCTTTTAACTTCTCCCCAAATACATTAGAATGGTTTGCATCTTATCTCCAGAATAGAGAACAGTGTGTAAAAGTTCACCAGGATAAATCCTCATTTTTAAACAACCGCATGGGTATCCCACAAGGGTCCATTCTTGGTCCTTTACTTTTCAGCATTTTTATTAATGACTTGCCGTTACACTGCTCAGCTGCAACATGCCAACTTTATGCAGATGATGCAGTTATTTACACAGCTGCCAAGACTCCAGCACAGGCTGCAGATGTACTGTCTACAAGTATGGTTGATGTCCAAGAGTGGCTCCTCAAGAACCATCTATTGCTGAACCTTCAGAAAACAGTCTCAATGTGCTTTTCAATCAAAAAATGTAACCTGCAACATTTTAAAGTTAATATACATGATCATGACATCAGTTTAGCTACAGAATTCAAATACCTTGGCATTGTACTAGATCCTCAACTCAAATTTAATCTTCATATAAAGAAAATTTCAAAAACAGTAAAAAAAAATCTGAACTGCTTTAAATTAATTAGATATTACATACCTTACAAAGCAGCTGCACTGTATATGCATTCTATGGTTTTTTCTCATATATCATACTGTTTGACAGTCTGGGCTCAAGCAGCCCCTTCCACAATAAGACATATAGGTTCATTATATAATCAAACCCTAAAAATCTTGGACAAAAAGCCCATTAGGTGGCATCACTGTAATGTTTTAAAAAAATACAACCTATTGAGTTTTGAGAGCTTCATTGACCTCTGTCTTCTGAAATTAACGTTCAAATGTTTCCATAAATCAGCACCCGAGCCACTTGCTGGTTTCGTCCAAAGACAGGACAGCAGCAGAGCCACCAGGAGTTCTGTTAACAATAACTGTAAAATATTCCACCGCAGAACCACATTTGGACAAACAGCTTTCTCTATAAAGGGCAGTCACATCTGGAACACAATGCCAAATGAAATTAAAATAATAACGGACTTTAAAACATTCACTAAAAATGTTAAAAACTGGCTGAAAAATAAACAAGAATGTACTCATGTATGAATTAATTGTCTGCAAAGTGAGAGTGAATGAAGGGAAGGAATAAATGTGTTTGTTTATAGTGAGTGACGGAGGGAGGGAGGCCTGAAATAGGCAAATGTGAGTTATGTTATATGTGTTAAATGTGAGTCAGGCTGTCATATTTGTGTATTTATAATATTTATAATATTTATGTTAAGTGTGAGTCAGGCTGTTATATTTGTGTATTTATAATATTTATAATATTTATAATTGTGTATTTATAATTTTTCTGCATTGATGTATGTGGTTATTGTGTATATATATATATTTTTTTTCCCATCTTTACTTGATTCTTTTTTCTAAAGCCCATCCAGGGACAAGAGTTGCAAATTAGCTAATAGCTATACACTCTATGTGCAACACATCAGATTGATTGTCTTTGATTAATTGTCTATGTTTATTGCACTGTCCCTGTCAAATAAACTAATCTACTACAAATCACCCCTGACACTCGTCTCCACCCACTCCACCCTGCCTGTACTCTCTTCTTCACCTTTCTTGCGCATTTTCCATTGCTTTGGATGGTTGATCCCAGTTATTTAAACTCATCTACTTTCACTACCTCTACTCCTTCCATCTTCACTGTTGCACCTGCCTCCCTCTCATTCACAATCATGTATTCTGTCTTGCTTTTACTGACTTTCTCTTCTCTCCAGAGCAAACCTCCACCTCTCCAGGTTCTCTTCCACCTGCTCCCTATTCTGACTACAGATTACAATGTCGCCTGCAAACATCATGGTCCATGGAGACTCGTGCCTGACCTCGTCTATCAGCCTGTCCATCACTATGGCAAATAAGAAGGGACTCAGAGCCGATCCCTAATGTAATCCCACCCCCACCTTGAACCCATCCGTCACTCCTACAGTACACCTCACCACCGTTTTGCTGGCCTCATACATGTCCTGTACCACCCTCACATACTTCTCTGCCACTCCTGACTTTCTCATACAGTACCACACTTCCTCTCTTGGCACCCTATCATATGCTCTCTCAAGATCCACAAAAACACAGTGCAACTTCTTCTTTCTCTATAATTCTCCATCAACACCCTTAGAGCAAACATTGCATCTGTAGTATTCTTTCTTGACATGAAACCGTACTGCTGCTCACTGGTTGTCACCTCTCCTCTTAACCTGGCTTCAGCAACTCTTTCCCATATCTTCATAGTGTTCTTGAAATTTCTTCTTCTTCAAGTTTCTTGAAAATTGGTACCAAAACACTTCTTCTCCACTCATCAGGCATCCTCTCACTCTCCAAGACTGTGTTAAACAATCTGGTTAAAAAGTCCACTGCCATCGCTCCTAAACATCTCCATACCTCCACAGGTATGTCATCTGGACCAACCGCCTTTCCATTCTTCATCCTCTTCAAAGCTGCCCTCACTTCTGCCTTGCTAATCCTCGGGACTTCCTTGTTCACCATCTTTCCTTCATCCATCCTCCTCTCTTTCATTTTCTTTATTCATCAGCTCTTCAAAATATTCCTTCCACCTTCTCAACACACGCTCGTCCTTTCTTAGTACATTACCATTTCTGTCCTTAATCAACCTAACCTGCTGTACATCCTCTCCAACTCCATCTGTGTCTAGCCAGTCGATACAAGTCATTTTTTCCTTTCTTAGTATCCAGCCTCTCATACAGCTCACTGTATGCCTTTTCCTTTGCCACCTCTCTCTTTGCCATGCACCTAGATTCCAAATACTTCTGTCTACTTTCTTCATCTCCCTGACTATCCCACTTTTTCTTTGCTTACCCCTTCCTTTGAATACTTTCCTGTCCCTCCTCATTCCACCATCAAGTCTCCTTGTCTTCCTTCATCTGTCCACTGGATGCAACGCATACCTTTCTTCCTGTTTCCCTCAATACTTTTGCTGTACTTTCCCAGTCATCTAGTAATTCTTCCCCACCACCAAGAGCCTGTATCAACTCCTTCCTGAACTCTGTGCGACCTTCTCTCTTCTGCAACTTCCCCCACTTAATCTTTGGCTCTGCCTTCACTCTCTTCCTCTTCTTGCTTTCCAAAGTCATCCTACAGACTACCATCTGATGCTGTCCAGCTACATTCTCCTCTGCCACCACCTTGCAGTCTCCTATCTCTTTCAGATTTTTCCTTCTGCATAAGATGTAGTCCACCTGTGTGCACCTTCCTCCAACTCTTGTAAGTCATCCTATGTTCCTCTCTCTTCTTGAAGTATGTGTTCACCACAGCCATTTCCATCCTTTTAGCAAAATCCACAACCATCTGTCCTTCCACATTTCTCTCCTGAAGACCATACATACCCAGGACCTCCTCCTCATCTCTGTTCCCTTCACCTACATGTCCATTAAAGTCTGCTCCAATCACCACTCTCTCCCCCCTGGGAACACTCTCTACCACTTCATCCAACTTACTCCAGAATTCCTCTTTCTCTTCTACCTAACATCCAACTTGTGGGGCATACGCACTGACAACATTCAACATCACAACTTTGACTTCTAGCTTCAAAGTCATGATTCTGTCTGACTCCCTCTTTACCTTCTGAACACTCTTCACATACTCTTCCTCCAAGATTACTCCTACTCCACTTCTCTTCCTATCTACACCATGGTAGAGCAGTTTAAATCCACCTCCAGTGCTCCTAGCCTTGCTTCCCTTCCATCTAGTTTCTTGAAAACACAGTGTATCTACCTTTCTTCTCTCCATCATATCAGCCAACTCTCTGGCTTTACCAGTCATAGTCCCTACATTTAACGTCCCTACTCTCACCTCCACGCTTCTACCTTTCATTTTCTCTCTCTCCCTCCTAGCATGCCTTCCCCCTCTCCTCCTCCTCAGTCTTCGACCAACAGTAGCCCAATTTCTACCAGCACCTTGTCGGTTAACAGCACTGGTGGCAGTCGTTGTTAACCCGGGCCTCGACCGATCCGGTATGAAAATCTCATTCGTCATGATCTGCATGTTTGATATAGCAAAAGTTTTGCGTCGGATGCCCTTCCTGACACAACCCTCCCCATTTACCTGGGCTTGGGACCAGCACTAGGAGCACACTGGCTTGTGCGCCCCCAGTGGCTGGGTTTGACAAACAAATCATCATCACCATCATAATCTTCACCATCATCTTCTTATTAGGCTGCATGTCCACCAAACAAGTTTTTTTTTTTTTTTGTCACTGGACCACCCCTTTTTAACTTTTTGTGAGCTGCACTCTGGCCTTTTACGTATTTCTGTTTATTTTTTTTAGTGCATGATTTGGGTTCCAAATTGGGGAGGGTCTCGATTGTATGTGTGTGTTTTGGACCACTTTTGAAGGGGAAAGAAAGTGTTGTGTTGGATTTTGGGGACATATTATTGTGTGACACGGGTGGTGGCTCCACCTTTCCAGTTCTGCCGCCACCCGGGGTATAAGAGGGCTGTGAGGGAGAGGGGCGATCTCTTGGCCTCCTCTCTGCCTGACGGATGCGCCTGTATTGTGAGAGAGAGTCACAAATAAATCTGTGCCCAGTTCAACACTTGGTCTCGTCCTTGGCTTCCATTATCGACATAACACTCTCATCATAAGGCGGCTGTATGAATGTCATCGGAACAACATAAGAACTATGCAAGATATTCATGGATTATTTAGGGTCAGGAGACCATTCCAGAAGCCCAGATTAATATGACTTGACAAAATCAGCATGACATGTGTATCCTGTTGGAGATCCGACTCAAGATGGCGACCGGGATGGTCACACTTTTTCAGTGCTGAGACAAAGTCACTGATTTTGCCATTAAAAGTGGCTGGCCTGCAGCGATCGGCGCTCGTGGCGAACACGCACGGGCTGAATTGCCACCTCCGTTGGATTGCCCTTTAATCGCCTTTCTCCAGCGACTTCCTGCGCCTTCCTGAAGTGATTGCTAAGCTAACACTAGTTAGCTTAATGCTACCTGAAGCGATTGCTAAGCTAACACTAGTTAGCTTAATGCTGGCGCCAGTCTCTAAATAACTAACCTACAGCGATCGGATATACCTCCGGTGGATTACCCCTTTGATCGCTTTTATCCGGCCACTGTGAGTAAACTGACCAGCGATTCCAGCGCTTCCTTGTGATTCACTGATGTGCCCTACCTGAAGCAATTGCTAAGCTAACGCTAGTTAGCTTAATGCTGGCGCCAGCCATTCCACCTAACACCAGCCTGAATCAAAGCCCAGCTGCGAGGCCCAGCGGAGATACTACCAGGCAGGCGGCTATTTGTTGACGGGGCTCAGCAGAGATTTCACCCAGGCAGACGGCGGTAGGCGGCGGTGCCCAGCGGAGGACTTACCGTGACTGCAGCGGCGGTGTGCGACGAGACTACCCGAAGCGATTGCTAAGCTAACGCTAGTTAGCTTAATGCTGGCGCCAGTCATTCCACCTTACACCAGCCTGAATCGAAGCCCAGCTGCGAGGCCCAGCGGAGATACTACCAGGCAAGCGGCTATTTGTTGACGGGGCTCAGCAGAGATTTCACCCAGGCAGACGACGGTAGGTGGCGGTGCCTAGCGGAGGACTTACCGTGACCTCAGCGGAGCTCGGTGGCAGCGGCGGTGTGTGACGAGACTCGGTTGGAGGAGCGGGATGGGAGACCAGTTACGGCGACTATGAGCAACGAGACCAGCAACGGAAGGGGCTAGTTGGCTAGCTGAGGCCCAGCTGGATTCGAGGACGATCGGATCAGATTCTGGCGATATAAGCAGAATTTATTTTACTATCCACAGATTTTCTTTTTCCTTCTTTCCAAGAAAGACCGAAGATGGCTGCCACCGGATTAAAAAGTGGGCTGATGGGCACCACTAATAAGCCTTCTCTACTTCTCTACTTCCTCTTCGTTTTGTCTTTGTGTGTCTGGACCTGCAACAAGAAGGATTTTCCGACAAACTCAACCAAAGGTGAAGTTAAAAAGTTTTATCTGTATGGATTTGGGCTTGGACATCTCACCCTACACTCTATGTGGTCTTTAAAAGGCCTGAGCAAAAACTTCCAAATTAAGGCAAACATGGCTGTTAAGCAAAAATCACAATATGGCAGAGGATATACAATTAAAGTTCTGTTAGTTCTGCTACTTCTGGCAGGAGATATTCACCTTAACCCTGGACCTGCCACTATTAAACAGCAGACCACTGGGTTAGCACAAAACCGAGCTGTACAAAAGCAAAAACAACATTTATTTTTCCAAACTGTTAATCATGCACGAGTTCTTTGGGACACCAAGGCTAAACCAAAGGGGATCCTCGGCGGACATTTAAACATACGGAGCATAATCCCCAAAAGAGATGAGATTTCGGTGTTGCTGCTGGACTCAAATCTGGACTACCTTTGCCTCTCAGAAAGCTGGCTACACAGGAACATAGACACTAATATGATCGATATTGTGGGCTACCAGTGTTTTAGAAAAGACAGGCAGGTAGGGAGGGGAGGAGGTGTTTTAATTTACATCAAAGAGAAATATAAATGTCAACTGGTTGATTTGAATACTTCACTTGAATGTTTAGCTGTTAATGTATGTCTCTCTCCGGTAATGAATTTCAACATTGCAGTAGTGTACAACCCACCGTCACACAACTCTTCCTTTTATAATGAATTAAGTGATCTGGTTAAACAACTTGAGAAGAACAGAGAAACAATAATTCATGGTGACTTTAATATCAACTGGTCTGATAAAAAAGACAAACAAAAACTGAAAAGCCTCATGACTAAATTTAATTACCAGCAAATCATCAAAGGACCCACCAGGATAACCAAACAATCCAGAACACTTATTGACATGGTATTTACTAATAAACCAGAACGAATAACCAGAACCTATAATCTTGTAACTGGTCTCTCAGATCATAACATGGTTCTTGCTGTCAGGAAACTTACTAAAAAGCGACTACAGTATTTTGGGGGAGTCGATATTGACAAATCAAATTTTATTATCCCCAAATCAAAAAATGAGGAGTTTGAACATTACTTAGAGAATCAAAATTGGGAGCAGCTCATGTCAACATGTGAAGTAGATGATTGTTGTAATTTTATAACTGCAACAATCACAAAGTCTATAGAAAAATTTTCAAAGCAAATTAAAAGTAGACAACAGAAGATTAGCCTACCATGGTTAAATAATGAAATAAGAAAACTTATGAAGAGGCGAGACTATGCACTGAAAACATCACTAACCTCCAAACTACAAAATGATCACCTTGTGTACAAAAGTTTAAGAAATAAAGTGGTACATGAGCTGCGAAAATCAAAAATATCTTATTACAATAAACTGATAGATCATGCAAAGGGTAACAACAGTTCCCTATGGAGGCATTTAAATAACTTAACTAATAAAAAAAACGATCAGAAGGGGGTAAAGGAACTTAGAATCAATGGCAAGACCGTCAGTGACAAGGCTACTTTGGCAAATGAATTTAATTCACACTTTGTGGGCTCTGTGGAAGACTTAACAAAAATTTTTGTGCTGCCAAATGTGCTCAACAACACAAATTCCATACTTCCAACAGATACTTTTCACATCGATGAGGTAAATGAGAAGTTAATTGCTGGCGTTGTTAAAACACTGTCAAACTCAAAAACTAATGATATCTACAATATGAGCACCTCCTTTCTCAAAATGCACAGCAAAATATTAATCAAACCACTGACTCATCTCATTAATCTCTCCATTAGGTCTAGTACATTTCCATCTGGCTGGAAAAAAGCTGTCGTCATACCAGTTCATAAATCAGGCAGTAAAGACGATATATGCAATTACCGCCCAATCTCTATCTTACCAGTCCTATCTAAGGTTCTTGAAAAAGTTGTAGCTACACAGCTGATAGACTACTTACAAGACAGTCAACTTCTTCATCCACATCAATTTGGTTTTAGACCAGGATACTCAACAGAAACAGCAAATTGTTGCCTTATTGAAAACGTCAAACAGTCCTTGGACAGGGGTAATGTGGTAGGAGCTGTTTTTCTAGATCTCAAAAAGGCTTTCGATACTGTAAACCACAGTTTGCTTTTATCCAAAATGGTATCTTTTAACTTCTCCCCAAATACATTAGAATGGTTTGCATCTTATCTCCAGAATAGAGAACAGTGTGTAAAAGTTCACCAGGATAAATCCTCATTTTTAAACAACCGCATGGGTATCCCACAAGGGTCCATTCTTGGTCTTTTACTTTTCAGCATTTTTATTAATGACTTGCCGTTACACTGCTCAGCTGCAACATGCCAACTTTATGCAGATGATGCAGTTATTTACACAGCTGCCAAGACTCCAGCACAGGCTGCAGATGTACTGTCTACAAGTATGGTTGATGTCCAAGAGTGGCTCCTCAAGAACCATCTATTGCTGAACCTTCAGAAAACAGTCTCAATGTGCTTTTCAATCAAAAAATGTAACCTGCAACATTTTAAAGTTAATATACATGATCATGACATCAGTTTAGCTACAGAATTCAAATACCTTGGCATTGTACTAGATCCTCAACTCAAATTTAATCCTCATATAAAGAAAATTTCAAAAACAGTAAAAAAAAATCTGAACTGCTTTAAATTAATTAGATATTACATACCTTACGAAGCAGCTGCACTGTATATGCATTCTATGGTTTTTTCTCATATATCATACTGTTTGACAGTCTGGGCTCAAGCAGCCCCTTCCACAATAAGACATATAGGTTCATTATATAATCCAACCCTAAAAATCTTGGACAAAAAGCCCATTAGGTGGCATCACTGTAATGTTTTAAAAAAATACAACCTATTGAGTTTTGAGAGCTTCATTGACCTCTGTCTTCTGAAATTAACGTTCAAATGTTTCCATAAATCAGCACCCGAGCCACTTGCTGGTTTCGTCCAAAGACAGGACAGCAGCAGAGCCACCAGGAGTTCTGTTAACAATAACTGTAAAATATTCCACCGCAGAACCACATTTGGACAAACAGCTTTCTCTATAAAGGGCAGTCACATCTGGAACACAATGCCAATTGAAATTAAAATAATAACGGACTTTAAAACATTCACTAAAAATGTTAAAAACTGGCTGAAAAATAAACAAGAATGTACTCATGTATGAATTAATTGTCTGCAAAGTGAGAGTGAATGAAGGGAAGGAATAAATGTGTTTGTTTATAGTGAGTGACGGAGGGAGGAAGGCCTGAAATAGGCAAATGTGAGTTATGTTATATGTGTTAAATGTGAGTCAGGCTGTTATATTTGTGTATTTATAATATAATATTTATAATTGTGTATTTATAATTTTTCTGCATTGTTGTATGTGATTATTGTGTATATTTTTTATCTTGATTCTTTTTTCTAAAGCCCATCCAGGGACAAGAGTTGCAAATTAGCTAATAGCTATACACTCTATGTGCAACACATCAGATTGATTGTCTTTGATTAATTGTCTATGTTTATTGCACTGTCCCTGTCAAATAAACTAATCTACTACTACTACTAACTTTCTCTTCCATTTTGAAGTCCACTCCAAATGTCTTTTGAAAGATATTCGTCCACTAATGATAGATAAAAAAATGTCTTCAACCAACAGAAACTGAGTTGTGGGTGATTCTTCACATAATAACGTAACATGTTTTTCCCCTCATTAGGCACTGACATGATGAAAGGATGCTTCCTTTATAGCAGTGTAGGTGGGAGGCTTGGATAGTTCATCTGACCTAGTTCAGGCATGTTTCATTGAAAATGTTCCACGGCTTCAAACAAGCTGAGCAAAGCAAGCTACAGACCTTCCACACCTGCTTGTCTGAGGTATGACCAGCGAGTAATATTCCAGTCTGTGATATTTTGGAGGGGGGACGTCAAAAGATCAGAAATATGTTTTTCTTGTCACCGTGTCATGTCTCACTTTACACATTTTACTTTGTCAGTCAGAAACCAAATGCAGCATTTTCTTAGTGATGGACAATAATGTTAACAGCAACATACAGAAGATACAACAACAGAAATGAGCCTGACTAAAGGGTTTAAATATATATGCTAAAGAATACTGGCATGCTTTTACATGTATATATTTAATAAAGTAAACACAAACAATTTTTCCCAGTTGGCACCTCCTAAATTTTGAAGCAGTACCTCAATGCATCTGTTTCACTTTTCCTTGCTGTCTAGCAACCATCTTCTTATGATGTCAATACATATGCTACATTGCAATATAGTTGTTGAATATTCTGATGACGATGTGACTTTTTACATCATAACAAGTACTTAAATATACTGTGTTATCGTCTCCCCGCTTTAGCAACAGTTCTTCTTCACCCACATTTTCTTCCCGTCTTTGTCCCTACAGCCATCACCATACTCACTGTGATGATCCAAGCTATGCGCTGTTTTCTCTCTTCTCTCATTGCTTATTTTCCACAGCTGCGGTCTCACCCACACTTGTGCTTCCTAATTAAGCAGCCTTTAAGTGGAGGTGGGCCCTCCACTCCTGTACGGAGACGTCAACGCATGCGTGCAGTCTAGAGAGCTCCTCAGCGTTGTGTGCTGCTTCTCCTCTCTCCAGCTATGACCCCACCTCAGACTTGGTACTCCGTAAGCAACCTCACTGTTTGTGCCTCACCCTTGCATTCGCCTCTGTATTTCTTGGACTTACCTGTGCACTGGTGGACCTTCTTCCTGGTGGACTGGCACCCTTCCCCGTGGTGGTCCAGGATCCTCCCTTCGGAACCGGACTGCCCACACGCTCGTCATCTCTCTGTAAGTGCACATAATTATTCAGACTGAGCTGTTTCCCTTACCCCTCGGCCGAGGGTAACCTCCCTGCAAAGAGCACTGTATGTTCCTGCACCTGCACCTCCTTCGCCTTCGTAGCCCCCCCCCCACCGCCCTTATGACTGCGCCATTAACCTCTTTCCGGGGGCTACGTTGCCATCTAGTAGACCGTATAGTCTGTCTGCCTCGGAACAAGAGGCAATGGATAAGTACATCAAGGAGTCATTAAGTTTGGGCATCATTAGACCTTCATCCTCTGGGATGCAGGTGGGTTTTTTTTTTCGTGGGCAAGAAGGACGGTTCCCTCTGACCCTGCATTGATTTTAGGGAACTGAATACCATTACAGTGAAGGACAAGTTCGCCTTGCCACTCCTCAACTCCGCCTTTGACCTGCTACAAGGTGCCACTGTCTTCACCAAGTTGGACCTACGCAATACCTACCATGTGGAAGACGGGGTTTCGAACACCTAGTGGTCACTTTGAATGCCTGGTGATGCCATTTGGGCTGACGAACGTGCCAGCTGTTTTCCAATGGCTTATTAATGACATTCTGAGGGACTTTCTGAACTCTTTTGTTTTTGTGTACCTGGATGACATATTAGCTCAAGTAGGTTCATTTTATCTTCTTTTAATTATTTACCTTTTGTTCTTATTAAAAACAAAAATAGAAAGGAGATGTTTTTACCTTCTTTACATGTTTCAACTGTTCACTGCAGCCTTCATCAGAAGTATCAGCTGATTGCTGCCAGGTGTCATTTTATCAGATGACTTTCATAGGCGGGGCCAGCCCAGCAGACCTGTCAGATCCACCGAGCCGGCCCCGCTTTCCACCGTCCGATGGTCTCTGGAGAATGTGGTCCCAGGTGTGGGAAAGCATAAAGGCTCCCTCATCTCGGTTCATGGTGTCTTTTCCCCGCTTCCTGATTTCTATGGCCTCCTTGATTCAGCGTTTGTGTCTGTTGCTCTCTGATCCAATAATTTGTGTGTTGTCCCAGTCCATGATGTGATTATTTCTTTTGCAGTGATCTGATATTGCTGATTTTAATGTTTCTTGTTCTGCCTTTTCTTTTTGTGCTCTTGTGAGTCGTCCTTGTGTTCCCTTCTCACATTCCTTCTGGTGTTCTTTTTTTCTTGTGGTGAATGATCTTCCGGTTTCTCCAATGTAGGTTTTGTTGCATGATCTGCATGATATTTCATATATTACATTGCATTTTTTGTCTTGTTCTATTTTGTCCTTGGGGTGTACTAATAACTGTCTTGATTTTTTGTGTGGTTTTACTGCTGTTTATTTTGTATTTTTTCATGATCCTTTGAATTGGTTCCGTTATCCCTCGGATGTATGGTATAGTTATGGTGTCCTTGTTTTTGATTTCAGCTTTTGTTCTGTGTCTTATTTCCTGTTTGTTTTCTTTGTTTTTGACTTGCTGTTTCCCTTTGTTTATGGCCCATACTGGATATTGGCAGCGTATGAGTGCATGTTTTATGTGGTTTTCCTCCTCCTGTCTGTCTTCTTGGTCTGTGATGATGGTGGCCCGTTCATATAACGTCCTGACAACCGATAGTTTGTGTGCTGTGGGGTGTTCTGATGTTCATAGTAGGTATTGATCTGTGTGGGTTGGTTTCCTGTAGACTGTGATTTTTATACTGCCATCATCGTTGTGGTGGATTTTCATGTCCAGAAAGGCTATGGTGCCATTTTCTTCCTCTTCGTGTGTGAATTTTATATTCCCAGTGCTGTCCGTGCTATTCAGATGGTCAGTGAGTTCTTGCGTGTGTCCTTTCCTTATTTTCTCCAGAATGTCGTCCACGTATCTCTTCCATAGGGTGGGTTTACATTGTGTGGGTGCTGTGTTGATGGCTTTGTTTTCCAGATCCTCCATGAAAAAGCTGCTCATGATGGCTGATAGTGGGTGTCCCATTGCAAATCCTTCTTTTTGTCTGTAGATTTTTTCTCTGTATTGAAAATAGGTGGATTTTGCAACAAATTGTAATAGTTCAGATATGTTGTGAATTGTGAGATTGGTGCGTCTTTTTAGGGTTCTGTCATTTCTGAGGCATTCTTGCACTATGTGTAGTGTGACATCAACAGGTGTCTTTGTGAATAATGAAATGACATCATGTGAAATGAGGATCTCGTCTGATTCTATTTTCATATTTTTGAGTTGTTGTGCCAGCTCTTTTGAGTTTTTGCAGTGGAAATCTGATAGTCCAAGGAGGGGTTTGATGATTTCAACCAGGGCTTTTGATAAGTTGTATGTAACTGATCCGATGCTGTCTATTATTGGCCGCAGTAGGATATCCTTCTTATATATTTTTTGGGTTCCATAGATCCGGGGGGGGGGGGTGATACTGGCTGTGGGTATCAGGTGATCATATGCGTCCTTTGTGATTTTTTTGCTTTCTAATAGGGGTTTAAGAAGGGCTCTTAGCATTTTTTTCTTTTCTTCTGTGGGGTTTGTTTTAATGATTTCATATGTGCTGTCTCTCTGTGTTGGCCCTGCAATGGACTGGCGATCTGTCTAGGGTGTACCCTGCCTCTCGCCCAAAGATGCTGGGATAGGCTTCAGCCCCCCCGCCCCCCTGCAACCCGAAAAGGATTAAGATTAAGCGGAAGAAGATGGATGGATGGATATGTGCTGTTGTCTGCCAACATGGTTTCCATCTGTTTTTCATATGTTTCCGTGTCCATTACTACTGTCGTTCTGCCTTTATCTGATGGGAGGATTGTGATTGTTTTATCTGTCTTGAGTGAGTTTAATGCTTTTTCTTCTTCTTTTGTAACGTTGCTTTGTGGTAATTTGGCCATTTTGAGGATTCCTGCGACTGCGTTCCGGAATGATGCTTTTTCCCCTTGGTCCTGGATTTTTTCACATGCGAGTTCTGTTGCGAGGATGTATTCTTCATGGGGTATTTTGGCTGGTGTGATGGTGAAATTCAGTCCTCTGCTCAGCACTGTTTTCTCCGTGTCTCCACTGTCTTTCTCCGAAAATCAATATGGATGACATATTGATTTTCTCTCGTTCCTTAGATGAGCATCGGGTGCACGTTAGGACGGTCCTTCAGCGGCTGTTGGAGAACCAGCTGTACATCAAAGTGGAGAAGTGTGAGTTCCACACACCCTCGACCACCTTGCTGGGGTTTGTCGTCGCCCATAAGGAGATCCTGGCTGACCCGGGTAAGGTGAAGGTGGTCTTGGAGCGGCCTGTTCCCTCCTCCCGCAAACAATTACAGCAATTTTGGGGATTCACCAATTTTTATCGACGCTTCATCCGCGATTACAGTGTGGTTGCCCTGCCTCTCACCCACCTCACTTCCACCAAGATCCCCTTTTTTTGGTCCGAGAAGGCTGATACGGCATTTTCCAAGCTGAAGCCTCATTTCTCTTCTTCCCCTATCCTTGCTCAGTTGGATCCACGGCTGCAGTTCCTGGTGGAGGTGGATGCATCGGACTCTGGAGTGGGGGCGGTTCTTTCTCAGTGCTCGACTACCGATAATAAGGTCCACCCCTGTGCTTACTTCTCCTGACGCCTATCCCCAGCCGAGAGAAACTATGATGTTGGTGACCGGGAGTTGTTGGCAGTCAAACTGGCCTTGGAGGAGTGGCACCACTGGTTGGAGGGAGCCTTTCAGCTGTTTGTGGTCTGGACCGATCATAAGAATCTGGAATATCTCAGGACTGCTAAATGGCTAAACTCCAGACAAGCCCACTGGTCCCTGTTCTTTGGCAGGTTTAACTTTACCATCACCTACCGCCCAGGGTCCAAGAACATCAAGCCTGACACCCCCTCAAGGCAATTCTCCACTGACATGGCATCACCGGAGCTGCATCCCATAGTTTCCCCCTCGTGTGTGGTAGGCATGCTCTCTTGGGAGATCAAGGAGAGGGTCAAGAGGGCGCAGGGCAGTGAGCCTGATCCGGGTGGGGGCCCAGCGGGTCAGATCTACGTCCCTTCCTCAGTCCGTGGCAAGGTCATCGATTGGCTGCACTCTTCCAGGGTTATGTGCCACCCCAGCATGCTACACACTATGTCTCATTTGCAGAGGACCTTCTGGTGGCCATCTATGAGGAGGGACGTGAATGAGGGCCTGTCCCCAGTGTGCCACCGGCAAGTCATCTTCTTCCCCACCTTCCGGGCTGTTGCACCCTCTACCCATCCCCAACAGGCCGTGGTCCCATCTGGTACTGGACTTTGTTACTGGGCTTCCTCCCTCCACTGGACACATGGTCGTTCTCACTATTGTGGACAGGTTCTCGAAGGCAGCTCACTTCGTCCCCCTGAACAAGCTCCTGTCTGCCAAGGAGACGGCTGACCTTTTTGTTCTACATGTGGTCTACCTCCATGGTATTCTGGTGGATGTGGTCTCGGACTGGGGTCCCCAGTTTGTCTCCCAGGTGTGGTGAGCCTTCTATAAGGTCATCGGAGCGACTGTCAACTTGTCCTCGGGATATCACCCCCAGAGTAACGGCCAGTGCGAGCGAGCCAATCAGGAGCAGGAGGCAGCCCTGAGGTCCGTCACGGCAACTAATCCTGTGTCTTGGAGTACTTACCTACCATGGATTGAGTATGCTCACAACTCCGCCACCTATGCAGCTAAGGGTCTCTCCCCCTTTGAGGCGTCCTTGGGGTACAGTTCCCCCCATTCCCTGATGTGGAGGTGGAGATTGCTGTACTGTCTGTGCAGTCCCACATCAGACATTGTCACCAGCTCTGGAGGGCCCCCAGGCCTGCACTCCGCCGCATTGTGGACCGCAACTCTGAGATCACTAACCATCGGATGACCGCCCCCCCCCCCCCCGGGTTGGGCAGAAGGTATGGTTGTCCACCAGACACATTAACCTCAAAACAGATTCCAGAAAGCTTTCTCACTGCTTCATTTGTCCTTATCCTATCTCCCAAATCATCAATCCAGTTGCTGTTCCCCTTTCTCTTCCCCGTGCTCTCTGCATCTGTTCCACCTTTCATGTCTCTCAGGTGAAGCCATTTTCCACCAGTCCTCTCTGCCCACCATCTAAGCCGCCTCCCCCTCCGGTGATGATCGACGGCGGTCCTGTGTATAGGGTCAACTGCATTCTGGACGTGCGACGCAGGGGGCGAGGTCTACAGTACCTGGTGGACTGGGCTGGGTATGGACCGGAGGAGAGATCATGGGTCTGGGGGTCCTTCATCACGGATCGAGAGATGATCCAGGTGTTCCATCGGTCCCATCCGGGGAGGTTGGATCGGCCGCCGGGAGGCGTTCCTTGAGTGGGGGGCACTGTGGTGATCCGAGCTGTGCGCTGTTTTCTCTCTTCTCTCATTGCTTATTTTCCACAGCTGTGGTCTCACCCACACCTGCGCTTCCTAATTAAGCAGCCTTTAAGTGGAGAGGGGCCCTCCACTCCTGCACGGAGACGTCAATGCATGCATGCAGTCTAGAGAGCTCCTCAACGTTGTGCGTTGCATCTCCTCTCTCCAGCTATGACCCCGCCTCAGACTCGGTACTCTGTAAGCAACTTCACTGTTTGTACCTCACCCTTGCATTCGCCTCTGTATTTCTTGGACTTAGCTGTGCACTGGTGGACCTTCTCCCTGGCAGACTGGCACCCTTCCCCGTGGCGGACCAGGATTGAGCTGGAGTGCCCACACTCTCGTCATCCCCCTGTAAGTGCACGCAATTATTCGGACTGAGTTGTTTCCCTTACCCCTCGGCTGAGGGTAACCTCCCTGCACAGAGCACTGTATATATCTGCACCTGCACCTCCTTCACCTTTGCGGGACCACTGCAACCTGGACAAGACGTGGGGACGCTATTAGCTCCTTCCCAGCTGCTCGGTGCTCTGTAAGATTATTATTAACTTCCCACTGCCCCTCTGTGTGCTGGAAATTACCCATCACTCTTGCTCTCTCTCGCTCTCTCTCTCTCTCTCTGAGTGGGTGTGGTGAGTGAGAGTTGACGTCATATTGAGTGGACCTCTGAGTGACATTTTTCTGACTTTTCTATCCTTTTCTATGTTTTCTTAGGGTGTTTTTTTGTAAAGGTTATTGTGTTGTGTGTGTAGATTGGTGCAGGCTTTTGTGTTTGGTTTGTTTGCTTTCTTTTGCGGCCAGCGTTTGCTGGTCGGCTCGGTGTGTGCAGCGTGCACGGGGTGGGAAGTAACATTTGTTCACTATGGATTTCACTAAGTTAACCAGAAAACAGAGCATTAAGATTGCTGGTGCAGCGCGGTTCTCTGTGAATGAGTGCGCTCTGGCTGTTGCTGAAGTGGTCGGACCACAGAGCATAAAATCCGCGACCCGGATGAATGGGGCAGTGGTCTTGTTTCTGGACTCTGTGGAAAAAGTGAACTCAGTTGTGGAAAACGGCGTTGTCATCAGCGATACTTTTGTTAGTGTGTCTCCTCTCTCTCTTCCATCTAAAAAGATCACGTTATCAAATGTCCCACCTTTTATTAGCGATGAGGTTTTGCAGAAGGAACTGCTGAGATATGGCAAGATAGTGTCTCCTATTCTCCTATTGCCTTCTGGTTGCAAGTCTCCTGAGCTGAGTCATATTGTGTCTCACAGAAGACAGCTGTTTATGATCCTGAATAACGATGATAAATGACGAGCTTAATTTGGTTTTTAAACTAAGGGTGGAGGACTTTGACTCCATTATTTTTGTTCCATCAGAGAACATGAAATGTTTTGCATGTGGGGAAGAAGGACACCTCATCAGGGCCTGTCCACACAGGGCCTCAACTTCAGCTGCAGGGAGACAGGCACAAAGTGGGGGGGCTGGTGAACAGTCTGACAAGCAGGGTGAGGGGGACAGACGAGAAGGTGAGCAGGCAGGTGCAGATGCACGGGGGGGTGGAGTTAATGGGCAGACAGGTGTGCGGGGGGGGGGAGTGAGTGGACAGTTGGGCACCAAGGAGGAAAATGTTGGTGAAGGGAAAAGTGGTAGAACTGATGATCTGACAAGCATCCAGAAAAACAGGGCAAAGGGGCAGGGGGGCGTACAGGAGGGGCTGATGGCCAGACAGCTGCAGGACACAGTGGAGCTGGCGGTCAATCAGGTGATCAGGGGGAAGTGGAGACGATGATGTGGGGTGATGTGGACTGTGAATCAGGTGTGATCGGTGCTGGAGCTGCAGAAGAGAATGTGGAGGAAGGAGAGAGCCCTCTGATGCTTCTCAGCTTAAGAGAAAAACTAAAAATGGTCGGCAGGTTTTACAGGAGAAGGCAAGATCATCTAAAAGGGTAAAATGCAAAGTGGCAGATGAAGATGAGGGAGCAGCCTTAGCTTCAGAGGTTGGTGAAGGTGAAGACTCACCCCCTCTGATGACTGACAGCTGTCTGACTGTAGGTCCTCCCAACATCACCAAGTCCAGAAGGAGAACAGTGCAGCAAAAATAAAAATGTTCTGACAAAAAACCAAGAACATGAGAGGAGTAAAAATTGAAAATTACTTCCCAGATAAAAAGGGCTTCCTTGATTCAGTGAGGGTCTTAATGAAAGGGGGGAGCTTCACCCACCAAGAATATTATCGTCTGAAAAAAGCAGTTTTTAGACTTAAGCAAGAATTGTTTAATAATGATGATGACGTTGATGGCGGGGCTTTGTAAATTCTCTGCCTTAGCGTTCCTTTTAACTGTTCTGTTAACTTTTTTTGCCTCTCTCTCCATGAGCAATTTTAAAGTAGAGACTTTGAACCTGAATGGAGCGAGAGAGGCAAGGAAAAGAGCTCTGCTGTTTGATTTCATGATCCTGAATAATGTTGATATGATACTTGTACAAGAAACACACAGTGATCAATCTAATGAGATGGACTGGCAGAGGGAGTTGGGGAGGGCGGGTTGTACTGAGCCACAGCAGCAGCAGTAATGGGGGGTGGCTGTCCTTTTCTCCCCAACATGTTCCCCCGTTTCATATTCTGTCACTGAAGTTGGACAAGGGAGACTACTGGTGATTCAGGCTGTTTCTGGTCGGTGTTCACTTACTCTCATCAGTGTATACGCCCCAACTTTAGGGTCGGACAGGTTGGGTTTTCTAAGTGAGTTAAACACCTTTTTAAACAACTGCAACCCAGATGACTTTGTGTTCATTGCTGGTGATTTTAACTGCACTGCAGATGATTCAATAGACAGGAATCATATAGAACCCCACCCAGCCTCTAAACGCCTTTTAATGGAAGTTACTAAGACTCATGATCTGGTAGATGTTTGGAGGTCTTTCCATAATATGGACAGACAGTACACATGGTCCCACGTTAGAGATGGTCTCATTTCTCTTGCAAGATTGGATCATTTTTATTGTTTTAAACATCAAAGGAATATTTTTACAAACTGTTCTATTGTACCTGCTGGTTTTACTGCTCATTCTTTGGTATTATGGCAAGTTTTTATTAGTAATTTTAAGTATCGAAGTGCCTTTTGGCATTTTAGCAGTTCCTTGCTTCTGGACAACAATTTTAAAAAAAAGTTTTAGGTTCTTATGGAGGAATTTTAGAGAGCGATGTCTTGACTTTGGCTCTTTACAGCAATGGTGGGACTGTGGGAAGGTGGAAATAAGAATTTTTTGTCAGCAATACACTTTCAATGTCACTCAGGACATAACCAGATTAATAAAAGACCTGGAGAGTGATATTGTAGAGCTTCAGTCTTTGTTAGACTCTACAGGAAATCGAGGATACTTTGAAGTCCTCAAAGCAAAAAAGAAAGTTCTTACAGACTTGCTGGGCACCAGGGCTCAGGGAGCCCTCGTCAGATCCAGGTTCCAGAGTGTAAACCAGATGGTTGCCCCCTCAAAGTTTTTTTTTTGGACTGGAGAAGAAAAATGGGCAGAGCAGGTGCATTCACGCTCCACAGTCAGCATCCGGACAGGAGCTGAGGAAGCCTGGTGACATCAGGAAATGTGATGTGGAGTTTTATTCAGACATGTATATGTCTGAGTATGTTGAGAATGAACAATTGTTAGCTTCCTTTTGTGATGGACTTCCCCAAGTTTCTGAAGACTTCTGTCTGCTACTGGGGGAGCCCCTACACCTTGAAGAGTTGTCCACCGCTTTGCAGAGTATGGAGAATGGGAAAGCTCCTGGAATTGACAGACTTCCTGTTGATTTCTTCAAGGCCTTCTGGCACGAAGGTCTCTGGTGGAGACCTGCTGGTAGTTTTGAATGAAAGTCTGACTAGAGGATTCCTACCTATCAGTTGCAGGAGGGCTGTAATCACTTTACTCCCCAAAAAAGGTGATCTAATGGAGATTAAGAACTGGCGCCCTGTTTCCCTGCTCTGTGCAGACTATAAAATTTTCTCCAAATCCCTGGCCAACAGGCTGAGAGACATTATGGACCAGATCATTCATCAGGACCAGACCTACTGTGTGCTCGGTAGGTCCATTCTTGACAACGTGTCTTTAATTCGGGATATTTTGGTCATCTCTAGCTCATTGGACATGGGCCTTGGTTTGATTTCACTGGACCAAGAAAAAGCATTTGACCGGGTTGACCTCTGGAAAATTTTGGAGCAGTTTGGCCTCAACCCTTGTCTTATTGCTATGATCAAGGTTTTGTACCAGGACATTGAGAGTGTGTTGAAAATTAATGGAGGACTGAGTGCCCCTTTTAAAGTAACGAGGGGAATAAGGCAAGGCTGTGCTCTGTCAGGCATGTTGTATACCATTTCCATTGAACCCATGCTGTGTAAGATGCGGTCCACCATGGAGGGGCTGATTTTATCTAACTCTGTTAAAAAACTGGTACTTTCAGCTTATGCAGATGATATCATTGTGATGGTAAAAAAAAAACAGACAGAAGTAAACTGTTTACAAAAAGTAGTCAAAAATTTTGGTACAGCATCTTCAGCGAAGGTGAATTGGTCCAAGAGTGAAGCCCTTGCAGTCTGTTTTAAATCAGAGCAGTTGCCTACACTGTCAGGAGGCCTATACTGGAAAAAAGATGGTCTTAAATATCTTGGGGTGTTTTTAGGGGATGAGGCTGCTGTAAATAAAAACTGGAAGGGTTTGATGGAAAAAGTTAAAGGGAAGTTGGAAAAATGGAAATGGCTGTTGCCACAGACGTCTTATAGGGGAAGGGTATTAACAATTAACAACTTGGTTTCCAGTGGACTGTGGCATAAATTTGCCTGTGTGGACCCCCCCCCCCCGACAACCTACTGAAGCAAATACAGAACTGCATCATTGACTTTTTCTGGGACAGGCTGCACTGGGTTCCACAGTGTGTTTTGTTTCTGCCAACAGAGGAGGGGGGGGGGGCAAGGACTGGCTCACCTGGTCAGCCGAGTGGCTTCCTACAGACTCCAGTTTATTAAGAAGCTTCTCACTGGCTCTCAAGATGTGGTTTGGAAACCTGTGGCCAGCAGTATTTTAAGACAGGTCAATGGACTAGGTCTTGGTTCATCACTCTTTTTAATGGATCCTGGCTGTTTTAACCTGTCCACCCTGCCTACCTTTTATCAGAACATTTTTAAAATATGGAGTTTGTTTGCATGGAAGAGACTGGAACCTGCTCTCTCACTGCACTGGCTACTGGAGGAACCCCTGATCTTTAGAGCTAGATTGGAACTCCAGGTCAGGTCCCTACCTGCCCTGACACATCTTGGTTTCCTCTGGCAGGATTACACTGCATAGGATAATAGATGTAGCAGGACCAAAGCTGGACAATGTTCTGGCAACTTCTGAAGCTCTTGGAATTAAGTCTGCACGCCTTGTGAGCAAAGTTTTGGAGTTGTGGCAGCTCCAAATGACAGCTGAGGAGAGGAAGATGGTGAGGGACTATCGCTACAAGAGAGAAAAGCCTGATGAAGTTGACCCATTTCCTGAATTGGGCTTTGCTGTGAGATCGGAGGGTGCAGAGGGGCTCATGTTGTGTAATAAATGCACAAGTCTTTACTGAGCACAGACTAAACTGTTTTATTACTATTGTGTGAAGGTTTTTAATAGAAGGCAGTTAAATGACAGAGTGGACAGTGTGGAGGAAGAGACTGAAGGTCACAGACAATGTCAGGCCCGTGTGGAGGGTCCTTTACAAAGCCCCTCTACATAAGAGAGCAGGTGATCTCCAATGGAGGATTCTGCATGGAGCTGTGGCCGTCAACTCTTTTATTTCCCGCATCAATCCTAGAACATGTAAAGACTGCTCTTTCTGTGGGTCAACTGAAACCATTTTTCATTGTTTTGCTGAGTGCCCTAAACTGAAACCACTGTTCATGCTTTTGAGCAACATTTTTATTTGTGGTCCAGCATGATTTTTATATTTGGTGCTGGATACAAACGGGTCAATGCAATGAAATGGCAGCTCTTAAATTTTTTATCTGGTCAAGCAAAGTTTGCCATTTACATGAGCAGGAATAGGGAGCAGGGTCAAGAGGTTACAATGCCGTTCACTTCTATGGTTAGAGCCCAAATTCAGATGGAGTTTAAATTTTACAAAGCTATGGACAATTTAGAGGATTTCAACTCCAAGTGGTGTTTTAGGAATATAATCTGTTCTGTGTCAGAAAATAAGATCATCTTTAGTCCTTCTTTTGGGGGGTAAGCCTCTGATTTAACAGGGTTTTTCTTTTGTTTTGTTTTTTTGTTTGTGGTTTTTTTGGTTACTTGTTCACACCGGCCTGTCTGTCATTATGTATGATTGCAAATAAAGTTGGTTTTAAAAATCTCTCTCTCTCTCTCTCTCTCCCTTGCTCTCTCTCTCCTGCAGGGTTGCTTCTGGGTCTATCCACTAAATCATGTCAAGTTCACAGACATTTGCTCACCCTATCATAGGGCCAGAGTGCAGAGAGGGCAACATCCCCCCCACCCCCCAAATGAGTTACTGTGCCCCGCAAAGCCCCAAGCTAAGCCTTTGGCATCAAACTTTATGTTTCATTAATTAATTTATATTTATGCAAAGTTCCAACCGTCAAATTTCTGACTGTACATGAATGCAGCATTAGATTACATCCATCCATCCATCTTCTTCCGCTTAATCCTTTTCGGGTCGTGGGGGGTGGGTGGGGGGGCTGGAGCCTATCCCAGCATCTTTGGGCGAGAGGCAGGGTGATTACATTGCTCCTCAATTCCCAGACAGCAGGAGCGTGTGAGGTAGTGACGGGATCCACGGTTCACTAAAACTGGTACATTCGAACAACTCGTTCACAAACGTTACATCACTAGTGCAAGGGGACTGGCCAGCGGCAGCTCTCCTACAGGTAACTTACGCCTTTATGACGCCAACCTTGGCTTTAGTTACTGTTACTATTACGCAAAATGTTGAATATTTTTGGGTCTTTCTGAATTTATTTGGTAACAGTAGAGAATGCAAAACTACCAATATTTAGGTTTTAAAATACAGGAGGTTTTCATCAGGGTGGTGAAGAGCTTAGTCATAAAAAAAACTTGTATAATATTATAATAGAAATGTCTGTCTCTTTGCACATTTTAATGAATTTTATTTCATTATACAGTATTTTTTATTTATTTATTTATTTACTTTTGAGAATCAGAGCTGAAATCAATGTTCCATTGTGTTTCTGTAAAATATGTCTGGAAAAAACACAATTTTACCCCAAATTTTTCAAGTTCATTAGGAAAAACATAGTAAATTCATTATAAAATAGACACAGATTTAGGAGGGAAAAATCCAGATTTTTTATGTGCTGTATACTTCTACTGTTGGCTTCAGTTTACTTGGTTGAATGAATTTATTAATTTAACATGTTTAACATTTTTTTCAAAAGTCAAGCTGATTTATTTATTAATGTCAGTTTATTAACCAGTGTTAGTAATATAAAAATACTATGGTGTGATGTGGCAGATTAACTTGCTTTAAAATAACTTTTGACATCGGTAAGTTGACGTTATTTATTTATTTGCTTACAAAAGAACATTTGACGTGGTGCTGTGAAATAAAGACTCACATGGTTATTTTTAGAGAAAACTTTTTTTTTCATGATAATGTTTATAGGTGTTTTTTTAAATTAAATGATAAATCATAATGCTCAAATTTAATGAGATGCATATTATCTTCTCTAGGTTTACAGTGGGGAAAATAAGTGTTGAACATATCAACATTTTCTCAAACATATTTCTGATGGAGCCACTGATCTGAGATTTTCACCACATATCAGTAACAACTCAAGTAATCCATACATTCAAAGAAATCAAGGCAAATGTGTTCACAAAACAAGTAATATTTAATAAAGTGGAATGACACGGGGAATAAGTATTGAACACATAAAGAAAAGAGGTGCAAAAGGGCAAACAAAGCCAAGAAACCAGCTGAAATCCATCAGAATTTAGGAAGCCATCCCATCCCCATGAATGTAAATTAATTTCAGCTGGTTAAGTCCTCACTGATAGCCTTTAAAAAGGTCTGTGAATATCAGATTGTCACACCACAAAGAACTCATGATGGGTAGAAGCGAAGCGCTCTCTCTAGACCTTCACAACCTTATTGTTGCAGAACACGATGGCTTTGGTTACAGGTGCATTTCTAAACTACTGAATGTTCCATTAAGCACTGTTGGACCCATCATTCGGAAGTGGAAAGAACATCATTTTACCATAAATCGGCCACAACCAGGAGCTCCTCACAAGATTTCTGACAGAGGAGTCAAAAGAATTATCAGAAGAGTTATCCAAGAGCCAAAGACCACTCGTGGAGAGCTCTGGAAAAACCTGGAGTTAGCAGGTACTGCTGTTTCAAAGAAAACAATAAGTAATGCACTCAACTGACATAGGCTCTATGCCTGCTCACCTCATAAGACTCCATTGCTGAAGAAAAAGCATGTTGAAGCTTGTTTAAAGTTTGCTGCACAACATTTGGGCAAGCCAGTACAATACTGGGAGAATATAGTCTGGTCAGTTGAGAACAAAATTGAACTTTTTCTGATGTCATAACACACAGCATGTTTGGTGGAGAAATGGCACTGCACATTCCATCATGGTGTGGGGGTGTTTTTCAACTTTCCTTAATATAATTGAAGGAAAGATTAATGGACAAATTTACAGAGGCATCCTTGATAAGAACCTGCTGCCATCTGCCAAGATACTGAAGATGAAACGAGGGTGGACATTTCAGCAAGACAATGATCCCAAACACACAGCCAAGGAAACTCTCAACTGGCTCCAGAGAAGGAAAATAAAACTGCTAGAATGGCCCAGTCAGTCACTTGACCTGAATTCAGTTGAAAATCTATGGAACGAACTGAAGTTCAGTTCAAAAGAGAGCTATTAGAATAATAAACAAAGCAGCTTACAGGGAACCAACAAACCCACTTTTTCTTAAACTAAAAGCTCTCAAGTTGAAAGATCTGGTTGACTTTAAAACTGCAATAATAATGTTTAAAGTGAAGAATTTATCACTGCTCGCAAATATCCAAAAGTTGTTCCAAATAAGGGAGAAACGATATCACTTCAGAGGAACCTGTATATTTCAAAAACCTTCAGTGAGAACTACCACCAAGCAACACTGTGTTTCAGTGCAAGGAGTCAGATTATGGAACGATTTTGGACCTAAATTAAAATCATGTACAACGCTTGGGCAATTTAAACAAAAACTAAAGGAAGAAATACTCCAAACATATATGCAAGATGACATGTAAAATCACATAAGGATTGTCATATCCAGCCTGTGTTGTGTTGTAGCTTAGTTTTTTGTTTTTTTTGTTTTTTTTTTCTTTTGTCACATTTGGTCTTAGCTTTGTTCTGAATTGTAATCGCTCTTGTTTTGTTTTTCTTTTGAATTCTTGGATGGAATATGGGTGGGCAATATAAGCTGTGGCTTCAGCCATCACTCATTTCGGATAACTTTTGTTGAACTGTATAATCAGAGGAGTTACTGTCTAATTTGACCTTGTTGGATTTTATTTCCCTCTTTTGCTATACTATTCAGTTCCTTTTAACCTGTACTATCCGAAATAAAGATTCATTCATTCATTCATTCATTCATTCATTCATTCATTCATTCATTCAAGTGTGTGGAAGAATGGGCTAAAATCACTCCTGAGCAATGCCTACACCTAGTTTCTCCATACAGCAGGCTTCTGGAAGCTGTTATTACCAACAAAGGCTTTTCTACTAAATATTAAATTAATTTCACCAAGCATGTCCAATACTTATTCCCTGTGTCATTCCACTTTATTAAATATAACTTGTTTTGTGAACACAGGTGCCTTGATTTCTTTGTATGTATGGATTACTTGGGTTGTTGCTGATATCTGGTGAAAATCTCTGGTCAATGGTTCCATCAGAAATATGTTTAATGAGAAAAATGTTGACGTGTGCAATACTTATTTTCCCCGCTGTAAATTGCTTGGGTCAACTTGACATTTTTAATGTGCTTTCTTCTTATTGAGTACTAGATTAGCACACCGTGAAACATCTTATAGGATCTGAATCAATCTCCTTTACAAAAATTGGGGCCCCAAACAGCCCTGACCACATTCAGTTTGCTATAACTTCTTCATTCTTCTTCTGTGGGTCTGATCTACCCTGATGCTTATTCTACATTAAGGTCCATCATTGTCATCTACTTTGTTGAAGTGTAATAATGTGTAATGCTGCTCCAAAATGGCTCAGAATGAAAGCACAAGCACATGAATAATATACTATAGGCCCTGTTCTTTGCGATACACCGAAGCTGAGCAGCATGTTTATCATAAGCATTAAGCAGAGAGGGTGAGTTATGTTTACCAGCAAGGACTACACCATTGTCTGTCATTGGGAAGATATATTTGCCCTTCAGGAAAAATTTCAGTAAATTCATGATTTTTTAGGAAGTTTTTCAGACAAACACTAGAATCTCTCACCAGGACACATGACAGCAAATCTCAAATAAATGAGAGCTTTTGAGGCGCCTAGGCTTCACTTCACTGCCTGGATGGAAAACCAGCTTTCACACAAACCAATTCCTCATTATATCTCCCATTTTTTTCCACACACAAGTCCCTTTCACAACATCCGAAGGAATCATAAAAGATGCAGGACGCTGGAGCACACAAGTGAGTCTTTTATGCCCCAGTTGTTTGAGTGTGCTGGTGCTGCTGGTCTGCTCCCAGCAGCTACAGCTGAGCACAAGCCTCCTCAGCCCAACATGGAGGAAAACGTGAAGGCAGAGCTGCTCTGCCGCGTGTTTGCAGTATTTAACAGAAAGTCATGTTTGATTTAAAAGGAGTTGCAAATTTATTCAGCTGCAGCTTTGCACCAAGTCTGCTTGACAAGGAGGGGGGGGGGCACCGGTTTATATTAGTCAACTTCAGAGGATAGAGCTAGAAAATCAGACTAACCTCAGCCTAAACTGTTCTGTTCCCATCCAAACCTCAAATCTTAAGATAAATATTAAACCTGCTCTACTGTCAACTCTAATGACTTGATCTTCTGGTTTCCTTGACCTAAATCCTCAGTCTCATTCAAATTAACTAGCTATATACCTTTAAAACCACAAAACATTAACCTGAAGAGGATAATCCTCCCAGCACAAAATGGTTGAAAAGACGGTGAAAAGACGGCTTTGCCAACTGTCTAAAAAATGTCTGGATTTGGCTGAAAAGGGAAAGATAAAAAAACGGCTTTTTAAGGTTGTTGAAAAGGTGTCTTCATATAAATGTCCCTGTATGGTTTAAATTTGGTTGAAAATGAAGCTGAAAAGTCACCTTTTTAAGGTTGTTAAAAAAACAACAACATATAGTCACCAGCATCCTGATCCTTTCTGAGTTGCCTACACCAGCATCTGTGAGCAAGAGGCAGAGAAGATCCTGGACAGATCACCAGTCCATCACAGCACCTGGTGCTCCCATCCAAGTACTAACCAAGGTAGACCTGCTGAGCTTTCAAGAGCAGAGATGCTTGGGGACACCCAGGGCCTAGGCTATAGACACTGATAAAAAGACACAACAGAGAGAGAAATTTGTAAAACGTGCTTGTATTCAAATAGTGTTTTTTAAATGTACAGCACAGTAGCACCATCACTGGTTCCAGATTGTTCCAGATATCATGTAACAAGCATTATGCCAAATGTCCAACTTAATAAAAAGCTGTTAAAAATGTGCATTTTTATAAAGCACTTCTAACAAAGAACCCCGCTGGTTGTAAAAGTATATTTGACTTTTGAGAAACAGACCCCCCGCCACCATCACCAAATGCCACAAACTATTTTGAGGATAAATTTGTGCCAAATTCTGTGGACTAAGCAGCACAATTAGTGGACGGTTTTTTTGCCCAATTTTCAACAACTTTTTTTTTTTTTCTGGTTAAATATGGTTTGTGGTCGATGGACTTAACACAGCCCAGTTTTTAACGTCTGTCTCTGGGTAAAATGAAGGCTTGGACCAATGGACCTGATTTAGCCCAAAATATGTCTAAATTGCGGCTTGTGCTGTGGGGGGAAGGCTTCCATGGAAACACCGCCCACTAGCAAACACACAAGAAGCCAAAACATTGTGGCAGTACTGACCTGGGCACGCAGAAACCAGGTACCACTCTTTGAGTGCACGTCCATAAAAGCGACTGGCAAATGTCTTCTGGTGGCTGGTTTGTGGCCATAAGTCACAAACTGACACGTGAGGTCATTACCCCTTTCAACCTCAATTTTCATCACTTCTGAAGAGCTACCATATCATCGAGCAGTGAATTCAGCTTTTTTTGATATGCAGTACAGATTATGTCTGTTTACGCTGAAAATTCCAGCAACAGACCTGTCTGTTGCAGGGCGTGTCAGAACTGCAGCAGAATTTATAAACCACTTGGTATGTATGGGTCTTACAAAACCGTGAACACAGTTTACCTACAAACAGTAGATAAAAATGGACAGTTAGGAATAAGGTGTTTTCAACGTCACTAATTACAGTATATTAATATTTTCATAAAATATTCAAGACTTGAGTAAAGAGTGAATTTTCATGCGAAGTTACAGCCACATTCATGAACGCTGCTGCTGGCCTCTGTAACTTAGCAGATACAGGAGCACCATGATCCCTATGATCTCTCCTGCAGGCGTCTCCTTTGGGTCCACTGGGTCCTTGATGGAATGTTTTTCAAGTTGCCCTCAACAACAGAGCTCCTGAGAGCATTTGGGCACTCAAATCTCTCCACCATGATAAGGTGGCGGTCCACGGAGGGGTATCAGACATTACCCCCCCAGCAAAGATGTGCTGGAAAAACACTGCCAACTGTCTAAACAACATACAGATTTGGTTGAAAAGTGAAAGATGAAAAGCCGTCTTTTTAAGGTTGTTAAAAAAAAAATAGTCACTAGCATCCTTTTTTGAGTTGCGTGTGTCAGGGCACCTACACCAGCGTCTGTGGGCAAGTGGCAGAGTATGAGGGAGGGCTGAAAAGTTCATAGTGGTCAAATTTGACCAAACTAGTGCACTGCCCGTAGAACACAAGTATTCCTGTTTGAAACAAGGTTCCCAATCAGGCTGTCCAGGCCCAAATGTAGGCTGTGTTTGAAAGTGGAATACAGAGGTGTAGCCTCTATGTAGGCAATCACATGTTAGACTTTGACAAATATTAAAGAGAGTAAATGGCACTAAGATTAATTTGATTGTGTGAATATTAATTACAGAATACCTAATTATTGAAAATGAATGGGACATCCAATATTAGCGACTGTTTCAGATCCTTGTTTATTTGTTTGTCAGATCACTGATCTGTCTGATCTTTTATCACTTATATTCAAGGTAACAGAGTATCTTCACTTTGGGGAATGGGAGTTGTTCAGTCATCATTATAATTGTTTTAGTTTATATCACTGTTCAGTGAATTTCTTCTGTGTATCGTCAATAAACTCATGCAGTACTATAACAGGACATGTTCACAAACATCTGAGACCCACTGGCTGCTGCTTCACCCGTGTGCCTCTAAAGGACTGCGATCCACCGGTTCAGCTTCTGCCACCCCCACCCCCCCCGGCACACCTGGTGTTCTTCATGCCGAATTCTCCGTTAGACCTACGCAATCATAGCAACTTTATGGTATAATTCTTTAAGCATTAAACCTTAAGTCTATCTTTCGTTGCTATTTGCACTACGGGTAGCATTACTATACATGGACTGCTGTTATTTTTCCAGCCTTATTCCTTTTCTTTTTTATATTGCGCACACCACTGAAGAGAGAGAGAAACACCACTTCAATTCTCCTGTATGTCCTGCACGTATATCAGCTGTTCTAATAGATATGCTGTCAGAACACCGATGGATCCAATCAGCTGATCGCTCGAACCACAGAGCTCAGCTGCTTTCCATGATAAATCAGCCTCAGGGCAAAAGCACACTCCATGCATCGTCTTTTTTTCACTTTATTGAAAATAACTTTTTTTTTTAATCGCCATCAGTTAGCGTGCCTTTGAGCCAGGTCTGGCCGCTGCTTCTCCCAGCATGTTCTGTGTTGATTTGTCAGACCTGGTCCTCGCTGATGTTCCGCCCAGTCTGCTCACGCACCTCATTCTCCAAATATGGCGAATTATCCTTTAGACCTACGCAATCATGGCAACTTTATAGTATAATTTTTTAAGCATTGAATCTTCAGTATTATCTTTTTCTCTTTCTAACTTTCATTTGTTTGTTTTGTCCCGGGAACACTGTGGTGACTGACAGGTCGTGACGGTGTGTGTTATCCAATCAGCACAGAGTTAATCTGAAACCCCACCCACACTTCTTAAAAGCCAGCTCATGAAGAGACACAGAACGGTAGCTAAAACTTTTATTGATAAAAATTAAATATTTTGACTGAGCGACTCCATATTTGGGGACGCACAGCCTCATAACCTCAGGAAACCACGTTTAAAATCTGAGGCCAGTCTGATAAACGGTTCAAGAGATATGCGTGTGTCATGGTCCGAGTGCGGACTTGTCCAGTAGTTCCCCGTTCTCTTCTTAGGCGTACCATATGGCCGTCAGGGCTTTTATTCTGACAGCGTCACGGCGGGGCTTCCGGCTGTCAAAGCCGAGTCACGTTGTGACAGCTGTTCAGCATTTCTCCAGATTACATTCTCCTTTATTGATTGGTGTGTCATGGATATTTAAGGAAGCAGCTGAGGCTTACTCCTCGCTGCAACCTCATCAAACATTCCCTCGTCCAACCTCCATCCTAGATTCACGATTCGTGCCTTTCTCAGTAAGTGTATTCGTGGAGAGTCTGTTCTTCCTTTTCCATAGTCGTAGTCACAGTTATAGTGTGTTGTGCCCCTCGTGGCTCATTATTTTGTCGTTTGTCTTTTGTTAATAAGTTATGCAAACTCATCGGCTGGCATTCGGTGTCTTATTGATGGCTCATGAGGGCCATCGTTGACAGCGTGGAACAGACAGACAGACACACACACAAACACATAGACAGAGATTTCTTGCATTTATAGATAGATGTGGTTTATTTTTCAACCGCAGGGATCCAAGTGCTGCAAGAGGTGTGTGGACCGAAGGGGAGACTATGTTGAAAAATAACCATGTTTGATCAGATTTGGCCACTATGAATTTTTCAGCCCCCCTCGTATATTCAGACTCCCACCATCATCAACAAATGCCAAAAACTACAATATTTTGAGGATGAATTTTGGCCAAATCCTGTGGGCTAAACAGGACAATTATCGGACAGTTTTTGTCCAATTTTCAATGTCAATTTTTGGGTCAAATGTGGTCCATATTAGACAGACTTAACACAACCCAATTTTCAATGGCTATTTGTGGGCTAAATTAAGGCTTGGATCAATGGACCTGACTTAGCCCAAACTACATCTAAATTACAGCTTGTCTTGAGGGGCTATCATATTATTAATTAAAAAGCTGCAGGTAGTTGTAGTCCACTGCTGACACTGGGCTCCCGTGGTGATCTGCAGCACATTTTCTTTTAAAAATACACTAAAAATAATTATGTGTGTGTCTTCACTATTCTAAATCTGAATTTCTGTGTCACCATAGTGTTATGTATGAGATTACCTCTCAAATGACAAGGCCAGGTACTCGGTAGAACTCAGCTTTATTAAAGATACTTCTCCACAATACAACCGCCAGGCAGGGGCATTGGCAAAGAGGCCGAACAAAGATGCCCGCTGGTACTTATAGAGGCGGTGCAGTGGCGGAACAAGAAGTGGCCACCACGCCACCGCTCTTCATCATAAAACCCCAAATCACACACAGTACTGGGACATAAACACTATAACTCAGCATGGAACAAGTACGGTATGCTTGTATTAGTTGGCCAGATACGTTATCAACTATAACAGCAGGACCAAACGGATACAATCTGTCAGTCTGATGCTCAAATGTTCAGAAACATGTTTGCCACCGGCTCCCCACACTGTCATATGGTAAGTTCTTTATTACATCTTGCTCTTCCAAAATCAATTCCAACATCAGCAGAACAGTCTACTCAGCATGTTTGTCAATCCCTGTTTTCCTCAGGAGTATTCACATCATAGACGGCGGAAGGAAGCACATCATCCTCATCCTCACCAGAGTGGTCACGGTTGGGAAGACAAACTCATAACCTCACAAGGACGGTGAGATCCAAAGTACAAAACAATACTAGAAGTGTTGGCCACCATCACTGCCAGTGAGTAATTAAACAGAAATAAAAAACTAAGAATAAAATTGTATGTTTTAAATAAGCATTTCCTAGCCCAGTATACAATTTCTATTCCTCTTTAGTTATTTTTTTAGAAAACCCTTTCACATGCTTTTTCTACGTTGAGTTTTGCTTTGCCCTTCTGGCCTCCTACAGTCTAGCTTGTAGTAAGCATGCATTAGTCTTTACTGGTAATATTGTCATCCATCCGTATCCTGCACACTGTTTACATCATTTCTATTAAGAAATATGTTCTTTTTTTTAAAGGTGGTGGCCAAATTTTTGCGTATCACTGTTGTTTTTGTTTTTTTGTTTTTTTTTTGTCAAAAATGTGACAGGTCTTTCTGACTAAATGAAAGCCCGGCTGGTCCTCCACAGCTGCAACACATAACCTCACCCTGACCTTTATTCACCCAGGCCTTGTGATGGAATCCTTTCCCTGCACCTATCATTTAGAATTACTCCAGGGCTCCCCATCACATCACTGTATAATAAACACTAATGCAAACATTTACACACGCACACACACGCATTTCAGCTGCTACTAATGTATAATTAAGCCCAAGCAGAAAACACACAAACGTTGCATAGATGCATAAATGATGTGCATATGCATCCCCTGTCTGAAGAAGCAGCTTCGTAAACACACATGCACACGCGCGCGCGCACACACACACACACACACACACACACACACACACACACACACACACACACACAGGCACTCCATGCATGAAGGACTAGAGGTTAGACACCCTCCAAATCCAGCCTCCTGTCATCAGCAGCCAGATGTTGTGCAGCAGTGGCAGCGGAGCTCCTTACCCTTCTGGAGACAATGAAGACGCCTTCCATTCATTCACACCGAGAGAGAAGAAGACACACACCCGACACCTCCCTCTCACTAACTACACCTCACTCTCTCTCTCTCACTAGCTCGCCCTGACCCTCCTCCTCCTCCTCCTCCTCCTCCTCCTCCTCCTGCTTCTCCTTTCTCTCAGCTTTACTCCTCCGTTCCTCCTTTCTCTCCTCTTTCCTTGCTTTGTCTACCTCTCTTGCCCAGCCACTCCCCCAACTCCTCCTCCACCTCCTCCTCCTCTGCCTCCTCCTGTCTTGCCCTCCCTCTCCCCCATATATCTTTCAGTTTAACCTCTGTTCTCCTTTCCTTCCATCTTCCCTTTAACACTCCATCTCTCCCTCTCACTGGGTGTATCCTCCATGGGGATGCATGGCTGCCTTCTTGACAGCCTCGCTTCCACGTGTCTTGCGTGCGTGCGTGTGTGCGTGCGTGTGTGTGTGTGCAGGCGGACATGCATGCCTCAGTGTTTGTGTGTTTTCACTCTCCTAGTGCACACACTCAGCTTGTCACTCACATTTGTGTGCACTCAGCCATTGGCAGACGCACATAAAAGCAGTATGCATCTGGTCCCGGTAGCAGCATGCCGCTCAGTTTTTTTCCCCCTCTGACAACATATCTGAGAGCTCTAAATGTACAGGCACACAACCTTCATCTTGATTGGTGGTGGCGGTGGTGGGGTTACAGACTCCAAATCCACGCGTGCATCATTGTCATGTGACCACCGAAGAAGTGTGCGGCGGGCGAATTAGCATGCACGCTCATGTGGAGATGCACGCAGGGAGCATCGGTGGCAGGTGTGGTGGAGTTTGGGGCATGGCTGCAGACTGGAAATGCCTTTGCACAGAAAACTCATTTATGCCCATTTTTCTACTTGCATCAATTTCTTATACAATATATATCTCCAGGTCTTGTAAGCAAAACCACAGCAAGACCAGACCGAGACCAAGGCATATGTACACAGTGGTTTTGGTCTCGGCACACCCTGGTCTTGGTCTGGTTTGGACTACAAGTGTCTTTCCTTGTATTCGCTGTTCTCTACTTCCTCTTCCCATGATCCAGTTCGCTAGTCTTCCACACACCTGGTTCTTCTTTCTCATCATGATGCTTCTCAAAAACGTACAGTTTGTTATTCTTTGTTCATTTTCTTGTCACCTCTCAGAGTGTACCAGGACCAAGAATTTAAAAGGTCTAGACCAAGCCAAGACCAAGACTCTTGACTTGCTGTGAGCTGACAGCTGTGAGCTTGACAGCTGTGAGCTGTTGTCAGTAAGCCGCAACAGCTCACAGCTAGCATTTAACAATTAGTGACAATTTTCACTTGTAATTACACTGAACTGGATGATTTGTGTATGTCACACAAAAATTGCACAAATGTCCCACAGCCTGCTGACAAATTTTTCGCATACGTGCCATGTGCATGGTGTACGACATTCATGCAACGTGTCCACGACAAAATTGTGCATTTTTTGTACTTACGACAGCCCCCCCCTAGCCTTGCCTTTCTTTTCCTTGGGTGGCATGGTGACACTGTTAGTCACAGCTGTGTCAACGTGTGCTAGAAAATGACTACGCAGTTCCTGCCTGTCTCACGTGAGGAATGTCTTGTCCTTTTCATCTGCAATCAATCATTTAGTTTCATAGCTCCCCAATCCCTCACAAAGTTGTTTAACTTTTCTACACTTTCTGATTAACGGAAACTAAACTGGGAAGCGATACCCTGTGAGCAGCACTTGGCGATGGTGGAGAGGAAAAACTCCCTTTTAGCAGGAAGAAACCTCCAGCAGAACCAAGCTCAGGGAGGGGCAGTCATCTGCTGCGACTGGCTGAGGGTGAGGGAATAGAGAATAAGAAGAAAGGACTAACTAGAATGACTTCAGTCTTATCTGAATTTAATAGCAAGAAATTACAAGTCATCAATGCTTTGATTTCCTTAAGACATGCCTCTAATTTTGTTAATTGATTACTGTCATATGGCATATGGGGTAGATCTGTTGAGACTGCTTACCCAGGTCATTCTAGATGGAGCTGGACCCTCTCACAGCTGTGTATGGGTAAAAGTTGGCCTACAACTTTGGCAGATGGTTTGTATATCACCTCCTCTCACCATCACATTCTTTCCTACAAGAAACTTAGAATCACCAGTTAACCCAATGAGCATGTATTTGGGCTGTGGGAGGAAACCAGATCTCCTGGAGTACAGTAGAAGAAGGAACAGAGGGTAAGCAACTCACTTGTCCGGCATGTTAAAAGGAAACTAGAAAAGCACTCGGAGAGCGCAGACCTCCGCCAAGCGCTACAGTTCCCCCCATACAGTGTTTGTGTGTACGTTTTCAGATTCCTTGACCATGAAAACATATGACTAGCAATTGGATTGACAATGATAGGATTAGTGGTTGAGTAGTTATTAACGAAAATGACATTTTCCGTAATGGCGGCCACAGTTCCGCCCATACAGTGTTTGTGTGTACGTTTTCAGATTCCTTGACCATGAAAACATATGACTAGCAATTGGATTGACAATGATAGGATTAGTGGTTCAGTACGTAGTTATTCACGAAAATGACATTTTCCGTAATGGCGGCCACAGTTCCCCCCATACAGTGTTTGTGTGTACGTTTTCAGATTCCTTGACCACGAAAACATATGACTAGCAATTGGATTGACAATGATAGGATTAGTGGTTCAGTACGTAGTTATTAACGAAAATGACATTTTCCGTAATGGCGGCCACAGTTCCGCCCATACAGTGTTTGTGTGTACGTTTTCAGATTCCTTGACCATGAAAACATATGACTAGCAATTGGAATGACAATGATAGGATTAGTGGTTCAGTAGTTATTCAGGAAAATGGCATTTTGCGTAATGGCGGTTTTCTTCTGGACGGTGATCCGGATCATCCCCAAAATTTAATCAGTTCTTCCTTGTACCATTTCCAACAACGCCTGAAAGTTTCATCGAAATCCGTCCAAAACTTTTTGAGTTATCTTGCTAACCAACAGACAGACAAACAGACAGACAAACCCTGGCAAAAACATAACCTCCTGGCGGAGGAAATCATCTGTGAGTCACTGTCTTCCCAGTGCTAAAGTCACTGATGTGCTACAACCGATTCCAGATCTCCTCACATAACACGCTCACATTCAAAATGTTGTTATCCTCTGTGGCACCAATGATATCCACAGAAAACAATCTGAACTGTTAAAACAGGACTTCACCACACTCTTTGACTTACTTAGAATAGAATAGAATAGAATAGAATAGAATAGGCTTCATTGTCATTGTACAGTTGTACAGCACATAGACACCAATAAAAAACTGATTTTCTCTGGTCCTCTGCCATCACCCTGTTTCAGTGACCTTTAGTTCAGTGGGCTCTGCCAGCTGCACACCTGGCTGATGGGACTGTGTTGGCTCAGAGGAATTCCCTATGTAGATAATTTCCCATCTTTTCATAACTGTCTTTACCTTTTTAAACCAGATTGTTTACACCCCAGTCACAATGGTTCATTTATTCTGTCTACCAATATTAATCTCACATTAGAGTCCAGCGATGGACTGGTGATCTGTCCAGGGTGGACCCTGCCTCTCGCTCAAAGATGCTAGGATAGGCACCACCCCCCCCCCCCCCCCAACCCAAAAAGGATTAAGCGGAAGAAGATGGATAGATTGGAGTCCTGTAACAATTATCATTCATGTTGACTGCCACCAAACAGTTCTGTAACCAAAGTGTCTGTCTCATGGCCCCTTAGTTTAAATAATTTCAATACACTGCAAATAAATAAAATTCATGTCACCAGAATATTGAAGCAAAATAACTTGAAATTAAATGAAAGCACCAAGGTGCTGATGCCTCGGTGCCAGAGCCTTGGCGGAGGTATGTGTTCCCGGATCATTACCAAAATGTTATGATTCCTCTTTAGCCCAAGGACCACCTCTGGTGAAAATTTCATCCAAATCCATCCAGTAGTTTTGGAGTACACGCATGGGCAGTGAAAATTATTTGCAGTTCACATGCCTGTTCTGTCGACGGCAGCCAAGAGCCACCAAATTGATTTGAACAACTGCAATCTAAACACAGAAGAAGAGCACGTAGGTAGATGTTTTAAAATGGTGGAAGCGATGGAGGTACATGAATACAATGACAATCAAGACGAACAGGAGCTTTTGCTGTTTAGTGGCAGAGAAGGAAAACAGACGGACAAAAAGACAGACATTTGTTCACCCACTATTGGCGGATTGCTAAGTAATACTGGTGTGCGATGTTGCAAGATTTGGTATCGATCCAATACCAAATAATGATTAAAATCCTTTTAATCATTAAGGTGGATGGCATCATCAAATTACTAAATCTGAATGAATTTTCATGACCTTTAAGTGCTTTGTGATTTTTCCTTTGGATTATTAATTAGTTAAAAGCCAGGACAGAATTTGGGCAAAGTTTAGAGGTAAATACATATAGTATCACATTCATAGTGAACACAAAAGGGTAATTATATTCAATCAAATCTGAGCCATATTATATTCAATATATTTGTTTTAATTCCAGTAAATGTATTCATTTAAATAAAGTGTTTCAGTGGAATAAATGTATTATACCGAGGTCTTTTGGAGTTGGCTAAAGTAACAAATGATCAGTTGCACTTTGACAGAACATATGAATATATTATTTACACTCGATCAACATATTTACACTTGGATTTCTACATTATACCGCAGTCCATAGGCAGCCAAAGATAAAGCTGGCTCGGAGGCCCAGGACAGTCTCACAGCATGCGAGCCCCTGGAAGCCACCTGCCCCCAGGATTGAAGCTGACCTCCCCAGCGAGAATGCCCTGTCTCACCACCGACCGCTTCTCTTGTCTGGACCCGCAGTGCTTCTGCCTGGCATGCCGTCCCTCCGTGCCTGTCGGTCCGCCCCTGACTGTCTTCAGAACCGCTGCAGCTGCCGCCGTTGCAGCTTCAAACACTCCGGCCCCCTGTGGCCGAACTCCGGGGAAAACCAAAGCTCGCTCATTGATGCCACCTGTCGACTTGGTCGCCTTGCTGATGCACCCACCACACTCGTTCAAGGCGCTCCGCTGCACTGCCCCTGCACCCGGCTGTCACTGCTCTCTCCCGGGGCTCACAATATCACTCTCGCTGGCGTCACTCACCGACCCAGGCGCCCTTCGTCCAAGGCACTCCACTGCACTGCCTCTGCACCTGGATGTTGCTGCTGCTTCCCGGTGCTTCCAGCCTGCTTGCTCCCGCTCTCCTGCTGCCCAGACTCCAGCCACAGGGAAAACTCAGTTGAATCCAGTCGCTGCTCTCCCTCTCCACTGTCGCTGCTCACCACGCCGTCAACATCACCAGCGCTATGGTCACACACCGTGCTGAGCTCCTCGGCTGGCTCACCGCCTTCGGTAACCAGGGGCTCAGGTACCCCCTCGATACTCAGCTGGTAGCTTGTAGCTTGATTTTGGCACACACCTAGTGTCATGGCTAACTTTCCCATTGCCACAGACTGAGCCTTTAGCTCCTCCGAGCTAACTAGCTTAGCTCCTCTTGGCGCCAACAGTCTCACTACCCACAGGCCCAGCTTCTTGTCCCTTGGGTGTTCAGCAAAATCTCCAGCCAGCCGCCCAACAGCATCCACATAACGCTTTGTCTCTCCCAACATGCCGAGAATTCTCCAACCCTCTATGCCAAGACGATGGACCAGCAGCGCCCATCCTCGAACTCTGTCGAGTCTACCCAGGCCTAGCCCAGTGATGTATCCCCTAAGCATAGCCATCCAATCCGGCCACAGGATCTCTGGCTCCCCTGAACACTCCAGAAACGACAGCAGAGGTGGAGGTAGCCCATACACCAACATGGTTTTCTCTCGTTGCCAAAATGTTATGTCAGTAAATCAGAGACTGGAGTCTGTTATGCCATGCAGCGAACTCAGTGAACTGAACTTTATTAAGAACACCACAGAATATATACAGGTGCTGCAGCCCGCCTGACGTCACCACCAGGGCCACTATGGCAAGCCCTAAGGGCCACACACACACACACACACACACACACACACACACACACACACACACACACACACACACACACACACCACATTTCACACACAACACATAGTACTGAAACTGCTCTATTGAAAGACAGTAATGATTTGCTGATAGCATCTGATAAGATAAGATAAGACAAGATAAACCTGTACGTACAGTGGGGCAAAAAAGTATTTAGTCAGCCAGCCACCAATTGTGCAAGTTCTCCCACTTAAAAGATGAGAGAGGTCTCCAATTTTCATCATAGGTATACCTCAACTATGAGAGACAAAATGAGAAAAAAAAAGTCCAGAAAATCACATTGAAGGATTTTTAATGAATTAATTGGTAAATTCCTTGGTAAAATAAGTATTTGGTCACCTACAAACAAGCAAGATTTCTGGCTCTCACAGACATGTAACTTCTTCTTTAAGAGGCTCCTCTGTCCTCCACTCGTTACCTGTATTAATGGCACCTGTTTGAACTCGTTATCAGTATAAAAGACACCTGTCCACAACCTCAAAGAGTCAGACTCCAAACTCCACTATGGCCAAGACTAAAGAGCTGTCAAAGAACACCAGAAACAAAATTATAGACCTGCACCAGGCTGGGAAGACTGAATCTGCAATAGGTAAGCAGCTTGGTGTGAAGAAATCAACTGTGGGAGCAATTATTAGAAAATGGAAGACATACAAGACCACTGATAATCTCCCTCGATCTGGGGCTCCACGCAAGATCTCACCCCGTGGGGTCAAAATTATCACGAGAACGGTGAGCAAAAATCCCAGAACCACATGGGGGGACCTAGTGAATGACCTGCAGAGAGCTGGACCAAAGTAACAAAGGCTACATCAGTAACACACTACGCTGCTAGGGACTCAAATCCTGCAGTGCCAGACATGTCCCCCTGCTAAAGCCAGTACATGTCCAGGCCCATCTGAAGTTTGCTAGAGAGCATTTGGATGGTCCAGAAGAGGATTGGGAGAATGTCATATGGTCAGATGAAACCAAAATAGAACTTTTTGGTAAAAACTCAACTTGTCGTGTTTGGAGGAGAAAGAACACCATACCTACTGTGAAGCATGGGGGTGGAAACATCATACTTTGGGGCTGTTTTTCTGCAAAGGGACCAGGACGAATAATCCGTGTAAAGGAAAGAATGAATGGGGCCATGTATCGTGAGATTTTGAGTGAAAACTTCCTTCCACCAGCAAGGGCATTGAAGATGAAACGTGGCTGGGTCTTTCAGCATGACAATGATCCCAAACATACCGCCCGGGCAACGAAGGAGTGGCTTTGTAAGAAGCATTTCAAGGTCCTGGAGTGACCTAGCCAGTCTCCAGATCTCAACCCCATAGAAAATCTTTGGAGGGAGTTGAAAGTCCGTGTTGCCCAGCGACAGCCCCAAAACATCACTGCTCTAGAGGAGATCTGCATGGAGGAATGGGCCAAAATACCAGCAACAGTGTGTGAAAACCTTGTGAAGACTTACAGAAAACATTTGACCTCTGTCATTGCCAACAAAGGGTATATAACAAAGTATTGAGATGAACTTTTGTTATTGACCAAATACTTATTTTACCAAGGAATTTACCAATTAATTCATTAAAAATCCTTCAATGTGATTTTCTGGATTTTTTTTTTCTTATTTTGTCTCTCATAGTTGAGGTATACCTATGATGAAAATTGGAGACCTCTCTCATCTTTTAAGTGGCAGAACTTGCACAATTGGTGGCTGACTAAATACTTTTTTACCCCACTGTATTTGTCCCATAATGGTGAAATTCCAGGATTACAGCAGCACAGGGATAGCAGCACTCAGAGCATAATTAATAAGATAATAAGAACTGGTTAGCCAAAGCAGTAAATGAATATACATATGTACACAGTTACACTGTTGGACAAAATTGTTGGTACCCCTCTGTTAATGAAAGAAAAACCCACAATGGTCACAGAAATACCTTGAATCTGACAAAAGTGGTAATAAATAAAAATTCTATGAAAATAAATCAATGAAAATCAGACAATGCTTTTGAATTGTAGTTCAACAGAATTACTTTAAAAAACAAACTCAAGAAACAGGCCTGGACAAAAATGATGGCACCCCTAGAAAAGATTGAAAATAATGTGACCATAGGGACATGTTCAACCAAGATGTGTCCTCTAATTAACATCACAGGTGTCTACAAACTTGTAATCAGTCAGTCAGCCTATTTAAAGGGTGACAAGTAGTCACTGTGCTGTTTGGTGACATGGTGTGTACCACACTAAACATGGACCAGAGGAAGCAAAGGAGAGAGTTGTCTCAGGAGATTAGAAAGAAAATTATAGACAAGCATGTTAAAAGTAAAGGCTATAAGACCATCTCCAAGCAGCTTGATATTCCTGTGACTACAGTTGCACATATTATTCAGAAATTTAAGATCCACAGGACTGTAGCCAACCTCCCTGGACGTGGCCGCAGGAGGAAACTTGATGAAAAATGGAAGAGACGGCTAATACGAATGGTAACAAAAGAGCCCAGAACAACCTCTAAACACATTCATGGTGAACTCCAAGGTCAAGGTACATTGGGCGGTGCGGTGGCGCAGTGGTTAGCACTGCGGCAGCACAGCAACTCACCCTTGGCCATGGGATCCCTGGTTCGATCCCAGCCCCTGACCAACAGTGATCTGTGTGGAGTTTGCATGTTCTCCCCGTGTCTGCGTGGGTTTACTCCGGGATTTCTCCGGTTTCCTCCCACAGGCCAAAAACATGCAGGTTAGGTTAATTGGAGACTCTAAATTAGCCCTAGGTGTGAATGTGTATGTGAATGGTAAAGGGATAGCGCCGTACCAAAAAAAAAAAAAAATACAAAAAAAAATCTGTCAGATCGCACCATCCGTCGTTGTTTGAGCCAAAGTGGACTTCGTGGGAGACGACCAAGGAGGACACCACTGTTGAAAACAAATCATAAAAAAGCCAGACTGGAATTTGCCAAACTGCATGTTGACAAGCCACAAAGCTTCTGGGAGAATGTCCTATGGACAGACGAGACAAAACTGCAACTTTTTGGCAAGGCACATCAGCTCTATGTTCACAGACGCAAAAATGAAGCATACCATGAAAAGAACACTGTCCCTACTGTGAAACATGGAGGAGGTTCTGTTATGTTCTGGGGCTGCTTTGCTGCATCTGGCACAGGGTGTCTTGAATCTGTGTAGGGTACAATGAAATCTCAAGACTATCAAGGTATTCTAGAGAGAAATGTGCTGCCCAGTGTCAGACAGCTTGGTCTCAGTCGCAGGACATGGGTCTTGCAACAGGATAATGACCCAAAACACACAGCTGAAAACACCCAAGAATGGCTAAGAGTGAAACATTGGACTATTCCAAAGTGGCCTTCTATGAGCCCTGATCTAAATCCTATTGAACAGCTGTGGAAGGAGCTGAAACATGCCGTCTGGAGAAGGCACCCTTCAAATCTGAGACAACTGGAGCAGTTTGCTCATGAGGAGTGGGCCAAAATACCTAACTAACTAACCTGCACTTATATAGCGCTTTTCTAGTCACAAAGACCACTCAAAGCGCTTTCACTAGTACTAACCCTCTATTCTAAGGGCCTATAGGAAACAGATATCTAGGGACAATTTAGAACAACCAATTAACCTAACATGCATGTCTTTGGATTGTGAGAGGAAACCGGAGCCCCCGGAGTAAACCCACGCAGCACAGGGAGAATCAGAATCAGATTTATTGCCATTGTTCATGTAGTACACAAACTAGGAATTTGTCTCGGTGCAATGCTGCAACATTAAAAACATGATAAGATAAAGAGATAAACTAAAAAAACTAAAAAACTAAAAACATGCAATAAGTGTAGAATAATAAGTAATAATAATAATAATAATAATGAGTAATACTAGTCAAAGCAGTTTTAAATAAATTAGCAAGTAGCAGATAATGTGGAGTACCACATAGTGCAGTCGATAATGCAACAGAAAAACAGTGATGAATGACATGAGTCTGGTTGAGCTGCTGTACATAGTGCACGAGAGTCAATAAGTCCCTTAATGTTCAGCAGTCTGATGGCAGAGGGGAAAAAGCTGTTCATGTGCCGGGAGGTTTTAGCCTGAATGGACCGAAGTCTTCTACCTGAGGGGAGGGGGGCAAACAGTACGTGACCAGGGTGTGAAGGATCGGCTATGATCCGGCCAGCACGCCTCCGGGTCCTGGAGATGTACAGGTCCTGGAGAGATGGGAGCTTGCAGCCGATCACCTTCTCAGCAGTGCGCACGACGCGCTGCAGCCTTAGTCTGTCCCTGGCAGTGGCTCCTGCGTACCACACGGTTATGGAGGTGGTGAGGATGGACTCGATGATGGCCGTGTAGAACTGCACTAACATCTTGGTGGGTAGCTTGAGCTTCCTCAGCTGCCGCAGAAAGAACATCCTCTGCTGGGCCTTTTTGATGAGGGAGCTGATGGTTGGCTCCCATTTGAGGTCCCGGGTGATGGTGGTGCCCAAGAAGCGGAAGGAATCTGCAATGGTGATGGGAGAGCCTGTGATGGTGAGGGGGGGCAGGGGGGTTGTGACTTTCCTGAAGTCCACAATCATCTCCGCTGTCTTCAGAGCGTTCAGCTGCAGGTTGTTGTGGCTGCACCAGGACACCAGCTGGGCCACCTCTTTCCTGTAGACGGACTCGTCGCCGTTGGAGATGAGCCCGATGAGGGTGGTGTCGTCCGCAAACTTGATCAGCTTAACAGACTGGTGGGAGGAGGTGCAGGAGTTGGCATAAAGGGAGAAGAGTAGGGGGGAAAGTACACAGCCCTGGGGAGATCTGATGCTGATGCTAACAGAGTCTGAGACAGACTTCCCCAGCCGCACATGCTGCCTCCGGTCCGTCAGGAAGTCGGTGATCCACCTGCAGAGGGAGTCAGGCATGCTGAGCAGGGACAGCTTGTCCTGGAGCAGAGCGGGGCGGATGGTGTTGAATGCAGAGCTGAAGTCCACAAACAGGATCCTGGCGTAGGTTCCTGGGGAGTCCAGGTGCTGCAGGATGGAGTGGAGGGCCAGGTTGACTGCGTCGTCCACAGACCTGTTGGCACGGTAGGCAAACTGCAGTGGGTCCAGGAGGGGAGTGGTGATGGACTTGAGGTGGGACAGGACCAGGCGCTCAAAGGACTTCATGACTACAGAGGTGAGCGCTACAGGTCTGTCGTCGTTAAGTCCAGTAATCCGTGGCTTCTTGGGGACAGGGATGATGGTGGAGGATTTGAGGCAGGTCGGCACGTGGCATTGCTTAAGGGAGGTGTTAAAAATGTCTGTGAAGACAGGAGCCAGCTCTTTCGCACAGTGTCTCAGGGTGGAGGGAGACACGCCGTCTGGACCAGGGGCCTTGCGCGGGTTCAGTCTGGAGAACTGTCTGTGCACGTCCTGCTCACTGATGACAAGGGCAGGGGGGGGGGAGGAGGAGGGGGGACCGCTTTTGATGAATTAGGGGCCGAGGAGGCAGTGGAGCTGGGTGGAGTGGGTGAGTTGGACACAGCTGACGAGGTGTCAAAACGGGCGTAATGTTGGGACAGTCTTTGACAAAGGGCTTTGTCATCCTGACCTTTAGAAGCCTGAGGCCGATAGTTGGTGATTTGCCTCAGTCCTCTCCACACAGAAGCCGAGTCATTAGCAGTGAACTGCTGCTGGAGTCTCTCAGAATACACAGATTTAGCTCTCCTCAGCTCTCTGTTAAACCGATATTTAACCTCCCTGTAGCAGTCCCTGTCTCCACTTTTCAACGCTGCTTCCTTCTCCTTCCTGATCTGTCTGAGCTTGGCAGTGAACCAGGGCTTGTCATTAGAGTACCTCACCCTGGTGCGCGATGGGAGAATGCTCTCCTCACAAAAGTTGATATATGAGTTCACAGTGTCTGTGTACTCATTAAGATCATGTGTGGCACTTTTAAACATGTCCCAGTCAGTTATTTCCATGCATGTGTTCAGTTTCTCTCCAGCTTCACTGGTCAATTTCTTCGTGGTGGTCATAACAGGTTTAGTGAGCTTCAGTCTCTGTCTGTATGTGGGAATGAGGTGGACCATCACGTGATCAGATAGTCCGAGCACAGCGCGGGGAATAGCGCGATACGCGTCTTTCACTGTAGTGTAACAGTGATCTAGTGTGTTCTCACCTCTGGTTGGACATTTAATAAACTGTATCGGGGGAGCTCGTGACTCAGATTGCTCTGGTTAAAGTCGCCTACCACAATAACCAAGGAGCCTGGTAAAGTCCGCTCCGCATGTTGGATGTGATCTGCGAGCGTGCGCTGAGCCTCGCGCCCGTCCGCGTCGGGAGGGGCGTACACAGCGATCAATATGAAAGAAGTGAACTCCCGCGGGGAATAAAATGGCTTGCAGTTAATAGAGAGAAATTCTAGGTCGGGAGAACAGTGTTGTGAAATCACCGTTACATCAGAGCACCAGCTGCTGTTAATGTAGAAGCAGGCTCCACCTCCAATAGACTTACCGGAGAGCTCTGTGACGCGATCAGCACGAAACAGCTGAAATCCCTCGAGGCTGATCGCGCTGTCCGGTATGTTCCCTTTAAGCCAGGTCTCAGAGAAACAGATGACAGACGAGGAAGCGAGGTCCTTAAATCGCATCAGCAGTCTTAATTCTTCTACCTTGTTTGAGAGAGAATTGGCGTTGGATAGAAATATTCCAGGCAAGGGTGTTCGCGTGCCTCTCCTTTGAAGCTGAGCGAGAACCCCCCCTCGCTTTCCTCTTTTTCGCCATCTTACTTTTTGAGCCAAACAATGAATCAGATTGGCGGCAGGAGCTAAAAAAAAACTGGGAGAAGGTCCGTAGGAGTGAGAGTCCTGATATTTAGTAGCTCTTCACGGGTGTAAGAGCAGGCAGACACACAATTGATGAACAGAAACAAACAAATTAAAGGGCAGTGAAACACCATGGTGACCACTGTGGGTGCCATCTTGGAAAAGATGGAGAACATGCAAACTCCATACAGAAAGGTTCCAACCCCTGCCAGCCTGGGGATTTGAACCAGGAACCTTCTAGCTGTAAGGCAACAGTGCTAACCACTGCACCACTGTGCTGCCAATACTGGCTGAGAGGTGCAGAAGTCTCACTGACAGTTACAGAAATCGTTTGATCGCAGTGATTGCCTCAAAAGGTTGTGCAACAAAATATTAAGTTAAGGGTACCATCATTTTTGTCCAGGCCTGTTTCATGAGTTTGTTTTTTTAAATAATTCTGTTGAACCACAATTCAAAATCACTGTCTGATTTTCATTGGTTAATTTTCATAGAATTTTTATTTATTACCACTTTTGTCAGATTCAAGTTATTTCTGTGACCATTGTGGGTTTTTCTTTCATTAACAGAGGGGTACCGACAATTTTGTCCACATGTGTACGTCAGTGGCTTCACAAAGCATCCAATGATAGTTTTGACTAAAAGCATGTCAATACCATTACAATCTGTAGATGTTTTACTTTTAAACGATTTCACAATTTCAATGACCTCTCTCTCGTCTGTGTTCTTTATGAAAATGGAGTCTTTTATAGCAGTGTTTTTGCTTATTGTATCACCTGTAGATGCTGTAATGGGTATTTCTCGAGCCAAATTAGGACCAATGTTAACAAAAAATTTATTAATTTCATCTGCAGATGAGACTGCATTCACACTCTGAGTCGTTTCTTTTTTTTTTTTTTTGAAAAATTGGTTGGGTAGCTTGTATTTCTGTTTTTATTTCCAAGAATATTGTTAAGTATTGTCCATGTATTTTTAATGTTGTCTCTGTTTTTCTCCAGTTCTTTACTGTAATAAAGAAGAACTGAGTTCTGTAGAGAACTGAGGCGAAAACGCCGCGGCTGCCGGGCTGGAGTAAGGCGGAGGACAAAAAATATAAGATACAGACCCTCCCTTCCATCTGTTGTCATGGGAAATGTACGGTCGATACTGGGAAAGGTACATGAGCTAGCGGCTATCTCCCGTTACAATAGCACTTACCGGGAGTGCTCTCTCCTTTTGTTTACTGAGACCTGGCTAACTGAACTAGCAGCAGATGCTAACATTGAGTTGGAGGGTTTTCACATGATACGGGCAGACCGAACACCAGACAGTGGCAAAGCAAGGGGCGGTGGAGTGATAATGTATGTTAACAACAACTGGTGCAGACCGGGACATATCACTGTTAAACAACGACACTGCAGCAAAGACATTGAGTTGCTAGCTGTTAGCATGAGGCCTACATATCTCCCGAGAGAACACTCACACGTGATCTGCATTGTTGTTTATGCAAATCCGACGGCGAACGCTGGGACAGCGCGTGACGTCATCCATTCAGTAACCAGCAGGCTGCAGACAGAACACCCAGATACTCTTCTCCTCATCTCAGGCGATTTCAACCATGTTTCACTGTCTCCCATTCTACCCACGTTTACCCAGTATGTCACATGCCACACTAGAGACAATAAAACACTGGACTTATTCTACGCAAACACTAAGGAGGCGTACACCTCATTACAACTCCCCCCACTCGGGAGATCGGGTCACGACTTGGTTCATCTCCGGCCGGTGTACAAACCCCTAGTGCACACACAACCTCCGGCCATGCACACTGTGGAGTTATGGTCTGAGGAGACAATGGACACTCTAAAGGGCTGTTTTGAAGCCACCGCCTGGAAGCAGCTCTGCGATCCACATGGTGAGGACATTGATGGCCTCATTCACACCTTCACGGGCTACCTCAGCTTCTGTGTGGACAAATCCGTTCCCACCAAGACCATACGGCGTCACTCAAACAACAAACCCTGGATCAACCCTGAGACAAAAACACTTCTGAGAGAGAAGAAGAGGATCTTCAGGTCGGGGAACAGGGAGATGCTGAAGTCCGTACAGAGGGAGCTGAGGAGAAAGATCAGAGTAGGCAAGGACAGCTTCAGGAAGAAGATGGAGGACAAGATGCAACAGAGCGACATCAGCGGGGTCTGGAGAAACCTCAAAACCATCTCTGGGCTCCAGAATACCTCCCCCCAGGCCACGGGGGGGCAGGGAGTGGGCGAACAACCTGAATCTGTTTTTCAATAGGTTTGACCAACCGCCCTCCCCCCTGTCTGCACAACAACCACTGCTGCCTCTAAAGAAATCAAGTCCTGCTGCCCACTCCCCACTCCACCAACACCCCCCCACTCCCAACACACAGCCCCCCATCCTGACCCTGACCAGGACCCAGGTGAGGACGGAGCTGAGGAAGATCAAGGCGAGGAAGGCGTCGGGACTGGACGGCATCAGCGCAAAGCTCCTCAAGTCCTGTGCAGACCAGCTGTGTGGGATTGTGACGTATATCTTCAACATGAGCCTGAAGCTGGGGAGGGTACCACAGCTGTGGAAAACATCTTGTGTGGTACCTGTACCAAAAACTTCCCACCCCAAAGACCTGAACAGTTACAGACCGGTGGCCTTGACGTCCCACTTGATGAAGACCCTGGAGAGACTGCTCCTTGCTCACCTCCGCCCCCTGGTGGAACCAGCAATGGATCCACTCCAGTTCGCCTACCAGCATGGCATTGGGGTGGAGGATGCAGTGATCTTCCTCCTTCACCGTTCTCTGTCCCACCTGGAGAAGCCCGGGAATATGGTGAGGATCATGTTCTTTGACTTCTCCAGTGCTTTCAACACCATCCAACCGATGATCCTGAAGGACAAGCTGCTGCGCGCAGGGGTGGACCAGCACCTGTCATCATGGATCCTGGACTACCTCACGAACCGGCCTCAGTTTGTGAGAACCCGGGACTGTGTGTCTGACACGATCATCAGTAGCACGGGGGCCCCCCAGGGAACGGTGCTGGCTCCCTTCCTGTTCACTCTTTATACTGCGGACTTCTCACACAACACAACACACTGCCATCTACAGAAGTTCTCTGATGACTCTGCGATCGTTGGCCTCATCTCCAATGGAGATGAAGCTGAGTACAGAGGGCTTATCCAGGACTTCTTGGACTGGTGCCATCGGAACTGCCTCCAGATCAACACGAGAAAAACTAAGGAGCTGGTGGTGGACTGCCGCAGGCAAGGACAACCCCCCACAGCACCAGTAAATATACAGGGAACAGACATCGAGATGGTGACAGCCTATAAGTACCTGGGTGTTCATCTGAACAATAAACTAGACTGGTCACACAATACTGATGCACTCTACAAGAAGGGACAGCGCAGGCTGTTCCTGCTGAGGAGACTCAGGTCTTTTGGTGTACAAGGCGCGCTGCTGAAGACATTCTATGACACGGTGGTGGCATCAGCCATCACTTTTGGAGTGGTCTGCTGGGGCAGTGGCATTACTGCAGCCGATAGGAAGAGACTGAACAAACTGATCAAGAAAGCTAGCTCTGTCCTGGGGCAGCGCCTTGATCCGGTGGAGGAGATAGGAGAGAGAAGGACGGTGGCTAAACTGTCATCTCTGCTGGAGTCCGAGTTCCACCCTATGCAGGACATACTGAATGCACTGAGGAGCTCATTTAGCAGCAGACTACATCATCCCAGGTGCACAACCGAGAGGTTTCGCAGGTCCTTCCTACCAACGGCTGTCAGACTGTACAACCTAAGCAGGGCTGCTCGCAGAGATAGCAAAAAGACGTAACAAACTAATAGTTTTTTGAATGCAAAAGATGCAATAGACTTACACAATGGTCCCCTCCGGCATACAACTAGGAAAATACCGGTCGCTATGGAGAGTGAGAATATGTATGGGCACATAATCATACCATGCAGGATAACTAAGTAGACGGTTGTGCTGTTTCATCCCATCTAGCAGCAATGCTCTGCACTGTGTGTGTTTATATATTTACATATTTATTCCATCTAGCTACAATGCTCTGCACTGGGTGTGTTTATGTTTATATATCTATATATTTATTCCAACTAGCTACAATGCTCCGCACTGTGTGTTTATATATCTACATATTATTCCATCTAGCTACAATGCTCCGGACTGTGTGTGTGTATATATATATTTTATAGTAATATGTACATATGTATATTAGCTGCTCTTGCTTGCTTGTTTTTTTTCTTGCCTTCTGATTGTTGCTCTGAGTGTTGCTATCCCTGTGCTGTTGCAATCCTGGAATTTCCCCGTTGTGGGACTAATAAAGGCTTATCTTATCTTAATAGTCTCTTTTACTACATCTCATTATATATATTAACTTATTTTTGTATGTTTTATACCACTGCTCTGCTTCTTTTGTCCTTTTCTTTAGAAAAGCTTTATATAATGAATTTTTCTTTTTACACACTTTTTGTAATCCTTTGGTTAACCATGGCTTGTCGACAAATTTCTGTTTAAGCTTTTTCTTTACTAATGTACAATTTTTTTTTCATAAAGAGTGGTTACAATGTTCATGAATGTATCATAGGCTTCATTTACATCTGATACATAGACTTTTGTCCAGTCTTGCTTCAGCAAGTCTTCTTTAAAAGAACTGATTGCATTTTGTGATTTGTATCTGAAAGATTTTAAAGTTTTTTCTGTATTGGCCCCCGTGTGGCCATGGATAAATGCAAAGACTGGCAAATGGTCACTTACAGTATGTCATTTATCAATAATCCACTTTCTATTTTCCTATCAATAATATTAACAAACAGGTTATCAATAAGTGTAACAGTGTGAACTGTGATTCTACTGGGATGTGTTACTGTGGGATATAGACTCATACTGTACATAGAATTCATAAACTCTGTAATTAAATTTTGTTGAAATGGATTTAGTAAATCAATACTGAAATCGCCACAGATTACAACCATTTTCTTACTAGTAATATTATTGTACAGCTCGACTAATTTATCTCTGAATGTCTCAATGCAAGTTCCCGGCGTTCTATATATACAACTTATAATTAGACTTTTTGTTTCATCTTGGTCAATCTCAACAGTAATACATTCCAGAATCCCTGGTAATGCAAAGGACATTCCATTTACAAGTTTACACCTATACAGGTCATCAATATACAGTGCAACACCACCACCCTTTTTTTGAGATCTATTAATATAAAACATCTGATATCCCTCTATTGCCATCAGGGGAGCCTGCTCTTCATTAAGCCAAGTTTCAGAGACTGCGATAGCTGTGAATTTTCTGTCTAGCTGTTTTAAATAGTCCTGAATCTGTGGAAAGTTTTTGTTAAGACTTCTGCTGTTGAAGTGTATTATTGATAGTTTACCATCTAGTTGCATTTGACTTTTGAATTGCTTTTCAGTGTAATATTCACAATGATTATGAATATTATTGAAAAAGTGGTTATCAGGATCAATATCATTCTCCATCTCTTGTAGTTTATGTTCAGCATAATGGCATATTTTCAGAGTTTGAGTTTCCTTACTCTGTGTCAAATGACTTCCTCCAACTGGGGATGTTTGATGTTTACTAAAGTCAGTCATAAGTTTTTTGTTTTGTTTTGTTTTGTTTTTTAAAGTGCATTGACATAGTTTGTCACAAAATATGTATTATTGTAGTCTGCTAATTTTCTTAATCAGTGTTCATCTATATTTATTTAAGTCAGTGAGATCTCTTCTTATCATGGCCTTTGCTTCCTCAGGTATTCCATTCAGTTTGATCCAAACTCTATAGTTTCTTGTCCATGTTGCCTGTATCTTGCTTTGTCTTTTCAACATCCATGCTTACCGTGCTATTTCAGCATTAGTCTTTGTTAAATGTTCATTTAGGTAAACTTCTGTTCCTCGTAGCTTTCTGGCCTGCCTCAGTATGTCATTCTTTACCCTTTTGTTCACAAAGTGCATCAGAATTGATTTCTTTGTTTTATTATCCTTTCTGGGTAAAGTATGACAGGCTGAAATTGCATTTACTTCAACCTTTATGTTTCTGCTTTCAAGGAACTGAAGCACCTGGTTTTTCAGGGAGACTGATTCACTTAGGAGAACCTCCTCACCTCACATTCCTGCTGTAGCATTGGCATATGATTGGTATTTAATGTCTAGTCCACTAATGATTAAATCATCCATACGAGAATATTGTTCAAGATCCTCGGTGCGTTGCTCCAAGTCTGCAGTTTTTTTGTCTCTTTCCTTAATTGTTAATTTCAATTCTTGGACCTCCTCCATTAGCCCTAATAGTTTAGACTGTTGATTGGCCACTTTGGTCAGTTCTTTTGACATGAAGTTCAAGATTTTTTAATCTCTTCCATTTCCTCCATCTTTGGTGGCATTTTTTACTGACCTGATGATAATAAAACAATCTCTGCTGGTGTTGCTGGTATCCGATCCAGCCGACCTCGAATCCAGCTGGGGCCTCAGCTAGCCCATTTACTTCATGAAAGTAAGTCCTCTAAATATGTGTTTTTAATGGACTGGTCCAGGAGTGTCAAACATATAGCTCGTGGGCCAAAAACGACCCACCAGGGGGTCCAAAATTTTCCCTGTGAATTCACAGCTTTATCTCTAGTAAATTTCTGACTTTCTACTGATTACAATAGTTAATGAATCAGAATCAGAATCAGAATCAGAATCAGGTTTATTGCCATTGTTCATGTAGTACACAAACTAGGAATTTGTCTCGGTACAATGCTGCAACATTAAACATGATAAGATAAGAGAAATGTAAATCTGAGACATTTTTTCTCTGTAAGATGAGACTTTTTTCTCATCACTTTTCTTTTTGTTCGTTTTTCTGATGAGAACAAAGGGCCCTTGATCTTGCTATGTGTGCAAGATGATTTAAGTATGCATTTAAAAGTAACATGAAAGTTACTTTTCCAAGTAACTAGTTACTTTAATCATGCAGTAACTGGTAAGTAACTCAGTTACTTCTGAAAAGCAGTAACTAGTAACTGTAACTAGTTACTATTTTTTAGTAACTTGCCCAACACTGGTGGTGAGGCTTCATACTGTATGCAGGGAAAGGCAAGAGTGACTGAATCGCTGAAGATTGACTTCACCAGTTACTACAATATCCATCCATGAATGGATATTGTAGGAGCTGACAAGTTAAGATAACCGAAATTCACAAAGTCAATGACTTTAATCCATCAACAGCTTTCAGACAAACTAAATGTGCCAACATTTGGATTTCAAAATAAGGGAGGTTTTTCCTGCTGTCTGGGTGGTGAGGAGAGTTCTTAAAAAACTATAAATATATAGGAATATTTTAACAGAATTAACTGCATCTTTGGTCATTTAATTAATTTCATTAAACATAATTTTGTTATTTTTTTTTTTTTTAAAGTCAGAGTTAACTTATTGTTCTGTTCTGGCTCTGCAAACTTGTGGTCAAAAGTAAATTGTATAAGGAAAAAAAATGATTTTTTTTTTTTTTTTTAACACAATCTGTTTCAAATTTATTTATTTTTTTTAAAAAAAACAAAAGTCAATTTTACAAGAGGAAATTACAAATTTGAGGAAAATGGTTTCAAATTTAGATAAATTTACAGAGAAAAGTAGAAAACTATAAGAAAATTGTTATAAATTTTGGACAAAAACCTCAAACCTTGAAGACTGAAGTCATTACTCACGTTTTTAAGTGGGTACTTGTTGCATCCTTAATTCTACTAGAAATTTTTGGTTGACCGATATGTGTGTGTAATGGAATGTGTAGTTACAAAAAGGTGTCCCTACTCGCATGTGGTGATTTAAAACAAAACAAACCACAATGGTGAATGTGCAGTGTATATGAATGTTAGCGATCTTTTCTTGGGGTGTTTGCGCACTGAAGTGTTTGACAGTTCATTTTTTTATTCAGCTAAATGCACTTTGTGATGTGCCAAGGTCAGTTATGACCAGGATGTAGTATATCTTATTTCAAAAGGGAAACAAATGTTAATGCTACTAACAGTGTACATTGAGTTTTTATGTACATTGAGATATGCCTGAGTAAGATGTGACCAAAATGGTTATATACAGAATATTTTAACTCTATTTATTTAATTGTTGCTCAAGAGGAAAAATATTTCTACTACTTCAAGCTCTGCTCAACCCCAGCACTGTTATTGTGCTGTTATGCACGTTTGATGTGCCTTTGTCATGTGCCACGTGCACATTTAAAACCAAGACAATGAATAAAAAGTGCATATTTTTTGTCATATTGATCTGTGTTGGTTTGAAATTTGTCATTCAACAGATCACTGAACATGTGCGATCCTGATACATGTCTTGATTTCAAATTGTGGCCCAACTGATTTTGTAATTGAATAGCCCTGGCTTAAAGGATCACCTTTGCAGTGATTTAAATCATATTTGTCAGATGGACCAGTTTGTTCATGTTCATGATGAGCCATGTCTATTCACAGAACTCAGTCAAGGAGTACCTCAGGGCTCTGTGTTAGGACCAATACTCTTATTGTATACTTATTGTGTACTCTCTATATTATATATATGCTCCCCTTAGGTGATATTATCAGAAAACACATCATAAATGTCCACTGTTATGTGGATGATACACAGCTATACCTGTCAGTGAAACCAGAAGACAGAAACCAGTTGACAAGGTTACATGCATGTCTTCAAGACATTAGAATGAGGATGAACCACAACTTTTTACTGCTTAACTCAGACAAAACTGAAGTTATAGTAATTGGCCCAAAAAACATCAGAGACTTTGTCTCTGATCAGATATGTAGCTTAGATGGTTTCTACCCTAGCCCCTAACACCACTGTCAGGAATCATGGAGTCATCAGGATTTGTCCTTTAATTCACACATCAAACAAATCTCTAAAACTGCATACTTCCACTTAGGAATATTGCTAAAATCAGGAACATCCTCTCCCACACTCACTGAAAAAAAAGTTCTTTGAATTTACTTGATTTTAATGTGTACATAGGTCCCACATGATCCAAATGTGTCCAATGACATACTTTTCCTCTACCTCTCAGTTAATTAACCAAGTAATTAACCAAAGTATCTCATTCATGTCATGATGTTCAAAATAATCATGTTGTTTTGAAATAATATTTTTAAATTAGTTAGGTTAATCCCCCTTCCACAGCATGTGGTGTATGGGGCAGTGCCTATCTCTGTTTCACTGACCCTAGACCACACAACTACTGTGAGTAGTGAAAGCTACAGTGGGGGTTCGGTCCTCTGGTAGCTCTGTGCGTTAACTTTCCTTTCCCCATTCTGGGATATGAACCCACGACCTCCTGGTTGCGGGGCAGATGCTCTACCAACTAGGCCACCACTCCCATATTTTTAAATTACCATAACAAAATGCATTGTACTGGTGGCAAAATTACAAAAATAAGACACATAAAGGCTCTAATTTAAGAAAAAAATGCCTATGGGTTGGTTGAGCACAGACCTGATACAGTATGTCCAGAACAGACAACTTTCAGGAAATGAGAACAATTCTACTCTGAATAATTTAGCAGCATTCATCTTCTACCTCTTAATCCTTTTCAGGTCGTGTGGGGGGGGGGGGGGCTGCTGGAGCCTATCCCAGCATCTTTGGGTGACAGGCAGGGTACACCCTGGACAGACCGCCAGTCCATCGCAGGGCCAACATAGAGAGACAGACAACCATTCACTCTCACAGTCATACCTAAGGACAATTTAGAATCCCCAGTTTTGATGCCAATTAACCTAACTTGCATGTTTTTGGCATGTCGGAGGAAACCGGAGAAATCCCGGAGTAAATCCACGCAGACATGGGGAGAACATGCACAACTCCACACAGATCACTGTTGGTCAGGGGCTGGGATCGAACCCAGGATCCCCCGGCCAAGGGTTAGTTGCTGTGCTGCCGCAGTGCTAACCACTCCGCCACCACGCTGCCCATAATTTAGCAACATATTTTCCCAAATGGTTTTCATAATGCTTATCATTGGTTTAATATTTGTAAAATCCATCCAAAGACATAAAGGATGACCAATAGAAGTGATTTATTGAAAAAGACTAAAAATGGAGTTACAAGGTTTTTGCCTGAAAGGGAAGATAATACAACCTAAACAATATTTTATTACTAATATTGATGTGCCTGTTTGTCATGCAGATTTTTTGGGGTACATAATTGCTCAAAATGTCTCCTTCCACAGTAGAGGTTTCTGACTCCTGAAGTTAGTGGTCTACCTACCTGTGGAGTGGTATCCAGGTTCCAGAGGAGTTCAGGCAGAACAAATGGCAGGGATCACAGACACGGGACACACCGGACATCCAAGCTGTCCTTTTCTCCTGCCTTCTGTGCCCCCTTATTCTCTCTGATGACATCACTGCCTTGGTATCAGTCGGTCTGGTTTGGGTGAGGCATCCTGGTGCATGTTTGAGGTTTTTTGTGTATCCCACCATATCAGTCCCATCACGCCTGTCAGTCAGCGACAAAGACTGAAGCGTTCACTTTTTGGGGTCACAGCAAAATAATTCCCTGTGATGCAACTAATGTCCTCTTACAGCAAATGATGGCACCTTCTCAAAACATGGCTGACAACTGAGGTCCACAAGGACAAGGCACTCATGGGGAAGCTGTTCACCTCCATAGTGGACAGAGATGGTGTTATGGTGCACCTCTTTGGCATTTTCAACAGTATTTCAGAAGGGTGCACAGAGAGAGAGATGTGATGTCAAAAAGACATGGGTGGCTTCTCCACCAGTTTCCACGTTTTCCCAGGGGAGACGCCCGATGGGGCGGAGGGATTAGTCTCCCCACTGCATGTCCTTAGCATAGCAAAAAAAACACATGTAGGTGTAGGTCCTGCAAACGTCCAGTAGATGCTGCAGGTGTTTTTGTGTGCTAGGCCGGTCTCATCACCTCAAAACATCCTCGTGGATCCAGTCTGAGGGTACTGACTCACAGAAGTTGTGTTTTGTCAGTTTTAATGTTTCTAATAAAGTGTCTACTTTAAAGTCTTTGATGAGAAATTTTCAATGTTAGCAGTGGCCTTTTTGACACGAAATTTAGACAACTTTAAAAGTAACAAGTTTAAAGCTCTCATCAACTACAGAATGATGGTTTTTTTTTAGTTTTAAAGGGGTCATTGCCTGAGAAATGGTGTTTGTAGGTTTTAACCTTCTGAAATGCATCTATTTGTCATGTGATTATTAAAAGCCAGCAATATGCTTTTCTTTCTTGGAGAGAAAAGCATAAAAATATGCTTTTTCTCTCCAAGAAGCCATTTCAGGGTATCTTCCTAGACGTTAAGAAATGTCACCAAATGGTAAACATCACTAGCCTTGATACCCGCCCGCTGCTCTATTTTTGAACAGCCTAGCTGTCTGTCATGCTGATGGGTGGAGAGCCAAAGGCATTAGCTTAAGAGCTAACAGTGGTACTGGAAAGCTAGCTTACCAGGTGTGGTTTATATTGTTATTTTCTTCAGATTTCAGTCACCCTAATAGACATTGCTGTTTCCACTTGCTTCACTTATCGACACTCGATAATATATCTCATGTCATTCTGGCTTATTTTATTATATTTTCACCGTGACGCTAAATTGAACCATTAGCATTAGCTTGGTTAGATGATCTGCGTCACTCAGCGACTGCATTTAGGAGCTTGCCTTGGTGGGGAGGAGGTGACGGACAGGCTGTCCAGCATTAGCTTAACTGTTTTTACACCCGGTTTGGAGAACCATTTAAAAAAAAATCTATTCACCCCCACTGGAATCTTTGTGCATCTACAACACTTTGACCATATACGTCATTCTTAGATACTATTTGAGCTTAATTTCTTGTAATATTATCTGTATCAGGGACCAAGGGCAACTAGCTAAAGCTAACAGTGTAGCCACTCATTCATGAATGTTTTCTGTGCGTACTGTACTACAGGGACCGGTCATATCCTACTATCACTTAATCCCACACCCCCGTCCACTAGTGATACATTATTTGTTTAAGACAAATTTATGTTAGTGATGAGCTAGACAGCTAAGATGAGCAATAGTGATGTAAGCGGGAGGGAGGAGTTAAATCAAGTTTTAGGGAATTAAAGAGACATGAACTGAAACCAGCCATTCTTAGAAAAGCTGTAAAAGATGACTGCAAAAATTAAATAATTCAAGAAAATTAGACTAAAATATGTCACAAACATTTCAACATTTCATTTATACCAATGTGAGCTGTTAAAATGTGAAAAAAGTGCAGTCAGTGACCTCTTTAAGCAGTCAAATCACTCAGGAGTTTTATGTACCACTGAATGTCACACTGGAGCTTCATGCCAAAACCAAAACAAAGCTAGAGGTTATTCACACTTCCTGACAGCAGCCATCACAGCTTGGTTCTGCCTTCCCTCTGCTAGCAGAATCCAAGCTGATGGCTAATCACATTCTGTCAGTAGAGGTGTATGACTAACCAGGGGCGAGTTCCGTTCACCAAACATAGCTTGCAAGGCGAACTAACCTATATGAATGGGCAGTTCTCAACGAACGTTTTTTCTGTTTGGCTCATACATTCTGTAGTCGTGTAGATCTATGGTTCTCTGTCAGTCGGTTAGAGGATACGGTAACTATGGCACAGACTGTAGCCTACTTCAACTTCATATTACCTAAGAATTCTCCAGTATACAGCCGTGGACAAAATTGTTGGTACCCCTCTGTTAATGAAAGAAAAACCCACAATGGTCACAGAAATAACTTCAATCTGACAAAAGTGGTTATAAATAAAAATTCTATGAAAATAAACCAATGAAAATCAGACAATGCTTTTGAATTGTGGTTCAACAGAATTACTTTAAAAAACAAACTCATGAAACAGGCCTGGACAAAAATGATGGCACCCCTAGAAAAGATTGAAAATAATGTGACCATAGGGACATGTTCAACCAAGATGTGTCCTCTAATTAACATCACAGGTGTCTACAAACTTGTAATCAGTCAGTCGGCCTATTTAAAGGGTGACAAGTAGTCACTGTGCTGTTTGGTGACATGGTGTGTACCACACTAAACATGGACCAGAGGAAGCAAAGGAGAGAATTGTCCCAGGAGATTAGAAAGAAAATTATAGACAAGCATGTTAAAGGTAAAGGTTATAAGACCATCTCCAAGCAGCTTGATGTTCCTGTGACTACAGTTGCACATATTATTCAGAAATTTAAGATCCAAGGGATTGTAGCCAACCTCCCTGGACGTGGCCACAGGAGGAGACGGATAATACGAATGGTAACAAAAGAGCCCAGAACAACCTCTAAACACATTCATGGTGAACTCCAAGGTCAAGGTACATCAGTGTCAGATCGCACCATCCGTCGTTGTTTGAGCCAAAGTGGACTTCATGGGAGACAATCAAGGAGGACACCACTGTTGAAAACAAATCATAAAAAAGCCAGACTGGAATTTGCCAAACTGCATGTTAACAAGCCACAAAGCTTCTGGGAGAATGTCCTATGGACAGACGAGACAAAACTGCAACTTTTTGGCAAGGCACATCAGTTCTATGTTCACAGACGCAAAAATGAAGCATACCAAGAAAAGACCACTGTCCCTACTGTGAAACATGGAGGAGGTTCTGTTATGTTCTGGGGCTGCTTTGCTGCATCTGACACAGGGTGTCTTGAATCTGTGCAGGGTACAATGAAATCTCAAGACTATCAAGGTATTCTAGAGAGAAATGTGCTGCCCAGTGTCAGACAGCTTGGTCTCAGTCGCAGGTCATGGGTCTTGCAACAGTATAATGACCCAAAACACACAGCTGAAAACACCCAAGAATGGCTAAGAGCCAAACATTGGACTATTCTAAAGTGGCCTTCTATGAGCCCTGATCTAAATCCTATTGAACATCTGTGGAAGGAGCTGAAACATGCCGTCTGGAGAAGGCACCCTTCAAACCTGAGACAACTGGAGCAGTTTGCTCATGAGGAGTGGGCCAAAATACCTGCTGAGAGGTGCAGAAGTCTCATTGACAGTTACAGAAATCGTTTGATTGCAGTGATTGCCTCAAAAGGTTGTGCAACAAAATATTAAGTTAAGGGTACCATCATTTTTGTCCAGGCCTGTTTTATGAGTTTGTTTTTTAAAGTAATTCTGTTGAACCACAATTCAAAAGCATTGTCTGATTTTCATTGGTTAATTTTCATAGAATTTTTATTTATTACCACTTTTGTCAGATTCAAGTTATTTCTGTGATCATTGTGGGTTTTTCTTTCATTAACAGAGGGGTACCAACAATTTTGTCCACGACTGTACCCCCACCAAAAACAATATTTTATGTGTGGTATTGTTTTACTTACAAAGTGACATAACCTCTACTCTTAAATTGATGGAATTGCTCCGAAAAGAAAACAAAGGGATATCGCTAACTATCTTACCTAGCCGCCATCTTTGTTCACTACGTGAGTCACCTCCCTATAGAGTGCGGCGAAAGAGAAAACAGTTCGCGGTGACCGTGTCATTCAGTTACGGAACCTAATGAACAATTCCAAACGAATGCAAACGGTTTTGTCAACTGAACGCACGGCAGGTTTCTCTAGTGCCATGTAAACACCATAACTGGGATTTGACCATAGCCAGGATCAGGATCATAACCGGGATACTGGTACTTACATAAACACAAGTCACTGAAAATAGCTGCAAATGGAAGAGGAAGAGTATAAGACAAGCTGAAACATTTCATCCCTGTGGAAAGCTGTCACAGCTCGAGGCTAAAGTTTATCTATTTAAATTGATCCAAGGTCTCTTGAGAGGGAAAACACACTAAATCAGACAACTTTTCCCCCCAATTTCCTGCTTCATCCATCTTATAATTATTAGCTGCTGGTTACAGATTAGCCTGTTAGCAGGTAAAGCCATTTTTTTTGTCTTCAAGGTAATTAAAAGAGAAGCGAGGCCAGAAGGAGTAGGTCCAAATCAAACAATTATAACAGGATGATCTACTTGAAGACACAGCTTTACTTCCAGTCCTCCACTATGAATGCCTCCTGAGCTGCTGTTAGTGAGCTAACAGTCCATGTACGAACTGAGCCAGTGCAGTCAGTCAGGAAGTAAGAATCACATAACATGACAAAATCAAATCAAATCAAATGATGAAGCAGTAACTAATGAGCACAGGTGTTTGTAGTCTCCAGTCAACCTAGTTCACCTGACAGTTCCTCCTGAGTTCAGTACTTCCTGTTTCCTTCCTCAGCAGCTTTTAAAAGCTTGGCAGGAATGCCAGTCAGGTCCTTGAATAGCCAGTCTGGTCCAGCGAGTAAGAGGGGGGAAAAGTGCTGATGTGTGTTATCCTCAAACGTGAACAAGTTCGATCTCTTTGTAGTTCTGCCTGCTGCTACACCACCACCTTCTTTTTTTACGTGGTAAGACTTGAGTCAAATTATCTCTTACATGCTCACTTCACCTCCCTCTGACCTCAGCTTTAGTCACATACACCAGTCACTGGGTCTCCTCTTACCACTACATGACATGCAAACATGGATACAGTCTCTCCAGGATTTCGCAGGATGTTTTTTTGATTGTTGAGGCCCAAAAAGCCTGAATTTGCGGGAGGTTTTTTAAAAAGTTGGGATATTTTTAGAGTGTTGTTTGCACTAAAAGTTGTGGGAGGAATTCCAAATTTTAAAGCAGATGCTTTTTTCCAGTTTACTGGAGTGATACTCTATATAACAAGAAAAGCTCAGGATTGTCAAAATTTTCCTATTATAGTGATTTGTAAATTAAGCAGATACTTCTGCTATACAGAAAAACTCTTGTGCAACAGCAAATACAAACAATAACACAATGTACATTATAACAGCTAAATTGCATTGAATGCATGTAAAAGAATAGAGATTTGGAAATTATTGGCAGCACTTTCATTTGAAAACTCCCTATGGTTTCCAACCACCTGGTACTGAGCGGAGAGGAAAAAATAAATTATTCTGTTGCTCTGAATTGGCTATTGGAGTCTGTGTTTTTCTAAAAAAAAAAAAATACAGAGAATATTCTCTCTCTTTCCATGTCTACCTACCTGCCTGCTGCATGTCGGTCTTCACACACACACACATATCGTTCATTTACAGCAAGATGGTGGGTGGGTCGGTGGGTACGTTTGTCTACCCAGAGTCCACACCGGAGATTAACAGTTTTAAAGCTCACTGACCAGATGTAGTAATGATTTTAGTGTGGAGATGAAATAACCAGACCAAACTTTCCAAGCAGATGAACTTTATTTCACTATCATATCTTCCAGAATCAGAACATTAAAACCGTGAAGCAGGGACTCTCTCTTTTATATCCCAAAACTCACACCTCCCTCCTACCTGAGGTCCTGCATTCACCATTCACTCTCCCCCGACAATTCCCCTTACCCCCCAGCCCTTTGATCTCCTTGCTCTCTCAGTCTGAGAGGAAAACTACTGAACTCTACAGCATGGCCCCCCCACATTACCTCTAAAGATGTATAAATGTTCAAACACTCGCTGTAGTGTAGTGTACTCTCCTCACGCATGCTCCCATGACGGGGTGCTTTTGGGGCAGGCGCATGTTTTTCAACACAAATCCAGTGCTTCGAACACGTGGTCAGGACGGAGACGTGGCGAGGCGTCCACGGGCAGGCTGGGGGAGACGGAGGAAGGGACGGTGTTAAAAACCTCATGGATGAGTGTTTTTTTTTTTTTTCCAAATCACACACTCTGTTTGCTGATGTGTTCCATTACTCCCTGTAAACTATAAACTCACTACTCACTGTAAACACAGAAGTGAACACGGTGGAGCGATGCATTTGATTGGTTAGACTGAGCGTTTCAGCACGTTGGAGACAAATTTGACTGGTGAAATTGGCAGAGGTTGACAAGGATTGGCCAAAATTGCGGGCAAGTTGCAGTGATTGGACAAAGTTGCAAGGTCGCGCAATAGTTGCACTGATTGGCTGATTTTGCGTGAACTGGTGCGATCACAACATCCTGGAGGGACTGTGTAATGCTTTTAAACTGATTCTAAAAGTAATCCAAGATGTGGTATTGATCATTACCTCCGCCAATGTCTGTCTGTCTGTTACCAACATAACTCAAAAAGTTATGAACGGAATTTGACGAAACTTTCAGGAAAGGTGTGTAATGGCACGGGGAACAGTTGATTAGATTTTGGTGATGATCTGAGAGTGCATACCTCCACCAAGGGCTTTGTTTGTATTTGTGCAGCAGGATTACACAAAAACTACTGGATGGATTTGGATGAAATTTTCACCAGAGGTGGTTCTTGGCCTAGAGAGGAACCCATTATATTTTGCTGATGATCTGAGAATGCATACCTCAGCCAAGGCTCTTATCTTCTCACAGTGTGTTAGCAACAATACTCCAAAACTGATGGACAGACTTTGATGCCATTTTCACCACAAGTGGCTATAGGCCTACACACAAACCCATTACATTTAAGATAAGATAAGATAAGCCTTTATTAGTCCCACAATGGGGAAATTCCAGGATTGCAGCAGCACAGGGATAGCAACACTCAGAGCACTAATTTAGAAGATAAGAAAATAAGAGCAGTGAATATACTGTACATATGTACACATAAATATATATACACAATGTGGAGCATTGTAGCTAGATGCAATAAACAGCATAACCGTCTACTTAGTTATCCTACATAGTATGAATATGTACCCATACATATTGTCACCCTCCGTAGCGACTGATATTGTCCTAGTTGTATACTGGATGGGACCATTTGTGTAAGTCTGTTGCGTCTTTTGCATTCAACACTATTTGGTCGTCAGGTTTTTTTTTTTTTTTGCTATCTCTGCGAGCAGCCCTGCTTAGGTTATACAGTCTGACAGCCGTAGGTAGGAAGGACCTGCGAAACCTCTCGGTTGTGCACCTAGGATGATGTAGTCTGCTGCTAAATGAGCTCCTCAGTGCGTTCAGTATGTCCTGCATAGGGTGGAACTCGGACTCCAGCAGAGATAACAGTTTAGCCACCATCCTTCTCTCTCCTATCTCCTCTACTGGGTCAAGGCGTTGCCCCAGGACAGAGCTAGCTTTCTTGATCAGTTTGTTCAGTCTCTTCCTATCGGCTGCTGTAATGCCACTGCCCCAGCAGACCACTCCAAAAGTGATGGCTGATGCCACCACCGTGTCATAGAATGTCTTCAGGAGCGCGCCTTGTACACCAAAAGACCTGAGTCTCCTCAGTAGGAACAGCCTGTGCTGTCCCTTCTTATAGAGTGCATCGGTATTGTGTGACCGGGAGGTGATCCATGAGAAACGGAACGAGACTTGGCGGAGGTATGCGCTCTATGAGCGCTTTTCTAATTTTTAATGGAGTCATCCCACTGTCAAAGATTTTTATGCTCTCATCTTTTAAAGGGGTTGTGGAGGTAATAGAACAGGCGAGATGCGACGAGCTGGAAGGGTACAAGGTTTTATTTCCTCCAACATATTGAAACGTGCTTTGTAGCTCAGTGAGCTACTGCGCTGCTGAGGCATGTATAGCAAGCTCTTTTATACACGTTATACAGACAGAGAGAATGCATGGCACACTAGCATAGTGATATACATATCAGTCGATACATATCATTAGTGTGACCAACTGGCGCCCGGATGTCCTCTCCCTCATCCAGGGATGTATACACAACAGTCCATTGTTCTGATTGCCCCCTGGGGCTCTCTATCCGTATGTAAATTGTCCTCCGTTTCCTCCAACCCTGCTGAGCGTGAAATAGTGTCAGTCTGCAGTGTGCTGAGTCACCACAGAGTCAGCATATTTGTGAATCATCTTTTGCAGCATTTCTCAGAATGGCTAGTTTCAGTGCACATCTCATCAGTCCATCCATCCATCTTCTACCACTTTTCCAGAGGTCCGGGTCACGGAGGCAACAGTTCAAGCAGAGAAGCCCAGACTTCCCTCTCCCCAGCCACCTGCTCCAGCTCTTCAGAGAGGATACCAAGATGTTCCCAAACCAGCTCAGAGATGCAGGCTCTCCAGCGAGTCCTGGGTCTGCCCCGGGGTCTCCTCCGAGCGGGACATGCCCGAAACACCTCAAGTGGGAGGTGTCCAGGAGGCATCCTGATCAGATGCCCAAACCACCTCAACTGGCTCCTTTCGTGTGGAGGAGCAGCGGTTCTACTCTAAGCCTCTCCCAGATGACTGAGCAATTCACCCTATTTCTAAGGGTGGGTCCAACAATCCTACGAAGAAAGCTCATTTCAGCCACTAATATTCACAATCTCATTCTTTTGGTCATTACCCAAAGCTCATGACATTGGTGAGGGAAGGAGCATAGATTGATGTGTAAATCGACGTCAGATAGATGGTGGCTCTGAGAGAGATCCGTCGCTACCAGAAATCCACGGAGCTGCTCATCCGTAAGCTGCCCTTCCAGCGCCTGGTGAGGGAGATCGCTCAGGACTTCAAGACCGACCTACGCTTCCAGAGCTCCGCCGTCATGGCTCTGCAGGAGGCCAGCGAGGCCTACCTGGTGGGTCTCTTTGAGGACACCAACCTGTGCGCCATCCACGCCAAGAGGATGGCGCACAGGTTGGTGGCGCACATCATGCCCAAAGACATCCAGCTGGCCCGCCGCATCTGCGGAGAGAGAGCTTAGACTTTCTGCTGCACATCCACCAACCACAATGCTCCACACTGTGTGTCTCTCTCTCTCTCTCTATATATATATATATATATATAGTAATATGTACATATGTATACTAGCTGCTCTTGTTTTTTCTTGCCTTCTGATTGTTGCTCTGAGTGTTGCTATCCCTGTGCTGTTGCAATCCTGGAATTTCCCCATTGTGGGACTAATAAAGGCTTATCTTATCTTATTTTATCTTATAAGTACAGGTCCTTATCCCCTCAGATCTGACATTATATTGAATCTCTGCAAAGTGAAAATAAAACGTGTTTAAAACGTAGGAACATTTTTCATTTCTCTTGGTCTTGTGATCATATACAAGGTTTCTGGAAAGAGATCCATTCTGTGGTGCTGAGGGTTACAGAAAAACTCTTGACACTGTCACCTTCACTGTTTGCTAAACCAAACTCCGGATGATGTCTGACGCAGACACAATATCCCTGGTGACAATTCTTTCCTTCCTTGTCAAGAAATGCATTTTGTTACACTGCTCTTCTCCTCACGTCTCTACAACTGACGTGGATTTCTCAAATATCATCTTTTTCCTTTGGAGAAACTGACTCATGGCCTCAATCACAAATCAAACAAATTCTGCAGTATCTGGAACCATGTGTGCACTTTTTTTTTTTTAACAATCAATTTCCTAGTTTATGTAATACAGCAATTACCTTTTTATTGCTATGTGCTTGTGTTTTCTTGGCATTAGATGTCAGTCTCAATAAGGTCATGGTTACCTTGTTTTTTTTCTTCTTTGTCACTTCTTTTTCCTTGTATATCTTGTCCTTATTTCAACTGCAGCACTTTTTTTGGTGGGGGGACACTGTTGTTCTATTTCTAACTAACTAACTAACTAACTAACTAACTAACTAACTAACTAACTAACCTGCACTTATATAGCGCTTTTCTAGTCACAAAGACCACTCAAAGCGCTTTCACGTTACACACACACACACACACACACACACACACACACACACACACACACACATATATATATACTGTATATATATATATATATATGTTTTCCTGTTGTTGTCCTTTTGAGAAAAAAAAACAATAAAAAGACAATAACAAAAGAAAAAAGTTATAGACAAGCACGTTAAAGGTAAAGGCTATAGGACCATCTCCAAGCAGTTTCAAGTTCCTGTGACCACAGTTGCCAATATTATTAAAAAGTATAAGGTTCATGGGACTGTAGCCAACCTTCCAAGACATAGAAGCAAGAGTAAATGCAACCCCAGGTTGATCAGAAGAATAGTGCAAAACCACTGAAAAACCTTTAAAGCTGAACTCCCAGGTCAAGGTACACCACTTTCTAAACGCACCATAGGTCACAATTTGAACAATAATGGAATCCATGGCAGAAGACCTGGGGCCTGTAATACGAAGCAGGATTTAGGCTTAGTGGGGTAGCTTTGGGGTTAACCCTGACTTTTTGGTACTACAAAGTTGGTTCACTTCTTAAAGGGATAGATTGCCATGGCAACTTCTGCTGTGAAGCTGACCTAGTGTGGAACAGGTTAAGATCCAGATAAGAGCTCAGTGGGTGTATCAGCACCGCTCTCCAGCCAATCAAATAACATGGAAAGTGGAAATGGAAAATGAGACCCCCCCAAATTAATTAACCGTTATTTTCAAGGTAAGCTCCTTTGCTGAATTCAGATCCTGAGATGGGAGTCCCCTGTTTTTTATTTTCTCTAGGTATTTTTTCTGTGTTGCAGACAATATAAAACAAACTTTACCGTGCGCTTCTCACAATGTATTATCTCAGCCCTGGCTGTAGGCTATATATCCTCTACACCACAGGTGTCAAACTCATTCCATGGAGGGCCAAGACCCTGCAGGTTTTACCTCCACCCAGTGTCTTCAACAGGTGATTTCTCTGAATTTCTTCCTACTGATTGCTGATCAGTGAAAACACCTGTTGAAGAGACTGGGTGGAAGTAAAACCTGCAGGGTCTTGGCCCTCCATGGAATGAGTTTGACACCCCTGCTCTACACAGTATTCCTGCTTCAAAATTCAAGATTCATTTAATCAGTATTTTAAAACACACACATTAAACCCACTTTAAAAAAAAAAAAACAAAAAAAAAAAACTTCTTTCACCTCTACCAGTCAGTAGATCAGTGAAGGAGAAAAGACTAAAACAATCACCTCATAAATAGGTGCACTAAAACTAAAATTACTCTAAGGTAGAATAAATGGTTCAAGTTTAAACAAATCAGAGCAGCAGTCTTAGAAGCAGTTGACATTCTCCTGTAAAGTCTGATTACTGTGAGGAAAAAAAGAAGGTAAAAGAAAGCAGCAGAATAACTCTTGACCTGATGCTTCTGTACCTTTTCCCTGACTGTACCCCTTTCATAGGAAAAGAAATATTTGGAAAAATTCTTTATTTTCTCTCATGTGTGCTGGGACTGCAGATTTATAACCACTTATCAATGAAATAAGAGAAAAATTACAGTGTTATTAAGTCATCATCATCATCATCATAGCAGTCTGTCGGGGGCAACAATGACTGTTTCATTTAGGTCTGATCAGATTCCTCCACGCAGCTCTGTTCTTCACCTTCTGCTGCCAGGAACTTCTGACCTTGTTAACCTGGGCGATGTCCGAGCCAGTATGAGTTGCTTTTTGACTGACCGTTTCATGAAACTGCTTGCAAAGTATTTGAGTACCACTAGCTTTTGCTGGACTAGTGGCACATTCTTGGCAGATAGAGGCATTATTAGTGGCAAGCACAGGCCAAGACAAACTGACTCAAGTGTCTGTTGCAGTGACTGACCAGATGATAGGTTTGTTTATCTCTGCTCTTTGTGTAGTGCATGTCACGATGCACCAGCTAGCAAAAGTCCACCACAGACCTTGCGACAGATGTGCTTATCTGCCAGGATGTCCAGTCTCACCCTGTGTAACTGGGAGTGGTCCACCACAGAGCTGTGAAAGATATTGTTTTTAGTTCTGCCAGGATGCCCAGTTTCACCCTCCATGCCCTCGGAAGGGCGGGGTTCCCAGTTGAGTCGCTGACGGCCCGACCCATGAGACAGGTAATACCGGTTTTCATGATCCGATAGCAAGCAAACCAATGCCTGACCTGACATAGAAAAACAAGGAAGCTTAATAAAATGAACATAGACTCTTGTCTATTACAAAAAAAACCCCAACAACAACAATTCACGTGGAAGATCTATTGTTTGTTCACACTTACCAGTCCCTCCAGGATTTTGCAATATTGTGATGGCACTAATTCACATGAAATCAGGCCATTGCCACATCTTTTGAGCGACCTTGCAACTTTTTCCAATCACTGCAACCTTCCTGCAAATTTGGCCAATCCTTGTCAACTTCCACCAATTTCACCAACCAAATCTGTCCCTGAGTAGCACTTAAATGCTCAGTCTAACCAATCAGATGCATTGCTGCACCGCACTCACTTTCATGCTCACAGTGAGTATTAATGGAACACATTAGCAAAAAACACAGAGTGTGATTTAAAAAACCCACTCACCCACAAGTTTTCCCTCACCATCCCTTCCTCCGTCTCATGCGACCCGCCGGTGGACGTCTCCCCACGTCTCTGTCTTTACCACGTGTACAAAATGCTGGATTTGTGTTGAAAAAAGTCCGCCTGCCTGAAAAGCACCCCATTGCGGAAGCGTGCATGAGGACAGAGGCTGTAAAATCACAAACAAACGAGCAAATCTAGCACTACAGACAGTGTTGTAACATTTTATACATTTTTAGAGGTAAAATCATTACTATTTCTTGTTAATGAGCTTTAAAGCTGTGAATCTCCGGTCTGGACATGGACCAACGTGTGCCCCCGGCAAAACCCCTGTCATGTTCACTGTGTAACTTTGCAGCGAACATATGAAATGGCAGCAAGCCCAAAACGCAGATTAAGTGTTTATTTACAATGGGTGTATGTACAGAAAGTCCAAATACAGTCACAGCAAATAAGGGGAAGACACCCAGCTACAAACTAGGTTGGTCAAAGGGTATGCCTAACGTGCTCCAATCAGGCTGGAGCGGAGAAAAAGTCACAAAAGAAGACTTACAAAGGTGTAGGAGAGGAAAGGCTCTGAGGGAACAACACAATTTTAGTCCAGGGGAAAATTAAATTAAATTAAATTAAATTAAATCACCCTTATTGTCATTCAACCGTACAACCAGTCATGTACAGTAGAACGGGATTGTGCTTTACCTATCTACAGTGTCAATCATACACACCCCAGTGCAGAATCAGAGGGCCGCTGCCATGCAAGGCGCCGCCACAGATTTCCCTCCTCCATTCCATTATTGCTGAGCACCAAGCTGGATGGCAGGAAGTTCAACTTTTATATGGTCTTCGGCATGACCCGGCCGGGATTTGAACCCCTGCCTCCCGGGTGTTAAGCGGATGCTCTACCAACTGAACCACCACTCCGGAACTGAGCCACCACTCCGGAAAACCAACCGATGCAAGCCTGGATATCCAAAGTAGACATCTGATAAGTTGCCACACTAGCTGGTCACATTCTACCCTATTAATACGCGAACCCAAAATGAGAGCAAGTGGACACAGCTGTGTGGCGACCAGGTGCGTGACTGATTGGACTATGTGTGTGTGTGCGTGTGTGTGAGTATGAGTATGAGAATGAGTGTATGTGTGTGTGTGCATGAGTGTGTGAGTGTGTATGTGGCGAACCAGACAGCTGGTGAATGCCTGGTGAGAGGAGGAGGCGTGGCTGTGGGACTGGCGGAGAGCAAGGCTCAATCCGCCAGCTGGAATTATCCATCCATCCATCCATCCATCTTCTACCGCTTTTCCGGAGGTCCGGGTGGCGGAGGCAGCAGTTCAAGCAGAGAAGCCCAGACTTCCCTCTTCCCAGCCACCTGCTCCAGCTCTTCAGAGAGGATACCAAGGCGTTCCCAGACCAGCTGGAAGACATAGTTTCTCCACCAAGTCCTGGGTCTGCCCCGGGGTCTCCTCCCAGTGGGACGTGCCCCAAACACCTCAAGTGGGAGGCATCCAGGAGGCATCCTAATCAGATGCCCATACCACCTCAACTGACTCCTTTCAATGTGGAGGAGCAGCGGGTCTACTCTGAGCCTCTCCCGGATGACTGAGCTCCTCACCCTATCTCTGAGGGTGAGTCCAGCAATCCTACAGAGAAAGCTTATTTCAGCTGCTTGTATCCGCAGTCTTGTTCTTTCCGTCATTACCCAAAGCTTGTGACCATAGGTGGGAGTAGGAACATAGATTGACTGGTAAATCGACAGCTTTGCCTTAGAACTAAGTTCCCTTTTCACCACAACAGACCGGTACAATGTCCGCATCACTGCAGATGCTGCTCCAATCCGTCTGTCAATCTCTCGCTCCATTTTCCCCTCACTCGTGAATAATACCCCAAGATACTTAAACTCCTCCACTTGGGGCAGGAGCTTGTCCCCAACCCAGAGAGGACAATCCACCTTTTTTACGGCTGAGGACCACGGACTCAGACTTGGAGGTGCTGATTCTCATCCCAGCCGCTTCATACTCAGTGGCAAACCGTCCCAGCAAGAGCTGTAGGTCATTGCTGGATGAAGCCAACAGGACAACATCATCTGCAAACAATAGAGATGAGATCCTGTGGTCACCAAGCATGACACCCTCCATTCCCTGGCTGTGCCTAGAAATCCTGTCATTAAAAATTATGAACAGGATTGGTGACAAAGGGCAGCCCTGGCGGAGTCCAACTCTCACTGGGAATGAGTCCGACCGATTTTTTTTTTTTTTTTTTGTTACTTATTTGTACCCGTAGGTAGACTTGGTTTGCAGTCTGGTGACAAGCCACCGGCTGCTGGTTGCTGCGTGCGCGAGCACCCTAAACCTACATGTTTTTTTTGGTATGCGGGAGGAAACCGGAGAAATCCCGGAGTAAACCCGCGCAACACGGGGAGAACATGCAAACTCCACACAGCTCACTGTTGGTCGGGGGCTGGGATCGAACCCACGATCTCATGATCTCCGCGATCCCCCGGCCGAGGGTAAAACTGTGCTGCCACAGTGCTAAACCACTGCACCACCGTGCAGCCGATTGTTGGCAATACGGACCAAACTCTCACAACGGTCGTACAGAGACCGAATAGCTTGTAACAACAAGCCTGATACCCCATACTCCCGAAGCACCCCCCACAAAAAACCACGAGGGACGCGATCAAATGCCTTCTCCAAGTCCACAACACACATGTAAACTGGTTGGGCAAACTCCCACAAACCCTCGAAAATTCTCGTGAGGGTAAAGAGCTGGTCCGATGTGCCACGGCCAGGACAAAAACCACATTGCTCCTCCTCAATCCAAGGTTCGACCAACGGCTGGACTCTCCTCTCCAGTACCTTGGCAAAGACCTTCCCAGGGAGGCTGAGGAGTGTGATCCCTCTAAAGTTGGAGCACACCCTCCGGTCCCCTTTTTTGAAGAGAGGAACCACCACCCCGGTTTGCCATGCCAAAGGCACTGCTCCCGACCTCCACGCAATGTTACAGAGGTGTGTCAACCATGACAGCCCAACAACATCCAGGGCCTTGAGGTACTGAGGGCGAATCTCGTCCACCCCGGGGGCCCGGCCACCAAGGAGATTTTTAACCACTTTCGCGACCTCAGCCCCTGTGATAGGCAAGTCGTCCCCCTCGTCCACAAACCCTGCTTCCTCTGTGGAAGGCGTATCAGTGGGATTGAGGAGATCCTCGAAGTATTCCTTACACCGCCCGACGGTATCCCCAGTCGAAGTCAACATCACACCATCCGCACCATACACAGTGTGGACAGGGAGCTGCTTTCCCCTCCTGAGCCGCTGGACAGTTTGCCAGAATCACTTCGAAGCCGACCGAAAGTCTTGTTCCAGCTGGAATTAATAAACAACAATCAAACTCAACAGCCACAAGTCATGTTCGGGGTTGTCACCCCGAACATGACACCCCCAAGGAGAGCCCTTTCTCCCGGTAAAACTCCTGGTAAAGGATAGATGAGTATCTAATGAGACAGGTGTGTGTCAAGACGTGCAGCAGATAGACAGACAGGTAGAAGTCAGGCATAGAAAGACAGAGAATATTCAGTAATTTTTTCAGAAAAACACAGACTCTGATAGACAATACAGAGCAACAGAATAAAGTATTATTTTTTTCTCTGCACTCAGTACTCAGTGGTTGGGGACCGCTGTGGTTAGGGAGTTTTCAAATGAAGCTGGTGCCATAATTTCCAAATCTATACTCTTATAGCTATAGTATAGCTATAGTAATGGATATTTTTTCATCCTTTTTATTCATGTTTTCAGCAAGCCTACAGTGTTGGTCATTTTTATGACAAATTTATGAGTAGCTACTTCATTCTCACTTAATTGCGTTGAAGTATGTATTTGCTGTTGCACAAAAGAATTTTTCTGTATAGCAGAAATTTCTGCTTAATTTACAAATCACTGTTTAATAGGAATTTTTTGACAATCCTGTTTGGGGTTTTTTTTGTTTTTTTGTGGTGTTATATTGAATATCATTGTAGTAAACTATGGAAAAAACATCTGCTTTAAAATTTGTAATTCTTCCCACAACTTTTAGTGCAAAAAAACCCTCTCAAAACATCACAACTTTTACCGCAACTTTTTTAAAAAAACTCCCGCAAATTCAGGCTTTTTGGGCCACAACAATCATAAAAACATCCCGTGAAATCCTGGAGGGACTGACTTACCCACATTTGCCAGCAGGGTCCTGTTCATGGTCTGCTGACTGGTCCATTTTGCAGAGGTATCTATCGTGTCCCTGAGTCGGGTGTTAATTATAAAGTTGGGTGAATTTGTGTGCTTGCATTTTTTTTCAAGGGGGGGGGGAGATGTGAGATCGTATATTGTATATTATATTATTATGGCGGTGCCCTGGGCTAGAAAGGGGTGACGCCCTGCCTCTGGGGGATGGCGCCACCTGAGGTATATAAGCCATCTGCAGGAGACATATTGTCCCTTCACTGTGGCTGCTGTGAATACTCTGTGTCTGTTACTCCCGTCACAGCACGGAGCAGGCACACTTTGCTCCTCTTCTTCTTATGGTTTTATGGCAGTTGGTAACCAGCGTTTAGGTGCATTACCGCCACCTACTCCTTACTTCCTCCTCCTCCCTCTTGTGTTTTTATGTTGTACCCTCACGTGACTCAGCAGCGCGAGGTAAACAAGCTAGTAAGCAGCAACCGCCGGCTGCCGGCACGTGCATGTACACGCACACAAGCCGCACAGATGGAGCAGAAGAATGGCAGAGATGAAGAGGAGTGCCATGTGGCTATATTTTCAAATGAAGGGAGACATTTTATTTAATTTATGTATCGCCAAAAGACTGGAAAGGATAATCTCGTTTATTATACACCCAGATCAAACAGGTTTTATCAAGGGTAGGCACTCGGCTGATAATACACGCAGGCTATTTAATTTAATAGACTACTGCAAGATCAATAATGTAGAAACTACAATCTTGTCCCTGGATGCAGAGAAAGCCTTTGACCGGGTTAACTGGAAATTTCTTTTTATGGTGTTAAACAAGTTTGGGTTTGGTTCATCTTTCATAAACTGGGTTAAAACACTATATAGATGTCCAGTTGCATCTGTCCGAACAAATGATCAGACTTCCCGAAGCTTTACTCTTCAGAGAGGTACTAGGCAGGGGTGTCCACTCTCTCCCTCACTTTTTACCATCTTTATTGAACGATTAGCAGCAGCCATACGACAAAATGTTGATATCAGAGGTATTCAAACTGGAGAAAAGGAACATAAGATAAGTCTTTATGCTGATGATGTGTTGATTTTCCTTGAAAACTCAGAAAGATCTCTTCTTCAGACAGTGGCGCTCATTGATAAATTTTCATCATTATCAGACTACTCTATTAACTGGGTAAAATCAATAGCTTTACCCATAAATTGCAATTTCCCAAATACATCTACTATTCCAATACAATCAGGGAATGTTAAATATTTAGGAATAGATATTTCCCCCAGGCTCTCAGACTTATTGCGACTAAATCATATCCCCCTTTTAAAAAAGATACAAGACGATCTTATGCGCTGGAGGACACTACCTTTATCATTAATGGGAAGACTCGCAACCATTAAAATGATGGTCCTTCCTAAAATTAATTATTTGTTCTCAATGATCCCTACCCAACCATCAATGGCCTGGTTTAAGTCTCTAGACTCAAATATAAGTAAATTTTTATGGAAGGATAAACCATCACGGATTAGTTTAAAAACCCTCCAAAAAGCGAAAGAGTGCGGAGGCTTAGATTTACCAAATTTTTTTAATTACTTTTTAGCCAATAGATTGCAGTTCGTTTCAAAATGGACAAAATCAACCCCATTAGGGAACCCATGGTTAGATGCTGAACAGGCTCTCTGTGGGTCGCTAAATATCTCTGACTTACCTTTTATAAGTCCCTCTATTAAACGCCATGAGTGTTTTAAAAGTATTAATATTAGTTCCTCTCTGACAGCTTGGTGGAAATTTTTAAAAATAACAGGGTCTTCACTTGTCCCCTGTAAACTCACGCCCATTTGGAATAATCCTGATATCCTGCAACAAAAGAGGACATTAAAATTTCCACTATGGCAAGAGAAGGGAATAAACAACTTAGAACATCTTATTTAAGGTGGAAATTTTATCCAATTTCAGGATCTAGTGTCACAACACGAAATCAGTGATAAAAAGTATTTTGAATATCAACAGCTTAAATCCATAATAAAAGCAAGATTTAATCTTAATCAGACAGATTTAGAAGTACCAGTTAAGGTGGCAGAGTTTCTAAATCTCCGTTCCCCAAAATTGATATCGAAAATATATAGACTATTATCAAAGTTGGATGAGTCCATATCTCTTTCAATATCAAAATGGGAGACAGACTTATCGATTAATAAGGAGGAAAGTTTCTGGACACAAATATGTTTAAACACTTTTAAGATGACTAAAAACTCTAACTTACAACTTATACAGTATAAAGTTCTACATAGAATTCATTATACAGTACAAAGGATGTTCAAAATGGGCTTGAGTCACACAAATATCTGCCCTCACTGTACTAGCAATGTCCCGGATAGCTATATGCATGCTATGTGGTCCTGTGCACCGGTTCAAAAGTTCTGGCAGAAGACATGTGAAGACCTGTTGGCATGGCTTGGGTATAGTGTCCCACCCTCACCCACACTTTGCATATTAGGTGATTTAAGTGAAATAAATATAGATGCAAGGATGTCGCACATGGTTCTCACTGCCTTATGCATCGCAAAGAAAGCTATCCTCATGAACTGGAAAACAAGAAATAACTTATACATGACTTACTATAATAACTTACTATTGGATTATATTAGCCTGGAAAGAATGTCAGCCTCCTCAAATAATCAATTGGCGGAATTCAATTCTCTCTGGTCCCCGCTTATTAATTCTATAATCTGAGGGGTGGCGGGCAGTGACACTCTCCTTGGCACCTCTGGCGGCTGGCTGCGCCCCAACCGCAGGTGTCCGGGGGGCCTGCTCTGGGGTGGCCGTCTGTCTGGCCCTGGGGGGGGGGGGTTGGTGGGGGTGGGGTTGGTGGGTGGGCCGGGGGGGTTGGGCTGTGGCCCCTGGCCGGCTGGGCTCGCCCCTCGTGGGGGGTCTGGGTCTGGCCCTGGGCCCCTGGTGCTGGGGGGGGGCGTCCCCCCGCCCCGGGCCGGGGTCGGGTGTGTGCCGGCGGTGGGGGTTGTCCCTGATGCATCCTTGCGTGGTGGTGTTGTGTGTTTCCTGGGGCCCGGGTGCAACCCAGGGGCTGGTGCCCGCATCCTGGGTTGCCCTCCCCGTTCACGGGGGTCTGCGGGTGGGGGAGGGGGTGTGTGAGTGTAGGCTTGTGTATGAGCGGATGTGGAAGTGGGTGTGTGTTGAGTGGGCAGGTGGGGTTGTGTGTTTGTGTAGGTGGGTATGTGTGATGGTGGGTGGAGTCATGTGTGTGTATGGAAGCGGTTACTCGTGGGTAGATGTCTAGGGGGCGGAGGATGTGTGTATGGGTAGGAGAGCTTTGTTGGGTGGCAGGGGTTGGGCAGTCCATCCAGTGGCATGGGGGCTGGCGTTTCGGGGCTTGCTTGTCCCGGCCGCCCTGCTGTTGTGTTGGGGGGTGAGGCACTTTGCTACATCGCCCCTGATGTCATTGGCAGCGGGTGTGCGTTGGTGCTTGGGGGTGGCTGGGGGGTCATTGGTGCGGGTTGTTGGCCGTGTTTCCATTGGGTTGTTCTGGGGTGGCCTCCTGTGGTTGCAGGGCGGCCTGCAGCTGTCGGTGTGTGTCTGGGGTGGGTGGTCGTGGGCCTGCGTGGGTGCTCGGGTGTGTCGCCTGGCGTATTGGGCGGGGTCTGGCCCATTGTTCACTATGTTGACTGTTGTTGTCCATGTTCGTGTGTGTAAGATGAGTGGTAGTATGTTTGGCTGCCCCGTCATGTTAGTGGTGCTGGAGCGCCGGGACGTGATGCTGGTGGGTCCTGGGTTGTTTCCACTGGCGGCCCTCGCCCTGGGTTGGGATTTGGGGGCAGTGGGTGGCCTCATAAGCCAGTCTGCAAGCTGGCTTCTGGGGGGGGGGGGCTTGTTTTTGGACCGCCTACCTCCCAGTCTTATTTCCTGCCCTCCTCCTCCCCCTGATCTTTTTTGTTACATTCAGGGCTTTGGGGTGGGGGTGTGCCGCACTGTGTCGGTGAAGGGGATACCTTTGCCGCGTGGTGGGGCTGCACTCACCTCAATTTTAATTGCATTTTAGACACTGAGGGCTTGGGGGGATGGGGGCTCTGCTGCCCATCACAGTGGCTAACGATGCTTCAATTACTATCCCCCCAATTTTAATTGCACTTTAGTAGTCCACACATTTATACACAATTATATCATATAACCGACACACTCCCACCATGTTCTGTGCGGGGGGAGGAGGTGGGGGTCTTCCCCCACCCCTGTTGCCCTGTCTTGCTGGGGGCATGGGGGCCTGGTGGGGAGCCTGGGACCTATCATGTTGTAAAAATCCCTGGATGCTACTAATATATAGATACAACCAAGGAAGTGACGGGGGGCTGAATATGAGTTTAAGTGTGAGTGAGAGGGTGATGAATGGAGGTGGTGATGGTGGGTTGGTTTTGTGCGGCGCTTTGCATGCCGGGTGGCATCTTGGGGCGCCTGCGGTGGTCTGCTGATTGTTCACTCAGATGGGCGCCGGGGGGTGGGGGTCTGCTTCTGTGGCCTGCGCCGGTTGCCTCCCTGGTCACTGCCGGGCACTGGTGCATGTTCAGGGTCGCTGCATCTGCTTCGCAGCCGGCTTTTGAAATATAGGTGAATGAGGAGTGAATTTAAGTGGGTACTGGAGTGAGAGAGAATGGGTCGTTCTGGCTGAGTGAGAGGGGTGTGCATGGGAACATGTGGGTGTGAAGGTATGGGGAGGGGTGTGCCTGTGAGTCGGGAGGGGCTGGATTGGGGGGTAGTGCCTCTCGGCAATGTGGGCTCACCTGGGCGAGGGGACTTCTTTGGACGTGGGGGTCCCCGGGGTGTGTGGCCGAGGCGCTGGGGCGGGGCCACTGTGGGGGTACCTGGCGGGGGCTCGCGCCGGGGGGAAACTGGCTGGTCTCTGTCCTGGGGGGTGGGGTCGCTGGCCTCCTGGTGCCTGGGGCCAGGGGGTGGATGTTGGCCCCGCTGGAGGGGTGGGGGTCGGGCGGGTCCAGGGGTGTGGGCTCACCGCGCCGGCCGCCGGGCGGCCTGCCCTCCCTTGATCGTCTCTCCGGGGGTGGATGCTTGGCTTTCCTGGGGCTTGCTGACCTCGGGGCTGGGGGTTGGTGGCGCTGCCTTGCCTGCTCGGGGTCCTCGGGGGGAGGGCTGCTGCGACCGGCCCTCCGCTCGTATGTTTCCTGACAAACCACTCACATGCACACACTTATTTTGCGCGCGTTCTCATATATAGGCACACAGACATACATGTACAAGTGTCTCTCCTTTAACAGGTGCAGAAACCAGACTCGTGTTGAAACATCTCCGGTGGAAGAAGCAGTTTGTCTTTTGTTTGTTTTAGTTGTCGTTTTTTTTTTTTTTTGTCTGTTCCCCTCCCTTTTCTTTCCCCCCTTCACACACTTCCTTTCCCTCTTCCCCATCCTTTTGGGTCTTCCATGGGTAAAACAATTAAAATAAAGTATTAAAAGTTATTACAGGACGAGTTTACAACAATATACAGTGCAAAGTTAGGCACTGTATAGGCTCCTCTTGGCAAAGTAAATCTGTTTTGGCACAGTAGGGTGACAGATCCCTGTTCTGTTTGTCTAGCTGCCTGACAGGACAAAAAAAAATAAAAAAAAATAAAAAAAAATAATAATTTATGTATTGTAGTCTCTGAACACTGTACCTCAAAAAAAGAATTTGTTTTAATTTGTTCTTGAGTGATAATTTTGTGCATTTTGTTTATTTAAGGAAAAAATCCAGACATGACAATGTATGGGGAAAAACTGTTTTGTTACTGTTCTATTGTTTGTAAACAAAAAAGTTTTATTATGATAATAAAATATTTTCTATTTCACTATATTTTCTATTTAATTTCTAGATGGTCTGATTATCCCCCAAATTACACCAGACAACCACGCACAAATGGACAGAGACATATCAACAGTAGAAATATTACAAGCAATAAGATCTATGCAGAGTAATAAAGCCCCAGGCCCCGATGGCTTTTCTATTGAATTTTATTAAGAATTTGCACTTAAGTTGGCTCCAATTCTTAAACAAGTATACACAGATATTTTCCTTCTACAGAAATTACCCCAGACCATGACGCAGGCAATTATATTGATATTGCTTAAAAAAGATAAAGACCCCTTGCTATGCAGCTCATATCGCCCGATAAGTTTGTTAAATTGTGACTACAAAATCCTTACAAAAATTCTGGCCACTCGTATTGAGACAGTTATAGCATCGATTGTGCACAATGACCAAACTGGTTTTATACCCGGCCGGCAATCTTTTCATAACATGCGTCACCTTTCGAATATACTGTATACACCACACCCATTCGTAGAATCAGAAATAGCGATTTCGTTAGATGGCGAAAAGGCGTTCGATCGTGTCGAGTGGCAATACTTAGTTGCTGTTTTAGAAAGATTTGGTTTTGGCCCATCATTCCAAGCTTGGATCAGAATATTATATGACTCTCCTATGGCAGCAATATGGACGAACACCACACTCTGATTATTTTGGCCTTCACAGGGACTGCAGACAGGGCTGCAGCCTCTCCCCTTACCTATTTAACTTAGTGATTGAACCGCTGGCCATAGCTATTAGAAAAGAAGATGGGGTGAGAGGCCTTTCACGGGTCGGCAAACTTCACAAGGTATCGCTATATGCAGACAATCTGCTACTGTATGTATCTAATCCAGAAGGAACCAAACCAAAATCATTATGTATTTTAGATTATTTTGGTAATCTCTCAGGCTATAAAATTAATTACTCTAAGAGTTTGTTATTTGCTATCAACAATGTAGATGGTGATTACTCTGGTTTTTCATTTAAATTAGAGAAGAATATATTCACGTATCTAGGCATTAAGATTACTCGTTCAACAGGTGGATTGTAAAATCATTATTTTAGAAAATTAACTGAACGGACAGCTCAAGACATTAAAAAATGGTCAAACTTACCCTTTTCATTAGAAGGCAGGATAAATATAGTAAAAATAACAATTCTGCCTAGATTTTTATATATATTCCAAATGATCCCTATATTTATATCTAAAACAGCTTTCCAACAACTAGACTGGCTGATTTCATCATTTATTTGGAACAGTTCCAATCCTAGGATGAAAAAGAAATACTTGGAGATACCAAAGCAAGCAGGAGGTTTGGGCCTACCTAACTTTATTTTTTATTACGTCAAACAGGTTCATTTTGTCTTCTTTTAATTATTTATCCTTTTTTTTTTTTTTTTTTTTTTCCTTTGAAAGACAAAAGTAAAATAGAAAGATGTCTTTACCTTCTTTTTGTACCTTCTATCATGCAGATCATGCAACAAAACCTACATTGGAGAAACCGGAAGATTATTCACCACAAGAAAAAAAGAACACCAAAAGGAATGTGAGAAGGAAACGCAAGGACGACTCACAAGATCACAAAAAGAAAAAGCAGAACAAGAAACATTAAAATCAGCTATATCGGACCACTGCAAAAGAAATAATCACATCATGGACTGGGACAACACAAAAATTATTGGATCGGAGAGCAACAGACACAAACGTTGGATCAAGGAGGCAATAGAAATCAGAAAGCGGGGAAAAGACACCATGAACCGAGATGAGGGAGCCTTTATGCTTTCTCACACCTGGGACCACATTCTCCAGAGACCATCTGACGGCGGGAGGCGGGGCCGGCTCGGTGGATCTGACAGATCTGCTGAGCTGGCCCCGCCTACGAAAATCAGCTGATAAATGTCACCTGGCAGCAATCAGCTGACTCTTCTGATGAAGGCTGCAGTGCAGTTGAAACATGTAAAGAAGGTAAAGACATCTTTCTATTTTACTTTTGTCTTTCAAAGGAAAAAAAAAAAAGGATAAAAAATTTATTTTTTATTATTGGGCAGCAAATATAGTAAAATTTTTACATTGGATCGATACATATAAAAATAAGGAGGGTCTGAATTGGGCAGAGATGTTGCTTCTGTCCAACCCGTTACCCATCTTACCTTCACTGCTGCCATATACTCATTGCATACAGATATTGAATCCGGTCGTTAGATCCTCTCTAAAAATATGGCTCCAGTTCAGAAGGCACTTTGAGTTAGTTCAGGCTAGCACGCTCTGCCCTATAGCAAACAATCAGTTTTTCACACCCTCTGTGCTTGATGATGCTTTTCGCCTTTGGCGTAGACAGGGATTAGTTTTTTTTTTAAAGAATTTATTCCCAGGAAACACTTTTTCTTCTTTTAATATGCTTATAAAAGATTACGACATCCCACTTTTTTAGATATCTTCAAATTCATAGTTTTGTAAAAAAAGTGTTTCCCTCTTTTCCTTTTCTGATACCGACAAACCAACTAGATGAAATAAATCCTAGACTTGGATCCCTGTGCCAAGAAATGTATCTCTACGATTTATGGGATCATTCAAAATTTTGTTGTGATATCATGGGATAAAACAAAAGCAGAGTGGGAAAAAGACTTAGGGATAAAATTCTCTGAAGGGTAGTGGCGTGAAAGTCTGACACGCATACATATTTCTTTCTTTGTGTGTCCGCCACGGGCTTATCCAATTTAAGGTGCTCCATCTTCTCCACTACTCAAAGGATAAGCTTGCTAAGATTTTTCCCACTATTGACCCTAGCTGTCCAAGATGTAGTCATGCCCCAGCCTCGTTAGGACACATGTTTTGGCTGTGCCCCGCTCTCACAAACTTTTGGGGATCTACTATATTTGAGGTCTTTTCATATATTTGCAAACAAGAAATAATTCCCAGTTTCTATGTAGCTATTTTTGGCATAATACCCCCAGATTGCAAACTCATAACTCATTGAGGTAACGCTCTGGCATTCGCTTCTTTACTTGCCCGCAGGCTTGTTCTTTTCCAGTGGAAGTCAAATAACGCCCCAACTTTCTCACATTGGCTGAAGGAGGTGCATTGGCTGAAAAACTAACGCTCCTTCTTTCTCGCATTGGCTGAAGGAGGTGCTTTCCTTTCTACTACTAGAAAAACTCAGATATAATACTTGTAGAACTCGCAGGAACTTTTCCTTGACCTGGAGTTCTTTTATAGATTATATTGAGGGCTTTTCTTTTTGTTGAAAACTATGTCAAAAAAACTAATGAATGTTTGGTTGGAAAATCACAAGGTGATTATAAATGTGTGTCGGTCTGGGTTAAGTTAAAACATAGCAGGACGACCCTGTTTCTCTCTCTTTTTTTCAGCCTTGAGGAATTGGGGGAGGGGTTTTTCTGTATATATGTATGTTTTCTTTTTGTATATGTTTAAAAAAGTAGAAAATAAAGTTTGGAAAAAATTTTCTATTTACTTCAAAACGTTCCCCAAATTCTGTCCTGGTTTTAACTAATTAATAATGCAAAGGAAAAAAAAATCACAAAACACTTAAAGGTCATGAAAATTCATTCAGATTAAATAATTTGATGATGCATCCACCTTAATTATAAAAAGTTTCGATATTGTATTGCTATCGTATCGGTGATACTGGCCCTGTATTTACAGTACTTGGTATCAGATCAAACCCAAATCTTGCAGTATCTCACACCACTACACTCTGGAGCAAAATGTGCTGCCCAGTGTCAAAAAGCTTGGTGTCAGTTGCAGGTCATGGGTCCACCAGCAGGATAATGACCCAAAACACTCAGCTAAAAACACCCAAGAATGGCTAAGAACAAAACACTGGACGATGCTGAAGTGGCCTTCTATGAGCCCTTTGGTCATTTTCATGTTATTTCAGTGACCATTGTGGGACTTTCTTTCTTTGACAAAAAATTACCAACAAATTTGTCTGTAGTACAGGTGCGAACAAAATTCATGAGTGGTCCAGATCAGCTTGAGTTGTGTGTGTTTGCTGTTATTCTAACCTTAGTTTTCACTAAATGGCTCTGTATTTTATTTGTCTGAATCAAGCGTGTAAACCCTATCAACATAATAATTAGTTGACAAGATTTTATACATTGAGTTAAAATTTAAATAATTAAAAGCAGTATCACTCCATCAACATCCAAATCATATCAGATGTAAAATGTAAGATTCTAAACGTTGTTGCGGGGCAATGCTCGCATACGCTATACTGGAGAACAGTACAATGGGGATGAGTCTCACACAAGGTGATGCTGATGGCTGGCTGATTGGTAAGAGACCAATTATCACAATGTAAACCACACGGATATCATTCTGATTTTTACTGCTTTCACATGAAGTGTGGGTTTGCCGCTGGGTTAGGGTGCAGAGCAGGGAAAAAGTAGAGTAGGTTGTATTTCAATATAAACTAACATACTGTGAAATGTCACTTAAGTAAATTTTTACTGCTTTTTTAAGCCCACATTTTACACCCAAATTGTTGAAATGTGTTACGCTACTCAGCAAAGTGGGCCAGTTTCAGTACAGTGTGCACGGGTGGCACAAACGACCAAAGGTGCTCAGCTGTGTCTGTCAGTTGCTGTTAAGAGGAACATCTGCAGCAACACCACACTGAAATATCTCTTACATGGTGTAATACATCAGCATATATACAAAGCATATACAAAGTGTCTGACTCACCCCTCCAGGCACGATTTCACGTCACTATCACTTGCTAGGATACAGGACAGAGACCTTTATGAAGAATGTGTGAAGAAAAACAGGCAAAGGGTGTTTTAAATGGGTCATTGACTGAAAAATAGTGTATTTGTAGGTTTTAACTGTCTGAAATGAGTCTATTGGTCATGTAATTATCCCAAAAAACATTCAAAACAGTCAATTCTCTTAAAAACACACACAGCCTTTATCTTGTTTTTCTCTCCCAGAAACATTTTTGACTCTTCCGGGTAAATCGTATACATCATGATTTGAAAAGCCAACCCACTGCTGTCCTTGAGACCCGCCCACTGATCTATTATTGGCCCGCCCAGTTGTCTATCATGTAGATAGAAGGGGTGCTAAAAGTAGCCTATTAGCCCCTGAGCTATTAGTCCCCGAGCTAACACTGGTACCAGGAGGCTCACACCAAGTGTGGCTTATATTGTTATTTTCCTCAGATCTTAGTCACCCTAATAGCCATCCCTGTTACCACCTGGTTCGCCAGTCCACAGTTGGCGGTGTGTCTCGCATCACTCCGGCTCATCTCCCAGTGGTTTCGTCGTAATTCTAGAGCGGATTACCAGCACTGGCGTGCCGGTTGCTGCAGCCAACCTGGCCCAGGACCTGAGACTGCTGGCTCCCAGCTCCCCCACCATCCCCCAGGTCTCTGTGCGACTCTGCTCTTGAAGGCAGCGTAGGGTAGCTGCCTCATGAGGGGGGCGTCCCATGAGTGACACACTGCCCTTTAAGATCCCGGTGCTGTCGAATTGCTGTGGAGTTACGGTGAGGTTGTCGGGGGGTGGACCGAGGTGGTTCCCGCTGCACCGTCGACTGTGGATCAGTGAACCAGCACCACTCATCCAAACTAGAAGGACACTGAAAGATAAAGGCTAGAAGCTAGTCAGCTAATGGCTAACTGATTTAAAAGGGAGGCCGGAGTTGACTAGGGGAAAGATGTTTCTTAAAGTGACAGGCTTTAAATCAGAGTGTTTCAAGAAAGAACATACAAAAAATACAAAACAAATCTGCTTCAATAATTAAAAAAAAAGAAAATGTGAATAAAATATGTCACAAACACTTCATAAGACATGTGTGAGCTGTTGTGTGGAAAAAGTGCAGTCATTGACCATGTTTACATGGACACAAGTAACCGGATTAAAAGCCTGATCGGAATAAAAATGCTTCATGTAAACACGCCACTATGAATATTCTGACCCGATCACGCTCATTCGGATCAAAATTTCATTCCGATTGAGAGGGGTGGGTTATGCTGATTGTTAATCCGAATGGTGCGCATGAAAACACTTATTCTGAAGGTTGGGCAGAAAATATGTTTACTGCGCATGTCTATACGTCAGCCACATGTCGACGTGACGTATTTCTGCCTTTACAGCAGCTAGCAAAAGACATAGCAGGAGTAAAACAAAACTGGTCTGTGTCGTCCTGCTGTCTCCCTCAGTTTGTCTTATGCAGAAGTATGTGTACTTGTAGCTTCATTACGGAGACCAGCAGAAGCAAAATTACAGACTGAATAACACAGTACAGGTCCATTTCACAAAGAGGAAGACACAAAGCGGGGCTTGCTAACACCGTAAGTTGCTTCTTCTTCTACTATTTTCAGAATGTTGAAATGTCAACGTGTGCATGTCAAAATGATTTATTCCGTTCAAACGTGTGGCACATGGAAACGCACGTCCTAATCGGATCAGCTTTTTCAGGATCCATGTAAACAGTAAAGTTCTGATCTGAGTTGTAATCAGATTGAAGCAATTTTGCCCATGTAACCGTGGCTAATGACCCCTTTCAGCTAATTCTGCCAGGTATTTTATTTTGAAAAATTACAGAACAATTTCTCTTTTCCTGTGCCAAGACTGCAGAGACATATACAGCAGCACTGCACAGGAAGAGAGAGAACATTTGGTAATCTTTCAAAATAAAACACCATGAGTCAACATGGAGGAACAGAATGAATTATTTTTTCCTCTGCAGCTCTCTGCAACCCAGTACCAAGTGGGTCACGTCCCGGTGGTTGGGCACCACCGATTTAGGGTGCTGCATAAAGCTGACAGGTGAGCTTCACTGCACCTGTGGCGTGTTTGAGGCTCCATCACAGTCGACCAACCAGCAGTAACAGGATATAGTAAAAGGACAAAGAGCTTCACAACACATTTCTTTAGAATCATATGATTTTTATTCTTTATCTTCATCATCAGTCGCCACCATCATCCTCATCGCTGACCACTGCATTAGTCAACGTCATGACATCATCATCAGTTTATTAGCACACAATCATTGCCTTCATCACCATCATCACATCATCATCAAGTACATTCTCATTGGTTTCAGTTCTTTTGTATTTTATACTTCAATAATATATTGTATATCATCCATGGTCTATTTCATTTTTTAAATAATTTACAGAAGAATAAAGTTGACTGAAGAATGTCTACCTGTATATTTACATCATGAGATGGAGAAGGAGAGATCAATCAAAGACAAATTAAAAAAAGAAAAGCCAGAAAAGGAGGTGAAGGGTTAGAGGCAGCAGCACAAGGAGAGAGCGAGCGAGGAAGAGCAGAGGGAGTGTTCTGACATTTTACCATACTCATCAGAATGGCCGTACCCTGGGTTTACTACACATGCGTAGAAATAGGAAATACGCTTCCGCTCATAATTTCAGCATACGATGCAGCTGACGGAAACAGCTGCTGGCGCTGCACCGTGATTGGCTGATCCAAAAATGTGGTGCATTTTCAGTGTGTTTCTATATGCATTATATATATTTTCTGCTGTTAAAAATTACTCAATTACGGAAGGTAAACAAAAGCATACCGTGGCCCAGCTGATGGAAGGCAAGGAATTATGTAATGTTAGTGGCATATTTGCAGTGCAACTGATTCTGACAAAGTATGCTAAACTGATAGCTTCATCTATCGGTTTACCATAGGGGTATGGTATTCTGACAAAGTATGGTAAAATGGCAGAACAGGGGCAATCGACAGTACAGTCTTGGTGTGTGTGTGTGTGTGTGTGTGTGTGTGTTTGCTTGATTATGTCCCCACATGCGAGTCCTCAAATATGAGCATCAGAGTGAGGCTGAATGAGGCTAAAAAGGTGACAACGTCACAGCCAGTGCATAGAGCGTTGCCATAGTAACTTGTTACATTTACAACCTGCATTTTAGCTGACGTTTTATATAAAAGCAAACTGAAAATAAAGCCAAAGTGAAACTGATTTTTTTTCCTAAGTAGAGAGTCAGATTTATAGGACCTAAATTAGACTGTTGACAGGATGAGCAGGATTCTCAAACTATATTTTCATCCTATTTTGATAAACTGTTTTTGGAACTCATCCGGCATCAGAAATAACACCTGGCCTATGATGACATACAAAAGCATTTGGCATAAAGTCCAGTTTCAATTGGTGTAATGTGAAGAGAGTGGCACACTGTAATAGAATGTAAAACAAAAAAAATTATGTGGCCTAAAAAGACCATTTTTTAAACCCATCTTTACCCCCTGAAGCACTCCTTGGTGACTGGCTGTGGTATGACATCACAAATCCCCAACGTAAGCCTTTTAAGCAGATGGATAGTTTAAAATACCAGTGGAGGTGGATATGGCCAAGCGTTAGGGTAGTATTTTATTGGGGTGCGACATCTTAAAAGAAACAAATATGTGAATTAGTGACATTTTTCACTTGGAATCACACCACATTGGCACATTTATATACATTACCGGTCAAAAGTTCTAGAACATCCTAATTTTTCTAGTATTTTACTGAAATTCAAACAATTCAAATTCAATGAATAGCTTGAACTGGTGCAAAGGTAAGTGCTGAACTGCCAGAGGTTAAAACAAAAGGTAAGGTTACCCAAAAATGAAAAATAATGTACATTTCAAAATTATACAAAAAGGCCTTTTCAGGGAATAAGAAATGGGTTAAAAACTTGACGCTGTTCTGCAGCAGTGGAAATTGATCAAGCCTTGAAAGTTGGTGCTACCAATTCCTACAGTTGTCCCAACTTTTCTTGATCACTTACAACCCCCTCTGTCTGCATAAAAGTAGTGTTGGAACACACTGCATAAATTTCAATAACAACTGGAAAAGTTGGGGTGTTCTCAAACTTTTGACCGGTAGTGTATGTTGCACAAATATTGCACAAATGTCACACAAACTCCCAATGAGTTTTGGCCCAAAATTCGGCAGGAGGTTGCATACATGCCTGCACATGTTGCACGACATTCATGCAACATACATGTGACCAAACTGTGCATTTTCTGTACTTATGGTGGTCCTGCCACAGCCGCCAAAATCAGGACGATATCTCTCCATTCCAGTAGTCATTTTATCATCAGATGTCAAGTGAGTGAGATGGCAGAGAGAAGTGCAGAGACTGCATGATGAGGAGGCTGCCTCCAAGTTCTCTGCATCAGACACAGCAGGTCCTGGGAATGGCTCCGCTTCCTCTCTTGGGGCCCGTGGGGCAGGGACAGCAGCCCCTCTATCCCTAGCCTTGCCTTTCTTGGCTTTGGGTGGCATGGTGACACTGTTGATTGCAGCCGTGTCACCGTGTTTCCAATCAGTAACAAATTTTGAACCCCCGCAAATGTTTGGAGAGATTTTCGAAAATCCCTCGCAAATGCTGTTCTCCAGCTAGTCACAAGCTGCTGCAATCCAGTGAGATCCTACCTTTAGTGGCTATTATGCTAATATCTGTGGCTCGGACCCTGTTTAACATGGGAAAGTAAGTACTCTGCTAAGGTATTTTTTAAGACCTGAAGAGAGAAAAGAGGCCGTTGCGTGTTCACATGCCACCTAGCGGAATCCATTCAGACATTCAGTATGCATGTAATCTGCTGTACAGATTACAGATTACAGATGCCCCTGTGCGTGGCAGTAGGGGGTGCTAAATAGTATATTTCCATCTGAAATAGAACTGGATCATCTGTTTGTTAATGTACATCATAAAGACCAAAAAAGGTCTTTTAACCATGACAATGGTTTCCTGAGCAATTTTAAGTATTTTGGAAGCCTAAATTTCTGGTGCTTAATCTTTTCGCTATGCCCCGCTTGGGAGAGCAAAATATTTTTTGATCTATGCTTCTTCATCTTTAAACATAATTTTTGTGAACTAATTAAAATATCTACCTTAGCTTTAAACCATAAGGTTCCCCCTGGCTGTCCAGGTGAAACTGGGACTGACTTTATTTGTTTAGTAGATATTGCCTTATAGTTAATGAACCACTGTCTTTAACCAACCAAACATTATAGACCAAGCCCCACCTTGCCCATCCTAAGTAGGTCATACATGCCATGAAATCAAATTAAAGTGGTGCAAGCCAACTATCACTGCCATTCCAAAACCCAACAAGCCAGCCAATAACCCAAAAAATTACAGACCCATTTCACTTTTGTGTGTGCCCTTCAAATTACTTGAACAACTCATACTAAGCCATCTTGAGCCTGTCAACGACTCCCAGCTTCCCAGTGACCAATGCAGCACTGTCCAACAAGTTGTACAGCTCACAGATGACATTGAGGAAGCTTATGAAAAAGGTTATAAGGCAGGCATCCTCCTGGTTGATTTAACAGCAGCATATGACGCCGTATGACACCAAGGGCTGATTGTGAAGCTTCTGTGGATGGTTCCTGACTGTCATATCGTACAGTTCATTGCCATAATCATCTCGAACCGCAGTTTCATCCTTAACACCAGTGATGGACAAGTCAGTAGACTCTGCCGGTTGAGAAATGGCATTCCCCAGGGCTCTGTGCTGGTACCTACCCTCTTCAACATCTACATTAGCAATCTACCATGGACAACCTCCCTACAGTACAGCTATGCTGATGATCTTGCTTTGCTGTACTCTAATGTCAGTTGGTCCAAGATGGAAGAAATTCTCACTGAAGACATTGCTGCCATCTCAGACTATCTAAGGACGTTGATGTCATAAATTGCCCCGCGGGGCAGAGAGGAGAGACCCAGACGCTGAACTGTAGCTTGTGGTATTTATTAACCAAACACAAAGAGTCCAAATAGTGCAAAACACATAAATCCAAACTGTGCACAAAGCAAAATTCCAGACGGTGCAAAAGGCAAACTTACAGACAAAGTCAGATGTACACAGGAATGAATGTCAGAACAGGGATGGGGTTCTGATGCAAACAAACTTTGAGACTCCTGCAATGAATGAGAGAAATACAACCAGAAATAAATTGACACAAATGATAGCAGGTGTGGATATCATGAGTGGGCAGGAGGAAACAATGATCACAGATTTGGGTCAGCTGGGAGCAATGACACAGGAGAAGACGGGACTGACAGCTGACAGGGACACCGCCCACAATGGAGCAAAAACCCAGAGGAGCCACTGACGGCTGTCAACTTGGAGAAAGAGCACAACAGTACGATATAAAGAATAAAATATCAACCAATAAGGACTGAGAAATAAATACAAACTAATACCAAATAAAAGAGTAACAAAACTATGATGGCATAAACAAGGGGATGAGAAAAATAAGAAACAATATGAGATATGCAGAAACCAAAAAGAACAAAATACAACAAATATACAAATATAGAGAAAGGCTATGAGACTGAGCACGGCAGAAACCCCAGTGCTCAGCGCATGACAGTGGAGGCTGAAACTCAGCATGGAAAAAAACTACTGCTACAGCATTCCACCTCGCTAACAGGGATGCTAACCGCCAGCTCATTGTCACCCTGGGAGATTCATCGTTGCCACACCCCCATGCCAACATACCTTGGAGTAAAACCTGACAGACAACTTACCTACAAGCACCATCTTCTACAGGAAGAAGATGGAGGACAAGCTGCAACAGAGTGACATTAGCGGTGTCTGGAGAAGCCCCCAAACCATTTCTGTGTACCAGAATACCTCCTCCCAGGCCACGGGGGGTAGGGAGTGGGTGAACAACCTGAACCTGTTTTTTAACAGGCTTGACCAACCGCCTCCTTCTCCAACTGTCCACCAACCACTGCTGCCCCATCTTCATCTAGTCCTGCTGTCCACGGCACTCCCCCATCCCCCCTCATACCTCCCCCACTGTTTTTCCACCCAAAGACCCAACACCCCCCGTCCCAGCACACAGCCCCCCAGCCCCAACCTGACCATCACTAAGACCTAGGTGAGAGCTGAGCTGAGGGAGGTCAAGCGAGGAAGGCTGCAGGTCCGGACGGCATCAGCTCAAGGCTCCTCAAGTCCTGTGCAGACCAGCTGTGCAGGATCATGGAGCACATCCTCAGCCTGAGCCTGAAGCTGGGGAGAGTACCACAGCTGTGGAAAATATCCTGTGTGGTACTGTAACAAAGACCCCTCATCCCAAGGACCTGAACAGCTACAGACCAGTGGCCCTCACATCACACCTAATGAAGACCCTGGAGAGGCTCCTCCTCGCCTACCTCCACCCCCTGGTGGGACCAGCGATGGACCCACTTCAGTTTGCCTACCAGCATGGCATCGGGGTGGAGGACGCAGTGATCTTCCTCCTACATCGTTCCCTGTCCCACCTGGAGAAGCCTGGGAGCACTGTGAGGATCATGTTCTTTGATTTCTCCAGTGCTTTCAGTACCATCCAACCAGTGATCCTAAGGGACAAGCTGGTGAGTGCAGGGGTGGACCAGCACCTGTCATCGTGGATCCTGGACTACCTCACAAACCAACCGCAGTTTGTGAGAACCCAAGACTGTGTGTCTGATACCATCATCTGCAGTACGGGGTATCCCCCAGGGAACAGTTCTGGCTCCCTCCTGTTCACCCTCTACACTACTGGTTTTTCACACAACACACTACACTGCCATCTACAGAAGTTCTCTGATGAGTCTGCGATCGTCGACCTCATCTCTGATGAGGATGATGCAGAGTACAAAAGACTTATCCAGGACTTTGTGGGCTGTTGTCTATGGAACTGCCTCCAGATCAATGCAAGGAAAACTAAGGAACTGGTGGTGGACTGCCGCAGGCAAGGACAACTCCCCACAGCACCAGTAAACATCCAGAGAACAAACATTGAGATGGTGACATCTTACAAGTATCTGGGTGTTCACCTGAACAATAAACTGGACTGGTCACACAACACCAATGCACTCTACAAGAAGGGGCAATGCAAGCTGTTCCTCCTGAGGAGGCTCTGGTCTTTTGGAGTGCAAGGGGCATTCCTGAAGACGATTCGGTGGTGGCATCAGCCATCACATTTGGAGTGGTCTGCTGGGGCGGTGGCGTCACGGCAGCCGACAGGAAGAGACTGAACAGGCTGATCAAAAAAAGCTAGCTCTGTACTGGGGCGACGCCTCAACCCTGTGGTGGAGCTAGGTGAGAGGAGGATGGTGGCTAAGCTGTCATCTCTGCTGGAGTCTGAGTCCCATCCCATGCAGGACATGCTGAATGCACTGAGGACCTCATTTAGTGGTAGGCTGTGTCATCCTAGGTGCACGATGGAGAGGTTCTGCAGGTCCTTCCTACCTGTGGCTGTCAGACTTTATAACCTAACCAGGGCTGCTCATAGAGGTTGTATTAAATGTACTAAACGTAATAACTTTGCATAACAAAGATCGTCCCCTCCAATACAAAACTAGGACAATAACAATCATTACTGAGGGTAGCAACAACACTGTTGATTCAAATGCAAAAATATACTGTCTGGGTACATATTCATATTCTGCAAGATAATTTAACAAACCATAATGCTGTTTATTCCATCTAGCTGCAATGCTCCTGAACTGTGTATATATCTGTGTACATATTCATTTACTGCTTTGGCTAACCAGTTGTTATTATCTTGTTGACTATTGCTCTGAGTGCTGCTATCCCTTTGCTGCTGTAATCCTGGAATTTTCCCGTTGTGGGACTAATAAAGGCTTATCTTATCTTGTCTCTCTGCATGCTAAAGTATTATCAAGGAATAATGTCTTGCAGCTCCTTGCTGGTTCTTCATGGGGAGCCTATACAAGCACACTCCATACTGGAGCACTTGCACTGGTATACAGCACAGCAGAATATGCCTCTCCAGTCTGGAGTAGGAGTGTTCACACTAAGAAGCTGGATGTCACACTCAATGAGACCATGAGGATAATAACAGGCTGCCTTCGTGCCAGACCTGTCGATTACCTGCCTGTTTTATCTGGCATTGCTCCTCCTTCCCTTCACAGAAAACATCAAACACACATGTTTGTAAAGAAGGCCACTGAAGAAAACAAGCATCTTTTACATCATCGCACCCAAGCTGCCCAAGATCTAGGTGCTCAACGCCTATGCTTTCGCAAACCCTTCAGTAGATATGCTGTCTCCCCTGAAGTTTCCAACTTTAATCTTCTGGAAAGCTGAAGACTCACTTGGCAAAAGACAAGAAAACCACCTCAGCTCAACGTCACTCCAAGCACAAAACCACCAACTGGTGCCCAGCTTGGCCACAAAGATTGGGTTATACTCAACCGTCTGTGAATGAGGGTTTTTTTTTTTTTGTTACTTATTTGTACCCGTAGGTAGATTTGGTTTGCAGTCTGGTGACAAGCCACCGGCTGCCGGTCGCTGCGTGCGCGAGCGCCCTAAACCTACATGTTTTTGGTATGCGGGAGGAAACCGGAGAAATCCCGGAGTAAACCCACGCAACACGGGGAGAACATGCAAACTCCACACAGCTCACTGTTGGTCGGGGGCTGGGATTGAACCCATGATCTCATGATCCCCGCGATCCCCCGGCCGAGGGTAAAACTGTGCTGCCACAGTGCTAAACCACTGCGCCACCGTGCAGCCCCAAATTAATTAATGTTGAGTTAGTCATTTCATTGCCAGCATGTATCGTTGGGGCCTTCGCTCGTCACCAGCTTGTATTTGTGGCAATCCAGAGCAGACAGCACATCATGTCCTATTAGAGTGCCCTGACCTTGGACCACCCAAGGGTATCCATGTGGATTTCACCAACCCCACCCTGGAGACAGTGACCTGGCTTCACAGCTTACATGGCATTGCTTAGTGACTTTGGGAGTCATACGAAAGAAGAAGAAGAAGTCATCTGCAAATAATGCCTATTTTCTCTGATTAATCACTGCATTTTAAGCGTAGTGGCCATGCCCTGTCCAGCAACATTTCTAAAGTCACAGGACTTTGGAGATGTTCTGGCCTTCTTGCTGGAATAACCTTTTCAAGCTATTTCATATTTGTAAGCACAACATCTATGAAAATAACCTTCAAGCTGACCTCCCAGAGGGTCCCTCACAAGATAGGATCTACTCAAACTACTGTACTGAAACTCAAAAACTCATCTCTTGGATAACTGGTGAATCCCCAAACAGCTTTACAGTTTGCAGAGATGATTATCCTAAGGCCTATTATCAACCCGTTCAGTGACGACTCTGTCCAATGAGGAGGTGTTACAAGATTAAAACTTAAAGACTGAGAGAAACATGCAGCAATGTGTAATGATTCCTCAAAGGATGAAGATTTGTTTGACCAACTGTCCCAGTTTGGACTTATTCATACCCAATAAAATACTGCAGCTCTTTGTTGTTTGTCATATGGCAACAGCTGTTCAACAACTGTTGAGAGTAGTGTGGCTGATCAACTTTATGTTTCTGTAGTTACTACAGCTCTGAGCATCACCTTTGGTCTTGAAAAAAAATCCCTTTCCATTCTTCATAGCTGCCCTCACTTCTGCCTTGGTGATCCTCGGGACTTCCTTGTTCACCATCTTTCCTTCATCCATCCTCCTCTCTCTCTCATTTTCTTCATTCATCGGCTCCTTTCATCTTCTCAGCACACTCGCCTCACCTATTAGTACATTACCATTTCTGTCTTTAATCAACCTAACCTGCTGCACATCCTTTCCAGCTCGATCTCTTTCTAGCCAATCGATACAAGTCCTTTTCTCCTTCCTTAGTGTCTTGCCTCTTCCGTTGTATGCCTCTCAAACAACTCACTATATGGCTTTTCCTTTGCCTCTGCTACCTTCTCTTTCCATATGCCTAAACTTCAACTACTCCTGTCTACTTTCCTTATCAACCTGTCACTCTTTCTTTGAGTTAGTCCATTTCTTAGATATTCATGTATTTATTTAGTTGCTAATCGTGTTGCAAGGTCTAGGTTTGTAGTCAAACCATATTAAAACGAGACTAAGATCAGAACGTACCAAGAACAAGATATAGTCACATAAAGCTCTCGACTTGGTCTCTACCCGTAAAAATCTTGGTCTTGTTTTCCTCTCTCGACACTCTGGTCTCAGTCTGGTGTTGGTCTAGTCTTGATTACAACACTACGTATTTCCCTCTTGGGCAATAAATCTCTCATTTTAAATTCCTGGACTCCTTCTGTCATGACTGCTTCATTTAGGTCTCTGTCTGTCTGTTGCTTTGCAGTATCTTGGCAAAGCATGCAGGCACTAGCTATTATCCAGTCATCTGTGAAAACCTAAAAACCTAACATAGTCTCTTCAATATTAGAAATGTGAATACACAGTGTTTGTAACTCATGTCATATCCCTTTAGATGTATTAAGACTCCAGAATACAGTGGGATTTCAGAAATGATCCTTTATTGTTACATCCACACAGTGATATTTTTTCTTAAATAAATAGGTGTGGATCATGTTTCACGCAGGCTAGACTGTATAAAGGTGACTGTGTGTCCTACACAGACTATACGTCCTGATACAGTACCCACAATCATATTATGAAGGGCGCTGTAAGTTTTTAAGCTACAATTTTATGCATTTTAATATAATTTCTACTAGCTAGTTTGTAATAGCAATAACAGCACAAAATAGTCTTCTTAAATTTCTGAAACTTTCTGAATGAAGAACACAAATCCATCATATTAGTCATATCCCTGCAAAATCCAATTGGATGCATGCCAACCAATCACCTTGAGAAAACTAACTAGAACAGAAATTGTATGTTGGAAGCAGAGGTTACGTTAACTGAAAATTGTCCTTCATCGACAGATTTTGTTCTTCAGCAATGACAAAAAAATCTGAAAACTGTCATTTTGACAGATTACACTAAAGGTGATCTAACTGGAGTGGTGACCTAGAGGTAGAACATCCGCCTCACAACCAGGGGGTGGTGGGTTCAAGTCCTACCTGGGTCATACCAAAGACCATATAAAAATGCTACTTCCTGCCTTCTAGCTTGGTGTGCTGCAAAAATAGAATGGATGAGGGAAAGTTGGTTACCCAGCCAGAGGGGGCGCACAAGCCAGTGTACTCCTGGTGCTGGTCCCAAGCCCAGATAAATGGGTAGGGTTGCATCAGGAAGGGCATCCGGCATAAAAATCCTTACTAAATCAATATGAAGATCATCATGATATAAGGTGATGAAACCCTGTGGCGACCCTGAAAGGGAGCAGCTGGAACACAGACACACACACACACAAAAACCCACTGTTGGTGATCTAATTAAAATCAATCGAAATTACATAATAATGGAATATGACAGAATTTTTACAACCTTGTCCGTCAAAATGATACATAAAAAAGTCTAGCACAACCTCTGGTTGGAAGTAACTATTTGTTTCTAAAATTCACAGTTTCTATTCTGCTTAGTTTTTTTTTCAAGGCAACCATTTTTTTTAAGCAAGGTTAACTGATAGCATTTTACATTGTGCTTGTGGTGATCCGAGCTGTGTGTTGTTTTTTCCATCCATCCATTCATCTTCTTCCGTTTAATTCTTTTCGGGTCGTGGGGGACTGGAGCCTATCCCAGCATCTTTGGGCGAGAGGCAGGGTACACCCTGGACAGATCGCCAGTCCATCGCAGGGCCAACACAGAGAGACAGACAACCATTCACTCTCACAGTCATACCTAAGGACAATTTAGAATCCCCAGTTTTTGATGCCAATTAACCTAACTTGCATGTTTTTGGCATGTGGGAGGAAACCGGAGAAATCCCGGAGTAAACCCAGGCAGACACGGGGAGAACATGCAAACTCCACACAGATCACTGTTGGTCGGGGGCTGGGATCGAACCCAGGATCCCCCGGCCAAGGGTGAGTTGCTGTGCTGCCGCAGTGCTAACCACTCCGCCACCGCACTGTTGTTTTTTCCCTCTCTCTCTAATTATCTTCCACAGTTGCGGTCTCACTCACATTTGCGTCTCCTAATCAGACTGCCTTTATAAGGAGTGGGGCCCTCCACTCCTGTACGGAGACGTCAACACTCCAACTCTGGGAAAGAGCTTCATGACACTTCTCAACTCTCCTCGTCAAGCTGGGAGTTTCACCTCCCTTTCTACAAATCATAAGCAGCCTGTTAATTTGCTCTCATCCTCCTGCATCATCCTCTCCTTGTCCTTTTACCTGTGCACAGGTGGACTGTCCTCCTGGCGGACCAACTCCACTCCGGGCAGTGGAAAAGGACTCACTCTATGAGCTGGAGGCTCATCATCCTCATCTGCATCTCGTAAGTGCCTCAGCACCAAGACTGACCTTTCCCTTTCCCTCCTCAGCTGAAGAGTCCTCTGCACAGATCACTGTACATATCTGCACTGGCACTTCCTCACCATCACGGGACTACGGTAACCTGGAGAAGAACAAGGCTGCAAGTAGCTTCACTCCAACCTTTCCTTGCTCTGTAAGATTATCATTTACACCATTAATTCCTCTGTGTGTTACAAGATACTCATATCTCCTTCTCTCTCTTCCTTGCAGGGTTGCCAGACTCCTCCCGCTGTGCACTCACACACGCACACACACACTCACGTTCAATAAAGATCATTGTAATTCTAACCGAGTCTGTTAGGGATAAGGATAAGGGATAAGGACCTGTACTTATATAGCGCCTTTTCTAGTCACAAAGACCACTGTTGTCTGCTCCTGGGTTTAAACTTCAAATCATGTTGGTGCTTACGTCTGAAATCCTCAAAGTTGAAAATTTAGCCTGCATTCATATGTCAACTTCAGTCAGGTGACTAAATTTCACCACCTCGGATGCATTTTTATTTCACTTCACTCACAATGCATGTAAGCTACACCAGACATTAGCAAAACTTTTTAGGCTGTGAAGAAAATGAAACATCTCAATACCAAACCGGATTGCTATAGAGTCTTGATGAGCAAAACCAACAAGACAACTGCAGCTCCCTGCTCCCAAACACATCTGACTTTGCAACATGACTCATCTGTCATCCTGAATGCAGAAGTCATTATATAATCATCACAGAGGCCGGCAAAGCCAGTCTGTCTGTGTTGAGATGGAAGGTGACAGGCCAACATGAGCTGCAATGAAATCTGATGAACGCAAGATCAGACAGAAAAAGAGCCAAGAAAAGGTGAGAATGTGATACAATGAACATAAACTCTCAAACATTATTCTTTTATATAACAAAACTCTGTGGAAAATGGTGTAAGTTCAGCAGCGTACAACACATACATCGACCTTAGCCAGTGAACCAGACAGTGCCATATGATTCCTGCAGAGCCCCTGCCTATTAGTACAGTACTTATTCTGCTGCTGTGTGTGTATGTTAGCACCATAGCCTGTATATAAATATGGTTGATGTGCTACCATTCACTTCCATTGTAGGAAAGTAAAGCTCTACTTCCTGGATTTAGGGCGCTGCCATCTTGAGCTTTTGGAGGAAGAGTCTGTGCAGTAAATACTGCCAAGCAGAACTGCAGTGTTGAGTTCCTGCCTATTATAGTCTACGCAGCAGCCCATAGGACAGCTCCTTCAAACACAACCAAAGACAATGCACATCCCCATTCTTACAGCATCAAATAACAAACTAAACTGATCTGAAAAAGGATGTTAGAAATTAAATCAGTAAGAACTAGAAAAGCACTCGGAGAGCGCAGACCTCCGCCAAGCGCCACAGTTCCCCCCATACAGTGTTTGTGTGTACGTTTTCAGATTCCTTGACCATGAAAACATATGACTAGCAATTGGATTGACAATGATAGGATTAGTGGTTCAGTAGTTATTCACGAAAATGGCATTTTCCATAATGGCGGCCACAGTTCCCCCCATACAGTGTTTGTCTGTACATTTTCAGATTCCTTGACCATGAAAACATATGACTAGCAATTGGATTGACAATGACAGGATTAGTGGTTCAGTAGTTATTCACGAAAATGGCATTTTCCGTAATGGCAGCCACAGTTCCCCCCATACAGTGTTTGTGTGTATGTTTTCAGATTCCTTGACCATGAAAACATATGATTAGCAATTGGATTGACAATGATAGGATTAGTGGTTCAGTAGTTATTCACGAAAATGGCATTTTCCGTAATGGTGGTTTTCTTCTGGACGGTGATCCGGATCACCACCAAAATGTAATCATCTGTAGGATACCCCATTTCTGACAATCTGTGAAAATTTCATGAAAATCCGTCCCTAACTTTTTGAGTTATCTTGCTAACAAACAAACAAACAGACAGACGGACAGACAAACCAACGCGATGAAAACATATCCTTGGCGGAGGTAAAAAACTACCTATGAGAAAAAAAAAATCTTTTGAAAAGGACTATTTTTATTTTGCAGTTTGGTAAAATGTCACATTCAGTAATGGGGAGGGGCTGATACTTTTACTGGAGCTAGCCACCTGATGGAAATAGAGAGGAGTGGGCCTTCCTTTGGAAAGCCATCAAGTTTATCTTTATTTACAGTCTAAATTTAGCACCAGTGTGTGCAGTAGTGGCTCAACAACATATTGCAAATTGTAATGGTGCTTTGTTTACATTATTGTGATCAATGAAAAATTGCAATGTTTACTTCAAAAATTTAGTAACCCGATGATTTGCACTTAACACTTGGACTTAATAGATTATTAGGACTTGCAAGATCAATTAGAACACTGAAGCTAATGTAAGATTGCTAATGTAGATTTCTGTTTCGACTGTTGCTTCTTGCTTGATGACTGCACTGCTCAGAAAGTACAGGTGTAGATAATACCATAACAAAAATGTAGATAATACTTATTAAAAGTATAAACAAGGTTAAAAGCAATATGTATGGCCCTATTTTGACAGTCTAGTCCAGGGGTCTGAATGTCTGACTCTAAGTTTTTTGTATAGTTTGTATAGTTTTTAATTATCAGCACATTCATAAATTGTTTAAATCTGAAAAATATCATCCATTTCCTACTTTCAACAGTGACCATACAGCTTTAGTTCCTGATATTTTAATAAATTATAGACTACAGTTTTATTTAGAAGAAGCTACTTTTCATTGTTTTTGTGTTTCCTCAAAATGCTCCTGATTCACATCTGTTAATATAATATAAATCTGTATCCTTCACCTGTTCTCTGGGCTCTCAGTTTGATAACTAGTAGATTGGTTGATAGCTTTTACATATTCTTTTTTTTTTTTCATTTTGGAAAAAAACAAAAAGAATACCAAACAACTTTCTGATTAATATCACTTTAAATGATCATTTAGTGGAAATTAAGCTAATTAGAAATAATTAGATCAGAATGAAGAAAGTTAAAAAAAACAAGTCATTTCTTCATCTGAGATAAATGTTATGCCTTCACAATAAATTAAAATAATGCATGGCATTGATAGACAGTCTGCACATGTAATTCCCTGTTTGCCTCAAACCTCATAAACAACATCAGGTAACAAGCAGCTATCTTGTAAAAAAAAAAAAGTTGAAAACATCCTTAAAATAAAAGGCTCACCTCTATGTCACTCAGAGAATCTTCTCTCCTCTGTTTCCCATCAGTTATAACAAAAATAACCATTCTGAAAATTTAATTCCTGTAGAGGGCTTTTATTTTTTAAATAATTCAGGAAGTATTGAGTTGTGATGTGAAAATTCATTTACACTAATTAAGACTTCAGTCATGTTTGGTGATTCCAGCATTAATAGCGCAGGTAACTACAGTGTTATTGAGCAGGAATTCAAGGACTGAGCTTCATTTTCAAGGACAATTAAGGTGTTGATTTTACATAATCACATCTGACTTTTTATGGACCTGCAGACACTAATAAGGGGGCTATTTTTTTTCATTTTTTCTCCTTTTTTCAAAAATAATATGTTAAAGGGTAGTGATCTTTTCAACAAAGGCTGTGTGCTTGCTCTGGAAATGCTGGATTTTTTTTAATTTGCCATTTTTTGCCATATTTCACCATTTTCTTACTTCCTGACTACATGCCAATCAGAAGCAGCACCAGATTTAAGATTAGTCGATCAATTGTTTTAATAATCAGTAGATCAGTTGAATGTCAAAACAGTCATTATGTACAATCTGGATAATGGTAAACAGTGGTGCTCCCAGTTTAAGGGAGCACCACTGTTTAAGTCTCTGGAGGTGACACAGACATATGATGAAATAGTGTGTGCCCAAGTGATGTACACCTTCACATTTTTAAAACATGTTGCCAACTTTAGATGTTGTTTTTCTTGGTCAAAGCACATTGCGCTTTTGCTAAAGTAGCAACATGCTGACTTTGTGTACAGCTGCACCCCTTTTAAAAAAGATTTGTTATCTGGATGACAAGGGCACAAAATGTGAAACTGGGCAATATGTCACCAGAAGCTACCAAAACTACTTGTGGACCACACGCTTTAGATCGTCGTAATAGCACCCTTGAATAGTGGTATGCACGGTTGTCTTAGAACAACTGTTTCATAGTAGAATTCATGAGATGGGAGCTGAAAATGGACAACTATTGACTTAAATGCCAAAGACAATTTTAACTGGCTGCTCTTTTGTTGATTTTTAGCCAGCATACAGAACGTTATAAAGGAGCACAAAAAGTCCTTAATGTTTTATGTAACTTCTCTAGAGCTATTCTCAAATATGTGTTTATATGAGTGTTTATTATTAATAACCTACAATGATTGTCCCCACAGTATTCAAGTTAAACTTTATAGGTACATAGCCATTAACAGAAAATTCAATCTGGAACCTGTTACTAATTTTTCAGTAATTCTACTCTATTACAAAATTAAATGTGTACTCGGTTTAAACTTCTGGGCTTGGCAAATAATTCTATTATACATCTAATATCTAAGTGATTTCAATTAATTGCAGCATCTTGTCATTCAGCGGTAGGCTACAGTGTGCTAGATAATAGATAGCATCTTATTACCACTGCAAGGGTCCAACATTTTGATGTATTCTTACCTACTCACTACAGGAAGTACCTCATATTTTTTACAGTGCAGTTTCCATCAATCACCGCAGTTTCTCTGGCAGTTGGCACTTAATGTGATAGAAAGAGCCTCATAATCACGATGAACAAGTTGTAAAACCGAAGAATCACTGAAGATGAATTACTTTTTTTTTAAAATGACAAACTGCCATATAAAGACTTCTCATTATGTGCCAATGATGAGCTCATTCTAACAGAATTATCACATTCCTGGCTAATTTATGATCTCTCATTATCATTTATGACACAAAGAAGCAGGGAAATACTAACGAGAGACAAACAGGACACATTCATCAAAACCAATACTCAGAGTGGAACTATGCCCAAAAATCACTCATTTATAATCCACACACATGCAGCAGTTTACTCTTTAGTGCATGTTAGCAGGAAAGGTAACCCAGTTTTTGTACCTACAGTAGATGCAATGCAGAAGTCTTAATTTTGCTTTAAACTTCATTTCTGACAGTAGTTTAAGTAAAATCGGTAATAACATATACAGCTTGGAGGGTAGCACTTTGTAGAAGAATGAAAATTAAGAAAAATAAATTATTGCCCACCAAGTGATGACCTGAAACACTGCAAGCGATTTTTACCATCCCAGGGGCAAATTGAGTGACTGTTGCACAATAGAATCCAATTAGTTAACAATATTAGAAAAAGCTTAGAAAAAGGAACAGAAATTGTACATTTTATAAAAAAAATAAAAAAAATAAATGCTCATTTACAACAGACAAGTTCTATTTCAGTTAACTTTTTCAAGGCAGTTTCCAAGTATTAAGTTAAGCTGGAAAAGAAAAAGCAGATTACTCTTCCAAATTTTTATGACATCCAAAATGAAGAAGTCCCACTCTAAATTTTCCAAGATACCAAACCTGATCACTGATCTTGAACACAGCTAGATGCAGATCCACCTGAGGATCATTGGGCATGAGTTTGCCCAACACTGGGGCAACTGCCCGGAGGATCGATGATTTTCATGAAATCATCAATGCCCAGATCTCCTGACCTTTGACAAGGACTTTGAGCTCAACCGGGATGTGGACAAACCTGAGGATTGAGTGACTTTGTTGAGAATAAGGGCAATTGCCTCGGAGTAACAATTTTCATAAAATCATGTAAGTGCCCAGATCTCCTGCCCTTTGACCCGAACCTTAAGCACATCCAGGAAGCAGACCCAACATCATCATTGATGATGATGATTATTGTGTATGAGTTTGGCAAGCATTGAGTCAATTGCCGAGGAGGAGTAGCAGTTCCTGTGGACAGATGGAGGAATGATGGACGCTACATCATAGCATTAGTTTTTTCGGCTTATGCTGAAAACACACCCTGACTGCCTTTTTACATGTGATTGGCCAAGTCAAACAAAAGCTTGATCCAGTCAGATTATAGACTCACTAATATGATAATAATGAGTGGGCTGAAAAGCAGCTGTTTGAGACGTAACTTTCCAGACAGCTTTTTGAGAACCCATAAAAGGAAATAGTTTGTAGTCTATAAACTACATGTATAAAATGAGTACCTGAAAAATGCAAAACATTTAAGCCTGTGTGTTGATTTGGCCATGCACAAGCTTGACATTTCATAAGCATAAGGACGGAGGAACTTACAATTCTGGCCTCTTTGTGCTGTTTTGATGACTTGATTTGCATATTCAGGTGGACACTGGACATCTCTTTCACTCTGAAATTCCACTCCCATTATTGTGTTTTCATGAACTGTATGTGAAAACATGACCACTCACTTCTGTTCTCATTTAGTTGACTGGACTGCCCCATTGTAGTCAGATGGGGGGGGGGGGGTTATGTGGGTTTTTGTTAAAGGACACTAGATTTGTTTGTAGGTGATACTGAAACATGCACATTTGTTTTTCTGCTTGTTTCCTGTTGTTTTCCCTAGCAATAATGTGTACCACCTACCAGACAACTGCTTGGTGTGATGAAGGGCTGAAATACTTCAACTGTTCATTTAAATTTAATAATGTGCATTTCTTCATTTCCCTGGCAAAGGCTATCAACCAGATTGTTTTGTTAACTATCGGTATCGGCCCAAAATTTCACAATTGATGCATCCATACCGTTGGTGGATAAACAGTTCCAATCAAAATTATTCAACCCCCCACTGCAAATCAGGTTAATTGGCAAAAAGTACAGACTAGCAGCTGTTTGCAGTAAACAAATCCAACAAGAACAATTTAAATAGCTCAACACAACTAATATTACAAGTGGTTTCTACAAATTCAACACAAAATGCCACTTTTAATGACTACTGCAGTCTCAAAATTATTCAACCCCTTCATGACAAACATCTTTAATGCTTAGTAGAACATCCTTGTGCTGTTATGACTTGCTGCAAATGTGATGCATAGCCAGACACCAGCTTCTGGCAGCATTCCTGGGGAATCTCAGGGTGCTTTCACACCTACAGCCTTTAGTTCATGTCAATCAAACTGAAGTTTGTTTTCTCCGTTAGTGTGGTTCATTTTGTTTGGTGAGAACACGGTAATTACACTCAGGTGCGCACCAAAACAACTGTACCGAGACCTCCTGAAAGAGGTGGTCTTGATTTGAATCAAGTAGCGAACTCTGGTGCGCTACTGTAAAACTGTAAAACACTTTATACCATTGTACATACCTGATAGATCTTGGAAAATACCTGTGGCTGAGCATGTCATGATTGTGGAAGATTAACGAACATTAACATGTTATTTTCCATCCATAGTCGCACTTCATTTTCAAACTGTACAATTTGCTGAAAGTGGTATATATGCGTAATGTAATAAATGATAACCAGGGCAATGTCCCTTCCCCCCCCCCATAGATTACACTACAATTTGTATTATTTTCTCCATAGAAATGCATAAATACACAGTTGTCATTCTACTTCCTGTATTTACCTTTTCTGTTCTCGCGGCAAAAAAATCCGACCAAAAAGAACAGAGAACGTTCTGACGTAAGTCTCATGGGATTTAACGTGACGTAGTTTGATCTGCTTGACTTTCTTGCCTGTGTGAAAGGGAACTGAAACCAGAGGAGAAAATGACACAAGTAACAAACTTATCAACTGATTTGCACCAAAGTAAACAAATTTAGGTGTGAAAGTACCCTTAGTCCATTCCTCATGGGCAAAGACCTCCCGTTCACTAATATTCTTGGGTTTGCATGCTGCAACGGTCTTTTTCAAATGCCATCAGAGATTTTCAATGGGGTTCAAGTCAGGTGGCAATGATGGCCACTCTAGTATCTTCCAGGATTTCTTCTGAAACCAAGCCTTCGTGGACTTTGAGGTATCCTTGGGATCATTGTTGTGTTGGAAGTCCATGTACCCCCGAAGCTTCAACTTCATCACAGATGCCAGGACATTTTCTCCCAGGATTTTCTAATTCTTGATTGGATCCATCTTGCCCGCCACATGCTGCAGGTTTTCAGTGCCAGAGAAAGCGAAGCAGCCCCAGAGTATCACTGAGCCAACATCATGCTTCACTGTAGGTAGGCTGTTCTCTTCAGTGTATGCTCCATTCTTCCTCCTTCAGACACACCACTGATCCATAGGCCCGAAAAGTTCCAGGTTTGTGTTTCATTGCTCCACAGAACAAAGAGCCCCATACCTCTTTGGGCTTATTTATATAGTTTTGAGCAAATTGGAGCCACTTTTCTTGTGCCCTTCAATCAGTAGTGGTATATGTCTTGGAGTTCGGGCATGAGCTCTTCAGCGTTGAGTATAAACCCGTACTGTGGAAACGCGAAACCTCAGTTCCTGCTGCCACCGAGTCTTGCTACCGGTCTTTTGCAATCAGTCGAAAGTTTTAGACCACCTGCCTCCTCAGGACTGTGGTGGCAGTTGTTGATAGCTTCCTCTTTCTGCCATGTCCAGGTAGTGTAGCCACTGTTTCTTTAACTTTAAACTTGCAAACTATGCTTCCAACTGTATCTCTAGGAACACTCAGTGCCTTTGCTATCTTTTTGTATCATTTTCCTTATTTGTGCAAGGCAATGATCTGTTCTCTGAACTTTTTGGACAATTCTCTTGATTTAGCCATTTTTCTAACCTACAGTCAAATGTCACTGTCAACAGCCCAGGTATGTGACGTGTTCTAGCTCAAGCATACCTGATGCAACTAATGAAGCCTTTCAGGTTCAGGTTCAGGTTACTTTATTTGTACCCGTAGGTAGATTTGTTTTGCAGTCAGGTGACATCCATATTTACAAACCACAATTACATTCAACATGAACACAAACACAGGTACACATGAAGCTGACTATAAACGTGATAAAAGTACTCAAGGCTCCACCAATCAGGACATAGGACAAAGAGATAAGAGAAAAAACAAAGAGATAAGAGAGAAGGGTCATATTAAAAAGTTAAAGACTAATCAAAGAGGTTAAAAGCTCAAAAGTCTAAAACTCAATAAAAGATTTAGAACCCAAATAAAAACTTACAAAAATAAGTAAATATAAAATAAAATTAATAAATAGGTAACTAAATTATGTGCAATATATTGTTACATCTTGTTCAACTCTTTAACAGCAGCAAGAACAAAGCTGTTTTTGTAGCGCTGGGTTTTACTTTTTGGGACAGCAAACCTCCGTCTGGAGGGAAGAAGCTGAAAGTGGCAGTGCAAAGGGTGGGAGTCATCATTTAAAATGGAGGTAGCAATCCTCTGTACCTGTCTGGTGTACAGGGATGTGACTCACCAAGCAAACGACTGGACCATCTAACAACCTGATCCAAGGATTTCCTCTGTTTCAGTTTTATATGACCAAACCATGACACTAAAGAAAAGGATAAAACAGATTCAATAAAAGCCCGATAAAACATTGTCATTATGGTTCGGTCAATTTGGAAGCGTGCATGTTTCCTTAAACAATGCAAATGTTGCTGACCCTTTTTGCACACCCTTTCACAGTTCTCTTCAAAGTTTAAATTACTATCAATAATTGTCCCAAGATATTTGTAGGATTGTACACATTCAGTGGTCTGGTCTTTTAGTACAGTGACTTCGTGCCTGGGAGTTTTCCTCCTAAAGTCAATAATCATATCTTTAGTTTTTGTCGTATTCAGCTGCAGGTAGGAATCCTCACACCAGTGAACAAAATCATCAACTACTGGGCCATGGCCACTCTCACCATCCTGGAGGAGACTGACAACAACTGAGTCATCAGCATACTTTATAATGTGTCTGTTGTCATGTCTGCTCCGACACATGTTTGTGTACAGGATGAAGAGTAGTGGTGACAACACACCCCTGAGGAGAGCCAGTAGAAGAGCACTTTAGGTCAGACAATGTACCATTGACCCTTACTCTCTGTGTCCTGTTGGTTAAAAAATCCAGAATCCAACCCACCAGATTATTACTCAAATCAAATTGTTGCAGGAGCCTTTAAACTAAAATATGAGGTTGGATTGTATTAAAGGCGGAAGAAAAATCCACAAATAAAAGCCTGGCGTGTGTTCCATTAAAATCCAGATGTTTAAAAAGCATGTTAAACAGAGTGACAGTGGTGTCCTCCACTCCTCTGTGAGGCCTATAGGCAAACTGCAGAGGATCCAATGCATGTTCAGTCTGCTTTAGGACCTCAAATCTGACCAGTTTTTCAAAAATTTCATTAAAATTGAAGTCAAAGCAACTGTGCTAAATTCATTTACCGTTTTAGGACTAGCTAAATTTTGGAACGGGGACAACCACGACATCTTTCCAGATCTTAGGCAGCATGTTGTGTGTCTGTAAGGACTTATTGAAAATATAGTGAAACACAGGCCAATAGTAGTTCATGTGCACAGGACTTTCCACAAGCGCCCACATATATAATCAGGGCCCTGTCTTTTTGTTCACTTTTACAGCTCAGAACTCCCTTTTACATCCTGCACCTCAATATTAAAGTGCTGATTGTCTTTGGAGTTTCGTTTCAAATCTTGGGTTTCTGTGCTAAAAATCAAAGGAATCAAAACAACCATAAAAAACAATAAGAGCCATTAGCCAGCTCTGAGTCTGAGTTAAAACCATCTAAAAACACACGATTACTGCGCTCTGTGCTCTGGGAAGGTCTGCAATAGTTTTCATACTGGCCCAGGCAGACCAAGCTCTTTGTTGCATCTTGCTTTCCAAGTCAATTTATAATTCTGTTTGGCTCTTAAAATGTCGGCCTTCAGTCACTCTTTTGTGGCAACCTGCTGTCCAGAAACAACCCCCTGTTTAAAGGCAAGTGCTTTCCTCTGTAAGCAGGAATTAACTGATTTTGTACCCATGGCTTGTTGTTGGATATATTTTGACACGTTTATGTGGAACGATCATGTCTCTGCAGGAAGCCATGTATGAGCCATGTCACGTCCACCTAAAGAGTCCAAATTCTTCTCCGCAGGCGAGTGGTGAACATCTCCCAGTCCGTACAGTTAAAGCATTCCTGGAGGCAGTGCACTGAATCCTCTGTCCCAGGTCTATGTCTCTGGTATTTGCCGTGCCTCTTCTGAGAGCAGTTTTATATGGGGCAGCAAATGTACACAGTTGTGATCTGAGGATCCTAAAGGGAGGGAAGGTGAAGAGATTTAAAGGCCTTGAACGGGTTGTATCAGGTGTGCTTGAGACCACACCTGATTTGCTAATGTGTGCTCTAATGAGGAATTCTATTCAGGCGGTTAAATAATTTTTTCAGAGTGCAGTAGTCACTGAAAGTAAGATTTAGTGTTGAATTTGATAAAATCTTTGTAATATTACTTTAATTTAACTATTTAAACTGTCTTCGGTAATTTGTTTATTGCAAATACCTGGAACATTTAAAATTTGCATACATAAGCATAAAATACAATGGGGGTTGAATAATTTTGATTGCAATGGTATATATGGCACAAACAGACGCTAAAGAAACTGTGGCTACTTTTGCTATGACTGAAAAAAAGAAAAGTTTACTGCTATAACATGACATTAATCCCTTCCCCCCACTATCCATTTTCCTAGGTTTTACTTGGCACTGAAATCAGAAGGATGTCTGTATTCTTTTTTTAATTGGAAGGAAAGGAAGAAGCAGAGGAAAAGAGGAGACACATGGTGGAAATAGAGCTATGGTCTTGAGGACAAAGAAGAAAGCAATTGACACCATAAAGAAAACTGAGATGAGTGATGACACAAAACAGCTTCACTGCTGCTTCCCTCCTCTCTCACAGGGGAAGTTGACGAGTGTGTTTACGTGCACTGTAGTAATTAAGGCAATACTATGACTTCTGAAACAACATGAAATCTATTTATTTTTGTTTGATCCTAATTTGACAAGGTGTACATACAGACCAAGCTTCCCTCTTGTTAAACTGGGCAGTTTCTCTCTTTTGATATATTCGTTATTGGACTTTCATGCCATGTAAAGGGACGGCTAATTAAAAGTGACAGCTAAGCTAATCCATCAATATTTTTCATGGTGGTAAAGTTAGCAGCTTCTTCCTGCCTTTTTTCTTCTTCGGTTTAAACAGCAGCCACCAACCCCGAATGATAAAGCCTCTGTGCTGTTGCTGCTTTCCCCATTCACAAAGTACAAGCTATCTAGCACAATATGCTAACTTTGTGCACCGGCCCTTTCTTAATATTTCATGGATCGAGATGTTGAAACAATAGTAATATTTTTATTTTCAGTGTTTACTGACCAGGCACGTCAACGGGGTCACTGACTGTAAAATTATGTTTCTGTAAGTTTTTTTAACTTGTGAATGTATCCATTGGATCTAACTACTGCATCTATCTAACTTGACCACTGGAGTGGTGGCCAGGTTAGATAGAGCATCTGCCCCACAACTGGGAGGTTGGGGGTTCAAGTCCCGGCCGGGTCATACCAAAGACCATATAAAATGCTGTTTCCCGCCTTCTAGGTTGGTGCTCAATATAATAGAATGGGGGAAGGAAAAGTGTTTGTGGCAGCAGCCTCGTCTGATTCTAGACGTGATTAACATTGTAGATAGGAGAAATGTAATTTCATTCTGATGGACTGAGTGACAATAAAGTTGGTTTCTTCTTCTATTGGTCATGTGATTATTGAAAAAAAAAAATATCAAAAAACTAATTTCTCTTTAAAAAGAACAGCATTGAGTGTTTTTCTTTCCAAGAAGCCATTTTGACCCTTCCGGAATTTTAAATGTATGTTACAAAATGGAAAGCTCAGTTTTGATACCCACCAGCTGCTCTCTCATTGGCCAGCCTAGCTGTCCATCATGTAGATGGGTGGGGAGTCAAAGGTGCTAGTCAGAGCATGGAGTGGTACTAAAGAGTTTGCTTACCGAGTGTGGCTTATATTGTTATTTTCTTTAGATTTCAGTCACCCTGATAGACATCCCTGTCTCCACGTGGTTCACTAATCCACAGTCAATATGTATCTGGCATCATTCTGGCTTATTTTGTTTTATTTTTACCATGATGCTACATGAAACTGTTAATATTAGCTTTGCAAGCTAGCCTTGCTTAGCCTAAGCAGGAGAGACAATATCCAACACACCACTTGGCAGCTTAAATGTTGATCCGACTGGTTTTGACCACTATTTTCTATAAACTCTATTAACCCCCACCTAGAATCCTTGCTCATCTAACAAACACGTCACCATATACTTTGTTCTTAGTTGTTATTTTGGTTTAAAGTTATAGTTCCTCTGAGACCCAAGTCCACCAGCTAAAGCTAGCGTTTAGGCCACTCATTCACAAATGTTTCTTTGCTTATTGTACTCAGTGACAGGTTATACCCTTTTTACCACGGAATCTACACAACTCTGTCCACCAGTGATGCATTATTTCATTCATTCTGTAAGACAAATTTACTTTTGTTGGCTCAGGCTCAGTGGATGCTTGGAGGTAGCTGGCTAAGATCAGCAACAGTGACATAAGAGACAGGGTGGAGTTAAATACTATCTGCTCTGAAACCAGCCGTTCTCAGAAAGGATGCAAAAGATGATTCACAATGATTAAATAAAGAGAATTTGACCAAAATATTTTACAAGCAACTGCTGTTGTTGTTTTTTCAACCTTATCCCTTTTGTTTTTTATATTGCACACACCACTGAATAGAGAGAGAAACGCCATTTCAATTCTCCTTTATGTCCTGTACGTATAGTAGTATTGACAAAATCTTGAATCTTGAAGTGACATATAAGAATGCAGAGCTACAGCTATTTGTGTAATACTGTAAATACATTTAAAAATAAAGGGGCACTCAGGAGCCCACACCTCCACCGAGGCTGGAAAAAATATTCCAGAATTTGCATTGTGGATTTTGTTCAAATTGTAAATGGGTTCATACTTTGGCCAGGTGACCTTTGATGAACACTTCATGGTAGAGGAAAAAAAATCATGTAAATATGACAGCCATTTCACCACAGATCGACAGATAAATACACTGTTGGTGTTACCATGTAAATTAATAAAAGTTCTGTCCATTTTCTTCTTCTCTTTCTCCAACCATATCAGTCACAGAGCATGGCTGCCATGTCTGCTGGAGGGTTCTTCCCCGCTGAAACAAAATTTTTCCTCCCCCCTGTTACCTGCCCACAGAGGGTCACCTGATTGGCTCGCTTTTAAATATTTATAGGATCTTTACCTGATAGTTTTATGTACTTGAGACTTGTTTAAAAAAGTTTTCTCTCAGTAAAAACAAAATATAAAATATACATGAATTAAGGCTGTCGCGATAAACCACAATTATGTAATACCACGCTATGGACAAGCCTACCGCAGAGGAAAACAAGCAACCGCAACAACTGCGGTGTTCACTTTTTTGGTGTGTGTGGCTAAATCTCGTTCACTTATGTGCCCCTATTGATTAATAAATAAATAAATTGTTAAATGTAAGTGTATTTTTATTGCCAACAGCATGTTTGCACCCGGTACTAATGGTGCCAGCACCGTGTAGGGCACTCTTTCTCCAGACGGACTCCAGCAGGCAGTCAGTGGTAGAAGCATTTGGACTCCTTGCTAAATACAGCCGTGACAGTGAGCACTGAAAGGGCACAGAGCGTGTTATTTCCTTCTGAGCAGAGTGTGTATAATTGAGCTTCGAGAGCAAAACAACTACAGCGTAGTACATTACTTGCTTGAACGTGATTTTTCGGACAGCTGCAAAAATCCAAAAATCACGGGGATGAGAGCCACGCAGAGCTGTACGGAAGCTGTCCTGTTTAACTAAGCTGAATGTCGCTGCATTCTCCAGTCCACACACACCATAGTTGAAATCCTGGAATTCCTGCGGACTGCTTATGAAAATTATTGTTTTTTTTTACAGAATCAGCAGTTCATGCCTAGAAAGACTGGAGCTCCGCACAATTGTCACACAACGCACAAGTTGAGTTGAGAGCGGAGCTGCGGCGGGTTTCTCACAGCTTCCATCATTTACCCACATAAGTTATGAACCCTGTTTAAATTACGAGACCACAGGGTCCTAAAAAACATTTGCAATAATACCACATATCGTGGTGTTGAGCTGTCCACTGTCACTGCAGGGGAAATTCCTAATAGCCCTAATATGAATTTTAGTGTGATGGGGTGTTTGACTTGATCCAAATGTTTGATGTTTTATATTTGGTTTCAGTGGTTGCTGCTTCTCTGCCAAAACTGTCGTTTGACACCATTAGATATCACATTTAAATCTTATCTTCAGACTCAGATGTGCCCACCACAGGACCTTTTTATACATCATGCTGTGCTGAGAGATGAACTGTTAAAAAAAGCTTGGTCTGAATGTACAATTAGATCAGAAGCAATATACAAGTTTTTATTGCACATATGCAGAAGATTATTACTCAAAGGGAACAGTTCACTAACTATGCCTTATTGAGGGAATATTGCCTTAAAGCTGACCACAAACCACTGACTGCTGTGCATGTAACATACTCTTACTGACACTCCACTGATGCCTTTTATTCTCTCTGACAACTGCAGCTGCTGTGTGTGCGAGTGTCTGTACACATTAGCCGTGTTCCCATCGTAGGACACGAGAACCTTTTTAGGAGAACTCTCCGCAGACAAACAGTTCTGGTAGCTCCGTGCTTTGAAGGCCTATTTTAATGATTGTATTCATTCCTACTGAAAAGAAAAGCCTGTTTGATTATTATGTAATCATCTTAAGACGCAATTAGCAAAGGGCAGCTAGCATTAGCATGATAGCAAACAATGCCATCCGTGTTTACTTGTATCCTTTCTTTTGAGAAACAGCAGCTATTGTGTTTGTGACCAGTGAAATGTTAATGACCATTTGCCATGTAAATGAGTCACATACACCAACGAAGGGCTGGGCGACAGCTAAAAAAGTATCTGGTATTTCTCTATATTGAGATACATGATATACAGTATATCATGATATATACTGCGTACACTGAATGTTCTTTAAAAATTTGGTTTCACTTATATTATTATTAGAAAAAATCATATTCAGTGCACGCGCACACACACGCACACATCCACACATTCCTGTCTGAGCACCAATGTGAGGACTGGGTTTTTTCACCAGGACGTGAGGACCACCATTTCTGCTACTTTTAAGAAAACCTTAAATACTGCATTTCAACACTAGATGGGTCCCTAATCCTCACAACGATGGCAGAACAAATACATCCACACACACACATAGAGGGACAGTTTCATTTCCATCTCAGAGAAAGTTCTTCACAATATGTAGCTGCTGAAAGTACATGTTTTTTTGTTCCATGCTTAACAAAACTCACATTATGAAGTAATCAAGGTTTATCTACATAGGTAGAAATACTTCAGTTTACCACACGTAGTTAATACTTGGTGGTCTAATAACAAGTCACAGAAGTATAATTTGTGGCTTATTTTTGTTTTTATTTCCACTTTCAATCAGTTCTTCATTTGGCAAGCTGCTTGCTCTTATTTTGAAGGTTTAAAAGACCGGATAGGAGCTCTTATTTTGAAAGTGGAGGTTGTTTCCTGGTTGGGTGCATAGATTTATAAGTACTAGATGGAGCATGGCTAACATTTTCAAGTCAAATGGAGGCACCACTGAGTGCTGTTTATTTCTTATATTCAACTTTTTGAGCTAGAATGAAGACAATGCAGTTCAACGAAGAAAAATGCAGTACACTGCCTTGGTTGACTGCAACCATGTCCCATCAAGTCTTTATTTATATATCTATGGTTGGGCGGGGGTAGTGAGCAGCAGCAGCTATACAAAAGGAGTCAAAATTATCTGAATCACTTGTTGGCTCACATTAATGTGACAAATTGGTGTATATGCGATAGGCACAATATAGGCATTTTATGTATCATGTGTAGTCAAATGTATCGATACATCAGATATATTTGATATATCGCCCAGCCCTACATCAACATCACTGGGGGGTTACAGTATTTTTGAGTCCCTCATGTCCCTGAATAGGGATTTCTTGGTGGGAACCTACACAAAAAGAAGAAATGCCACCAATAGTCTGTGGTGTTCAAAAGGTTCTTGCAGTGGGAACACAACTACTGGTCACTAGGGTTTTCCCTAAAACTGTAAAATGGGAGGGAAGCACCACTAAATGTATGCCACAGGTCTGGACGCTGCTTAACCCTTAGCTGGCGTTGGTGGTTAAAACAAAAACACAGATCATATAGTTCTGAACAGAATTTTAGTGTTATGACAATGTTGTTATTCCTGGCTAAATGTATCCTATAACTTCTGCACCATCTAGACAAAATGGAACCACTGTTGCTTGCACTCAGACCATAGTCGACTGCTGGAATAGCAAAGAAACAGTTAAAAGGAGAACCCATTCTGTCATATGTACAGAACAGTGATGACTCTAGAAAAAATAGAGCAGGGTTCCTACTGTATAAACTCATAACTCTGGTGATTTAAGCTACTTTCTGCCAGCAGACTGGGTTGCGTTTACTGATGAGGACCTCCAGAATATTTGCTATTTTACCTGCTGGTGGGTACAGTTCGTGAAACTCTTTCGGCGATATGTCCCACCAAGACCGGAGGAGTTTTTCAGTCCAATGTTCCAGAATGGTTGGTGTGATATGGTAAACACATGCTGTACAACATACCAGAGCCTTGCACTGACAGAGCTGGGACAACCCCAGCTGCTCCATGAGCACAACCAGCTGATGAAGGCCCTGGAGTGGACTGTTGTATTGATAACTGTCCAACATTGCCAAACTCTGTCTACCTTGGGTTCTGGGCACAGCGTTGCCAGGAAAACAGCAGGGTCATGGCTTCATGCTTGGATAGGGAGGATAAACTGTTAAACTCCTTCCCCACTTCAGACCACACTGGGAGACAAGGGAGGAGACAAGGTCTGAGTTTGCTCTGAGATGGAGATCAAAGACCATCCGATGAGACTACATTATGATCAAAACTGCAGATTCATTGCTGACAGACGGCTGAGTCACTGAGTGAGCAGGTGTCTCCTGGTAGGTCAGACAGCAGCTGTGATGATCTGTCCTTTTACCATCACCCTGTAACCCAGGGCATGTTTTATTAACCTTTACAAAAAAGGGTCACCAGGTTTGAAACAAAACAGAAACGAATCAGATCAGGTGGAGCTATTCAAAGCTAGTGTCAAAATTTTTACTTTTTAAATGTTGCCTTTTAAGTTTACAAGTCTTTCTTTGTCAGATTTTCCTCAGCAAACAAGACTGGAATCCCTGGATTTCCTCCTTTTGTCTTATTTTGTACATCTTTTTTTTCTTAACAGTTTTTGTACTGCGTAGTAATCAAAGTTGAGAGAGACAGAGATGGAGAAAGCCTTGGTTGTGGGAGGAAGTGAGGGAGAGGGGGTTGTAATCACCCCCCCCCCCCCCAACTTTTCCAGGGGGAAGATTGGGGTTGCAGGAAGTTTCTCACGATCACCCCTGGTTACCTAGAGGAAGGGCTACTGCACTCGGAGGCGGGGCAACAGAACTGATGGGCGATGTCATCATCTTCTTCCTCTCTGAGAGACAGACAAACAGTAGAAGAATTGAACAAACAGCAAAATATAGAAGGATTGTGGGAGAAGAGAATAATCAGAAAAGATGGGTGAAAAGCATGATGAGATTTTAAAAGACCCATATTGTGCAAAATGGCATTTTCATGAGTTTTAAATAGAATTAATCAAATTAATGGTCATCTAGATAATTATAATTAGATTACCATCCTTAAACTCCTCAACTTTGTTCTATATTTGGATTAGACTATTTCCTGTATTTTTGGCACAACTTGTCATATTTGCTTAATCCAGCATGAAATTTAATTGAAAACAGTATTTTCTTCATTTTTGTGACTGGCCAATTTCCTACAATGGTGCTTGAAAGTTTGTGAACCCTTTAGAATGTTCTACATGTCTGCATAAATATGACTTAAAGAGAGAAGAGCACCCAGTAAAATAAATGAGACAAAAATATTTTACTTTTTCATTTATTTATTGAAGAAAATGATCCAATATTACATAACTGTGAGTGGCAAACGTTTGTGAACTTCTAGGATTAGCAGGTAATTTGAAAGTGAAATTAGAGTCATCTCTTTTTAAATCAATGGGATGAGAATCAGGTGTGAGTGAACATTCCGTTTTATATAAAGAAACTTTTATTTAAAGGTCTATCAAAGTGTCAACACATGTTTGTGGAAGTGTTTCATGGCATGAACAAGGGAGATTTCTGAGGACCTCAGAAAAAGGGTGTTGGTACTCATCAGGCTGGAAAAGGTTACAAAACCATCTCTAAAGAGTTTGAACTCCACCAATCCACAGTAAGACAGATTGTGCACAAATGGAGGAAATTTAACACTATAACGATTAAAGTTGATTACACGATCTGCCTCTCCTGCGACTGGTGTTGCAGATTTGCACCTGTCATGTGATTGGTCAAAAAGTATGAAAAAAAAAGCCACAAAATAAACCCAGATGTACCAAGCATTTCACATCACTAGATGGCAGACACATATAGGTTACTGCTCTTCACTGGAGGACTGAGCTCAGCAAACCCGAACTGCATCAAATCTGATATCACTTCCGAGGCGCAGAAGGAGAGATGTATAAACAACTGTGCAGCATGCAGTGCTCACAAAAGTGAGTACACCCCTCACATTTTTGTAAATATTAATATCTTATTATTAATAAGATATATTAATATCCATTAATAATATCCATTAATATCCAAAATATTAATATCCATTAATATCTAAACTGCTGGCAACAAAAGTGAGTACACCCCGAGTGAAAATGTCCAATTTGTGCCCAAAGTGTCAATCTTTTTTGCGGCCACCATTATTTTCCAGCACTGCCTTAACTCTCTTGGGCATGGAGTTCACCAGAGCTTCACAGGTTGCCACTGGAATCCACTTCCACTCCTACATGATGACATCATGGTGTTGGAGACACTGCGCTCCTCCACCTTCCATTTGAGGATGCCCCACAGATGCTCAATAGGGTTTAGGTCTGGAGACATGCTTGGCAAGTCCATCACCTTTACCCTCAGTTTCTTTAGCAAGGCAGTGGTCATCTTGGAGGTGTTTTTGGGGTGATTATCATGTTGGAATACTGCCCTGTGGGCCTGTGGCCAAGTTCCTATCATGCTCTGCTTCAGTATGTCACAGTACATGTTGACATTCATGGTTCCCTCAGTGTAGCTCCTCAGTGCTGGCAGCACTCATGCAGCCCCAAACCATGACACTCCCACCACCATGCTTGACTGTAGGCAAGACACACTTGTCTTTGTACTCCTCACCTGGTTGCCGCTACACATGCTTGACACCATCTAAACCAAATAAGTTTATCTTGGTCTCATCAGACCACAGGACATGGTTCCAGTAATCCATGTCCTTAGTCTGCTTGTCTTCAGCAAACTGTTTGTGGGCTTTTTTGTGCATCATCTTTAAAAGGGGCTTCCTTCTGGGACGACAGCCATTCAGACCAATTTGATGCAGTGTGCGGCGTATGGTCTGAGCACTGACAGGCTGACTCCCCACCCCTTCAACCTCTGCAACAATGCTAGCAACAATCATACATCTATTTTCAAAAGACAACCTCTGGATATGACACTGAGCACGTGCGCTCAATGTCTTTGGTCGGCCATGGTGAGGCCTGTTCTGAGTGGAACTTGTCCTGTTAAACCGCTGTATGGTCTTGGCCACCATGCTGCAGCTCAGTTTCAGGGTGTTGGCAATCTTCTTATAGCCTAGGCCATCTTTATGTAGAGCAACGATTCTTTTTTCAGATCCTCAGAGAGTTCTTTGCCATGAGGTGCCATGTTGAACTTCCAGTGACCGGTATGAGAGAGTGTGAGAGCGATAACACCAAATTTAACACACCGGCTCTCCATTCACACCTGAGACCTTGTAACACTAACGAGTCACATGACACTGGGGAGGGAAAATGGCTAATTGGGCAAGATTTGGACATTTTCACTAGGGATGTACTCACTTTTGTTGTCAGCGGTTTACACATTAATGGCTGTGTGCTTGAATTATTTTGAGGGGACAGCAAATTTACACTGTTATACAAGCTGTACACTGACCACTTTACATAGTATCAAAGTGTCACATCTTCAGTGTTGTCCCATGAAAAGATATAATAAAATATTTACAAAACTGTGAGGGGTGTAGTCACTTTTGTGAGATACTGTATATTTCCACAGGGAGGAAGGATTTGCACCAAATTTTGCCAACTATGCTTCTAAAAGGGATTATTAAGCTTCTGAAGGAAAATATTTACCTTCTGGACAGCACAAGATGGACCAGATCGGAATACTTTTCATCAGCCATTGACAAAGCTGCACGTGATGGAGAGGACAATACTGCCGGTTCTGCAGGGTAAACTAACCGAAATCGAGGTGGAATAAATCAGAAGATAAATGTCATTGTTTCTGGATGTGGGAGAGAAAGTGAAAATGACCGACAGAAGACAAAATAAGGACCTGAGTGAGCGCATGGATGCATGGTGACACATGACGAGGGGTAGGTCTGGTTTTTTTTTATTATTAGTTTGTTTACATTCTACTGATTTTCTGGTTCATATATTTTGAAGACAACAAAAAAACAAACAAACAACAAAAAAAAACCAAAGACAAAAAAACCAAAACCATCCTTTGTGTAAATATGTCCAAAGTTCACTTTGATCGAAAGTTATGTAATCTGATGTGGCTGCTGTCACATTATGCAAATTAGATGCGTAAATTTACTCCTATCATAAACTTTGGATCATATTCTACATCTTTCTCATTGACAGTAAGCCATTATCTCTTACCACTTTGAAGTTACAGACTTTGGAATTTGTGATATCTAAACTGAATATTTTCTTGAAAAAAATCTTCACCACCAGAGGGTGCATGCAGATGGTGCAGATCTGTGATCGAAATCCTCTCAGGGTTAAGACCATTGTTACCCTTCCCAGGAGTGGTTAACCAACTAAGACCACTCCAAGAGCAAGGCCTGTAATAACTGGCGAGGTCACAAAGGACCCCAGAGAAACTTTTAAGCAACTGAAGACCTCTCTCACATTGGCTAATGTTAATGTTCTTGAGTCCACCATCAGCAGATCACTGAACAATAATGGTGTGCATGGCAGGGTTGCAAGGAAACAACCACTGCTCTCCAAAAAGAACATTGCTGCTCATCTGCAGTTTGCTAAAGATCATGTGGAATTGGGATGAGGAGGCATTTATGCTTTCTCACACCTGGGACTACATTGTCTAGAGACCATCGGACGGCGGGCCCAGTGGATCTGACAGTTCCGCTGGACTGGTGTAATGATCTCCTTTCTGAGGACTGTTTCTTTAAGTGTTTTTGGTTACTATGGCAGCCGGTGCACTGTGAGTGTGTGGCTTTTGGATACAACAAGCAAAGGTTCTTTATGCCATGCTGCCTGTACTGCAAGTTTGGACTCCAAAGTGCAAGTTTTCGTATTATTCTTTGTCAGTGCAACTGTAAAGGATGTTTGAGCTTCCCTGCAAACAGTAAATGTGCAGTGTGATGGTAACAAGTCATATTTGAGTTATTTTTTGAAACTCTTAACCGTAGAGATCCCCTCAGTTTCTACAATGAACCTGAACCGTGTCTGAACCCCTGGCAACTTCGGATCATAAAGTCAATTGTGCAAGTTTTTTCAACTTCCAGTTTACCCTTCTCCTGCCCTGTGTTGTTTTTTTCATGGGAAATTGGCTGTTTCACCAGACTTTTGAATGAGGGATGGATTGTCTGCTGCCTGTGTGTGCTGTGACGCTGCACTGTTTTTTTTTTCACCTGTGGCCGGTCTGCTTTGAAGAACAGTGGAGTCAAGTTGCAACATTTTGGACTGACCGGATGTCGTCAGGGGAGTAACTACTCGACCCTTCACAAATAAAAGCATCCATGCAGAAAAGACTACAGAAGATGTCTTTCAACGGTAACACGAGAGCATTTTGGCATGGAACTGGAGGGATAATGAGAAAAAAAGAAGCAAAGTCTTCAGAGGTAAAAAATTAACTTTGTAAAAAAAAAAAAAAACAGAAAAAAAACTTTCTGAATGACTTTTTGAGTTACATGTTTATTCAAATGTTTGGTATTTGATTTGGTATTATGTTTTTATTTGTCAGCTTATTAAGGGTGTAATATGGCAAATCAAGACTTATTTTGGATTGAAAACCGGAGTGGTGGCTCAGTTTGTAGAGCATCCGCCCCACACCCGGGAGGCAGGGGTTCAAATCCCGGCCGGGTCATGCCAAAGACCATATAAAAGTGGAACTTCCTGCCATCCAGCTTGATGCTCAGCAATAAATGGAATGGAGGAGGGAACTGGGCTGCACGGTGGTGCAGTGGTTAGCACTACGGCAGCACAGTTTACCCTTGGCCGGGGGATCGTGGGGATCGTGGGTTCGATCCCTGCCCCCGACCAACAGTGATCTGTGTGGAGTTTGCATGTTCTCCCCGTGTACGCGTGGGTTTACCCCGGGATTTCTCCGGTTTCCTCCCACATCCCAAAAAACATGCAGGTTAGGTTAATTGGAGACTCTAAAGTGGCCCTTGGTGTGAATGTGTGTGTGAATGGTTAAAAAGGGATGGCGCCGTATTGTGGCTGCTTCATCCATCCAGGTGGTGGATGACCCTTAATTTCTGTAAAGCGTCTTTGAGTGTCTATGATAAAGCGCTATATAAATCTGATGCATTGGTTGATTGATTGATTAACTCTGTGGCGGCGCCTTGCATGGCAGCGGCCCTCTGATTCTGCACTTGGGGTGTGTGTGATTTACACTGTAGATAGGTAAAACACAATCTCGTTCTGCTGTACATGATTGGTTGTACGGTTGAATGACAATAAGGGTGATTTAATTTTAATTTAATTTAAAAGGAATGTGGGAGTGATTGTAATGGGGCTGTAGGATCTGACAATTTCATTGTAAACCAACTTGCTAACCAAGTTAATCATCTGCGGGTTCAGGTAGCAACACTGCAGTCAGGTTTAAATCAGTCACTTCAGATACAAAATATACTGTTGCAGTGTTTAGAAACCCAGACACACTCCACAGCTTTGTCCATTACTGATACCTCACCTATGTTTTTAGCCTCAACCCCTGCACCACACCCTGTAACCTGCCAAATCTAGCCTTGTCAAACAGCACCGAGCCCGAACATCAGCTCCCTTGTTCATCAGTCCGTGCTCATCTACAAAGGTTCTTACAGACTTTCTCATACCCAGGTTTTCTTGGAACTGCCCAGATTGCTTGATAAAGAGCAGAAGAAGTGGTTTGCTGCTATGCAGCCTCATCTGATGACTTGGAAGCAGTTTAATGAGCTATTCGCCTTGCTTTCTTGCCTGTTGACAACCAGAAAATGATCTGGCAGGGCATTCTTGATAGAGTTCAGGGACCTGAGGAATCGCTCCCCACCTCTGTTACCCACTTAGTTGGTGAGTTTAAAATGTTAAAAGAACCCACCTCCCAAAGCTGAACAGGTGGAGATAATATGCAGCCACATCTTGGACCGTTATAAGCTTGCCCTTGATGGGCGTGCTATGACATCCATTGCAGATCTTCTCCTGACGGCTCATGAACTGCACTCTGTTCTGGGCCCGGTGTCCCCTTCAAGGTGGTTATTGGCCAGAATGTATGCTGCTTTAACTGCTCAGCGCCAGGGGTCACAACCAGAAATTTCCAGAACTGTGCAGGAAGGCAGCAATACAGAGAGAAAGCACAAGACAGACTTGACACTTGTGTTACGTATGAAATAAGCAAGCCATGAGCCGTCTTATGCCAAGCATCCAACTGAACTTTATTACAGACACAGGTGAATATATACTGCAGCCGCAGCCCACCTGATGTCATCCCCTCAGACGGCTACGACAAGCCCCAGCAGCCAAACTCACATATTACTCCCCCCCCCCTTCAGAAAAATGTAGAACAACAATAACATGAGCCAATTACCCCCCCTCCCCCAATTTGGTAAAACAAAACCCCAATAAACACATTAAAATAGAACAAAACCTAAAACTAGGGTCTGTAGGTGGACTGCCACAAGGCCCAGCACGGCTAAGCGGGGTATTCTTCCACTTAGGTTGTTCCAGCAACACTCCTAACTAAATAGTCCTTAACTTCTTTTTTTTTAAACTTTTTTTTTTTTTTACAGTTTTCCAGGTTAAGGGCAGTTCCATTGGGGGGGAGGGCAGTGGCCCTGCAGTGGATGTGCCCCTGGAGCATTGAAGAGTGCTCGTGACGGCCTTCTCCCTGGAGTTGCTAGACCCCCCGGGGCCAGTCTTCATGACAATGGGGCCTGGGTCCCACACTACGGCAACCGACTCCCGTGGAGCCTCGCTGTCTCGATCCGCCACCTGGGCATGCTGTAGCTTGTTTGCGTGCCAAACCGAATCGTCCGTCAGCTGAAAACATGTCCGCAGCTTTGCCACAATCCTCAGCGGTGCCTTACTTGTTTCCGTGTGCTGTTGTTGTGGTCCCGACGGCTCTGCGGGCTCATTCGTTGAAATGGACCCTCAACTCGCCAACTCTGTTGCTCCCAATACAGCCGGCTGAGCACGGGCACCGAAGCGTCTGGCTCCTCCACTGAGCTGCTTTCCTCCTGAGAGCAGGAAGTGTGCGCTTCGGTGTCGGTCGCTGAAGCAGACTGCCCAGTCGTAACCTCCGTTGCTTTCTGGGTGAGGGCACGGGAGCAGTCTGGTTCCTCCTCTTTGTCATCTGAAGTGCTCCACTGTGCCGTGCCGCGTGTTGTCTCTGTGCCCAGCTGCCGCCGCTGCTTTTCGGGGCTTTCAGCATGCTCGTGCTCCCTCTCCTGCGGCTCCAACTCTGGCTGCAGGGAAAACTGAGCTGAGTCTGTTCGTTGCTCTCCCTTTTCACTGCGCTCACTCTCTGTGCTGTGTTCTTCGGCTTGCTTGTCGTTCTCGATGAACACAGGCTCCCTCTCCTGTGGCTCTGATTCCACCATGTTAGCTAACGCCGACTGCCCAGGTAGCTTCTGTGTTTGGCGCCCATTTAGCCCTGTGGCTAACTTCTCCATTGCTACTAGCTGGGCCATTAGCTCCCCCGAGCTAGCTAGCTTAGTGTCTTTTGGCACCATTAGCCTCTCAACCCACAACTTCGTGCTACGTGTGTGTTCGGCAAAGTAGCCAGCAAACAGCCTGATAGCATCTGCATAAGACTCCGTCTCCCGTAACGTGTGGAAAATTCTCTGACCTTCTACGCCAAGTTTGCGAACCAGAAGTGATTGCTTCCTCACTCTGTTGAGTTTACCCAGGCCCAATGCTGCTATGTACTTCTCGATTGCGGCCAACCAGCCAGGCCACACTATTGTTGGTTGTCCTGGGTACTCCAGAAATGGCAGTAGAGGTGCCCCGCACACCTCCATGAGTTAATCCTCAGTTGCCAAATGTTATGCATGAAATAAGCGAACCGTGAGCCGTCTTATGCCGAGCATCCAACTGAACTTTATTACAGACACAGGTGAATATATACAGCAGCCGCAGCCCGCCTGACATCATCCCCACAGATGGCTACGGCAAGCCCCAGCAGCCAAACTCACATACTACAACTTGTATGACAGATATTGCCTCAGGGCGACTGAGGGAAGTGTAGGGCATGACCCAGGTTCCCGGCCCTGTTATGACAAGAAACACAACCGAAATCAAACCAACCACACTGCTGGAGCAGACAAACACCCCTCTGACACCACACCCACAGTCATGCAGTAAAGTCAAAGGGAGCCTGTTACCTGTGAAATTAGCATCAAAAGTGTTGACATGGTGGCAGTAATGGACACAAGTGCTTCTCAGTCAGCTGTTCGCTCCTCCATTCTTGTAGATTGTGGTGTTGGTAGTGATGCTGTGATGCCATATAAGTTTAGTGACCTTGAATTTGCAGACTCTACAAGCTGTACACCTGTGGGGATTGTCCCACTGTCTTTTCAGCTGCTGGGGCGGTCTTTTAATCACCAGTTTGCTGTAATCCCTAACCTTTCCTGCTCACTTCTGCTTGCCACTGACTTTATGGTCCCTGCTGATGCCTACATTCACCCCGCCTCAAATACACTGTGGTTGGGAGAAAACTCAGCAAACACTGAGCCTCACTGTGACAATAACAAACTTGAGGGTCACCTCACCTGCTTGTGGATGGTAGGCTCTGCAGTTGATCTTAAGGGGAAGGTGGCTGATGCTAATTTATCAGGAATCAAAAAGACTCAGTTGTCACAGAAGTTGAGCAGTTTCTCTCATCTTTTTGATGGGAGATTGGGACAGACATCTGTTGTGGAGCACATTATTGACACTGGCGATGCAAAGCCAGTTTGTCTTCCTCCATATTGTGCCTCCCCAAAGAAAAGACAGATTATAGAGGGACAAAGCGATGGAATGTTGAAACACAACATTACTGAGCCGGCCTCAGGGCCATGGGCTTCTCCAGTGGTGATCATGGAGGCACTTTCTAAGGATCCACATTTCTGCATTGACTTCCGCAAAGTCAACAAAGTAACAGTCAGAGACTCCTACCCTCTTCCGAGAGTTGATGACTCGTTTGACTTTCTTGCACGTGAAAAGTACATCTCAACCCTAGACTTAGTATGAGGGTATTGACAGGTGTCCATGGCTACTGAGTCTCATCAAAGGACAGCTTTTATCACATATAAAGGCTTGTACCTGACATAATGATGGGCTCAGGGAACACACACACACAGGCTCGGGAAAGATTTAAGGCTTTATTCAACAACCAGTGGTGTTTGGATGCGTGAAAGGAAGTGCGGATGTAGTGTGGGTGAATGAGGAGCGCCGAGAGTGGAACAGTTCGCCGTGCAGCCAGGCAACCCTATGGGCAGAGCAGAGCAGGGAATTAGCAACAGTCAGACGCCCCGTAGGGAATAACCACAATGTGCTGCTTACGTGCAGGTGAGATGGTGGCTGGCGTTGGCGACACTGATGCCGCCTGGAGGACAGCGCTCCTGCGCGCTCCCGGCGTGCTGGAGAGAAGATTGATGGGGAAGAGGCAAGGATGAGGAAGTCCGCCACCTTGGAGGTCCACCTGTGCACAGGGGAGAAGCTGGAGAGAAGGTAAGATGAATAATGCAGCTTACATGCTTGGAAGAAGGTACGCTGGCCGGGACGAATCGGTCGTGCGTTGGAGGTAAGGGAGCGTAGACGAGCAGACGACTCCAGGCCGAGGCTGAGGGCAGAGGGAGTTATATAGGCGGAGGCTGATGAGGCGCAGGTGTGCGCGCCGCTGGCACTGATGACAGGCGAGAGCGAGTTGTAACAGTACCAGTTTAAAGTAATGCCATTTGGCCTGTCAAATGCGCCTGCCATCTTTCAAAGGCTTATGAATACAGTGCTGATGGTCCTGATTTATGACTGTTGTGTTGTCTATTTGGATGACATTGTTGTGGCTTCCCCAACTTTTGAGCAGCACCTGAAGGACCTCAAAAAGGTAATGATTTACTTGTCAGAGACAGGCCTCTCCCTGAAGTTTGAGAAATGTCATTTTTGCAAAGCCTTGCTACGCTATCTTGGCTATGTCATAACACCTGAGGGCTTGAGCCCAGATGAAAGCAAAATTAGTGCCATTAAAAAATTTCACCATCTTCAGTCAAATAAGTCAAGCAGTTCTTAAGGACGACACGTTACTACAGATGCTTCATGTCTGATTACTCAAAGGTAGCAGGACCCCTCATCTTTCTTAGTAGAGAGGCCACTCAATTCATTTGGAATGAGGACTGTCAAACGGCTCTGGACCTCCTTAAATCAGAGATGTACACTGCCCCAATCTTGGCTCTCCCAGATTTTGAATGGCAATTTGTAATCCACACTGATGCATGTGATTCTGGCCTGGGTGCGGTGCTAGTTCAGTGTGATAGTAGAGGGAAGAGAGAGAGCTGTAGCTTATGCAAGCCACACTCTACACAAGTCAGAGCAGGCCTACTCCACGTCTGAAAAGGAGTGCTTGAGGGTGATTTGGGCACTGGAACATTTCTGCCCCTACTTTGAAGGTTCTCATGTTAAAGTTGTCACTGACCAAAACAGCTTGAGGTGGCTGATGTCATGGCCATCCCCTTTGGGCCGGCTGGCTCGTTGGTGTCTCGGGTCACAGGACTTTGATTCTGAGATAGTTCATAAGCCAGGTGTTTCTAATTCAGCCCCTGATGCACTGTCCTGAAACCTGGTTTCCTCAGGTGAAGTGATAGATTTGCTTCCCCCTTATGCCACTGTGGGATCTCAGTGGCATAAGGGGGAAGCAAATCGTCATCAATCATGGAATAGTCGTCATCAACTCCTACTGATTTTAGATGACAAGGAGCAGTTGCATTCTCTACACGATGTAGGGTGATGGGTGACGGGTGATGTAGTCATTAGTGCACTAAGGACGTGACTGGAAAATGATTCTTGTGTAGATTCCTCTGACTTCTGTCTTCATGATGAATTAGTTTACTTCAGATATCAGAAGGCCTCATGTTGTCTTCACCCATACAAAGACCTTCTGTCACAAACTGAGCCTGTGTTGTCCTGTAGGCTCGGTTCTGACCATTCTCTGTGGCTCAGGTATCGGGTGATTTATGTATTGTGTTATCTTTTGGAGTTCTTGTTGCTTTTATGTCTTTGTTCTTTTTCTTTTCCATGCCTGTAGCCACCGCTCTGGCCAGCGGCTGCTAGGTAGCCACTTTGACCTACATTTGTGTGGGAGTTGTCTAACATTCGCCGATCCGACCATGCTCCCTCTATCTTGACAGCCAGCTGATTTCTTCCTGATAATTGTCATTCCCGCGCCTCACCCAGGTGCTCCCAATTTGTGGTGCCAGCAATGCTTGTACTTAGGCGGCCTTTGTCAGTCAAGCATTGCTGGACCATTGTGCAAGTCATGCGGATGTTAATCGCAGTATGACTGTTTGTGTCTACGAAGGAGTGTTGTGTTCCACACCGTTGCTGCTCCCCACGGTGTGTGTAGTGCTGCTAGGCTACTGTTGGGCTAACTCAGACTGCCCCAGCCGTGTGAGTAATGACTGTGTTCTTTTCCTCGGTGGTTCTCACCAAAAGACTGTAGTGCGTCCTGGAGGACTCCCAAGTAAGCCTGAGCAGTGGTGTGTTTTTGTACTGAGGGTTTTTGTTTATCCTGTGGCCATGGTGCACTGTGGTCTGCCTGCTGCACACTCGTCGCATGAGCTATTAAGTGCACAACTGTATCATTTTTGTACGTCTTTATTTTTGGAACTGTTTGCCTTTGTGTTAATAAATGTGTGTGGTGTAACCTGCGCATAATCCATTCATCCTTCCTCTCCTCCGTGTGCTGCGTAAAAGCGCACGGGGAGGCTTGTGACACCTTCGGTTCTATGACCTGTCCTCACTTCACAACACACTTCTACAGTACTTTCATGACCACCCAACAGCAGGGTACTTAGGTGTTGCTAAAATACTTGGTCGCTTGCAAAAACGTGTGTTTTGGCCAGGGATGAGAAAAGTTAAGAAATATATTCTCTCTTGTGCGACGTGCCACCTCACAAAACCCACCAATCGCAAGCCAGCAGGTTACATGCAGCCAGCCGTAGCCTCTTATCCCTTAGAGTTTGTGTGTGTGGATTTTGTGGGTTCCCTCCCACGATCGACACGTGACATCGAGAACATACTTACTGTATGTTCATTGATTACTTTACAAAGTGAGTTGAGACCTGCCTGGTGCGTGAAGCTTCTGCTGTTGTCGCAGCACAGAAATTCATGTCAGAGGTCTTTGCAAAACACGGAGCTCCAAAGTACCCGGTGTCTGACAGGGGTGTGCAGTTCCTCAGTGGGTTTTTTGAGTCACTGGTTGCATCTTTGGGCTCTGTTCATCGGCTGACAACAGCTTACCATCCTCAGTCTAATCAAACTAAATGAGTCAACCGCATGATCAAGACTGCCATCAGAGCTTATGTGGGGTCCAAGCACAGAGAATAGGACCTCTACCATCCGTACATCTCCTTCGCCCTTCGAACGGCTTCACATCAGAGCATGGAAGACACTCCTTCTTTCCTCCTTTATGGTAGGGAGCTCAACACTCCATTGGACCTTTGGCTTCAGCCAGATACTGTTTGTGCACCTGAGTCTATGGACAGCTACAAGTCAGAGTTGACTTCTTCTCTCCAAGATGCCTATGACCATGTGCGGGAGGTCATGGCCTCTAACCAGGATATACAGAAAAAACACAATGACAAAAAGCGGCATCATGCCACGTTCAAGGTCGGTGATCTTGTGCAGCTGGTCTAATGCAGCTGCTGGATTTGCTGCTAAGCTAACACCTGTCTTCAAAGGCCCCTACAGAGTTGTTCAGGTGATGTCTGATCTGGACTATAGACTGACAGATGTCTATTCAGAGGAGGATGTTGGTGTACACCATGTCAGCAACTTACTCCCATTCACGACCTGGGATGGTGACATTGGGCCTCTACACACTATCCCTCACTGCATGGCAGGTGTGGACCCAACAGCCTCTAAATCGGGGGATATGGAGGACTTGGAGGAGTATGGAGTTGATTTCCTTTTTGGTGAGACTGACCTTCATCCTGCAGATTCAAAGGCAAGTCATTTTCAACATTCAGACTTCAAACCTCATTCTCACGAATCATGCTACTCTCTCAGGCCCAGGAAAAAATCTGAGTAGCTCTGAGTCAGTGAGTCTGTAGAAGAACCTAGCTTTATGTTACATTAGGCTTCACAAGTTGTCTGCTTTTCTAACATTATTGAGGTTTCAATTATGTCTCAGGTTTGATATGGTTTTGGGTTGTTGTATATCCTGGGTTTACTTTGTTAACCTTATGGTTTACAGAAAGGTTCCCTTGTTTTGTATGTCTGTTATATGTTCCTTCTGTGGGGAAAAAAGTGTCTATCCATAGTTACCTGCAGGATGTGATGCATTTGAGGTACATGTCATTTACTTGTTTATATTATTTTTACTTCCATTTTTTAATGTGAATAGACAATATTCTTTTGTGGCATGAGGACGTCCCATTTTTTAAGGGGGGGATATATAATGATCTCCTTTGTGAGGACTGTTTCTATAAGTGCTTTTGGTTACTACAGCAGCCGGTGCACCGTGAGTGTGTGGCTTTTGGATACAACAAGCAGAGGCTCTTTATGCCATGCTGCCTGTACCGCAAGTCTGGACTCCAAAGTACAGGGTTTTGTATTATTCTTTGCCAGTGCGACTGTAAAGGATGTTTGAGTATCCCTGCCAACAGTAAATGTGCAGTGTGATGGTAACGACTTGTCTTCGAGTCATTTTTGAAACTCTTTTAACTGTGGAGATCCACTCGATTTCTACACTGGCCATACCTAGGAAAAACAGGTGATAAATGACATTTCACAGCGATCAGCTGAAACTTCTGAGGAAGACTGCAGACACCAGTCGAAACATGTAAAGATAAAAACATCTTCTTTTCATCCTTGTCTGAGATAAGAAAAGCAAAAAAACTAATCACATGGACAAGCCAGAAGGCAATTGGAAAAATGTCTTGTGGACAGATGAGACCAAAATATAAATCTTTGGTCTGAATGAGAAGTGTTATGTTCGGAGAACGCAAGACACTGAATTCCAGCATAAGAACCTTATCCCATCTGAGAAACATGGTGGTGGTAATATCATGGTTTGGGCGTGTTTTGCTGCATCTGGGCCAGGACAGCTTGCCATCATTGAAGGAACAATGAATTCTGAATTATACCAGTAAAATACAGTGCATCCGGAAAGTATTCACAGCGCTTCACTTTTTCCACATTTTCTTATGTTACAGCCTTATTCCAAAACAAAATAAATTCATTTTTTCCCCTCAAAATTCTACGCACAATACCACATAATGACAACATGAAAAAAGTTTTTTTTTGAGATTTTTGCAAATTTATTAAAAATAAAAAACTAGGAAATCACCTGTACATAAGTATTCACAGCCTTTGCTCAATACTTTGTTGATGCACCTTTGGCAGCAATTACAGCCTCAAGTCTTTTTGAATATGATGCCACAAGCTTGGCACACCTACTGTATCTTTGGGCAGTTTGGCTAATTCCTCTTTGCAGCACCTCTCAAGCTCCATCAGGTTGGATGGGAAGCGTCGGTGTACAGCCATTTTCAGATCTCTCCAGAGATGTTCAATTGGATTCAAGTATGGGCTCTGGCTGAGCCACTCAAGGACATTCACAGAGTTGTCCTGAAGCCACTCCTTTGATATCTTGGCTGTGTGCTTAGTGTCATTGTCCTGCTGAAAGATGAACCGTCGCTCCTGTCTGAAGTCAAGAGTGCTCTGGAGCAGATTTTCATCCAGGGTGACTCTGTACATTGCTGCATTCATCTTTCCCTCTATCCTGACTAGTCTACAAGTTCCTGCCGCTGAAAAACATCCCTACAGCATGATGCTGCCACCACCATTGGCGTGGTTATGAACGGTGACTGGTTTTCTCCAAACATGACATCTGGCATTCATGCCAAAGAGTTCAATCTTTGTCCCATCAGACCAGAGAATTTTGTTTCTTGTGGTCTGAAAGTCCTACAGGTGCCTTTTGGCAATCTCTACATGGGCTGCCATGTGCCTTTTAGTAAGGAGTGGTTTCCGTCTGGCCACTCTACCATATAGGCCTGATTGGTGGATTGCTACAGAGATGGTTGTTCTTCTGGAAGATTTTCCTCTCTCCATGAGAGAGGAAGAGGTGACCATTGGGTTCTTAGTCACCCCCCTGACTAAGGCCCTTCTCCCCCGATCGCTCAGTTTAGCTGGCCGGCCAGCTCTAGGAAGAGTCCCGGTAGTTCAGAACGTCTTCCACTTATGGATGAAGTTGGCCACTTTGCTCATTGGGACCTTCAAAGCAGCAGAAATTTTTCTGTACCCTTCACCAGATTTATGCCTCGAGACAATCCTGTCTCGGAGGTCTACAGACAATTCCTTTGACTTCATGCTTGGTTTGTGCTCTGACATGCACTGTCAACTGTGGGACCTTATATAGACAGGTGTGTGTCTTTCCAAATCATGTCCAATCAACTGAATTCACCACAGGTGGACTCCAATTAAGCTGTAGAAACATCTCAAGGATGATCAGTGGAAATAGGATGCACCTGAGCTCAATTTTGAGCTTCATGGCAAAGGCTGTGAATACTTACAATATGTACATGTGATTTCTTAGTTTTTTTAATTTTAATAAATTTGCAAAAATCTCAAAAAAACTTTTTTCACATTGTCATTATGGGGTATTGTGTGTAGAATTTTGAGGGAAAAAAATGAATTTAATCCATTTTGGAATAAGGCTGTAACATAACAAAATGTGGAAAAAGTGAAGCGCTGCGGATACTTTCCGGATCCACTGTACTAAAGGAAAATGTCAGGACATCTGTCCGTGAAATGAATCTCAAGAGAAAGTGGGTCATGCAGCAGGGCACAATCTTAAGAACACAAGTTGTTCTAACAAAGAATGGTTGAAGAAAAACAAAGTTAATGTTTTGGAATGGCCAAGTCCAAGTCATGACCTTAATCCAATTGAGATGATGTGAAAGGACCTGAAGTGAGCATTTCATGTGAGGAAACCCACCATCATCCCAAAATTGAAGCTGTTCTGTATGGAGAAATGGACCAGAATTGCTCCAAACCGATGGGCAGGACTGATCAACAGTTACTGTAAACGTTTAATTGCAGTTATTGCTGCAAAAGACACCAGATCCTGAAATCAAATGTCCCCAAACTTTTGCCACTCACAGATAGAGTATGTAATATTGGATGAATTTCCTCAATAAATCAATGAAAAAGCAACATATTTTTGTCTCATTTATCTAACTGGGTTCTCTTTATCTACTCTTAGTATTTGTGTGAAAATCTGATGATGTTTTAGGATATATTTATGCAGACACGAAGAAAATTCAAAAGAGTTCACAAACTTTCAAGCACAACTGTATTTAGAAGTATTTTCCATGTATGGATTTGTGAATTTATGGATTGGCCAATATTCAGACATTGTTTGATGACGCATGTCTTGATTCAATTTTCAAGTGTGAAAGTGTATCAAAAATTTCAGGCATTTATAATAGTATTTGAAATATTTAAGTTTAAACATTCCATCAGATTTTACAGTGTGAACAAACAAGCAGGAAGAGTGTTGACAGACCATTAAAAAAAATCTTCAAAAGTATTCAATCTATGAACCTAAAGTCTCACAGAAATAATTATATACAGTTGTGCTCATAAGTTGACATACCCTCACGGAATTTGTGATTTTTTGGCCATTTTTCAGAGAATATGGATGACAATACAAAAACTTTTCTTTCACTCCTAGTTAGCGGTTGGGTGAAGCCACTTATTAGCAGACAATGGTGTTTGCTCCTTTTAAATCCCAATGACAACAGAAACTACCCAAATGACCCTGATCAAAAGTTTACATACCCTGCAAGTTTTGGCCTGATAACATCCACACAAGTTGACACACACAGGCTTAAATGGCTACTAAAGGTAACCATCCTCACCTGTGATCTGTTTACTGGTAATTAGTATGTGTTTAAAAATCAGTGAGTTTCTGGGTTCCTGACAGACCCCTGAATGTTTCATCCAGTGCTGCACTGATTTTGCTGGATTCTGAGCCATGGGGAAAGCAAAAGAATTATCAAAGGACCTGTGGGAGAAGATAATTGAACTTTATAAAACGGGAAAAGGATATAAAAAGATACCCAAGGAATCGAGAATGCCAATCAGCAGTGATACTGCTGATTGACATGAAACTCTAATTAAGAAGTGGAAAATGAGGGATTCTGTTGAAACCAAGCCACGGTCAGGTAGACCAACAAAAATTTCAGCCACAACTGCCAGGAAAATTGTTCAGGATGCAAAGAAAAACCCTCAAAAAACTTTAGCTGACATACAGGAGTGGTGTGGCTGTTTCAAGATGCACAATAAGGAGGCACTTCAAGAAAAATGGGCTGCATGGTCGGGTCGCAAAAAGAAAGCCATTACTATGCCAATGTCACAAAGCAGCTTGCTTACAATACGCCAAACAGCACAGAGACAAGCCTCATAACTTCTGGAACAAAGTTATTTGGAGTGATGAGACCAAAATTGAACTTTCTGGACACAACTATAAACGCTACATTTGGAGAGGAGTCAACAAGGCCTATGATGAAAAGTCCACCATCCTTACTGTGAAACATGGAGGTGGATCACTGATGTTTTGGGGATGTATGAGTTACAAAGGCACAGGGAACTTGGTCAGAATTGATGGCAAGGTGACTGCAGCACGTTATCAGAAAGTACTGGAAGAAAACTTGCACTCATCAGCCCGGAAGCTGCGCATGGGACACACTTGGACATTCCAACATGACAATGATCCAAAACACAAGGTCAAGTTAAGCTGTCATTGGCTACAGCAGAAAGAAGTGAAGGTTCTGGAGTGGCCATCATAGTCTGTTGACCTCAGTGTCATTGAGATACTTTGGGGAGATCTCAAACGTGCATGATGTTGATGTTAAAGATGGCAATGCACGGTATTAAGAACTAGGGTATGTAACTTTTGATCAGGATCATTTGGGTAGTTTCTGTTTATCATTAGGATTTAAAAAGAGCAAACACAATTGTTTCATAATAAATGGCTTCACCCAACCACTAACTAGGAGTGAAAGAAAAGTTTTTGCATTATCATCCATAGTCTCTGAAAAATGGCCAAAAAAATCAGAAATTCTACAAGGGTATGTAAACTTTAGAGCACAACTGTATCTATATATTGCTCAGGGTCAGGCCTGCATGATCTTCACATGATCATACAGATCTGACCAAAAACAGGAAAAGTTTAGTCTGATTTAATGTTGGGCAGTGAGGGGGAAAAAAAAAGGTTATGTGTCCTTTCATACAGTGTATGTAAACTCCAGGTTTCAACTCTGTGTGTGTGTGTGTGTGTGTGTGTATGGACCATAACATTTTAGACTTAAAATGGACTGTATCCATAACCCAGTGATATTAGGGTCTCATCATTACGGTTGTAGTCAAGTCCAGACCGAAACCAGAGTGTAGAAAGACTAAGACTTTAAGGTGTCGAGGCCAAGTCAAGACGAAGCCAGGCAGACAGCAAGTTGAGACCATGACCACTGTGTATGTAGGTCTTGGTCTTGACCTTCTTGTCTTGGTCTTGGTCTTGGTCGACTCTGGTCTTGACAAGGTCTTGACTACAACACTACTTAACAGCATTACTGAACAGGTAGAAAACAACTGTGTTGGACAAGAGTTTACGGACAGCTCTTCTGAGGAGCTGCAAAACAAAACAGAATTGATTTTTGGTAAAAACCTAAAATGAATCCCTGAAAAATTCACAATGTGGGCACGTTGATCTTGGAGTTGCAGTACTACAGAAAGCCACGAGATGTCAGTGTTTACACACTTCTGGGACTGACCTGGCTTTCTCATGGCTGAGGTAAAGCAGCATTTCCTTTCTCGCACCAGGACACTATTAATCTGGAAAATTCTGAACTCTGACTCACTTCTGACTCTAAACACCGAGTGAGAAGTAAACAGGGTCACTTTTGAGTGAAAGATTTCCATTTGGGAAGAGAGCAGTGAGGGAGGGATAGATGGAAAGCATAAATGGGTGATGACAGTGGAGAGGCTGGGGTGATGGGAAAGCTGACTGGTCATTTTTAAGATGGCAAATGATACACAAACTGAAACGCAACGCTGGTGCAAACTAGAAAGTGCAAATTAGTTTGATAATTGCTGTAGCTGCTATTTTTAAAACAGAGCTGTAATCTGTCATTGTGATCAAATTCAGTAGTTTAATGTCCCCAAGTCTAATTTAGATAATCTATTGTATTGAAAAGTGGGAAGAAAGACTGTAATTCATCCATCTGAAGAGACCTGGACTCAACAGACGGGAAAGATAGAGAGTGTGCTTCATTTGGTATGTGCAGACTTCAATGTCGTCAATCTAACATAATACTAATACTAAGGTAATACTAAGGTAATATTAATTTGACTTAGTACAATTTCTCTCCTTTACCCACCTCTGCTTACATTCCAGATAACTTCTGCACACATGGTACATTTGGTTAAATCATAAATATAATATTTTACAGCTTACATCTTTTCAGTCCAAGGAGGTGTGGTTCTTTTTAAACTACAACATAAGAACTACCTTTCTTGTGGTTTTACTTTTGTTTTTGCAATTTAAAGGGGTCATTGACTGCACTTTTTTCCACGTTATAACAGCTTACACAGGTCTTAAAGAAATGTTTGTGACATATTTTGGTCAAATTGTCTTTAATTATTCAATTATTGTATCACTGGAGTGGTGGACTAGAAGTAGAGCACCCGCCCACAACCGGGAGGTCGTGGATTGAAGTCCTGGCCGAGTCATACCAAAGACCATATAAAAATGATACTTCCTGCTTTCTAGCTTGGTGCTCAGCATAATAGAATGGGGGAAGGAAAGTTGGTTACCCACCCACAGGGGGTGCACAATCCCATTGTACTCCCTGTGCCAGTCCCAAGCCCAGATAAATGGGCAGGTCTGTGTCAGGAAGGGCATCTGGCATAAAAATCCTTGCCAGATCGACATGCGAATCATCACAATATAAGGTGATGATATGGTGTGGTGACCCCGAAAGGGAGCAGCCGGAAGACAGAACAACAGCAACAAAAAAAATAATTACTGCAGCAAAACTGTGAATAATTTTTCACAGCCTTTCTCAGAATGGCTGCTTTCAGTGCACGTCTCTTTACATCTCTAAAGGTGTGTTCAGACCAAATGTAAAAGTGTGAATTTTTCGCGTGACATGATTACATGTTAACTCAATGTAAACTTGTGAATAGACACAAATTTGCGTCCGAGTGAGTCGCAGAGGGATGGGGTTGTCAGCTTCTTTCTACCTACTGTGGAAATCCCACGTTTTGGTTTACAGCGTTACCTGGCAGGGCTCCCAACTGGGAAAATGTTACTGCCTCCTCCAGAAACTGTACCTGGATGATGGCTGTTTACACTGCTAGCCTGCTAGCCCTCATTAGCACATCTGTAGCAAGAGTACTTGGGTGGATAAACAACAGACACTAAAATTCAGCTGCAGACCTCCCAGTCCATCTGTCTGTGAGTGGCAGTCTCATTTTTTAATGTCTTTTCTCCAGTGTTGATACTTTCACTCTTATGAAGGTGGGATCTTGAGGCTGATTAGCTGGCCACCTCCCTCGGATGTGAATGTGCCATATGACCGCCTCCTTATGTCATTACTGGAAATCTTAGCGGGCTAGCTCGTAGCTCTGATCTCACCTGAGCAAACTAAGGTAAATTTGTCTTAAAGAATGAATGAAATAGTGCACAGGGGGTGAGTATCTTGGTGTAACGTTGGTGCGACATACAGTATATGTGCTGTTGGGGATTGTATGTGTGTATATAGTATATATACACACATAATCCCCAAATGCGCGCGCACGCACACACACACACACACACACACACACACACACACACACACACACGTGTGTATATATATATATATACGTATATATACTGTATATATATGTATGTGTGTCTGTGTGTGTCTGTGTGTGTGAGTGTGAGTGTAATATAGAGAGGCTCTCATTATGAGTTGGTTGTATTTGTAACATGATGGTGCTCAGATGGAAAGGCCTTTCAGTTTAAGTACTTCTACTGCAGAAATCAAGCAGCACAAAAGAAAGGATTACGAAATTACAGTTGTCACATATGACAAGCCCAAAAAAGTAGAAAAAAAATCTGTCAGAAAACGATTGAGTCTGTGATAAATTGACATATAAATGTGTTTTTTTTTAAATAATACCACATTTCATGACTCTCTTCTCTTTATATCACTCGTTTTCGTGTGAAATTTCTTAAAGTAAAAAGGTGGGTTGCCTTACAGTTATTAACTTCACTGAACTTGTGTATGCTTGGAGTAAAATCGAGAGAAACAAAACCCCCACATAATTTATTTTATGAAGATGTTAAATATTTTCTCCTTGGTTTTTGACCAGGATTAAAAAAGAATAATCTTTATTCTCCTTTTTATCCCCCCAATACAATATTGAAGAAAAGAAAGTTTTGCACTGTACAAAAAAAGGCCAGGATATTTTACCGAGCAATTGTATCCAAATATGTGAAAACATACTTTGGATGTAGTATATTCTCTTTATTATTATTATTATTATTATTATTATTATTATTATTATTTACTATTACACACTAGGAGTGTCACAGTCTCTGTATGTTAGATATTAAGGATGGGAATCACCAGAGGCCCCACAATACAATATTATCACAGTCTTGCAATACGCTGAGTTTTGTGATACCACATATTGCGATTTCCCAAAAGATCTTTGTCTTGTTCAACTCCCGGCTAGATCTTACAAGACACTCCTTTGCTATGCTGACCTAACCAAACAGTGAGCATTTAGCACCATCTAGTGGACTGAAAAGTCAATTGTTTTTTTTATTTCACTGGTATCTCGTTTGTATTTGCAACATTTACTAATAATTTTAGATTAACTATCATGATCAAGTCATCAAATCAAGTCCTGCTGCCCACTCCCCACTCCACCAACACCCCCCCACTCCCAACACACAGCCCCCCATCCTGACCCTGACCAGGACCCAGGTGAGGACGGAGCTGAGGAAGATCAAGGCGAGGAAGGCGCCGGGACCGGACGGCATCAGCGCAAAGCTCCTCAAGTCCTGTGCAGACCAGCTGTGTGGGATTGTGACGTATATCTTCAACATGAGCCTGAAACTGGGGAGGGTACCACAGCTGTGGAAAACATCTTGTGTGGTACCTGTACCAAAAACTTCCCACCCCAAAGACCTGAACAGCTACAGACCGGTGGCCTTGACGTCCCACTTGATGAAGACCCTGGAGAGACTGCTCCTTGCTCACCTCCGCCCCCTGGTGGAACCAGCGATGGATCCACTCCAGTTCGCCTACCAGCATGGCATTGGGGTGGAGGATGCGGTGATCTTCCTCCTTCACCGTTCTCTGTCCCACCTGGAGAAGCCCGGGAATATGGTGAGGATCATGTTCTTTGACTTCTCCAGTGCTTTCAACACCATCCAACCGATGATCCTGAAGGACAAGCTGCTGCGCGCAGGGGTGGACCAGCACCTGTCATCATGGATCCTGGACTACCTCACGAACCGGCCTCAGTTTGTGAGAACCCGGGACTGTGTGTCCGACACGATCATCAGTAGCACGGGGGCCCCCCAGGGAACGGTGCTGGCTCCCTTCCTGTTCACTCTTTATACTGCGAACTTCTCACACAACACAACACACTGCCATCTACAGAAGTTCTCTGATGACTCTGCGATCGTTGGCCTCATCTCCAATGGAGATGAAGCTGAGTACAGAGGGCTTATCCAGGACTTCGTGGACTGGTGCCATCGGAACTGCCTCCAGATCAACGCGAGGAAAACTAAGGAGCTGGTGGTGGACTGCCGCAGGCATGGGCAGCCCCTCACAGTACCAGTAAATATACAGGGAACAGACATCGAGATGGTGACATCCTATAAGTACCTGGGTATTCATCTGAACAATAAACTAGACTGGTCACACAATACTGATGCACTCTACAAGAAGGGACAGCGCAGGCTGTTCCTGCTGAGGAGACTCAGGTCTTTTGGTGTACAAGGGGCGCTGCTGAAGTCATTCTATGACACGGTGGTGGCATCAGCCATCACTTTTGGAGTGGTCTGCTGGGGCAGTGGCATTACTGCAGCCGATAGGAAGAGACTGAACAAACTGATTAAGAAAGCTAGCTCTGTCCTGGGGCAGCGCCTTGATCCGATGGAGGAGATAGGAGAGAGAAGGACGGTGGCTAAACTGTCATCTCTGCTGGAGTCCGAGTTCCACCCTATGCAGGACATACTGAATGCACTGAGGAGCTCATTTAGCAGCAGACTACATCATCCCAGGTGCACAACCGAGAGGTTTCGTAGGTCCTTCCTACCAACGGCTGTCAGACTGTACAACCTAAGCAGGGCTGCTCGCAGAGATAGCAAAAAGACGTAACAAACTAATAGTTTTTTGAATGCAAAAGATGCAATAGACTTACACAATGGTCCCCTCCGGCATACAACTAGGAACATACCGGTCGCTATGGAGGGTGAGAATATGTATGTGCACATAATCATACCATGTAGGATAACTAAGTAGACGGTTATGCTGTTTCATTCCATCTAGCAACAATGCTCTGCACTGTGTGTGTTTATATATTTGCATATTTATTCCATCTAGCTACATTGCTCCGCACTGTGTGTGTTTATATACTTGCATATTTATTCCACCTAGCTGCAATGCTCCGTACTGTGGGTGTTTATATATTTACATATTTATTCCATCTAGCTACAATGCTCTGCACTGTGTGTTCATATATTCATATATTTATTCCATCCAGCTACAATGCTCTGCACTGTGTGTCTGTGTGTGTGTGTATATATATATATATTTTATAGTAATACGTACATATGTTTATTAGCTGCTCTTGCTTGCTTGTTTTTTTTCTTGCCTTCTGATTGTTGCTCTGAGTGTTGCTATCCCTGTGCTGTTGCAATCCTGGAATTTCCCCGTTGTGGGACTAATAAAGGCTTATCTTATCTTATGATACTAGTGTCTCTGAATTGATACAGTGTCACCATTATCAAGTACTGCAATATTAAGCTGCATCATTTTCCCCCCACTCATAGATAATGATCAAAATGATGTTATAGCCACGACTTTTAAGGTAGTATCTCACTGGGCTGTGACAGCTGCAGATTAGTTGGAGATAAAAAAAACAACTTACTGACAATTTACACCTGAAATCACACTGAGTTGGCACATTTGCATAGGTCACATGAATATTGCACGAATGTCACACCAACTCCTGGTGAATTTTGGGCCAAAATTGGAGTTTGCATACATGCCATGCACATCTTACACGACGTTCACACAAAATGCGCGTGACAAAATATTGCATTTTTGTGTACTTAAAGCTATGGTCATAAAGATTCTTATGAGCGACAGGTTTGTAAGAATCTCCCAGTTCCTATGAATTCTGTAGTTCATAGACATTTGAGGAGAAAGGCATAGTTTCTTATGGCTTCCATCGATTCGCAAGAGCAACTTGAGGCATTTTTTGAGAAATAAGTATCATGATCCTGAACACGGATGTGAGCCGTGCTCAGCCTCTAGTTTAGTGTAAGTCATTTTCTTTTTATGTGTATTTCTGTATGTCTTGTTATTACTATGGTTATCTTAGTTTGAGGTTTTTGTGCATTTTGTCTCTGTTTATTTATGAGTTATCTTGTATTCTTAGTTTTGTCATTATAGTCATGTTTATGTATTTGTGTTTCATTTTGTATTAATTGCATTATTTGCATCTCAACCCTCATGGGGTTTATTTTCATTTCAGTCTCTGTAACGTTAGTTATTCACTCTGGTGCTTTTATTGTGACAGCGCCCCGTGTACGTCCGGCTGTCAAACTCTGTTCCGCAGATGGCACAGCTGTCACTTGTTGTATTGATTATTTCCTCAGTCTCGTGACCCACACCTGTCATTCTCTGATTCATTTCCCATTTACCTATTTAAGGATACGGCAACGGGCAACGTTGCCGTGTCCTACTGTTAGCTTCCTCAGAGTTACCTGTTGTAACTCTGAGTGAATGTGTTTTCTCCGCAGAGGTGAACGGGTGTGCTCCATCTGGAATAAATCCTTTCTCCCCTTTGTTTGCCAGACGTGAGCCGTGGCTTTTTCGGGTGTGACTCCATCCAATTTTGTCTCTTTTTCCCCGGCGTGTCCGAGCGCCTCAGCCTGGATCCGTCCAGGCTGTTCTCTTTTCCAACTGGTCATGAGCCCCGTTCTCCTCCAGCGCTCCTCAACTTTCCCTTATGTGTAAGTGTAGTGTTTTCGCACAGTGTTCGTGTTTATGTTAATAAATGTTGCAAACTCACAGCGTGTGTTTGGTGTGCTCAGTCCTGCCCTGAAAGGGCGATTCATGGCAATAAGGTGCTTTTCTGTCGTATGATGGCCCTAGAGTTCTTAGGTTCTTTGTAAGCGTGCCTTGGGATTTTCCTACGGCATACTTACTGTCATCTTACGAAAATTTTTGTGCAACTCACGGCACTCTCAAGTCATTAGTAGGAAGATCTTATGGCTTTCAGCACATTTTGTTAGAACAAATGTTGCATGAATGATGTACTTCTGCCTTATGAGTACCTCACTACCGCCTTACGCACGCTGTATGAATCTCTGTATGAATGGTGATTGTACGGTGTTTCCTACGACAGCTGTAAGGGGCCCTCAAGAACAACTTAAGGTATTCTTGAGGCATACTTATGGCCAACATCTTTCATAGTTCTTATGTTGTTCTTATGGCATTTGTACAGTTGCCCTATGAGGGGCTTTCGTGGGGCATTCGTAGATATCTTGAACAAGACCATCAACCTGCCCACGAACTTACAAATGGTCTATGACTGCTGGATTCTCCTACAGCTGCCTTAAGAAGGCCATACGGAATGGTCCAAACACCATACGAAATCATTCGTAAGGTGTTTGCAGCCGTTCGCAAGGGTATTTGTGACTGTAGCTTAACAACTGTTCCACAACGGCCAAGTAAATCCTGTGCAACACTCACACGACAGCTATCCATGACAGTTGTGAAACTGGGACCATATCTCTCCATTCCAGCAATCATTTTATCATCAGACATCAAGCAAAATCGACTGTAGAGAAGAAGATCAAAGGCTGCTGAATGAGGAAGCTGCCTCAGAGTCCTCCACATCAGACATAGCAGGTCCTGGGACCGGCTCTACTTCCTTCATGGGCCCGTGGGGCTGGGACAGCAGCACCCCTATCCCTAGCCTTGCCTTTCTTGCCCTTGGGTGGCATGGTGACACTGTCGGTTGCAGCTGTGTCAGCATTTGCTAGAAAATGACTGGACTGTTTGCGCCTGCCTCATTGCATGACATGTCTTATCCTTTTTGTCTCCAATCAGTCACAATTTGGATTCATAGGTCCTCAACACCTTGCAAAGTTGTCTAACTTTTCTCACAATTTCTGACTCACAGAAACAAAATTGAGAAGGGTTTGAGACAGGTTTAAGACACCCATGGTCACTCTGTGACTATTTTGAGAGAAAATATGATGCTCATATTTTTTGGTCAAGATTCCTGTGACATGAGAGCGAGGCTCATGAGGGGAAATTGCAAACCCCTGTGAGCGTTTGGAGAGATTTTGGAAACTCCCTCGCAAATGCCATTCTTCAGCTAGTCATGACCTGTCACCACTCAGTGAGGTACTACCTTCAAACTCAAAGGTTGAGACACAGATATAGCACAGCCACCCCAGTGGCTTCAACCGGAGCTTAAACATTGTAATGGCCACCAGTTGAACAGTTTATGGCATAAACACAACCCTGGATGGAGGTCTTTGACAACACCTCATCAAACTAGGGTAAAATGCTCAGTGGAGGCAGGCAAGCACAAGAAACCACACTGTGCACCCCACCCAGAGGAGAGAACAAAACGGTCACGACAACTCCTGGTGACTGGAGGACCACAACCTGGAAAGGGCACCCGCATTCCGCCTTTGAAAATCAAGGCCCCTGCCTGCACCACGCCATGGCACACCGCATCACTACGCCCCACCAGTGATCCAAACATGATGCAAAAACTAAAGCCATGGAGCCACCATCACACAGCGGTAGTTTTGTTTCAAGTTTTATGAGATTGTGATTAGAAGTCGGACATTCATATGTGAGAAATTCTGTGTATTTTTGACTGAAGAACTACATCACTTATTTATGTTATTTCACATTTATTTAATACTAGCAGCAATACTCGGTGAATAAGACATGCAGTCTTTAGTCCTGGTGATACTACAACAGTGATATGAAGGACCTGCTGACCAACCTCTGCTCCTACCAGAGTTCAGCTGGCCTGTAATGAATACATAGCTTATGTTGACCTGACGTGTCTGTCCAGAAATGTAACTACACATCGTTGCAGTGTTTTGAATGTGATGGCTTTCCATACATTTGGTCCCTTGCCAGACAGCACCCTATATGTGGCAATGTTAGCATTACATAATGTTGTGTGTCAGTGTGACTTAAAAAGCTGACGTTTCCAAACGTCGGTAATGTGTTGTTTTTGCGTAGCATTCAGGGAGATTTATTGTTCCAGCATTCCTACATTATCATGGGTATATAAAGCATTAAAAAAATATTATTTTTTTCATTAGTTTTTATTGCACAAAGTAAAATGCACCATGGGATGATAATAGCATGTAGGTATAATTTACATATATTTACCTCCTTTACTTAATGCAAGGGTGTCCAATCGTGTACCATGGAGCGCCAATACTCTGCAGGCTTTACCTCCAACCAGTGTAGTAACAGCAGATTCCACTGAATTTCTTCACACTGATTGCTAATAAGTGAAAACACCTGCTGAAGGGACTGGGTAGAAGAGAAAACCTGCAGGGTCTTGGCCCTCCATGGCACATGATTGGACATCCCTGACTTAATGCATCACTTTATTCTTCAGTCATGATTCAAAGATTCAAAGATTTTTATTTGTCAGTACTTCTATATGTACAGGACATACAGTAGAATTGAAATGCTGTTTCTCTCTCTCTTAGTGGTGTGCACAGTATATAAGACAAGAAGGAATAAGGATGGAAAGCAAGAACAACAATCTATATACGGTAATGCTACCCATAGTGCAAATAACAGTGAAAACACAGCAATCCTATGTACAGTAAACCATAATACTGGTAAATTGCAAGTTGATATAGTGCTTTACTCTTGTATGTCCTTTCATTTTTACTACTGTTTCACTTTAGTTAATAATTTTTTTCTGAAATTTCCTGCCTCTTGTAAATTTACTGCTTTTGTCTCAAAAATTTGACTTTGCCATTTACATTTGTGTCTGTCATAAATGTGCAACATTTTTTCCTCAAATATGACTTTTCTTGTAAATTTGCAATCTTTCATAGAGTTGAAACTTTTTGATAAACTTGCATTTTTTTCCTCCAGTTAGCTTTTTTCTTGTAAATTAAAAGCTGTCAAACTAAATTTTTTTTCTCATAAATCTGCTGCTTTTTCCTGTAAATTTGCTGGTTAAATTTTTGTTCTATGTAAGGGTTTATTTTTTCTGCAGATCTGGACAATGATCCTATTTTATTTCTTAATGTTTTTGCTGGAAGAGAAGTTTTTTGTTTTTTGTTTCTTTTTTGGTCCATTTTAAGGTTTTGGTGATAGACAGATGTTCAAAAAAAGAAATTTTCCTGGGTGTTTTTACACACATGTTTAAACCACAATAATTCACTCTTTCTATCTGTATGCTGTTAATATTGTTTAAACACATTACTTTTAATAGGAGACAATTGTGTCCTCACATTTCCCGCACTTACAAAGCAAGGGTGATAAACAACTGTCCAAATTCAAAAGAATAATGAGGAAGTTAGCAGACACAGAACATTTGTATGACTCGTCCTAACCCTAATAATTATATACACTGTTAAATTAGATCACGACAGCGGGTGTACATACCGATTTGTGTCACGTCTTGTCTTTTTTTACTCTGTTGCACACAATTTGAACAGAAGTTACTGGACACAGCAGAAAGACACAACAGGTAATGCATGAACACATTCAGCTTCCAGTCAGAGCTGATACGAATGGCCAGGATGAGCTCGATTCTATCACCAGCGTACAACTCAATATGGGTTATAAGACTGGATTAAAGAGATAAATGTGAATATAGTTAAATGTAAATATACATAGTTTTGGTGTTACAGCACCAGCTGTATCCAGTACTTCCGTCTCCCTGTCAGTCCACAGCGCCTGTATTGTGGAGAAAGACCCGTGGATCCTAAACTAAAACTTTGTCAGGTGCGCTTGACTCTTCCCCCGGCATACAACTCCACAGGTAAAGGTCAATTAAAAAAGTCCCCTCTGACCTCTTTTATGGTCAAGCAGTCAGTGAAACCGTATCAAGGTTACTCTTCAGGTATTGCAACATCACCATGCAAGAGATGAGAGCCTGCAGTAAAGTGACTTCTGAGTTAGGAGGAGGACTAAGTTTCTGCCACATACATACCCACACCACAGAATCTCTTTTATATATATAGATATGTGCTTCTTTGTGCTTGCCAACTTTGCTGCGCTGCCTGTGTGTGACTGAACCAGCGCTGTGTACGTGCACTGAGTGACACCTGTGTTCGCGCCCATCATCAGTGTGAGCATGATCACTCTCTTCCAAACACAGCCACCTGACCGCTACTACCAAGTGGGCCTTGCTGCCACCGAAGCTCGAAGAGCCCAATCTTTGTCCATATGTGCGTGCACCCATTATCAGTGCAATGACGTGCACTAATGTTCAGCTAACTGCCACTGAAAGTCACTGCATTCACCCAGATTCTCCCACGGCAGGACAGCCTGGCGACATCTGCGTAAATCAAGGGGGTCCAGGGGGGGCAATTTTTTTTCTTTAAAATTTGAAGCTTTTCTCATAAATTTGTAAGTTTTTCCTCATTGATTTACTACATTTATTTGTAAGTGTAAAACTTTTTTTTCTTTTAAATTAACTTTTTGAATCTTAAATTTGTTAGGACGTGGACTGGGCCCCATGTCCTCACCTTGAGTTATTGCTCTATTTTCTTGTTTCCAGGACATGGCTCCAGTCCATGTCCTCACCTTGAGTTGATATTTTGTGTTTTTCTGTATTTATTATTATTTATTATTTGGTCTGCATTTGTGTTCAGTGGGATTTGTTCCCTGCTCGGTTCTCTATTTGGTCTTTATTATTTATTACTATTATTATCCTGATTTTCTTGGTCTTGTCTCTCCAACCCATTGTCATTACGATTCATGTGTATCCCGTGTGTGATTGTCTATTCATCCCTGTGGTATTCTTAGTCTTTGGTTGTATTATCCTCAATCCCACTGACATGCCTTCCACAGAGGAAGCAGGGCTTGTGGACGAGGGGAACAATTTGCCCATCACAGGGGCTGAGGTTGCCAAGGTGGTTAAAGTTCCTTGGTGGCTGGGCCCCGGGGGTGGACAAGATTCGCCCTGAGTACCTCAAGGCCCTGGATGTTGTAGGGTTGTCATGGTTGACATGCCTCTGCAACATTGCGTGGAGGTTGAGGACAGTCTCTTTGGCATAGCAAACCGGGGTGGTGGTTCCTCTCTTCAAGAAAGAGGACTGGAGGGTGTGCTCCAACTTTAGAGGGATCACACTCCTCAGCCTCCCTGGGAAGGTCTATGCCAAGGTACTGGAGAGGATAGTCCGGCCATTGATCGAACCTCGGATTCAGGAGGAGCAATGTGGTTTTCGTCCTGGCCGTGGCACATCGGACCAACTCTTTACCCTCTCGAGAATCCTTGAGGGTTCGTGGGAGTTTGCCTAACAGGTTGTCTTTTGTGGACTTGGAGAAGGCATTCGACTGCGTCCCTTGTGGTTTTTTGTGGAGGGTGCTTCGAGAGTATGGGGTATCAGGCTTGATGTTACGAGCTATCCGGTCTCTGTACGACCGTTGTGAGAGTTTGGTTAGTATTGCCAACACTCAGTCGGACTCATTCCCAGTGAGAGTTGGACTCCGCCAGGGCTGCCCTTTGCCACCAATTATGTTCACAATTTTTATGGACAGGATTTCTAGGCGCAGCCAGGGAGCGGAGGGTGTCATGCTTGGTGACCAAAGGATCTCATCTCTGTTGTTTGCAGATGATGATGTTCTGTTGGCTTCATCCAGCAATGACCTACAGGTCTTACTAGGACGGTTTGCTGCTGAGTGTGAAGCGACTGGGATGAGAATCAGCACCTTCGAGTCCATGGTCTTCAGCAGGAAAAAGGTGGATTGTCCTCTCTGGTTTGGGGACAAGCTCCTGCCCCAAGGGGAGGAGTATAAGTATTGTGGGGTCTTATCACAAGTGAGGGGAGAATGGAGCAAGAGATTGACAGACGGATTGGGGCAGCACCTGCAGTGATGCAGACACTGTACCGGTCCATTGTGGTGAAGAGGGAGCTGAGCTCTAAGGCAAAGCTGTCAATTTGCCAGTCAATCTACGTTCCTACCCTCACCTATGGTCACGAGCTTTGGGTAATGACCGAAAGAATGAGACTGTGGATACAAGTGGTTGAAATAAGCTTTCTTCGTAGGATTGCTGGACTCACCCTTAGAGATAGCGTCACAATCTGAGCACGGGGGGATTCCACCATGCTTTGTCTCTTTGCCTTTTTTCCCCTTATTTGTATAATGTTGTATTTTTGAGTTCTAATTCCTGTTATGTTATTTCTAGTTTGTTTTCACATATTCTGTATTGTTTCTTAGTATGATTTATTTTCCTGTTTACGTTCATTGCAGTTTTGTTATTTACATATTTGGGTTTATTTGTCTTTATTTGTTACCACATTGTATTTGCTGGTTGTCTTCTCTTTCTTTTTCTTGCCGGGGTTGCAGCTGTCAGGGGCTCTTCCGGGTTTTTCCCTGGCTGTGGGCAGTGCCCCTGTCAAGCTGTCAGCTCCGTCTACTCTCCTCATGACTCACAGCTGATTGTCATCATCTCCTTCCCCAGCCCGCTGATGTGATTCACACTGGTTACTATTTGTGTTTAATTGTTTCTGGCCCTATTTAAGGGTGGTTATTCCTTTTTTGTTTGCTGGTGTCTTGATAAAGAATCATTGTGTCAGAACCCTGTTTCCGTTCTGGCATTTCCTTTGTACCCTGTGTTCTCTGCTTCATTTGTAAGTTTGCTTTGTACACTATTTGGATTTTGTGTTTGTGCACAGTTGGACTTATTATTTTTGCCAATAAAACACAAACTGCAGTTCAGCGCATGGGTTTCTCCTCCCTGCCCCAAGGAGCAATTCTTGACAGATAGGGTGAGGAACTCAGTCATCTGGGAGAGGCTCAAAGTAGAATCGCTGCTCCTCCACATTGAAAGAAGCCAGTTGAGGTGGTATGGACATCTGATCAGGATGCCTCCTGGACGCCTCCCACTTGAGGTGTTTTGGGCACGTCCCACTGGGAGGAGACCCCGGGGCAGACCCAGGACTTGCTGGAGAGACTATGTCTCCCAGTTGCTCTGGGAACGTCTTGGTATCCTCTCTGAAGAGCTGGAGCAGGTGGCTGGGGAGAGGGAAGTCTGGGCTTCTCTGCTTGAACTGCTGCTTCTGTGATCCGGACCTCCGGAAAAGCGGTAGAAGATGGATGGATGGATGGTTGTATTATTATCATCATGATCTCTTGTTTTTGGTTTGACCTTATTTTGACAGTGTCTTCAGTTTCCTTTCTGCTCAGCCTGATTTTGCCCTGTTGTGTTCATTGTTTACACCTGTTTGTAATTTCTGTTGATCAGTCCCAGTTTATTTAAGGGATGCCGCCCCTCATCGGGGCACGGTGTCCTCGTCAATACTGGCGGGAGTCCACACTTCTGTCAGTCCTGTCCGTCTGAGTTATGCCTGTCTCTTTTGCCTATTTTGGTCTGTCTGTTTTGGGGATTTTTATTATTTATAGTTATTGTATTGAAGGTGATGTTCAGCCAATAAATATCGCAAACCACAGAGTCTGACTGACAAAATTGGGAACTTTTTTCTTTTAAATCTGCCACTTTTTAGTAAGTTTCCAACTTTTTTTTCTTGTAAATTTGCCATTTTTTCCTCATAAATGTTCTGTTTTTGCATTTTAAATCTGCAATTCTTTTTCTTGTAAATTTGTAACCTTTTTCTAATAAATTTGTGAGTTTTTCTTCTAAATTTACATATTTTTTTCTCATGAATTTGCTACTTTTTTCTAATAAACTTGACTTTTTGTTGTAAATTTGCAATCTTTTCTTGTAAATTAGCCATTTTCTTTCTCATAATTTGATAACTTTTTCCTGTAAATTTAAAGCTTTTTATTTCCCATAAGTGTACATTCTTTCTTATAAATTTGTGACTGACTACAATAACACTTATAGTGTCTCCTCAATATTTACTCATTATGAAGTCTGGAGAAAATGTTCTGTTTATTGTCCCTCCCAACATGGACATGAAATATCATGCCATGCAGCATGTTGGCACTGCTCCAGAACTCTGGCCCACTGGAAAAAAAACCCTGGCAACAACATTTGAGGACCCCTGCTTTACATCTTAATTTTTTTAAACACTAGGCCACACAGCTACTGTTAGCAGTGGACAGTGACTCTGTGTGTGTGTGTGTGTGTGTGTGTGTTGGGGACGGGTCAACCGTCTCGTAGTGCTGTGTGTTGACTTTCCTTTCCCCATTCTAATTTGCTGAACACCAAGACAGAAGGCAGACACTGACATTTTTATTGTTTTTTTAATTAAAACTTATCCTGGTCTTAATGTCCCACACGGTATGAAATTTTCAAATACAGCCATGTTGCAGCATAGGTGAAATAATAGCTGCAATGTTTCACTGCCAAATACAACGGTCACAGCAAAAAGTACCATGTGAGAAGAGATGCAAAAAACTGATGTTAAAAACCAGAGTGAAAAAAAAGGATTGCGAGTTGTTTGCACTATGATTGGTTTGCAACCAGATCGCCAATGATGGAGCTCATTCCGGTCTGATGAAATCACCCAAGAGTGCTCAGATCTTCTGTCTTGATCTTGAGCACAGCCTAGATGCACACCCACTTGAGAATCACTGTGGGTGAATTTGGTGAGCATTGAGACAATTGCCTAGGAGGAGTAGCGATTCCCATGAAATGCAGATGGATGTACAGATAGACAGACAGATGCCACGCCACTGCATTAGCTCCGTTCGGCTTCTCCGGGATGTGCAAATGCATGAAGGTGCAACACGAAGGTTAAAGAAGGTGCAACACTTCACCTTCTTTAACTGTTTTTTGTCATACTGGTTTCTTCATATATTGTGTCAGCTTGTGCAGCAAATCAAATCAAAGCCATTGTATGCTAAATAAATAAATAAATACTGTGATATACCATAAAACTGTCACAACCTCAAAAAATACTAAAAATACAAATTTTTAGTACTAGCACTCATCTACTCTGTGTCATTAATAAATTATTTACATTTGACAATAAGGCTTAAATGTAGTACAAGAATATAATGGAAATTATATAACTTGTGACGCCATGTACACTACCGTTCAAAAGTTTGGGGTCACCCAGACAATTATTTTGTGTTTTCCATGAAAAGGCACACTTATTTACCACCATGAGTTGTAAAATGAATAGAAAATATAGTCAAGACATTGACAAGGTTAGAAATAATGATTTGTATTTGAAATAATAATTTTTTCCTTCAAACTTTGCTTTCGTCAAAGAATCCTCCATTTGCAGCAATTACAGCATTGCAGACCTAACATGATTGCACAAGGGTTTTCTAATCATCCATTAGCCTTCTGATGCAATGAGCAAACACATTCTTCCATTAGAACACTGGAGTGATAGTTGCTGGAAATGGGCCTCTATACACCTATGTAGATATTGCACCAAAAACCAGACATTTGCAGCTAGAATAGTCATTTACCACATTAGCAATGCATAGAGTGTATTTCTGATTAGTTTAAAGTTATCTTCATTGAAAAAAGTGCTTTTCTTTCAAAAATAAGGAAATTTCTAAGTGACCCCAAACTTTTGAACGGCAGTGTATGTAGATCATATTTTGAAATAAAAATAAAAAAATAATAAATGAGTTAGCATAAAACCAATGATACTTGACTAATTTGGCCATCTGTTAAAAAGATGGAGAACATTAAAATTAAAAAAAAAAATCTAATTGAATCAGCAGTTTGAAGAATTGTGACACCCCTGTTACAACTGCATCTCAGTAAACTCTTTGCTGTATAATTAAAAAGGATAAAGTTTCATATAGTCTTCGAATTTAGAAAACAAAACTAGAAATACATTTCCTCATCTCCTTGCATCTTTTTTTATCCTAATAACAAAGGACTTTGTGCTCACAGGAGTGGTGCCTTTTAAAAGTGGAGTGGCTGGGTGCAAACACTGGCAGTTTACAACAGTGCAGCGACATTGCACTTTTCACCAACAAAAATCACGTCTAAAGTCAGCGGTGAATTATCAATCGCTATTTAGGTGATGCATTTTAAAAATGCCCAGGTATATATATCACTTTTGGCACCGAGGAGGTGAAATGGTGATGCTAGAAAATGAGGACACCCTTGCTGCTAAATTCATCCCACACCTGCATCACCTCAAAAATCTTAGGTGGAACAGTGGTACTCCCATAAATTATGTTCTTGAGCGTCTTCACTTCCATCACAGGCATGTCTGTCTTTGCTTTTTTTGGCAGAATACCGATATGCTCTACTGGGTCAACACTACAATATAATAGCAATCCTTTATAGATCATGTACTCTTGGCTTTTAAAAGTAATGTGGCAAGCTAATCTGATAACACACCTCTGAATAATTAAGAGAGTGAGGACAACAATTTTTGTGCTTCTCGTCGGAGCAAAATCAGTTTTTTTTCCATTGTCGAAATAGCAAAATGGACTTGGCTCACCCATAAACAATATCTACACTTTTGACATTGCATTTTTGACTAGACCGTTGTTATAGCTGCCCTATGTGTTATTTGTTCTTTTTTCAGACATTTTATCTGGACGTGTTAAATGCCACAGTGGCAGAACACAGTTTACGCATAATGTATGTCCCAGTGTGAGAATTCAGGCGTTGGCGTATTGCTACACCCCGACGGAACGTTGCGTGCTGAAGAGATTTTTATGAAATGCCCTGCGGTTGTGTTCACACGCGCACTTTGAAGTGAAGCTGCTGCTGGAAAACGGGAGCTGAACAAGGTCAGCTTAGCTCACCCTGTGGGAGCAGCACGTCAGTCATCAGGTGAATCCCTAAGTTCTGAGTGTGTGAATATTTATGCATAACGCCCTCTGAAAGTCTTCTTCAGCGCTGGTGACGCATCCTCTGTTTGTCTTCTCACAAACACTGTCTCTCCTCCCCTTCACAGAGTCACTCTGCATCTTTAATGTGTGACTTTCAAATGTGTCATAGTGATTAGTTTTCTATCTGAATGTAGCAAGAATGCTGAGGAGACTTCAAAGTCTGCCTCCTCCATCTTTGGATATGTGACTATTATGAGTTATTTGCTCAAACAAAAATCTGGAAGCATTATTTTCTAGTTGACTTAAACCATGACAGAAAAGCAGTGGAATTCCTTTTGACAATAACCATGTGGAAGCAAAGAGGGCAATATGATATACAGTGCTGTGAAAAAGTATTTCCCCTCTTCCTGATTTCTTATATGTTTGCATATTTGTCACACTTAAATGTTTCAACTCATCAAACAAATTTTAATTTGAGACAAAGACAACCCAAGCACACACAAGCCCCAATTCCAATGAAGTTGGCACGTTGTGTAAAACGTAAATAAAAACAGAATAAAATGGACTGCAAATCCTTTTCAACCTATATTCAATTGAATACACTACAAAGACAAGCTATTTAATGTTCAAATTGATAAACTTTATTGTGTTTTGCAAATATTCAATCATGTTGAATTTGAGGCATGGAACAAGTTCCAAAAAAGCTGGGACTGGGGCATGTTCACCACTGTGTTACATCGCCATTCCTTTTGAAAACGCACTCCGGCGGCTCTAAAACCACCTCAAACACAAATGTGTATTGCCCAAAATATTATATTGTGGCTTTTTACCCACAAAAAACTTTCATTACCTTAGAATTGCTTGGAAAGAGCTTTTAAATCTTTCACCTGCTTAAGTATGCACGGATTTATGAATAGTCTAATTAGTGGCCTGCAGGGCTTGCACGTCATTGGTCACCACAACTCCTGGCTGCAACTCCTGGCTGCTAGTCTGTTGAGTTTTGCCTATATCTTCAAAAGTAAAAAGCAAAACATTTTTCTGAAAACGGTCAAGGCGAGAGATAAATGTGTAGTTGCCAAATATGTGTTTACTTTTTACTAACAACCAGTCTCCCGTCCGGCGGTGACTGAGAAGGGAGGGAGGGGGGTTACCCGATTTGAATGTGGCTACTCTCAGATCATAGTGCGGCATCTGTCTGCCGGTGAAGTGAGCTGAGAGCAGTTCATTTGGAATGTGGCTGTGCGGTCTCGCACAGCCACATTCAAATCGGATCCGCCCTCTCACCTCTCTGCCTCTCTCCACTCTCTCTCTGCTGCTACCCCATCCTGCTCTGCCTCAATCCTGCTGCTCCTCAGCTCCTCCCTCTTCCCCCGAGGTAGCCAAGAGTATCCATCTGATTTGTTAATGTTATAACCAACCAGACTAAGCAGGAATGCTTACGTAGCTACTAACAGTCTGTCCAAACTTGGCCATTTCAGTGGGGCGCTTCCAAACTGGAAATTCACAGCAGAAAAACACATACTTCAGACTGTGGTGACATTTTGCATTTGATATGTCTTGTAAATCACAAAAAACATGTTACAGACATGTTAACAACAGAAAAAAAAACTTGATTTTTGCCGGAGTGTCACTTTAACAACTCTCAATAAGTGTTTAGGAACTGAGGACACTAACTGTTGAAGCTTTGTAGGTGGAATTCTTTAACATTTTTGCTTAATGTACAACATCAGGTTCTCAACTGTCCAGGTTCTTCATTGTCATATTATGCGCTTCAAAATGTGCCACACATTTTCAGTGGGAGACAGGTCTGAACTGCAGGCAAGCCAGTCTAGTACATGCACTCTTTTACTAAAGGTGTGCTCAGACCAAACGCAAACTGGCAAATTTTTCGTATGGCCCGATTAAATACAACTCAGTGTAAACACATGAATGGAATACACATGACTTCACCGTCTGAGTGAGTTGCAGACAGGCAAAGTTACCTTTATAACTTCTGCAGCAGTGTTCAACCTGCTGTGGGAATCTCTGAAACACCGTCATGCTTAGGTTTACATTATCCGATAGGGGTTTCACCTGAAAAAAATTGCCCCTGCCTCCAAAATTTCACCTGGATGATGGTTGTTTATATTGCTAGCCTGCTAGTCTTGTCAGCACGTCTGTGGCAGGGGTCCGTGGGTAAAAAACTCTAGGTGTCTCTAGGTGAGTGTCAGTCACATTTTCAAACTAGTTTACTCGCCAATGTTGATACTTTTACTCCAGTGACAGTAGAATCTCAAGGCCATTACTAGCTAGTGCTATCCCTCGGACGTGAACGTGCAAGATTCGTGTGTGCTTGCCTCTTTCCATTGACTTTGTATGTATTCGCACCACACAAAAAATTTGCTTCGCATTTGGTCTGACCACACCTTAAGAAGCCATGTTGTTGTAATGTGCAGAATGTGGCTTGGTATTCTCTTGCTGAAATACGCAGGGACGTCCCTGAAAAAAAGACGTTGGTTGGATGGCAGCATATGTTGCTCCAAAACCTATGTGTACTGTTCAGCATTAATGGTGCCTTCAATAGATGTGCAAGTTACCCATGCCATGGGCACTTAACACCCCCCAAACCATCACAGATGCTGGCTTTTGAACTTTGTGCTGATAACAGTCTGGATGGTCATTTTCCTCTTTAGCCTGGAGGACAATGTGTCCATCGTTTCCAAAAACAATTTGAAGTGTGGACTCATCAGACCGCGGCACACTTTTCCACTTTGCGTCAGTCCACCTCAGATGAGCTCGGGCCCAGAGCAACTGGCAGTGTTTCTGGGTGTTGTTGATGTATGGCATCCATTCATCCATCTTTGACCGCTTAATCTTTTTTGGGTTGTGGGGGGGGGGGGGGGGTGGCTTGGGGCTGGCGCCTATTCCAGTATCTTTCGGTGAGAGGCAGGGTACACTCTGGACAGATCACCAGTCCATCACAGGGCCAACACAGACAGACAGACAACCATTCACTCTCACATTCAGTGTTGGTTTTTAATGCAGTGCCACCTGAGGGATCAAAAGTCATGGGCATTCAATGTTGATTTTCTTCCTTACTGCTTATGTGTCAAAATTTCTCCAGATTCTCTGAATCTTTTGATGATATTATGGACTGTAGATGATGAAATCCCTAAATTTCTTGGAACTGTATGAAGAGAAACATTGTTCTTAAACTGTTGGACTATTTGCCCATGCAGCTGTTCACAAAGTGGTGAACCTCACCCCATCCTTGCTTGTGATGTTTATCAGTTCGAACATTAAATATCTTGTCTTTGTAGTGCATTCAACTGAATATACTGTAAGTTGACAAGAATTTGCAAATCATTGTATTCTGTTTTTATTTACCTTTTACAAAATGTCCCAGCTTCAATGGAATTGGGATTAGTGCAAAATGCAGTTTTCAAATGACAATTTCATTTATTATGGGAAAAAAGCTAAACAAACCTACCTGGTCCTATGTGAAAAAGTAATTACCCTCTAAACCTAATAACTGGTTGTGCCACCCTTGGTGGAAACAACTGCAATCAAGCATTTGCGGTAACTGGTAATGAGTTTTACATCACTGTTGAGAAATTTTGACCCACTCTTTTTTTTGAATGAATGAATGAATGAATGAATCTTTATTTCGGATAGATTAAAAGTACAGGTTAAAAGAAACTGAATAATATAACAAAGGGGGAAAGAAAATCCAACAAGGTCAAATTAGACAATAACTCCTCTGATTATACAGTTCAACACAAGTTATCCGAAATGGGTGATGGCTGAAGCCGCAGCTTATATTGCCCACCCATATTCCATCCAAGAATTCAAAAGAAAAAACAAAACAAGAGCGATTACAATTCAGAACAAAGCTAAGACAAAATGTGACAAAAAACTAAGCTACAACACAACACAGGCTGGATATGACAATCCTTATGTGATTTTACATGTCATCTTGTATATAAGTTTGAAGTATTTTTTCCTTTAGTTTTTGTTTAAATTGTCCAAGCGTTGTACATGATTTTAATTCAGGTCCAAAATCGTTCCATAATCTGACTCCTTGCACTGAAACACAGTGTTGCTTGGTGGTAGTTCTCACTGAAGGTTTTTGAAATATACATGTTCCTCTGAAATGATATTGTTTCTCCCTTATTTGGAACAGCTTTTGGATATTTGCGGGCAGTGATAGATTCTTCACTTTAAACATTATTACTGCAGTTTTAAAGTCAACCAGATCTTTCAACTTGAGAGCTTTTAATTTAAGAAAAAGTGGGTTTGTTGGTTCCCTGTAAGCTGCTTTGTTTATTATTCTAATAGCTCTCTTCTGAAGCATAAAGACTGGATATATGTTTGTTTTATATGTATTTCCCCATACTTCAGTACAATATGTCATGTATTAATGAATGATACAAGGTATATAGTGTGGGTTGATTCAGCAAATATTTCACTCTGTGTAGTATTGCAATTGATTTGGATATTTTACCTTTAATATAATTAATATGTGACTTCCAACACAGTTTATTACCAATTATTACTCCAAGAAATTTAGTTTCGGATACCCTTTCAATCTCCACACCATTTACACTGAGTTTAGATACTGAGTTGTTGTGATGGTTGTTAAAGACTATAAATTTTGTCTTACTTAAATTGAGCGTTAATTTGTTTGAATCAAACCACAGTTTAAGCTTTCCTAATTCCTTTCCGAGTGTATCCAAAAGTTGTTCCAAATTGCTTCCACTGCATAATAGATTAGTGTCATCAGCAATCAGCTGTAGCATATCCTCCATCAGGGCACTTGGCCTGTGTCCTCCCTGGTTGAGCAAAGCCAGGAGCCTCCTAGCCCTCACTTTGGCTGAGGGCGTGAAAAACTTGATGAGGGTAGCTTTCAACCTGCCGTATCTGTTGGTGGCGGGTGGCTGCTGTACCAAGCTCTGCACGCACCGAGCCGTGCGGTTATCCAGCTTAGCGATGACATGGTGGAACTTAGTGTCATCCACCGTTACTCCTGCGAGCGCGAACTGTGACTCCGCTTGTAGGAACCACGACCGTGGATTGTCCTGCCAGAATTCCGGCAGCTTGACAGCTACGGCGCTCGCCAGGGCAGACTCCAGCGAGTCTGGAACGCGGAGACCTTCTCCAGGCATTCTTTACGTCGATAGGTCACCAATGTGGGGAGCGTGGAATAAAGAGACTGAATTGTGTTTCATTCCATTTTATTCAAACATTCATTTCCCCAGCCTGCTCTCTCCAATAAGCAGGAAGAAAAGAGAGTGAGCCACATCAGAGTTTCACATTTATACCTTTTCTCATACAGACTTCCCACACACAGGGGGGATCACGTATCCCCGTCAAAACCCTTTATTGACATTTCTCCCCCCTCCAGCCTTCCGTCTTCTACCTGCGTCCTGGAGGTCAGGAAGTCCTTCGTCCGCACCCCTGTCCTCTTTCGTTGTCCTCCGCAGGTGGTCCAGACTTACTGTCCTTTTCGTCGTGAGGTCAATCCACATATGTGCTGTCAGCATCTCTCTTATGTTTAACATACGTATGCACAAATACACCCCTTTTATGTCTAAACATATGTATGCACAAATACACAGCTATAAGTCCATTTTTTCTGAAACTTTACATATATCATTTATATACATATTGAATAACAATGGCCCCAAAACTGAACCCTGTGGGACTCCACAAGTAACCTTCAGTAACTGTGAGTTTTTGTTACCAACACGTACATACTGATATCTATTCTTTAAGTAACTACTTAACCAGGACAGTGCTACCCCTCTAATACCACAATTTTGTAGTTTCTTTAATAATAAATTATGATCCACTGTATCAAATGCTTTTTTAAGATCCAGAATACCCCAACTGAATACTCTTTATTTTCAATGGCAGTTGATATTTTTTCTATAAATTCCATTAGAGCAAATGCAGTTGTCCTCTTGTGTCTGAACCCATATTGCTGCTCACACAATAAATTATTCTTCAGTATGAAGTTGTCAATTCTCTCATAAAATATTTTTTCAAGTATCTTGGAAAATTGCGGCAATAGTGAAATTGGTCTATAGTTTGAGAATTCCCCTCTGTCACCCGTCTTGTATATCGGAATTACTTTAGCTATTTTCATTGCATTGGGAAATATACCTGTTTGGAGAGACAGGTTACAGATATACACTACCGTTCAAAAGTTTGGGGTCACTCAGACAATTATTTTGTGTTTTCCATGAAAAGTCACACTTATTTACGACCATGAGTTGTAAAATGAATAGAAAATATAGTCAAGACATTGACAAGGTTAGAAATAATGATTTGTATTTGAAATAATAATTTTTTCCAGATACTCAACCTGCTCAAAGGAAGGCCAGTTTTATAGCTTCGCTAACCAGTTAAACTGTTTTCAGCTGTGCTAACATGATTGCACAAGGGTTTTCTAATCATCCATTAGCCTTCTGATGCAATGAGCAAACACATTGTACCATTAGAACACTGGAGTGATAGTTGCTGGAAATGGGCCTCTATACACCTATGTAGATATTGCACCAAAAACCAGACATTTGCAGCTAGAATAGTCATTTACCACATTAGCAATGTATATTAGATATTAGAGTGTATTTCTGATTAGTTTAAAGTTATCTTCATTGAAAAAAACAGTGCTTTTCTTTCAAAAATAAGGAAATTTCTAAGTGACCCCAAACTTTTGAACGGTAGTGTACGTCAGTGGTTTCACTAAGCATTCAATAACAGTTTTGACTAATAGCATGTCAATACCATCACAGTCCGTAGATGTTTTACTTTTAAACGATTTAACAATTTCAATGACCTCTCTCTCGTCTTTGTTCTTTATGAAAATGGAGTCTTTTATAGCAGTGTTATTGCTTACTGTATCACCTGTAGGCGCCATAATGGGTATTTCTCGAGCCAAATTAGGACCAATGTTAACAAAAAAGTTATTAAATTCATCTGCAGGTGAAGCTGCATTCACACTGAGTCGTTTTATTATTTTTTGAAAAATCGGTTGGGTAGCTTGTATTTCTGCTTTTATTTTCAAGAATACTGTTAAGTATTGTCCATGTATTTTTAATATTGTCTCTGTTTTTCTCCAGTTCTTTACTGTAATAGTCTCTCTTACTACATCTTATTATATATGTTAACTTATTTTTGTATGTTTTATACCGCTGCTCTGCTTCTTTTGTCCTTTTCTTTAGGAAAACTTTATATAATAAATTTTTCTTTTTACACGCCTTTTGTAATCCTTTGGTTAACCATGGCTTATCGGCAAATTTATGTTTAAGCTTTTTCTTTACTAATGGACAATTTTTTTCATAAAGAGTGGTTACAATGTTCATAAATGTGTCATAGGCTTCATTTACATCTGATACATAGACTTCTGTCCAGTCTTGCTTCAGCAAGTCCTCTTTAAAAGAACTGATTGCATTTTGTGATTTGTATCTGAACGATTTTAAAATTTTTTCTGTATTGGCCCCCGTGTGGCCATGGATAAGTGCAAAGGTTGGCAAGTGGTCACTTATATCATTTATCAATAATCCACTTTCTATTTTCTTATCAATAATATTAACAAACAGGTTGTCAATAAGTGTAGCAGAGTGAACTGTGATTCTACTGGGATGTGTTATTGTGGGATGTAGACTCATGCTGTACATAGAGTTCATGAACTCTGTAATTACATTTTGTTGATGTGGATTTAGTAAATCAATACTGAAATCTCCACAAATTACTACCATTTTCTTACTAGTAATATTATTGTACAGCTCGACTAATTTATCTCTGAATGTCTTAATGCAAGTTCCCGGCGTTCTATATATACAACTTATAATTAGATTTTTTGTTTTATCTTGGTCAATCTCAACAGTAACACATTCCAAAATCCCTGGTAGTGCAAAGGACATTCCATTTACAAGCTTACACCTATACAGGTCATCAATATACAGTGCAACACCACCATCCTTTTTTTGAGATCTGTTAATATGAAACATCTGATATCCCTCTATTGCCATCAGGGGAGCCTGCTCTTCATTAAGCCAAGTTTCAGAGACTCCAATAGCTGTAAATTTTCTGTCTAGCTGTTTTAAATAGTCCTGATTCTGTGGAAAGTTTTTGTTAAGACTTCTGCTGTTGAAGTGTTTTATTGATAGTTTACCATCTAGTTGCACTTGACTTTTGAATTGCTTTTCAGTGTAATATTCACAATGGTTATGAATATTATTGAAAAAGTGGTTATCAGGATCAATATCGTTCTCCATCTCTTGTAGTTTATGTTCAGCATAATGGCATATTTTCAGAGTTTGAGTTTCCTTACTCTGTGTCAAATGACTTCCTCCAATGGGGGATAATTGATGTCTACTCAAGTCAGTCATAAGTTTTTTGTTTGTTTGGCTTATTTTTTTTTAAGTATATTGACATGGTATGTCAAAAGAACTATTCTTGCCGTGTGTGTGAATATGGATTATCATTGTCTCTTAATTTTCTTAATCAGTGTTCATCTGTATTTATTTAAGTCAGTAACATCTCTGATCATTATGCTCTTTGCTTGCTCAGGTGTTCCATTTAGTTTGATCCAAACTCTACAATTTCTTGTCCATGTTGCCTGTATCTTATTTTGTCTTTTCAGCATCCGTGCTTGCCGTGCTATTTCAGCATTAGTTTTTGTTAGATGTTCATTTAGGTAAACTTATGTTCCCCGTAGCTTTCTGGCCTGCCTCAGAATGTCATTCTTTACCCTTCTGTTCACAAAATGCATCACAATTGATTTCTTTGTTTTATTATCTTTTCTGGGTAAAGCATAACGATGACTCTGCGATCGTTGGTCTCATCTCCAACGGAGATGAAGCTGAGTACAGAGGGCTTATCCAGGACTTTGTGGACTGGTGCCATCGGAACTGCCTCCAGATCAACGCGAGGAAAACTAAGGAGCTGGTGGTGGACTGCCGCAGGCATGGGCAGCCCCTCACAGCACCAGTAAATATACAGGGAACAGACATCGAGATGGTGACATCCTATAAGTACCTGGGTATTCATCTGAACAATAAACTAGACTGGTCACACAATACTGACGCACTCTACAAGAAGGGACAGTGCAGGCTGTTCCTGCTGAGGAGACTCAGGTCTTTTGGTGTACAAGGGGCACTGCTGAAGTCATTCTATGACACGGTGGTGGCATCAGCCATCACTTTTGGAGTGGTCTGCTGGGGCAGTGGCATTACTGCAGCCGATAGGAAGAGACTGAACAAACTGATTAAGAAAGCTAGCTCTGTCCTGGGGCAGCGCCTTGATCCGATGGAGGAGATAGGAGAGAGAAGGACGGTGGCTAAACTGTCATCTCTGCTGGAGTCCGAGTTCCACCCTATGCAGGACATACTGGATGCACTGAGGAGCTCATTTAGCAGCAGACTACATCATCCCAGGTGCACAACCGAGAGGTTTCGTAGGTCCTTCCTACCAACGGCTGTCAGACTGTACAACCTAAGCAGGGCTGCTCGCAGAGATAGCAAAAAGACGTAACAAACTAATAGTTTTTTTGAATGCAAAAGATGCAATAGACTTACACAATGGTCCTCTCCGGCATACAACTAGGAACATACCGGTCGCTATGGAGGGTGAGAATATGTATGGGCACATAATCATACCATGTAGGATAACTAAATAGACGGTTATGCTGTTTCATCCCACCTAGCAACAATGCTCTGCACTGTGTGTGTTTATATATTTACATATTTATTCCATCTAGCTACAATGCTCAGCACTGGGTGTGTTTATATTTATATATCTATATATTTATTCCATCCAGCTACAATGCTCCGCACTGTGTTTTTATATATCTACATATTATTCCATCTAGCTACATTGCTCCGCACTGTGTGTGTTTATATACTTGCATATTTATTCCACCTAGCTGCAATGCTCCGTACTGTGGGTGTTTATATACTGTATTTACATATTTATTCCATCTAGCTACAATGCTCTGCACTGTGTGTTCATATATTCATATATTTATTCCATCCAGCTACAATGCTCTGCACTGTGTGTCTGTGTGTGTGTGTGTGTATATATATATTTTATAGTAATATGTACATATGTATATTAGCTGCTCTTGCTTGCTTGTTTTTTTTTTCTTGCCTTCTGATTGTTGCTCTGAGTGTTGCTATCCCTGTGCTGTTGCAATCCTGGAATTTCCCCGTTGTGGGACTAATAAAGGCTTATCTTATCTTATCTTAACAGGCTGAAATTGCATTTGCTTCGACCTTTATATCTCTACTGTCAAGGAACTGAAGCACCTGGTTTTCTAGGGAGAGTGATTCACTCAGGGGAGCCTCCTCACCTCTCAGTCCTGTTGTAGCATGAGCGTATGATTGATATTTGATGTCTAGTCCACTTATAATTAGGTCTTCTTTGCAGAATTGCCTTAATACAGCCACACTGGAGACCTTGAGCTTGAGGTCATGAACTGATGGCTGAACATTCTTCTTCAGGATTTTCTGGTAGACTTCATGGATCCATCAACTATGGCAAGTTGTCCAGATCCCGGAACAGCAAAGCAGTCCCAGACCATCACACTACCACCACCATGTTTGACTGCTGGTATGATGTTCTTTTTATGAAATGCTGTGTTAGTTTTACGCCAGATGTAATGGGACACACGCCTTCCGAAAACTTTTGTCTCTTAAGTCAGCAGAATATTTCCCCAAAAACCTTGGGGATCATCAAGATGTTTTTTGGCAAGGTTGAGATGAACCTTTGTGTTCTTTTTGGTCAGCAGTGGTTTTCACCTTTAACTGTCCCACTGATGCCATTTTTGCTCAGTCTCTCTCTTATTGTTGAATAATGGATCAGTGTCCAAACTGAGGTAACTGATGCCTGCAGTTCTTTAGATGCTGTTCTGGGTTTTTGTTTCTTATCTGTTCTTGAATTTCTTTAGATCACAGCATGATGTGTTGCTTTTTGAGATTTTTTTAGCCAAATTCACTTTGTCAGACAGGTTCTGTTTAAATGATTTCTTGATTCAACAGGTCTGGTATTCATCAATCCTGGGTGTGGCTAGTGAAATTGAATGCAGCCTTCCAAAAATGTAGTTAATCAGTTAATTTATGATGTAACAAGGGTGGCAATTACTTATTCACATAGGACCAGACAGCCTTTTTTCCGTTAATAAATGAAATCATCATTTAAAAATTGCACTTTGTATTTACTTTTACCTTTGTCTAATATCTCTGTCAAGGTAGTGACTGTTGAGATGGTCTCCAGCTACAAATACCCAGGAGTCCACATTATTGACATCCTCACCTGGAGAAAGAACATTGTCTGGGGAAGAAGGCTAGCCAAAAGATCTTTTTTAGGAGGCTGAGGCAGGCATGGCTGAACAAGTCAGTCCTGATGGCCTCCTACCGAGGTGCGGTGGAAAGTATCCTCACCTCCTGTATCACTGTGTGGTACAGCAACTGCTCAGCTGGAAAGAGTAATGAAGTCTGTACAAAAGATCCCCAGCAACAGCCTGCATGACTGAAATTTACAGCAGCAGGAGTAGGAAAAGGACCACCTGCATCATGAAGGACCCCACCCACCCTGCACATAGTCTGTTTGTCCACCTCCCAACAGGAAGGAGGCAGCACAGCATCACAGTCAGAACCATCAGGCTCAGTAAGAGCCGCTACCCTGATGTGGTAAGACTGTTCAACTCTGGCCACAACTAGGACAACAGACAAAGTAATGTTTGCTATCCATACAATATGTGCAATATGCTGTAACAGCATTTAGCAGTACAATCTGTTTGCATCAGATCTATGCAATAATCGGTTCCATCACCATGTCTATGTTCACGACTTCCTCTATGTTTTATCATTTTACTATTTTTACCTTTACTTATTATTTTTATTCATGCTACTATGTGGGTCTTTTTAGATTCTAGCATCTTTCTCCAGCTAACTGCACTTCACTATTGACCTTATGGATTGTAATTTCATTCTTTCATGTGAAAACATGTTGAATGACAATAACGAATCTTGAATCTTAGTAAATTTACAAACTTCCACCTGTTTGAAGAAAAGAATAGCTAAAGTAGTTCAATCCAATTAAAATGTAAAAGTTGTTTCTCCAAGTTTAATTCAAAATAAAAATCAAATGCACATTTGCAAATCAGGTATTGACTCAAAAACCCTTGATGCAACTAGTTACATTAGCTGTGCTTGTGATAGAACACGTCAAATACTTGAACTGGCTAGAGGTTTCATTGACATCTGCTTGCATACTTAGAGACATAGCTTAAAAACTTTCCAACAAGCTATGAGACAAGATCATTTTCACATTCAAACAAGGAAAATGAGTCAAAAAGCTAGCAAAGGCACTAAATGTTTCTAGGGTTACACTTGGAAACATAATTTGTAATTTCAAAGTTAAAGGAAGAGTGGCTACACTACCTGGATGTGAAAGAGGAACCTGTCAACAGCTGACACCTCATTTCTGAAGATGAAGGTGGCCAAACATTTTTTTTCTTTTCCATACATCTTCCCCCTCCGTGGATCACCACCTTATCATGGTGGAGGGATTTGCGTGCCCTAATAATCCCAGGAGCTATGTGGCCCGGACCTCTGATTAACCGGTAGAAGATGGATGGACATCAACTGTGGGACAGCCTCCATATGCTTCTACTGTTGCGATTGTATCTCAGATCTGTTTTAATAACCAAACAGATGATATTGTAAGCTTTCAAATGATGTTTGGTTGATTACTAACTGCAAACAGGCTTACTATACGTTGCTGTGTGGCAGCAGAAATGTTTAGACTGCACTCATGTGCACCACTGGAATTTTAAGAGGATAAGTACCAAAGGTGATATTCTTGGTCTTGACGTTTTTTAAATCTCATGGAAATGCTTTCGCCAATTAAAAAAAAAAAAACCCTTTGGTACAGCACGCAGTTGCATTTGGTCATCAACAGAATTTGACATAATCATGGCAACTTGTTTTAAGTCTGTATTTTTTCACACTGTTTACGATGATCACTGGCATTTGAAAAAGTTGACTGTTTATGTCTGCAGTGCACCCATGAATGTATAGACAAAAGCCAGTGAATTTCCATGATGCTGAAGGAAAATTAATACATTAGCAAGCAATCCATGGAAAGGATTATAATCTTTGTTTACTCTAATTTCAAGAAGTTATATTTGTTATCAAGAGAAAATATCAGCAGGCTCAGGAATACAGCTCCAGCTCAGGCTCCAGCATATGAAAGAAATGTAATAAATGTGTGCACCTGACTGCAGAAATAAAATCTTAAAAAAAAAAAACAAAACTAAAAATATTGTACTATCTTTAAGACTTTGCAGAAATATAGAAATAGTACACTTCAGTAATATAAACATATATTAACAATGAATATTAAAAAAATACCAGGTTAAAATGCTTACAAGCTGACATTGTAGGGTTGTGTGCTTGGATGTGTAAGAAGAGAAACAACACGTCTTTGCTCATCCCCCCATGTGTGTACCCAAGGATGAAGCAGACTTGTGGAGCTCCACTGTTCTCTTCCTGATATTAGCGTAAGTGAACTTCTTACTTTGAAGAAAGTAAATACACGTTTCTCAAAAAATATTTAGCAAATAGAAATAATTTTGGTAATCCTAACTGACCTTAAATAGGAAAAGTTTAGTCTGATTTAGTGAGAAAAAAAGATTGTATCTTTTATAAAGTGTATGCAAACATCTGGTTTCAACTGTCAATATAATGACTCTGTTTCTAGATACTGTCTGCTTTAATTTTCATTTCTTATGACAGCTTGTATTGTAAATATATTAAAAAATGTAATAAATGCTTTAAAAGTCAGAGACATTTAAAGCTAATAAATATGTTTTAGTAACTTTTTTATACGAAATGTAGCATATGTTGTATGTTTATGTAGATTAATGAATTAAGGGCTGCTCATACACATACTGGTACATGTAACAAAATGTGTTGTCAGTAATTTACAGAAAAACACTTGTGCTTAGCCACCACCATCATCATCATCATCATCATAGCACTCTGTTGGGAGTGACAATGACTGTTTCATTTAGGTCTGATCAGATTCCTCCACACAGCTCTTTCCTTCGCCTTCCGCTGCCAGGAACTCCTGACCTTGTTAACCTGGGCGACATCTGAGCTGGTATGAGTTGCTTTCTGACTGACCATTTCATGAAACTGCTTGCAAAGTATTTGAGTACTGCTAGCTTTTGCTGGGCTAGCGGCACATTCTTGGCAGATAGAGGTAGATAGAGGTATTATCAGTGGCAAGGACAGACTAAGACAAACTGACTCCAGTATCTGTTGCAGTGACTGACCAGATGATAGGTTTGTTTATCTCTGCTCTTTGTGTAGTGCATGTCACGATGCACCAACTGGCAAAAGTCCACCCCAGACCTGTGACAGATATTGTTTTTAGTTCTGCTAGGATGCCCAGTTTCACCCTCCATACCCTTGGAAGGGCGGGGTTGATGGATGAGTCGCCAACGGCACGACCCATGAGACATGTAGTACTGGTTTTCATAGTTATCCGGTAGCAAGCAAACCAGTGCCTGACCTGACAAACCAAAGACCAGATAAACATGGTGCTTTCTGACGTGCAGCTTGGTGCTCAGCATAATAGAATGGGGAACAGAAAGTTAACACACACAGCTACCCCCACTGTAGCTTTCATAACTTGCAGCAGCTGTGTAGCCTCAGGTCATATAAATGAAGATGGGCGACACCCTTATACACTGCATAGTGTCCCACCTACGGTGGAAGGAAATTATCTACCCCAGGCACCCAAGTAAAATTTGAACAATTCTGGATGTCTTCTCTCTATTAGGATCAAGTAGATAACTCTTTCAAATGCTATCATGTTGTCATTAAATAAGTCCATTCATTGAGACAGCAAAGTCAACTGCAGCATGAATTATTCTGTACTTTTTTCAAATGCTTTTTAAAATACAATATCGCACAACCACAAAACTGCCATAATTTGAATAATATTTAATGCTACTAATAACTAAAAATGTATAATTGATACAACTGCACTGACAATAATAACAGTAAAGACATATAAACTAAATCTTATAGGACCACCCACAATTCCGTTGTGCGGTAGAACTGTACGACAATAAAGCCTATTCTATTCTATTTATTAAAGGAATAATAGAGGGACTGCACTTTTTTCACATTTTATCAGCGCACACAGGTATTAATGAAATGTTTGTGACACATTTTGATTAACAAATTTTTGTTAATTATTTAATTATCAGGGCATCATTTTGAATCATCTTTGTGTCAAAATGGCTCGTTTCAGTGCATGTCTCTAAATCTCTAAAGCCACTTTCAAACTACAACTGGCGAACCATAGGCGTGGGTTACATTAACATAAATTAACACCTCAACAACCCTCCATGCCTTTCTTCAGACTTCAAGAGAAGCAGGTCTCATCTCCAGTAGATAATTAAGAGCATAAGTCCGGCCCCCTCTACTTCCATATATGATATTGTAAACCAGAAAAAATCTTCATTGAAGTGAATGGCAAGAGAGAAATTATCTTTTGAGCCTACTTGAATTTTCACGAGTTACATATATGATATTTGTCAGTTTAAAAGACAAAATTCTCAGCAGATCAGTGCACTGTGTTTTTGTAGGTTTTAACCTTCTGAAACTCAGGCCAGATCAGCAGTGGATATAGGAATACACAACCGATGTATATAGTTTGATGGTTGCTGCTCTTTGCCCTCTGTTACAACGGAGAGGATTGCAAAACGTACCTGACATTTTACAGAATTACGAGAAGAGATACTGCGTGTTTGTTTGTGGTTGCTCTTTTATTTGGTGGGGATGTGTGTTTGTGTGTCATGTTTATCGCTACACAAAGCGGGATACATTTTATTTCAGAGGAGGCTGTCAGAAAAAAAAGAGAAGCAGAGGAATAGTTAATGCGAGGTGAACTGGAATACATAGATTGTCCCTGGCCAAACCAGGACAGGCTGGTATCAGCTCCACAGCAGCTGGGGGACAGAGCTGCTGCCGGCTCAGAGGGAGTGACAGAAAAAATGTCTCAGCCAAACCCACCCTCAGCCACTGTGATATTTGTATAATTGTGGCACACAATTTGATGCAGCTTCGAAATTAATATAATCTGAGAATAATGAAAGACAGCCTTCTGATTCATTTCCACTCTCGTAGCTGTGCTGTGACGTGGTGATGGTGACACCTACTTCATTGCGTGTTTATCCGCATTTCTGTTGCGCACATTCCTGAGGTGAGGTGCACAATGAGCCACCTTACTTGCAGGGTCATTTAACCCATGTCATCTAGGGTGAGTGGTAGACTGAAAGGGACTTAAGACCACATTTGACTCCATCCTCCCTCTTAGATCACTAATGCTAACCTTAGCAATACAAATTTGTCTTAAAGAATGAATGAAATAATGCATCTCTGGTGGACAGGGTTGTGTGGTTTCAGTGTTCAATAGGATATGACTGGTCCCTGGAGTTCAATAAGTACAGAAACATTCACGAATGAGTGGCTAAACTGATAGCTTCAGCTAGCTGCCCTGGATCTTAGAGAAATTAAAACTTTAACTGAGTTAAAATGTCTTAAGAATGAAGTATATGGTGAAGTGTTGTTATATGAACAAATATTCCAGTAGGGTTTGAATAGAATTTATAGAAAATAGTGATCAAAATCAGCCAGGTTGACAGCTAACACCAGGCGACATGTGGGACACCGTCTCCCTGCCTAGGCGAGCTGTAATGCTGCGAGAAGACCGAGTTTGACTGCCAAGCAAAGCTAATGCTAACAGTTTGATATAGCTTCACAGTGGAAATGTAACAAAATAAGCCAGAATGATGCGAGTTATATTATTGACTATGGATTAGTGAACAGGTGGAAACAGAGATGTCTATTAGGGTGACTGAAATCTAAAGAAAATACCAATATCAACCTTGTTTGGTTAGCGAGCTCCCTAGTACCACTCTGACTAGCGCCTATGGCTCCCTGCCCATCTACATGACAGACAACTAGGCTGGCCAATTACGAACAGCTGGCGGGTATCAAGGCTGGGCTTCCCATTTTGTGATGTACAGGAAAAAAGAAGAAGAAGAAGCCATCTCTGTTGTCATTCAGTCCATACATACACTACGTACAGTAGAATGAAATTACGTTTCTCCTATCTACAATGTTAATCACATGTAGATTCAGAGGGGTTGCTGCCATGCAAGGCACTGCCACAAACAACTTCTCCTTCCCATTCTATTACACTGAGCACCAAGCTAGAAGGCGGCAAGTACCATTTTTATATGGTCTTTGGTATGACCCGGCCGGGACTTAAACCCCCAACCTCCCGGTTGTGGGGTGGATGCTCTATCAACTAGGTCACCACTAACTTTAAAAAGTTAAAACAGCTTCTCGGAGAGAGAACTGACATAAAGGCTGCATGGTTTTTTAAGAGCAGTCAGCTTTGTGATCATTTTTCAATAATCACATGACAAAATAGATACATTCAGAAGGTTAAAACCTACAAAAACACAATTTTTCAGTCAATGGCCCCCTTTAAATTTATATTTGCTTCTTTGGTTGAATTTTTTTTCTTATTCTATACTCAGTTTCTTTACCATAACATTGTAGCAAAATGTTTTTTTTTTTTTTAAATTTGAAGATTACCAAGAGTAAAACCACACCCATATGTAAAAAAAATAAGATAAAAAAATCATTTTATGTAACAGTTTTCGGCAGTGGTGCTGGTGCATCATTGGCTCCCACACTGGCCTCTTTAGGGAGCTTTGAGATGCATCATTTCAGAGCAGCATGGAAGATATGAGGAGGAAACTGATGAAGGTGGGTGAGGAGAAACAGAGTGAGAGGGCTTATGATTTTTTTTCCCAGTAGAATGACAATGAGAAGCCAGGAGCGACAGAAAAGGCTGCTTCACCTTTACTACTGCTCAGTCTCTGTGCGTGTTACATGTGTATGTGTGAGAGAGCTGCGGGTTGTAACACAATATTACATGCTATTGCAGCACTGTGGGGGAGGCGAGGCTGTGGGGAGGGGCTGGTGGTGACCAAAAAATGCATTTAGAGCAAATTCTGCTAAGAACAGGGTGACTCAAGGTCTACTCATAGCAAGGTCTATTTGCCCAAACATGCTACGATGCAAAAAAGGACAACTCATTTATAATTTGTAATATGTGAATCTTATATCTTCTTTTTTTTTTTAAATCTTAAAATCTTATATCTTCTTTTGTCATTTCTTTGGAAAACTGAACCACTAAATTACTTCTTCGCTTGAAGAATTAACAAACAAATAAACAAACTTGAATGAGGGGCGTGAGTGAAAAAATAGCGACACATGCTGTTTCACATGCAGGCCTTGGCCTGACTAGCTAAGCTATCTGTCATGATAATTACTGAAACAACTCATAAAAACTATCAGGTTCATTTTCATACTTATCATATACCATTGTTTATGCTGAAATGAGCTGCCCTCGTGTTCTTCCTCCTCACTGTCTTTGATTCTGGCTACTCAAGTCAGTATCCAGTGTCTGCGCATATGAACAGCAAGTATTTTTTTCCACATTATTTTTGATAAATAAAAGCTAAATGTGCTTCAAAAAAGATGTATATGGATTATTATCATTATGTCAATGGCATAAAATGGTCTTTGTGATGTCATCAGTATCATTTATTGTGATAATTTCTGGGACAATTTATCATCCAGCAACATTTGTTATATTTACAGGCCTAAGCAGACGTCCCAACACTTCAATTACACAATTCTAAGGTCACGTGTGCAATTTGCTCTGAGTGCATTTGACCGGTCACCCCCCCCCCCGCCCCCCCGCCCCAGTCGGGCGAGGGTCCCTAGCTGGAGGGAGTGTCGTGGGTGGAGGCTGAGTCAGCGGAGGAGAGTGGGTGAGGCTGGGTGTTGAGAAAGCGGGGGACTCTGGCCCTTACCTTGCCTGCTCGTGGTGCTTGGCGGGGGGCAAGGCGCAGGGAGGCTTGGGCAGGCGGAGGCGCGCGGGACAGCAGTACTGATGGTAGGTGGCGTGGCTGTTAGGAGGTAGGCTGGAGGAGTAGAGAGAGGAGGAGGAGGAGGAGGAGGTGGAGGAAGGAGTGGTGATGCTAGTAGGGTTGTTGGAGGGACGACAAGAGGTGGTGGTAGTAGAACAGGTGGAGGAGGAATTAGACCTGACAGAGAGAGCGAGAAAGAAAGCGAGGAGGATAGAGAGTTGGGAAGAGGGCGAAAAAAAGAGAGAAAAATAAAGTCAAGAGAGAAACAGAGAAAGGTAGACAACAACAACAACAATAGACAGGCACACAGAAACAAACAGCATTAGCACGGTTAGCATCACAGCACACTATAAGCAACAACTTAGCACACAATATTAATAGCAGCATTAGCAAGCAAGTACAGCAAGTAGTGTAAAAAGCAAAAAGCACACACAAATCTATAAGCATTAGCTTAGCACAAGATAAATACCAGAAGCATTAGCACACACTTACAACTGATAGTCTTAGCTTAAACTTTACCATGTTAGCATCACTTTACCACACAGTGTGAACAGCAGCATACAGCAGTTAGTAATGACGTTTTCTCTTCTCAATACAAACACCAACATATAGTCACAAGTGTTAGCTTAGCAGTAAGTACACACAATATACCAGCACATGGTTAGCACACAGTCAATATCGGCCGTTAGCACTAGCAGTTAGCATCAGAGCAGTACATGTATAGTGTACAGTGAGTCAGGAGAAGGAGGATGATGCACAGATAAAGATTTTCTTTTTTTATATTTTCAGAGGATCGGGGAAACTAATCATAATCATTGTTAATTGGTTGTTTTGATGTTGAGCCATTGAGTTGTCATGTTTGGCTGTCAGGTTTTTTTTTTTTCCCTATTGTTTTGGGTTGTAGTCTTAGCTGAACAAATCCCTTCAAAAATACACAGTTACAGCCTTAAGAGACGCTTTTCTTTCATTCACCCTGCTGATCACTGTTTCATAGATGGACACGGTTTTCCGTAACGTGTCGCACATCCCCGTCACAGACCTTCGTGTAACAAGGCTCAGCAGGGCTGCCTGCTCTCACACACCGGGCGTGAGGCAGTTCCACCCCCCCGGTTCCTGACGCCAGACCAGGCTGTTCACTAGCTTTACGACAAGGGCTGCCTGGGTCAGCAATATCTATTTGACATCCTTCTGAATTTTGCAAAATACGAGCTCTCGATGCAGCTTCCATCTATAAAGTCTGCCTAACAGCTTTGATTTTCAAAGCAAACCACAAGGGCTGTGTGAACTGGCTCCTGCCTGCCAGACAGACCTGTGCAAGTGGGAACACGGCAGCCAGTGTAGAGCACACAATTTCTGCTGGCGTTTAGTTACATTAAAAATGTCTTATTACTGTTGACCAAGCAAACATTAGCTAAAAAAAATAGTGTTAATATGTGTGTGTGTTTTGCTGATGACGTAACACTCTATTTGTATAAAGTTGGTTTAAGTTAAAATGAATAAATGAAAAAAATAACAGTTGTAATCATTGTAGTTAATCATATTCTTGTACAAAGAAGGATGGGCCATTACAGTGGCTTTTATATAAATCAAAATGACAAAAGTATGTGCCATTAGCACACCGGTTTTTGCTTTTTCACTTTCCAGGTATAATTTCATGTGAACAGTGCATTCAGATTCCGGCTGCCACTCACTACTTTTAGATCTAAACAAATTACATTGTTTTGCACAATACATATTGTGAAGCAGATACTATTATTTTCTGTCACAGCCCTGGTTGCTCTGAAGTAGGGCTGTTGAAAGAAAAAGGACATACAGTAGTAATAGTTTTGTGAATTTTTGTTATGTTTTTGAGTCAAAAGATATATACATACGTAAGTCGGACTTTTCAGTAATCTGTCATTTTGACAGACAGGGTTGCAAAAATTTTGTCATCAGCCATTATTTTAATTTTCATATAGTTTGACACCAAATAGCTTTTGTTTCTGTTCGCATGATACATGTTTGTGCTTCACTCCCCACTGCATCAATCTCTCTTTTTTCAGTTCGAGGTTTCACATGAGGCTGCTTTGATATTTTTGCTGTAGTGAAGACTGTGTGTAGCCACACAAAGACAGAGAAAACTGAACTGCCTTAAAGACTTAAAACGCTAAAATCAAAGGGGAGGCAATACTAGATAATCACTATTTAATATGTGCTATACAGCTGACAGGCAGAAGATGGGAGTAAAAATTACAATAGATCACCCTCAGTGTAATCTGTTAAAAGGAGAAACAGACTTTTTTTTTTTCAGTTAACACAACCTCTGTAAATCAATGAAACCAAGCCAGTTCTAGTGTGTGGGATAATTATGTTTAAACAAATACAGTTATATTGATGATTCACTGAAATGTCCAACATATCACTGTGTGCAGGTCCTTAATAAAAACAACAAATTGTGTGATTTTTTGTAGTGTAACATGTAAAATGTCAAAAAGAAAAAAAAATGTAAACATGTTTGGCGGTTTTGGGGAGTTGACTGGAACCTCATAGCAAATATTTTGATGAATTGTTAATATGATAATATTCTATAAATATTGTCCCACAAAATAGAATATGGTGTTTAACTGATGTTCAGTGGTGTGAAAAAGTGTTTGCCCCTTCCTGATTTCTCATTTTTTTGTATGTTTGTCACACTTAAATGTTTCAGATCATCAAACAAATTTAAATATTAGACAAAGATAACACACGTAAACACAAAATGCAGTTTTTAAATGAAGGTGTTTATTATTAAGGGGGGAAAAAAATCCAAACCTACATGGGGCTGTGTGAAAAGTGACCCCCCCCCCCCCGTTAAAACATAAATTAACTGTGGTTTATCACATTTTTGGAAAGCTGAGTTCAATTTCTCCAGCCACACCCAGACCTGATGACTGCCACACCTGTTCTCAATCAAGAAATCACTTAAATAGGACCTATCTGACAAAGTGACGTAGACCAAAAGATCCTCAAAAGCTAGACATCATGCTGCGATCCAAAGAAATTCAGGAACAAATGAGAAACAAAGTAATTGAGATCCATCAGTGTAGAAAAAGGTTATAAAGCCATTTCTAAAGCTTTGGGACTCCAGTGAACCACAGTGAGAGCCATTGTCCACAAATGGCAAAAACATGGAACTGTGGTGAACCTTCCCAGGAGTGGCCAGCTGACCAAAATTACCCCAATAGCGCAGCGATGACTCATCCAAGAGGTCACAAAAGACCCCACAACAACATCCAAAGAACTGCAGGCCTCACTTGCCTCAGTTAAGGTCAGTGTTCATGACTCCGCCATAAGAAAGAGACTGGGCAAAAATGGCCTGCATGGCAGAGTTCCAAGATGAAAACCACTGCTGAACAAAAAAGAACATAAAGGCTCGTCTCAGTTTTGCCAGAAAACATCTTGATGATCCCCAAGACTTTTGGGAAAATACTCTGTGGATTGACGAGAAAAAAGGTGAACTTTTTGGAAGGTGTGTGTCCCATTACATCCAGCGTAAAAGTAACACAGCATTTCAGAAAAGGGACATCATACCAGCAGTAAAATATGGTGGTGGTAGTGTGATGGTCTGGGGCTGTTTTGCTGCTTCGGGACCTGGAAGACATGCTGTGGTAAATGGAACCATGAATTCTGCTGTCTACCAAAAAATCCTGAAGGAGAATGTCCGGCCATCTGTTCGTGACCTCAAGCTGAAGTGCACTTGGGTTCTGCAGCAGGACAATGATCCAAAACACAGCAGCAAGTCCACCTCTGAATGGCTTAAGAAAAACAAAATGAAGACTTTGGAGTGGCCTAGTCAAAGTCTTGAACTGAATCTGGTTGAGATGCTGTGGCATGACCTTAAAAAAGTGGTTCATACTGGAAAACCCTCCAATGTGGCTGAATTACAACAATTCTGCAAAGATAAATGGACCAAAACTTCTCCACAGCGCTGTGAAAGACTCATTGCCAGTTACTGCAAACATTTGATTGCAGTTGTTGCTGCTAAGGGTGGCCCAGCCAGTTATTAGGTTTAGGGGGCAATCACTTTTTCACACAGGGCCATGTAGGTTTGGATTGTTTTCCCCTTAATAATAAACACCTCCATTTAAAAACTGCAATTTGTGTTTACTTGTGTTATCTTTGTCTAATATTTAAATTTGTTTGATGATCAGCGTGGTTAGCACTGCGGCAGCACAGTAACTCACCCTTGGCCAAGGGATCCTGGGTTCGATCCCACCCCACGACCAACAGTGATCTGTATGGAGTTTGTATGCTCTCCCCGTGTCTGCGTGGGTTTACTCTGGGATTTCTCCGGTTTCCTCCCACATGCCAAAAACATGCAAGTTAAGTGAATTGGCATCAAAGTCGGGATTCTAAATTATCCTTAGGTATGACTGTGAGAGTGACTGTCTCTCTGTGTTGGCCCTGCGATGGACTGGTGATCTGTCCAGGGTGTACCCTGCCTCTCGCCCAAAGATGCTGGGATAGGCTCCAGCCCCCCTGCGACCCAAAAAGGATTAAGCAGAAGAAGATGGATGGATGGATGGATGGACCTGAAACATTTAAGTGTGACAAACATACAAAACAATGAGAAATCAGGAAGGGCACCAACACTTTTTCACACCACTGTACATACGATCCATCATATGAAATACAACACTAACTCTATTACTCTCTTCAGAAAAATAAACTCAACATTATTTCTACTCACATAACATTTAATGTACCAATTATTTTGGACCCTAGATTAGGTAGCCTTTATAAAAACCATAGAAGATGGCGGCGTGCGTCTGCACAGCGGCTCTTTGCTCCCTACTTTTGTTTGTATGTATGCTGTTTTTGGATATTGGATTGTGTGAAGCTGGATTTGTGTACAGTTGTACTGAGCTGATAAATATTGGACTTAACAAAAATCTGCTGCTACAGCAGTTTTTTGAGAACACACAAAACATACCGGAGGCTATCTGTAGACCAGCAGGATCACCATGGATTGTTGTCGGTCCTGGGAAGCGACGTAGACGGAGGAAGGAGAGAAAGAAAAAGCGGGGATGCTGGTCGGGCCTGCTAGCGAGGCTAAAGAGACAGCCGCATAGACCTCCGCTACCCAGCATTTTCTTTCCAACGCCAGAAGCATCGTCCACAAGATGGATGATGTAGAGCTACAGCTGGCAACTAGTAAAACTGTGAGAGACTGCTGTGTGCTGTTGTTAACGGAAAGCTGGCTCCACCCGCTGATCACCGATGCTGCAGTGCAGCTACCAGTGCACACACTTCATCGTATGGACCAAACAGTGGAGTCTGGGAAACAGAGAGGGGGTGGTCTCTGTATTTTTCTTCACAACTCTTGGACTAATCACAGTTATATTATTAACACTTACTGTTCTCCTGATCTAGAGACAATGTCAGTTTTATGTTGGCCTTTTTATCTTCCGAGAGAGCTGACAGTTGTTATTTTAACAGCGGTCTATATTTCTCCTGATGCAAATACTAAAGCGGCCCTTAGTCATTTGTACAGTGTTATAAATAAACAGCAGCAGGCCTGTCCCGAGGGTATTCACATTATAGTTGGTGATTTTAATCAAGCATGCTTGAAAACTGTGCTGCCTAATTTCACACAGTATGTGAAATGTGCCACTACGGGAAAGAATTGTCTTGATCGGGTGTATTCGAACCTGAAGCATGCCTACAGAGCTGTGCCGTGTCCACATCTTGGCCTGTCAGACCATCTATCATTGCTCCTCATCCCAGCATACACCCCCCTCAGGAGAACTGCTAGACCAACTACAAAAAACATCACAACATGGCCTGAGGGAGCTCTTTCTCAGCTACAGGACTGTTCTTCAAACACTTTATGGGATTTATTCAAGAATCAGGATCTGGAAATGTACACACCGACTGTATTATGCTACATCACCTACTGTATCAACCAGGTGACTGTGGAAAAACGCATTAAGGTTTTTCCTAACCAGAAGCCTTGGATGACAAAAGAAGTCCAGGCACTCCTCAGAGCCCATGATACACCCTTCAGGTCAGGGGATACAGATCTGTGTAGCACCACCCGGGCTAATCTGAAGAAAGGCATTAAGGAGGCTAAACAGGCCTATAAGAGGAAAGTTGAGGACCATTTTTCTGATAATGATTCGAGACGAGTATGGCAAGGCTTTCACCATATCACAAACTATAAGGGCAGCAGCATTATTTCCAGTGACATCAGCGCCTCACTGGCAGAAGAATTGAACTGCTTTTTTGCATGGTTTGAGGCAAATACACCTCGCCCGGACCCACCGACGTTATTGAATGCCAGCTCTGATGTGCTTACCCTGCAGGATCATGAGGTGAGACATACACTGAGAGCAGTTCACCCGAGAAAGGCTACTGGTCCGGATGGAGTGCCAGGAAAGGTGCTCAGAGCATGTGCAGATCAGCTATGCTCTGATTTGACTGACAAAAAAAAGACTTTGTTCCACAGTGTTTAAAATCTGCAGTCATTTTTCCTGTGCCTAAAAAAACATATTATCAGCAGTCTGAATGACTATCGACCAGTAGCATTAACACCCATTATTATGAAGTGCTTTGAGAAAATGGTATTACAACATCTTTTGCCTAGTCTCCCCCCTGACTTTGAGCGGTACCAGTTTGCCTACAGGCGGAGCAGATCCACTGACAATGCTATTGCTATAGCTCTCCACTCAGCATTCAGCCATTTAGAAGACAAGGGGAGCTATGTAAGAATGTTGTTTGTGGACTATAGCTTGGCATTTAATACAATTATTCCCAACATTCTCAAAAGTGGGAGTTTTATGAGAAGAAGAAGAAGCCAACTTTATTGTCATTCAATCCATACAGCCAATCATGTACAGTAGAATGAAATTACGTTTCTCCTATCTACAATGTTAATCCCATCTAGAATTAGAGAGCCCGCTGCCATGCAAGGTGTCGCCACAAACAACTTTTCCTTCCCCCATTCTATTATGCTGAGCACCAAGCTAGAAGGCGGGAAGTACCATTTTTATATGGTCTTTGGTATGACCTGGCCGGGACTTGAATTCCCAACCTCCCGGTTGCGGGGCAGATGCTCTATCAACTAGGCCACCACTCCGGTGGGTGAGAAAAATGTAATAAATTTATGGAAGAAATGCAGCAGTTTTCCCCATGAAAGCCGATAAATTTACAAAGAAAAATATAATAAATTTATGAGAATAGCAGAAAATTTATGAAAAAAGCTTCTCAAAATTTAAGGAAAATGTTAAATTTTTTATGAGGGAAAAAACCCCATAAATCAGCAAGAAAAAGTCACAAATTTACTCAAAACCCCCCCACAATTTTATTGGAAAATGGTTGCAAATGTATATGAAAAAGGCAACATTTTTAACTGAAGCATGGGTAGATTATGCCAAAAATATTAACATTTATGAAAAAAGTTTAAAACTATTGAGAAAAATATCACAAATTTAGACCTGTCTGCTGCCTATGATACTGTGGATCACCAGATTCTTCTGTCTCGACTTGAGCATGTTGTTGGTATCAAAGGCACTGCACTAGCTTGGTTTAAATCTTATTTGACAGACAGAAGATTTTCAGTAAGTTCTCTTCTGCAGCAGCTCCCCTTACTTGTGGCGTCCCTCAGGGGTCTGTTTTGGGTCCAGTTCTGTTCTCCCTGTATATGTTGCCTTTAGGGTCTATCTTCAGGAAATATAATATTCCATTCCATTGCCTTGCTGATGATTTTCAAGTCTATATGCCCCTCACACCAAACAGCAGTAATCCATTATAGCCTCTGCTAAACTGTCTAGGCAACATAAAGACTTGGCTAAAGCTGAACTATCTCAACTTCAGTGAAATTAAAACTTAGGTTATCTGTTTTGGAAAAAAGCTGACAATCCTACTGGTATTCTTGGACCTTTGGCTCCCTATTGTAGCAGTGCTGTTAAAAATTTGGGTGTCATTATTGACAACTCTTTTAAGATGGACAAACATCATATCAACTGCAAATGATTGCCAAAGTGAAGTCTTATCTCCCCCTCTAGAGATCTACAAAAAGTGATTCATGCTTTTATTACCTCACAATTGGACTACTGTAATTTCTTGTATTTTGGAGTAAAACAGTCCTCTGTGCACCATTGGCAGCTAGTTCAGAATGCAGCTGTGCGGCTTTTAACTGGTATAAAAAAGCATCAACATATCACTCCTGTTTTATCTTCCCTTCACTGGCTTCCTGTCCATTTTAGGATTGATTTTAAAGTTTTACTGTTTACTTTTAAGGCTTTAAATGGATTTTTACCATCTTATTTGTCAGAGCTTGTTTCCACTCATTCACATGTAACAGCACTGAGATCAACTAACCAGATGCTCTTCAACGTACCACAATCACTGTAAAAATGGAGAGGTGATCAGGCTTGTGCAGTGGCTGCTCCAAGACTGTGGAACAGTTTACCTGTTCACCGAGCCGGTGTTGTCCTTCAGGCTTGGTTCTGACCGTTCTCTGTGGCTCAGGCATCGGGTGATTTATGTATTGTGTTATCTTTTGAGTTTTCATGTCATGTTTCTTTTCTTTTACGTGCCTTTAGCCACCACTCTGGCCAGCAGCTGTTAGGCAGCCTCTCTGACCCACATTCGTGTGGGTGTTGTCTAACACTCACCGGTCCGACCACACCCCCTTCCTCTTGACAGCCAGCTGATTCCACTTAATGATTGTCTTTCCCGCGCCTCGCCCAGGTGCACCCAATCTGCTGTCCAGCAGTGCTTGTACTTAGGCGGCCTTTGCCAGTCAAGCACTGCTGGACCATTGTTCATTGTCATATGTGCGCAAGGTCATATACATGTAGATGTTAATCGCTGTATGGATGTTTGTGTCTTATGAAGGAGTGTCATTATCCACACCGTCGCTGCTCACTTCAGTGTGTTGTGCTCATTGGAAACTCTTGGACTTCTTGGACTGTTCCAGCACTGTGAGTACCAACTGTTTGCTTCTCCCCTCCAGCCACGCCACTAAGCTGCCACGCCTCGGAGCGTCTGCTTAGTTTCCTCCTCCCAGGCTGTTGAACGTCCTGCAGGACTCCATTGTAACCCTGATTATTTATGTTGTTTTGAACTGTGTGTGTCTGCCTTTCTGTTTAATAAATGTGCTTGTGGTGTAACTTGCGCATAAATCCATTCATCCTTCCCCTCCTCCATGCACTGCATAAAAGTGCACGAGGAGGCTTGTGACAACCTGCCCACATATGCACTGCCGAGTCATTAATTGCTTTTAAATCACTGCTGAAGACACATTTGTTCTCGCTGGCATTTGATTCAAGCAGAGAGTGAAAACGTTACTCTATTTTCTTTCAGTGCATTTTATTCCTATTTATTGTGTATTTTTGGTTGTGTAATTTGATTTTAACTTCATCTCAATGTACAGCACTTTGGTCAATTTGATTGTTTTAAATGTGCTCTATAAATAAATTTGAGTTTGACTTTGACAAATTTACATAAAAAAGTCTTCATGTTACTCGATGAAGGTTTTAAATTTGCAAAGAAAAATATGCCAAATTTAGAAAAAAGCAAAGCATATTTAGGCCAAAAAAGAAAATACAGTTTGAGGAAAACAGTCACACAATTTTGCAAGAAGAAAAGACATTTTGCAAATAGTCAAAAAATTACCAGAAAAAGTAACAATTTTGTGAGAGAAAGGTAACAAATTTACAATAAAAAAGCTGCAAATTTATAGGAAAAAACCCCTCTTAATCCTGATTTTGACAGGCCAGACTGTAGTTGTAATTTTGCTGTTTTACCACGGGTTTTAGACTCAGTTTTGTGGCTCCATGCAGATCTTTTTAAAACAAAAATCCCTCATAGTGGCTCTATGAGTACTACAGGTTGCTGACCCCAGGACTAAGGGGTTGAGAAGATGAAAGAAAAAAATGAATAAATATAAAAACTGCCACTGAGCAATTCTTTCAACTATGAAGCACTGGCAGTCATGTCAATTCATCAGGGCGCCAGTCTCATCAGTCTCCTTCAGCTGCATGAAAGAATCTCAGATGTGCATTTGTTTTTCATAAATGACATTGTGGTCCCAGTTATCACAAGAAAAATCTGAAAATACAAGAGGAAATAATACACACTGAGACATCCAAACAGAAGTAGTGGGAAGAAAAGTAAAGTTTCCCAGTTATCTGGGGTCGGCATCCTGTCCTCCACATAGAGCTGCTGGAGCCACAAAACTGAGCCTAAAACCTGTGGTGAAACAGCAGAATTACAGCTACAGTCTGGCCTGTCAGCATCAGCGCTGAGTTGTTTTCTTAGAAATTTGCAGCTTTTCTTTAATTGTAAATTTCTTACTTTTTTCTCACAAAATTGCTACTTTTTCTGGTATTTTTTTGATTATTTGCAAAAAGTTGGTGTCTTTTTTTTCTTGCAAAACTGTATGGCTGTTTTCCTCACTAAGCTAATTTCTTTTTTTGGCCTAAATATGCTTTACTTTTTTCTAAATTTGGCATATTCTTCTTTGCAAATTTAAAACTTTCATCGAGTAAAATTGAAGACTTTTTTTTCCAATTTTGACATTTTCCTTAAATTTTGAGGTTTTTTTCATAAACTTCATAAATTTATTATATTTTTTTTGTAAATTTATTAAATTTCATGGGGAAAACTGCACCATCTCTTCCATAAATTTATGACATTTTTCTCATAAAACTCCATAAAACTTTTTCCAGTAGATTTTGTGACTTTTTTTCTTATGAAGTTGTATGTTTTCCTCAGAAAATTGCAACTTTTTTTCTTTAAAATTTGTTGGAGTCTTTTGCATAAATTTTCAGGTTTTATAATTTTCTGCTTTTTAGGATATTTTTTCATGAATGTGCAACCTTTTTTCATGGAAATGTGAGTTTTTTTCAAGGCCTCAGGGAGCCACTATCTCTGCACAAAAGAGCCCCGTGCGGCCCCAGAGCCACAGGTTGCAGACCCCTGACCTAGGACTATTTATTTAGAAATGACAAAGATGCTCAAAAATAACTGTTTTGTTTCCTTACACAGCGTTTTTAGTTTAATTAATGTGAATGTGAAGTTCTCTCTCCCCACCTTTTCATATGAAATATGCTAATTTCACAGTTCACTGACCATGTTTGTCATCTTTGCTGGACAGACACCAGTCTGTGTCTGTGTGCAGTTGTGTAATGATAGCCAACCTTTATATGTGGCTCAATATTAAAATCTTCTGTGACAGACATTTCTGTAAGGATGGAACAAATGCAACAGACTAATCAGAATTTTTCATTTGTAAACGCCGGCCTTCTTTGCTTCAGTAAATATTAAACACATGGGACTGGATTGCCCAAACCATTTCCACTGCATTAACTCTTAAACAGCTTCTGCTGTGTTCAGGCTGGCTTATCAGCCGGAACCTGTAAGGTTCACCTGGAAACTTGTTGAAAATTATGGTTTCCATGGCGGCTGTAACTTTTCAACACAACCCTGGGTGCACTGGGCTGCAGCGCCGAGCTTCGTTGAGCTCAGATCTTCCTCTTCATATTTCATCCCATGCGTAGTGACAGTTTCCTGGTCTGCTGCACAACTGCACTCTTGCTGTCACCGGTATAGCTGCAGACATGATGTACACCACGGATGTACACTGTATATCCAGGCTGATCTATGTACTCCACTGAATGTAATGTCCTTTTGGCCCTGTGAAATTATATAACACTACCTGTCAATGTGTCTCTGCACTGATGGCTGTTGCATTTATTTAATGCCATTGCAGTGCCATTTAATTGTGACTGGAATCCAGGGTACCATTGTAGCAGCAGTTTTCAGATGCCGACAGACCTTGGGTTTGAGCATTATCGGAAACCTTTTGCCTAATTATGCACACTGCCCATCAGAACAACAGAACAGTGCAATTTGCCCACTAAGTATGGTGACGAACAGATAAAGAAAGAGAAATACAACCAATAGATTGACAGATTTTCAGAGATTTCTTGAACTATTACTTGTAACGTGGAATGACATTAAACATAGATTGCAATATTGACTTTCAGGTGCCAGTTGCAGCAGCTGGTCTTAACTGCCAGTTTTTAGTACAGACCATCCATTGCTTGCAGCAATGCATACTGTCATGAGCCAAGTGCTGGAGATCTCCACCAGACTTGGTCTCATGGCTTTTTCTGCTTATTTACTTATCTGTTGTACTTATCTGTTGCACTTATGCCTTTTGGGGTTTATGTATTAATGTTCTGCTTGCCATTTTTCTGTTTGTGTTAATATTATAATTTTATTTTTTGTACTTATTTATAATTACACTTTACCATGTTATTTTACTCTCTAGGATTATCCTCTAACTGTTGACAGCTGTCAGGGGCATGAAGCTTCGTGTGGGAGTGCCCTGTCAGCTGTCAGTTTTTAGTTCGCCTCCCTCTCACTGCCTCAGCTGATCCCAATTATGTATCCTCACTTTCTCATGCCCGTTCAGATACCCACACCTGTTGTTTATTATGTTAATGGGTTCTGATCCCTATTTAAGGGGCTGCACACTTTTGTTTAGTGCAGCACCCTACTTGCAACTTTCTCCTCGCTACTGATACATGTAAGTTCTTTGTTATTTTGCTACGTGTATTCCTAATTTTGTCTTCCAGGTTTAGCTGGCGATCTCATGCGCCTTAGCTTTGCTATTTTCTTGCCTGTTCATGAGTTGTTTTAGCTCAGTCTTCCAGGTATAGCTGGCGATCTCACTTGCCTTAACCCTAGCTATTTTGCTTACCTGTATTTCTTTCTATCCACGAGTTTTTGTAACTCATTGTTTTGTTCCAATAAATTTGCAAACTCACAGCATGCACATGGAGCCTTTTTTCCCTGCCCTGAAGGGCGTTTATGACATACTCTATTTACCTCCCCAACAGCACACATACAAGTTGGCATTGGGAATACATCTTACAGAACTTGTTTGCACATTGGCAAGACATTGGCCAGATGTCGGCATTATGCAAATGTCTAGCCAATGTCTTGCCAATGTGCAAACAACCTCTATAAAATCTATTCCCAATGCCAACTTGCTGATATTGGCCCAACGTATGTGTGCTGTTACGGTTGAGTTTCACAGGACCCATTAAATGCAAAATGGTATCCTCGTGGGTTTTAACCTTCAAAAATTTCAATTCAATTCAATTCAATTCAACTTTATTTATATAGCGCCATTTCACAACAACAGTCATCTCATAGCACTATCAACTGTAGGGAGGACCCCCACCGTTGCAGAAAGACCCCAGCAATCAGGCGATCCCCTGTGAGCAAGCACTTGGCGACGGTGGAGAGGAAAAACTCCCTTTTAACAGGAAGAAACCTCCAGCAGAACCAGGCTCAGGGAGGGGCAGTCATCTGCTGCGACTGGCTGGGGGGTGAGGGGATAGAGAAGAAGAAAAGAACAGACATGTAGAGAGCAAACAGCACAATGGGGACTCAATCTATGGGAGAGAACAAACAAATGTTAATGACCAGCAAAAAAAAAATATTTCATAGAGAGTGAGGAAAGGAGTGAGGCCCAGTGCATTACTGGAGGTCCCCCGGCTGACTAAACCTATTAGCAGCATAACTAAGGGAGGGTTCAGAAAACACATGATCCCTCCCTAATTGTAGGCTATATCAAAAAGGTAGGTTTTAGCCCTATTCTTAAAAACAGAGATCAAACAGAGAAAATGCATTCATGAGTCACATGCCCCTGATTCTTGAGACTTGGGAAAAAGCAGAGTAAAAAATTGAAAGAAACAAAATTGATGCAGAGATAAATTAAGCTACATGTATGAATCTACCAAGGGCTAGGCTGCCTAACTAGGCTTTGATACACCCTACCACCCTTTCTTTTTTTAAAAAAGTGTATTTTTCCTTTCCATCACCTATTTTGTGTCAACACCGTCAGACAGCAAAAACACACATTAATTTTCATTTACCCAGATCTACAAAAACAATACAAAAGTCAAGTTTTTACCCAGACTGTGTGATAAATCGCCCTGGCAAGGGCGGATTGACGTCTCCAAACACCAGCTGTAAGTTCACACATTTCGTAACGAAAAACACAAAATAACAAAGACACTCAACTGACAAAAACAGGAATGAGTAGAATAATCCAGAGAAAAAGGTGTGTAGAAACGCCGGTGCAGACGGCAGCTCACGTCTGGGAATAACGAGGAATAAAGCGTGAGGCACATGCAGGAAACAGGGAGAAATGTGACTGGGAATGCCAGTCTGACACTGATAACAATGCAGCAACGGTCTGTGTTGCAGCGAGACTTAAATAGGCACAGGGGAATCAAAACAAACGATGGGAAGTGATTACAGATGTGGGGGGACATGAGCGAGGATAACTGACCTAAATAATCACATCTGAGACAGACCGCAAACTTGGCTAGAAAACGGAAGTAAACAAAGACAACTGTCAAAGCAAAAGCACAAGAGAAACAAAAGGGTAACTGACGATAAGTATAAAATCATTTCAAACTGAGAACAGACTAGAATACACAAAAGATTAATAATAGCAACCACCAAGACACGGACAAGAAGAAATAAAAAACTAAAAAGTGCACGTAATACAAAACTAATGAATGCTGAGGTTACAAAAGGAGAACTGAAAACAAGGACGGAGGAGGCTCAGAAAGATAGAGTGGAAGATAAAGTGAAATACAAGATAATACATAAAATAAATACACAAGACTAATGACCAAACTAGGATATGATAACAAGATATGATAACATGAAACTCAAAACAGAAACAAAGGACAAACTCAGATAACAAAATACAACAACCCAATCTCAATACAAAATATACCCGAAAAGAAGAAAATACAAAACATAATTAGAAATGGCTGAAAGCGTGACCACGGTACACAGCCCGTGCTCAACTTCAGGGCATACTGACGGAACCTAGAAGAAAGTTACTTTCAAAATGTTCAAAATTTTACATTATGGAGAGTTTTGTCTCTCATTTTTTAATCAGACTGCATATTAGAATATTACCGTATTTTTGAGACTATAAGGTGCACCAGATTATAAGGCGCACTATCAATGAACGGTCTATTTGATGGTCTAATTTTATACATAAGGCGCACCGGATTATAAGGCGCATTAAAGCGAGGTAGTCGGAGCCAGGAAAAAAAAAAATTTGCGTGCATGGAAAGAAAATCCTATCTATAGTCATTATAGACACATATAGCGCGATTGTCTGCGAGTGTGAATGACCTGTTCCATGAGCAGGCGGAATGTTTTTAGTCCGTGGTTGTTGACATCGCCATATTGGCCAGAATACTTGCTCGGTACTCGCTCGGTAATTGATACGGCTCGCTCTCCGTCAGAAAATATGTATTTACAGCCGTATTTACGATGCCGAAATTTCACATACAAATCCTAATATACGTGTTCTATACACCATCGGCTTTTGGGTATTGACTACCTTGTGAGGTAGTCGGATCTGGGAATTTTTTTTTTTTTTTTTTTTGCGTACATGGAAAGAAAATCCTATCTATAGTCATTATAGACACATATAGTGCGATTGTCTGCGAGTGTGAATGACCTGTTCCACGAGCAAATGTACATTTTTGGTCCGTGGCTGTTTACATCGCCAGGATATTCGCTCAGTAATCAATACGGCTCGCTCTCCGGCGGCAGCCCCGAGAAGTAAACAATGCAAACAAATGCCGGGACACTTGAATTCTTTCGTCCTGAAAATATCATTTTTGAATATTAATTACAGCTAAACAGGAGCAGTTTCGATCCACGATCCATTGGCAGATAGTGGCGTAACTTGCTAGCAATTTAACTTTGAACGACCTGTTGACACCAATATAGCGGTTGGAGTTCTTTGGTTAATCCACCCGGAATGATGGCAAGCTCCGAATTAGTTTGCTTCACTTGAGTTTTGACAGTATCGGTGAGATGGGCGCGCATGAAGTGGTAGATCAATAGGGATGGAGATTTGTGGAAAAAGCCATCCGGCCATTATGTTGAAGCACATATTACTCTGCGAAGCTCCTGACTACCGTAATGCTCCGACAATCCATCAAGAGGGTCGGCTTCGTAACTTACCAAAGTCGTACTAAAACATTTTTGACAGATTTTTGAGCGCCGTGTACCACATAAAATCAGTTCGAGGTCAGTAAGCACAACCAGAATTAATACATAAGGCGCACCGGATTATAAAGCGCACTGACGATTTTTGAGAAAATTCAAGGATTTTAAGTGCACCTTATAGTCCAAAAAAATACGGTAACTTTAACCTCAAAAGCAACCAAAATGATTAAATTTGAAACCATAATATAATGGTAGGAGACAGATTATGTTTTCACATATGATCAACAATCCTTCATAAAATGCTAAATATCATACTGAAAAATGATTAAAATACAAATTTACTGTCATCTCCTGGTCAGCACTTTAAGGCAACATTAATGGAATATGGTAAAATGATGGACATTTTAATGAATATAACATTTAAGTTAAATTATGAATGGTCATGAGTAGAGGAGGAGGAGAAGGGAAGAAGCCAGGCTATTTCCATGGAAACCTCCCAGTGTGCTAGAATTTCATCAGCTGACCTGGACAATCTGGAGAAAAGCAAAAATGAGGATAACACGGTAAAACCACAATACTTTTGTATTGATGGACTCTTTGTTTCATCTGAAAATGCCAAGAAAAGCAAGCAAAGTGTGCCGAAGAAATCGCTAACATGCTAACTATGAGTCATCGGCTAGCTACAGTGTTGTGTCCCACGCGTTGATCTCCAGTCTTCTGCAGTACCGACTCAACAGATATATGTTTTATAAACAATGACTTTTGCACTTGACAATGTTTAATTTGTTTACATGTGTGTGAAATGACAATAGGTGTCTTCATGCTGATTGAGATGTTTAGCAACAGTTACTGGCTACATTTAGAAGGGACTATTTTTTTCTCAGCTGCGCCAAATAACTGGTTAAATAAACAAATCATTATATTTTGTCCAGTATTGCTGCCATTTAATAAATTGTGGTTGCTGGAACTGTTGTATAAAAGCAATATTACACTCAAGGTCTAACTACAGAGGGCATCAGCCGTACCACACCTGGAGTTACTATATGCATTGATACCATACTCCATCTTGTGTAATATTCCTTAATTTTATTACTTCCACCTGTCCACTTTATTGTGCATACTGAATAGCGATTATCTAGTATTGTCTCTCCAGCCTCTGTTCATCAGTTCAATAAATAAGTGCATAATTTGCATGCTGTATCTTGTAGGCCCATGATTACACGTAAACAAAAACAAAAGCTATTCATCATCTTATGATATGAAAATTAAAATGACAGGTAATAACAGATAATGAGCTGCAACCCTATCTGTCAAAATGACATAACAAGAAAATGTAGCACAACTTCTGCTTCAGATGTAGTTTTTGTTGGTCAAAAGTGGAATGTCATTGTGCTGCCAGAAACCAGCAATGTGCCAACTCTGTGCCCAGATGCTCACCTTTAAAAAGAAACAACTTACACAAGGACAAAGCATTGTAGAAGTCATTTATTTGGACAATAAAGGCACAAAGTGTGAAAATCAAATCAAATCAAATCAAACTTTATCGTCATATTGCTGTACATACAACTGTAGTGCAGGCAAGATGAAATTGCGTTTCTCTCGGCATCCATATAAATAGAAGCAGCATGATTTAAGACACACTCACACATAGCTTCACCCCCCCCCCCACCCCCACCCCCCATCCATTCACACATCCCTGAGACATACCTGGGAAAAAACTAACTAACTATAATATACAAATAATATAAAAAATGTCCGTAGGTGCAGTAGTGTGTATGGGCAATATGCTACCAGAAATTATCAAAGCCACTGGCAGAAGGCACAAAGTGCAGCACAAATTTGTGCTTTAGCTCATTGTAATAGGACCCAATGAGTTGCAGAAGAAAAAGTAAAGTAGGTTAAGGATGTGAGTGAAAAAAAAAAAAAAAAAAAACAGAAGGAGAAAGAACTGGAAGCAGAGCCAGAGATTATCAAGAAACAGACTCAAGCAAAAAGCATAACAGCTCCAGAGATGATGTAGACAAATTAAAGAAAAAACTCAGGAAGGTTGAAAAACTGAACTGTAGATTAAGAAAGAAGAGATGGTGGAAAAAACAGAAAATACAAAAAAACAGTCCATACGAATCACCAAGAACCACCACTGAGAGAATGTGGCATGGTACAATTACTGTCTATACTCAAGTAAAGAAAATGATCAGTTCCACAATGTTCTAATGAAAGATTTTGCAGAACAGCAACAAAGTGGAGAACCCATTAAGTGACCTCATGAAAAATCTATTTAAGAATCTTCTGTTTTTAGGGAAACTTCTAAAAGAATACTACCTGCTGAACAAAATTAGGTGACTTGGTCTGACATACAGAAGCTGAAGCCAAATGAATCCAAGGCCAGAAGGTCCACTTACCTCAAGCGTTATAAACAATGTGCAGATGGTTACCACTCATTCTGAACACATTCACCACTACTTTATTCGCACCTGCTTCACCTTGAAAACAGTGGTGGTCCCGCAAATGATGCTCTCCTACATTTTCACTTTGCACATAAGCATGTCTGTTTCATCAGTGCAAAACATCAGGTATAAACCAGGTTTAACCAGGTATTTTTTTTTCTGGTTCCGGTTCCGCCGGACCGGCGGCACCACACGAGTTGGCTGCCTTTTGCAACTGCCTTTTTTTTAATCTTCCTTCTTCTTTCTACACCTTTCACTCTATATATATATATCACGGACACACAGATCGCCCCAAAGGTCTCCCGAGTCGGCGGACGGAGCCTCTGTTTACAGCAGGAGACGATACAGCAGGGAAGAGCTAGCTAGCACTCAACCGCCACCCGGTGCTAACGGAGAAACTCGACATACAGAGGAACTGTAACGGAAACGACGTGGGTGCTGGGCTGGAGTTTAGGCAGCGTGCAAGAAATATAAGACAGAATAATAAAGAGCGATGGCAAGAACCAAGCAGACCACCTGTAAAATCTACTGGAGGAAAAAGCCCCCCAGGAAAGCAGCTGGCCACCAAGGCTGCTCGGAAAAGCGCTCCGGCTACCGGCGGAGTGAAGAAGCCTCACCGTTACAGGCCCGGTACCGTGGCTCTGAGAGAGATCCGTCGCTACCAGAAATCCACGGAGCTGCTCATCTGTAAGCTGCCCTTCCAGCGCCTGGTGAGGGAGATCGCTCAGGACTTCAAGACCGACCTGCGCTTCCAGAGCTCCGCCGTCATGGCTCTGCAGGAGGCCAGCGAGGCCTACCCGGTGGGTCTCTTTGTGGACACCAACCTGTGTGCCATCCACGCCAAGAGGGTCACCATCATGCCCAAAGACATCCAGCTGGCCCACCGCACCCGCAGAGAGAGAGCTTAGACTTTCTGCTGCACATCCACCAACCACAATGCTCCGCACTGTCTCTCTCTCTCTCTCTCTCTCTCTATGTATATATATATATATATATATATATATATATATATAAATATATTTATAGTAATATGTACATATGTATACTAGCTGTTCTTGTTTTTTCTTGCCTTCTGATTGTTGCTCTGAGTGTTGCTATCCCTGTGCTGTTGCAATCCTGGAATTTCCCCATTGTGGGACTAATAAAGGCTTATCTTATCTTATCTTATCTTAAAGGCTTATCTTATAAACGCCATCATAATTAGACATGCACCAACTGTAAAAACTGTGAGCTGATACACATGCCAATGTTAAAAATAATAAGTTGGCCAATGCAGACTATTTCTTTTATTTTCATGTATTCCATCTTTAATGTCAAGAAGAAGAACAAATGTTCATTATTAAAAAAAATTAACTGAATTAAAATGCTTTAAAATTGTTCAGTCTGGATGTTTTCGACTTTGTTGTCTATTTCAGGACAAAATCAATGCCACACACCTGGGACACACCAGAAAAATATCAGCCACTACCAATGTGTTATTATTACGCTGATATTTAACATCAGTCAAAAGATGAAACATGATAACGGTAATCCACCATAGATCATGCGTTCCTGACTATCGAAGGTGAGGTGATGAGCCGTTGTAATTGCTTTATTGAATGTTATACCCAAAACACACCTCTGAATAACTGAGAGTTTCTACACGTTTCCCTCTGCCTTCCATGATTGTAAGAGCAAAATGGACTTGAAAATGCCCATAAATGATGTTTGCACTTTTGACATCACACTTTTGAGTAGCCCGTCATGACAGGCTGGTATGCTTCCACTGCTGCCTCTCCTGCCTTATGAATTATTCTCTTACTTCTGGCTGCGTAGCGGTTTTCTGTCTCGGCCTTTTTGATGTTCTCCGTTTCTACTCCTACTCTCCACCAAAGACAGGTGTTGAATGGATGCTTGATTAAAAAGCACAAAGTTGGCATAAAAATTAACATTTTAAATCACATTTTCCTATAATAGAGAGGGGGTGTATGTAACTACTATCACCATTATGTTAGTTAAGCCCTATGTTCCATCAACACAACTTTGATAGTGATAATTCATTCATTCATCTTCAACCACTTAATCCTTTTCGGGTTGCGGGGGGACTGGAGCCTGAGAGGCAGGGTACACCCTGGACAGATGGCCAGTCCAACACAAAGAGACAGACAACCATTCACTCTCACAGTCATACCCAAGGACAATTTGGAATCCCCAGTTGATGCCAGTTAACCTAATGTGCGTGCTTTTGGCCTGTGGGAGGAAACTGGAGTACCCAGAGAAAATCCACACAGACACGGGACGAATGTGCAAACTGCACACAGAAAGGCCAGCGATGGCCAGGTGACCCTTTTTTGCTGTGCTGACACAGTGCTAACTACTGCAACACCGAGCGGCCCACTCTGATAGTTTCTGACCATTATATCAGCAAAATAATAAAAAAGCAGAACATTCTGATACTACATAATTAGTATGTCATCATTATTAGATAAAATAATAACATATCCCTTTGTTTCATATAATTAAACTGTCTCAAAAACATGAAACCACCTCCCAGCAAAGGGCAACTCCATCATTTGCCTGTCAGAAAATGTGAGGGAGTTGACATCTGACAGAGTTGGCAAAATAAGCATTTCTTTCAAAAATCTAACAGGTGTAGCCATTTTATTTTTAGCATGATTCTAGGTGCTAATAACTTACTGAATGGGAATAAAATTATCTGAAGATTTCAAACAATTTTGACAGAAACTGGATGATGACATCTCTGTTGTCATTCAATCCCTACAGTCAATCATGTACAGTAGAATGAAATTACTTTTTTCCTGTCTACAATGTTAACCTTCTCCTCATGGTCGCTGCCATGCAAGGCACCACCACAAACGACTTCATCTTCCTCCATTCTAATACGCTGAGCACCAAGCTAGAAGGCGGGAAGTACCATTTTTATGTGGTCTTTGGTATGACCCGGATGGGATTTGAACCCACGACCGCCTGGTTGTGGGGGCAGATGCTCTACCAACTAGGCCACCACTCCGGTGGTGTTGCCATATCATGGGTGTGACACATCAAATTTCAACATTCTGATTTAAAATACTCATGAAATATAAAACTTGCCAGAGCTTTTCTGCCATGGATGCACTTTGCATAGAAGGAATTTTAAAGATGTCCTTAAGAGTGAGACCTGACCCTAAAATAGCCTGATTTTTATTACATTTTCACAATTGTCTTACGAGATGACATAAAGTTGGGACACATATTTAAAACCTTGTAAAAAAAAAAAGAATATATCGTTAAAAAAAACAATTTTGAGATATTATCAAATGTTTCTTTTGCTGAAACAATTGAAAAAAATGTAAACAGTTTTACTGAAAGTTTAAAATTTTCTCTGAGGATAGGCTGTTTTACAGGTAGAGGGAAGAAAATGACATATATTTAATATAATAATACATAAATGAAAATGATAGGAATAATTGTGCTCAGTACATTCTATACTTGATCCTTCAGGGCAGCTCCAGTTTTAAATATTTAATTTTTTTTGTCTAATAGCAATTAAAACTGTTGGACATGGTTTGTCCCATGTCTGAAGAATCAGTGATGTATACCATTAAAATGTTAAAATGTTCACTTCATAAAGAAATGCATACTAGCTTTATTTATTGAAATCTTAAATGAGTGGATTGCACTTTCCGGATTTAATGATGTCACATATCAACAAGTAGGGGCAGAGTGATTTATCGACAGCTAATTAGTTGGCAGCCGACTGGCCACTTAATAGGGACTCACCACTGTGGGTTGCCCAAGGTCCAGTGCTCACTGAAGGACCCCCACAGTGTATATGTGTGTGGGGGCAGTGTCAGCAAACTTTTGGAGAAGAAATCATTGAAACTTCCTGGGAAAAAATTGTAAGTTCTAATCTTTCAAATTCCATATTACATGTTACATTTAGAGATAAAATACTTTTTAACTGTCTTAATAGCAAGACTTCTGGGAACGAGTTTGACTGATTGTCGGCAATATGAACTGAGCTCTCACAACAGTCGCATAGAGATTGGATAGCTCATAACAACAAGCTCAGGACTCCATACTCTTGAAGTGCCACCCACAAGAAACCACATGGGATATAGCCGAATGCCTTCTCCAAGTTCACAAGACTCATGTAGACTGGTTTGTCAAACTTCCAGAAACCTCCGAGGATCCTTGAGAGGGTAAAGAGTTAGTCCAGTGTTCCAGAACAAAAACCCCATTCTTTCTCAAAAGTCCGAGGTCTGACCAACAGCTGAAGTCTTCTCTCCAGTACACTGGCATAGACATTCCCAGGGAGGCTGAGGAGTGTGATCCTTCTGAAGTTCGAATACACCCTCCAGTCCACTTTCTTAAAGACGGGAACAACCAACCCAAAGACTGACAGGGGCAGAGGCGTGTCAGCTAGGACAGCCCTACAACATCCAGAACACTGAGGTATTCTGGGTGACTCTCATCCTCCCCCAGGCCCTGCCACTATGAGGCTCTGTCACTTTTTTAACCACCTGAGTGAACTCAGCCCCAGTGATGAGCCAGTCATCCCCCTTATCGTCAGGTCCTGCTTCCTGAAGTTGTTCTTCCAGCACCTGATAACATCCCCAGTCAAGGTCAGCAGTGCCCCATCTGCACTGTACACAGTGTGGGCAGGGAGCTGTTTTCCTCTCCTGAGTTGATAGACAGTTTGCTAGAATCTCTTCTAGGCTGACCAAAAACTCTTGTTCCATGGCCTCCCCGAACTCCTCCCACACCTGAAGTTTTTCTTCAGCAACTACCCAAGAAACACTGCTTGGCCTGCTGGTGCACCTCAGCTGCTTCCCAAATCCCACAAGCTAATCAATTGGTGGGGCTCTTTTTGCAGCCTGATCACCACCTCACCTCTGGCATCCACCTTTTGGTTCAGGGGTTGGCACCATAACAGGCACAGATCACTTTACAGCCAAGTTCTGGGCAGAAGTGTATTCAAATTGTGTCCAGGAATTACAGAGTATAATTTTTCTTTGAAATGCCTATTGTTTAAAGCAACACAAACATTATAGTATACCTAAATGATTATGAGAAAAGTGCAATTATGTTGCCAATTAGGTAGACAAAGTAGGAAGAGGAAACATGCCCTGAGTGCATGCCACCATCTGTTAAAGACGCCCTCCAGCAGCTCTAAAACCACCTCAAAAACAAATGTGTATTCCCCAAAACAGTACAGTTAGGTCCAGAAATATTTGGACAGTGACACAATCTTCATGATTTGGGCTCTGCATGCCACCACATTGGATTTGAAATGAAACAACTACAACAGAATTGAAGTGCAGACTTGAAGGATAATTCAAGGGGTTGAACAAAAATATATAAGATAAGATAAGATAAGATAAGATAAGCCTTTATTAGTCCCACAACGGGGAAATTCCAGGATTGCAACAGCACAGGGATAGCAACACTCAGAGCAACAATCAGAAGGCAAGAAAAAAAACAAGCAAGCAAGAGCAGCTAATAAACATATGTACGTATTACTATAAACTATATATATACACACACACACACAGACACACAGTGCAGAGCATTGTAGCTGGATGGAATAAATATATGAATATATGAACACACAGTGCAGAGCATTGTAGCTAGATGGAATAAATATGTAAATATATAAACACCCACAGTACGGAGCATTGCAGCTAGGTGGAATAAATATGCAAGTATATAAACACACACAGTGCGGAGCAATGTAGCTAGATGGAATAATATGTAGATATATAAATATATAAACACACCCAGTGCTGAGCATTGTAGCTAGATGGAATAAATATGCAAATATATAAACACACACAGTGCAGAGCATTGTTGCTAGATGGAATGAAACAGCATAACCGTCTACTTAGTTATCCTACATGGTATGATTATGTGCCCATACATATTCTCACCCTCCATAGCGACCGGTATGTTCCTAGTTGTATGCCGGAGGGGACCATTGTGTAAGTCTATTGCATCTTTTGCATTCAAAAAACTATTAGTTTGTTACGTCTTTTTGCTATCTCTGCGAGCAGCCCTGCTTAGGTTGTACAGTCTGACAGCCGTTGGTAGGAAGGACCTACGAAACCTCTCGGTTGTGCACCTGGGATGATGTAGTCTGCTGCTAAATGCGCTCCTCAGTGCATTCAGTATGTCCTGCATAGGGTGGAACTCGGACTCCAGCAGAGATGACAGTTTAGCCACCGTCCTTCTCTCTCCTATCTCCTCCATCGGATCAAGGCGCTGCCCCAGGACAGAGCTAGCTTTCTTAATCAGTTTGTTCAGTCTCTTCCTATCGGCTGCAGTAATGCCACTGCCCCAGCAGACCACTCCAAAAGTGATGGCTGATGCCACCACCGTGTCATAGAATGACTTCAGCAGCGCCCCTTGTACACCAAAAGACCTGAGTCTCCTCAGCAGGAACAGCCTGCGCTGTCCCTTCTTGTAGAGTGCATCAGTATTGTGTGACCAGTCTAGTTTATTGTTCAGATGAATACCCAGGTACTTATAGGATGTCACCATCTCGATGTCTGTTCCCTGTATATTTACTGGTACTGTGAGGGGCTGCCCATGCCTGCGGCAGTCCACCACCAGCTCCTTAGTTTTCCTCGCGTTGATCTGGAGGCAGTTCCGATGGCACCAGTCCACGAAGTCCTGGATAAGCCCTCTGTACTCAGCTTCATCTCCATTGGAGATGAGGCCAACGATCGCAGAGTCATCAGAGAACTTCTGTAGATGGCAGTGTGTTGTGTTGTGTGAGAAGTCCGCAGTATAAAGAGTGAACAGGAAGGGAGCCAGCACCGTTCCCTGGGGGGCCCCCGTGCTACTGATGATCGTGTCGGACACACAGTCCCGGGTTCTCACAAACTGAGGCCGGTTCGTGAGGTAGTCCAGGATCCATGATGACAGGTGCTGGTCCACCCCTGCGCGCAGCAGCTTGTCCTTCAGGATCATCGGTTGGATGGTGTTGAAAGCACTGGAGAAGTCAAAGAACATGATCCTCACCATATTCCCGGGCTTCTCCAGGTGGGACAGAGAACGGTGAAGGAGGAAGATCACCGCATCCTCCACCCCAATGCCATGCTGGTAGGCGAACTGGAGTGGATCCATCGCTGGTTCCACCAGGGGGCGGAGGTGAGCAAGGAGCAGTCTCTCCAGGGTCTTCATCAAGTGGGACGTCAAGGCCACCGGTCTGTAGCTGTTCAGGTCTTTGGGGTGGGAAGTTTTTGGTACAGGTACCACACAAGATGTTTTCCACAGCTGTGGTACCCTCCCCAGTTTCAGGCTCATGTTGAAGATATACGTCACAATCCCACACAGCTGGTCTGCACAGGACTTGAGGAGCTTTGCGCTGATGCCGTCCGGTCCCGGCGCCTTCCTCGCCTTGATCTTCCTCAGCTCCGTCCTCACCTGGGTCCTGGTCAGGGTCAGGATGGGGGGCTGTGTGTTGGGAGTGGGGGGGTGTTGGTGGAGTGGGGAGTGGGCAGCAGGACTTGATTTCTTTAGAGGCAGCAGTGGTTGTTGTGCAGTGAGGGGGGAGGGCGGTTGGTCAAATCTATTGAAAAACAGATTCAGGTTGTTCGCCCACTCCCTGCCCCCTGTGGCCTGGGGGGAGGTATTCTGGAGCCCCGAGATGGTTTTGAGGTTTCTCCAGACCCCGCTGATGTCGCTCTGTTGCAGCTTGTCCTCCATCTTCTTCCTGAAGCTGTCCTTGCCTTCTCTGATCTTTCTCCTCAGCTCCCTCTGTACGGACTTCAGCATCTCCCTGTTCCCTGACCTGAAGATCCTCTTCTTCTCTCTCAGAAGTGTTTTTATCTCAGGGTTGATCCAGGGTTTGTTGTTTGAGTGACGCCGTATGGTCTTGGTGGGAACGGATTTGTCCACACAGAAGCTGAGGTAGCCCGTGAAGGTGTGAATGAGGCCATCGATGTCCTCACCATGTGGATCGCAGAGCTGCTTCCAGGCAGTGGCTTCAAAACAGCCCTTTAGGGTGTCCATTGTCTCCTCAGACCATAACTCCACAGTGTGCATGGCCGGAGGTTGTCTGTGCACTAGGGGTTTGTACACCGGCCGGAGATGAACCAAGTTGTGATCCGATCTCCCGAGTGGGGGGAGTTGTGATGAGGTGTACGCCTCCTTAGTGTTTGCGTAGAATAAATCCAGTGTTTTATTGTCTCTAGTGTGGCATGTGACATACTGGGTGAACGTGGGTAGAATGGGAGACAGTGAAACATGGTTGAAATCGCCTGAGATGAGGAGAAGAGCATCTGGGTGTTCTGTCTGCAGCCTGCTGGTTACTGAATGGATGACGTCACGTGCTGTCCCAGCGTTCGCCGTCGGATTTGCATAAACAACAATGCAGATCACGTGTGAGTGTTCTCTCGGGAGATATGTAGGCCTCATGCTAACAGCTAGCAACTCAATGTCTTTGCTGCAGTGTCGTGATATGATTAAACATGTAGGAATTGTAGCTATTTTTATACAAACGCTCCTCATTTCAGGGGCTCCAAAGTAATTGGACAAATAAACATAACCCTAAGTAAAATGTTACTTTTCAATATTTTGTTGAGAATCCTTTGCAGGCAATGACTGCCTGAAGTCTGGAACCCATGGACATCACCAAACGCTGGGTTTCCTCCTTTGTGATGCTTTGCCAGGCCTTTACTGCAGCTGTCTTCAGTTGTTGCTTGTTTGTGGGTCTTTCTGCCTTAAGTTTTGTCTTGAGCAAGTGAAATGCATGCTCGATTGGGTTGAGAGCTGGTGATTTGACTCGGCCATTGCAGAATATTCCACTTTGTTGCTTTAAAAAACTCCTGGGTTGCTTTTGCAGTATGTTTTGGATCATTGGTGAAGCGCCGTCCAATCAACTTTGCTGCATTTGGCTGAATCTGAGCAGAAAGTATATCCCTATACACTTCAGAATTCATCCGGCTGCTTCTGTCTTTTGTCACATCATCAATAAACACAAGTGACCCAGTGCCATTGGAAGCCATGCATGCCCATGCCATCACACTGCCTCCACCATGTTTTACAGAAGATGTAGTGCTTTGGATCATGAGCTGTTCCAGTTCTTCTCCAAACTTTCTTCTTCCCATCATTCTGGTACAGGTTGATCTTAGTCTCATCTGTCCAAAGAATGCTGTTCCAGAACTGGGCTGGCTTCTTCAGGTGTTTTTTGGCAAAGTCAATTCTGGCCTTTCTATTGTTGAGGCTGATTCATGGTTTGCACCTTGTGGTGAATCCTTTGTATTTACTCTCATGAAGTCTTCTCTTTATGGTAGACTTAGATACTGACACACCTACTTCCTGGAGAGTGTTCTTCACTTAAGTGGATGTTGTGAAGGGGTTGTTCTTCACCATGGAAAGGATTCTGCGATCATCCACCACTGTTGTCTTCCGTGGACGTCCAGGCCTTTTTGAGTTCCCAAGCTCCCCAGTGCACTCTTTTTTTCTCAGAATGTACCGAACTGTTGATTTGGCTACTCCTAACATTTCTGCTATCTCTCAGATGGATTTCTTCTTTTTTTTTTTCAGCCTCAGGATGGTCTGTTTCACCTCCGCTGAGAGCTCCTTTGACCGCATGTTGTGTGTTCACAGCAACAGCTTCCAAATGCAAACGCCACACCTGGAATCAACTCCAGACCTTTTAACTGCTTAATTGATGACAGGTTAACGAGGGAAGAGCCCATGCAGCCTTGTTATTTTTTTTTCTTTGCAGCCTTCTGAGTCAATTGTCCAATTACTTTTGGTCCCTTGAAAAAGAGGTGGCTACATATTAAAGCGCTGTAATTGCTAAACCCTTGCTCCAGTTTGGATGTGAATACTCTCAAATTACAGCTGAGAGTCTGCACTTTAAGCCCATATTGATTATATAATTGTATCCTGAATATGTTTTCGTAAACAGCTAAAATAACAAAACTTGTGTCACTGTCCAAATATTTCTGGGCCTAACTGTATATTGTGGCTTTGTGTCCACAAAAAAACTTCCATTGCCTTACAATTACTTGGAAATTGCTATTACATCTTCTACCTACTTACAGTACCTCACAAAAGTAAGTACACCCCTCACATTTTTGTAAATATTTTATATCTTTTCATGGGACAACACTGAAGATATGACACTTTGATACAATGTAAAGTAGTCAGTGTACAGCTTGTATAACAGTGTAAATTTGCTGTCCCCTCAAAATAACTCAACATACAGCCATTGATGTCTAAACTGCTGGCAACAAAAGTGAGTACACTCCTAGAGAAAATGTCCAAATTGTGCCCACAGTGTCAATATTTTTTGTGGCCACCATTATTTTCCAGCACTGTCTTAATTCTCTTGGGCATGGAGTTCACTAGAATTTCACAGGTTGTCACTGGAGTCCTCTTCCACTCCTCCATGATGACGTCATGGTGTTAGAGACCTTGCGCTCCTCCACCTTCCGTTTGAGGATGCCCCACAGATGCCCAATAGAGTTTAGGTCTAGAGACATGCTTGGCCAGTCCATCACCTTTTCCCTCAGTTTCTTCAGCAAGGCAGTGGTTGTCATGGAGGTGTGTTTGGGGTGGTTATCATGTTAGAATACTGCCCTGCGGCCCAGTTTCCGAAGGGAGGGGATCATGCTCTGCTTCAGTATCTCACAGTACATGCTGGCATTCATGGTTCCCTCAATGAACTGTAGCACTTCAGTGCCGGCAGCACTCATGCAGCCCCAAACCATGACACTCTCACCACCATGCTTGACTGTAGGCAAGACACACTTGTCTTTGTACTCTTCACCTGGTTACCACCACACACGCTTGACACCATCTGAACCAAATTGGTTTATGTTGGTCTCATCAGACCACAGGACATGGTTCCAGTAATCCATGTCCTTAGTCTGCTTGTCTTCATCAAACTGTTTGCGGGCTTTCTTGTGCATCATCTTTAAAAGGGGCTTCCTTCTGGGACGACAGCCATGCAGACCAATTTCATGCCGTGTGTGGCGTATGGTCTGAGCACTGACAGGCTGACCCCCCCACCCCTTCAACCTCTGCAGCAATGCTGGCAGCACTCATATATTTATTTGCAAAAGACAACCTCTGGATATGACGCTGAGCATGTGCGCTCCATTCTTTGGTCGACCATGGCGAGGCCTGTTCTGAGTGGAACCTTTCCTGTTAAACTGCTGTATGGTCTTGGCTACTGTGCTGCAGCTCAGTTTCAGGGTGTTGGCAATCTTCTTATAGCCTAGGCCATCTTTATGTAGAGCAACAATTCTTTTTTTCAGATCCTCAGAGAGTTCTTTGCCATGAGGTGCCATGCTGAACTTCCAGTGATCAGTATGAGAGAGTGAGAGCGATAACACCAAATTTAACACACCTGCTCCCCATTCACACCTGAGACCTTGTAACACCAATGAGTCACATGACACCGGGGAGAGAAAATGGCTAATTGGGCACAGTTTGGACATTTTCACTATGGGGTGTACTCACTTTTGTTGGCAGTGGTTTAGACATTAATCACTATGTGTTGAGTTATTTTAAGGGGACAGCAAATTCACACTGTTATACAAGTTGTACACTGACTACTTTGTATCAAAGTGTCATATCTTCAGGGTTATCCCATGGAAAGATACAGTAAAATATTTACAAAAATGTGAGGGGTGTACTCACTTTTGTGAGATACTGTAAGTATGTGTGGATCTATGAATATTCTAATTAGCTCCACTCAGACTCCTGTCCACCAGTAGCGGATGCTGCAAGGCCAGCCCTCCCCTCTTCTCTGACCTGAGAACACCAAAGACTGCCTCGCTAAACAACAATAGATAGTCAAAACATCAGAGTGATTCAGCCATACATGTACACGCCGCCAACCCCCGCCAAAGCGAGCAGGCTCTCGGCAGTCCCACATGGAGGCTGATGGGTGCCCACCTGGCAGCTCACTGGGAGCCAGCAGTCCAGTACACCTGCCCGTCATCATGGAAACACGACCTCAGTGCGGCAGGCGTGGCCATTGCCCCACGTACCCCCCAGCTACCCAACTCACCTCCCTCCTCTGGAGGAAGTGGGGGGTTTAATGTCTCCTCCTCTGTCCTCCCTGGCAGGGACAGAATGAAATGCCCGGGGGTTTTGTGTCTCCTCCCGAAAACCCCTTCACCGAACTGAGTCAAACAGACAGGTGGTGGTCATTGCGCCTTCATTCCCCAAAGAGCTGATGTCTCTCTCTGGTTCGGTCTTCTGACTATGTGCCTCCCATTCCGCTGTGGGTGCCTCTGGGACCCCGCACGTGCAGGCGCAGCAGCTGGTGGACTCCGGTCTCTGAGCTGACTGTGTCCTGCTTGTGTTATGGGGTTCTGGAAAACGGTAACCCCAGTGGTGGAAAACTACAGGCAGCCACGGTCTGTTTCACATTGTCCCCAGGAAGGGATGCTGTCTGTCAGTGTGGTTAGTTGTAGATAGACCGTGAGCCTCCATCCATGAAACCACGTCGGCTCCTCCTTCTTCCCCTGGGGGAGTGAACTCAGGTGTTTAGCCATGCCCAGTTCTTAGGCCAGTGCTTAGGCTAAGCACGAATGCCTATGTAACTAGAAACACTCTGTCTAAAGTTGCCTTTTTTTTGGGGGGGGGAGGCTTAACTGCACATTCACAGCAGAAAAACACAGACTTGGGACTTGGGTTCAATTTTTCTCTTGATATGTCTTGTTAGTCACAAAAAACATGTAACAGACATGTTAACAGAAAAACTTGATTTTTGGTGGAGTGTCACTTTAACTGAAATTGAGGATGCAGGAGATGCTAAAGCTGCCATATCAGTGAAAATGAAGAAAGCCATTTATGATACATAGATAGATAGATGTACTTTATTGATCCCAAACTGGGAAATTACAGTGTAACAGCAGCATGACAGTTGACAGCCAAACAACAGAAACACACACGACAGACAAAGGGATTACCCATGGAAAGTAAAAAAGAAACTAACACGACTATAGAACCTATATACATCATAGCTTAATATATGATGACCCGTATAAACACATGAATCATCCCATTGCTCAAAGAAGGACTATCAGGAGCAGAGTGAAATGTGAGGTACCAGTTAGTCTGTAAGGTGCAGTGTGGCAGCATAGTTATGACCAGAATACAACATCATAGTGAGTTATTGTACAGTGAAATTGCATGTGGCAGGAAAGATTTCCTGTACCTGGCCATTCGACAACGAAGCTGTAATAGTCTACTGGAGAAAGTGCTTCGCTGCCTATCTAGTGTGTGGTGGAGGGGGTGATCAGGATTGTTCATGATGGATCGCAGTTTATTTAGTGTTCTCCTCTCCACCACTGTCTCAATGGTCTCTGGTCTGAGACCAATTACAGAGCCAGCCCTCTTGATAATCTTGTCAAGTCTGTTGGTATCTCTGGCCCTGATACTGCTACCCCAACAGACCGCAGCAAAGAAGATGGCACTGGCGACAACAGTCTGGTAGAAAAGCTCCAGCATCCTGCTGCACACGTTGAAGGATCTCAGTTTTCTCAGGAAATAGAGTCTGCTCATCCCCTTCTTGTGCGCAGCATCGGTGTTGGATCTCCAGTCCAACCCGCTACTGATCCTGACACCCAGATATTTGTAGTCTTCAACCACTCCCACATCCTCCCCCCTAATCTGCAGTGGCTGAGAAGGAGCCTTCCTCTTCCTGAAGTCAATCACCATCTCCCTGATCTTGCTGACATTCAACCTCAGGTGATTCTGCTCCGTCCACTCCACAAATCTGTCTACCAGTGCCCTGTACTCCCCCTCCTCTCCTCCTCTTATACACCCCACAACAGCTGAGTCATCAGAGAATTTTTGCAGGTGACATGACTCAGTGTTGTACTGAGTCATGTACAACTTTACACTTTATGCCTTATTCTCTATGCTACAGTTCCAGAGATAGGTGTTAATTTACTCTCTGTTGTTAAACCAAGGCTCTATGCTATGCCTATACCATATGCCATAGTCTGTGGTGCACCTGTCCAGAAATGTAAATACCTGTCAATGTGACAGAAAACAGTTGTGATTGGTCTGCTTCATCTCCTTCTACACATTTCTGGTTTCTACTCTGCTCATTCTCCACAACCCCATTTCCAAAGTAAGCTGGAAATACAATGGACCAAATCGGAGAGACGTCCATTGAGGAAGTTTGCAGATATAGCCATTAATATGACTCGTCGTCACCCTTTTACAAAGACTGTCAAATGATGGCGGCAGTTCAGTGGTCCTGCATGCCATTTTCTCCGACATCTTTTTTCTCTGTTGCAGCAACTGTGGTAAAGTTTCCAATGTTCAACATTTATTGGCCCCAACACCATCACAATATTTAACAAATACACACAAACTATGCAAAGGAAATCACTTTACACATTGTCAGAGAAACCCATTTTGGTGACAAGACGGCACATTCAAACCAGCCCACAAGTGTAAAAGATGACAGTGGCTATAGGTCACTTGTGTAGACTATGTCATGGACTCTGCATAATGTTAATGCAGAAGTATAAATCAGGCTTTAGGCATCCTTACTAGACAATGAGAAAAACATACTCACTGGAGTACCACTTCAAATGTTAGAGGCACCACACCAGAACAAGTTATTCATAGCTCCTTTATCTTTATTTATCAAAAGATAAATCACAGGTCTGCATATTTGATTTGGCAAGGATTTTAACAGTGGATGCCCTTCCTGGCACAACCCTCTCCATTTACCTGGGCATAGGACCGGCACAAGGAGTACACTGGTTTTGTGCTTCCCGTGGGAAACCAGCTGTCATTCCCCCATTCTATTTATGCTCATCACCAGTCTACACTGTAAAATGTAAAAGTATTTCTTAATAAAATAATTAAGCAAACATAACTTAGTACTTCAAAAAAATTGGAGCCACTCATTTCTACAAATTTAAAATTATTCAAAAATATGTGTTTGTAGTAGTAACTCGGTTGCTGTGAGTGTAAGCTAAAATCTTAATTCTGATTCTTAATTCAGTCAAAAGCTTCAAGTGTTACAGGAGAACAACAGTTTCTCTACACTCCGTGCACAGCTGGGGGAAGTGCTGTCTGGGAGAAATATTTACAGCCAGGGAGTTGGGAACGACAGTCAGTTACTTTAATCAGCCGCTTAAATCTGACATTTTCAGCCGTGCTTAATGGCAGTATGTCTTTTGCAATAAAGCAGGCCATTATGTTTGTAATATCACTGTCTCTATTTTTGTGTTGTAAGGCATGGCACTGGAGAAACTAGCCACTATGGTCTGTTGTTGCGCAGGAATCACACTGGTAGACTTGTAGTGCTCCCTGATTTTGTGGGAACATTCTTGCAACACAGTTTGCAGTGCACGCTAAGCTGAAATCCTCCGACCATTCTTTTCAACAATTTCCTTGTCTTATTAAGCACTGAGCGGCGTCTGTTTTAGTGTCTTCTTTGGTAACGCTGTGGCTTTTCATTAACATTTTCTGTCATCTATTTTTTTTTAACCACGCTCCAACTCCTACGCAGCTGTGCTAGCCCAAACATTAGCAGGTGTGCCGCTGCCCTGGCTGCTACTGTTACAAGCCTACACATGTGTGTGTCAATCAGACGTGACTGACTGTATTCCAGCCACATGATTGGTCCGGTGCGGTGTATTCTCATTATCATTGGCTTTTTGTGTTATATGTCAAAATACGGCTTGAATGAGTTCTATCTACGCTCGACCACGTTTTATGTCTGTATCAAGGAAAAGTTATTTTGCGATAATTATTGTTATTGTTTTATCGCCCAGCCCTAACTGTATATATTCATATTTGCTGTAAAATTTTGTGTGTAGAGTTGTATGGATTATTGTTAGGAATTTTACATAGGGCCTATCGCTGAGGAGACAGTAAATGACTTTGTACAACTTTGTAATGACAAAATGATGATGACTTAGGAAACATTCCATTCTTAAGTACAAACATCCCTGACTACCGCTCAAAGAGTCTACTGGTGCAGCTTAATAATATAGAATACTGTGGAAAAGTTAGTGCATTTTGCAATATATTTAAAAAGTTAAACTTTAATATTTATTACACATACTGAAATATTACAAATCATTTTATGATGATGGTAATACAGTGGTACCTCTACTTACGAATTTAATTCGTTCCGGAAGAATTCTCGTAACGTGAAAAATTCGTAAGTAGAGGCGCGTTTTACATGTAAATGCCGTAATCCGTTCCAAGCCCCCAAAATTCGGGCATAAATTTTTTATAAATCGTAAAAACGCATCAAAACATGTAACAAATACATGTTACAATTAGATTACTGCACAATAAACATAAAATGAGAGTTTAAAATGAGAGAAAGAATAATAAAAGAGAAAGAATAATAAAAATTATGTTCATTTACCTTTTAACTGCGATCGTCGGCGTCGGCGTCACCTTTTGCCTTCTTTGGTTCATGTTCTGTCTCATCAGTGGTTTTTGCCTGACGTTTTGTGATGAAACGATCCAAGGACGTTTGCTTTTATCGGCTTGTACGGGCTTCCTTTTGTTTTAATACCGTGCTGATCGTTGATGTTTTTTTTTTTTTTCCCCAAAACTTTATTAAGAACAAGGTGAAAGTACAGAGTTATAACGTAGATGGTGATAAACATGGCAGTTAACAATTTTTTTTTCTCTAAATTGTGTAGTTCAGTCAACAGTCTTACAAGAGGTAAGAAGGATAAAATAAAGTAGTAAGAATAGTAAATAATAATAAGATAAAGCGAGATCAACCAAACGCATCCATTCGTGGCCAATGGGATACCAGGAAGATGCTAGGCGATAGCCAATGGCAGAGCAGCTACAGGTATGTTTACGTTCGGTAAAATACGGGAGCTGCGAGGAGCGCATACTTTTTTTGCCTTTCGTATCCTGAAATTTTGTTCGTAACTAGAGGCAATATTTTTCCGTTGAGGCGTCTCGTAACCTGAAAATTTCGTATGTAGAGACGTTCGTAAGTAGAGGTACCACTGTAGTTGTATCTCAACCTCAACCAACAGAGGTTGAGGTTGAGAGACACCGGCTAGATATAGTCGGCCTCACCTCAACGCACAGCTCCGGTTCTGGAATCAGTCTCCTGGAGAGGGGCTGGAGCATGGCCTACTCTGGAGTTGCCCCGGGCGAGAGGCGATGAGCAGGGGTGGGTATTCTTGTATCCCTCCACCTTGCTGCCTCTATACTGGAGTTTTACCTGGTGGATGAAAGGGTTGTTTCCCTGCGCCTTTGGGTTGGGAAGCAGGTCCTGACCATCATTTGTGCCTATGCACCAAATGATGGTTCAGAGGACCCACCCTTTTCGGAGTCTCTGACTGGGGTGCTGGAGAGTGTTCCTCTTGGAGACTCCATTGTCCTACTGGGGGACTTCAATGCATATGTGGGCAACGACAGTGAAACCTGGAGGGCAGTGATTGGGAGGAACGGCCTGCCCGATCTGAACCCAAGTGGTGTTCAGTTATTGGACTTCTGTGCCAACCACAGTCTGTCCATAACAAACACCATGTTCAAGCATAAGGGCATCCATATGTGCACCTGGCACCAGGACACCCTAGGTCACAGGTCGATGATCGATTTTGTTATCATGTCATCAGACCTGCGACCGTATGTCTTGGACACTCGGGTATAGAGAGGTGCAGAGCTGTCAACTGATCACCACCTGGTGGTGAGTTGGATCCGATGGCAGGGGAGGATGCCATTCAGACCTGGTAGACCCAAGAGTATAGTGAGGGTGTGCTGGGAACATCTGGCTGAGGCCCCTGTCTGGGAGGTCTTCAACTCCCACCTCCGGAAGAACTCTGACCACATTCCAAGAGAGTCTGGAGACATGGAGTCTGAATGGGACATGTTCTCCACCTCCATTGTTGAAGTAGCTGCCCAGAGCTGCGGCCACAAGGTCATCGGGGCATCTTGTAGTGGCAACCCCCAAACCAAGTGGTGGACACCAGTGGTGAGGGGGGTCATTAAGCTGAAGAAGGAGTCCTATCGAGCTTGGTTGGCTTGTGGGACTCCCGAAGCAGCTGAGGTGGACCGGCAGGCCAAGCGGAGTGCAGCTCGGGTGGTTGCTGAAGCAAAAACTCAGGTATGGGAGGAGTTCGGTGAGGCCATGGAACAAGACTTTCGGTCGGCCTTGAAGAGATTCTGGCAAACTCTCCGGCGGCTCAGGAGGGGGAAGCAGCTCCCTGTCCACACTTGGTATGGTGCAGATGGGGTACTGCTGACTTTGACTGGGGATATCATCGGGGAGTGGAAGGAATACTTTGAGGATCTCCTCAATCCCACTGACATGCCTTCCACAGAGGAAACAGGGTTTGTGGACGAGGGGGACAACTCACCCATCACAGGGGCTGAGGTGGCCAAGGTAGCTAAAAATCTCTTTCGTGGCCGGCCCCCGGGGGTGGACGAGATTCGCCCTGAGTACCTCAAGGCCCTGGATGTTGTAGGGCTGTCATGGTTGACATGCCTCTGCAACACTGTGTGGAGGTCGGGGGCAGTGGCTTTGGCATGGCAAACCGGTGTGGTGATTCCTCTCTTCAAAAAAGGGGACTGGAGGGTGTGCTCCAACTTTAGAGGGATCACACTCCTCAGCCTCCCTGGGAAGGTCTATGTCAAAGTACTGGAGAGGAGAGTCCGGCTGTTGGTCAAACCTCAGATTCAGGAGGAGCAATGTGGTTTTTGTCCTGACCGTGGCACATTGGACCAGCTCTTTACCTTCTTGAGAATCCTCGAGGGTTCGTGGGAGTTTGCCCAACCAGTTTATATGTGTTTTGTGGGCCTGGAGAAGGCATTCGACCGCATCCCTCGTGGTGTTTTGTGGGGGATGCTTCAGGAGTATGGGGTATCAGGCTTATTGTTATGAGCTATTCGGTCTCTGTACGACCATTGTGAGAGTTTGGTTCGTATTGCCAACACTCGGACGGTCTCATTCCCAGTGAGAGTTGGACTCTGCCAGGGCTGCCCTTTGTCACCGATCCTGTTCATAATTTTTATGGACAGGATTTCTAGGTGCAGCCAGGGAAGGGAGGGTGTCATGCTTGGTGACCACAGGATCTCATCTTGGTTGTTTGCAGATGATGTTATCCTGCTGGCTTCATCCAGCAATGACCTACAGGTCTTACTGGGACAGTTTGCCACTGAGTGTGAAGCAGCTGGGATGAGAATCAGTACCTCCAAGTCCGAGTCCATGGTTCTCAGCTGGAAAAAAGTGAATTGTCCTCTCTGGGTTGGGGATAAGCTCCTGCCCCAAGTGGAGGAGTTTAAGGACCTTGGGGTCTTATTCATGAGTGAGGGGAGAATGGAGTGAGAGACTGACAGATGGATCAGAGCAGCATCTGCAGTGATGTGGACATTGTACTGGTCTGTTGTGGTGAAGAGGGAGCTGAGTTCTAAGGCAAAGCTGTCGATTTACCAGTCAATCTACGTTCCTACCCTCATCTATGGTCATGAGCTTTGGGTAATGACTGAAAGAACGAGATTGCAGATCCAAGCGGATGAAGTGAACTTTCTTCGTAGGATTGCTAGACTCACCCTCAGAGACAGGGTGAGGAGCTCAGTCATCTGGGAGAGGCTCAGAGTAGAACTGCTGCTCCTCCACATTGAAAGGAGTCAGTTGAGGTGGTATGGGCATCTGATCAGGATGCCTCCTGGATGCCTCCCACTTGAGGTGTTTCGGGCATGTCCCTCTGGGAGGAGACCCCGGGGCAGACCCAGGACTCGCTGGAGAGACTATGTCTCCCAGCTGGTCTGGGAACGCCTTGGTATCCTCTCTGAAGAGCTGGAGCAGGTGGCTGGGGAGAGGGAAGTCTGGGCTTCTCTGCTTGAACTGCTGCCTCCGCGACCTGGACCTCTGGAAAAGCGGTAGAAGATGGATGGATGGATGGATGGATGGATGGATGGTAATAGTTGTTTAGATAAGTTACAAATGCTGACATTGTGATTTACTGACCAGTATGTTGTTACACTGGGACTATGACCTCACACTGATGGAATACAGGAAAGACAGGTACATGATGAAAAAATAATTTTAAATCAAAGTCTGGTTTAATTATATAATCACGAATCCAACATAAGTATTATAACCTGATGCAATACATCAAAGTTCAGACATCTGCGGTCTGCATTCAAAAATCGTAGTTAGCTTTCTCTGATGGAGGACTACAGAAGTAAATTAATCACTGATAAAAGAATGAACAGTAACTGAATAAACAGCATTATTAGTGCATCTCAGTAAATCACAATAATGTGAACAAGGTTTTTTGCACTACTATAATTAGAAAATACAGTTAACTTAAATACTGTAACTACTACAACTTCTTCTATTGATGTCTGTCTTGATGAGTTTACTCCAATCGACCTTTGTGAGTTAGACAAAATAGTTTCCTCATCCAAACCTTCAACTTGTCTTTTAGACCCTATTCCTACCAGGTTATTTAAAGAAGTCTTCCCACTTATTGGTAGCCTTATTCTTCATATAATCAATTCTTCATTAACTTTAGGCCATGTACCGCAGGCTTTTAAAACGGCTGTAATTAAACCCTCACTCAAAAAGCCAACGCTAGATCCAGGAGCTTTAGCTAACTATAGACCAATCTCTAATCTCCCTTTTATTTCAAAAATCTTAGAAAGAGTTGTTGCTACGCAATTATTTGACCACCTGCAGGGAAATGGTTTACTTGAAGAGTTTCAATCTGGGTTTAGAATCCATCATAGTACTGAAACAGCCTTAGCGAAGGTCACTAACGACCTCCTCATTGCATCTGATAATGGACTAGTTTCTGTACTTGTCCTTTTAGACCTTAGTGCAGCTTTTGATACTATCGATCATAATATTCTACTTGATAGATTAGAACACTATGTTGGACTTAATGGAACTTCGTTGCAGTGGTTTAGATCTTATTTATCTGATAGGTTCCAGTTTGTTCATGTCAGTAATGAGTTTTCTTTCAACTCAAAGCTTAGTCATGGAGTTCCACAGGGATCTGTGCTAGGCCCTACTCTTTTTAGTTTATATATGCTTCCATTAGGCAACATTATTAGAAAGCACTGTATACATTTTCATTGTTATGCTGATGACACACAATTATACCTGTCAATGAAGCCAGATGATAGTAATCAATTAGCCAAGTTAGAAGCCTGTCTTAAGGAAATCAAAGCTTGGATGACTTGTAATTTCCTGCTATTAAATTCAGATAAGACTGAAGTCATTCTTGTTGGTCCAAAAAACCTTAGAAATTCCTTTCCAAATCAAACTTTCAGTTTGGATGCGGTTACTCTTTCTCTTAATAGCTCTGTGAGGAACCTTGGAGTTATTTTTGATCAGGATTTGTCCTTCAATTCACATATTAAATTTGTTTCTAAGACTGCCTTCTATCATTTGCGTAATATTGCCAAGATTAGGAGCATCTTGTCTCAGAGTGATGCTGAGAAACTGATCCACGCTTTTGTTAGCTCGAGATTAGATTATTGTAATTCTTTATTATCAGGCTGTCCTAAAACATCTTTAAAAAGTCTTCAGCTGATCCAAAATGCTGCAGCAAGAGTTTTAACAGGTACTAGAAAGAGAGATTATATCTCTCCGGTTCTGGCCTCCCTTCATTGGCTTCCCATAGAGTTTAGAATTAAGTTTAAAATCCTTCTTCTTACTTACAAAGCTCTAAACAATCAGGCTCCTTTTTATTTAAAAGATCTGATACTACCGTATTATCCTAACAGAGCACTACGCTCCCAAAATGCAGGATTACTTGTAATACCTAGAATCTCCAAAAGTACAATGGGAGGCAGAGCCTTCAGTTATCAAGCTCCTCTCCTGTGGAATCAGCTGCTAATCTGGATTCGGGAGTCAGACTCGATCTCTGTTTTTAAGAATAGGGCTAAAACCTACCTTTTTGATATAGCCTACAATTAAGGAGGGATCATGTGTTTCTGAACCCTCCCTTAGTTATGCTGCTAATAGGTTTAGTCAGCCAGGGGACCTCCAGTAATGCACTGGGCCTCACTCCTTTTCTCACTCTCAATGAAATATTTTTTTTGCTGGTTATTAACATTTGTTTGTTCTCTCCCATAGATTGAGTCCCCATCGTGCTGTTTGCTCTCTACATGTCTGTTCTTTTCTTCTTCTCTATCCCCTCACTCCCCAGCCAGTCACAGCAGATGACTGCCCCTCCCTGAGCCTGGTTCTGTTGGAGGTTTCTTCCTGTTAAAAGGGAGTTTTTCCTCTCCACCGTCGCCAAGTGCTTGCTCACAGGGGATCGCCTGATTGCTGGGGTCTTTCTGCAACTGTGGGGGTTCCCCCTACAGTTGATAGTGCTATGAGATGACTGTTGTTGTGAAATGGCGCTATATAAATAAAGTTGAATTGAATTGAATTGAAAAGAAACTTGTGTTTATTCAGTATTCATTACTTACACAGTGAAACACTTGAAGCCCTTTTTCATTTGATTTTGATGATCACAGTTATAGTTTGTACCAACCTTAACACCTTCATGACTATTCCTACCAAATAAAATAGCTGCCTTTGAATGAATGAATGTTTTTTTTGAATGAATGAATGAGCTTTATTAAAAAGCCTGCTGTAATTAATAAAGCTGTGACAGACTTCTCAGCTAAAATAATAAAAAGAGAATCTTTTACCAAAATGTAAAATGATTCTGCCTGGTTGGCTTACTGTAGTCAATTTTCCAGCTGGAAAACATTCAAAAAGTTAATCTGACTCAAGTGAATATGCCTCAAAATGCATAAACATTGTGTTTGTCTTAACATGTAACGTTACCTCACTTAACCGTTAATATTATGGGAGACACGGTGTATAAAACGTTAGTTTGTGCTGCATCTTTGCTGTTTTTCCTGCCAGTGAGCTGCTGTCGCCGAGAGATTTTGTCTTTCCTAAATTACATAAATAGCAAAGTGACTTAACACTGCTGAAGGCATATCAATGGGACATCCCCTCTGATATTATAGCTTACCTTTGTCAGTTTGTGAATCGAAGCATCATTGCCTCCAGCTGCTCTGTTTTCAAACGCTACCAGATGTGTGCGTGCAGTTGTGAGGCCCGGCAGGGCAGCGTGACTGTTAAGAAAGGTTCTGCTCGAGGCAAATGCAGCTGTGGTCGCTGTAGTTGCTGAAGTGGCCAAGATTATGCCAATGGTGGCCACGGCCACCCCCCAGCTCCGCCAGTGGTTACAGTATCAAACAGAAATGAATTTCTGTAAAAGCACCAAGATTTTTTGTGCATCTATGTATTGTATTTTGTATTGTATTTTGCTCAGTTAAACAGTACACAGAAAAAAAAACACTTATTAGAATATAATTAAGCACTTACTGAATGGGGCCTAAATTGAAGAAACCTGATAGGCAGATAAACAAAAAACTACTGTAAACCCACTGCAAGAAACTGATTGTGGCAGTTAAATTTCTCATATTGCCTGTGTCCTCACATGCTACTCCAAAAAAAGCCAAACAATTATGAATAGTTTTGTCAGTCAGTGCAAAGAATGATATTTATCTCATCCCCCTCATCCTATCCAGGCATCAGTTGTATTAGTATAGACTGAGTGAGGTGCTGCCACTGCAGAGCAAGCTAAAGGCATTCATTAGCACACGGGTAGCACACTGCAGAGGGGTGAGAGACACAGACCCCTACAGAGGGAGGGAGAGACAGGGGTCCAGGACTGCAGAATGGGACAGATGTCAGCCTGTTATCATCAGTTATTTAGCTGTCGATAATCCATACACCACCATCATATCATATATTAACTTATGCTGCAAACTAATAATGTGATGGTCAAATGCATTGATGCCCTTAATTTTCCACCTGTAACATCATTGCTGTTACTTGCTTTCTGTACATGCTATGCCATTATTGTTGTGATTGTGTCTCAAAGTTTTAAGTACTTTCATACAGCAGTTAGCTCTGATCGAGCAATCTGACTGGACAATAGCGATTACAGGAATTACTACAATACAAAATAAATAGACTCCAATAGGCACGCTTGTACACTTTATTATATATGCTTGCTCACCTTCAGCTTGGAAGGATTTGGACATGGCTGTGCTCATGTCCTCCCTTTATGTTCATATTTGGTCTTTCTGTTTTTCTCAGGACATGAGTTCAGCCATGTCCTCGCCCTTTGCTACTATGTTTATCTGTGTTTACCACTAGTTATCATGTTAATCATTATTATTTTGGCCAGTTATGTTCAAACTCTTTGTCACCGTGATCCTTGTGTCAGTCTTAGTCCCTGTCGCGGTCCTCTCTCTCCCAGTCCTCTGTTCATGCCTCATGTTTACCCCTTTGTCTCAGTCCATCATGTTTTTCCATAACATTCCCTGCTGTTCTCTGATTGCCCCTGATTGTACCCACCTGTTTCTCATCACCTTGATTACCTCCTGGCCTATATATGTCTGTGCCCAGGTCCCTGTCAGATGTGGCATCATTAATGTCTTCTTGTCTGTCCTGTCAGTGAGTATCTCATGTTTATGTATAATCCCAGTCTAGCCAAGCCTTGTCAGTTGGTCTGTTTATAGTTTGTTTCGTTGACAGCCCACGTGCTGCCATTTATTTGTGTTTAAGTTTTTGTTAATAAATCATTGTTCTGCACTATATCGCTGCCTGCGCCTGAGTCCTGTTCCTGCAGCCTTTGACACAGCTGTGTTCTAATCATCCTTACAATAACCACTGGCTGTATTACAAAATGAGAGAATTATAATGCTGTGTTCAACTGAGCTCTGGGAGGAGCAGAGGTTGGTCAGCAGGTCCTTTATAGTACTGTTGTAGTATCATCAGGGTTATACACTGCATGCCATATTCGCCGGGTATTGCTGCTAGCGCACACACACACACACACACACACACACACACACACATGTATATATATTTAAGCAATGTTACATGAGACGGAGTATGGTATCAATTTATATAGTAACTGCGGATGTGATACAACTTAATGCCCTTTGCACAGCGGAGGGCATTAGAGTATCACACCCGTAGTTAGTATATAAATTGATACCGTAATTACATTGAGTGTAATATTGCTTTTATACAACAGTTCCGGCAAGCACAATTTATTAAATGACAGCAATACTGGACAAAATATTATGAGTTGTTTGTTTAACCAGTTATTTTGCACAGCTGAGACAAAAAATAGTCCCTTCTAAATGTAGCCAGTAACTGTTGCTAAACATCTCAATCAGCATGAAGACGCTTATTGTCATTTCACACACATGTAAACAAATTAAATATTGTCAAGTGCAGAAGTAATAAGCATTTATAAAACATATACCTGTTGAGTTGGTACTGCAGAAGACCCCAGATCAAAGCGCATCCAGTGCTGGTCGTAAGTGCTGGCAGTCCAATCTGTCACTGTCTGCACCCACACTACCGCATTGAACTTGCAATTATGAGCATTACTGCTCTACTTTTTCTGTATATAGGATTGCTGGGCTTTATTGTTTTATCTTTACTTGCACTATGGGATGTCTCAATTTATCTTTTGTCACTATTTGCACTACAGGTAGCATTACTGTACATAAACTGCTATTATTGTTTTTCCAGCCTTATTCCTTTTTTTTTATTGCGCACATTACGGAAGAGAGAGAAGAGACATTTCAGTTCTCCTGTATGTCCTGTACATATAGTAGTAATGACAAATAAAATCTTTGAATCTTTTGATTCTCGAAAAACACCGGTAGCTAGCCGGTAGCTAGTAGTTAGCATGCTAGCGATTTAGCACACTTTGCTCACTTTTCTTCACATTTTCAGATGAAACAAAGAGTCCATCACCACAAAAGTATTGTGGTTGGTTAATTGAGACAATAAATCAAATTCTAGCACTGCCTATTTTTTTTAAACAGACGTGAAATAGCTTAATGAGTTTAAAATGGCGTTGATACAAGGGTAGACGGAAACAGTTTTTTTTTCAAAAGGGTGGGACTTCCGGGTCACAGATCTATAATTTCTTGTCAAACATCACCTCACTGTGGAAATTAAGGTATCCACAACAGTACTGCAATTGTCAGAGAGTTGACAGTAAATTACTGTTAATATTTAATGGCTACATGAACACTTTTGAAGCGGAGTGATACATATCCAGTGAAACTGGAGAGCAATTATCGTGGAATATAGCAACTCCTGGAATCCCTATTGTCCAATCAAAATGCTTATTTATTTATTTATTTATTTATTATGTATGACTGTCAAATATTGTGTGCTCTCAAGTTTGGACATAGCCCCATACTTCTGGTAGCTGGAAATAATTGCAAGTGCATCTGAAAAGCAAACTGATCATGTTAACCAGGTAAAAACAAACATTCAAGAAAGATGTTTTACATCCAACTCATAAGAAAAATGAATCTCATTGCTAATGATGTTGGATCAACATCTAGTGTGTGTGTGTTTACACTAATGCTGATAAACAGGCTGTGAGAGGTGTGAAGAATGTCCTGACAGACTCTTATGGAACAAGTGGAACAGATCACTCCCATTAATTGACATCAGTTAATCAATTAATGGTGCAATCAGAAGTTGTTATTCGTCACCTCTGCTGTGATGTATGAAACAGATGAGACAGACGAGTGGGAAGTAGAAACTACAGAGTCAGGTTGATCAAATTGGCATTTCAGAGCATCCAAAACTACATAGGCCACATAATCACTGGGTTAACTGCAAATAGATTTAAGCTGTGTTGATGTGAGCTTTGCAGAAAAAAAGGACTGGGTGATTTGGATTAAATCAGCATCACAGTTAATTGAACCTTTCACTTTGGTTTCTTTTTTTTGTGATTTTTCTCCTTTCTTCTTCTCCATTATAATTCACTGACAAGGCTTGTAATTAAGCAATATTACATGAGTGTGCGGTATCAATGAATATATCACTGCAGTGACTTGGCAGTAAATGAGCATAATATAATAAAGATTAAGACTATTGACATTTTGCACACATGTAACCAAATTAAATATTGTCCAGTGCAGAAGTCAGTGTTTATACACATACCTCTTGAGGTTTTGTGGATCATGTGACTTGCACCGGTGGCTAGTTAGCCTGTTAGTGTAACTGTTTTACAGTGGGAATGGATGACAAAATGTATGAGGTAAGGATGGATTTAGCATTCTGATCAGAGATTCCTAATTCCATTGTGGTGGTAACATAATCATAGCTGTGTAACGGACTTCCTTGATGCAAATATACATTAGAGGCTAACAGCGATTTAGCTTTGGTATATTTCGGTTTTAGTTTTCACACACTTTGCTCGCTTTTTTGTGACATGAAATAGAATCAATCACCACATACTATGTGGACAAACGCTGCCTTTCTTTTCTGTACAAGCTGCTTCAATTTTTGCACTAGGTTCTCCTGCTTCCAAACAACGCTGGTGTAACATGTGTGCGCTGCTTCTCGGGTTACTGAGTCATGTGCCTGCGCATGCAGGAGATGATTTAAAGGGGCAGTACATGAAAGCTCTCAAAAAGGGAGACAGGGAGAGGGTAAGAACTGAAAAATGACATGAGCAAGATTACGTTGGTTACATGTCCTGAACAGCGGTTTTGGTTATTTTTTTAGTTAATCGACCAACGCTAGAAAACATTATCAATGGCAACAAGCAAATGGGCTATATACAGTAAATAAAACACTTTTTAGCAGAATGTTTTGGTTATGAATGACTATAAAATTAGCTTTTCTTCCATCAAAGTGTGTTACCTGCAATTTCCACTGACTGCGGTTGCGTTCCATTATGGTGGTGATACGGTCACCACAGCAAATAATTCCCATAATAGCACAACATAACAAAAATAATTTTTTTGTAAGTTGTCTGTTTTTTCAACTGATTTAAGACAATTTTGTGCCGCTGAATCCAAAAATGACATTCGTTTCTCTCGATCAGGTCAGGTTTTTATGTTAAGTTGTAAGCAGTTGTACAGTTGTACTGTAAATTGAACAGTAGACATTGATAAAGGTAAGTATATGTAAATTGAATGTTACGTCATCATTGTTCAAAATTCAGAGAATTTCAAGAAATAAAAATGAATTTTGCATCATATAAAGTGAAAATACCCGTACATGTAAACAAAAACGTAAAAAACATTTGGCCATAGTTCAAAAAGTTGACCTGATTGAGCAAAGCCAATGTGACTTTTGGATTCAGCACATCAAAATTGTCCTAGATCAGCTAAAAAAACTGAGACAATAAATTTGGTGTTGACCAGTGTAGTCAATGCTCTACTTTTCACCAGATACGATGTGTTAGGTCACAGTTTAAGTTTAAGCAGTTTAAGCGCTTTGAGTGGTCTTTGTGATTAGAAAAGCGCTATATAAGTACAGGTTAGTTAGTTAGTTAGTTAGTTTCATATCACCGCAACGGATCACTAAAAATGCACAACAAATCTGTTTTTGATGGATGCCAAGGAAAAGCCATGGTGTCTACTGTATTTAATAATTGTTCATGAAAAAAAAATATTTAAGGAATTCTTCTAAATATCAGCCATCATTTTCTGAGGTCCACCACTGTGTCCATGAACATATAAAAACTGTGACATAACATGCACACACTGCATCTGTGTTTGTGTATGTTTCTGCAAAAAACGGATTAGTATTTGTGCATCCCACACTGAAAAAAAATTCAAAGGGGCGGGGCCAAGACTGCTGTCTCTGACTGCCTTGTGGTTCATTTATTTACTGAAACTTTTCTCTGATAAATAGGCTTCTGTTAATTATATTTTGCATGTTTTTTACAGAATATTTCAACTGTCCTAGTTTCTGTACAGTTTGCACCACTGTCTTAACAGTGTATATCTGTATTTCCCAAACGCTGACCCTCAATCTGCACCATAAAAATGAGAGACACAAACAGAAGGAGATTGGAGCAGATCACGACGGAGACCATACAAGTAAGAGAGATGCTGTATTTCAGCTTCAGCAGCTCTAGAAAGGAGGCCATGCCAACAGTGTTGTTAAGAGCAACCATTGCAAATGAAGAAACATGTTGTCACGGTAACAAGGCCTGCGTGTGCAAGTGTGCATGTGTGTGTTTTAAATAGATCCTCCACTGCTGGGGCTCACAGTCGATGTGCTGTTTCCAGTAGGTTTCATCTGGAAAGAGTCCAATGTGTGTGTGCACATGCACAAACATGAGTGCACACTCACACATAGCCTTCAGAGGACTATAACTGGCTTGCATTCTTTTCCTAACAACAACCATGAAGTGGCAGTTCACCAAAAGCTAAAACATACGTACATGACTCATCTGGAGTGGTAAACAGTTTTTCTTGGGGTGGGATGGGGGGAAGGGGGAGGTAGCAGATTTTTAGAAATTAGGGGTGGGCAATATGCCCCAAAAATGATATCACAATATTTCTGTGACTTTTCACAATAACAATATTCTTCGCGATATCATAGAATACAGTTTTTCTTTTAAATTTATAAAGGACAGTTTCACAGGCCAGCGTTAATTATGCTGTTCAACAAAACAAAAACTCATATCTCCAGTTTATAAGAGCAGTTTAGAATGAGTTTCAAACTGTATCAAATACTACCAAAACAAATTATTAACCACCGCATCTTAAGTGCACTGAAGGGTGGACTGGGACAGAAATTCAGACCAGGAATTTGACTTCATCCTAGGCCACCCTGTTGTTGGAAACCATAAACTACCACAGTTTTAGTAGGCCAACATTTTAAAATAACATATCAAACTAGTTATAAATGTAATTATAACCTTCTGTCATGAGTCTGAGCTCTTATGTTCCCTCTGAGCTCAGATTCAATTTATTCCAGAGTTTTTGTATGTCTGTTAGTATTATGTTGTCAGTTTTCTGTATATATTTATTGACACTTATATGCCCTCCTCTCTCAGACACTCCCACTTGCTGTTCACAGTCTGTTTCCCAGCTGTGAACAGTTGGGTAATTAGGTCACCTGCCTGCTCAGCCCACACCTGCTGCTCATCTGTCTGCCCGGTGTTTAAGCACTGCCAACTCTTTGTTTCACTGCGGCAGTATTACATGGATTACATTGTCTGATGTTACTGGATTTCATCCTTCAGTAAATTTTTTCCTTTTCTCCTCCAGAGCTATTCCAGCTCTGGAGTGCCTCCCTTGCATGTTAACCTTGTTTGCATTTTTGTTTTGTCTGCACAGTTTTTTGGAAGTTTTGTTTTTTTGTCAATAACTGACAACTACAGTTCAGTATGTGGGCCTGTCTTTCTGCCCCGAAGGGGCATTCTTGACAGAACACTGCCACCAGATTAAGGCCCAGCTACTGTACTTGTGCGTTTTTGTCCTTTGCGTTTATTCTTTTTTCCACTCACCTGAGGACTGGAGCTCATCATACCCCCAGTTTGCCGGTCTCACACAAACAAAGGCAGATTGGCAGTGAGGTCTCCAAGCTTGGAGGAGGAGTGGGCGGCGGATTTCATCCAAAGTTTTGTGGACGAAGCTCTTGCCACCCATGGACCCAAGAAGGCCTGGGAAAGCGTAAATGGAGCAGTTGGAATTGTGGAGGCACACCCCAGCTTATGGAGATAGCCACAATATACGGAACTGCTCTCCACGGTCTCCGCGCTCCAGCGAGCATTTCCCGGGCTGAAGATGGGGTTGTCTCTCACTGGACCGAAGCCGTCACAGAGGCGGCCTCCTCAGCAGATGTCCATCTCCTCTCCCGGCTTACCAGCCCCAGCGCCAGCATGTGCATCGCCAGCTCCACAACTAGGCTGTCATCCCGTTCCGGACCACCAGAGGAATCCTCCTGCCTCTTCAGCAACCACTGTCCCGTCAGCCTCATCTTCCTTCATTGCTGCTGCAATTCCCGTCCCCTTGATTTGTTCTCCTGCTGCCGAGAGGTTATCCATTGGTTCCCCGGCTACGTCCATCTCCGTGACTACAGGGGCGGCTCCTCCACAGTCCTCAGGGGGGCCCACATTCACCATGGCCATGGAGAGGGATGACACTCCATCTGCTGCAGCTGATAACATCAAACACTGGGAAAACAGGCAAGTTACATTTCATTCAATTTCAATTTTTGATGATATGCCTTGCCTGATTCCCAGTAGGGAGGCTCAGGAAACACAGTCCCCTGAGCTCTCCCCACCTGCTGCAGTAAATAATTCCTCACCTGCCCTCTCCGTGTCTCCTCCATCTGTTCCTGAGTGTCCACCGGTCCCTGAACTGAGCCGCCAGATGATGGAGGAGCTTGTGGCCCTGGAGCACCTGATTCCAGTGCCAGCGGTGAGCTGACCCCCAGCTGCCACGCTGGGCGAGCCACCAGCATGGGCCCCTTTGTCTGGGGAGACAAGGACTGCAACCACCATCATACCTGCTGCGGAGGCCACCGCAGCAGAGTTCAAGACAGAGCTGGACCTCCAATGGACCAGGCCCGAGACATCGTCGTCATCTGGATCGACAGAGTCCTGGACGACGGTGGAGCTCGAGCTCAAGCAAATGCTCTCTCTTGTTTTTGTCTTATCTGTTGTGGAGAGATCTTGCCTGGCTCTTGGCGAGGAGAGTTGGGTGCAGCTACCAGCTGCGCCTGAGCTCACCTCGCCGGGCTCCGCCGCTGCCGGTGACCCTGACTCCTTTTCCTTTGTCTGTTATTCCTTAGCCTTCTTCCAGGGTTGCCGGGGAAGAACCACCACCTATCCCAGATGTCTCCGTGAATCCAGACTCGCCACCTGAGGTCGTCGTTGGTTCAGCTTCCCCTGCTGAGGTTGTCGCGGGTGCAGCTTCCCCTCTGCCCAAGGCCGTTGTGTGGGTCCCTCTTCGATCCGAGTCTCCGTGGGTGCTACGTCCTGGCCGGGGACCCTCATGGGTGCTGCGTCCCAGTATAAATCCAACATGGGTGCTGCGCACCAGCTTGGGCCCACCATGGGTGCTACACCTCAGCCCGGGGCCCACCGAGGGTGCAGCACTGGCCCAGCCCGGGTCCACACCTGCTCATCTGCCTGCGCAGTATTTAAGTACTGTTCAACTCTTTGTTTCACTGCGGCAGTATTACATGGAATACATTGTCTGATGTTACTGGACTTCATCCTTTAGTAAGTTTTTTCCTTTTCTCCTCCAGAGTTATTCCACCTCTGGAGTGCCTCCCTTGTATGTTAACCTTGTTTGCATTTTTGTCTTGTCTGCACAATTTTTGGAAGTTTTGTTCTTTTGTCAATAAATGTCACAACTACAGTTCAGTGCGTGGGCTTCTCTTTCTGCCCCGAAGGGGCATTCTTGACACCTTCAGCTGGGAGGAAAATTATAAAGTTGGATGTTAATACTCAACTATTGATTATTAAAGCACTGACTGACTAATCTTCATTTAAATCTGGTGCTGCTTCTGATTTCAATTAATCAATCAATCAATCAATCAATCAATCAATCAATCAATCAACCTTTATTGTCATGATGCTGTATATACAACTGTAGTGCAAGCAAGATGAAATTGTATTTCTCTAGGCATCCGCATATATAAAAAGAACATAATTTAAAACACACTCACACCCCTCCTCACACCCCACCCCAACAGCCATTCACATATCCCTGAGACACATTTGGTTTTTACAGTAATATTAACTTATTACAGTTGCACTTTAAGGTAATAATAACTGTCTATATATAAAATACCAATTAAAATGGTTAAGTGAGTCAAAGTAGCTAAGTGAAATAAATACTTAAAACTAACTAGAACTATAATATACATATAATATACATAATGCATAATACATAATGCATAATGCTGGTGGCAGCATGCCACCATCAGTGTATGAATGGGTGGATTGCAGGATCTGTAAAGCGCTTTGGTCATCAAGAGATGAGAATAAAAGCGCTATATAAGTGAATGCCATTTACCATTTACCATTTACCATAATGTTCATAAAGTAATATGTATAAAAGATTCCGGATCAACTGTTCAGCATCCTAACAGCTTGGGGAAGGAAGCTGTTAACCAGTCTGGTGGTTCTGCCTCTGATGCTCCGGAATCGTTTGCCAGATGGCAGCAGTTCAAAGTGTTTATGCAGAGGGTGAGAGTGGTCCTTCACAATGTTCAGTGCCCTGATCCTACAACGGCTCTGAAAAAGTTCTTGGGACAGAGGGGAGGGAAACTCCAATTACCCTCTCAGCTCCCTTAACTATCCTCTGCAGGGCTTTTTTGTCTGACAGACTGCAACTGGAGTACCATGTTGCAATGCAGTACGTCAGAACACTCTCCACCACACCTCTGTAGAAGTTCCTGAGGATGCAGACAGGGAGAGAGGCCTGTTTGAGTTTCCTCAAGAAGTGCAGTCTCTGATGGGCCTGCTTCCTGATCCCCAAGGAATTCTTGCTCCAGGTCAGGTCCTGCGAGATCTGCACTCTGAGGAACTTGATGTTCTCCACCCTCTCCACCGAACGGCCGCTGATGCAGAGAAGGATATGTTCAGGCCGTGACCGCCGGAAGTCGATAATCATCTCCTTCGTTTTGTCCACGTTGAGCACCAGATTGTTCTCCCTGCACCAGCCCTCCAGGTCTCTAACTTCTTCCCTGTACATTGATTCCTCATTCCTCTGAATAAGTCCCACCACTGTGGTGTCGTCCACAAACTTAATAATCTGGTTCCCCTTGTGTCTGGACACACAGTCATGTGTTAGAAGTGTGAACAACAGTGGGCTGAGTACACAGCCTTGAGGGGATCCAGTGCTCAGTGTGATGGAGTTGGAGATGTTGTTTCCAACACAGACAGACTGAGGTCTCTTGGTCAGGAAATCCAGGATCCAGAGACATGTGGCGGTGTTCAGACCGAGAAGGAGTAATTTCTCCATCAGTCTCTGGGGAATAATTGTGTTAAATGCTGAACTGAAATCAATGTACAGGAGTCTGGCATAGGTGTCTTTCTGATCCAGGTGGGTAATGACAGAGTACAGGGTGGTGACTATAGCATCCTCTGTGGAGTGATTTGAACGATACGCAAACTGGAGCGGGTCATGTGATACAGGGAGGCAGGCTGTGATGTGTGGTTTGACAAGGCGTTCAAAACACTTCATCACAATTGGTATCAGTGCGACAGGACGATAGTCATTTAGACAAGACACAACTGGTTTCTTTGCCACCGGTACTATGGTAGAGGTCTTAAAGCATCTAGGAACGATGACCTGACTCAGGGAGATGTTATGAATGTCAGTCAGGACATCCGCCAACTCGCTCGCGCAGACTCGGAGCACACGTCCCGGGATATTGTCCGGACCTGCAGCTTTACGTGGGTTGACCCTGATTAGGGTCCTCCGTGTGTCCGCTGTGTTGATGGTGATAGCTGGCCCCACAGATGGTGGAGATGGGCCAGCCCTCCCTCTGATTGTCAGGTTTGATGCTTCAAAATGTGCAAAGAAGTTGTTGAGCCTGTCTGGAAGCGAAGCGTCATCATCATTGACCCCCTGACTAGACTTATAATCCGTCAACACCCAAACTCCCTGCCACATCCGTTTGGTGTTCCCTGTGTCACAGAAATGTCCCTGGATTCTCTCTGCATAGGCGCGTTTCGCCGTCTTAATTCCCTTTGAGAGCGCAGACCTGGCTGAGCGGAGGGCAATCCTGTCCTCCGCTCTAAAGGCTGCATCTCTGGCTGTGAGCGCACCTCTGCAGTCATCCAGGGTTTATAGTTGCCCCGTGCAGTGAAGGTCTTCACTATAGTGACATCCTCTGTGCACTTCGCGATGTAGCTGGTGACCGAACAAAGATGTTTAAAAAATGAGAAAAGAAAACAAATTTAGGAGAGAACGGTAAAAAGCAGATAAGAGTAAAAGTATTGCAGACTACATATAGCCTATAGTTTTGGAAATTATGCTGATTTTTCTTTAAACATCTGAATAGTCCTGAAAACATTGCCTTATGAATGTAAGAACAATTTAGCTATGGTTAATGTAACCTATTAATTACCGTGATGATCAGGCGAGCGTGCTCCCCCTCCCCTCCTGTTCCTGTCTTCTTGGCTCCGGAGGATCAGCCACACCTGTATGATTACACACCTGCTGCGTCCTGATGACCTGGTGTATTTAAGAGCCAGTGTGTGGAGAACCCATTGCTGGATCGTTAGGGTTTGCAACCACAAACTACGTCTAAGCCTTCTACTTTATTATCGTTCGGTTGATCTGTGTTTTCACATCTCTGTCCTTCTGTCTCTAAGGTTTGCTGCCACCCGCAGGTATGTGCTCTGGAGCTGATCACGCTCACCTGACCAAGCAGACCGACTCCGGACATCCACCCAGGTCACCGTCTTCCCCCTGTTTCCCTGGTCCACACAAGAGTTCCCTGCCGGGCTCCTCTACTCATCAAGTAAGAACGCTCTCCTATTATTATTCTCCCCTTCGGGAGATTCTGTCCCTAACCATCTCTTTTTGCTCTCTCCACGCAGGCTGCGTGCACTCCAGGGGCACCGGTTTTTGTGTGAAATTTAAGTGTGCGTTTTTGTGTTGCTCTTTTCCTTAGTTTTGCACTTTTATTTAGAGTTGTGTGTTTGGTTTAGTTTTCCGCAATAAACTGGCAGACTTTTACATCTGTGACTGAGTGTTCATTCTGGCAGCTCTGCGTTTGCCTCACTTGCACTGAGTCATGACAATTACATAAAAAAATGTAAACCCTAAACTATCAGCAGCTACATCAGTATAATTTAACCACAAATACTCATTCACCACATTACTTCTGTCTTAACCTCATTTTTATGCTCTGGGACATGAGGAGGCTTTGGTCCTTTTAAATTAATGTAGTCAGGTATGTTATTTCACCGGGTCACGAAGAGGGTCTAAATAAAACAGGGAGGGAGTGGGCTTATTTAAAACCATTATTTCATCATTTTTATCATACTGAATATATGCTGGCCTACCTATCTGACATTTCTACCAAACAAGAAACTTCTGCAGGTAAATTGACTGCTGCATTGGACCTCCCGTCTCTCTGTCTTTGTCTGTCTGTCTGTCTCTCAGTTTACCTGTGTTAGACATCTCTGTTGCACAGAAAACTCCTGAGGCTTTTAACAGATTCTTTTTTTCTTTCGGGTGGTTGAATAAATAAAGCTGAAGCAGCCACAACGGAACAAAAATAAACCTCTGGACACTTTGGACGTCAACAACACCGCTTCAGGGTGTACTTGGGAAAATAAGGGCAGGTTGGAGTTTGTGTATGTAGGTAGAGAATTATTACATACAGAGCATCCAGAAAGTATTCATGGTGCTTCACTTTTTCCACATTTTCTTATGTTACAGCCTTGTTCCAAAATGGATAAATTAAATTTTTTCCTCAAGATTCTACACACAATACCCCATAATGACAATGTGAAAAGTTTTTTGTTTTTTTTTTAGATTTTTGCAAATTTATTAAACATAAATAACTAAGAAATCACATGTATATAAGTATTCAAAGCCTTTGCTCAATACTTTGTTGATGCACCTTTGGCAGCAATTACAGCCTCAGATCTTTTTGAATATGATGCCACAAGCTTGGCACACCTATCTTTGGGCAGTTTGGCCCATTCCTCTTTGCAGCACCTCTCAAGCTCCATCAGGATGGATGGGAAGCGTTGGTGCACAGCCATTTTCAGATCTCTCCAGAGATGTTCAATTGGATTCAAGTCTGGGCTGTGGCTGGGCCACTCAAGGACATTCACAGAGTTGTCCTGAAGCCACTCCTTTGATATCTTGGCTGTGTGCTTAGGGTTGTTGTCCTGCTGAAAGATGAACCGTCACCCTAATCTGAGGTCAAGAGCGCTCTGGAGCAGGTTTTCATCTAGGATGTCTCTGTACATTGCTGCATTCATCTTTCCCTTTATCCTGACTAGTCTCCCAGTTCCTGCCACTGAAAAACATCCCCACACCATGATGCTGCCACCACCATGCTTCACTGTAGGGATGGTATTAGCCTGGGAATGAGCGGTACCTGATTTCCTCCAAACATGATGCTTGGCACTCATGCCAAAGAGTTCAGTCTTTGTCTCATCAGACCAGAGAATTTTGTTTCTCATGGTCTGAGAGTCCTTCAGGTGCCTTTTGGCAAACTCTAGGTGGGCTGCCATGTGCCTTTTACTAAGAAGTGGCTTCTATCTGGCCACTCAACCATACAGGCCTGATTGATGGATTGCTGCAGAGATGGTCGTCCTTCTGGAAGGTTCTCCTCTCTCCACAGAGGAACGCTGGAGCTCTGACAGAGTGACCATCGGGTCCTTGGTCACCTCCCTGACTAAGGCCTTTCTCCCCCACTTGCTCAGTTTAGACAGCCGGCCAGCTCTACGAAGAGTCCTGATGGTTCCAAACTTCTTCCATTTATGGATGATGGAGGCCACTCTGCTCATTGGGACCTTTGAAGCAGCAGAAAATTTTCTGTACCCTTCACCAGATTTGTGCCCGGAACAATCCGGTCTACAGACAATTCCTTTGACTTCATGCTTGGTTTGTGCTCTGACATGCACTGTCAACTGTGGGACCTAATATAGACATCTGTGTGCCTTTCCAGATCATGTCCAATCACCTGAATTTACCACAGGTGGACTCCAATTAAGCTGTAGAAACATCTCGAGGATGATCAGTGGAAACAGGATGCACCTGAGCTCAATTTAGAGCTTAATGGCAAAGGCTGTGAATACTTATGTACGGTGGGGCAAAAAAGTATTTAGTCAGCCACCAACTGTGCAAGTTCTCCCACATAAAAGATGAGAGAGGTCTCCAATTTTCATCATAGGTATACCTCAACTATGAGAGACAAAATGAGAAAAAAAAATCCAGAAAATCACATTGAAGGATTTTTAAAGAATTTATTTGCAAATTATGGTGGGAAATAAGTATTTGGTCACCTACAAACAAGCAATATTTCTGGCTCTCACAGACCTGTAACTTCTTCTTTAAGAGGCTCCTCTGTCCTCCACTCGTTACCTGTATTAACGGCACCTGTTTGAACTCGTTATCAGTATAAAAGACACCTGTCCACAACCTCAAACAGTCAGACTCCAAACTCCACTATGGCCAAGACCAAAGAGCTGTCAAAGGACACCAGAAACAAAATTGTAGACCTGCACCAGGCTGGGAAGACTGAATCTGCAATAGGTAAGCAGCTTGGTGTGAAGAAATCAACTGTGGGAGCAATTATTAGAAAATGGAAGACATACAAGACCACTGACAATCTCCCTCGATCTGGGGCTCCATGCAAGATCTCACCCCGTGGGGTCAAAATGATCATGAGAACGGTGAGCAAAAATCCCAGAACCACACGGGGGGACCTAGTGAATGACCTGCAGAGAGCTGGGACCAAAGTAACAAAGGTTACATCAGTAACACACTACGCTGCTAGGGACTCAAATCCTGCAGTGCCAGACGTTTAGTTTAGTTTAGTTTAGTTTAGTTGAAAAGGGACAATGCAATTTCATAAAACACATGATTACACATGGTTAAAAAAGCCAGAATTAGCCAAAAGGCTAGTTTTCATCTGTAGTCCCCTGGCCAAGATGTAAAAAAGCAGTAAAATGCATCTACAAGAAAAAAATATGGTTAGACATTTAAGAGGGCAGTGTCCCCCTGCTTAAGCCAGTACATGTCCAGGCCCGTCTGAAGTTTGCTAGAGAGCATTTGGATGATCCAGAAGAGGACTGGGAGAATGTCATATGGTCAGATGAAACCAAAATAGAACTTTTTGGTAAAAACTCAACTTGTCGTGTTTGGAGGAGAAAGAATGCTGAGTTGCATCCAAAGAACACCATACCTACTGTGAAGCATGGGGGGGTGGAAACATCATGCTTTGGGGCTGTTTTTCTGCAAAGGGACCAGGACGACTGATCCGTGTAAAGGAAAGAATGAATGGGGCCATGTATTGTGAGATTTTGAGTGAAAACCTCCTTCCATCAGCAAGGGCATTGAAGATGAAACGTGGCTGGGTCTTTCAGCGTGACAATGATCCAAAACACACCGCCCGGGCAACGAAGGAGTGGCTTCGTAAGAAGCATTTCAAGGTCCTGGAGTGGCCTAGCCAGTCTCCACATCTCAACCCCATAGAAAATCTTTGGAGGGAGTTGAAAGTCCATGTTGCCCAGTGACAGCTCCAAAACATCACTGCTCTAGAGGAGATCTGCATGGAGGAATGGGCCAAAATACCAGCAACAGTGTGTGAAAACCTTGTGAAGTCTTACAGAAAATGTTTGACCTCTGTCATTGCCAACAAAGGGTATATAACAAAGTATTGAGATGAACTTTTGTTATTGACCAAACACTTATTTTCCACCATAATTTGCAAATAAATTCTTTAAAAATCAGACAATGTGATTTTCTGGATTTTTTTTCTCATTTTGTCTCTCATAGTTGAGGTATACCTATGATGAAAATTGGAGACCTCTCTAATCTTTTAAGTGGGAGAACTTGCACAATTGGTGGCTGACTAAATACTTTTTTACCCCACTGTACATGCAATTTCTTATTTTTTTATTTTTAATAATTTTTTTTCACATTGTCATTATTGGGTATTGTTTGTAGAATTTTGAGGAAAAAATTAATTTAATCCATTTTGGAATAAGGCTGTAATATAGCAAAATGTAGAAAAAGTGAAGCGTTGTGAAGACTTTCTGGATGCACTATATTCTGTATAGCTGTATGTACCCAGCCAGCATGTCCATGTGGGCCCCACCAACGTTTGAAACTGGGCTGTCTAATGGGTCCCATGTGGGTTTGTCCACATGGACTTTACCTGTTTACCTATTTTCAACTTATTTTCTCATAAATTTGCTATTTTCTTGTAAATTTTTAAGTTTATTCTACAAATTTGAGACATTTTTCTTGTAAATTTAGTACTTTCTCAAAAATTTTCAACTTTTTTTTTACTGTCAACTTACAAATTTTCCTCAGAAATTTTCAATTTGTTAATTTATACATTTGCTATGTTTTTGTAATTTGCAACCTTTCCTAATTTTTTTCCTCATAAATTTGTGACTTCTCTCTTGTAAATCTGCTAAATTTTTCTTGCAAGTCAGTAACTCTTTTCATCTAATCTTACCATTTTTTTCTTGTGAATTTGCAACTTTTTTCTTCAATTTTCACTTTTTTCTCATAAATGTGTGACTTCTTTCAAGTACACTTGTGACTTTTTTCTCAAAAATTTGTGACTTTTTTGTGTAATTTTGCCAATAGCACAAGCTTTACTGAAACCTGCTCATCCATGTGGTTGACCAGTTCACATGTACCACAGGTAAAGTCCATGTGGGCAAACATGGGGCCAACATGGAACCCGCAGACAAACCCACATGGGACCCATAAGCCAGTCTGTCCATGTGGGTCCCACATGCATATATACTCATATACATGTGTATATAAGTTTTTGGGTATGTTTATTTGCTAATCCATTCTCCCCATAGGCTCACATGGACTCACGCACACATGCGTGCACACTCACATATTGTATAGGCTTTGTATGGTGTTGTAACTGTCCTAACACTTTGTCCACCTAGCACTGTATATATACTGTATGTTTCACCTGGCACTATTAACAGTTCTCACCCAAAATAATAATAATTACAACAGCAGCCACAACTAGAAAAGCACTCATAGAGCGCATACCTCCGCCAAGGCTCCTTCCATTTGTCATGGATCACCTCCAAAATGTAATGGGTTTGTGTGTAGGCCTAAAGCCACTTGTGGTGAAAATTGCATCAAAGTCTGTCTATCAATTTTGAAGTATTGTTGCTAACACACTGTGAGAAGATAAGAGCCTTGGCTGAGGTATGCATTCTCAGATCATCACCAAAATATAATGGTTTCCTCTCTAGCCCAAGAACCACCTCTGGTGAAAATTTAATCCAAATCCATCCAGTAGTTTTTGTGTAATACTGCTGCACAAATACAAACAAAGCCCTTGGTGGAGGTATGCACTTTCAGATCATCACTAAAATGTAATCATCTGTTCCCCGTGCCATTACACACCTTTCCTGAAATTTTCGTCAAAATCCGTTCATAACTTTTTGAGTTATGTTGGTAATAGACAGACAGACAGACAGACAGACAAACCCCAGTAAAAACATTACCTCCTTGGCGGAGGTAATAAAGGTCCTTTTACGGGAATGATAAGTTGCAGTGGTGCCCTCATCTTGCTGAACGAGTTGCAATTACAAACTGAACCCCCCCCCCCCAAAAAAAAAGAATCTAGGATGGATGAGAAATTCAGAAGGTATTTCAGACTGACGACACATTTATTTGAAAATCAATATCCAGTTTGTCACTACATCTGTAATTGGAAATCCTTGAAAATGTAAATTCTGTCTGGCCACCAGGTATGCTGCTCTCACTGCCAGCAGCAGTAGAATTTTCTGTCATCCTCTCATTACAAAAATAAAATATAACTTAGAGTTTTTCATTTATTGCAGACACCACTCTGGGAAAGCAGCTAAGACAAGACTGACGACCCTTTGTTGTAAGTTTTCTTCATTCCATGTTTATTCTCCCTATGGGCAGCACGGTGGTGCAGTGGTTAGCACTGTTGCCTTACAGCTAGAAGGTTCCTGGTTCGAATCCCCAAGGTGGCAGGGGTTGGAACCTTTCTGTATGGAGTTTGCATGTTCTCCCTGTGCTGCGTGGGTTTACTCCGGGGGCTCCGGTTTCCTCCCACAACCCAAAGACATGCATGTTAGGTTAATTGGTTGTTCTAAATTGTCCCTAGATATCTGTTTCCTATAGGCTCTTAGAATAGAGGGTTAGTATTAGTGAAAGCGCTTTGAGTGGTCTTTGTGACTAGAAAAGCGCTATATAAGTGCAGGTTAGTTAGTTAGTTAGTATGGTGACAACGACACAGTTACATACACTGTACCTTACAGGAGTGTAATATATACAGCTCTGGAAAAAAATAAGAGACTACTGCAAAATCTTTCCTAATTTAGCACCTCTACATGTATCCAAGATGGCGCCCACAGCGGTCGACATGGTGCTTCGCTGCGCTCTTTGTTTGTTTTTGTTTGTCAATTGTGTGTCTGCTTGCACTTATACCCGTGAAGAACTTTTAAATATCAGGACTTTGACCCCCACGGACCTCCTCCCAGTTTTTCTAGCCCCTGCCGCCGATCTGGTTTATTGTTTGGCTCGGAAAGTGAGACGGCGGAAGAGAGGAAGACGAGCGGGCGCTCTCGTACGACTTCGCAGGAGAGGCTCGCGAACGGCGCTGCCTGGCATATTTCTGTCCAATACCAACTCTCTCTCTAACAAGGTGGATGAACTGAGACTGCTGATGCGTTTTAAGGACCTCGCCTCCTCAGCTGTCCTCTGCTTTACTGAGACCTGGCTCCGGGAAAATATACCGGACAGCGCGCTGCGCCTCGACGGCTTCCAGCTCTTCCGTGCTGATCGTGACACAGAGCTTTCCGGCAAGACCACAGGAGGCGGTGTCTGCTTCTACATCAACTGTAGCTGGTGCTCTGATGTAACGGTGATTTCCAAACACTGTTCTCCTGCCTTGGAATTTCTTGTTATCAATTGCAAGCCCTTCTATTCCCCGCGGGAGTTTGCTTCTTTTATAATGATCGCTGTGTACGCCCCTCCCGACGCGGACACGCGCGAAGCTCAGCGCGTGCTCGCGGATCACATTCAACACACAGAGCGGAGTTTTCCAGACTCGCTGATTATTGTGGCTGGCGACTTTAATCAGTGCAATCTGAGCCACGATCTCCCCCGCTACAAACAGTTTATTAAATGCCCCACCAGAGGATTAAACACACTGGATCACTGTTACACCACAGTGAAAGACGCATATCGCGCTGTCCCTCGAGCTGCGCTGGGATTATCTGATCACGTGATGGTTCACCTCATTCCCACATACAGACAGAGATTGAAGCTCACTAAACCTGTTGTGAGCACTACGAAGATACGGACCAGTGATGCTGAGGAGAAGCTGGAAACGTGCATGGAAATATCTGACTGGGGCATGCTTAAAGGAGCCACGCATGATCTGGATGAGTACACGGACACTGTGAACTCATATATCCACTTTTGTGAAGAGAACATTCTTCCATCACGCACCAGGGTGAGTTACTCTAATGACAAACCCTGGTTCACAGCTAAGCTCAGACAGATCAGGAAGGAGAAGGAAGCAGCGCTGAAAAGTGGAGACAGGGACTGCTACAGGGAGGTTAAATACCGGTTTAACAGAGAGCTGAAGAGGGCCAAATCTCTATACTCAGAGAGACTCCAGCAGCAGTTCACTGCTAATGATTCGGCTTCCGTGTGGAGAGGACTGAGGCAGATCACCAACTATCGGCCTCAGGCTCCTAAAGGTCAGGATGACAAAGCCCTTTGTCAGAGACTGTCCCAACACTATGCCCGTTTTGACACCTCGTCATCTGTGTCCAACTCCCCCCCTCCCTCCAGCTCCACAGCCTCCACATTCCCTACTTCATTTAAGGCACCCCCCCCCCTCCTCCCCCCCTCCCCTTATCATCAGTGAGCAGGATGTGCTCAAACAGTTCTCCAGACTGAACCCGCGCAAGGCCCCCGGCCCAGACGGCGTGTCTCCCTCCACCCTGAGACTCTGTGCGAAACAGCTGGCTCCTGTATTCACAGACATTTTTAACACCTCCCTTAAGTTATGCCACGTGCTGTCCTGCCTCAAATCCTCCACCATCATCCCTGTCCCCAAGAAGCCACGGATCACTGGACTTAATGACTACAGACCTGTAGCGCTCACCTCTGTAGTCATGAAGTCCTTTGAGCGCCTGGTCCTGTCCCACCTCAAGTCCATCACCACCCCTCTCCTGGACCCGCTGCAGTTTGCCTACCGAGCCAACAGGTCTGTAGACGATGCAGTCAACCTGGCCCTCCACTCCATCCTGCAGCACCTGGACTCCCCGGGAACCTACGCCAGGATCCTGTTTGTGGACTTCAGCTCCGCATTCAACACCATCCGCCCCGCTCTGCTCCGGGACAAGCTGTCCCTGCTCAACGTGCCTGACTCCCTCTGCAGGTGGATCATCGACTTCCTGACGGACCGGAGGCAGCATGTGCGGCTGGGAAAGACTGTCTCAGACTATACTAGCATCAGCACCGGATCACCCCAGGGCTGTGTACTTTCCCCCCTACTCTTCTCCCTTTACACCAACTCCTGCACCTCCAGCCACCAGTCTGTCAAGTTGATCAAGTTTGCGGACGACACCACCCTCAACGGGCTCATCTCCAACGGCGACGAGTCCGCCTACAGGAGAGAGGTGGCCCAGCTGGCGTCCTGGTGCAGCAATAACAACCTGCAGCTGAACGCTCTGAAGACAGTGGAGATGATTGTAGACTTCAGGAAAGTCACTACTCCTCTGCCCCCCCTCACCCTCTCAGGCTCTCCCATCACCACTGCTGATTCCTTCCGCTTCCTAGGCACTACCATCACCAGGGACCTCAAATGGGAGCTGACCATCAGCTCACTCATCAAAAAAGCCCAGCAGAGGATGTTCTTCCTGCGGCAGCTGAGGAAGCTCAAGCTACCCACCAAGATGTTAGTGCAGTTCTACACAGCCATCATCGAGTCCATCCTCACCACCTCCATAACCGTGTGGTACGCAGGAGCCACTGCCAGGGACAGACTAAGGCTGCAGCGCGTCGTGCGCACTGCTGAGAAGGTGATCGGCTGCAAGCTCCCATCTCTCCAGGATCTGTACATCTCCAGGACCCGGAGGCGTGCTGGCCGGATCATAGCCGATCCCTCACACCCTGGTCACGTACTGTTTGCCCCCCTCCCCTCTGGTAGAAGACTTCGGTCCATCCAGACTAAAACCTCCCGTCACATGAACAGCTTCTTCCCCTCTGCCATTAGACTGCTGAACACTAAGTGACTCTCGTGCACCATGTACAGCAGCTCAACCAGACTCATGTCAATCATCACTGTTTTCTTCCTGCATTACCGACTGCACTATATAGTTCTCCACAGTATCTGCTGCTGGCTAATATATATTTTAACTGTTGACCAGTATCACTTAATCTTATCCTACACTTTATTACATGTATAGTTTATTTCTCTTATCTTATCATGTTTAATGTTGCAGCATTGTACCGAGACAAATTCCTAGTTCGTGTACTACATGAACAATGGCAATAAACCTGATTCTGATTCTGATTCTGATGGCTGCCAGTCAGTTTGAGTATCTGTTGAATTTCAACACAGAGACACCTCAGTCTACTTAAGCAGGCATTGATTAGGTGATTTTATTTATTTTATTTAAATCATTTATTTAAAAGGGACAATACCCATTAATGTTCACACTCCGACAGGCAGCGAAAAGTAAGCTAGGAGCAGGAAGACAAAAGAAGAGGAAAACAGCAGCCTTGTGTGTAGCAGAATGGAATGTACGCACTCTGTTGGACAGAACAACATCACAGCACCCAGAAAGACAGACTGCGCTTGTGGCCTTGGAAATGAACAGGTACAATGTAGACATAGCTGCACTTAGTGAAACAAGATTGCCTGGATATGACAGCTTGGAAGACCATGGGTACATCTTCTTTTGGGGTGGGAGATCAACTCAAGAAAGAAGAGAAGCAGGAGTGGGCTTTGCAGTTAGAAAGGAGATAGCAGCAATGCTTGATGAGGAACTGGTGCCAATCAATGACAGGATAATGACTATGAGACTCCCACTACAGCGGAAGATGTATGCCACACTCATCAGTGTATATGCCCTAACAATGACCAACACAGAGGAGGTGAAGGAAGAGTTCTACAGTGATTTATGTGAGACTATCAGGCGTGTACCGACTGATGACAGGCTGATACTCGTTGGAGATTTTAATGCCAGAGTTGATTTGGACACTGAGAAATGGAAAGGAGTGCTAGGCAGTCATGGAGTAGGCAAGTGCAATGATAATGCAGAACTTCTACTTGCACTATGTTCAGAGCACAACCTTGTGATAACCAACACTCTATTTAAGCACAAGGACACACACAAGAAGACATGGATGCACCCAAGATCCAAGCACTGGCACTTATTAGACTACACCAGGGGTGTCCAACCATGTGCCATGGAGGGCCAAGACCCTGCAGGTTTTACCTCCAACCAGTGTCTTCAACAGCAGATTTCTGTGAACTTCTTCCCACTGATTGCTGATAAGTGAAAACACCTGCTGAAGAGACTGGGTAGAAGAGAAAACCTGCAGGGTCTTGGCTCTCCATGGCACATGGTTGGACACCCCTGGACTACACCATAGTCAGGCAGAGAGACATAAGGGATGTATTGGACACTAGAGCAATGAGAGGCGCGGACTGTGGTACTGATCATGTTATGCTGAGATCTAGATTAAGGATTTGGAGACGAAAACAGCACTGCAGGACGGGTGCGAAGCCACCACGGAAGCTAAACACTAGTGCACTGAAAGGCCAAAAGAAGCAGGAAGATCTTACACAGGAAATGGATGAAAACTTGAAAGACTGGGACAGCAATAACTCAGAGAATGACATAGAAGAGAAATGGGCAATACTGAAGGACACGGTGTATCAGACTGCGAGTGATGTATTAGGCCACCCTGAGAGGAAACATCAAGATTGGTTTGATGAGCATGATGAACACCTGAAGAAAATACTAGAAGCGAGGAATACAGCTAGGCAGGAAAACCTACAGTGTAACACAAGGTCGAAGAAGAAGAAATACTCAAAGGCTCAGAGTGAGCTACAGAAGTACACCAGAGAGATGAAGTCCAACTGGTGGGATGAAAAAGTGTAGGAACTTCAAACTGCAGCAGACAGGAAGGACATGAAAACATTCTTCACAGGTTTGAGAGAAATCTATGGCCCTAAACCAAGAGGATTGATCCAACTAAAGGCTATGGATGGTGAAAAAGTTTTGCAGGAGAAAGACAAGATCCTGGACAGATTTGCAGACCACTTTGACCAACTACTAAACAACCCTGGAGATCTCACTGAAGAGGCTAAAGAAGTTCTAGTGCAGCGACCAGCTGTATCAAATCTGGATGAACCACCAAATTTTGATGAACTAATGGCAGCTATCAGGACAACACAGGATGGTAAAGCTCCAGCAAGGGATGGAATTCCAGCAGAAGTGTGGAAATTTGGTGGTGTTCAGCTGACCAACTGCCTGAACAAGCTCATCCAAGAGATATGGGATGCCCAGAAAGTACCTCAAGACTGGAATGATGCAAGTATTGTGCCTTTGTTCAAGAAAGGTGATAGGAAAGATTGTGGAAATTACTGAGGTATATCACTGCTAGCCACTGTTAGTAAGATTCTCCCACTTGTACTACTGTACAGACTCAATGAACACATCTCGCAGAATGTACTATCGGAAACCCAGTGCAGCTTTAGAAGTGGGAGAAGCACAATGGACATTATTTTCTGCTTGAAACAGTTTGAAGAAAAGTGTATCGAACAGAACATGCCGCTTTATATAGTCTTCATAGACTTCAGTAAAACCTTCGATACTGTTTCACGACAAGGACTTTGGCAGGTACTCAAGAAATATGGCTGTACAGAGAAGTTTGTCAGCCTGATTGAGGCACTCCATACAGGTATGCAAGCAAACATGGCAATGAGTGGTTCAGTATCTAAAGACTTTTCAGTAAGCAACGGGGTGAAACAAGGGTGTGTGCTGGCACCTACACTCTTCTCGCTATATCTGGCAGCCATACTTAAGGTGGCCTTTAAAGACACTTCAGAAGGAGTATACATTCAAACAAGGAAAGAAGCAGAGTTGTTCAATGTGGCACAGTTTAAAGCCAAGAGTAAGACATCGATAAAGGTAGTAAGAGAAATGCTCTTTGCCGACAACAGTGCTCTAGTTGCACACAGTGTAGAAGATATGCAATCTTTAGTGGAGAAATTTGCAAGAGCAGCTAGCCAATTCAGCCTCAAAATCAACATCAAGAAGACAGAGTGCCTTTATCACCACAAAAGTTCCAGTTATCAACATCACTACCAGAAGAGATCAGCATTGGTACAGAGCCACTAGTCAAGTGCAAGACTGTCAAGTATCTAGGGAGTACTGTTTCAGAGGATGCTAGGCTGGGGGATGAACTATCTCTCAGAATGGGAAGAGCGAGTGCTGTGTTTGGAAACTTGAGGGAGAGACTGTGGAACAATTGACATGTGTCTATCCGTGTGAAATGCAAAGTGTACAGAGCGACAGTACTGGCTACTCTATTGTACGGTGCTGAAACTTGGACTGTCTACAGAGTGCAGGTGAAGAAATTCCACACGTACATGATGAGACACCTTCGAGCCATAATGAACATCTCATGGAAAGACAAAATAACCAACATAGAAGTGTTGAAACAAGCTTGTCTACCATCAATGGAGGACATGCTAATACAGATGAACTTGAGATGGCTCGGACATGTTGAGAGGATGGACCAACAGCGTCTCCCTCGGCAGTTACTCTACTCACAGTTATGTGAGGGCAAACGCAATCAGGATAGACCAAGGTTCAGATTTAAAGACACTGTAAAAAGAAACTTGAAGAAGTTGGATATAGACAGGAGTTCCTGGCAGTGGAAGGCTAAGGACAGAGCTGTGTGGAGGAATCTGATCAGACCTAAATGAAACAGTCATTGTCGCCCACAACAGACTGCTATGATGATGATGATGACCCATTAATGAACTTCCATCAAGATGTCCAAGTAAACAGGTCAGATTGTAACAAATTTATTAATTTATATCCGTAATCCCTTGGCAGAACAAAATCAACACCATAAGTTGCACAAACATAAAACAAACAATTCAAGACAACACATAACTAAAAAACAAGACACACATCCGGTTAAAATAGACAAAAATAAACACATTTAACAATGATCACAGATTTGATATTCCTTCAGCTATTGTTTGAGGTGTACTTTGAATGTAAACAGTGAGTAAGACTCCCTTAATGAGGTTGGTAAACCATTAAAGTCCATCCAAATGTGGTACGCCTGTGTGGAACCTCACAGTCTCCTCTGGTGGAAGTCCTAGTACCAACACCATTCTCAGTCCTCCGTCTGATAAAGTCCTTTAGAGGTGGTGGAGCAAGCCCATTTAAAACCTTGTACTGTATATAAAACAAGCATACTTTAAATTCATAGAATTATCAAAATTCAGTAGATCGTGTTTTTCTAAGATGTCACAGTGGTGAAATGATAATGGCTTTTTACCATATACTTTCATTGCTTTTTTGAATAGTGACTTTATTGGCTTACCAACTATTCCACTTGAGATGAACCGTGTAGTGATGCAATATTCAATATGAGACACGATCATAGTGTATAAATACATTCTGGCTGCACAAGCTGCACAAGCTGTCAAGAATGGCCATATTTGTTTAGAATTCTGCAGATTAAATTTGACAGTGTTTGCCACTTTTTTCACATGATTTTTAAAGGTTAACATGGGGTCCACTATACATATTTCCAAGGTACTTGGAAATATGTACCTTTTCAAGAAGCAGACGCTTCTTGAATACTTTTTGCAGGTGTAAAGATTACTGCATCATCTGCATTCATGGACATTTGTGCATACATTTGGTAGGTCATTGATATACAATGAAAAAAGTAGTGGACCAAGGACAGAGCCTTGTGGCACCCCCACAGTATAGTCAAGATATGAAGATTAAACCCTGTCAATACAGACACATTGCCTTCTATTTGATAAATATAATTTTATCCAATTAAAGCCTTTTCAGAAAAAATACAAGTGCTAGCTTCAATAAAAAAAAATGTGATGGTTCACAGTGTCAAATGCTTTCTTTGAATCTATGAAAACAGCGTCAACACAAGGGTTCCTGTCCAGAAAACATTTAACCTTCTTAACAAAGAGACAGTTTGCAGATTCAGCGGAATGATGATGCTAAAAACCAAACTGCATGAGATGTGATGGAGTGTAACATTGGTTCAAGTGTCTCACCAATAACTTTGCTATTCTATTCTTTGTTATTCTATTTTTGCTTTTCTATATTGGAGTTTTCCCTGGTGGATGAAAGGGTTGTTTCCTTGCGCCTTCGGGTTGGGAAACGAGTCCTGACCATCATTTGTGCCTATGCACCAAATGATGGTTCAGAGTACCCATCCTTTTTGGAGTCTCTGACTGGGGTGCTGGAGGGTGCTCCTCTTGGAGACTCCATTGTCCTACTGGGGGACTTCAATGCGCATGTGGGCAATGACAGTGAAACCTGGAGGGGGGTGACTGGAAGGAACGGCCTGCCCGACCTGAACCCGAGTGGTGTTCAGTTATTGGACTTCTGTGCTAACCACGGTTTGTCCATAACGAACACCATGTTCAAGCATAAGGGTGTCCATATGTGCATCTGGCACCAGGACACCCTAGGTTGCAGGTCAATGATTGATTTTGTTATCGTGTCATCAGACCTGCAACCGTATGTCTTGGACACTCGGGTAAAGAGAGGTGCAGAGCTGTCAACTGATCACCACCTGGTGGTGAGTTATATCCGATGGTAGGGGAGGATGCCAGTTAGACCTCGTAGACCCAAACGTATAGTGAGGGTGTGCTGGGAACAGCTGGGAACATCTCAGGGTCTTGTTCACGAGTGAGGGGAGAATGGAGCGAGAGATCGACCGACGGATCCAAGCACCATCTGCAGTGATGCGGATGTTGTACTGGTCCGTTGTGGTGAAGAGGGAGCTAAGCTCTAAGGCAAAGCTGTCGATTTACAGGTTAATTTACATTCGTACCCTCACCTATGGTCATGAGCTTTGGGCAAGGACTGAAAGAATGAGATCGTGGATACAAGCGGCTGAAATGAGCTTTCTTTAGAGATAGGGTGATGAGCTCAGTCATTCGGGAGAAGCTCAGAGTAGAACCGCTGCTCCTCCACATTGAAAGGAGCCAGTTGAGGTGGTTTGGGCCTCTGATCAGGATGTCTCCTGGACGCCTCCTACTTGAGGTGTTTCAGGCACATTCCGTTGGGAGAAGACCCCAGGGCAGACCCAGGACTCACTGGAGAGACTACATCTCCCAGCTGGCCTGTGAACGTCTTGGTATCCTCTCTGAAGAGCTGGAGCAGGTGGCTGGAGAGAGGGAAGTCTGAGCTTTTCTGTTTGAACTGCTGCCTCTGTGACCTGGACCTCCAGAAAAGCGGTAGAAGATGGATGGATAGTTTTCACCCCAGATTTAAAAACTGGAATGATTGTTGCCACATTCCAAGTGGATGGGACAACAAATTGCCAAACTGACATATTGACCAAATGGGTAATCAGAGAAACTAAATCTGCATCCTTATGCACCTTCAAGAACTTGGTATCTAGGCCGAAGACATTTTGTGCTTAAGAAGACCCTCAGTGCATCAATAATATTGGCTACTTCTACTCCTGTTATATCATTGAGTTAAAAAATGGGCTGAGGAGGATCACACTTTTCTGTACTAAACATCAGTTGGAGTGAAAAGCTGCATAATCTCTTGGGCAGAGTTTACAAAAAAATGACTAAATTCTTTCGCAATTGTAATTGGGTAAGATAAGATAACATAAGCCTTTATTAGTCCCACAATGGGGAAATTCCAACAACTACATTTTGGTTTTAAGTTCTAATTCTTTAATGCTACAGGTTTGTTTACTGATTAGTGAGCTCATAGTCTGCCAGATTTCCCCCAGCCACCTTTTGCCATTTCAGTACACAAAAACTTTTGGTACTTTAGTTTTTCATATAATGTGAATTGTTTTATTTTGCAGAGAAACAATTTTTTGTTTGTCTGTGGTGATACCAGATTTCAACAATTGTTTAAGCTGTTGATCTCTGGCTTTCATTAGCTTCCATTTGTCATTAATCCAGGGCAGAGTGTTTCATTTTCTTTTTCTTTGGCTTCTCTTTGTAATGACAACCAAAATGTTTTAGAGCTACTCCAAGATTCTGCTGCTTGCTCTTGGGTATTATAGTATGAGTATGGCAATCTAAATAAGTTTGAAAATCTGTGTTTGGTAAATTTTCTAGAAGAAATGTATTATGACCTGACAGCCCAATCAAGACATTACAAGTCTTAAATACAATCAAGTCAAAAATTAGGACACCCTATGAAAGCCTGTATGTGTTTATATATATATATATATATATATATATATATATATATATATATATATATATATATATATATATATATATATAGTAGCATCATCTCACTTTGGCTCAGCAATAATTATTCTTCTGCTTAAAGACATTTTGTTTCACCCAGGAGTAAGACAGTCAAAAAATGGATTTTCTCCCCAGGCCACAGCTGAAATCCCATTCCTTTGTTAAAACCAGTCAAAAGAATTCAACTAATGCATTTCCTGTTTTGACCCTTTATTGCCCCCATAAACATGGAACAGACATGGAGACCTGGCCACACAGATCCACAACTCAGTTAATTTCCTTAAACTCTGGGACATGCTGGATTTAACCCGTGAACTTTAAAGTACATTATTACAAACTCAATTCTAAACCTCTTCTTCTTTTCAGGACTATGAAAAGCAAATGGACTCTGATGTCTTTAATGTGGAAAATCAATAATATGTGTGAAATGCATTAATCTGTGATTTTATATATATGCATGTTCAATTCAACTTTATTTATGTAGCGCCATTTCACAACAACAGTCATCTCATAGCACTATCAACTGAAGGGGGGACCCCCACAGTTGCAGAAAGACCCCAGCAATCAGGCAATCCCCTGTGAGCAAGCACTTGGCGACGGTGGAGAGGAAAAACTCCCTTTTAACAGGAAGAAACCTCCAGCAGAACAAGGCTCAGGGAGGGGCAGTCATCTGCTGCGACTGGCTGGGGGGTGAGGGGATAGAGAAGAAGAAAAGAACAGACATGTAGAGAGCAAACAGCACGATGGGGACTCAATCTATGGGAGAGAACAAACAAATGTTAATGACCAGCAAAAAAAAAAAATTTCATAGAGAGTGAGGAAAGGAGTGAGGCCCAGTGCATTACTGGAGGTCCCCCGGCTGACTAAACCTATTAGCAGCATAACTAAGGGAGGGTTCAGAAACACATGATCCCTCCCTAATTGTAGGCTATATCAAAAAGGTATGTTTTAGCCCTATTCTTAAAAACAGAGATCGAGTCTGACTCCCGAATCCAGATTGGCAGCTGATTCCACAGGAGAGGAGCTTGATAGCTGAAGGCTCTGCCTCCCATTGTACTTTTGGAGATTCTAGGTATTACAAGTAATCCTGCATTTTGGGAGCGTAGTGCTCTGTTAGGATGATACGGTAGTATCAGATCTTTTAAATAAAAAGGAGCCTGATTGTTTAAAGCTTTGTAAGTAAGAAGAAGGATTTTAAACTTAATTCTAAACTCTATGGGAAGCCAATGAAGGGAGGCCAGAACCGGAGAGATATGATCTCTCTTTCTAGTACCTGTTAAAACTCTTGCTGCAGCATTTTGGATCAGCTGAAGACTTTTTAAAGATGTTTTAGGACAGCCTGATAATAAAGAATTACAATAATCTAATCTCGAGCTAACAAAAGCGTGGATCAGCTTCTCAGCATCACTCTGAGACAAGATGCTCCTAATCTTGGCAATATTACGCAAATGATAGAAGGCAGTCTTAGAAACAAATTTAATATGTGAATTGAAGGACAAATCCTGATCAAAAATAACTCCAAGGTTCCTCACAGAGCTATTAAGAGAAAGAGTAACTGCATCCAAACTGAAAGTTTGATTTGGAAAGGAATTTCTAAGGTTTTTTGGACCAACAAGAATGACTTCAGTCTTATCTGAATTTAATAGCAGGAAATTACAAGTCATCCAAGCTTTGATTTCCTTAAGACAGGCTTCTAACTTGGCTAATTGATTAGCATCATCTGGCTTCATTGACAGGTATAATTGTGTGTCATCTGCATAACAATGAAAATGTATACAGTGCTTTCTAATAATGTTGCCTAACGGAAGCATATATAAACTAAAAAGAGTAGGGCCTAGCACAGATCCCTGTGGAACTCCATGACTAAGCTTTGAGCTGAAAGAAAACTCATCATTTACATGAACAAACTGGAACCTATCAGATAAATAAGATCTAAACCACTGCAACGAAGTTCCATTAAGTCCAACATAGTGTTCTAATCTATCAAGTAGAATATTATGATCAATAGTATCAAAAGCTGCACTAAGATCTAAAAGGACAAGTACAGAAACTAGTCCATTATCAGATGCAATGAGGAGGTCGTTAGTGACCTTCGCTAAGGCTGTTTCAGTACTATGATGGATTCTAAACCCAGATTGAAACTCTTCAAGTAAACCATTTCCCTGCAGGTGGTCAAATAATTGCGTAGCAACAACTCTTTCTAAGATTTTTGAAATGAAAGGGAGATTAGAGATTGGTCTATAGTTAGCTAAAGCTCCTGGATCTAGCATTGGCTTTTTGAGTAAGGGTTTAATGACAGCTGTTTTAAAAGCCTGCGGTACATGGCCTAAAGTTAATGAAGAATTGATTATATGAAGAATAAAGCTACCAATAAGTGGGAAGACTTCTTTAAATAACCTGGTAGGAATAGGGTCTAAAAGACAAGTTGAAGGTTTGGATGAGGAAACTATTTTGTCTAACTCACAAAGGTCGATTGGAGTAAACTCATCAAGACAGACATCAATAGAAGGAGTTGTAATAGTTACAGTATTTAAGTTAACTGTGGGAAGAATCTGATTGATTTTATCTCTGATGGATGAAATTTTATTATTGAAAAAGTTCATAAAGTCCTGACTACTAAGCTCTAAGGGGATGCTAGGATTGACAGAGTCCTGACTCTTTGTCAACCTGGCTACAGTGCTGAAAAGAAACCTGGGATTATTCTTGTTCAATTCAATTCAATTCAATTCAACTTTATTTATATAGCGCCATTTCACAACATTTCTCTTCTATTAATGCAGAGTAATAACTCGTTCTAGCTTTTCTAAGAGATTTTTTATAAATTAAAAGATGATTTCTCCAAGCTAAATAGATTTCATCTAAATTAGTAGAGCGCCATTTTCTTTCTAATTGACGAGTCTTCTGTTTTAAGCTACGAGTTTCTGTGTTGAACCAAGGAGTTAAAAATCTCTGATTAGACTTTTTCTTTTTTAAGGGGGCCACCAAGTCTAGAGCCTGATGCAGAGAAGCTGAAACACTATCCACCATGTTATCAATTACAGAAGGAGCAAGCTGTCTATAGCTTATTTCCGTTGTGTTGACACATGGCATAGAGGAAACAATCTGCATAAATTTGGAAACAGCATCATCTGAGAGGCATCTACTGTGATAATATTTTTCTTTAGGAGCCAAATAGTCAGAAATAGTAAAATCAAAGGTTAACAGACAATGGTCTGACAGTACAGGGTTATGAGGAGAAACTACAAGATTTTCTATTTCTATGCCATATGTCAGAACAAGGTCCAATGTATGGTGGAGGTAATGAGTAGAATTTCCTACTTTCTGAGAAAACCCAATCGAGTCTAATATTGAATTAAAAGCCACATTAAGGCAGTCACTATCTACATCCACATGTATATTAAAGTCCCCTACTATAATTATTCTATCAGATTTCAGCACTAAATCAGCTAAGAAATCAGCAAATTTGGATAAAAATTCTGAATAGGTTGATGGGGGACGATAAACTATGGCAAATAAAATTGGGTTTAACCTGAAATTGCTAAAGTGCCCAACACTGAGGACCAGGCCCTCAAAGGAATTATAACATGTTTTTTGCTTTACATTAACTAGTAATTTGGAATGGTAAATTGTTGCTACTCCTCCTCCACGACCAGAACTTCTGGGATTTTGACAGTTTAAATAACCAGAGGGAGTTGATTCATTTAAACCAACATAATCCTCTTGTCCTAACCAAGTCTCTGTAAGGGAAATTAAATCAATCTGATGATCAATTAACAGATCATGGACTAACAGAGACTTGGGAGTTAGAGACCTAATATTTAATAAACCACATTTAATTTTTAAATTATGAGGAGGAACAGAGGCCAAATCATTCAATTTAGAGGCTTTATGTTTAATTTGAGTTTTACCAATATTTTGCTTTATCACTTTGGGATGCTTATACATTATATTTTTATTTACTTTGGAGGGAGCAGACAACGATTCTCTGATGGGGAAGACAGGGGCTAAGCTGAGGGGTGGCGGATGAAGAGGAGCTGCAGAGAGGTGTGTAAGACTGCGACTCTGCTTCCTGGTCCCAACTCTGAGTAGTCATGGTTTTGGAAATTTGGATAAAAAGATGCCAGATGGTTAGATAAATGAGAAGCACCATCCAAAGTGGGATGAATGCTGTCTCGTCTCATAAGACCAGGTTTTCCCCAAAAAGAGATCCAATTGTCAATGTAGCCCACGTCATTTTTAGGACACCACACAGACAGCCAGCGGTTCAAGGATGACGAGCGACTAAACATGTCATCACTGGTCAGATTGGGGAGGGGTCCAGAGAATACTACAGTGGCAGACATCGTTTTTGCAAACTCACACACCGATTCTATATTAAGTTTCGTGACTTCCGACTGCCGGAGACGGATGTCATTAATGCCGGCGTGAATAACAATTGTGGAGTATTTACATTATGTTAAAAATGTTTAAATGAATGTTTATTCCTGCATGTTGATTTAGAAGCACTGCTTATAAGATACACTAAGGTTAGTTTAATTATACATAAGTGTGTGTAAAAGTATATTCCAGTGTATTTAAAATTGTGTGTATTCATGTAGACCGATATCACATTTCACCCAGTTTTCGGAGCCCCAGCTTCTTCATCCCATTGGTCCCTTGTAGACTGTTTGTTATTGGATTAAAAGTTCATCGAGCCCGCCCATGAAGGACGCTCATTGGCTGAGATTCTGGTCAACCCGGAAGCCCGCAAAAGCTCAACAGAACTTATAAAAAGGAGGGAGACCCCTGCATCGGCCCTTCTCTTCGCTCTCACCGATCTCTGATTCATCTCTTCGGCTCTTTTCTTCTCTCATTCGTCTCTCTATTGTCCATTGTCTACACACAGCAAGAAAGAACAAAGGACCGTCTGAACAGACTTCTACCACGTGTTGCTTTTCCGAGCACAGAGCAGATAACTCGTAATTTGTTTATGTAACTTTGTATTTTAATGTTTTTCCTTTTTCTCTTAAATGCCTAGGAATTCCTATTTCTTTGAGCTCAATTCTTAATCGGAGTTAAACTCCAATTTTTATTTATCATTTTTTCTTTGTTAAACTTTCTGTAAAACCACTGTTTGTTTGATTTTAATATAAACTTTAATCTTGACTTTATTTTTATAATAATTTTCTTGACCAATCACACACCAGAAGCTATTATTTTATCTAAAGTCCGAAAGTCTTTTTTTTTTCTAATTTGAGATCTGATTAGATCTAATTATTCTCGAAGACCTCTGGAGCCTCTTTTCTACGAAGGAGAAAACGCGCAGCTGTTCATCACACGCTGAAGAAACGTCGTCATCATCTGCCTCCGATCCCAGTTTCGTCTGTGGGTCATTCGGCCAAAATCCAGCCTCTTCGACCGTTTGGCTTTAAAGGTTGAACTGTGGATCCTGAAATATCTGCGGGCAGATATTTCAGATATTTCCCCTAACGTCCGCGAAATCTTGGGCTGAGGACGACGCCGAACGAGGAATCACGTGAGCTGCAACTTTAATTCATCTGCTGAATTAAACGTCTGAGGTTCGGTAATAATTTGTGTATCTAATCAGATGCAAATTAAGAAGCCATTAACATAACTCTTCTTTTCATTAAAATTCCGTTTTTATTTTCTTAAGATTAATCCAGGACTTTTCATATAATTAGTAAACTTTCTCCATAAATTTGTGTTGTTTCCATAATCTGTTAACTCAAACTGATAGAAATTCGTTTCTCAGTTTAACCCTGGTTCCGAAAATATTGACATTGTTAATCTATCAGTTACAAGATTGATTCTATGATTAATGAAATTACTGCAATGTATGTTAATCATTTCGTTTAATAAATATGTGAAAATGAGAGAAGTTGTTGAGAATTTATTTCATTCTGAGTCTGTTTCAAGCACAGGTATCGAATTCACGGAAAAATTTTGAGACTGATTATTGATTAATTTATTGAGTGATTAAACAGGTATAAAGTGAAATTAAAGATTAAATTGCTTCTTAAAGATAGAAGCTGGTGCCCCACGAGTGTTATTAACTTTTCTGATGTATATGAAACGAGATTTGATCTCAGATTCCAATACATCAATATAAATTAAATAATTCATACCTGATCATATTTATTTATTAAAATTCCATATTTCCTTCTACAGTATTTGGTGCCCCGCGTGAGGTCCTGGATGAACTTGACTCACTCAGAATGAAAGAAATGAATACATAAGCTGTGTGTGATTTTGGTCGATTTTTAACTCACAAAGGTGGTTCATTTGTCTGCAGCCAGTCTATTGTCTTTCTCTGTGTCACGAGGGGGAGGGGGTCAATTTGCCCCCTGATTACTGTTGTGTGTGTGTGAGCTGACCAAGAGAAGTGTGGGTTGAAGAGACCCCACTCTAGTCAGTTTTTAGTTTTTTTTTTTGTTCAATGCATGCTTAAGAAGAGTGATTACACGCTGAATAATTAAAATAGGCCTGGGAACAAAATAGCGAAGAAATCCTATTTGTTTTCCCCATTATTTCAAAACCTCAGAGGTGAAGCAAACCCTTGGGGGATTTAATTGAATTAACCATTGTATAAACTTGTTGAATAAAGTTTAGGGAGACCGAAGTTTTCCTGCCTTTGGAAAGCAAGGCGTGGTTTTATGGACTGAAGCTTGAGCTGCATTCACGTGGCACGTGCACGCACAGTCGCGCACGCAACCATCAAGCTGTGCACAAAACTGCGCATGTGTAGATTGGCCAAGCGACGCCATCTTAAGTCTAGGTAAAGTTCCCTGTAGCCGCCATTTTGAGTAGAAATCCTTGACTCCTTGAGTGACGTCATTGGGTTTCCTCTTCCAGAAGTGCAGACAAAAACTGCCTCCATCTTGTGGTGAAACATAGGGACTGCAATTTTTATTTAAACTTCTAATCTTTAAAGACGATTTATAACCAAATTAAGTCTTCAAAGTAACTTCAAAGCAATTCATATTATTCGGAATAAACTAAATTTAACACTAATCCAAACTTTTATGCCAAGAACAAAAGGAAAAGGACCTGTTGGCTTCTGAAAGTTTTTCTCAGTGGTGAAACCCCCACTCACTGCATAGATACCTATAGCAGGAACATTTACAAATACCCCTATTGTATTTAATCACTTATGTAACCACATATTATAATCTTTTAAGCTAAAAGCAAACATATTTACACACTTTTAAGCAAAAAGTTGCAAACTTTGAAGCTATATGTGTGCTTATTTTGCTGTTTTTAAATGTGATATGGTGTGATTCCCTTCCCACAGAAACCCAGTTTTAGTTTAAGGATTCTAATGCTGATGTTTACTCAAGAGTAACATTAAAGTAGGATTAAATCTGTGCATTTTGACAAATTTACAGACTTACTGAATATTTATAATTTTTCCTCTTTCCCAAATTTAGGAAACCACATTAAGCAATTAACACTTAAGAGAAGCTCTAGGTGTTATTTAAACTCATTGTATCATTTCTTGGTTCATGTTTTCTCTACAGGAAAAGAAAAACATTTAACCAACCTGCATAATTTTCAAATTTTTCCCAGGATTTAAAAGAAAAGTCAAAAAGGTGCAAACATTGATTATTCTGTAAATAAGAAATTTATAGATGACAATCAAGACAGATCACTATTGGCTTCAATCCTAAGAAATCCTTGGACACCAAATACTCAAACAATTCACTTGTTTCTAATTTGTAAATATTTTAAACATTTAATGCTTCAAATGAAAATAGGCTTTAACAAATAAAACCAAAGGAAAGACCCAACTTTAAAAGAAAGTGGAAACTTGTAATCTTAAATCTTTAAAGCATTTAGTCTCTTTTGTTTTTGTATTTCTTTTGTAAATAAAATTCTCACTTTCAAAGTGACATTCTGCAAAATTCCAAAGCTAGTTATTGATGACAAATTCCAATACTAGACTTTGAAAATCAAAGGAAGGAAGTCAATCCACACAATTGAAATTCCTGTTTTGTTTTGCAAAACAAATTCAATCCAATTTCAACTCAACTTTATTTATCAACATACAGTTTCAACGAACGAATTAATTGAAGTATCTCTACATTTCGAAATAATTTCAAAATTCTATTTCCCATCCTGCAAGCCTACAAGTTGAAACAAATTCTAAAAGGAACTTTCAACTATCACGGTTGTAACATAAAAATCTCAAGGTTAAACCTTGTCGAACAAATTTAAGAATAGTCAACAAGTTGAATTTTTTTTTTAAAAGCTAAATAACAACAACGGTCAAACATGACGAGTCAACAGACAACCGACCGATTTACCAAACTGAATGACCTTCAAGCAACATTGGAAGCGTGGACTTCTAATTTAATTTCTAGCTTCACAACACGGGTCAAGGAAACACAGCCCGAAGAACTGAAGTAACTCACTGAAGAACTTTTGAATGAACACACTGAAAACCCACCAGAAGGCAAGGACCTCACCAGTGTGTTAGGTAAGTTTGCGCTACCATTAGTCGCAAGATTAAAGGTAGCCGAGAACAAACTAGCAAATCAACAAACAGCGATCTTATCTCTCCAAGAAGAGAATGAAACACTGAAAGAAAATCTGGAACAATCTCAAGAGGAGAATGATAAAACTCAAAACCAACTGGATGAAGCATTACAAGATTTGGACCGTGCAGAGTCAGAAAATAAACGGTTGATAGATAACAATGACGTGCTTCACCAAGACAACAATGAACTTGAAGATGCCCTTCAAGACACAAAGAAGGAACTCAGAAGAGTTGAAGGTCAACTTGAAAATGTGAAGAAGGATTACAAGGAATGTCAACTGCTCCTAAAGGAAAGACATGAACACCGGGACATCCACCGCGCTCCCTCGCCCAATTCCTTTTTCGAATACGGACCGCGTGGACAGTGTGCGTGTGCCCCTTCAGACCGTGACCTTGACAAGATTGCGCGAAATATCACCAAATTTGATCCAGGACCTACGGGTTCACCTGATGCCAAAGTCTATCTACAGGACATTGATTACTACCTGCGTAAGTATCCTGATGCTACGACTGACGATCGCATCTATCTGATTAAGCTAACATCTAACAGGTCAGTATCAAAATTCATAGACAGACAGCCGACAAACATCAAAGCAAACTACATGCTGCTCCGCGAAGCCATCGAAAAGGAGTTCTCTGACGACTGCCTACACGCAGGGCTAACCGCAGCCCTAGCTGTGAAGCAAGGACGCTCAGAACCAACACAAGCCTACTACCAGAGACTCCTACTTGCATATTTTGGATCTCAAAATACACCAGGGATGGAAGAAGACCACAATTTCAAGACCCTCTTCATCCAAAACCTCCATCCCACTGTGAGTCATTACCTGGGAGTTACAGCTAACCCAAGGTCAAACTCAATAAGTCAGCTGAGAGAGTTTGCACACTATGCGTTCCAAAAACAGCAACAAAGTCGCAACAAGCACGCTGAACCTGCCTCAGTGCTAGCTATTAGCAATGCACCTAACACCTCGGAGTTGGAAGGAGCTCCTCGCTCTACTCCACCTCCTACACTGCGAGTACATCAACAGCTGAAGCATTTTTCCAAGTGACCTCATCAAGGTCAAAACCACACCAGGTCCTCTGGATATCACTTTGGACCAACTTTGCAAAAATCCGACTACCGTCGTAGACCATATCCATGGGATAGGTCACGAGAACGTGATACGGACTACCATGATGACAGATACCGATACGAAGACACGCGTAACCGCGACAAATGGTCTCCATCCCATCACAGAAGCTCAGAAGCAGAGACCTATCACAAACCTTGGAAGGAATAAGAAACTCCTACATTCAGTAGAGAAGATATTGAAATTGTCAAACATCTCCTAGCAGAGATTCAAAGCTACAAAGAGAATAAAACTGCTAACATTCTAGCTATATCAGTTGTGCCAACTCAAAACAAGTGTTCCAAACGAATGAAACGCAAGAAGAAAATCCCTCATGCAAATGAGGAAGGACCAAAGGACTCAACGCAGTCCAGTGCTGCTATGGCAACCCAACCACAGGTCACAGACCACTCCTCTAACAACATGTCGCAACTCTGTGTCGAACCAGTGGTTCCACAATTTCTATGCGATTTAAATGAGAGGGGGGTGGCACGGAAATTCTACCTTCCACTGACCCTTGAAGACATGGTGTGTCAGGACGCTGTTTTAGACACCGCTGCTGACATCACTCTCATGTCACACACCCTTTTTGACAAACTATGTGTAGCTGCTAACCGCGCTGACAAACATTTGAAACTGGAACCCTGTTCATTAGCTGTGCGACCATATGCGCTCACTAAAACAACCCTGTTGGGCGTATCACTACTCAACATGTCCATTGGACCCATGACCTTGAACATCCGGTCTACGTGTCCAAACTTGACGCTATTCCATTGCTTGTTGGCAAAGACCTACTGAACCATTTTGAGCCACTGATTGATTTCAAGAACCTCAAACTATGGGCTCAAATGCAACACCCTCACCCATTTGACCCAACAAGAACAACTGAATCACAGTGCTTTGTTCTGAACACTTTGGACACCCCAAGTCTCGCACAACTAGCACTGTTGGAACAACTGCAACCGAGTGAAAGCGACCACCAAGACCAAGGTAAGTACTGTCCTAAAGAAGTCAAAAGTCACCTTCACATACAAGGTCAAGCCAAACACTCAAATGACCTTGAAAACTCAATGGCCGAGCAGAAAACCCCAAACGGCCCCCTTGAAACCCTTGATACCCATGATTCAATGATGGTGTCACATTTTGAAACCCACCCACCCACCCATGAGGCCTGCATGGTCACAAGAGCCACACCAACCGGCTTTCTAGACCCTCTGAAACCTCAACTTTTTGCGACAATGAACTCAACTTTTGCAAACGCAAGGCGCACAGTCACTCAACCTTGCAACCAATTGATCCATGAAACCGTCAAACACCGATCGGATAAAACGGTACATGCGCTGCCCACATCTAAACCCTTTGACATACCAAACCTGAAACCACTTCATGCGACACAACCTTCTCTGCAGCTATACAATGGCACTCCTGTCCATGCTTCCGATGAACCATCATCGCCACCGCTCAGAGTTCCTCGAAACCAGAGGGGGGTGATGACTGCCAATGCCCATAACATTCCAGCTGCAGAACACAAAAGCGTCAAAACGACTTACAAAGCTCCCAAGGCCGTATTTCAAAAACATTCGGACCGATCCGCCAAACGACACAAAGCGTACAACGATCAAAAACTCTCGCGTGACAAACTGCGAAGGGGGGACAAGATCTTCCACCCCACATTTGTACCGCAAACACCTGAAATCAATTTACAGAAAGAGAAAATCACTCCTAAACTCCTGCCTGAGTGGATGAATGCACACATTGTCAACAACAAACTTTGGCCACCCAAGAGCCAAATCCAAGACCCCATTTTCAAATGGGCTCACCAAAATCAGAGTAACCTTTACCAAAACCCCATGGGACTTGTCGGGTACAACACTGTCAAAGTAAATCCATAAATAAGATTAAAATCAAACCTACGTCTGAGAAATAACTGTAGCTAACTACTAGCCTCAGGTACACTCAGTCAGATTTCTCCAATCAGTTAACTGCATCAAAACTTCCAGAAAGGAAAGGGTATATTAAAACCAAATTAGCCCTTAAACTAATTTCAAAGACCTCTGTAAAATCTAATAAACTTCAATTAACTTACTATTACCAAATAGTATACACAAGACATTCAACACCATTAGCTTGAGCTAATAATCTTAAAACTCCCATCAAAGGTGAAAAACAAGCACAAGGTTTCGAGTTCAATCTCTTAATCTCTCTTCTGTAATTTCCCACTTTTGGGATCAATAAAGTACATCCATCTAAAAGAAATCATTCCACCTCTAAGAGGAATTTTCATTTGCCAACCAGGTATCTAAAGAAAGATCAACAAGAAGATTATGATCCAAAGCCACTCACATTTATGTTTGCCAAGATGATGGCCCTCCTGTTCGTCAGTTTAGCCATCTGCCTAGCAATCACACCCACTGTTACCCAGTCAGAATTGGGCCAAGCCAAAACGAAAGGTCAAAGATCCTTGGGTGGATTCTTAATAACAGCCTCATCGTTAGAGCCTCATGTTAGCCTTAGCGCGCCCACTGTTAACTCGGTCAACATCGCTAAACCGAAACGCCTGGTCGTCGAACCACAAATGGTTACCAAAATCTTACAAGACACTGTGTTGGTTTTGAATGCTTGCTCCGAAGCTTCAGTCAAACTCAACAAGGTCTTGAACTCTTTGCTCTTTGTGTTAAAGGTTGACTTTGCTCACACACAGCCAATGTCTATGTTACTCTCAGTAGTAGCTAGAAACATTAGCTTTTCAGTTAACGCTTTAACAATGAATATGCTCTCTCATCATATCCTTTTTGCAGTAAATTCAAATTTACTTCTCATTGCCATCCAAAGAATGATAACGACATCCTATGCCCACTCCGTTTTTCTGAACAAAAGCCTCAAACACCCTATGATTTGGACATCTGTGGAACCATGGTTTAGTCTAACTAAACAAATTCAATTTGAACCTCCTTGAGTCACCTCAATATTGATTAGCCTGAACCTCTACCTCAAATATGAAAGAATTTTATTTTTGCTTTTGACTAAGATTTTTGGATACATGCATGTGTATATACAAATAATCCTTTATACTTTATTTAGATTTTATGCACATTTAAACTGTTTTTGAAATTTTGAATATTTTTCAGCAAACCCAAAACATTTATATCAAGTATGTCAAAACCCACATACTTATAGTTCACCTTTTTGCACCCAGAATTTTTAAGTCTTTACAGGCTTATACAGAACTTTAGTATATCCTAGACAATTATACAATGTTTATATTTGGTCATGCCCAAATTATTTTTGAAATTTCTAGAAGTTTTTCAGAAAACCAAATTTAAGGACCTACACTTTGGAATAGATACTGTTTACAAGCTTAAGACTTATCGACATCAGAACTTTAGTTCAGCATTTGGATCAAGCCTCGCCAAATTGGGATTTGATGCCTAGGATTGCTATCAACGCTGAATCAACGTCACCATTGATACCAGAGGGGGGACTGTAGCATCATCTCACTTTGGCTCAGCAATAATTATTCTTCTGCTTAAAGACATTTTGTTTCACCCAGGAGTAAGACAGTCAAAAAATGGATTTTCTCCCCAGGCCATAGCTGAAATCCCATTCCTTTGTTAAAACCAGTCGAAAGAATTCAACTAATGCATTTCCTGTTTTGACCCTTTATTGCCCCCATAAACATGGAACAGACATGGAGACCTGGCCACACAGATCCACAACTCAGTTAATTTCCTTAAACTCTGGGACATGCTGGATTTAACCAGTGAACTTTAAAGTACATTATTACAAACTCAATTCTAAACCTCCTCTTCTTTTCAGGACTATGAAAAGCAAATGGACTCTGATGTCTTTAATGTGGAAAATCAATAATGTTAAAATGTTAAAAATGTTTAAATGAATGTTTATTCCTGCATGTTGATTTAGAAGCACTGCTTATAAGATACACTAAGGTTAGTTTAGTTATACATAAATGTGTGTAAAAGTATATTCCAATGTATTTAAAATTGTGTGTATTCATGTGGACCGATATCACATTTCACCCAGTTTTCGGAGCCCCAGCTTCTTCATCCCATTGGTCCCTTGTAGACTGTTTGTTATTGGACTAAAAGTTCATCGAGCCCGCCCACAAAGGACGCTCATTGGCTGAGATTCCGGTCAACCCGGAAGCCCGCAAAAGCTCAAGAGAACTTATAAAAAGGAGGGTGACCCCTGCTTCGGCCCTTCTCTTCGCTCTCACCGATCTCTGATTCATCTCTTTGGCTCTTTTCTTCTCTTGTTCGTCTCTCTATTGTCCATTGTCTACACACAGCAAGAAAGAACAATGGACCGTCTGAACAGACTTCTACCATCTACGTGTTGCTTTTCCGAGCACAGAGCAGATAACTCGTAATTTGTTTATGTAACTTTGTATTTTAATGTTTTTCCTTTTTCTCTTAAATGCCTAGGAATTCCTATTTCTTTGAGCTCAATTCTTAATCGGAGTTAAACTCCAATTTTTATTTATCATTTTTTCTTTGTTAAACTTTCTGTAAAACCACTGTTTGTTTGATTTTAATATAAACTTTAATCTTGACTTTATTTTTATAATAATTTTCTTGACCAATCACACACCAGAAGCTATTATTTTATCTAAAGTCCGAAAGTCTTTTTTTTCTAATTTGAGATCTGATTAGATCTAATTATTCTCGAAGACCTCTGGAGCCTCTTTTCTACGAAGGAGAAAACGCGCAGCTGTTCATCACACGCTGAAGAAACGTCGTCATCATCTGCCTCCGATCCCAGTTTCGTCTGTGGGTCATTCGGCCAAAATCCAGCCTCTTCGACCGTTTGGCTTTAAAGGTTGAACTGTGGATCCTGAAATATCTGCGGGCAGATATTTCAGATATTTCCCCTAACGTCCGCGAAATCTTGGGCTGAGGACGACGCCGAATGAGGAATCACGTGAGCTGCGACTTTAATTCATCTGCTGAATTAAACGTCTGAGGTTCGGTAATAATTTGAGTATCTAATCAGATGCAAATTAAGAAGCCATTAACATAACTCTTCTTTTCATTAAAATTCCGTTTTTATTTTCTTAAGATTAATCCAGGACTTTTCATATAATTAGTAAACTTTCTCCATAAATTTGCATTGTTTCCATAATCTGTTAACTCAAACTGATAGAAATTCATTTCTCAGTTTAACCCTGGTTCCGAAAATATTGACATTGTTAATCTATCATTTACAAGATTGATTCTATGATTAATGAAATTACTGCAATGTCTGTTAATCATTTCGTTTAATAAATATGTGAAAATGATGTATATGAAACGAGATTTGATCTCAGATTCCAATACATCAATATAAATTAAATAATTCATACCTGATCATATTTATTTATTAAAATTCCATATTTCCTTCTACAATATATATAAAATTATTATTTTTTTGGACATAGGGATATTTAATATCAATTTTAACAAAACTGGGCGATTCAAGTAATATAACTAAACAAAACTGAAGAAAAGACTTTTTAAAATTTTCTGTAAAATGTTATTCTAAAAACATGCAATTTCTGGTGAGGAAAAAATTAGGGCACCCCCACATTTATTCCCATTTAAAATGGCTAAAATCACACATAGGTGTATCACATCAGGTGCACATGATTAGAACATTGTTACTCAGCATTTTTGAAGGAGGCTTGTCCTATTTAAACCTCAGACATTTAGTTTGGTGTGCTCCTAACTGTTGAAGTGAAGGTAAACACCATGGTGAGATCGAAAGAGCTGTGTGAGGCCTTCAGAAAGAAGATTGTAGCAACTTATTAGTCTCATAAGGGATTTAAAAAGATTCAAAAGAATTTGAAATCAGCCATTCCACTGTCTGGAAAATAGTCTACAAGTGGAGGACATTCAAAACAACTGCCAACATGCCCAGGTCCGGCCGTCCAAGCAAGTTCACCCCGAGAGCAGACCGCAAGATGCTAAAAGAAGTCTTCAAAAACCCTAAAATGTCATCATGGGATCTACAGCAGGCTCTTGCTACTGTTGATGTGAAAATGCATGTCTCTACAATCAGAAAGAAACTGCACAAGTTTAACCTTTTGACTACCATGGTTCATGCACAGGTAGTGCTGTGGAGTGCCTGTGTCACAGTTCTGCGACTGTCATGTGACGTGGCCTTAAACCATAATAAATCCCCTGTTGTACTAAGTATTGCACCTCACAAGGTGGCAGACACGTATAACTTAGTGCTCTTGCCTTGGAGGATGAATGGCCCCCATGTAACCCCCCCACTTCTGGACACCAGAGAAGAAGAATTTGTAAACAAATGTTGATTGAGCGCTAGACGGAGGAGGCATTTGCTCCCAAATTTGCCAACAATGATTCTAAAAAGAGATTATTTAGCTTATGAAGGTAAATCTCTACATTTTGTTATAACAGAGGGTGGGCGAAGCTGGTTGATTTGCACCTGCCATCGACCCCCAGTGCCAAGTGACTGGACAGAACAATCGCGCCGGTTCCCGGTCATCATATGAGATAAATTGCGGCGGAATAAACGCGAAATTTAGGTGGAATAATCATAACAGTTTCTGGATGTGGGATAGAAAGCGAAAATGACCGACAGAAGACAAAATAACGACCAGGATGGAGGAAAATGGACGAAGTGAGCCGCCTGGCCAACGGTAAGTCTGACGAATTTCTTTGTTTGTTTGCACTGTACTGATTTTCTGGTTCAAATACTTTAAAGATAAGATAACAAAATGCCCAAAACAAACAAACGGTGACAAAAACCAAAACCATCCTTTGTGTACATATGTCCAAAGTCCGCTTTTGACTAAAGTTATGTAATTCGATATGGCTGTTGTGGCATTATGCAAATTAGATGCATAAATTTACTCCTATCTGAAACTTTGGATCATATTCTACATCTTTCTAATTGACAGTAAGCCATTATCTCTTACCACTTTCAAGTTATAGCTTTGGATCTTTGACATCTGAACTGAATATTTTCTTGAAAAAAATCTTGACCACTAGGGGCTGACGGCACAATGGAGCGCCATAGGCAGTCATCGGGTTAAGTTGCATGGGAGGCATGTAAGGAGGAAACCTTCGCTGTCTAAGAGAAACATGAAGACCAGACTGAAGTTTGCCAGAGAGAACATAGACAAAAACCAGGACTTCTGGAATAATGTTCTTTGAAAAGATGTGTCACGAGCTGAGCACTGGAGGGGTCCGTCTTGCTTAGCTCTTCTGTTATTTTCTTGTATCTTTGTATTTTTGGTTATTTTGTGGTTCTGATTGCCTGATATTCTGTTGTATTCTGTATTCCTGTTATTTTATCCCTGATGGGTTTTCATAGGCCTTGTATTATCTCTTAGTTCAACTTTCTCATTTTTCATCTTGGTCTTTTTAATTGTATATTTTGTATTATCTGGTAATTATCCTTTAGTCTAGTTTCATTCTCACATCACAGTTGTAGTTTGACAGTTCTTTTTGTTCCTGTACTCTCTCTCTCTCTCTCTCTCTCTCTTTCGCTCCGTCAGGGCTACAGCTGTCAGTGCACATTTCTGGGGTTGCTCTGTTCAGGGAGGTCCACCTGGCAGCTGTCAGCCCTGATTACTCTCCACTCATTAGACTCACAGCTGGTTCTGATTGTCATTATCCTCACTGCCTTATTTAAGCCTGGTTTTTCTATCCATGAATTGTTGGGTCATTAGCTCTTCTCAGTTCCCGAGACAACGCTCCTGTCATTCCTTTCTCTCCTCAACGTAAGTCCAGTTCCCGTCCTGGGAGTTCGTAGTATTTTGTGCCTTTGTAATCATATGTCCAGCTTGGCTGGGATTCCATAGCTGTTTCCTTTGCTCTGCATTTTTGTACTTCAGTTCTCTGTTTAAATAAATTTGCAAAACCTCACTGCCTGCGTTTGGTGTTTCTTTTGCAGTGCTTGGCAGTTTATGACAAGATGAGTCTAAAATTGAATTATTTGGACACCAGAACAGAGGACGTATTTGGCATAGACAAAATACAGCATTCCAGGAAAATGAACCTCATACCAACTGTGAAGCATGGAGGTGGAAGTGTCATGGTTTGGGAATGCTTTGCTGCAGCAGAATCTGGCCAGCTCACCATCATTTTTTTTTCCGGTTCCGGTTCCGCCGGACCGGCGGCGCCACACGAGTTGGCTGCCTTTTGCAACTGCCTTTTTTTTAATCTTCCTTCTTTCTACACCTTTCACTCTATATATATATCACGGACACACAGATCGCCCCAAAGATCTCCCGAGTCGGCGGACGGAGCCTCTGTTTACAGCAGGAGACGATATAGCAGGGAAGAGCTAGCTAGCACTCAACCGCCACCCGGTGCTAACGGAGAAAATCGACATACTGGGGAACTGAAGCGAAAACGACACGGGTGCTGGGCTGGAGTTTAGGCGGCGTGCAAGAAATATAAGACAGAATAATAAAGAGCGATGGCAAGAACCAAGCAGACCGCCCGTAAATCTACTGGAGGAAAAAGCCCCCCAGGAAGCAGCTAGCCACCAAGGCTGCTTGGAAAAAGCGCTCTGGCCACCGGCGGAGTGAAGAAGCCTCACCGTTACAGGCCCGGTACCGTGGCTCTGAGAGAGATCTGTCGCTTCCAGAAATCCACGGAGCTGCTCATCCGTAAGCTGCCCTTCCAGCGCCTGGTGAGGGAGATCGCTCAGGACTTCAAGACCGACCTGCGCTTCCAGAGCTCCGCCGTCATGGCTCTGCAGGAGGCCAGCGAGGCCTACCTGGTGGGTCTCTTCGAGGACACCAACCTGTGCGCCATCCACGCCAAGAGGGTCACCATCATGCCCAAAGACATCCAGCTGGCCAGCCGCATCCGCGGAGAGAGAGCTTAGACTTTCTGCTGCACATTCACCAACCACAATGCTCCGCACAGTGTGTCTATATATATATATATATATATATATATATATATATATATATATATATATATATATATATATATATATATATATAGCTAGTATATATATAGCTAGTATACATATGTACATATATATATATATATATATATATATATATATATAGTTTCTTGTTTTTTTTTTCTTGCCTTCTGATTGTTGCTCTGAGTGTTGCTATCCCTGTGCTGTTGCAATCCTGGAATTTCCCCATTGTGGGACTAATAAAGGCTTATCTTATCTTATCTTATCTTATCATAGAATCCACCATGAATTCTACCGTGTATCAAAGGGTGCTTGAGGACCACGTGAGACCATCTGTAAAAAAAATTAAAGCTGAAGTGGAACTGGACCCTGCAACATGACGATGACCCAAAACATACCAGTAAATCCACCAAGGACTGGTTAAAAACTAAGAAATGGAGAGTCCTGGAATGGCTGAGTCAAAGCCCAGATCTTAATCCCATTGAGATGCTGTGGGGTGACAAGGGCTGCACATACAAGAAACCCCTCAAACATCTCACAGCTGAAGAATTCTGTGTTGAGGAGTGGGGCAAACTTTCCTCAGACCGATGTCAGAGACTGGTAGATGGCTACAAGAAGCATTTCACTGAAGTTATTTCAGTTAAAGGGGGTAATACTAGCCATTAGGTGGTAGCGTGTCCTAACTTTTTCCTCAGTTAGAATACGCATTTTTGTTGATATCTTTTGTTTAATGAGTAAAACAAGGTTATTTTTTGTTATTTACCTGCAATTAAATCACCTTCTTTTCCAGAGATAAATCAAAACAAGATTAGACATCAATATGTGAACATTTCTTAATAAAGAACTGAATATTTAATGGGGTGTCCTAATTTTTTCAAGACTGTATTCTATCTGAATGGTTTGTGAAGAACAAATCTATGCACGTTTTTGAATGTGGAGTTATTCCAGTAGACTGAGCTACAAGCTGGGAAAAATTCAAATAAGTCAGTCACCTGTGATATACAGGCATATTTACAGCAGCCTTTGGTGAGGAAGGGGTTAATCAAGTTTCTGTTAAACCTAAAAAGTCAATATTAGAGTCATTGAGTAAGTTTTCCATGTTTTCAGGCTTTGTGGTCATACTGCAGATATGTAAATGACCACCAAATAATCCTTTCGCCAAACATCTTTGGCCTGATTTAAGGTTTGGAAGATTTTTGTCATGTGGTGCTTCTTCATAACTGGATTTCTTCGCTTGGTGGAAAAGGGTATCTGTTGATAGCCAAAGAATTATTGTGTTCGAGGAGCCTTAAACTCACCAACGAAGGCTGCAGACACCGATGTGATCTGCCCTGTGGCTGTCCCTGACACCACCTGCAGAAAATCCTCTCCACGGACAGAGAAACCAGAACTCCCAGACGCAAGTGCGCAGTGGCGCCACGCCCCCAGCAAATCCACCAGGCCACCGACCCACCGACACAGGCAGCCCCGGCCGAGAAAAGGAGTGAATCGCAACACCATTTCCAGAAGTGGGCCACAGCCCAGCTGACAGCAATCCCGCACACACCAAGGGTGAGCGTAACAGCCCAGGGAAGATACCTCCTTGGGGAGTGATGCACAGGTGATCAGCATGTAGTGGTTGTAGCCCAGGTAGCTGTATGGTGGGCCTATCTCTGTTTGATTCAACTGGTTGAGGGCCGGGATTAATTTCTATATCCCCAGCAAGGAGTTAAGCTGGGTTCACACCAGCTTACCAGCACACAGCGTTTGGACCAGCTTTTACAGACGTTTTGAAAAATCAGAGAAATTAGTCCAAACGTTGGTGAACTTACGTTCATGAGCAGGCATTTTTTTTAAACACAGCACACACCAACTTTTACGAACTTTTGCTAGTATTTGACAATGTTGCATTCAGCATTGGCAAACTTTTGCCTACTTAGGCTAGCGTATGTATAGCAGTTGCCAACTTAGGTTAACTTAAGCAAATGAATACTTAGAGCAGGCCAGCTGACATCAGCGTCAGGCAACGCTCATGTAAAGATCACCATTTGTGGAGGCTTTCTGCCATTCTGGACCTGCTTTTTTGGGTGGATTCACACTAAAACATTTGCACCAACATTTACTGACGTTTTGGCAAACGCCTGGCTCTGCTGGCAAAAGTTGATAAGAATTAATGATAGATGGTGTTTGTTGGCAAACGCTGATGAAAGTTGTGTTCCTTGAAAATTTTCAGCATGCTGAAAATTTGCCAGTGTTTGGAAATAAACGTTAATGAAAGTTGTGCTGAGTTTGTAAAAGTTCCTGAGCGCTGGCCTAAATTATACAGAGTTTACCTAAGTCGGCCTAACTTACAAGAGTCGGAGGAAGGTGCACACAGGTGGACTACATCTTATGCAGAAGGAGAAATCTGAAAGAGATAGGAGACTGCGAGGTGGTGGCAGGGGAGAATGTAGCTAGACAGCATTGGATGGTAGTCTGTAGGATGATTTTATAAAGCAAGGAGAGGAAAACAGTGAAGGCAGAGCCAAAGATTAAGTGGAGGAAGTTACAGAAAGAGGAAGGTTGCACAGAGTTCAGGAAGGAGTTGATACAGGCTCTGGGTGGCAGGGAAGAATTACCAGATGACTCGGAAAATACAGCAAAAAGGAAACAGGTAGAAAGGTATGTGGTGGATCCAGTGGACAGAGGAAGGGAGACAAGGAGACTTGGTGGTAGAATGAGGAGGTACAGGAAAGTATTCAAAGAAAGAGGCTAGCAAAGATTTTTCTTTGCTATCTCAGTGGGATAGTCACTGAGATGAAGAAAGTAGACAGGAGTATTTGGAATCTAGGCGCATGGCAAAGAGAGAGGTGACAAAGGCAAAGGAAAAGGCATACAGTGAGTTGTATGAGAGGCTGGACACTAAGGAAGATGAAAAGAACTTGTATGGATTGGCTAGACAGAGAGATCGGGCTGGAAAGGATGTACAGCAGGTTAGGCTGATTTAGGACAGAAATGGTAATGTACTAACAAATGACAAGAGTGTGTTGAGAAGGTGGAATGAGTACTTTGAAGAGCTGATGAATGAAGAAAATGAGAAAGAGGGGAGGATTGATGATGGAAAGATGGTGAACAAGGAAGTCCCAAGGATTAGGTGGAAATGAGGACAGCTTTGAAAAGGATGAAGAATGGAAAGGTGGTTGGTCCAGAAGACATACCTGTAGAGGTATGGAGATGCTGGGGAGAGCTGGCACTGGTCTTTTTAAACCAGATTGTTTAACACAATCTTGGAGAGTGACAGTATACCTAAGGAGTGGAGAAGAAGTGTTTTGGTGCCGATTTTCAAGAACAAAGGTGATGCTCAGAACTGTAATAACTACAGAGGCATAAAGTTGATCAGCCACACTATGAAGATATGGGAAAGAGTTGTTGAAGCCAGGTTAAGAGGAGAGGTGACAATCAGTGAGTAGTAGTATGGTTTCATGCCAAGAAAGAATACTACAGATGCAATGTTTGCTCTAAGAGTGCTGATGGAGAAGTCTAGAGAAGGTCTGAAGGAGTTGCACTATGTCTTTGTGGATCTAGAGAAAGCATATAATAGGGTACCAAGAGAGGAAGTGTGGTACTGTATGAGGAAGCCAGGAGTGTCAGAGAAGTATGTAAGGGTGGTGAAGGACATGTATGAGGACAGCAAGACGGTGGTGAGGTGTGCTGTAGGAGTGACAGATGGGTTCAAAGTGGGGGTGGGATTACATCAGGGATCGGCTCTGAACCTCTTCTTGTTTGCCATGGTGATGGACAGGTTGAGAGATGAGGTCAGGCAGCAGTCTCCATGGACCATGATGTTTGCAGACGACATTGTGATCTGTAGTGAGAGTAGGGAGCAGGTGGAAGAGAACCTGGAGAGGTGGAGGTATGCTCTGGAGAGAAGAGGAATGAAAGTCAGTTGAAACAAGACAGAATACATGAGTGTGAATGAGAGGGAGGCAGGTGAGCGGTAGTGAAAGTAGATGAGTTTAAATACCTGAGGTCAACCATCCAAAGCAATGGAAAATGCACAAGAGAGGTGAAGAAGAGAGTGAAGGCAGGGTGGAGATGAGTGTCAGGGGTGATTTGTGACAGAAAGGTACCAGCAAGAGTGAAAGGAAAGATTTACAAGACAGTAGTGAGACCTGCTATGATGTATGATTTGGAGATAGTGGCAGTGACAAAAAGACAGGAGGTGGAGCTGGAGGTGGCAGGGTTGAAGATGCTAAGGTGCTCATTGGGAGTGACTAGGAAGGACAAGATTCGAAATGAGTATATCAGAGGGACAGCTAAGGTTGAGTGGTTTGGAGACAAAGTAAGAGAGACAAGGCTGAGATGGTTTGGACATGTGCAGAGGAGGGATAGTGGAGATACTGGACAAAGGATGTTGAACATGGAGCTGCCAGGCAAGAGGAAAAGAGGAAGACCACAGAGAAGATTAATGGATGTAGTGAAGGAGGACATGGAGAGGGTTGGTGTTACAGAGGAAGATGCAAGGAATAGGGTGAGATGGAGGCAGATGATCCACTGTGGAGACCCCTAAAGGGAGCAGCTGAAAGAAGAAGAAGAAGAAGACCTAAGTCAGCCCACGTTAAGCTCCATTGGCAAACGTTGACTTAAATGCCGTTGAAGCAGATGTTTTGAGACGGAAACTCACTTCAGATATGCATGGACAAAAGAGAAATGGAGAGAAGGGGGAATTTTAAAATAAGAAAAAAAAAAAAAAAAAAAATATATATATATATATATATATATATATATATATATATATATATAATCTCCCAAAAATGTGACAGCTCAAAAGAAAAAAAAAATCTCCTCATTGAGAAATTTACTATTCTTAATTTTCTGCTCCGTGCATAATCATTCTCCAGGATTTATTGGTTCAGTTTCCATTGTGGGGAATTGAACAGTGCTGATGTGGTGTCAAAAAGTAAATGACATTTAATGGAATATTATGTTATTTTAATGGAGAGAGTTGTAACAGTTAAAATATAATCATCCGTCATTTTATTTATATGATGATACACTAAATAGTTTTTTTGTTTGTTTTTTTTAAATTTCAACCACATTCACATTTTAATTGCGGACTTAGTGTTGGAGTCTATAGATAAGCATTACTGTATTATTTTTTTTAGAGGAATGAATGAATGAACAGGGGAAAAGGCCATGCACAGGTAACTACATAGGAATATAAAATGAAAATAAATACTGAAACACATGCTCAACGGAGATGTGTTCACTCCAAAAGCAGATCCAGAATGGCAGGAAGCCTCCACAAACACTGCTCTTTATATGGGCATCACCTGATGCTGATGTCAGCTGACCTGCACTGAGTATTCTTTTGCTTAAGTTAAACTAAGTTGGCAACAGCTACATATACGCTAGCCCAAGTTGGCAAAGGTTTGCCAACGCCGAATGCAGTGCTAGCAAATGCTAGAAAAAGTTTGTAAAAGTTCCTAAAAGTTGGTGTGTGCTGGATTAAAAAAACCTGTTCACGAATGTAATTTCACCAATGTTTGGACTAATTTCTCTGATTTTTCTAAAGATCTGTAAAAGTCAATCCAAACACTATAGTGTCAACCCAGCTTTAACTTAGGCCGACTTAGGAGAACTCTGCATAACTCAGCCCAGTGCTCAAGAACTTTTACAAAGTGAGCACAACTTTCACTAACGTGTATTTCCAAACGTCGGCAAATTTTCAGCAGCTGAAAATTTTCAAAGAACACACCTTTTGCCAGCGTTTGCCAACAAACACCAACAATCATTAACTTTTGCCAGCAGAGCCAGATATTTGCCAAAACATAAGTAAAACTTGGTCCAAATGTTGTGGTGTGACTCCACCTTAACAGATCCCTATAACCCAGGACCTGTTTAACTGCAGGCCTGTTTGCTACAGCTTCTGCACTTTGCTCCTTCCGCTTCTTGTTGACGTGTGCCTCTGCAGTGCTTACTGTTTAATTTTTGTCTGCACAGTAGTCCGTACAGGCAGATACTTCCGCATACAGAAACACATATAGACGCAGAGCTGGGCCCTAGGGTGCTGTCCTGCAGCTTGGCTCTGAGAGGTAATCCATCACCTCTCTATTCATATCAGCTAGCCTAGTTTCCCCGACAACACACACACACACACACACTTACTTACAGTTAACACATGATGCCAAACAGGGGGCTGAATGCTAATACACACACACACACACACACACACACACACACACACAGGTGCAGGACAGGCTGCTGGTATTTAACTACAGTGCAGCTCAATTCAAAAAGCCTGTGGCACTCGATGCTGCAGCAGCTAGAGTACCCCATACCCCGTGGCCAACACACACACACACACACACACACACACACACACACACACACACACACACACACACACACACAGAGAAAAGCAATCATTTACACGATTTCTGCAGGTTTTCACTACAACTTACCTGGTCGGTTCAGCCAAATCCCAAGAAATAACCATCTTCTACAGCCCTGAACTTTACTATGTAACAGATTGCATTAAGTGAGATATGGAACGAAAATTGAACTTTTTAAGTGCTTTTGCATCTCTAGTTGGCTACCTGGAGTGTCTACCAATGGAATGAAAGCACCACAGGTGCTGATGCCTCGGTGCTTGTAGCATGGTAGTATGGGATAGCTAAGTATTGTGTCAGGCCATGCATGCAAGGTTTTAAAAAGCTTCGTATGTGTTTACGTAGGTATGTCGCCTACGTCACCGTTACAACACATGTCATCATCACATGGCTGTACGCTGGCATTTTTGTAAAGGAGCTCATAAAAGAAAAAAGATACAGAAGCACAAGAACAAAAGTAGGAGGGCAGCGAAAAATGCTGGAGTAACAGATTTTATGAATGTAAATTAAATCACCCTTTATTGTCATTCAACTGTACAACCAATCATGTACAGTAGAACGGGATTGTGTTTTTTCCACAATATCTTTATTGAACCTTTTTTTTTTTTTTTTTTTTAACAAACATGATACAAACAATCAAACACTAACACTAAAGTACTACAAAAAAAAAAATGCACTAAAAACACCAACAACCACCAACAAAATCCAGTCTTCAACAATGCTCCTCTGTTTAGTCTAGACAATCCAATACATAAGTATACATATTATGTTCACCAGTTTGGAATTTACAAGGTCCACACACATCATTCACCTTCTTCTTCAAGAGTTATGTTTAAATTTTTTACATAATCAATAAAAGGTCTCCATATATTCTCAAACACAATTTCCTTTGATTTCAGTATATATGTTATTCTTTCTAATGGAAGGTTTGTTAACATCTGTCTTAACCACTGAGTCACATCTGGTCTATGAGTCTTTTTCCATAATAGTGCAATACATTTTTTGGCATTAAGCAAACTGAGGTCTATGAATGTTCTTTCACTTTTATTAAAATTATGCTTTTCTGGGTACAGACCCAACAAAAACAGTTTAGGATTCAATATGATTTGTTTTGAGATTATTTTTTCAATTGTTACCCTCACCTCTTCCCAAAACATTCTTATTAATCTACATTCCCATAAACAATGAAATAGGGTTCCTTTACTTTCCATGCATTTTGTGCATGTATCTGGTATATTTTTGTTATATCTATTTAACTCCTCCGGTGTAACATACATCCGCATTAACCATTTGAAATGTATCAATTTAAGGCGTGCATTTATTGATTTGGTTTGAGCTTCTGTACAAGCCAATTCCCATTGTTCCTCTGAAATTTCAATTTGCAGATCTTCTTTCCAGTAGTTTAATCTTTTCAGTGAATTTTCACTTGAAAATAGTGTCAATGAGTTATAAAACTCTGAAATAATACCCTTTCTTTTACTATCTTTCATCAACATTTTTTCCAAGGATGAGTAAATAGGTCGGGTGAGAGCTTTATTTTGATTTGATCGAATAAAGTTTCTAAGTTGAAGATATTTAAAAAAATGTGTTCTATTGAGATTAAATTTGATCCTCAGCTCTTCAAAAGACATTATGTTGTCTGCACATGGCAAATATAAATCCTGAATCTTTTGTATCCCTTTTAAATTCCATACTTTAAATACAGCGTCCGCTCTCCCTGGTTTAAAATATTGATTACCCCATATTGGACTAAATTGTGACAATAACTGTGGTTCTTTTAAATAGTTTTTAGCTTCACACCATATTTTGATCATATGCTTTACAAATGGATTTTTAACTTGTTTTTGTAATTTTTTTGCCGAATCTGAGTATATGAATATGGGAAGAGGTAAAGGTAAATTGTATGATTCCATTTCAGTCCAGTGAGGGAGATCATTTGATGAAAAATAATATGTCATAGACCTCAGTTGTGCCGACCAATAATACAACATAAAATTTGGACATTTCAGACCTCCACGATCAAATGGTAAATATAATAAAGACAAACGTAATCTAGCCCTCCTGTTGTTCCATATAAATTCCACTAACTTTTTTTTTATTCTTGAGAATAGATCTAAAGGTGGTGATAAGGGAATGTATTGAAATAAATAAAGTATTTTAGGTAAAATATTACTTTTAAGTATATTGATTCTCCCGATCATCGACATTGGTAGTGACATCCATCTCTGAGTTAACTCATTGATATCTGACATTAAGGCTTCATAGTTGACACTGGCGACTGATTCTAGCTTAGGCATAATTTGGATTCCTAAATATTTAAACTGATTTACAACATTGAATTGATTTACCTCAGGGGCTGGGTAATTTCTCTGGGTCTCATTTAGCATTAATATTGAAGATTTAGTTTTATTTATTTTATATCCTGATATTTCCCCAAAATTCATTATTAAATTCAACAAGGTTGGAATTGATTTTTTTAGATTCGACATAAACAAAATTATATCATCGGCGTACAGGGAGATTTTATGTTCTGTTGGTCCAACTTTAATTCCATATATTTGTGAATGTAAACGTATCGCTATCGCTAAAGGTTCAATTGCCATAGTAAACAGTAAAGGTGAAAGTGGACAGCCTTGTCGACATCCTCTATTGATTTTTATTGGTTTTGAAATATTGTTATTTGTTAGGATTTCTGCTGTAGCATTATTGTATATTATTTGAACCCATTTTATGAAATTATTTCCAAGTCCAAACCTTTGTAGGACTTCAAAAAGAAAGGGCCATTCAACTCTATCAAAGGCCTTTTCGGCGTCCAATGATAGGAGAGCTGTATCCGGTGCTTCTTTATTAAAATAAATAATATTAAATAGTCTTCTTACATTATGGAAGCCTTGTCTACCCTTTATAAAGCCATTCTGATCTCGATTAATAATATTTGGTAAAATTTCTTGTATTCGTCTTGCTAAAATTTTACAGATTATCTTAAGGTCGGCGTTTAATAGGCTTATTGGTCTCATATTTTCACATTTATTAGAGGGCTTACCTGGTTTTGGCAGCAGTATAATTAAGGCATTATTTATGTATGATGGTAAATTATTATTTTGAAATGCTTCTAAAACCATTTCCAAAAAAGGTTTTATTAATTTATTCTTAAATTTTTTATAAAGGTCAACTGGAAGACCATCTGGTCCTGCACTTTTTCCTGATTTCATATTATCAATGGCTAGCCCAACTTCTTCTTGACTAATTTTAGACTCCAATATCTCCCTGTTTTCATTTGGAATACACGGTATAGATAGTTCGTTCAAAAACCCATTTAGTTTTGTTAAATCAGGTTCATTTTTGGTATCATATAATTTTTCATAGTAATCTCTAAAGGCTCTATTAATTTCTAAAGGATCTATAACTACCTGTCCATTACTTATAATACTAGTAATTGGTGTTTTAATTTCCAATTGTTTAATCTGCCATGCTAATAATTTTCCTGATTTTTCACCTTGTTCATAAAAAGATTGTTTCAATCTTAGAAGACTCGAGGCAGCTCTATTCGCTGATTTTTTGTCGTATTCAGCTCTCAAAATCAGTAATTCATTCTCCAACCTTGGGTCACTTCCTGCATACACTTTTTCCTGAAGACTTTTTATTTTATGTTCCAATTTAGCTCTCTCCTCTCAAGTCTTCTTAGATTTTGATCCTGTATAACTAATAATATGTCCCCTAATAAAAGCTTTGAAAGCCTCCCACTTTACACATGCTGATGTTTGTGTAGTATTGATGTCAAAGAACTCGTCTATCTGTTTTTCTATATACTTGACAAATTCCTCATCCTGAAGCCATTTATGCTGAAATTGCCATCTACCTGATTCCTTTGTCAATTTTTTATCTACATATATTAGACAACAGGGTGCATGATCAGAGATCACGATGTTATCATAAAAGCAGTTTTGAATCTTGGACCTTAATTCTGTGGAAATCAAAAAAATAGTCAATACGTGAGAATGTCTTGTAGGTACTGGAATAACAAGAATAGGCTTTAACTTGTGGTTTCATTTCTCTCCATATATCTAACAATCTCAATTCTTTCATAAAATGATTAATAGTCATCCTACATCCAATGTGCGTACAATCCAGTCCTGTTGATCTATCCACACCTGGATTCAATGTACAATTAAAATCCCCTGCTATTATATGTTGCCCTGTAAGTGATGATAAGATGAGAAATAAATTAGCAAAGAACTTCTGATCATCTATATTGGGACCATATAAGTTCACAAGATTTATATTTTCTAATAGCAAAGAACCTTGAATGATTACATATCTTCCAAATTTGTCTCCAATTACATTTTTCACTTGAAAAGGAACTGATTTATGTATGAGAGTCATAACTCCCCTGGCTCGGGATGAAAATGAAGAGGTGAATACACTTCCCTGCCATCTACTCCTAATTCTTTTAACATCCTCCTCTATCAGATGAGTTTCTTGTAAAAACACAATTCTTGAACCCATGTCCTTTATTTTATTCATAACTTGTTTAAGTTTTTTTAAATTTTGTAGACCTCTGCAATTCCATGAAGTTAAATTAAGATTAACACTTTGGTCCATGATCAATAGAGAGTTTGGGATTACCTTGCAGTGTAAACATGCTCATACAGAGAAGCAAAAACATGAGTGGTTGAACATTCATCCTACAAACTACACACAAACAAATTTCCCCTTCCCACACTTGTGGCAAACCCCCCAAAATCAAAAGAAAAATTCTGTCTCCCGATATAGCCATCGACCGTTCCACACCCATGGGGAACAGCCTAAGCCACTCCTTCTTCATCCTCCCAATCACCCTAACTCTACTGCTTTTAATGACGTAACATTAACTCTCCTCTGTAGTTTTCCAACTTAACTCCAAAATTTTTAACAACTTTGTACATCATAGTTTGTTTTTTTTTGTTTGTTTTGTTTTTGTTTTGTTTTTTTAATATATAATACAATCTATATTTTGTAAACTTACTATTTACTTCAAGTCAGTCAGATGCCTGTGCAAATGCTTAATTATTCTACCTTATATTTTGTTCATGCTTAGCTCCCACCAGTCTCTTCTTCTTCTTTGATCTTCTTGATGAACTCCTGCGCCTCCTCTGGGGTCTTGAAGATGTGGGTTCTGCCCTCATACGTGGTCAGCAGTCTCGCAGGATAGATTACACCATGACGAATCCCAAGGTTGCGCAGCTCCTTACGTACGGGATCAAACTGCTTCCTCAATTGCTGGATTCCTGTGGCCAAATCTGGGTAGAACCGCACCTGCTGGTCCTGGTGTTTAATCTCTCCTTTAGCACGTGCAGCGTTGAAGATCTTCATCCTGTCTCTGTTGCTAAGAAACTTCATAATTAAGGTCCTTGGCAGTCCCTTATCTCTCCGTGGGCCAATACGATGTGCTTTTTCCAGAACCACTGCTGATTGCAACTCCTCGCTGCCCAGCACCTCCGGAATCCACTTTTCCAGAAAGGAACATACGTCCCGACCTTCTGATTCCTCTGGAAGACCCACCAGCCTCAAATTATTCTGTCTCGACCGAGATTCCAAATCCAAAATATTATCTTCCAGAGATTTATTTTTTTTTTCCAAAGTGCGCACCTTTAATTGAAGACGGGTGACGTCATCTTCAGCACTAGCGAGACGGAGCTCCATCTGCGCCGTTCGTTCTACACAGTCACCCAATTCCTTTCTTATTCCTTCCAACGCTGTCATAATCCCATCAAATCTAGAGGAAAAGTCCGCTCTCATTGATCTCATGGCAGCCATCAGCGCATCTGCGCCATTCCCCGCAGATATCGCACCGTTGCCAGCCTCCTCCGCCATATATGGAGTTTTGTTTGCTGCGTCACAGACCTGAAAGTCCGTTAATTTGGACTGTTTCGGCGGCTCGCTTTTTCCTTTTCCTGGTTTTCCAGCCTTAGGCTTCGCCGACATATCCTCGCCCAAATGCTGGGATACGTTCTGTCCCAAATGAGAGAGTTATTTGCCGATTTTTTTCTCCAGGAACAGAGCAGAGCGAGACACGTCCGTCCTACGTGGCAGCCATAACCGGAAGTCACGGGATTGTGTTTTACCTATCTACTGTATTAATCACACACACCCCCCAAGTGTAGAATCAGAGGGCCGCTGCCATGCAAGGCGCCACCACAAATTTCCCTCCTCCATTCCATTATTGCTGAGCACCAAGCTGGACGGCAGGAAGTTCCACTTTTATATGGTCTTCGGCATGACCCGGCCGGGATTTGAACCCCTGCCTCCTGGGTGTGGGGCGGATGCTCTACCAACTGAGCCACCACTCCGGTAATGCATGTATATTCACATGACAGCATGTGATAGTAGGTAAAAATATCAAAACTTCCAAGACTAAAACCACAATAATCTTGCAAAAAACTAATTTTGTCAAAGAATGAATTTATTGAAATACAGTACCAATTTCTTCTATAAACAGTAAACATGTAATATTCTTATTTAGCTTGCAGCCTGTTATCTTCACAGCTGCTCTGACTGCTGACCCTCAGGTCCCCCACTGTGGACCTCAGAGAGACAAAGAGGAGAGAAAAACAGCATAACGTGTGATTATTATTGCCTCCACCAAGGAGGAAATGTTTTCATCCATGTTGGTTTGTTGGTCTGTCAGCAGGATTATGCAAAAAACTACGGGACAGATTTGGATGAAATTTTCACCTGAGGTGGTCATTGGCCTAGAGAGTAAGGCATTACATTTTAGTGATGATCTGAGAATGTATACCTCCACCAAGGTTCTTATTTTCTCACTGTGTTAGCAAGAATCCTCCAAAACTAGTGGACAGAGTTTCTAACTAACTAACTAACTAACCTGCACTTATATAGCGCTTTTCTAGTCACAAAGACCACTCAAAGCGCTTTCATTAATACTAACCCTCTATTCTAAGGGCATATAGGAAACAGATATCTAGGGACAATTTAGAACAGCCAATTAACCTAACATGCATGTTTTTTGGCATGTGGGAGGAAACCGGAGAAATCCCGGAGTAAACCCACGCAACACGGGGAGAACATGCAAACTCCACACAGATCACTGTTGGTCGGGGGCTGGGATCGAACCCACGATCCCATGATCCCCACAATCCCCCGGCCAAGGGTAAACTGTGCTGCCGCAGTGCTAACCACTGCGCCACCGTGCAGCCGTTTCACCGTGCAGCCGTTTCATGAAGTTTTCACCAGAAGTGGTTCGTGGCCTACACACAAACCCATTACATTTTGGAGGCAATCCATGAGGGACAAAAGGAGTCTTGTCATGGAGTGGGCTGGACTTGCCAGCCCAGTTCCTTGGCACGGTGGCCGTTTTGCCCTCAGGAGTGTGTTTTTCTCCTTAGCTGTCTCTAGGCTCCTCCTGGGAGGCTCTGAGCTCTGCTCAGCTGTTGACAACTCAGCCACGCCCCTCTCTCCCGCCAGTCCGTACCAGCTGGCTGCCTTTCATTATTTTCTCCTCCTTGTTTGTGCGCGCGCGCACACACACACACAGGCACTGTCCCTGTCAAATAAACTAATCTACTACTACTACTACACACACACACACACACACACACACTCATATGTTCACTTTCATTTCTCACTCTCGTGCACATCTTGCATACACACACACACACACACACACATTCATTTCCACCCATGTGCTCAGATTCTCATGCCTACTCCTGCATTCACACACACACACTAACACACCCACTCAGCCTCACTGACAGCTTCACGCACACCTGTCTCCACTCACGCTCTTCCACTCTCTCTCTCTCTCTCTCTCCTCACCGGCATGCACTCAGCTCGTTAGTGTTCTTGTATTTAAGAATTGGGCTGGTTGTTGTGCGTTGTTGGATGATTGAGGTGTAAGGCCAGTGTTGCCTTCATCTGTCAAGTTCTCCTCCTTTTCCCCTCGCTCAGTGGACCTCACGGATTGCCTCGGACTGCTCCAGCTGTGGGAGTACAAACTGTTTTGCCTCTGCCATCAGTTCTACCTGGCGGTTCCTTTCCCGGGCACCTTATCCGTTCCTCCTCTGCAGTCCCGTCTGCCACGGAACATTTTCTCTGTGTTTTACTCACCTGTTCTGTAGAGCATCCTTGAGGCATCCCTGTACTCCCTTGGCTCTCCATTCATTGTTTATTTGAACTGTTGTATTTTTGTTCTATTCAATAAATTGCACACAACGTACTCCTGCTCGTGGGTTTTTATTCCTCCTGCCTCATACAGGCAGGAATTCATGACAGAATCAGCCGACCAGTTAAAAAAAAAAACAGCGGAGACGTTGTGTGTGTGTTGTTTTTTCACCTTTTTGTGGTTTTTTTTTTCATCCAGCAGTCTTCCAGCATGGACTTTGCTGCTTTTGGACTTAACCCGGAGGAGTGTGCGGCGGCTGAACATGCGGTGAGTTTCGCTTCCTGGGCCCGTGCCACCCACTCCCCAGAGATTAACTTTTATTTGCTGGACACAGCTGTCGGGGTGATGCAGACGTGTCCCAGCCTTTGGAAGTATCCGGGGTTGGTGCCGCTGCTCACCCAGATTTGCGAATCTCAACAGCGCTTTGAGGAAGCGGTGAGAGGGCCGTCCGCAGCACCATCCAGGCAGCCAAAGATGCGCTCCCGGAGAAAGAACGCCCAGCACACGCTTCCTAGACCGGTGTCCTCTTCTTCCCGTCAGACACATCGTCCTACTCCCGGGGAGACGGAGCGAGACACCGAGACAGCGGCTGACATCATCACCAACCAGGAATTCGGGCAAGTGCTACTACAATGTCTCGCTCTTTCACCTGATGGAGTATGCCAGATTCCTGTGGAGGAGCTCCAGATTTTGCAATCCACTGGGGCTCCCCTGTCAGCTGCTGTCACTGCTCCTCTGTCCTTTGTCTCTGTTTCCTCTGAATCCTTGCTGGTTCTGGGAGGGAGTAGCCAGACGCCAGAGGAGCCAAATGGCAGAGAGGAGCCAATACCCTGGCGTAAAAACCAGCCTTCGTCAAGACGTTGGAAGAAACCGTCCTCTTCATTGATGGCCATGGATTTGACGTCACCCCCGGCTATTCCTGCAGCAGAGTCAATCTCCGTGCCAGCTGTTCTGCCAGCCTGTGCCCTCTCAGCCCTGACCGCAGCCCATGCCGCAGGAACGTCTCCCCTCGCCACTGTGAGATCTGCTGGGGGTTCCCCAGACATTGCCTGCCCTGGTTAGCTGTGATATTCTCCTGGGAGGGGGGTCTCTTTGTGCTTGTTGTGTTTCTTTTTCTGATGGTATGTTGGAGTGTCTGGTATCCACCCCTTCGGGTGAGGGGGAACTCTGTCATGGAGTGGGCTGGACTTGCCAGCCCAGTTCCTTGGCACGGTGGCTGTTTTGCCCTCAGGAGTGTGTTTTTTCTCCTTAGCTGTCTCTAGGCTCTTTCTGTGAGGCTCTGAGCTCTGCTCAGCTGTTGACAGCTCAGCCACGCCCCTCTCTCCCGCCAGTCCGTACCAGCTGGCTGCCTTTCATTATTTTCTCCTCCTTGTTTGTGCACACACTCACACTTATATGTTCACCTTCATTTCTCACTCTCATGCACATCTTGCATACACACACACACCCATTCATTTCCACCCATGTGCTCAGATTCTCATGCCTACTCCTGCTTTCACACACACACTGACACACCCACTCAGCCTCACTGACAGCTTCACGCACACCTCTCTCCACTCACGCTCTTCCACTCTCTCTCTCTCTCTCTCTCTCTCTCTCCTCACCGGCATGCACTCAGGTCGTTAGTGTTTTTGTATTTAAGAAATAGGTTCGCTGTTGTGCGTTGTCAGGCGATTGAGGTGTAAGACCAGTGTTGCCTTCATCTGTCAAGTTCTCCTCCTTTTCCCCTCGCTCAGTGGACTTCACGGATTGCCTCGGACTGCTCCAGCTGTGTGAGTACAAACTGTTTCGCTCCTGTTGTCAGTTCCGCCTGGCGGTTCCTTTCCCGGGCACCTTATCCGTTCCTCCTCTGCAGTCCCGTCTGCCACGGAACATTTTCTCTGTGTTTTACTCACCTGTTCTGTAGAGCATCCTTGAGGCATCCCTGTACTCCCTTGGCTCTCCGTTCATTATTTATTTGGACTGTTATATTTTTGTTCTGTTCAATAAATTGCACACAACATACTCCTGCTCGTGGGTTTTTATTCCTCCTGCCTCATATAGGCAGGAATTCATGACAGTCTTGGCGGAGGTATGCACTCTCTGAGTACTTTTGTAGTTGCAGATGTGACAGAACTATTTCAAAATCAGCAATTTTTTTTTTACAGATGTCATGTTCCTCCTTAACAAATTGCTTGATTTTCTTAAAAAAAAAATCAAGTGGGTTTATTATTACGATCATCACGAGTGACTTTAGTACTACTGTAACTGAGCCCTTTACAAGACTGTGAAAGTTATTTTAAAGTGAGTGAATCAACCACGTCGCACCGTGTTGTTCTTATATTACTGACATTCATACAAAGAATCAAAACAACTGGCTGAACTTTAGAGAAAACAGTTTAACATGTTAAATTAATGTAACCAGACAGCCACCAGTATGAAAAAAAATTGCACATTGGAAAAAAAATAATGCCACGTAACATAAGGTTTAAGAATCAAATGTTACACTTCTAGGAGTGATTAGTGTTTTAACTGCATAATTTAAGCCACAAAACATACTTGTCAAACAGGTTTTTTCCTTTGTTCAGATGTCTGCTGTGGTCCGCTATGTTTTTGAGGCGAGAAGTCTTGAGGGATGTGGGATTTGTAGTTCTTCCAGATGAGGTGAAAACTACAGGAAGAAAAACATTTGTCCTATATCTTCAAAACTAAACAGTGAAACAAGTCTGAAAGCAATCGATGTGATGAATAAATGGTGTAGTTGGTGAATATGGGTTTTCAGTAACAACCGCTATTTTAAAAGTTCAGCACAAGATCGACTGTTGAGAGAAAGTGGTCCGTCACACTGCCACCTCTACTAGGCCGGCAGAGTTATTACCGTAACAACTAACAGCCCCAGCTCCACTGACCATTTAAAGGTGAGCTATTTTTCTGTTTATTTCAAAAACAAAGAGTTATGTGGAAATTCTGGCAAATTAAAAGTCGAGAACATATGGTGACACAATGACACAAGCCTTTAGTTCCACTTGATTTTGAGTGGGTAAACTGAAAAACTGGTAGCAGACAGACAGATACACAGATGCATCGACACGTTACCATATGCCTACGTTGCTTTGCACCAAGGCATAATAAATACTCTGAAAAAAACCACAACCCTGCCACTTTGTTTGGGTCTACTTTGGTCTCAGCACCTCTGTCTAAATGAGCAATTTTGATTTTGCTCCAGTGTGACATGAGAACTGGAGCTTACTGGAATCATATCACCATCCCAGCTTCATCTCTACTCATTTTAACAGTGGTGGGAGGAGCCGCGTCAAAGCCAAGCCCACACTAACAGGGCTACTATGGATGCTAGCCTGCTACAGCGTTAGCTTGGTGACCATGGGTTATATTACTATTTCCTTTAAACTGTTGTCATTTTACAAAGCATCCCTGTTCCCACCTGGTTCATTAATCCACAGTCAACAATATAACAGTCTTCATTCTGGCTTATTTAGTTATATTTTGGCCATAATAGGCTGGCACATTGGCCCACTAGCACCTTGGCTAGCAGGCCAAGGTCATTCTGCCTACAACCATGGACATCATAGACATTTAATAGGTTAGACTGCTCATGGCTGACATTTTGACAGCAAATTTAGTTTAGTTAGTTGGTACTGATTTAGTCCTGTTGACAGCTCTTGCAGCATGGTGATGATGGGATATTCAAATAATGGTTTGTTCTGTTTATTGTTATGTAATATGGAATATTACTGTATGAACTATTATAAGTAGTATTGGTATTATTAATTATTATTATTGTAATCATTACTAATAGTAGTAGTAGTCATATTAGCATTATTAACTATTATTATTATTATTACAAATAAGTTTTTCTCAACTTACCTACCCCATGTGCTTGGATTTGGCATTCTCACAATTACAATGCTCTGCACTGTGTGTGTTTATATATTTACATATTTATTCCATCTAGCTACAATGCTCTGCACTGGGTGTGTTTATATTTATATATCTATATATTTATTCCATCTAGCTACAATGCTCCGCACTGTGTTTTTATATATCTACATATTATTCCATCTAGCTACATTGCTCCGCACTGTGTGTGTTTATATACTTGCATATTTATTCCACCTAGCTGCAATGCTCCATACTGTGGGTGTTTATATATTTACATATTTATTCCATCTAGCTACAATGCTCTGCACTGTGTGTTCATATATTCATATATTTATTCCATCCAGCTACAATGCTCTGCACTGTGTGTCTGTGTGTGTGTGTGTGTGTGTGTGTATATATATATTTTATAGTAATATGTACATATGTATATTAGCTGCTCTTGCTTGCTTGTTTTTTCTTGCCTTCTGATTGTTGCTCTGAGTGTTGCTATCCCTGTGCTGTTGCAATCCTGGAATTTCCCCGTTGTGGGACTAATAAAGGCTTATCTTATCTTATCTTATCTTATCTTACAATTGTGGGAATAAGAATCACTATAAAAAGCCTATCATAATAAGAGGAAAGAAGAAAAATAAAAATCACTTGAAATGTCGGATACTTGGGTGCTGAGAACAGTCACATCAGTGTTTAAATCAATTAATAATGTTGTTAAAAGTGAACATCTTTTATTTTCCTTCATTTTCTACCATTTCTGAGATCCCCCACCTTTGTTTTCTTTGAAGATCCCAATATGTAACTGAAGGACAGCAGTTTTTACCTCTTCCATATACTGTAATTACTGGGGCAGAACCAAATTATGATAAGCCCATCGTCCATGAATATACAACAAACATTGTTGTATACAATGCATAGTTGTAGGTCAGGATCCCAAGGCAAACCTGTGTATCAAGTCTGGTGACCTTAGAGAGCTTCTATCATAAGAGGGCATAGGGAATACAAACCTTGAACTTTGACCTTTTGATCCCAAACCCATAGTCAGAGGTCCTGGTATCAGGGTGAATCTGTGTACAGACTTTGGTGACTCTAGCGTTCTTGCTTGTTGAGATGTAGTTTACATGCCGTTTTGACACTGACCTAGCAATCCAAAAAACCATAGTCACACTTCAGGGTGACAGGGTGAACCCGTGTCCAAAGTTTAGTGACCCTAGCTTTACTTGTCGTATAGTATAGGGGAAAGGTAATGCCAACCTTGACTTCTGACCTTTTGACCCCAAACCCACAGTCACAGTTTAGGGTGTAGGGGTTAACATGTGTGCTACGTTTGGTGACCCTAGCTTTTCTCTTTGTATAATAATAGTGCAAATGAAATGTTAACTGTGACCTTTGACCTCTTGACCCTAAACCCATAATCAGGTTAGGGTGTAGGCCGTCCAACATTTGTCGTAGAGACAACTAGAAAAGCACTCGGAGAGCGCAGACCTCCGCCAAGCGCCACAGTTCCCCCCATACGGTGTTTTACATCATAAATGTTAATCCTACATTTATTGTGTGTACGTTTTCAGATTCCTTGACCATGAAAACATATGAGTAGCAATTGGATTCACATGGATAGGATTAGTGGTTCAGTAGTTATTCAGGAAAATCGCATTTCGCATAATGGCAGTTTTCTTCTGGATGTAGCTCCATAGCTTTTAAAGATACAACAAATCCGTTGACACACTACAGATTCCACAGTGTCTTGGCTACATAATGGTGTTTGTTGAGTGATTTTAGCTTCATTTGTTGTCTTCCTATGAGGAAAATTGCAAAGGTCCCCTATTTTTGTTGATATTGTGGAACATAGTATCCGGAATTATTGCATTATCCGGATCAGTCTTGGATATATTATAGAACCCGTGGGCATGTTGCCCTGTATTTTTTTTGTTTTGCAAGTGTTCTGACGATTTTTGGCAGACTTACATGCCCAAATATTGAAAATGGCCCTATCTCGCAATGTTAAAGAATCCTTTAAAAAATTCCTGAATCCAGACGGTGATCTGGATCACCACCAAAATGTAATCATCTGTAGGATACCCTATTTCTGACAATCTGTGAAAATTTCATGAAAATCCGTCCATAACCTTTTGAGTTATCTTGCTAACAAACAAACAGACAGACAAACCAACGCCGATGAAAACATAACCTCCTTGGCGGAGGTAACTATGGTATCTTTTTGAAAAGCCTACATCATTTCTATTCATCACGTTTACAAGATTTGGGGAAAAACTGATCTGTGGCCTTGACCTCAATGTCTATAATTCCTGCAAAAATCATCCGATTAGACTCAAATAGCAATGTGCCCGTTATTGGTCTATAGCAAACCCTGGTACCATGTTTCAAAACATTTGGAATAAAACTGTAGGAGTTGATTTCACAAAACAGTTACTGTATATTAACTAAGGTGATCATAAGTCAGGGGCTACAACTTCTGCAAAAATCATCCGATTGGAGCCAAACTGCAATATGCACATCATCAGTGTATATCAAACCCTGGTGCCAACTTTCAAAACAACTGGAACAAAACTGTAGGAGGAGTTGATTTCACAACAGTGGGACGGAAGGACAGACAGACGGACTACAGCCCCATAACATAATCCCCCTTCAGTCTTCAATCGGTGGGGGATAAAACCACTCAAGCTCAAGTGAAACAATCTGCTGTCATGTTGCTGTAGGCTTGTTAAATTATAAAGAAAACTTCTGAATTTTTCAACATGCTGACAGAGGTAGGCACTATTACTGTAACTCAACAGTTTTTTGGTTGGATAATTCCAGTTGTGCAGTAGTTTTAAAGCCATTACCAACTTCATTTTCCGCAGGCACAACTGAGTGTACTTACATGGGAGAGAGGCAGACTAAAGAATCAGCAGCAAGTAAGCCTAGTTAAGATGCTAAAAATCAGCTGATTATTCATGAAGCACATTTAAAAAGAGAACAAAATCTACAGAGAAACTAGGGAAGAGAAGGTCACGTGACACGGTTTGACCAAATGGGAAAGAAAACTCAAATTTATGTGAAAAATGTCAAACATTTAGAAGAAAAGAAAGTTGCAAATATCACAAATTTATGAAAAACAAGTTGCCAATTTATGTAAAAAAAATTTACTAATTAAAAACAAAGTAATGCATTTGTGAGAAAAAACAGCATTTTTTTTTTTTTTTTTAAATTTGAGAGCAGACTATGTCATAAACTGGCCCGGCAGGGGCCAAATGCTGGTTGTGAGTTTGCAAACATTTTAATGAAAACACAAAACTATAACTGAGGAACAAACTTACATCGCAGGAAGAAAACGGGATGGCTGAATAGCACGGGGACTAAGGCGAGTGGAAACGCCAGCCAACCCGGGGAAGTGACATGAGGAAAAATGAGAGAAATAGCGTGGGACACACGCTGGCAGGGAGGATGGGAAAGATGGGAGATTCCCATCTGAACACGGTACACACAGTAGAACACTGCAACGAGTTAGCGTTGCAGTTGTCCTTAAGTAGGCAAAAGGAAAATCAACATAATACAAAACAGGTGTGGGTGATTACAGGTGGGCAACATGAGCAACTGTAATCAGGTGATCAGTGACAGCTGACAGCCTGTGAACTAGAGCTCAAGCGGACGTCAACCAGTCACACTGTCAAAGCACAGACCAGAACCCTGGCAAAAAGGAAATGATAGTAAATATGAAATGAATCCATAATAAGAAACAAACCAGATAACACTAACAGAGAAAACAAACCAAAAGGCAAGGATGAGATAAATACAAAAACTGGAATACTAAATATCAAAAACAAGAGGAAAGCTAAGAGTAAAAGTGAAAATAGACTCAAGGCACAACAGATATAATATCAGACTAAATGACCAAAGACAAAATAACAACCTAGATGGAACTAGTAATGATTAAACTAAGAAACGGGGATGCTAAAGAACAAGCAGAAACAACAGGCAACTCTAAATCATAATACATATAAATACAAAGTCAGAAAATACAGAAGATAATCTAACACCAACTGAAAGCATGAGCACGGTGCCCCCCCCATGCTCAGCATCATGACAGACTGTCAATGACAAAATAACAGACTCATATCGCACGGCCTAGGGCCGTGTGATATGACCAGAGTTTCACATCACAATATAAGTAATCTTATATCACAATAATGATATATGTCACAATGTACATTTTCTGTAAATGTTACAGTTTAGATCATCACATAAAAAGGACCATCTCTCTTTTTTTAAACTTCCTTTACATGCACCTGTTTCCCTCATAATTTTGCAGTGTTATTATAAATAGCTTTTTAATGTGCATTTGAGACTTCATTTTCATAAATTTCAGGTTTTTCTTCTAAATCATTGAAAAAAGTAAACATTAATAAGTTAAATATTTCCTGAGCCTGGGGAGAATAACAAAAGAAACATGGCATAAAAAATGTCTGAAAATGAGAAAATTACCCATCACTGCCATCTACAGATATAAAATAGCTGTTAGTTTAAATCACTGAAAAGGTAAGTGTAGACCTGCACCCTGAAGATGCCATTTTGTCCTGATTTAACCTGTTTGCTTCTTAGTTAAGATATTTCAGACTGACTGTGAAGGACCAAGCAGATAGATGAGAAAGACACAGGTAATTCTCTTTAAAAATGCGGTTTAAGTTTATTTACAAAAAGTACTTTCTAAAAAATGCAGAACTTTTCTTTAGTGATGGGACGGCAGGCTCTGGAGCTTTGAGGGTGCTCTGAGCTTACCCAGGAAATATTTGGCAAAGCGCGTTTCGAGGCGTGCATTGTGACGTATGTGGTGATGTCAGACCACGTGACTGGGTCAGGAAGAAGTTCATGATTTTGCACGCAACATCAAGTAAAGTGAGCAGTGACACCCAGTGGATATCCCCGTCCCTCACGTTTTGTGTTGTCGATGTTTGACTGTGTAAGGGATTTGTCACAGCCCTTTTTCACATGGCGCAGCAGCAAAAAGACGGACTTCTCCCGTTTGGGAACATTTTGAGCACATTTCTCCCATTAATGTATTTTCCACAAATAGTGGCTATTTAATGCAGCTGAGGTGATGGCTTAGCAGTAAAGCATCTGCACTACAAGTGGGAGGCCTCGGTTTGAATCCCAGCTGTGTCATTTTTGTCATTTTATTTTTATTTGCAAGGTGAAGTGTCTGTTGTGTTTCAAACAGCTTGGATCGTTATTACACATCATTATGCTGAGGTACTATTGCTATTGTGCCCTGCATGAGAGTAAGGCCAGAGTTAAATATACTGGGACAGTATAAGACTGTTGAAAATTTATTATTTCTTAATAAAAACGGATAAGGCGTACAAGCAAACAAAGTAACACAGGCACATTCACTGGAGTCACCCCAGTTTTATTATTTCTTTTTTCCCTCATGATCATTGATATTTCTTAAAAGACAGCACATTTATTGAAATTGAAAAAATACACATTAAACCAATAATGCCCTTGTAAAAAATTTGCATGCTGTATACTTTTTGTCGACTACGTGGCCTAGTAGAGCAAGTGAAGTTTCACATGAGGTCTCGTCTATATGAACCATTTTGATGAAAGGCTCAAGTCTTCAAGAAAATCTCAACTGCCCATGACTAAGTAGTAGCTTAAAGGTAAAATATCAGTCCTGCAACTGGGAAGCTGTGGTTCAACTCCCAGCTGGGTCATTCTAATAATTTATATTTATTTGCACGGTGAAGTATATGTTGTGTTTCAAAGAGCTTGGATACAACAATAACACATTATTATGCTGAGGCACTATTGTGCCCTGTATGAGTGCACCACAAGCACATTCACTGTAGTCATTTATTTGCATTTATTGGAATGGAAAAAAAATGCCCTTGCAAAAATCTGCATGTTGTATACGTTTTGTCCACTAGATGGCCTGGTAGAAAAACTTAAGTCTCATATAAGGCCTCGTGTATATGAGCCATTTTGATGAAAGGCCTCAAGTCCTCCAGAAAGCCTCATTTGGCCATCACTACTTTTCTTGACAATAATTGGGCCCATAAAAGAGGTCAACTTAACAAAACCAAACTAAGGCACCAACTAAGAGAACTGAAAAATATAAATTGACCTAACAAAATGAGACATGAGAGGAATATATGTAGAGGCTGATCAGACCACTGAGACACACTAGGGAGACAAACTAAACATAACTAGGAGAAAACTTGACAGACTACAATAAACATTAACAGATGATCAATTTAAGTTGATTATCAACTAAAGAAAAGCAATAAAGCAATATTATAGACCTAATAAAAGAAAACTAAAGCAAACTTAATGTTGCCTTCATCCCAAACAATCAAGCAACTTGGTAGAGTCCAATTATTTCAGCTCTACTATTTCAGCAGAGCTGCAGCAGCTGTGACTCTTTTCTCTGGAGGCCTCCACTCTGCAGCAACCACCCAGGAGCTGGCAACTCAAAGAAAAAGGTATTCATGATGTGCTTCAAATTAGTGACGTTAAAATTGAGGCCTCATGAAACAATGAGCAACTTTGAGACAATTGCTTCATGAGTGACACAGTGTTATGAAACATCTAATAAAGACTGCCATCTGATGACTGACTGTCAGAACTGCATCTGAGTTGAAAACCTGAAAAAGGGCAATACTCTATATTACAGGTTACACTACATTTTTTGTGATGTCATTTTCTCAGACAAGCTTGTAAAAATTCTGTCAATCTGTTATCTATCATTTTAAATGACTTTAATTAGATCACCGTCCATGTAATCTGTCAAATCATAGACAGCTTTGAGAATTTGTAGTCATTGCTGGAAGAATTCTGTGGAAGGACAATTTTCAGTGAACAAAACCTCTGATATATATATATATATATATATATATAAATAAGAGAGAGAGAGAGAGAGAGAAAGAGAGTATGCAGGGCTTGACATTAACACTGGCCAATAGCTGGTGAATTTCAGCAGTGGCAAATAAGACAGCTACACTCTACAGCCCCTTTGGCCATGTGCAGCCATGAAGGGGTGTCCCAATCCGTAGGGGTAGTGATGTTATGCTAGACACTGCCCACTCAACAGTGATTTGGACAATATAAAGTGGAAGTGTCTTGAGCAGTGCATGGAGCACTGTTTCAGCAGGCCCACAGTCACGTGACCGTAGCAAGCGAGGCCTCATTATGTCGGTCACATCACAGGACTTGAGAGCTCGTGGGAAATTTGAGAGGGTTCTATTGGAATTAGTTTTTTTTGTTTGGTTTGTATTGTTTGTTCCTGCCATTCAATTTTGAATAGACCTCGGATGGACAAATGCTCAAAAAAAAAAGTATTGAGATTTTTTCAGGTTTTCTACTCTGATGCAGTTCTGACACTCAGTCAGCAGATGACACTTTTTATTAAATGTTTCATAACACTGTGTCCATCATTAAGCTATTTGTTGTGTTGTTCTTAGGACATATTATGGTGTGACACGGGTGGTGGCTCCACCTTTCTGGTTCCGCTGCCACCTGGAGTATAAGAAGGCTGTGCGGAAGAGGGACGGTCTCTTTGACCTCACCTCTGCCTGACGGGAGTGTCTGTACTGTGCAGTGAGTCCATAATAAAGTCATGTTCTGTTACACCTCCAGCTTCGTCACTGGTTCTTGTTTGCCGACATAACATTTGGCGATGAGGATAAAAGCATGGATGCAGGAGTTGCTAACATTCAGCCATTTTTGGAGGTTCCCAGTGAGCCACCGGTCCCTTGGGCAAGGTGGTTCGCTGCATTCCAGAATTATTTGGTGGCACTGAACCTCTGTGAACTGGAGAAGTTACAAGCACAAGCAGTGTTGGTTCACAATTTAGGTATGGAGGGACAACGCATCCTTAGTACCTTGAGTGACAGCGATAGTTTTGAGGACGTGGCTGAGCTAATGGAGCTTCATTTTCGCACCCCTGAGAACATCATCGTCTGGAGGATTCAGTTTCGGCAGCGCCACCAGCGGACCGGCGAGTCAGTGCAACGGTATGTTGCGGATCTGCGTCAGCTGGCCGGGGACTGCCAGTTTGGAGCACTGGAGGAAGAGATGGTCCACGACCAGTTGGCGAAGGACACGCTTTGCTCGGCGGCGTGGTCAAGGCTCCTCATGCACACCGGCAAACTGACATTAGCCATGGCTATCGAGATAGCTCAGCAGTGTGAAGCAGCGGACAAACTATCACGTGACCTTGGTGCGAGAGCTACACTCTACCAATTTGAATCACAGTCAACGGCGCAGGCTGTGGACCTGGACAGCGATGATAGCGTGTAATATAAGGAGGAGTATGCTGCTGCCGTGAAGAAAAGGTCCACCCCGGGATCGCCCAGGTTTTTGGGTTGTGGGTCCACCAAGCACCGTTATAAGGCTAGAGAGTGTCCGGCAAGAGGAAAACGCTGCAGTGAGTGCGGACTTCTGCATCATTTTGCCAGAGCTTGTAAGAGGTTCGAACGAGGTTCAAGACGACGCAAAGTGGATCCCCCCGCTACAACTCTCACAGTCATCCACACCGTCTCTGCGAGCAACGACGGTCGTACATACTGTGTGGTGAAATTGGACAGGGTGGAGGTGCCGCTGCTGACTGACACAGGTGTGTTGAGGTCCCGTGTTGAATTGGCCCACCGTGAGGAGTTTCTTCCCATATTACCGAATAAGAGGTAATTCAGCGCCGCTGTGTGGGTATGGTGGAAAGAGGTTGGCCATGGTGGGGTCGGGGGAACTGACGGCTCTGGTGGGGTGGTTTCTCTACTGGGGCAGATCGATGTTTGGGGTGATGTGTTTATTGCATGGTATTGATATGAGTAATAATTAAGTTGTATGTTGAGTTTGTTAATGGGATTATTTTGGTGTTTCATGTTTTATTTTAGGAACACCACAGTTTTTTTTGTTTCATGGACTATATTGTAGCACAGATGGCAGAATAATCCGTCTGGCCGTGTGGGGGTGGAATGGTAGACCACCTGTTCCCCCCTAGCTTTAGTTGTTTTGTGTGCATGGTTAGGCCTTAATTGTTTCTGTTTGAGTTAGTGCATGTTTCGGGTTCCAAATTGGGGAGGGTCTTAATTGTGTGTATGTTTTGGACCATTTTGAAGGGGGGGGGGGGTGTTGTGTTGTTCTTAGGACATATTATGGTGGCTCCACCTTTTCGGTTCCGCCGCCACCCGGAGTATAAGAGGGCTGTGTGGAAGAGGGACGGTCTCTTTGACCTCACCTCTGCCTGATGGGAGTGTCTGTACTGTGCAGTGAAACCATAATAAAGTCGTGTTCTGTTATTCCTCCAGCCTCATCATTGGTTCTCGTTTGCTGACATAACACTATTGTCTCAAAGTTGTTCATTGTTTTATAAGGCCTCAGTTTCACCATCATTAATGTATCTATGCGTAATATTTAGTGCATGTAAAGTGTTGTTTAATGTTACTAAACCTAATTGTAACTTGTGTAATACTGTCCCTGACTTCTACTCAAATAGCAAATGCAATGATGATAGCAAATCTCCTCCTCTCAAAAAACCCTCAGTTTGACTGGTGAATCAGGCCCCTTTTAAATCCTTCACTATTGACGTATGCAACGCCCAGCCCTCTCAAATTATACTAATATATAATATAATAATATAATAATAATATATAATATATCACGCGATGTGACAACGAGGCCTTGTTCGCTACGGTCATGTAACTGTGGCCATGTTGACAAAGTGCTCAACACTCTGCTTACAACACTTCCGTGTTATACCGCTTGAGTCAGTGTCGAGCGTAACATCACTACTTCAAATACATGTGGCAAAACTGACAGATAAAGTAAACCAAATGTGTGCACTCCAAATGAATAAGTCAAATGCCAATTAACTGCCAACCAAATTAAAAATATGTTGAACAAAAATGTGTGTGTCTATTTTATATAAAAATGTGCTATAAAGTAAATGAAAAATTACCACTATTTATTCCTGTTGTGTGGCTGGTGGGACAGCCATCACATTCACCATGATCTGAAAATCAAAGACACAAAAGGTAATGTGATGAAATACATGTGAGGACTTTAACTTTATTCATTATCGCTACTTGACTAATTAAAATTAGAAATCAAATAAATTACATTAACAGCCAACTTGCTCCTCCAACCCGTTTAATTTATTATTTATTTTGTGTGTATGTCACCATCATGCACTTTTGAAGCTTTAATAATTTTTTTCAGATAAAACTAAGAAACTCTACAGGAATTTAAACCAAAGAAATGATGGTCTGATACACTGTTTCCAATTAGAACAACTTAGCATTGTCATTTAGCATTTGTTGTTTTATAATTAGACACGGTGTTAACGATTCTTGCCTCCTATTAAAACCAGGTTAGCGGACTATCCTCCCTGATGCAGCACAGTGGAAAACAGTCCCACATCCCTGACAAACAGTAGCAGCGGCTGTTTGACCAAACTGGTAGTTTGGAGTTAGCAACCACTGGACTAAAGCCTAGCCACACACCACCCACCTGTTCTGCTGTGCACACTGCAGGGGAGAGGCAGGGCACTGACAAGCAGTGGGTGAGGAGCTTTGCTCAACAAATGGGAGTATGTGCATTTTAAATCACAATATAAACAAAAGAGTATTCTATGAAATGATAGAGGTTTTTATGTCGTCATCTGTTATATATCGTCATATCGCACAGCCCTGTTCCAACCTGATGATCTCCTGACCGTTGACCTTGATCTTAAGAATAGCCTAGCTGTAGACCCACCAGGGGATCATTATGCAAGAGTTTGCTGAAGATTGGGGTAATTGGCTATGGAAAATCATAAAAGCCCAGGTCTCCTGACCTTTGACCTTGAGCACAACTTGGATGCAGGCCCGCCTGGAGTATACACATCATCAGTGTACATCAAACCCTGGTACCAAGTTTCAAAACATTTGAAACAAAAGCATAGGAGGAGTTTATTTCACAAAACATTTGGGACAAACAGACGGACAGGCATAACCACAACATAATCGCCCTTTGGCAAAGTCAGAGCACCTTTATTGAGCTCTTTGAACTGCTGGTCTTGAACTGCTGGGGGATAAAAACAGCACATCACTTTGGACACAGACGGGATAGCCTCCCAACATCCCCCACCCACCTCCGTAGTAAGTGCTTAGTACATCTGAAGTGGTGCGGTGTTTGAACTGTGTGTAATGCCTTCACATTTAAGGAAGAAGCTGTAAGAGTTGCATGTTTTCTTGTAGTGGACCAATGGGTCAATTATACACATGGCCATGATAAAGGGTCGGTGTATGATGCATTCTCTACTCCAATATATAACCAAAGAATGCTGCACTGTGCTGTTGCTGCTGCTGCCGCTGCTGCTGCTGCAGTGACCTAGTTTTCCTGCAGAAGTCATTTCAGTTTTTATTGTAATCTAATAGCCTCAATACATTTATGAAAACCTAAAAGTCAGTTAAAAACCTTAATGTTTAAATAAAAATTGTTAAAGGGAGAATATAATGAAAATGTTACTTTTTCAGCACTTTTGTGCATCTGCTTGGGGCTCTGGAATTGCTACCAACAGAAACACTCTGAAAAACTCACAATCCTGTTATTTTTGTTCATTTCCAACAGTGCTAATGACATTGGCAGGATCTCAGTCCCACCACACATTGATTGTGCTACTATGGCTGCTAACCTGCTACAGAGTTAGCAGTTAGGAGTTACGAAGTTGTAATTGATAACATGGTGGATAGTGTTACAGCTTCTCTGCATCAGACTCTAGACTTGGTGGCCCCCTTAAAAAAGAAAAAGTCTAATCAGAGATTTCTAACTCCTTGGTTCAACACAGAAACTCGTAGCTTAAAACAGAAGACTCGTCTATTAGAAAGAAAATGGCGCTCCACTAATTTAGATGAAATCTATTTAGCTTGGAGAAATCATCTTTTAATTTATAAAAAATCTCTTAGAAAAACTAGAACGAGTTATTATTCTGCATTAATAGAAGAGAACAAGAATAATCCCAGGTTTCTTTTCAGCACTGTAGCCAGGTTGACAAAGAGTCAGGACTCTGTCAATCCTAGCATTCCCTTAGAGCTTACTAGTCAGGACTTTATGAACTTTTTCAATAATAAAATTTCATCCATCAGAGATAAAATCAATCAGATTCTTCCCACAGTTAATTTAAATACTGTAACTACTACAACTCCTTCAATTGATGTCTGTTTTGATGAGTTTACTCCAATCGACCTTTGTGAGTTAGACAAAATAGTTTCCTCATCCAAACCTTCAACTTGTCTTTTAGACCCTATTCCTACCAGGTTATTTAAAGAAGTCTTCCCACTTATTGGTAGCTTTATTCTTCATATAATCAATTCTTCATTAACTTTAGGCCATGTACCGCAGGTTTTTAAAATGGCTGTAATTAAACCCTTACTCAAAAAGCCAAAGCTAGATCCAGGAGCTTTAGCTAACTATAGACCAATCTCTAATCTCCCTTTCATTTCAAAAATCTTAGAAAGAGTTGTTGCTACGCAATTATTTGACCACCTGCAGGGAAATGGTTTACTTGAAGAGTTTCAATCTGGGTTTAGAATCCATCATAGTACTGAAACAGCCTTAGCGAAGGTCACTAACGACCTCCTCATCGCATCTGATAATGGACTGGTTTCTGTACTTGTCCTTTTAGACTTTAGTGCAGCTTTTGATACTATCGATCATAATATTCTACTTGATAGATTAGAACACTATGTTGGACTTAATGGAACTTCGTTGCAGTGGTTTAGATCTTATTTATCTGATAGGTTCCAGTTTGTTCATGTAAATAATGAGTTTTCTTTCAACTCAAAGCTTAGTCATGGAGTTCCACAGGGATCTGTGCTAGGCCCTACTCTTTTTAGTTTATATATGCTTCCGTTAGGCAACATTATTAGAAAACACTGTATACATTTTCTTTGTTATGCAGATGACACACAATTATACCTGTCAATGAAGCCAGATGATAGTAATCAATTAGCCAAGTTAGAAGCCTGTCTTAAGGAAATCAAAGCTTGGATGACTTGTAATTTCCTGCTATTAAATTCAGATAAGACTGAAGTCATTCTTGTTGGTCCAAAAAACCTTAGAAATTCCTTTCCAAATCAAACTTTCAGTTTGGATGCGGTTACTCTTTCTCTTAATAGCTCTGTGAGGAACCTTGGAATTATTTTTGATCAAGATCTGTCCTTCAATTCACATATTAAATTTGTTTCTAAGACTGCCTTCTATCATTTCCGTAATATTGCCAAGATTAGGAGCATCTTGTCTCACAGTGATGCTGAGAAACTGATCCACGCTTTTGTTAGCTCGAGATTAGATTATTGTAATTCTTTATTATCAGGCTGTCCTAAAACATCTTTAAAAAGTCTTCAGCTGATCCAAAATGCTGCAGCAAGAGTTTTAACAGGTACTAGAAGGAGAGATCATATCTCTCCGGTTCTGGCCTCCCTTCATTGGCTTCCCATAGAGTTTAGAATTAAGTTTAAAATCCTTCTTCTTACTTACAAAGCTCTAAACAATCAGGCTCCTGATACTACCGTATTATCCTAACAGAGCACTACGCTCCCAAAATGCAGGATTACTTGTAATACCTAGAATCTCCAAAAGTACAATGGGAGGCAGAGCCTTCAGTTATCAAGCTCCTCTCCTGTGGAACCAGCTGCCAATCTGGATTTGGGAGTCAGACTCGATCTCTGTTTTTAAGAATAGGGCTAAAACCTACCTTTTTGATATAGCCTACAACTAGGGAGGGATCATGTGTTTCTGAACCCTCCCTTAGTTATGCTGCTAATAGGTTTAGTCAGCCGGGGGACCTCCAATAATGCACTGGGCCTCACTCCTTTCTTCACTCTTAATGAAATTTTTTTTTTTTTGCTGGTCATTAACATCTGTTTGTTCTCTCCCATAGATTGAGTCCCCATCGTGCTGTTTGCTCTCTACATGTCTGTTCTTTTTCATATTCTCTGTCCTCTCACCCCCCGCCAGTCACAGCAGGGACTGCCCCTCCCTGAGCCTGGTTCTGCTGGAGGTTTCTTCCTGTTAGAAGGGAGTTTTTCCTCTCCACCGTCGCCAAGTGCTTGCTCACAGGGGATCGCCTGATTGCTGGGGTCTTTCTGCAACTGTGGGGGTTCCCCCTACAGTTGATAGTGCTATGAGATGACTGTTGTTGTGAAATGGCGCTACATAAATAAAGTTGAATTGAATTGAATTGAACTGAATTGAATTGAAGTTATTTTCTTTAAATTCTAGTTACGTTACTAGACATCAGCATTCCCACCAGGTTCAGTCATCCACAGTCAATGTGGCAATTTATATTGTTATATTTTGGATGAAACAGGCTGGCACATGGGCCCACTAGCACCTTGGCTAGCTAGCCAATGTTAGGGCTGTTTACTATCTCGGAGTGCCCTTCTGGGGGAAAAAGGCAGCAGATAACCCACCTCGCACTACATTAACTGTCAGAGTGTGGTCCCTCACTAGACATCCCTGTTCCTGTCTGGCTCGTTAATCCACAGACAATAATGTAGTGTTAATGCCTAATTATGTGAATATAATTAACAATTAATAACTGTAATGAATAACTGTTAATAATTATTTAATTACCTCTTTCTAACAGTAGAAGGAACTACTCATAGTTTATAGAGATACAAGAACTATGAAAATAAATAACTGAGCTTAAGAATTTAGCAATTAATAAGCAAAGTTGAACAATTATTTAATCAGACTCTTAACCTGTGCGTAAGCTCTTGGCACTGAGTGATTCTGAAACCTGGACACACAAACCACACCTTTAACTCAGTTTAGCAATTTAATCAAAGAACCAAAGTGACAACTGACATCTGTGAAGCTTTGTATACTGAAGCAATAACCAGATGTTGTCACCACAACAGTCATTTTGCATATATGAGGAAAGAACAATGTTTACATATTTACAGGTCTTTTGTGTGTGAAATAAGGCTGGAATGTGACTGTTTATCTGTCTGAGGAATTAGTGAAACCACCAAATTGAGTACAATGCAAGGCTAATGAAAAGGGAATTTCGAAAAAAAATTGTTTTGGAAAAAAAAAAACAGATTATCTTTACACTCACAAAGGAACGGCAGTTACACGAGAGCCGAATGACTCCAGTCCTGCTCATCCCAAATGGAGGTCTTTGGATCCTGCGGTAGAGGATGAGTCTGGTACATAGTTAAACAGTCTGAATAAAGTTCATGAAGGAATAGCATCAAAGTTCAATCTGGCTCTTCACTGTTGCAATATACTTATCTCACATCGCTCTGGCTTATTTTGCTATATTTTGGATGTAATAGGCTGGTAAAGAGATGAAGAAGAAAAAAAGACGGGGGAGATCTAAAAACATGTTACCCTCTCCACACACAGCAACCCATGTGACAGAATGCTGGCAGTCTCTTTCCCAGCATACAGTTCCCTCTCAGGTTCTGCAGTGGCATTAACAGATTACCGTCGATGTCATCAGACAGAGACACAGCAGCAGCAGCAGGGGACATTTTCTACCAATGACAGAGGCAGGACTGCTGGCATCAGTGTGCCCAAGGGCTGTCATAGAACACGAATTCCAGTGAACTTGGGACGATGTGTGAAATGTAAATAAAAACAAAATACAATGATTTAAAAATCCTTTTCAACCTATATTTTACTGAATATGCTATAAAGATATTTTATGTTGAAACTGATAAACTTTATTGTTTTTTTGCCAATATTCACTCATTTTAAATTTGACGCCTGCAAAACGTTCTAAAAAAGCTGGGACAGGGTCATGTTTACCACTGTGTTACATCACTTTTCCTTTAAACAACACTCAATAAATATTTAGGAACTGAGGACACTAATTGTTGAAGCTTTGTGTCATGATGTGGAGCACGGTTGGGAACCATGCTCACACTCCTTTGTTACTCTGATTATTTTTAAAATAAAAATGACACATAGCTATAGCGCCCCCTAACAGAAGAACAAAGCCTTATAACTCTGAAATACTTAGTCCAAATTCAACCAAATTTTGTGTGGTGCATGGTTAACCAACACTGAACTTTTCCATAATGAACAATTACACATAGCTCCCCCTAGCAGAAAAACAAAGCTTAATAACTCTGGCATACTTTGTCTGAAGTCAACCAAATTTAGCGTGTTGAATAAGCAGCCAATGGTGAACATTTCTATAATATACAAAGAGACGCAGCAGTAGCGCCCCCTACCACCAATGGACAGGAAGTGCTCATAACTCACACGTACATCATCCAAATGGACCCAAACTTGATATACATCGTACTAGTACCACCCAGAACAGACTTGTATGACTATACCACATATAGCTATAGTCCCCCCTAGGTTAAAAAAAAACAACAAAAAAAACCACTCGTAGCAATGGCATAGTTTGTCTAAATTCAAACAAATTTCCTACTGAAATTTTCACCAGAAGTGGTCTTTAGGGTATAGACAAACATATTAGATTTTTGAGGTAATCCACAAGCTTATACAGTACCTCTGTCAAGGCGCTCTCTTGCAATGTACACATGGACTGATGATGGATGGCGGTATGGACGGGCAAATGGACTGATGGATGGCCGTATGGCGTTATGGAAGGGCAGACAGACAAAGAGCAGGAGGAAGAGAGTTGGGGAGGGAGGAATGGAGCCTGCACGGAATTACACGCTCTGAGTGACGCGAGGGATGTGATCCACACCTGTAATCACTTGTCATCATTTGTATCATGCCCTGCTTGCCCTATTTAAGGACTGCTGCTCCATTCATTCCTCGCTGCTTTGTTCACCAAGCTCAGACGGGAATCCCTCATATTATTCTCCTTTGTTGTCAGTGTAGTCCTGACGTGCTCCCCACGTCTTCTCTGGCGTTCCTATGCGCCTTAGCCTCCGCGCTAATCCGGACAATACTCCCTCTCATCTAACCATCTCCACATTCTGTAAGTTTTTGTGTTTTTGTATATTTTGTGTTCTTTATTATTAAACTTTAAGCAAACTCACAGTGGGCGTTTGGTGTCCTCAATCCGCCCTTGCTCGGGTGATTTATGACACTTTGTAGGTGGAATTCTTTCTCATTCTTGCTTGATGTTCGATTTCAGTTGCTCAACAGCTTGGGGTCTCAATGGTCCTAGTTTGTGCATCATAATGCACAACACATTTTCAGTGGGAGACAGGTCTAGATTGAAGGCAGGCCAGTGTAGTGACCACACTCTTACTACAAAGCCACGTTGTTTTAACATGTGCAGAATGTGACTTGGCATTGTCTTGCAAGCAGCAAGTAAACTAGCAGGGACGTCCCTGAAAAAGACGTTGTTTGGATGGCAGCATATTGTTATTTTATAACTTGTAGACAAGGATGAGGCCAGGAGTGGAGTTGAACACTTCTTTATTAAATAAGCAAGGTTCTGTACACCCGACTGTATATGCAGCCGCTTGGCAGAGGAAAAGCGGACGAGCGCGTCCCTGTACCAGCAGTCCCTCTTATACCACCGGAGGTGGCAGAACTGGAAACCGGGGCCGCCATCCCATACCACACAAATAAGAGCTCCAACATGAACCACATACATAAACAATAACTACATAATACCCCCCCACCCCCATAGAAAAATTCAAAACACACACACAATCAGCCCACCCCAATTTGGAACTCGAATCATCCGCTAGACATAAACAAACTAAAATCACCAAAAGGAGCCTATGACATTCACACTAAGAACTAAAATTAGGGGGGGATGGGTGGACTGCCGTCCTACCCCTCACATGGCGAGGCGGGTTATTCTGCTGCCTATACTATTAAAGTCCACAAAAAAAATGCTGCCGTGTCTCCTATATACCATACTAACATAATCCCCAAACTATTAACTTAAGTCACACCAATGTTCGTTGGCAGCCAGCAGTAAAACCGGCCCGGGGGCCCAGGGCAGCCCCAAATCATACATGCCCCTGGCCGCTGAAGATAAGACTGGCTCAGAAGCCCCGGGCAGCCCCACGACATGTGCACTCATGGCCGCCGTCTGCCTCGGGGATCAAAAACAATCTCTCCCGCCATAATGTCCCTCTTCACTCCCGACTGCGTCACTTCTTGGGACCCGTCGTGCTGCTGTCCGGCACACCGTCCCTCCGTGCTCGTCGGTCCGCTCCCAACCGCTCTCAACACCGCCGTCGTGGCTATAAATACTCCAGCCCCCCGTGGCCGCACTCCGGGGAAAACTGAAGCCTGCTCGACGGCGTCGTTTCCCGACCCAGGCACCTTGCCGCTGCTCCCATCACCCTCGTTGCAGGCGCTTCACTGCACTGTCACAATGCCCGGTCATAACTGCTCTCTCCCGGGGCTCTCAGCTTCGCTCTGGTCGGCGTCACTCTCCGACCCATCCGTCTCATCGCTGCTCTCAGCACCCTCATTCCAGGCGCTCTGCTGCGTCGACTCCATGTCTGGCTGCAGCTGCTCTCCCTCGGGGCTCTCAGCGTCACTCTCATTGGTGTCACTCTCCAACCTGGGCATTTCGTCGCTGCTCTCGGCACCCTTGTCCCAGGCGCTCCACTGTGTCATCTCCATGCCCAGCTGTCGCTGCTCTTCCCCAGGGCTCTCAGCTTCCATGGTCCCGCTTTCCTCCTGCCTAGCCTCCAGCTGCGGAGATGACTCCTGCTGCTCTCCCTCTCTGCTGTCGTTGTACACTGCACCATCCAACTCATCAGCGCTCCAGTCCTCCACCTTCTTGCACTTCACGTCTGGCCTGCTGTCTTCAGTGACCAGGGTCTCTCCCTCTCGCAGTCCCGGTCCCACCACAAAGTCTAGCTGGCAGCTTGGAGCTCTTTTTTGTCACGCAGTTAGCTTAGCGGCTAACCTGCCCATAGGCACCAAATGGACCATTAGCTTCTCCAAGCTAACTAGCCCAGCTGCTCCTGGCGCCAATACTCCTGCCACCCATAGCTTTGTGGGCCTCATCTGCCCGGCGAAGAATTTGGCCAGCCGCTTCACAGCATCCTCATACAACTCCAACACACCCAACGTACCGAGAATTCTTCAGCCCTCCACGCCGAGATGGTGACCCAAAAGCGCTCATCGTCGTGTCCCATCAAGTTTGCTTAGGCCCAGTGCCCTGATGTAACCCTCAAACATGGCCCGCCACTGCGGCCACAGGATCACCGGCTCTCCCGTGTACTCTGGGAATGGTGTCAGAGGTTGAGATAGCCCATACGCTTCCATGAGTTTACCTCTCGTTGCCAAATGTTATGTCGTAACTTGTAGACAAGGATGAGGCCAGGAATGGAGTTGAACACTTCTTTATTAAATAAACAGGGCTCTTTACACCTGACCGTATATGCGGCTACTTGGCAGAGGAAAGGCGGATGAGCATGTCCCTCTACCAGCAGCCCCTCTTATACCACCGGAGATGGCGGAACAGGAAACCGGGGCCACCATCCCGTACCACGCAAATAAGAGCTTCAACATGAACCACATACATAAACAACTACATAATACATATGTTGCTCAAAAAACCAGGTTACCCATGCTATGGGCACTAACACACCCCCATACCTTCACAGATGCTGGCTTTTTAATTTAATGCTGATAACAGTCTGGATGGTTGTTTTCCTCTTTATCCCAGGGGACTATTTCCAAAAACAATTTGAAATGTGGAATCATCAGACCAGAACACACTTTTCCTTTACAGAATGATGATTGCTTTTAATGCATGCCACTTGAGAAATCGAAGGTCACGGGCATTCAGTGTTTGTTTCTCGGTCAAAACCAATGGGGAGCAGCCATTGCTGCCCGAAGTGACGTACACTCGTTGATTCTGGCTTTACCGCGGATGAGTAAACATGTTCAGCAGATGCTCAGTGGGTTGAGATCCAAGTTGAAAACGGCGCAAAATCTGCACGGATATATGCTGCACAAACCATCCTTGGAATGGCCTTTATTGATGGCATGATCCACCGGTACCTCCATGGACCAGCAGCTGAAGGGGACCTGACAAACAGGCAAGTTCCCAGTCAAGTAACTTCAGAATACGTTGAATGAATCTTGATATACTAGAATTTTTATTTCAGTAAATTATATGCGGGTAAATTTACTTGTACATGGTTGTAAAAAATTACATAAAATTCTGATGTTAAAACTTTGTTGACTGCTATACTGCAGTCCACTCAATCGCACAAAGCAACAACTGTGTGTCACTACTGGTGCTGAAACTGGCCATAGAGGAGGCAAGATGTCCCTGACCATGACTGACTGACAGAGCAGTGACTTGAAACTCGCATGTATTTGAGAAGGAATTATGACCAAAATTACTGGACGGAACCACTAGTATCATGTTTGATCTTTTGAAATAGCTATTGATTAAAATTCACTACAGGTACCCTTCAATGTATTTATTAATTCACCACAAATATTTATAATGTATTTATTATTTAATGCATTTATTATTCACCACAAACACTAGGTGGCGTGTGAACACGCCCATGTTCACGCAGCAGCCTCTCTTCTCTCTTCGTGTTTTTGTACCACTTAGTGTTGTTTAAATTACGCTTAAGTGTATATTCATGGGTTTAATGTACTTACAGCCGTGGACAAAATTGTTCCATCATTTTTGTCCAGGCCTGTTTCATGAGTTTGTTTTTTAAAATAATTCTGTTGAACCACAATTCAAAAGCATTGTCTGATTTTCATTGGTTAATTTTCATAGAATTTTTATTTATTACCACTTTTGTCAGATTCAAGTTATTTCTGTGACCACTGTGGGTTTTTCTTTCATTAACAGAGGGGTACCAACAATTTTGTCCACGTGTGTCACCACAGCCTCCTGTAGATAAGGAATATGACCAAACATTACGTCCTGGATCAGAGCATTACAGAGGATCTCTGTGGCCTGGGTATTCTCCACCAGTCCTACACACCCCCGGACTCGACTGCCATGTCTCATCCCAAATGGAGACGCCGTAGACGGTCTGAGCGGAGACAAAAGAGAGGTAAACGTGGAGGTTTCCGAATGAAGCTAACCGCTAGCACGCACAGACTGCCGATTCCTTCACTCATTCTGGCCAATGTACACTCACTAGACAACAAAATAGACCACGTACAGCTCCTGAGAACTACACAACATGACGCATGGAACTGCTGTGTTTTTATCTTTACGGAAACGTGGTTTAATGACAATATACCGGACTCTGTCATCCAGTTAGCTGGGCTAACACACTACTGTAGCGACAGAGTGCTCATGGAAGGAGGGAAAACGTGAGGCGGCGGGGTCTGTGTGTACATCAATGACGCCTGGTGCCGTGATTCTATTGTTGTACATAAACACTGTTCTCCATTAGTGGAGTTTATGATCATCAAGTGCCGACCCTTTTAGATTCAGGGAGAATTTTCAGCAGTCCTAGCCGCTGTGTATGCCCCGCACACCGGCGAGAGAAGTAAAGCACTAAAAGAACTTTATCAGGCAATAAGTGAGACACAAACAGCGTATCCAGATGGATTCCTCATCACAGCAGGAGACTTCAACCATGCAGATTTAAAGGCCCTCCTACCAAATCTACACCAACATGTAGACTTTCCAACAAGAGGAGACAATTTGCTGGACCTGGTGTACACAACTCATAAGAAAGCATACAGAGCGCCCCCCCCCCCCCGGGTCTCTCAGATCACATCACCATCCTGTTAAGGCTGGCATACAAACCCAGAGTGAAAACAATCAGACTAACAAAAAAGCAGGTACGTGTGTGGTCAGAGGGAGCCTCTGATGCTCTGAAAGACTGCTTCAGCACTACAGACTGGGACACTTTCAAGCACGCAGCCACTCACAATGGACACACAAACCTAGAGGAGTACACTGAGGTTGCTGTGGCATACATAGCGAAATGCATTGATGATGTCACTCACTGCAAAACCATCACTGTTCGTGCTAAGCAGAAGCCATGGATGACAGCAGAGGTCCACAGGCTCCTGAGGGCTGTGGACGCAGCCTTCAGGGCCGGCGACACTGCAGGACTAACACCAGCTAGGGCCAATCTGTCTTGTGGTATCAAGGAGGCAAAATGACAGTACAGCAAGAAAATAGCCAGACACTTCAGCAACACCAGAGATGCACATTCACTCTGGTGTGGCATACAGACACTCAGCAGCTACAAACCTCCACCTCAGACCTGTATGAGTGACACCACGCTGCTCAACAACCTAAACGACTTCTTTGGCCACTTTGAAGCACAAAACAGCACATCAGGAGTCTGGATCCAGCTAGCGTGAAGAGGACCCTCTGCAGGATCAACTCACGCAAGGCAGCTGGCCCAGACAACATACTGGGTCACGTCTTGAAGGACTGCAGAGGAACTCAAGAATGTTCTGGCCGACATCTTCAACATCTCCCTGTCTCAAGCTGTTGTCCCCACATGTTTCAAAACTGCCACCATAATACCAGTCCCAAAGAAGCCTGTCCCATCCAGCTACAATGACTACCAGCCCGTAGCACTGACCCCCATTATAATGAAATGCTTCGAGTGGCTGGTCATGCAAAACATCAAATCCATCCTGCCCCCCTCCCACGACCCATCCCAGTTTGCATACAGGTCAAACAGATCCACAGAAGATGCAATTGCTGCTGCTCTCCATCTAGCCCTCACCTACCTGGACTAAAAAAACTCCTACGTGCAAATGCTGTTCTTGGACTTCAGTTCAGCAGTTAACACAATCATCCCCCAGCACCTGATACAAAAACTCAAACACTTGGGACTCACAACCTCTCTCTGTAACTGGGAGCTGGACTTTCTCACAGGGAGGCCACAGAATGCGCTGGTTGGCAGCAACCCCTTCTCAGGCCATCACACTGAGCACAGGGGCCCCACAAGGGTGCGTGCTCATCCCGCTGCTCTTCACCCTGCTGACCCATGACTGCGTACCAGCCTACAACACCAACCACATCATCAAGTTTGCGGACAAAACGACGGTGGTGGGCCTCATCACCAACAACGAGGAAGCCAACTACAGAAATGAGGTGAGCCAACTGGTCCAGTGGTGCAAAGACAATAACCTCTTCCTGAATGTCGGAAAAACCAAGGAGATTGTGGTCGACTTCAGGAAGGGTCACACACAGCACCCCCCTCTGATCATCGATGGTGCAGCTGTGGAGAGGGTGAGCAGCACCAAGTTCCTGGGAGTGCACATCTCTGAGGACCTCTCCTGGTCCAACAACACCACATCACTGGCCAAGAAGGCTCATGCTCGCCTCCATTTCCTCCACAAACTGTGGAGAGCACGAGTCCCATCCCCCATCATGTGCTTTTTTTCTAGCGGGGCACCATTGAGAGCATCCTCACCAGCTGCATCACGGTATGGTATGGAAGCTGCACCGCCTCCTGCCGGAAGACACTACAACGCACAGTGAAAGCAGCCAGCAAGATCACTGGTGCCCCTCTGCCCCCCTTCTCAGACATCTACCTCATCCGCAGAGCCATCAGCATCGCAGGTGACACCTCCCACTCCTCACACTCCCTCTTCAGTCCCCTACCGTCGGGGAAAAGGTACTGAAGCCTCCGAGCTCACTCCACAAGATTAAGCTTAACAGCTTTGTTCATCAGGTCATCAGGACCCTGAACTCTGTGCCCCTCCCCCAACGGTAATGCAATCACCCGCACAATAACTCAGCTGTTGGCACAGAAAGACTGGCACACCAACAGTAATACATTTGCTGCTGCATGTCTCTGCACTTTAACCGCAACCATTTGCACAAATGCCATATCTGCAGCCGTCTGTCATTGCAATACTGATCATGTGCAGTCCTATCTGTTACTATCTGAACCTATACTACTGCACAGAACTGCAACTATGGGTATCACATCACTAGTTGTCTGTATATAGGATTGCTGGGTTTTATCATTGTTAATCGTTTATCTCTGTTTGCACTATGGGAGGTCTGGGTCTTTCTTGTCGCCATTTGCACTACGGGTTGCATTACTGTACATAGACAGCTGTTGTTGTTTTCTTTTTTCCAGCCTTAACCCTTTTTCTTTTTATATTATGCACACCAGTGAAGAAAGAGAGGAATGCCATTTCAATTCTCCTGTATGCCCTGTACGTATAGTAGTACTGACAAGTAAAATCTTTGAATCTTTGAATCTTGAATTTTAGAAATAAATGTATCACTTTCCCTTGTAATAAAAAAAATCCCCCTAAATTTACAGTTTTTTATGAAAATTGAGTTTTTTTCCTAATAATTTTTCAATCTCTACCACTCAAATGTAAATCATTTTTTTCTCATATATAGCGGTATGCTCCCTCCATGGATCACAACCTTACACTGCGGTGGAAGGGTCTGAATGCCCTACTGATCCAGGAGCTATGTTGCCCCAGATAGGATCTCCCAAGGCAAATTGTTGATGGGTGAAGGGCCAAACTAAAAGATGTCCAGTCAATCCTCATGTTGTTGTTCATCCGTAGTTCTCAACGATGCCCAAGGACATCACTGGGAAGAGGACTGGGTGCGGTGTGTCTGGCTGTGGCTGATCAGTCCGATGCAGCCGCGGAAGGCTCTGCCACAGGTCGGGCACAGGTGGTCTGCGTGGGCAGAAGATACAGGGGTGGCTCTGGACTTGCGAAGCTCAAGTTTTCTCTGGGCCTTGGGAATCCTGTTCAGCTCAAAGGAGGCAGCACCTTTGCTGGTACGGCTACACCAGTCTTGTCGGTCTAGCGGTAGGGTGTCCCAGATGTCAGTAGTGATGTCAAAGCTCTTCAGGGAGGCCTTAAGAGTCTCTTTGTAGCACTTCTTCTGACCACCTTATGAGCACTTGCCCTCTGCTAATTCACCGTAGAACAGTCTCTTTAGTAGGCGTGAGTCAGGCATACGAACAAGGTGGCCATCCCACCTAATCTGGGCTCTCTTGAGCAGGGCATGGATGCTAGGCAGCTCAGCTCGGGAGAGATCCTCTGTGTCAGGGCTTTTGTCCTGCCAGGTGATCTTCAGCAGCTTTCTGAGGCAGTTCAGGTGGAAGCAGTTTAACTTTCTGGTATGGCGCTCGTAGATTGTCCAGGTCTCGCAGGTGTATAGTAGGGAAGGCAGGACAATGCCTTGTACACCTTCAGTTTTGTGGTCAGCCTGATGCTTCTCCTTTCCCACATTGCTGCACGTATCCGTCCGAATGCTGAGCTTGCCTTGGCAATGCGTGAACCAACCTCATCGTCGATGCTGACAGACCTGGAGAGTGTGCTGCCAAGGTACGTGAACTTGTCGACAGCCTTAAGGGTCTCCACGTTGACAGTGATGGCTGGTTCCACATAAGTCTTCTGCGGTGTGGATTGGTGCAGGACCTCGGCTTTCTTCGAACTGATTGTGAGCCCAAAGTTGTCACAAGCAGTGGAGAAGCAGTTCATGCTCTGCTGCATCTGGGCCTCTGTAGTGGCGTTGAGTGGCAGTCATCTATGAACAGGAAGTCACGCACTGAGTCCCTTTCCACTTTGGTTTTGGCTTGGAGCCTCCACTGGTTGAAGAGCCTGCCGCCCATCCATAAAAAAAGTTTGTGGCAATGTCATCGAGTGAAATCGTGACACCCCCCCCCCCCCCAATATGTACAGGAAATTGTTTGCAAATATGTTTTCTTTATTAAAATCAAGCAATTTGATGAAATGGGAGGGGGGATATGAATGCCAAATTTGAAGTCTGAAAACTAGTGTAATGAACAAATATCTGGGTAGTCAATTATTTGGGTAGGGCTCTAGTATGCAACCATATGGCCCTTTCTAGTAAAAGCTGGTGTGAAAAAGACATTTTGAGTACCATTTCTCTAAATAAATCTGCATCAGGCTGCAAAACAGACTAGAGCCTTAAAATGTAAAGTAAAACAGTTTAATAAGACTCGAGTTTTTTTTCCCTCTTAAATATAAACTGTCCAGTTTTTTCTTAACTGTTTTTAACACACCCCTAATTTTATAAATTTGTGGCTTTCACTCTTATATTTGTTTCTTTTTGTATAAATTTGCAAGTTTTTATTCATAAATGTGTAACTTTTCTTCTAAATTCCCTTGTTTCTCTCATAATTTTGGTCTTAAATTTGTTTTTTTTCTTGTAAATTTGCAACTTTCCTGATAAATATACAATTCTTAACTCCAAATTTGTGCCTTTTCATGCAAATAAGCATTTTTCCTCCTTGAATTTGCTATTTTCCCCTTGTTTTTTAGTGATAAATGCAGATTTTTTTTCTTAGCTTTATTTCTTGTTGAAAATTTTTTCTTGCAAATTTGCAAATATGGAGCATTTGTGTTTTTTCTCTGAAATTAGACTTTTTTTACCTCTGTTAAGGAGGTAATTTAATTGGGGTGGTTTGTCTGTCTGTCTGTTTGACTGTTAGCAGGATTACGCAAAAACTAATGGATGGATTTTGATGAAATTTTCACCAGTGCTAGCCCTCAGCTACCCACTAAATTTTGGTGATGATGTGAGAGTGCATACCTTCACCATGGACCTTGTTTGTATTTGTGCAGCAGGATTACACAAAAACTACTGGATGGATTTGGATGAAATTTTCTCCAGAGGTGGTTCTTGGGCTGGAGACGAACCCATTACATTTTGGAGGTGAGGGACGGAAGGAGCCTTGGCGGAGGTATGCACTCTCTGAGTGCTTTTTCCTTTTGATTTTGTTCATTTTTTTTCTTAAAGGGTTGTGCTGTTTTCAACAACCTTAGCCTTGTTTTTTAGTTTAAAAAAAAAAATTAGGCATGCACAGTAATATTGGCACATTATTGTACTGGCTGATAAAGCATTCAAAATCATTTAACGACACTGGCAAAAATGAATGATTATTTACAAATGATAAAACAGCAGTGTTACAGTTTTCCCACTTTGCAAGGAAATGATGTCATCATGTCTGGTGATGTAACACACCAAATATGTCTACCTCCCCAAAGCCACAGAAGTAGGAGCAAAAAGTCAACAAGAGGAATCCCCCAAGCCCAACAGCCACAACAGTGAAGGGAAAAAACCAACTTCAGCAGCTTCCTACGCAGTGCCCACAGTGTTAGGGTTACAGCCAGAGATCTTTGACTTTTCTGGAGGCAGCTCTGGTCTTGGTGTTACCTTCACTACAGCCTCCATTCAAGAACTGTGATGGCCAGTGAAATTGGTCAAGCAGCCATAGGAATCAAAGTGGAGAAGGGAGCATCTTTCCTTGTCTTTAACCACCAAGGCTAAGCTACAGCAGCCGGAAGACGGGTTGACTGAGTGCGATATGCTAGCCTAGCTGTTATGCTAGTTACCTCAAGAAATTCCAGCAAGGCTAGCCGGGAGTTGAGGGTGGCCTGATGCTGCAGGAGAGTTGAGATGAAGGCATATGCTTTCATCCAGGTTTTCAATGTGGCTAAACAGTAATTAAACCCATACAACACCTAAAGATACCTGTGCTACCACTGTGAGGAGTGCATGAGCTACAGTGAGGAATCACACATTTCAACAGACAGCCCCTGCTCTGAAGCTAAAAAAGGTTCAAAATAATTCAATTTAGGGAGACTGGAATGGTTCTTGATACTTTCACTGGGAACACACACTTAAAAAAGAGGAACTTGTTCCTGGTGAGGAAACAGGTCCTATGGTGGGAACACAGTTAATATGAAGAGAAAACATTTCCCCACCGTCTAGTCCTCCAGATCGGTGTCCACTCTCGCCTTTATGGCTGCTGTTCTGTGCTGGACAGATGCTCCATAAAATAAAAGTCATGTCTTTGCATCAGCTGGCTGCCAGAATATTCTCTGAGCCATCTGTGTTCTGTGAGATCTGCTGCCAAGAATGAGTCTTTACAACCCAACACCCACAGATTAATGTGCTTTTATGTGACTAAACATTGATAAAAAGGCCGTTACTGGAATATTTTACTAACAAGTGAATACAGATGGTTCTGAGAAGGAATATAACGCTTACTCCGCATAGTGTTAAGCTGAGCCTGGTGTGGCCATTTCAACTGACATCCCACACTAAGGGTAGTATCCCACGGAGCGGTGAATGCTGATGGACAGAGTGATTTTCTGATGTATGTTCACAATAATCAAGCAAGCAATCAGCGCGACGAATGCTGTAGAATTTTCACAAACGGTGCAATTGGTGGGTTTCATTGGGGTGCAAAACAGTTTGCACACAGTTTTTAATTGGCACACACAGTTTTGTTGTAAAGGTTCTTAAACAGTTGCTAGTCAGTCCCTCCAGGATTTTGCGGGATGTTTTTGTGATTGTTGTGGGCCAAAAAGCCTAAATTCGCGGGAGCTTTTTAAAAAAGTTGCGGGAAAAGTTGTGATGTTTTTAGAGTGTTTTCTGCACTAAAAGTTGTGGGAAGAAGTCCAAATTTTAAAGCAGATGCTTTTTTCCAGTTTACTGCAGTGATATTCTATATAGCAATACAAGAAAAGCACAGGATTGTCAAACATTTCCTAATATAGTGATTTGTAAATTAAGCAGAAACTTCTGCTATACAGAAAAACTCATGCATGTTATAGAACAAAGATTTCTATTGGCAGCACCTTCATTTGAAAATTCCCTACAGTTCCCAACCACTCGGTACCGAGCGGAGAGTGCCAGTTAGACAAATTTGATTGGTGAAATTGGCGGAAGTTGACGAGGATTGGCCAAAATTGCGGGAAAGTTCTGGTGATTGGACAGAGTTGCAAGGTTGTGCAATAGTTGCGCTGATTGGCTGATTTCGCATGAATTGGTGCGATCGCAACATCACGAAATCTTGCAGGGACTGGCTAGTGTTCACTACTTGATAGAACTTGTTACACATGTTACAAACTTGCCTTTTAGCAAGGGGTGGAGCTTAACTGAAATTTCATGGCAAAAAAAACCCCACTTTAATTGTATGCCCATATAAGGGAGGCCAACCTTTGAACTAGGATTTTAGAAGGTGAGGACAAAGATGTGAAGTGGAAATATGATGGAAATAAAAAGGAAATAAATAAATAATAATAATAGTTGCTTTTTAACTAAAGAGAACTAAAGTGAAATGGACAAATCTTTCCTGGAAATGAACTCTAACAGATTTTTTAATTGAGAGTTAATTTGTATTTAAAATACAAACAACAACCCTACTGTGGTGTCTGGATTTAAAAATGTGATTCATTTGATCTTGAAGTATATTCTCTTTATCCTATCCCCTTAAGGTCTGCCACACTGGGCCGCCACCTGCAGTGCAGTAGCCACTCCACCCTCCAAAATCCATCCTGCACTGAGACAGTTTGTAAGGGAAAAGTGTGTCGATGCTGATGGTTGGTTGTGAATTTCAGCATAGAATACCTTGGCCCTCATTTATCAAAGGTGTGAAAAATCTGCACACATTTGAGTGTAAATACCGTTTTTACCGTTATTTGCACTATGGGTAGCATAACTGTACATAGATTGTTGTTGTTTTCCATCCTTATTCCTTCTTGTCTTATATATTGCACACACCACTAAGAGAGAAAGAAACGGCATTTCAGTTCTACCGTATGTCCTGTACATACAGAAGGATTGACAAATCTTTGAATCTTAAATATGACTGTACAAAAAGGTCTGCGTGGTATTTATGAAATTGTGTGTATCTGGTTAGTATCATTGTACGATTGTTCACTCACTGACAAATCTGACAAATGGATCCGAGCATCATTTGAATTCCATGCCCACGTCTCGCCCCCAGAATTTAGGACACAGCGGAATGAAGGGAAAAGAAATAATTTCCCCACATCATCTTTGGAGTGTTCAGCACAATTCTCTGGTGAGCTGAAGAATTTTATAATTGATAACCTCGATGTAACGCATCACGGCCCGTTTCTGTCGTTTTCAGCTCTGTTGCAGTTTAACAAGCGGAGTTAACAAAAACATATGTGAGGGATAGCCATTATCTATCAAATACTACATAACAGTTACAGTATCTTAGTCAAATAAAAACTTTTATTGGCACATTTTGTTGGCACAAATGTCCCACGAATGATGTACTTCTGCCTTAAGAGCGCCTCACAACCACCTTATGATACGTGTCCACTGGTTCCGTCGTTTTTCCGTTTCCCATTCATTGTGTATTGGAAACACGGCAGAAAGCATTTGGGTGGTTGAAAACCGTACTGTGTTGTGACGAGTCACCCATGGGTACCCTACAGCTCATTTGCATAAAGATTTCCATCGGTCATGACTTTTTCCGTACAGTCATGAACCGGAGGCAGCACTCTGGTCCTGAATTTTTAAACCAGTGGTTTTTGATGTCAAATAACGACGGATTCATTAACTGAACCTACCATTTCTCGCACGAAATGATGTTAGAAACACTTTTTGTCGGTTTGTTTTAAAGATATGGAGACCAAGGACGCCATATTGTCCAGTCGCAGCCGAGAGCTGAAGACCGCCCACAGCCGGACCAGTCAACCATTCCAGTGAACGAGCCAGCTGGAGGAGAAGACGAGAGGGGAGGGGGGGAGGGAAAGACCAGAAGATGTGTACGTTACCTGTTGTTGTGAAAACTTGAAGGAGAAATTAATAACTGCTGTTTCAAGCAACCCGATACTATATGACCAATCCTTGCCGTCATATAGAAACAACATACAAAGGAACAAGGCGTGGAGAGCAGTGGAACATGGGCTCATTCAGCCAAAGCTCACGAACCAGGCGGTCAAATTCGACATGCATTGTGCGGGTCTGTAGGATTGGGTGAACCCGAAACCGGCGGCGACAACGACAAAGATGCCTTTTGTAGCACAAATATACCAGCACTATTATAAACAATCCGCTCATGGTTAATGACTATTACAGTATTTCCTCCCACATTGTTTGACTCCGCCTAGCCCAGAACTACGCGACATGGCCCTTTCCCGCGCCTCATAGGTTGTGATATGCAGATTCCTTTTCGAAAAATCCAGACCAGTGGACACGTACCATTATGCACGCTGTACAAATCTCCGTACGAACAAGGATTGTACGGCATTTCCTATAACCGCTGTAAGGGGCCCTCAAGAACAACTTAAGGTGTTCTTGAGGCATGCTTACGGCCAACATCTTGCGTAGTTCTTACGTTGTTCCTATGGCATTCATACAGTCACCCTACAGGGGATTTCATGGGGCATTGGTAGAAATCTTGGACAAGACCATCGACCTGGCCATGAACTTACGAATGATCTATGAATGCACGATTCTCCTTCGGCTACCTTAAGAAAGCCATAAGAAATGGTCCAAAAATCATTGGCATGGTGTTTGCAGCCGTTTGTAAGGTTCTTTGTCACCGTAGCTTAAGCAACAGATAGGATATTAAGTAAATTGAATTATCTTCTCCATATTTTGAAGAAACTATCAGAAGCTTAAATATATGAACAGCTGATTAATTAAGGCAAATGTGTGATTTTTTTTGTCAGATTTAAAAAAAATTGAGGTATTTGCATATTAATAACATGAGACAGTACACATTAAGAAAATTAAAGTTGAAATTGGTGGTAATGACAAGTGATATTTAGATGTATTCCTTACTTCCTTGTTTTTCAACCAGGGGTCCTAGGACCCCAGGGGGTACATGAGAAGATGTTTGGGGGTCCAGACTTCTTTATTGGTCCAAAAATACTGCAAATCATTTGCTGTTGTTGTGCATGGCTACCTGTAGTGACTCTTCCATGTCAGTGGGTTACAGAATGAAAAGCCACAGCGTCCTTGTGCTCATGTGGGGTTTGTTATGATGACGCTGTTGTCATTCTCCAGAGCAGCAGACACACATAGAGGGAATGTTTGAGCTGGAGTAAATCAACTTGCATCATGAGCCCTTATGGATATATGCGGGGTGACGCAAGCATAAAAGAGCTGGAGAAGCTGAGGAGGTTCCACAATTTGAAAGGAATATTTTCACATCTCCACAGTAGTAGCTAAAGCTACTGCCGCCCACCGCAGCCAGCGACCACTGCGTCCGGACCTCCCAGGAGTCGTGGAGGACAGGCCCAGAGAAGCACAGCCACAGAATGGCACTCCTGCCGTGGATCGCCTGCTGTGCCAGCAGTGGCACAGCTGAACAGCAGCTGGTGGTTTTCTGGTGAATTTATGAGATTTTGTTCAACTATAGTGAATTTATAATTTACTTTTCTGAAAATCGAGCAATTGGGGCAAAAAGATAATATTCAAATATCAAATATGAAAATCAAACACCCATTTAACAAACAAATATCTGCATAACCAAATATTTTGGAAGAGCCCTAGTGCATGGCCGAGTAAGTTGATGAAGCAGCAGCAGCAGCAGAGTGTACCTGCCTCTCCTCTTTAGGAGAAGGTTAGCAGTTGCCATGACAACTAAGCATTTAACCCTCCTCCCAGACCCCTCCCTTCCATTTTTGCCACCACTGCTGTCAACCGTCTCATTTCCATGTTGCCAAATATAACAGACAGACGGACTGACAGGGAGGGGAGGACGAGACGCTGTGAGCACGACATACAAAACGATGCGCGCACGCGTGTGTGTGTGTGTGTGTGTACATGCCAAACATCCAGGTCATCTGATGGATGACTACACCATCGATCACCAGGAGTGATACCATCTAATTCCTCTCTCTCTCTCTCTCTCTCTCTCTCTCTCTCTCACACACACACACACACACACACACACACACACACACACACACACACACACACACACACACACACACACACACACACACAGAGGAACAGAGAATCACTTTAATTAGACTGAGTACGGACAGCCAGAGGGGACAAATGCTCAGAGTTCAGAGATTATGAGTTTGTGTGACGTTCATTTAAACTAAATTGGAAATGGTTTAAGAAGTGGTGCCATGCAATTATTTTTGACTAGAACAGAGACAGGAAACCTCTGCTGTGGGAAAGCGCCATTTAAAACAGTTATGCGTCCAACCAAAATTTGTGGAATTGGAAAACATATGAGTCTTAAAATGAGGTAAATCTGAGGTGAGCTTTTTTCCCCTTAAACATGACACTTTTTACTTATAAATGAGAACCTTTCCTGCAAATTTAAAACTTTTAGCCCTAAAATGTGACTTTTTTTTCTCAAAACTGACCTCTTGCATGATGTAGCATGACATATTTCTGCTTTCTGCCCTGCCAGTCAGTTCATTTTGATGAAGGCCAGATAACATTCCTTTTTTCACTGTGTATTCTCACATACACTAAATATCAATTTTAGGTCTGGGAATCAATAATTTCCAGAATCAATCCAATTCTGATTCTTGAGGTTGTCATTCGATTTGATTCCTATTCAGTCTGATTTGATTTGATATTGATTCACTCTGGATAATTACCATTAATGTATAATAACTATTTTACTTGTATAGTGTGATGGCCCCTCCATGGGTAATTGGTCAGTGGTGCAGTCCTTGACACCTTAGAGTACACTTCCGTTACTAGCCGAGCGCTAGTGGAGGAATTCCTCTTTGGCTCAGCGGTAGAGTAAGAAGTTTTCAGATCACAGTGTTATGGGTTTGAGACCTGGGATGTTAGGAGGTGTGTGTCTACCTTGCCTGAAGGTGAAAGTCACATAGGTCTGTCCACCTTGACTGGGGGGTCAAAACGGGCTTCATGATTTGTGATCCCAGGCTGAGTTAGGCAGTTCTGGCCTTGGCCCAGAAAGTGGGTTGTAACAACAGAGAAAAAAAAAATTCTCAGAGACCTAATCACCCGCCTCTTCCCCAGCACAGGTCATTAGATGTTGTGTTTTGGGCTAAATTAGGTCTGTCAGTACAAGATGTAATTATCCCAAAAGCAGTCAATGAAAGTTAGGCTGTGCCTGACCATAATAAAGGTGCTGTTTAGTCCACAGGATTTGACTCAAATTTATCCTCAAAACAGTTTTTGACATTTGGTGATGGTGGTAGGGGTCTGTCTCTCAAAAGTCAAGTACACCTTTACAACCACTGTGACTCTTTGTTAACAGTGATTTACGAAATGCATATTTTTGACAACTTTTTTTTAAGCTTGATATTTGGTATAGTGGTTGTTAAATAATACAGTATCTGGAACAATTAAAAGTTAGTGCTACTCTACATTTAATAAGAACTGTCTGAATGTGCGTTTTGCAAATTTCTCTGTGTTATGCCTCTTTACTGATGTCCACACCTTGGGCTCCAGGGGCCCCCAGACATCCCTGGTCTGGTCTAACTTCAGAAGCTAAGCAGGGTCTGGCTAGGTCAGTATTTGGATGGAAGACCAGCTGATGATGTGTCCAGGACGTTCTCTGCCTCTCTCCCAAATATTTTTTTTTTTTTTTGTTACTTATTTGTACCCGTAGGTAGACTTGGTTTGCAGTCTAGTGACAAGCCACCGGCTGCTGGTCGCTGCGTGCGCGAGCGCCCTAAACCTACATGTTTTTGGTATGCAGGAGGAAACCAGAGAAATCCTGGAGTAAACCCACGCAACACGGGGAGAACATGCAAACTCCACACAGCTCACTGTTGGTCGGGGGCTGGAATCGAACCCACGATCTCATGATCCCCGCGATCCCCCGGCCAAGGGTAAAACTGTGCTGCCACAGTGCTAAACCACTGCGCCACCGTGCAGCCCCAAATATGGTAGAATAAGCTCCAACCCACAAACGATGATGTAGTTAAGAAGACGAATAAATGAATGATGTTGGTGTAACAATAGTTGTCTGTATGAGGATGTCTTTTCAATGACCTTAGAATGACGGCTTCTATTTACCACACTTTGGAAGCCATCATCCTCAACAACACCGCATGGGCGTACATCCCCACATGAGTTGTGACAGCCTCTGCTGCCCTGTGGTCACGCCAAGAGGTGGTTGCTGGCCCCACCGCAAATGCTCTCTCCCGTGCAGCCGCCTCCGGCAGTACTTCTGCTGGCGTCATACCGGTCTCTGAGACCTGCTGTATTTCACTTCTGCCGTGTGTGGCCCTGGCTCTGCCAAGCCCCTTGCTGTCCTTGCAGCACCATCCACCTTTCACATGAATGCCGAACCATGTGAGAGCTCAGCCAGCCCAGAGACCTCTGGCTAGTTTGACACACGTAAAAAGCATATTAAAAGACCCATCTATAGCTTTTGCAAATCAATATCGGCTTATTCAAACAGGGATGGACTTGAATCCGCGAATCGATCTTTTGGACCCACCCCTAATCAGTTTATTCACTTTCATTTATCCCTGTATATATTGTAATAATCTGAATATCAAGTTAGCTAACTACCCCAAGCTTATTCACATTCTGACATAATAATGTTAAGAAGGGTGTATATATGTACTGTATATTTACTGTTTTGATATCCAGTTTCTTATCTTATTATCTTACTTAATATTATATTACTATTATCTTATCTTACTTACCCAACCGATTTTTCAAAAAATAATAAAACAACTCAGAGTGTGAATGCAGCTTCACCTGCAGATGAATTTAATAACTTTTTTGTTAACGTTGGTCCTAATTTGGCTCGAGAAATACCCATTACGGCGCCTACAGGTGATACAATAAGCAAAAACACTGCTATAAAAGACTCCATTTTCATAAAGAACACAGACGAGAGAGAGGTCATTGAAATTGTTAAATCGTTTAAAAGTAAAACATCTACGGACTGTGATGGTATTGACATGCTCTTGGTCAAAACTATTATTGAATGCTTAGTGAAACCACTGACATATATCTGTAACCTGTCTCTCCAAACAGGTATTTTTTTTTTTTTTGTTACTTATTTGTACCCGTAGGTAGACTTATTTCCCAATGCAATGAAAATAGCTAAAGTAATTCCGATATACAAGACGGGTGACAGAGGGGAATTCTCAAACTATAGACCAATTTCACTATTGCCGCAATTTTCCAAGATACTTGAAAAAATATTCTATGAGATAATTGACAACTTCATACTGAAGAATAATTTATTGTGTGAGCAGCAATATGGGTTCAGACACAAGAGGACAACTGCATTTACTCTAATGGAATTTATAGAAAAAATATCAACTGCCATTGAAAATAAAGAGTATTCAGAATCAGAATCAGATTTATTACCAAGCACATTTACAAGTAAACAAGTAAACATACGAGGAATTTGACTTGACATTGGGCGCGCACGAAAGGCGCATCCCAATGACGCGGCAGCCATGACGAGGCGCCTGTCATATGGGGGGGGGGGTAAAGAGGGGGGAGGGGGGAAGGGTAGGGAAAAACACAATAGGCAGAGAGAAAAAAGCATTGTTGATCAAAATAGAGCTCATTTTATGACCAAAATTTTGATTACAAGAAAAAACTCTCAAATGCACAATTAGCAGACAATAGATCACACAATGACAAAGCAGTAGTTGAGAGAGTCAGTGTATTGTAAATATACTGTATATCAGTAATTGTATCAGTGGTGTAATGTTGAATGCAGTAGTGTAGGTGTGTCAATTGCTACTGAACAGCAGAGGGCGCCTCCTGGCAGTGGATAGATGTTAAAGTCATGTGATCTAAAGCAGTCCAGAGTCTCTCTCTCTTGCTTGCAGATGGTAAGTTGTCACATGGTGCACTGTCCTTGAGCGTCCATCTGTTGAAACAACAACAATTGTGTCGATTGTTTGGGTTAGCAGGCCACTTCTCCAGCATTATCTTCATCGGGGAGGAATGTAAACAAGGGCACCAAAACACAAGGTCAAATCTCACAGTGCACTCAGAGAATAGAATTTCCCTCTCTTTGATTCTGTGCTTTAAATTTCATACAAGCTTAAACAGTCCATGGACAGCACAGGGCACAGGGCTCCAGATGTATTCCTCACTGAATCACTGTCATTCAGTTCACCATTTGCCACTAATCGTGCCCTCCCCAACTAGTCGAATTTGATGAAGGAGCTTGCCGGGTCCGCTTTGATCAGCTCTCTCACCTTCTTCAATTTCTGATACATCAGGGAACTCCACAGCCAAAATAGAAGTCCTGAGATCATAATCCAATAATGTTTCCTGCCAAATCTCCACAGACACATGAATTCCAATGTCATGAGTCTTCCTTGGGTTCCCCCTGACCCGAACTTCTTCTTTTAAGTGGTGACAATCGCATATAAGCCGCTTTCCAGATCCATAATTTCCATTTGGATTAAGATTCAGCCAGAAGAAGAGCGACATTGCAAGCTGGGATCAGAAGGGAAAGGATTAGAAGGGAGAGGAAAGAAAAGCGTCTGCTCTCTCTCAGAGCCGGAAGTGAAGAAGTTGGGGTATTCCTGGATCTTAAAAAAGCATTTGATACAGTGGATCATAATTTATTATTAAAGAAACTACAAAATTGTGGTATTAGAGGGGTAGCACTATCCTGGTTAAGTAGTTACTTAAAGAATAGATATCAGTATGTATGTGTTGGTAACAAAAACTCACAGTTACTGAAGGTTACTTGTGGAGTCCCACAGGGTTCAGTTTTGGGGCCATTGTTATTCAATATGTATATAAATGATATATGTAAAGTTTCAGAAAAAATGGACTTAATATTGTTTGCCGATGACACTAATCTATTATGCAGTGGAAGCAATTTGGAACAACTTCTGGATACACTCGGAAAGGAATTAGGAAAGCTTAAACTGTGGTTTGATTCAAACAACTTAACGCTCAATTTAAGTAAGACAAAATTTATAGTCTTTAACAACCATCACAACAACTCAGTATCTAAACTCAGTGTAAATGGTGTAGAGATTGAAAGGGTATCTGAAACTAAATTTCTTGGAGTAATAATTGATAATAAACTGTGTTGGAAGTCACATATTAATTATATTAAAGGTAAAATATCCAAATCAATTGCAATACTACACAGAGTGAAATATTTGCTGAATCAACCCACACTATATACCTTGTATCATTCATTAATACTCCCATACATGACATATTGTACTGAAGTGTTGGGAAATACATATAAAACAAACATATATCCAGTCTTTATGCTTCAGAAGAGAGCTATTAGAATAATAAACAAAGCAGCTTACAGGGAACCAAGAAACCCACTTTTTCTTAAATTAAAAGCTCTCAAGTTGAAAGATCTGGTTGACTTTAAAACTGCAATAATAATGTCTAAAGTGAAGAATCTATCACTGCCCGCAAATATCCAAAAGTTGTTCCAAATAAGGGAGAAACAATATCATTTCAGAGGAACATGTATATTTCAAAAACCTTTAGTGAGAACTACCACCAAGCAACACTGTATTTCAGTGAAAGGAGTCAGATTATGGAACGATTTTGGACCTGAATTAAAATCATATACAACGCTTGGACAATTTAAACAAAAACTAAAGGAAGAAATACTCCAAACATATATACAAGATGACATGTAAAATCACATAAGGATTGTCATATCCAGCCTGTGTTGTGTTGTAGCTTAGTTTTTTGTCACATTTTGTCTTAGCTTTGTTCTGAATTGTAATCGCTCTTGTTTTGTTTTTTTCTTTTGAATTCTTGGATGGAATATGGGTGGGCAATATAAGCTGCGGCTTCAGCCATCACCCATTTCGGATAACTTATGTTGAACCGTATAATCAGAAGAGTTATTGTCTAATTTGACCTTGTTGGATTTTCTTTCTCCCTTTGTTATATTATTCAGTTTCTTTTAACCTGTACTTTTAATCTATCCGAAATAAAGATTCATTCATTCATTCATTCATTCATTCATACTTATTATTGCTCTGAGTGCTACTATCCCTGTGCTGCTGCAACCCTGGAATTTCCCCACTGTGGGACTAATAAAGGTTTATCTTATCTCATCTTAAGTGCTTTATGTTTCCTGTCAGTGTCTGAAGTGATGTTATATGCTAGTTGCTGTGACCAACTTCAGCTACTTTCTATACCGACATGGAATGTCCCAGTGAACATCACTGTAGCCGTCTCAAGCCATGTTATCCTTCAATAGTGGTGTTTATCATACAAAATTACTTTTTTTCCAACATGGACATTTTTAACTCTTGTGCAGTGGTGTGTATAGACTTATAAGAATCCATTCAATCTGTTCAAAGTAATAACCTTGTTTGTCTGTTTTTTCTGTCTCCTAACAGGATTACTCAAAAACTCCTGGGCGGATGTTGATGAAACTTTTACCAGAGGTGGCACTTGGGTTACAGATGAATCCTTTAGATTTTGGAGGTGATCTATGAGTGCATACCTCTGCCAAGGCCCTATCACACAATGTAATGTCATCATCCCTGTGTTTGATGGCTGCATGGAGCCTTGGTGGAGGTATGCAAAGTGACACAGAAGAAAACAGCCTCAGTGTATTGTTCTACCAGCTATTCAATCAGAAACATAATGCAGCATAAATGATCAACATGTCTATGAGCATGTACACTACCGTTCAAAAGTTTGGGGTCACCCAGACAATTATTTTGTGTTTTCCATGAAAAGTCACACTTATCTACCACCATGAGTTGTAAAATGAATAGAAAATATAGTCAAGACATTGACAAGGTTAGAAATAATGATTTGTATTTGAAATAATAATTTTTTCCAGATACTCAACCTGCTCAAAGGAAGGTCAGTTTTATAGCTTCTCTAACCAGCTAGCTTCGCTAACCAGTTAAACTGTTTTCAGCTGTGCTAACATGATTGCACAAGGGTTTTCTAATCATCCATTAGCCTTCTGACGCAATGAGCAAACACATTGTACCATTAGAACACTGGAGTGATAGTTGCTGGAAATGGGCCTCTATACACCTATGTAGATATTGCACCAAAAACCAGACATTTACAGCTAGAATAGTCATTTACCACATTAGCAATGTATATTAGATATTAGAGTGTATTTCTGATTAGTTTAAAGTTATCTTCATTGAAAAAAACAGTGCTTTTCTTTCAAAAATAAGGAAATGTCTAGGTGACCCCAAACTTTTGAATGGTAGTGTATGTCACTGTGAGCAGGTAGAGTGGGTCTACAGTTGAGTTTTCATAATGTATGCTGATGACACTGTTCTGTATGTTCACGGGAAAATGTGACTGAGGTTTCCACAAAATTGACAAAAGCAATCTACAATGCTGTTGAATGGCTACATAGCTCCTGTCTTACTTTAAATTTTGAAGACTCTGACTATGCATTTCACAAACAGGTGGTCCTCCTGACATCACTGTAAATGGGCATATGATCAAAAATGTTGACAACTTCAGATATCTGGGTGTTACCCTTGATCCGAATCTTAATTTTAAAAATCATGTAAAGAAACTGAGTAAGACTCTGAAATTTTACCTTTGAGATTACAGACACATGAGCCATGCTCTGACTGTTGAGGCGTCACACACATACTTAAATGCAATGATTCTGTCACATCCCATGTACTGTATGACCAGCTGGTCTTAGGCATGTAACAACCTCAACACCTCTTGAATCATTTTATAAATATGCATTAAAGATCCATGACAAAAAAACACATCAATATCACCATTGTCACATTCTCACCTAAATGCAAGAAATCTCTGTCTGTGTGTCTGTCTGTGTTTTCCACGCATATCTCCTGAACTGTTTGTCGGACTAGCCTCAGATTTTATACGTGCTTTGCTGAGGTTACGAGGGTGTTCATCCCCGAATTTCAGCCTCTCTGGATATGCGGAAGTTTAGGATGGGAAACCTTTAATGAACATCCATAGGGGAGCTATGGGCGTTCATAGCTATGACATCATAGATACAGATGTTGCCATGGTTACTGTTGCCAGGCAGACACATCATCAAAGATCAAAGGCAGGCATCACTGAACGAGTGGTGATGTCAAAGATCAAAGGCAGACATCACCATGGTTACTGCTGCCATGGTAACAGTAGCTTTCTACGGGCATGCAGAAATCCTTGCTTACACTTGCTTTCTACGGGCATGCACGGGTATGCACTAGTCATTATATAAATACGCGTTAAAGATCATGACAGAAAAACACGTCAGTATCACCAATGTCACATTCTCACCAAATATGATATACTGGATTTTGAAAATCTGATCATGTACACAAATGTCTGCCTACTGTTTAAAATCATTCACAATGCTGCTGCTCCTCCCCTAAAAATGATCACAGTCAGCTCAGAGAAAGCATCACGAGTCACTCGATTTGTCACCAGGCGAGAACGCAGTGTCCCTAAAGTAGGACAGCACTTGGTAAATCCTCTTTCTCTTCTCTTGCCTTAGATCAATGGAACACCCTCCCAACTGAACTTATCACATGTACAGAACTTTTTCCAGTCAAACCAAACGCTGGATACTGTCACAACTGTCATACAAACATTTGTGAGTGTGATAGTGGGTCTATTTTAACTTTGGGAGCTGGGGAAATTAGATTTTGGAATATTGGGGATGTGTGTATGATGTTAACTACACCTTTGCAATTTTGCACAACTGTGTGGTTTGATTGGCTGTACTGTTTTGCATGTTTCTTTGTTTCTTTGTTTTTGACTGAACCATCAACCTGCCCAGGGACTGCAGGTGGAAAAACAGCAGCTCGCTAAAACCTGGTACAATGCATCTCTCCTTGTTTTAAGCAATGCTAATGTTTTATTGCACATTGTCCCTGTTTAAACAAACTAAAAATTATGAATTACAAATCAGTTAATGAACATATCTGCCATTGGGTACGAACACTTTTGGAACATTACAGACATCCATTGCCACATGTAACAGATTCTGCTCCTAAAGCTGCTGTTTGAGGGAGCTTGTGCAGCATGATGTCACCCATGATGGCTGCCTTCATCAGCTACATGCTGGACTCCTGACACGACCCTGAGAAGCTGCAGTGGGGATTCAGTGTCCTAAACAAGCTGATGCATGTTCTCTATAGGCCCCAACACAATGATCCAGACATTCACCCTTTCTAGTGGAGTGAGGGAAAACAAGCTAGAATGGTTCTTATTAACTCCTTTCACAGGTGAAGGGGGGCAGAACGTTCCGAAATGTGGTTTTATATACAGTAGGACATTTTTCACCTTCTACATCTACATGATTTACAGTCACGCCTGCATCTGCTGACCAGGGTGTCCAGAAAATAACTACAACAGTGTGCATGCACACAACCAGCACGGCGCTTCTGGTGTGAGATGACTTCATTGAAGGCAGCCTATGTTCCCCTGCCTGGGCCTGGGCTGGTAATGGAAGCTCTGCACTATCAGGCAAGAGTCAGCCGCTGGCAAGATGCTTTCAGTCTGCCTCTGATTAAAAAAAAGAAAAAAAACTGATTTGAGCCTTTTTAGCTCCTACACACACACTCACAATTACACCTACGCATGCATGCAGGACAATGTATGGCTGAAAAGACAGTAACACAAGATATGGGCTCAGCAGAAACAACAAGTACATGTCAGAGATTTCTGTTCATTTCTTGATAATTGTGAGGACTAACAAGCTAGCACCTGGCAGGAGTCTCTCTACAGAACCCTGAACTGATCAGGAGAACCACACACACACACACACACACACACACCTGGTGTAGCAGTGTTGCTGACTGAGCTCGTTTCTGCTCCCGTTATCGCTATCATCAGCACAAGGAGCACGAGATGTCAGCAGCTGTTTACAGAAGCAGGGTGAGGGTGAGAGAGAAACTCCCAACTCCCAACTGAAAAATAAAACAAAAATAGCTGGAAAGCAAATATTTATATAGCTGTTATTTATTTACATAGCTATTTTTTATGTCAATTAAGTACCTGGCAGTTCGTAAAGATGCTTTCAACCATTTTGAACAATAAACAATATAATGATAATTAAATCAGCACCTCCAAGTCCGAGCAGGGACTCAGCCGGAAAAGGGTGGATTGTCCTCTCCGGGTCGGGGACAAACTCCTGCCCCAAGTGGAGGAGTTGAAGTATCTCGGGGTGTCATTCATGAGTGAGGGGAGAATGGAGCGGGAGATTGACAGACGGCTCGGAGCAGCATCTACAGTGATGCGGACGTTGTACCGCTCTGTCTGAAGATGGAGCTGAGCTCTAAAGCAAAGCTGTTGATTTACTCGTCGGTCTACGTTCCTGCCCTCACCTATGGTCAGGAGCTTTGGGTAATGACCTCTGGAAAGCAGTAGAAGATGGATGGATGGTTTTAACAGTTACAAGATTTAACAGCCATATTTGATATGCAACTTGGTTAGCAAGGGCCTGGAACAAGAGAAATATGCTATTTTAGGTGGTGCTTAATAAATATTTTAGATCTTCAATAATATTCTGGGACCATTATTTCTGCAACTTTGTTTACAGTTCGTCTCAGTATAAGTAGAATTTCAGAATAAATGTATGATTTCATATTTTTTGTATGAATTATTTTCAATTTAATGGGTAGGAAAGAAAACATCCCACAATTTTGCAATGGCCCATATACACACACACACACACACACACACACACATATATACACTACCGTTCAAAAGTTTGGGGTCACTTAGAAATTTCCTTATTTTTGAAAGAAAAGCACTTTTTTTTCAATGAAGATAACTTTAAACTAATCAGAAATACACTCTATACATTACTAATGTGGTAAATGACTATTCTAGCTGCAAATGTCTGGTTTTTGGTGCAATATCTACATAGGTGTATAGAGGCCCATTTCCAGCAACTATTACTCCAGTGTTCTAATGGTACAATGTGTTTGCTCATTGCGTCAGAAGGCTAATGGCTGATTAGAAAACCCTTGTGCAATCATGTTAGGTCTGCAATGCTGTAATTGCTGCAAATGGAGGATTCTTTGACGAAAGCAAAGTTTGAAGGAAAAAATTATTATTTCAAATACAAATCATTATTTCTAACCTTGTCAATGTCTTGACTATATTTTCTATCATTTTACAACTCATGGTGGTAAATAAGTGTGACTTTTCATGGAAAACACAAAATAATTGTCTGGGTGACCCCAAACTTTTGAACGGTAGTGTATAATATGTGTGTGTACTGTAAGTGTCACATTAACTGAGAAGTCTCCTTCATTGATGGATAATTTTTAGCAGTGACGGAAAATTCTCAGACCTGTCTGTCATTTTGACAGATTATGATTTAACTCCTAACTGTAATTCCTTGTAATTTTGGAGCTTCATCTGTCTGCTGACTTAGATTCAGTTTGACCACGGAAAACAAGAATCCTGCTAATATCTTTTAGTATCTTTGGTTGACCTTCCAAGCCGGGATATGTAAGCAGGGAGGCGTGTTGGGGGCCTGTTTGTCCGTCTCCCATCACAACACAGATCAGTTCCTATCCTCTTTCCTTCGCGGTGCTCAGTGGACCTTGGCTGGTACCTTGTCGTTGGCTTAAATCAGGGGATCCAGCCCCAGCGCCTCGTCCACTGCAGGCAAAAATTGCAGAACCTGCAGCTGCTGTGAGCACTCAGCCCTCTACAGCTGCTCTGACCCAGCACAAACCAGGATGGATCTGGCCAAAACTGCCAGAATAAACAGAAAAAAAAATCTTTATCCAAAGGAAATTTCTTCTCCCCTCCGGGAATTCATTTTCTCCAGTGACTGAAATTAATCCAGGTGAGTCCTGTGTGTTTTCTGAACTATTTTTAAGCACTAGAGTTAGCCAAAATAGTGTCAGCTCAGTTCAGTCCAGTGGAAGACATTTTAGACATGAGTGGAGGATCATGGAGTGCAAAATAGTTCCTAGAAGTTAGCAACAAACTCCAGCATTACCACAGTGTCACAGTGGAACTGACTGCTTCTGAGCTATGTTTCAACTTCATTTTATATTATCAGCACATTGGAATCAAATGGACACTAGCAGTTTAGTATGGCTTTTGAATATTTCCCACTGGATTAGTAAATTTAGGGAACATTAATGAATAAAATGTTAGGCTAGGATACTGGGTACAGTTAGCAAAACCACATCAGTGTTGAAAGGCCTCACTCTTTGGGAGTGAGTCTCACTCTTTTACCCTCTGCCTCACACCACAGACCTGGTTTGTCACTCAAAAAAAAAAAAAATACTGCCAAAATCATGTTGACTTCCTTCAGATTTTCCTTCAGTTCTCAAGGCAGGCAGTGTCAAGGTTTGGTCAAGGCTGACTGCCACAGCAGACAGACTGAACCATGTTTCTAAAACTGACTCTGAGGTAAAGAAGAGTATGTACTGAGGAAAAGTACTTCTTTTGTTTCTGCAGTCGATGTCCGTTGGCCGTGCTGCTGGACTTCACACCAGTGGCTTCCAGGAAGTCCACTGCCCTTGGCAGGTTGTCAGCCGTTCCCCATAGCTTCTTGGCGAGGCAGGTATCTTCTGGCCATCAGACCTGACGCACTGCTTCATAAAGCAATGTGGAGAATGTGTGTGTGTGGGGGGGGTGTTCGCTCTTCCAAGCCAGAGTTAACAGTGGGCTGTGTCTGCAACTCCCCGTCTTCTCTGGTGTTCATTTATGCCACAGGGACCACTTCACAGGCAACAGAAAATATAGCAGTTTATGCGCACACTCGCCACCCATACCCCACAGTTATCTAATTAGCAAAAATTTAATCACAATTAATCGCAATTAATTTTAGGTATATATTAGAGAGGCATGATATAGGCATTGTATGTATCTCTCCGCACAAATGTATCAGTACACTGAATACATTCCATTTATCGCCCAGTCCTGCCCTACAAGCAGGGCTTGACATTAACTCCCCCAAGCTCGCTACTGGCGGGTGGATTTCACCGGTGGCGGGTAAGACAGCAACTCCCACTAGCCACTTTGGCAGGTGTAGTTTTCTCAAGCGACATCTAAATAAAGCAGACCGCCCGTAAATCTACTAGAGGAAAAGCCCCCAGGAAGCAGCTGGCCACCAAGGCTGCTCGGAAAAGCGCTCCGGCCACCGGCGGAGTGAAGAAGCCTCACCGTTACAGGCCCGGTACCATGGCTCTGAGAGAGATCCCGTCGCTACCAGAAATCCACGGAGCTGCTCATCCGGTAAGCTGCCCTTCCCAGCGCCTGGTGAGGGAGATCGCTCAGGACTTCAAGACCGACCCTTCGCTTCCAGAGCTCCGCCGTCTGGCTCTGCAGGAGGCCAACGAGGCCTACCATGTGGGTCTCTTCGAGGACACCAACCTGTGGCGCCATCCACGCCAAGAGGGTCACCATCATGCCCAAAGACATCCAGCCTGGCCCGTCGCATCGGTGGAGAGAGAGCTTAGACTTTCTCGTGAACATCCACCAACCACAATGCTCCACACTGTGTCTATAAAATATAAATCTTTATTAATATGTACATATGTTACTAGCTGCACTTGTTTTTTTCTTGCCTTCTGATTGTTGCTCTGAGTGTTGCTATCCCTGTGCTGTTGCAATCCTGGAATTTCCCCATTGTGGGACTAATAAAGGCTTATCTTATCTTATCTTCTCTTATCTTATAATAAGCCTATTGCAGTGTGAGACTACGAAACTACAGCTCACATAAGTACTATCTGTGCACACACAGTGTATTCTCATTGGGTCACTGTCGGCAACAGCAGCCCCGGTATACACAGGATAGAGTCTGTGCTCAGCGTGCTGGGTACAGGCGAAGGCGCGGATGGTCTGCTCCGTGGTTCGGTTCATTTTATAGCCAGTCTGGAGAACTGAACAGACACCAGCTGCTGTAACCGATTAGATCATGGGATAACTGCCCCTGATCCCCCACCCAGCAGTGAGAATAACCTCTGTTCTCTCCCCCCACATCAGCTCCTTACTCTGTGGTTAAATATGATTATTTTTAGAGCAAGAAGCTCTCGTTAGTTGTGCAAATTTAAGTTTTTGTATGACCAAGAGAAAAAGTGACTAAATCTGCTGTGCCTGTAAAGCAAAATGGAGCTTCTTATGAGCAGAACTTTTGTTCATCTGTGATCATCTATGATACTCTGTGCTATTTTGCACTTTTTCCTGGAAGTAAAACTCTACGTATTTTCAATGTGTTGGTCCAGGGGTGTAAAACATGTGGCCCCCGGGCCAAAAACAGCCCACCAGGGGGTCCAAGTTTTTCTTTGAATTTACAGCTTCCTTTCAAGTAAATTTCTGACTTTTTCTACTGATTAGAATTGTTCATGTAAATTTGAGACATTTTTCTCCTTAAGATGAGACTTTTTTCTCATCAGTTTTCTTTTTCTTCTTTTTTTCTGGAGAAAACAGGTAGTGTACTTGTAGATTAAATCCATCAGCAATTACTAATGATGTGGTGCAGCCCTGATGGGGTGTTCCAATTCATAGGGGTCATTTTCAACCCCTACCCCTTGGCCTTTGATTTCAAGGACCGAGGGTGGGGGAGGCAAAGGGGAAGAGGTACAGATGATAATTGGGACGGACCCCAAATCTACCTGTACTTCGCTGTCATACTGCAAATATCTTTCTTGACTGTTTTACAGCATTTACTGCTGTTAATAATTCAAGTGTTTCTCTTGCTATTTTTTATGTATGTATAAAGGTCATTTACATTTAAAAAGGTTGTAAGTTTAGTTCAAGTAAAATTTAACATGCAATAGTCAAATTTGATCATATTAAGCATAATTTTCCAACCACAAAATTGTGGCTAGTGAAAAGGCTGAGTGGGTAGTAACTTTGGAAAATCACTAGCCACAGTGGCCGGTGAACAAAAAAGTCAATGTCAAGCCCTGGCTACAGGTATCTCCTCTTTTGTTTGCATTCTCTTTGGCACTTTCTTATAGCTATCTTCAGATGATATAAAGAGTCAGCAACATGCATATGAGGCCTTAACAGGATAACTCTTAGCATTTCTGAAGTAGGAATTCTATCTCTCTTCAATCTGTGCCTCACTATGGAAATTAAGGTACACGAAACACTACAGTCCTTAAATATTATAAGTTACCCACAATTACAGCAATTAAGATTATTAGAGCAACTCTAAAATCTCATTTGTGATAATCAGCAAATTTGATTTAGCAAAGATTTTATGCTGGATGCCCTTCCTAACCTAATTACTGAGGGTGGCAACAACACTGTTGATTCAAATGTGAAATATACTGTCTGGGTACATATTCATATTCTGCAGGGTAATTTAACTAACTGTAATGTTGTTTAGTCCATCTAGCTGCAACCCTCCTGCACTATGTATATATCTGTGTACATACAGTGGTGTGAAGAAGTGTTTGTTTTAAATGAAGGTGTTTATTATTAAGGGTAAAAGAAAATCCAAACCTACATGGCCCTGTGTGAAAAAGTGATTGCCCCCCCCCGTTAAAACATCAATTAACTGTGGTTTATCACATCTTTGGAAGCTGAGTTCAATTTCTCCTAGCCACACCCAGGCCTGATTACTGCCACACCTGTTCTCAATCAAGAAATCACTTAAATAGGACCTGCCTGACAAAGTGAAGTAGACCAAAAGATCCTCAAAAGCTAGACATCATGCTGCGATCCAAAGAAATTCAGGAACAAATGAGAAACAAAGTAATTGAGATCTATCTCTATGGAAAAAGGTTAAAAAGCCATTTCTAAAGCCTTTGGAGACTCCAGCCGAACCACAGTGAGAGCCATTATCACAAATGGCAAAAACATGGAACAGTGGTGAACCTCCCAGGAGTTGGCTGGCCGACAAAATTACCCCAAGAGCGCAGCAATGACTCATCCAAGAGGTCACTAAAGACCCCACAGCAACATTCAAAGAACTGCAGGCCTCAGTTAAGGTCAGTGTTCATGACTCCACCATAAGAAAGAGACTGGGCAAAAATGGCCTGCATGGCAGATTACCAGGACGAAAACCACTGCTGAGCAAAAAGAACATAAAGGCTCGTCTCAGTTTTGCCAGGAAATATCCTGATGACCCCCAAGATTTTTGGGAAAATACTCTGTGGACTGATGAGACAAACGTTGAACTCTTTGGAAGGTGTGTGTCCTTTTACATCCGGAGTAAAAGTAGCACAGCATTTCAGAAAAGGAACATCACACCAACAGTAAAATATGGTGGTGGTAGTGTGATGGTCTGGGGCTGTTTTGCTGCTTCAGTACCTGGAAGACTTGCTGTGGTAAATGGAACCATGAATTCTGCTGTCTACCAAAAAGTCCTGAAGGTGAATGTCCGGCCATCTGTTTGTGACCTCAAGCTGAAGCGTACTTGGGTTCTGCAGCAGGACAATGATCCAAAACACACCAGCAAGTTCACCTCTGAATGGCTTAAGAAAACAAAATGAAGACTTTGGAGTGGCCTAGTCAAAGTCCTGACCTGAATCCGATTGAGATGCTGTGGCATGACATTAAAAAGGTGGTTCATACTTGAAAACCCTCCAATATGGCTGAACTACAACAACTCTGCAAAGATGAGTGGGCCAAAATTCCTCCACAGCGCTGTAAAAGACTCATTGCCAGTTACTGCAAATGCTAGATAGCAGTTGTTGCTGCTAAGGGTGGCCCAACCAGTTATTAGGTTTAGGGGGTAATCACTTTTTCACACAGGGCCATGTAGATTTGGATTTTTTTTTTCCCTTAATAATAAACACCTTCATTTAAAAACTGTATTTTGTGTTTACTTGTGGGCGCCAACACTTTTTCACACCACTGTATGTATATTCATTCATTTAGTGCTTTGGCTAACCAGGCTTGGGCTTGGCACTAGAAGAAAACCCCTGAAGCAGATTGATACACACATGGACAAAATTGTTGGTACCCCTCTGTTAATGAAAGAAAAACCCACAATGGTCACAAAAATAACTTGAATCTGACAAAAGTGGTAATAAATAAAAATTCTATGAAAATTAACCAATGAAAATCAGACAATGCTTTTGAATTGTGGTTCAACAGAATTATTTTAAAAACAAACTCATGAAACAGGCCTGGACATAAATGATGGTACCCTTAACTTAATATTTTGTTGCACAACCTTTTGAGGCAATCACTGCAATCAAACGATTTCTGTAACTGTTAATGAAACTTCTGCACCTCTCAGCAGGTATTTTGGCCCACTCCTCATGAGCAAACTGCTCCAGTTGTCTCAGGTTTGAAGGGTGCCTTCTCCAGACGGCATGTTTCAGCTCCTTCCACAGATGTTCAATAGGATTTAGATCAGGGCTCATAGAAGGCCACTTTAGAATAGTCCAATGTTTCGCTCTTAGCCATTCTTGGGTGTTTTTAGCTGTGTGTTTTGGGTCATTATCCTGTAGCAAGACCCATGACCTGCCACTGAGACCAAGCTGTCTGACACTGGGCGGCACATTTCTCTCTAGAATACCTTAATAGTCTTGAGATTTCATTGTACCCTGCACAGATTCAAGACACCCTGTGCCAGATGCAGCAAAGCAGCCCCAGAACATAACAGAACCTCCTCCATGTTTCACAGTAGGGACAGTCTTCTTTTCTTGCTATGCTTCATTTTTGCGTCTGTGAACATAGAGCTGATGTGCTTTGCCAAAAAGTTCCAGTTTTGTCTCGTCTGTCCATAGGACATTCTCCCAGAAGCTTTGTGGCATGTCAACATGCAGTTCGACAAATTCCAGTCTGGCTTTTTTATGATTTGTTTTCAACAGTAGTGCCCTCCTTGGTCGTCTCCCATGAAGTCCACTTTGGCTCAAACAACGACGAATGGTGCGATCTGCCACTTGACCTTGGAGTTCACCATGAATGTGTTTAGAGGTTGTTCTGGGCTCTTTTGTTACCATTCGTATTATCTGTCTCCTTCCTGCGGCCACTTCCAGGGAGGTTGGCTACAGTCACATGGATCTTAAATTTCTGAATAATATGTGCAACTGTAGTCACAGGAACATCAAGCTGCTTGGAGATGGTCTTATAGCCTTTACCTTTAACATGCTTGTATATAATTTTCTTTCTAATCTCCTGAGACAACTCTCTCCTTTGCTTCCTCTGGTCCATGTTTAGTGTGGTACACACCATGTCACCAAACAGAACAGTGACTACTTGTCACCCTTTAAATAGGCCGACTGACTGATTACCTCCGCCAGGAGGTTATATTTTTGCCGGGGTTTGTCTGTCTGTCTGTCTGTTGGTTAGCAAGATAACGGAAAAAGTTTTAGACGGATTTCGATGAAACTTTCAGGAATGGTTGGAAATGGTACAAGGAAGAACTGATTAAATTTTGGGGATGATCCGGTGGCCGCCATTACGGAAAATGCCATTTTCGTGAATAACTACTGAACCACTAATCCTATCATTGTCAATCCAATTGCTGGTCATATGTTTTCATGGTCAAGGAATCTGAAAACATACACACAAACACTGTATGGGGGGAACTGTGGCCGCCATTACGGAAAATGCCATTTTCGTGAATAACCACTGATCCACTAATCCTATCATTGTCAATCCAATTGCTAGTCATATGTTTTCATGGTCAAGGAATCTGAAAACGTACACACAAACACTGTACGGGGGGAACTGTGGCCGCCATTACGGAAAATGCCATTTTCGTGAATAACTACTGAACCACTAATCCTATCATTGTCAATCCAATTGCTAGTCATATGTTTTCGTGGTCAAGGAATCTGAAAACGTACACACAAACACTGTATGGGGGGAACTGTGGCGCTTGGCGGAGGTCTGCGCTCTCCGAGTGCTTTTCTAGTTACAAGTTTGTAATCAGTAACCTGTGATGTTAATTAGAGGACATATCTTGTTTGAACATGTCCCTATGGTCACATTATTTTCAATCTTTTCTAGGGGTACCATCATTTTTGTCCAGGCCTGTTTCATGAGTTTGTTTTTAAAAGTAAATTGTTTTTAAAAGTTTTGTTTTTAAGTAATTCTGTTGAACCACAATTCAAAAGCATTGTCTGATTTTCATTGGTTAATTTTCGTAGAATTTTTTATTTATTACCACTTTTGTCAGATTCAAGTTATTTCTGTGACCATTGTGGGTTTTTCTTTCATTAACAGAGGGGTACCAACAATTTTGTCCACGGCTGTATCACATGTACCTATTCAATGCGGCGCATAATGTATCATGCTGATTTTAGAAAAAAATGGAGTCAAAGAAAAAACATCCTTTCAGAGGACTACAGAACCAAACTAAGTATCCAATGTTAATTTTGCTCATTTCTCCCACCCTCCTCTCTTCATCCATCTAAATCCTACAGATCTGACTCCTCTGACTGCTCCACACCCACACTGCAGAAATAACATCACTCTCCATGTTCATTCCTATAACTGTCCTCCATCAATTCTCCCCTCATGGATCAATGAATATACTAGGACTGATGACCATGGCTGTAGTTTTGGCCTTCTCAGAGCCATATGTTGTTAAGATCATGTGACGTCTGGCAACAAATGACAGTGCTGGTGCATTGTGGTTGAGCAGGATGCCCAGATATGATTTGCATATCATCCATCCATCCATCCATCCATCCAGAGGTCCGGGTCATGGTGGCAGCAGTCTAAGCAGAGAAGCCCAGACTTCCCTTTATCCAGCTACCTTCTCCAGCTCTTCAGGGAAAACACCGAGACATTCCCAGGCCAGCTGGCAGACATCGTCCCTCCAACGTGTCCTGGGTCTGCCCCCCTGGGTTTCCTCCTGGTGAGACATGCCCAAAATACCTCATGCAGGAGGCCATGAGGCATCCTGATCAGATGCACAAATCACCTCAACTGGTTCCTTTCAGTGTGAAGGAGTAATGACTCTACTCTGAGCCTCTCCCAGATTACTGGGCTCTTCACCCTATCTCTAAGGGTGAGTCCAGCCACCTTACAGTGAAAGTTAGTTTTAACTGCTTGTATTGGTGATCTCATTCTTCACCGACCCAAGGAAATGATATAAAAAAATTATCAATCACCAAACACCTACCTCATATTTCAAAAGTTTTCTTGCTGCTAACCAACTAGTTTTGCTCTGGAGCAGCAGCAGACCAACCTATTCAGCTTCATAATAATAATAATAATGGATTGCATTTATATAGCACCTTTTAAGATACCCAAAGCACTTTTTGATGAGTCCATTATTCATTCACTCCACAGACAACAATGGTAGTGGTAAGCTACTGCTGTAGCCACAGCTGCCCTGGTGCAGACTGACAGAAACGTGGCTGTCAATCCACACCAACGGCCTCTCCGACCACTATCGAACATTCTTACCCAGTGTCATGGACACTGGAAGCAAGGATTCGAACTGCCAACCCTCAGGTTACTGAACGACCCGCTCTACTTCCTCAGCCACTGTTCATAATCAACATATGAAATTACGAGCTCACCTGGATAAGTCAGAGGCACAGGTTCCAGTTGGCTGGCCCAGCATGCTACATGACGTTTGTTGGTGTTGTCTGTGTGTGGAGTCAGCAAGCAGGCCGCCCTCTTCCATGCTTGCACCTCTCATGAGCACTGTCGCAGAGTGGGACTATGAGAACCACATATTGGTGTGACATCAACACGCAAAGCGGTCAAAGTGTGTGTGGAGTTATGATCTAAATGACAAAATCCAAACGAGATTTTTCAGGCACAGCTGTAGTCCTAGTAGTTTCTGTGGGACAGGAGACCTCCTGTACAGGTGGACTACAAAAATCCTATATAACATCATGCTGGTGTCATCAAAAAGCACAGGTTCCCTACACTGATACAGAACTCAATATGTCATTTCAGATGTCCATGATTAGAGGGGGGATTTAAAACGTTTACACAAACATTTAAATGCTTTAATTCAGTTTCTAGTTTACTGTAGGAGCATTAGATCACCAGAAAGCACCGCCCCATCCCCGCTATTTATATGCTTTTTATAGAGGTTATCTGCCGTACCACTTGCATGCACCCAATACTGAGTCTGTAATCCTCAGGGGATTCTCCACACTCAGGTGAACTGAAACGAATGAAGCCAAATAAAAACAAATTACACAAATGTCATGAAGTGTTTTCTTTCCCTCTTATTTATCTTGGTCCTGTTGTCATGTATAATCTCAATAATTAAGAGCAATTCTGTTCAGCATCTTAGAGGAGCCCAATGTTTCTTCAAAGATAACAGAATGATTCATAAAGTTTTCCTCAGAGAGAGGAAATAAACTTTTCACTGAGCACTGGTATTAGAATAGTGCTAAATACAGGCAGACAAGCAAAGCCTACAGATATCTCTTATCTTTTATTGTGTTAAACTATACTGTGTGTGTACTGTAGAATGACCTGGCATCAGTATAATTTTTCAACCAGTTATACCCAGATCCAACCAAGTCAAGACTAAAGGGCCGTATCTCACTGAGTTGTGATAGCTATTGACTAGACGGAGAATGGCATTCACCAGGGAGCTTCTAAAATCTCTCCAAACATTCACAGGCTTTTGCAATTTCCTCTGGTGAGCCGCAGGGCCTCGCTCTCATGTCACAGGAATTTTGAACATGTTCAGAAACACTGTGACAAATTTTCTCTAAAAGTAGTCAGAGTCATTGTGGGCATCTCAAACCCATCTCAAACCCTTCTCAATTTAGTTTCCACGAGTCAGAAAGTGCGAGAAAAGTTAGATAACTTCGTGAGGCAACTTTGTGAAAGGATGGAGACCTATGGAACTAAACTGTGACTGATTGGAGACCAAAAGGACAAGCCATTCTGTTCGTGAGACAGGTGCAAATGGCCCAGTCATTTTCTAGCACACGCTGACACAGCTGCGACCGACAGTGTCACCATGCACCTCAAGTTGTTGAGTGCAGCTGTTGCGGGATGGTGGTAAGTGCAAAAAAATCCACAATTTTGTCACACACATGCACCACGAGAATGGTATGTATGCAAACTGCTGTTGAATTTTGGCTCAAAATTCACCAGGAGTTTGTGTGACATTTGCGCGACATATGCAAATGTGAATTTTTTTCATCTCCAACTAGTCACGAGTTGCCGCAGCCCAGAGAGATACACACTTAAGACACACACACACACACACACACTGTGGTCCTAGTCCTGACTTGGGTCTTGGTCTCTGTACACTCTGGTGTCCATTTGGCCTTGACGTGGTCTAGCTACAACATTACTTAAAATCAAAATAGTTTAATAGAGGTGATTTTATTATATTTCTTTGCACTGAGCATATACCACCCTAACCCCTAAAATGAGTATTGATTAAGTCAAGAATTTCTGTTCACTGCAATGTGACTAATAAAAATAAAACCCAGAACTAAATTGAAAAAAAAAAAGAATCCCAGACTGCTGAAAGTTTGAGACTAAACACTCAGCGCATGGACACCAAATATGCGTCAAATGAATGGAAGATGTGTGTTATCATGTCCTGCAGTGTTTCTTTCATTTTCTTTCCCCGTCTCAGCTTTGTGGCTTGTGTTTTCCCTGCTTCAGGTCGAGGTGCTGCAGGATAAATCTGCAGGAGGGTGTTTTGCATTTTGCTGCATCATTCCCAGAACAAAACAAATGTAGGCAGCGCTGCAACATGCTGTCATGCCTTTATGCCCTAATCTGCCCCGGTGCAGTGTGGGATTCATCAGATCACTCTCAGTGGCAGCGAGCAGCCGATTGGGCAGTGTGATTTCATAACAAATCAGCCTTATCTTCACTCTTGTCAGACATCATCATCGTTCTGTGCTTGTTACATCATTTACAAGCTTGAGGTCAGCTTCCTCTCACAACATCGGCTGTACCTGGATTCAGGGCTAACGGGATTTTTTTTTTTTTGCCTCAAGATGAACCCAGATCTGAGAGTCTGAGTCACACACAGTGTACCTCTGTGTACATCTACTTTACTTTTTAGCTGCTCATAGGAGAGCTTAAAAGACAAAGCTATAGTACTATTAAATCCATCTCCATGAGTCATCACTGCATTCCCCAGCCCTCCTTTCTGCAGGTCTGTCAGGAGCCTCTCTTCCTCTGCTCTCTTCTGTGTCTGCAGTGGCAACAACGCGATGCTCCGTGTGCACGCGTCACAAAGCTCTGAGCAATTTGGGAACCAAGTCAGGATGAAACCATTTCAACTGTTAGGAGTGCTGTTAAGAGTATCCTTCACACAGTTTTCCACAGTTGCATAGTGACAAAGATCACCATAACCGGCGCTTTTGACAGGCAGCAGTTCAGTGTTACCAGTTAGAGATTAGCTTCCCTGTCCTGCCTGGGACAGCTGCACTCCGCTGCCTATAGCACAACTAAATCCAGCATTTAAAGGCGACTACCACAGACATGAGTGAGGAGCCGTCCTTCTCAACACTTCCTGATAAGATACTCCAAAGATAGTGTTGCCAAGCAACAAACCCGATTCCAGCCAGTAAACAGAATTCTGACTAAAGATGTACAAAACAGGAGTACAAAACAAGTGAGGAAGCAACGGAGCTACCTGGCATTTGGTTACCATGGTGATTAGTACAGCAAGCCCAGTGTTTGCTTTATTGTCTCAGAGGGAACAACCACTTCTATTGCTTAGCAAAAAAATCAGTTACATAACACTGTTAAATCTTTGCTCCACCAATTATCAGTGTTAGAGACGCTGTAGTCGTTTAGTTCATCTGCCTCTGGAGTCCCACACACTCCTGCTCAACTGCAATTTACACAATCCCACTACAACCTTCCACTTCGCATCCCAATTAGCTGATAAACGGATGAATATTTATCAGGTCTGTGCACCCAACAACCACATGTCCTCAGTAAGGAAAGAAGGCACGGGGCAAGTGCTGCCTCCTCTCCTTCTCAGAAAGGAACAGTTTTGAATAAGTCATAAATAAATACATAAACCCTGCAGCAAAACCGATTTGCCTTCAACAAGTCTCGCAAGCATTGAGGAATCAATGAAAAAAAGGATGTTTCAGGGTCAGATTAAGCAAGAGCATGGGTCTAGGCTTGCACAAAACCTAAGTGAGAGAAGCTGCAAAGTTAGTAGCAATCAAAGTCAAAGAGTTACAGGAGTTTTGGGAAAACCGGACACCTGGACTGACAGGTTTCAAGTAGAGATTGTAAGTTAAAAATCTGGAGAAGGGATGCCATATTTTGATAAAACGGGTATGAAATTTGTACAAATCTGGATGGGCAACTTTGAATATGACTAACAAGTGATTTTTCTCATAGTGAATACCTAAAATCCCTATAATAGCTACTAAAAATAACAATTCATTTCTTTTTTTTTTCAATATGACATCCTATGTAATGTCTTTTCGAAAAGAAGGCAGTAAACAGGACAAGATTCCAAAGCCATGTGAATACCGTCTGGTTTCCCTTGTTCTCATGCAACCTTTGGCTGTGCTAGTAGTAAAAACACAGTTTTACTTACTGCTTGTGGTGGTGTAGGGTGTGGGCATGGTGGTTGTTGGCAGCGTTGGCTCTGTGCAGGCGCTCGAGCCTCTCTTTCTCCTTCTCTACGAAATTGGTGTTGGTGCCAGTGCTGGTGGAGGGCAGTCGGGTCAGCCGGCTGTGGGCCCGAGGTGGATCTCTGGGTGGGATGGGAGGTGGGGGTGGTGGAGCTGGGGCCGACGAGGAAGCCGGAGGCAGGATTTGCGTTGGAACAGAGATGGGGGTTGGGGCTGAAGTTGAAACTGGAACTGGGATTGACGTGACAGCAGTGCTGTTGGTGCTGTTGTAGGAGTGGTGGATGGAGGAGGAGTGGTGATGGTGCTGCTGCTGATGATGATGATGCTGGTAGTGGTGGCTGTGGTGGAGGGGGATGGAGGAGGGAGGCTGTGGAGGAGCTTGGTGTTGGCTGTTGTGATGATGGTGATTCTTTGTAGAAACCGATGATGTGGTCTGGGTCGGCGGAGGTGGTGGCGGAGGAGGCGGCAGCGGAGGTTCGGGAGGCGGCGCTGGGGGAGGAGGAGCGACGGGCTGCCGGTCCAAACGAAGGTCCTTGTTCTCTTGGCTGAGCCGGTCCAGTTGCACCTCAAGCTCCTCGATTCTGCGTCGCTGCGTCTCCAGAAGCTTCTGCTGGCTCTCGATAATGTTGTTTAGCTCGAGGAGATACTCCACGGCCCGGTTTGGGCTCTCTGGACTCCCCTGGCCTGGGCCTTGATTAGCATCCATGATTAGCTTTTTTTTAAAACGTTAGCACAGCGGATAAATCCAATGGGACCTCAGGTTAAAAAAAGACAGTAAGGCTCACTGATACTAAACTGCCAGCTAGCAATGCTAAACTCAGCTACGGCTAACAGAGGGTGATGCAGGGATGGATAAGATGAACTTAACCAACTAAATGCTGAAGAAAAAAAAAGCTCAACACAACAAATGACAGTCTAGTCTACAAATTAAAACCTAAATATCTGAAAACAAAACTACAGTTTACCCTCCCCCCCACCAGAGGTAAGTGGAGGGGGGGAGGAGTTTTTTCTTCTTCGAGTTTTAATTCAAAGATCAGGATGGGCCTCGTGCTTCCGTGCCCCAATAGGACAGTTAAGGTGAGTTGCTACACATTCCCCCCTTTTGGTCAGGTTCTCCTGTTGGGGTTCAGACCCATGACAGGTGAAAATAGGAAAATATCACTCAAAGAAAGTGACTGCTTTGTCCTGCCCCCCCCCCCCCAACAGCTAGAACTCGTCTTCCTGTTTTTCCACAAATCAGTTATATCCACTCTGTGCACTCCATCAGTACATCAGAACATCCAAGAAGCAAAAGCAGACACCATAGCTGAAAGAGGATTCATCTGCCCCTCCACGGAAGAGTGCTGCACATTATCATCGCCGGCTGTGGATATTTTTCACCATGAATCCAGTGGAGTCGTTCTATTGTTGCGCTGCAAGAGAAATGCAGTCTGCCCCAACCAAACTCCCAAAACAAGATGACTAATGTATTCTTTTCCCTGCAGAACCTCGTGATATAATCCAGGGGACAGATCCCCCCATGTGGCTGCCCCAGTCTGGTATATTCTCTTTGAGGGGAAAAAAAAGTCAAGTCTGCTCAATCAGACCCTTTCCGTAATCCCAACAGCCTTGTATGAACCTCATAGCTAAAGCAACACAAAATTAAAATAATTAAATTAAAAAAATGCAACGTCAGTCAGAAATCATCTTCTGACAGAGATCGAAGAGGAGGCTGTCGCTGCTTCCCGGTACATGGGTTCACACACAGGACTCAGCCTGTCACGATGCAGATGGTCTGTCACAGTGGGGGATCCCCACAGGTTAAATGTCATGTTAGACGTTTGTCTTCTTCTTCTTCCTGGATATGAGGAAGCATCAGGGATTGGCTGTCCTCATCATCAAGCTGGACACCACTTCCGGATTTCTTCTTCTCTGGCTTTAACATGAAAAAATATAAACAAAGAAAGAGACGGTAGATTAGAAGCAGAGTCAACAAGCCAGAGTGTTTCATCTGGAGCAAACACCTGTTTCTTTTTGTTCTTTCATGTCTCCCTACTCCTGTTTTTTTCCTGTGCTCTGTCTCTTCTTCCATCTGTCCCTTTCTGGTCCTTCTACACTACTCCTTTCTTCTCTCCATCTCTCCTTTTCTCTCTCTCTGTGTGCTTTGTGGGAATGTGAGGCTCTCGGCCCATAACTACCAATGACACGCTCCCGTCTCAGCCATCAGAGACAAAAAAAAAAAATCCTCCACACCCTTCACTACTCCATCTTTGTCCTCTACTTTTCATTCTCTTCACTTTCACTCAGTTCTCCGATCATATGCAAACTTCTACCAGCTCTGTGCTTGTTTTTGCTCTCTGCAAACACGTTTCATGTTTTCATGTACATCTTATTAGCAAAATTTTTCATTTGCAGATTAAAAAATAAAAAGCCACCATCTTTCGTATCAGTGGGAGAGTTCATCGCAGCCAGAGCATGCCAGAATATGTCACTACAGAGAGAATTTGTGACCCATCTGTGGCACATATCAGTTGTGGACTGCTTTTGAGAGGTTCAGCATTCTCTCAAAAGTATCATGGTTTTGTTGACAACTTCAACTCTAAATGGTTGTTTCGGGAGTTGAAGAAACAGAATAAAAGCTAATTCACACAAAAATTGTTATTTCGTTAAGCTATTACTTCACAGTGGTGTTTTTTTTTTTTTTACTTGCTCAAGAAGACAGCTCAACCCATGACCAATCTATCAGGCAATCCCTATTAACACTGCTCGCCAGTTAGTTGTTGCGTGCTCTTTCAGCCACATGGACACATACCTGAGTGACTACAGGACCAGGAGTGGTAGCAGTCAGTGGCTAGAGCGAATCTCCGAATTGAATCAACAAGTTTGAATGAGCTGATATCATTTCACAAAATCTGTGGATTGATCTTTTAATATGACGCTTTTTTATGTGTGTGAAATTTGCAAAAGGTCTGTAGGCCAACTGAACTCTTACCTGATTCAACATTATCCACTTTCGGACAGAGAAGTTCTGAGAACACAGTTCTAAGAACTGTCCACCTCAAATTTTGTTTTTAGGAACTTTTTCATTTTACATTCACACAGGAAGTAAGGGACCATGGTAAGGACTGGTGCGACACAAATGTATGCAACAGTGACGTGTAACTTAAGCGCCACATTCAACAACACCACCACAATAAAGCTAGCATGAAGAGTGAGGAGAAACAGCGTTCATGCTCTGTATCATGGGAATCTTAATCACGGACTATTGTCGGTGTTTCTGTCCATGTTCATATTAAAACGTCTCTGTCCGAAAGCAATTACAGGAAAAACAGCATACCACAGTTGCTTTTTAAAAACAGTACCACTGCAAGATGTGGAAATCACGCAATGGCTATATCTTATCAGTTCTATGAATTACCAAACACCTCCATCATATGAGTTCCTAAGGAACCATCAAAAGCCCCTGCGTCAGAGTAGGAGTTAAAATGGTTATGGGAGCTGAGGTCTGTGGTCCCTAGTTCCTATGCTGTCTGAATGTGCAGGAAAAAACGCCTAGTTCCTGAAAAGGTTACAGGAACTGCAAAATGTCCCTACAGTCTGAAAGGGACTATTCATACTAGAGTTTAGCAGTGATTGAGTGTGGATCACCACGGTGCCCAGCTAATGGCAAACTAACAAAAGGCTTGGGTTTTGTCAAGCTTTTTACAAGACTTGCAAAGAGGAGGTGATATACCGTGGAAATACTGCAAATCTCTGAGACCATTTAGCGAGGCATCACCCAGATATGACACTAGAAAATGGCATCTGAGGTGAATTTAGCATAAACTTCTCAACATGCCCAAAATAAAATGGAGGCTGCCGCAACTTTCAAATGTAAGGATATACGTGTATATACAGTGTTGAAAATGGTGGCTTCCAAAATATCATGAATACACTTGAACCACCCTACATTTTACGACATGCAAACATTTCAGAGAAACAATAATCCCAAACTTAAGATAATAATTTATTGGTCCCACAGTGGGGAAATTTCAGCCTGCTAGAAGCACAGCACAGTTGTCGCAACTTCGTTGAAGTCAGAAGACAGTTGTTTTGATTTATGACAGCAAAGACTGACACTACACACCCTTTGCACTAAAAAAAAGTACTTGTTAGCACTTTGACAAATCACAAGTTAAATAAAGAGTGCATCACTGTAACTAGTTTTGGGTCAGTTCTTAATGTGATAATTTATGTTTTTAATCTACAAAGTTAGAGTGTTTCTGGTACAATTTGTCACATTAGGTCTCCGAGAAGTTTTTTTTTTTCTAAGCAAGTAAAATAGTTATTATAATAATAAGTGGATCTGTATTGAATTGAGTTAGACTGAACCAATTCAGAACTTAAAGAATCACTCTTGGATCAATTCTGGAAATTATTGGTGATTCCCAGCTCTAACAGCTAGATACCATACAGTATGTATTCTTGTTTCCTAAATTCTCAATAATGAAGTGTAATGGGTCATTCTAGAATTAGAGGACAATTTAGGCTTCAAAAATGTTAAAAAATAAAATAAAAAACAAGATTGATATTATATTTTATACTTTTTTTATGTATTTCAGAAAAACAAATAATAAACCATCAAAAAGTTAGAGTGGTCCAGCTCAGGCATCAAAGGTACACTTTTTTATGAAGCATGTTAGTCATAATGTGCTGAATTTGGTGCTACCCTGTTATTAATACTCTGGGACCTAAAAAAAAGTAGATTTTAAAAATATTGTTAAATTAGTTTTTGACTGTTATGTTAAAAATTGTCATACTCATAATAACTAAACATTTAATTTTATGATAAGACTTGATACATTGATTTAAACAACTTTTGAAACTTACCTCACCCAACTTTTCAACAGTCTCATAAGGTGACAACTGCTCGTTTGAGGCACTGTAGCCGAAACTACCACGGACCAGGAAGAAAAAAAAGAAGATCAGGCTCATCGACTGGCCAGGACCGAAAACAGAAATCTCATCCCTTCAGCCGGGTTGTTTGTCTGCCACAACCGAGACGTTTTTTAACGTTTCTTCTTGGCTTTCTCTGGTAAAAGGATTTCTCGGATTCATGCGGTTTTCTTTCTTGTTATTTTCTACCCAAAATGCACTATGGTAAATGGCACTTCCTCTTCTCAGACTATGTGTTTCTATGGTTACACAAATGCTGAGGGGCACTTCCGCCTTTTGGTCCGCTGGATACTCCGTTTAGATTCACACTGCAAGAGGAGCACACCAGACTTCCACCAGACTAGAAAGAAATGCTATTTGTGGAATATAAAGGTTTATGAATGTAAAGGATAAATGTATACAGTATATTCATAAAAGAAAAACTGAGAAAATTATTTTTTGTAATATGAGAAACAGGGATGAACTGGGTAGAGTAACACACTTAATTTAGTCAGAAAAAATTTGAAAAATACAAACTATATCAAAGACGACTAACCTTTGGTCTACCCACGGTGTTAGCACACGGTCTGATAATGTCACTTCTTCTGTGCCATGCCAATCACTGCTTTGCACAGGGCTGCACGGTGGCGCAGTGGTTAGCACTGCGGCAGCACAGTTTTACCCTTGGCCGGGGGATTGTGGGGATCGTGGGATCGTGGGTTCGATCCCAGCCCCCAGACCAACAGTGATCTGTGTGGAGTTTGCATGTTCTCCCGTGTTGCGTGGGTTTACTCTGGGATTTCTCCGGTTTCCCTCCCACATGCAAAAACATGCATGTTAGGTTAATTGGCTGTTCTAAATTGTCCCCTAGATATGTTTCCTATAGGCCCTTAGAATAGAGGGTTAGTATTAATGAAAGCCGCTTTGAGTGGTCTTTGTGACTAGAAAAGCGCTATCTAAGTGCAGGTTAGTTAGTTTGTTCTGCCTGTACCACGGTTAAATGTAACAGGGGTTGTATGTTGTGGGACACCACTTCCAAGGCTTAATTAATATTATTTAAAATAGGCTTATTTAAAATAATGGTTTTAACAGTTACAAGATGCATGTATTAACAACACCAAAGCAAAAAAAGTGAATTTATAACTTATTTTAACTGTGATATTTCATATGCAATTTGGTTTGAAAGGACCTGGGACAAGAGAAAAATGTTATTTTAGGGGGTGCTTAATAAATATTTTAGATCTTTAGTAATAATTAGGGAATATTTTTTTCAGCAACTTTGTTTAGAGTTTGTCTCAGTACAAGTATAATTTACAGAATGAGTGCATGATTTAGTATTTTTTGCATGAATTATTTTCAATTTAATGGGTGGAATAGAAAATGTTCCACAATTCTGGAATGGCTGATAAATGGACCATGATGGTGGAGTTGGGGCTCACCTTCCTATGTTATATTTAGTGACTATTTAAAGCATAGTTGCCAAGTCCACTTAGTATAAGCAACTTTGGACTTGTTTTTTTTTTTCTAAAGTCGCTTGCAGATCTTGTCAGTTGTGGGTTGCAGGTTTTTGGGCTTGTTTTAAAACGTGTAGTTGCTTATTTGGGCTTGCTTTGCTGTCTGCGTGACAGCTCTCACAGCTCAGCTGCGCAAGATTATAAGCTGTGTTTCCATACCAAGAAGTTCAAACTCTGTTAATTTTTGGGGGTTATTAAGGTAAAAGTGGCCGGACAGGGGCTTCACTTCTGGCGCCCAACGATCTATCCAGTTTTTCTATAGAGATCAGTGGCCCACCTGACTCCACTCAGCTCTGTACTCGCTAATGGGGCATGAGCTATCCAGGTTTTTTTATACAGATCAGTGCATATAAGATAAGATAAGCCTATATTAGTCCCACAGTGGGGAAATTCCAATGGAACCTTAAACTGAAAAAAAAAAAAAATCTCCTTTGAAATGAATGGCAAGAGCAAAATTATTATCTTTTGATCCTGATCAAATTTTGCCATGACTTTACACAAATGATGTTTGTCAATTTAAAAGATAATTTTCCATTTAAGTAAAACTGTCGGCTGTTGTATCCACCTTATTCCTAGACCCCATGATGCCTTGTGTAACTTATGGCCGCAACTCCCACTACTAGTTTAGAATGTGTGGTTGTGAACTGAAACGGGACACTTTTCTTTGTTAAAAAAACAATGACTTTGGCATCAAAAATGCGTGAACATGGCCTTTTGTACCTCAAAAACAGTAAAATAATCATCCACTTCCCACGACTATGGAGGGATGGGAAGATGACCTTAAAAAGTGGCCTTGTAGACAGTAGCTCCATTTGTTAGCGCTGCTAAGATGCTAACGCTGTAAACAAATAAAGGCTCTGAGATATATCAATGTTTCCACCGCAATAAAGTCGGCTGCATTTTGCTAAAAGATGTTGGGCATAATCAAATTTACATCAGAGCGAACGCAGAATCTAGTCAGAGCCACAAAGAACCACAGCACCGTGCTTGGGTGTTTTAATGTCAGGGTAAAACAGACAGCTGCAGCTGTTCGTTTTACCCCGAAATTAAAATGCTCATGCTGCTGTCATGCCATGAAAGCTTGTTATTTAATTCAACACGTACAGACATTTTCTGACAGTTGTTCAGAATTTTATTGACCAATATTTTGTGATAATTTAAAAATGAATGCATGCTGAAGCATGCTGAAGTCCATACCATTCCAAGGCAGTGCAGCGAATGTCAACCCCCCCCCCCAAAAAAAAACCAACAACTATTTGCTATCTTTCTTAACCCTTCTTCAGTCCGGATTTCAAAATACAACAGCACCCTCGCTGTCTATGTCGCAGTTCTGCACCTGTCATGTGATGTGACCATAAACCATAAAAAATGCCCAGCTGTACTAAGTATTCCACATCACAAGGTGGCAGATGTGTATAATTTACTGCTCTTGCCTTGGAGGACTGATGTCTCCCAAAGAACCACCCAAAAACCTCACTTCTGGGACACCGAAGAAGAAGGGTTGTAAACAAATGTTATGTGCTCCATTGGAAACACAGAGGAGGCATTTGCTTCCAAATTGCCAACTATGATTCTAAAAAGCGATTATTATTTAGCTTAAATAAGGTACCTTAGGAGGTAAATATCTACATTTTGTTATAACAGAGGGTAGCCAAAGCTAGTTAATTTTGTCTTGCCATTGGCGCAGCTCCATGTGACTGGACAGAACAATCGCGCTGGTTCTGTGTCGTCATATAAGATAAATTGCGGCGGAATAAAAGTGAAATTGAGGTGGAATAATCATATGGGTTCTGGATGTGGGAGAGAAAGTGAAAATGACCGACAAAAGACAAAGTAACGACCAGGATGACGAAAATATGACAAAACGAGCCGCCTGGTCAGCGGTAAGTCTGACGAATTTCTTTGTTTGTTTACATTGTACTGATTTTTCTGGTTCATATACTTTGAAGATATGATAACAAAAAAACAAAAATGAAGACAACCAAACAAACCATTCTTTCAGTAAATATGTCCAAAGTCCACTTTTGACCGAAAGTTAAGTAATTCGATATGGGCTGCTGTGCATTATGCAAATTAGATGCGTAAATTTACTCCTAACTCAAACTTGGATCATATTCAAAGTTGCTGACAGAACACCCCAGATGCTCTTCTCCTCATCTTCGGTGATTTCAACCATATTTCACTGTCCCCCATTCTGCCCACAATTCAACCCAGTATGTCACATGCCACACTACAGACATTAAAACACTGGACTTATTCTATGCAAACCCTAAGGAGGCGTACACCTCATCACCACTCCCCCACTCGGGGAGTCAGATCACAACTTGGTTCATCTCCTGCCGGTGTTACAAACCCCTAGTACACAGACAACCTCCGGGTCATGCGCACGGTGAAGATATGGTCGGAGGAGGCAATGGACGCTTTAAAGGACTGTCTTGAAACCACTGCCTGGAAGCAGCTCTGCGATCCACATGGTGAGGACATCGATGGCCTCACTCACACCATCACGGACTACATCAGCTTCTGTGTGGACAACACCGTACCCACCAAGACCATACAGTGTTGCTTGAACAACAAACCCTGGATCAACCCTGAGATAAAAACACTTCTGAGAGAGAAGAAGAGGAACTTCAGGTCGGGGAAACAGGGAGATGCTGAAGTCCTTACAAGGGAGCTGAGTGAGGAAGATCAGAGAAGGCAAGGACAGCTTCAGGAAGAAGATGGAGGACAAGCTGCAACAGAGCAAACATCAGTGGGGTCGGAGAAACCTCAAAACCATCTCTGGGCTCCAGAATACCTCCTCACAGGCCACGGGGGGCAGGGAGTGGGCGAACAGTCTGAACCTGTTTTTTAATAGGTTTGACCAACCGCCCTCCCCCCCGACTACATACCAACCACTGCCGCCTCTAAAGTCATCGAGACCTGCTGCCCACACCCCACTCCACCAACACCCCCTCCCCCACTCCCAGCACACAGCCCCCCAACCCAACCCTCACTAAGACCCAGGTGAGGACGGAGCTGAGGAAGATCAAGGCAAGGAAGGCCTCGGGACTGGACGGCATCAGCGGCAAAGCTCCTCAGTCCTGCGCAGACCAGCTGTGTGGGATTGTGGAGCACCATCTTCAACCTGTGCCTGAAGCTGGGGAGGGTACCACAGTTGTGGAAAACATCTTGTGTGGTTACCTGTACCAAAGACTTCCACCCCCAAAGACCTGAACAGCTACAGACCAGTGGCCCTGACGTCTCATATGATGAAGACCCTGAGAGACGGCTGCTCCTTGCTCTTACGTTCCAACCCTGGTGGGGCCAGCGATGGATCCACTCCAGTTCGCCTACCACAGGATATTGGGTGGGGGGATGCAGTGGATCGACCTCCTTCACCGTTCCCTGTCCCACCTGAGAAGCCCAGGGATTCAATTCAATTCAATTCAATTCAACTTTATTTATATAGCGCCATTTCACAACAACAGTCATCTCATAGCACTATCAACTGTAGGGGGGAACCCCCACAAGTTTGCAGAAAGACCCCAGCAATCAGGCGATCCCCTGTGAGCAAGCACTTGGCGACGGTGAAGAGGAAAAACTCCCTTTTAACAGGAAGAAACCTCCAGCAGAACCAGGCTCAGGGAGGGGCAGTCATCTGCTGCGACTGGCTGGGGGGTGAGGGGATAGAGAAGATGAAAAGAACAGACATGTAGAGAGCAAACAGCACGATGGGGACTCAATCTATGGGAGAGAACAAACAAATGTTAATGACCAGCAAAAAAAATATTTCATTGAGAGTGAGGAAAGGAGTGAGGCCCAGTGCATTACTGGAGGTCCCCCGGCTGACTAAACCTATTAGCAGCATAACTAATGATCCCTCCCTAATTGTAGGCTATATCAAAAAGGTAGGTTTTAGCCCTATTCTTAAAAACAGAGATCGAGTCTGACTCCTGAATCCAGATTGGCAGCTGGTTCCACAGGAGAGGAGCTTGATAACTGAAGGCTCTGCCTCCCATTGTACTTTTGGAGATTCTAGGTATTACAAGTAATCCTGCATTTTGGGAGCGTAGTGCTCTGTTAGGATAATACGGTAGTATCAGATCTTTTAAATAAAAAGGAGCCTGATTGTTTAGAGCTTTGTAAGTAAGAAGAAGGATTTTAAAACTTAATTTCTAAACTCTATGGAAGCCAATGAAGGGAGGCCAGAACCGGAGAGATATGATCTCTCTTTCTAGTACCTGTTAAAACTCTTGCTGCAGCATTTTGGATCAGCTGAAGACTTTTTAAAGATGTTTTAGGACAGCCTGATAATAAAGAATTACAATAATCTAATCTCGAGCTAACAAAAGCGTGGATCAGTTTCTCAGCATCACTCTGAGACAAGATGCTCCTAATCTTGGCAATATTACGCAAATGATAGAAGGCAGTCTTAGAAAAAAATTTAATATGTGAATTGAAGGACAGATCTTGATCAAAAATAATTCCAAGGTTCCTCACAGAGCTATTAAGAGAAAGAGTAGCTGTAACCGTATCCAAACTGAAAGTTTGATTTGGAAAGGTATTTCTAAGGTTTTTTGGACCAACAAGAATGACTTCAGTCTTATCTGAATTTAATAGCAGGAAATTACAAGTCATCCAAGCTTTGATTTCCTTAAGACAGGCTTCTAACTTGGCTAATTGATTACTATCATCTGGCTTCATTGACAGGTATAATTGTGTGTCATCTGCATAACAATGAAAATGTATACAATGCTTTATAATAATGTTGCCTAACGGAAGCATATATAAACTAAAAAGAGTAGGGCCTAGCACAGATCCCTGTGGAACTCCATGACTAAGCTTTGAGTTAAAAGAAAACTCATTATTTACATGAACAAACTGGAACCTATCAGATAAATAAGATCTAAACCACTGCAATGAAGTTCCATTAAGTCCAACATAGTGTTCTAATCTATCAAGTAGAATATTATGATCGATAGTATCAAAAGCTGCACTAAGGTCTAAAAAGACAAGTACAGAAACCAGTCCATTATCAGATGGCGATGAGGAGGTCGTTAGTGACCTCCGCTAAGGCTGTTTCAGTACTATGATGGATTCTAAACCCGATTGAAACTCTTCAAGTAAACCATTTCCTTGCAGGTGGTTCAAATAATTGCGTAGCAACAACTCTTTCTAAGATTTTTGAAATGAAAGGGAGATTAGAGATTGGTCTATAGTTAGCTAAAGCTCCTGGATCTAGCGTTGGCTTTTTGAGTAAGGGTTTAATTACAGCCATTTTAAAAAGCCTGCGGTACATGCCTAAAGGTAATGAAGAATTGATTATAGGAAGAATAAAGCTACCAATAAGTGGAAGACTTCTTTAAATAACCTGGTAGGAATAGGGTCTAAAAGACAAGTTGAAGTTTGGATGAGGGAAACTATTTTGTCTAACTCACAAAGGTCGATTGGAGTAAACTCATCAAGACAGACATCAATTGAAGGAGTTGTAGTAGTTACAGTATTTAAGTTAACTGTGGGAAGAATCTGATTGATTTTATCTCTGATGGATGAAATTTTATTATTGAAAAAGTTCATAAAGTCTTGACTAGTAAGATCTAAGGGAATGCTAGGATTGACAGAGCCCTGACTCTTTGTCAACCTGGCTACAGTGCTGAAAAGAAACCTGGGATTATTCTTGTTCTCTTCTATTAATGCAGAGTAATAACTCGTTCTAGCTTTTCTAAGAGATTTTTTATAAATTAAAAGATGATTTCTCCAAGCTAAATAGATTTCATCTAAATTAGTGGAGCACCATTTTCTTTCTAATTGACGAGTCTTCTGTTTTAAGCTACGAGTTTCTGTGTTTAACCAAGGAGTTAGAAATCTCTGATTAGACTTTTTCTTTTTTAAGGGGGCCACCAAGTCTAGAGTCTGATGCAGAGAAGCTGTAACACTATCCACCATGTTATCAATTACAGAAGGAGCAAGCTGTCTATAGCTTATTTCCGTTGTGTTGACACATGGCATAGAGGAAACAATCTGCATAAATTTGGTAACAGCATCATCTGAGAGGCATCTACTGTAATAATATTTTTCTTTAGGAGCCAAATAGTCAGAAATAGTAAAATCAAAGGTTAACAGACAATGGTCTGACAGTACAAGGTTATGAGGAGACACTACAAGATTTTCTATTTCTATGCCATATGTCAGAACAAGGTCCAATGTATGGTGGAGGTAATGAGTAGAATTTCCTACTTTCTGAGAAAACCCAATCGAGTCTAATATTGAATTAAATGCCACATTAAGGCAGTCACTATCTACATCCACATGTATATTAAAGTCCCCTACTATAATTATTCTATCAGATTTCAGCACTAAATCAGCTAAGAAATCAGCAAATTCGGATAAAAATTCTGAGTAGGTTGATGGGGGACGATAAACTATGGCAAATAAAATTGGGTTTAACCTAAAATTGCTAAAGTGCCCAATACTGAGGACCAGGCCCCTCAAAGGAATTATAACATGTTTTTTGCTTTACATTAACTAGTAATTTGGAATGGTAAATTGTTGCTACTCCTCCTCCATGACCAGAACTTCTGGGATTTTGACAGTTTAAATAACCAGAGGGAGTTGATTCATTTAAACCAACATAATCCTCTTGCCCTAACCAAGTCTCTGTAAGGGAAATTAAATCAATCTGATGATCAATTAACAGATCATGGACTAACAGAGACTTGGGAGTTAGAGACCTAATATTTAATAAACCACATTTAATTTTTAAATTATGAGGAGGAACAGAGGCCAAATCATTCAATTTAGAGGCTTTATGTTTAATTTGAGTTTTACCAATATTTTGCTTAATCACTCTGGGATGCTTATATATTATATTTTTATTTACTTTGGAGGGAGCAGACAATGATTCTCTGATGGGGAAGTCAGGGGCTAAGTTGAGGGGTGGCGGATGAAGAGTTGCTGCAGAGAGGCGTGTAAGACTGTGACTCTGCTTCCTGGTCCCAACTCTGAGTAGTCAAGATTTTGGAAATTTTGATAAAAAAGATGCCAGATTGTTAGATAAATGAGAAGCACCATCCAAAGTGGGATGAATGCTGTCTCGTCTCATAAGACGAGGTTTTCCCCAAAAAGAGATCCAATTGTCAATGTAGCCCACGTCATTTGCAGGACACCACACAGACAGCCAGCGGTTCAAGGATGACGAGCGGCTAAACATGTCGTCACTGGTCAGATTGGGGAGGGGCCCAGAGAATACTACAGAGGCAGACATCGTTTTTGCAAAGTCACACACCGATTCTACATTAAGTTTCGTGACTTCCGACTGCCGGAGACGGATGTCATTAATGCCAGCGTGAATAACAATTGTGGAGTATTTACAGTTACTTTTAGCCAGCATTTTCAAATTTGACTCGATGTCGCCTGCTCTGGCCCCAGGAATGCATTTGACTATGGCCGCTGGAGTCTCTAGGTTCACATTTCTGACTACAGAGTCGCCAATGATCAGAGTTTTTTCCTCAGCGGGTGTGTCGCTGAGCGGGGAAAAACGATTAGAAACGTGAACAGGTTGGTGGTGTACCGGGGCTTTGCGACTAGGCTTCCTTCTCACTGTCACCCACCCAGTCTCCTCGCTGCTGAGGAGAGCTGGAGGACCGCTAACAGGGTTAGCTATGCTAGCTAGCTCCGCTGCAGCTAAGGGGCGTCCGTCAGGAGTAACTGGCGCAGACGGTGTTTCAATGCAGCGGAGCCGGGATTCCAAATCAGACAACCTCGCCTCGAGCGCCTCAAAAAGACAACATTTATTACATTTACCGTTATCACTAAAAGAGGCAGACGTGTAGCTAAACATCTGACAGAGAGAGCACACCAGATGAGGAGAGGAAGGAGAGCTAGTAGCCATCGCTAGTGGCTAACCCAAAGCTCAGGAGAGTGAGGAGCGCAAACCACACAGAAAGACAGCAAAACAGGAAGTGACGATACGTTACCACAAGGAAGTGACGATCAGGGATGCGGTGAGGATCATATTCTTTGATTTCTCCAGTGCTTTAAACACCATCCAACCAATGATCCTGAAGGACAAGCTGCTGTGCGTAGGGGTGGACCAGCACCTGTCATCATGGATCCTGGACTACCTCACTAACCAGCCACAGTTTGTGAGAACCCGGGATTGTGTGTCCGACACAATCATCGGCAGCATGGGGGCCCCCCAGGGAACGGTTTTGGATCCCTTCCTCTTCACCCTTTATACTGCGGACTTCTCACACAGCACAGCACACTGCCATCTTCAGAAGTTCTCTGACGACTCTGCGATCGTCGGCCTCATCTCCAACAGAGATGAAGCTGAGTACAGAGGACTTATCCAGGACTTCGTGGACTGGTGCCATCGGAACTGCCTCCAGATCAACGCGAGGAAAACTAAGGAGCTGGTGGTGGACTGCCACAGGCAAGGACAACCCCTCACAGCACCAGTGAACATCCAGGGAACAGACATTGAGATGGTGACATCCTACAAGTACCTGGGTGTTCATCTCAACAATAAACTAGACTGGTCACACAATACCGATGCACTCTACAAGAAGGGACAGCACAGGCTGTTCCTACTGAGGAGGCTCAGGTCTTTTGGTGTACAAGGGGTGCTCTTGAAGACATTCTACGACACGGTGGTGGCATCAGCCATCACTTTTGGAGTGGTCTGCTGGGGCAACGGCATTACAGCAGCTGATAGGAAGAGACTGAACAAACTAATCAAGAAAGCTAGCTCTGTCCTGGGGCAGCACCTTGACCCAGTGGAGGAGATAGGAGAGAGAAAGATGGTGGCTAAGGTGTCATCTCTGCTGGAGTCCGAGTCCCACCATATGCAGGACATACTGAACGCACTGAAGAGCTCATTTAGCAGTAGACTACATCATCCTAGATGCGCGACCGAGAGGTTTTGCAGGTCCTTCCTACCTACGGCTGTCAGACTGTATAACCTAAGCAGGACTGCTCGCAGAGATAGCAAAAAAAAAAAAAAAACAAAACAAAACGTGACGACCTAATAGTATTGAATGCAAAAGACGCAACAGACTTACACAAATGGTCCCCTCCAGTATACAACTAGGACAATATCAGTCGCTATGGAGGGTGACAATATGAATGGGTACATATTCATACTATGTAAGGTAACTAAATAGATGGTTATGCTGTTTAGTCCATCTAGCTACAATGCTCCGCACTGTGTATACAGTGGGGCAAAAAAGTATTTAGTCAGCCACCAATTGTGCAAGTTCTCCCACTTAAAAGATGAGAGAGGTCCTCCAATTTTCATCATAGGTATACCTCAACTATGAGAGACAAAATGAGAAAAAAAAATTCAGAAAATCACATTGAAGGATTTTTAATGAATAATTGGTAAATTCCTCAGTAAAATAAGTATTTGGTCACCTACAGACAAGCAAGATTTCTGGCTCTCACAGACCTGTAACTTCTTCTTTAAGAGGCTCCTCTGTCCTCCACTCGTTACCTGTATTAATGGCACCTGTTTGAACTCGTTATCAGTATAAAAGACACCTGTCCACAACCTCAAACAGTCAGACTCCAAACTCCACTATGGCCAAGACCAAAGAGCTGTCAAAGGACACCAGAAACAAAATTGTAGACCTGCACCAGGCTGGGAAGACTGAATCTGCAATAGGTAAGCAGCTTGGTGTGAAGAAATCAACTGTGGGAGCAATTATTAGAAAATGGAAGACATACAAGACCACTGATAATCTCCCTCGATCTGGGGCTCCATGCAAGCTCTCACCCCGTGGGGTCAAAATTATCACGAGAACGTTGAGCAAAAATCCCAGAACCATATGGGGGGACCTAGTGAATGACCTGCAGAGAGCTGGGACCAAAGTAACAAAGGCTACATCAGAAACACACTATGCCGCCAGGGACTCAAATCCTGCAGTGCCAGACGTGTGCCCCTGCTTAAGCCAGTACATGTCCAGGCCCGTCTGAAGTTTGCTAGAGAGCATTTGGATGATCCAGAAGAGGATTGGGAGAATGTCATATGGTCAGATGAAACCAAAATAGAACTTTTTGGTAAAAACTCAACTTGTCGTGTTTGGAGGAGAAAGAACACCATACCTACTGTGAAGCATGGGTGTGGAAACATCATACTTTGGGGCTGTTTTTCTGCAAAGGGACCAGGACGACTGATCCGTGTAAAGGAAAGAATGAATGGGGCCATGTATCGTGAGATTTTGAGTGAAAACCTCCTTCCACCAGCAAGGGCATTGAAGATGAAAAGTGGCTGGGTCTTTCAGCATGACAATGATCCCAAACACACTGCCCGGGCAACGAAGGAGTGGCTTCGTAAGAAGCATTTCAAGGTCCTGGAGTGACCTAGCCAGTCTCCAGATCTCAACCCCATAGAAATCTTTGGAGGGAGTTGAAAGTCTGTGTGTCCCAGCGACAGCCCCAAAACATCACTGCTCTAGAGGAGATCTGCATGGAGGAATGGGCCAAAATACCAGCAACAGTGTGTGAAAACCTTGTGAAGACTTACAGAAAACGTTTGACCTCTGTCATTGCCAACAAAGGGTATATAACAAAGTACTGAGATGAACTTTTGTTATTGACCAAATACTTATTTTACCGAGGAATTTACCAATTAATTCATTAAAAATCCTTCAATGTGATTTTCTGGATTTTTTTTTCCTTATTTTGTCTCTCATAGTTGAGGTATACCTATGATGAAAATTGGAGACCTCTCTCATCTTTTAAGTGGGAGAACTTGCACAATTGGTGGCTGACTAAATACTTTTTTAACCCACTGTATATATTTATATATTTATGTGTACATATGCATGTTCTCCCCGTGTCTGCGTGGGTTTACTCCAGGATTTCTCTGGTTTCCTCCCACATGCCAAAAGCATGCAAGTTAGGTTAACTGGCATCAAAACTGGGGATTCTAAATTGTCCTTAGGTATGACTGTGAGAGTGAATGGTTGTCTGTCTCTCTGTGTTGGCCCTGCGTTGGACTGGCGATCTGTCCAGGGTGTACCCTGTCTTTCGCCCAAAGATGCTGGGATAGGTTCCAGCCCCCCCGCGACCTGAAAAGGATTAAGCGGAAGAAGATGAATGAATGAATGAATGTATATGTCATGGGTGGCTCTCGCGAGCCACCATAAGACGCCACACAGTCACCAGTGAGTTCAGTGAGAGTTTTATTTACGGTGAAAAGGTACAACACAGGCTGCTGAGACAATGACACTTAGTCTTAACACAACAGGAGGCATAGGGCTATACAGCTCACTACAGGTCCAGAGGAGGAGACGGTCAGCACAGACAGGCAAGGTTGGTGAAATAATAATTACACCGGCTGCTAAGGCAGAGACACACAGAGATCAGTTCTCACCGGGAGGGGCAAGGCTACACAGCACACTCACCGGTCCAGGGGAACGACGGTCAAACCAAATGCAGACGTGGTAGGAATTAATCCAAAGCTTCCATAGCGTGACGGAGTGCGAACAGACACTGCTGCGAGGATGTGGTCGCCAGCGAGGGTAAAAATAGTCCTAGCACTAACGACCACAAATGCAGCACAGCTGTTCAGGGTTTGACAGCTGAGCAGAAGCCTCCCCGAGCACTATCACAATAAGAGCTCGGCGAGCTAGAATAATAACGCCGCTGTCAAACCCTGACAAGACTAACCCGAGCACCAAGACCTAGTGCTCGGGTCATGACAGTATATTCACTGCTCTTATTTTCTTATCTTCTAAATCATTGCTCTGAGTGTTGCTATCCCTGTGCTGTTGCAATCCTGGAATTTCCCCATTGTGGGACTAATAAAGGCTTATCTTATCTTATCTTATATTCTACATCTTTCTAATTGACAGTAAGCCATTATCTCTTACCACTTTCAAGTTATAGCTTTGGAAATCTCTCACATCTAAACTGAATATTGTCTAGGAAAAAATCTTGACCACCCGGGGGGAGATTGCCTGGAGCAAAACTGCACCACAGTCAATGATTAAATCGTTAAGCCTTAGGAAGAAAACTGTTCCTATTTTTTATTTATTATTTTACTCCATGCAACCTTGCATCTGGTGACATATATGATGCATAAACGTCAGATCTGTGGCATTCATACAAGTGAAAACATAGCTCAAGTAGGTTCATTTTGTCTTCTTTTAATTATTTACCTTTTGTTCTTATTAAAGACAAAAATAGAAAGGAGATGTCTTTACCTTCTTAACCTCTTGCGCTCCGTTGTACCACGGACGGGCAAGTCTCTGCGTCCTAGAGCGCACGAGGGCGCACGACAGCGCCCTCGTGCGCTCTTGGACACATGATGGAGATCCTGATGGAGATTGTGATGTATTTGGTGTATGGCGTCCAAGCGGGCACTGAAAATAAAAGCTGCAGACACATCTGCGAACAGATTAGTTCATCTGATTGACCTCTCATTCGACTAATAAGAGCCTTGAATTGGGTTTCTGAAACCTTGAAGAACCAATGAATGAAAACATAGCCAGAATGACCCGCCTCCCAACGCTGTGAATGCAGTGAGCCAATTGAAGCAGAGAAGTTCGCGAGCTGTTTTTTTTAAGGCTGGGTGAAGACTGACTGCTGGAGCGGATCAAAAAAGGACTCGCAGGAAGAACCGTCACAGACCCAGCAGCACGGAGACCATCCACAAATGCAACCTGTGTGACAGGGAGTGCCATTCGCGGATCGGCATGTTCGGCCACAGGCAGTGCTTATTTTGTGTTGGTTCCAGCAGAGTAGACGTTATGATTTCTTCCATGGTCATAGACCGACGGAGGCTGAGTGACACACACGCCTTCGCCAGTCTTTTTTTAATTACTACTGTTATTTGTTTTGAAAAATCGTTCGCCAAAAACTGCAATCATGGAAGCACAAAACCGCAATAATGGAATTATGTTTTGATTGGGTCGCGAGACCAGAACCACGAGCGGACCAGCATCGCGTTCATCTGACAGTGAGGAAGAGAAGTTCGCCAGGACTCTGCTGCTGTGAAGAGGTAAGGTGTTTTAAGCTAAATTATTATTTATCCCTGAGAATTGTAATCCAAAATGAATTTTGACCGATCGGTAAATTACAGCTGTGCGGCGCAAGAAGTGCGAAGTGCGTGCGCCGCGATAAACGGTTAATTCGCCGTGTCCGGACCGTGAACGCCCCCCCCCCCCGCTCCTCTTCTGTAGTGGGGGGGGGGGGAGCCGCGGTGACTGCGCAGCGGTCGCCACATAGCCATATGAGTCTATTCCGTCATGTAGCAATGGCCGATGGCCGTCCTCTGTAGCGAGGGGCGGGAGAAACCCCCCCTCACACACACACACAGACAGCCCTGAGTGTGACCTTTCATTAGAGCCCAAAATGAAGCTTCTACATTGAATCATTCAAAAGTTACAGACGTTTTTCCAAACTGTGCCATTTGGCACAATTTGGCACAGTTCCAAAACGCCTGGGAACTACCTGAGTATAAAGCTGTGTAATATATTCATTTTTTGTGGCATTGTTACAAAATTTGGACCTCAGCTGGATAACACTTGGTTCTACATTTCTGTTGCATTTTCCAGCCCGGATCTGAAGCTGTGTGTTATTTGCAAGCATTTGTATCCAAAAAAACACCCAGGCCAAATTTATTTTCTTCAAGTTCACTATGTTTAGATGACTGTAACTCAGTGGCCAGAGCACTTAGAGAGATTATGACTCTTTTGCCAAAAAACAGTTTTGACTGTTTTGCCAAAAAATTCAAAGTGTTTTCTTTTAAATGAGACCAACCCCATGAAGATGCTGCAAAGGGTTGAAGAACAGCTTTCGATTTACTTTGGGCACATTATTTTCTGGCGTTTTTAGGAAAATTGACCGGAGTGCAAGGGGTTAACATGTTTCGACTGTGCACTGCAGCCTTCGGTGCACAGTCGAAACATGTTAAGAAGGTAAAGACATCTCCTTTCTATTTTTGTCTTTAATAAGAACAGAAGGTAAATAAGTGAAAATATACCTGGTGCTCTTGTGTCTGTACCACCAATCACACCAACAGTCCTTTTTCATTTTCAGCGCATGATCTACGCATTGCTTGTGAGAAGCCTCCATTTATACAGTCTATAGCACAACCACGAACACCAGCAACAAGTACCAGAACTATGCCAAAACATTCAAAAAATACAAAAACTAGAAGTGCTGAAATTAGCTGCCACTTGAGCGCAAAACGCGTATGTGGACTATACATTAAAAACAATTTGAAAAACTTTTAAAAATGCTATTTTAAATGCCCCACTACTGCACTCTTGCTGACTGATTTAACATGACTTCAGCTGAAACTGGAAGTTGTGCCCATAAATGTTTCTACAGCAGTGCCCTCAGGAATAAGGTGGATAATAACAGATAATAACAGATAATTACATTTAGTTTTTGTTTAAACGACTAATGGTCAACAACTCCCATCATCCCACATCACTAAACTGTAATCGTGTTTAGTGCTATTACTTATGCAGAATGCTCATGTCTTTTCTTTTGATCAGAGTTTAAAAATTTAATTTATTCAAAGTTTTTATGTTGACTGTGTTTGCTATAAATTTGCTGCTGCTTATGCAGAATCCATATGTATTTTCCTTTAATTGAGTTTATAAAATTCCATGATTCAATGCTGACTGTTTACAGTCAGTTCACTGCAAACAAAAATAAATCTATATATCGATTTGTGTTATCAAGCAGCCTCTCTTTTACACAGTTGTAGGTTGCTTATTGGGCTTTTTTGGGGCTTGTTTTCATAGAGCCGGTTGCTTGTTTCTCTCGTGAAACCTAGCAACACTGATTTAAAGCCTGATGAAGACCGGCATTGTAGCCTAATGTGGTTGGTCTGAGTCATCAAGATTTTTTTTCCTTAAGAAAATGGTTGATAGGACTTGACTGGGCCCTGCAATGGACTGGCGATCTGTCCAGGGTCTACCCTGCCTCTCGCCCAAAGATGCTGGCATAGGCTCCAGCCCCCCCACGACCCGAAAGGGATTAAGCGTAAGAAGATGGATGGATGGATGGATGGATGGACTTGACTGGTCCCTGGAGTATAATCAGCAGAGAAAAAGTCACAATGAAAGCAACTAGATCTTTGACGCTAGCTAACTGCTTGTGTCAGCTAGCCCCTTGACTTTTGGATAGAGAAAATAAAACTATAGTACCCTAAGCTAAAATAACATATGTTAGTACATGGACAAGGATTCCAGTGGGGGGTGAAGATAATTTATCGAAAAGACTGATCAAAGCCAGCTGGATCGATAGTTAAGCTAACACCAAGCGGCCTGTCTGTCATCCTCTCCCCGCTAAGACAAGCTCGAATACTGACTCTGACCACCTAGCCAAGCTATTGCTAATGGTTCAATGTGCCGTGGGGGCAATGGATCAGCGTTCTCGTCGCGCCCTCCGCCAGTACCCGGGCTTGCCTGGGGAAGCTAATGATCCTACCAGCAGACTAAATTCAAAGAGACGACGCCTCTGTGCCAAGTCAAAGAAGAATCCTAGTCACAGTCCTAAAGCCGAAAGCAAACAGCCCCAAGAGCACTTTGTGGTAGGATCTGCCCTTCGCACATTACAACTAAACGTTGAAGGCCTATCTGCAGCCAAGCGAAGCCTTATCGAAGTCCTCGCCTTCCAACATTCGATTGATGTAATCTGCCTCCAAGAGACTCATATTGGCACAGAGGAAGCTGGCCGCTTCACCATCAAAGGCTTTGACCTCCTGTGCTATGTTCTACATGCTAAACATGGACGTGCCACCTATGTGCGTTCTGACATAGTTGAAGCAAATCACCTGATAACAACACATTTCTCAGACACCATAATCATTGGTGGCTTCCATATTGTCAATGTGTACAAGCCCCCTAATGCCAACTGGGATCTGCAGGTCTTACCCACCCTACCCCACCCTGCCATCTATGTGGGGGACTTTAACAGCCATCACCCTGACTGGGGGTACCCAGCAGTGGACAGTGATGGGGAGGCACTTTCAGACTGGGCATCCAGAAATGACCTCGCTTTGATATACGACCCCAAACAAAGAGGAACCTTCCACTCTGCTAGGTGGAAGAAGGACTATTCTCCTGACCTGTGTTGGGTCAGCTCTTTGAATGGGGAGCCATATCCTACACAGATCCTCATTCTTGATGATTTTCCACACAGCCAACACCGGCCCCTGCTTGTACACATTGGCCTACAACTTCCAGTCATATACAGCCCAAGGAAGATGCGCTGGAACTTCCGCAAAGCCAACTGGAAGAAATTCAGTGAAACTCTGGACCGGAGCATTGTTACCATCCCACTCCATACCATCACTGTAGATGAAGCATACAACCGCTTCTGCAGCGCAATCTTCAAGGCTGCCCATACTGCAATCCCACGAGGCTACCGACCCCTCTATGTCCCATGTTTGGACGGAGAAAGTGCTGCCCTCCTACAATCCTATCAAACATCAGGGGACCCAGAGATAGCAGACCATCTCATTGAATCGCTAAATACAGCCCGGCGAAAGAAATGGGAGGAGACAGTTGCTGACCGGAGCTTTACCCACTCTAGCAGGAAATGTTGGAGCCTCATCCGTCGCCTAGGAGCTGCACAGAAGCCCCCTAGCCAAAGCCGAGCATCCGTCACACCCAACCAAGTTGCATCCCACCTACTGACTATCGCCAAAGCACCCCAAGACAAAGACACCAGAAGAGCAGTTACAACTGAGCTAAAAAAACACCAAAAAATGCCTGTAGAGGAAACGAACCCTGAACCCTTCGAGGCTGCTGAACTGGAGAAAGTCCTACAGGGCCTGAAATGTGGAAAGGCAGCAGGATACGATAACATCTTCCCAGAATTCATGAAGAATCTTGGCCCCCGAGCCCTAACCTGGTTGACACAATTCTACACAAGGATCACACAAACGAACTCGATCCCAAAGAAATGGCGGACAGCAAAGGTCATTGCCATCCCAAAACCTGGCAAAGACCACAAACTACCAGCAAGCTACCGCCCAATCTCCCTACTCAGCGTTCCTTACAAAATCATGGAGCGCCTAATACTGCAACGCATTTCCCCAGAAATAGAGGATATTCTAAGTGTGGATCAAGCAGGTTTCTGCAAGGACCGCAGTACAGGAGAACAAGTACTGGCCCTAACCACCTTCATTGAAAATGGCTTCGAGAGCAGACTGAAGACAGGGGCTGTGTTTCTCGATCTTACAGCCGCCTATGATACGGTCTGGCACAAAGGCCTCCTCCTGAAACTTATAAAGGCGATCCCTGCTTGGGCAACAGCAATTATAAAAACCCTGCTGACCAACCGAAGGTTCAGAGTCCACCTCAGTCAGAACACAAGTGCATGGAGAATGCAGAAAAACGGACTCCCACAAGGCTCAGTTCTAGCTCCAACTCTGTTCAACCTCTACATAAACGACCTGCCTACTACAAAATCCCGCAAATTCATCTATGCAGACGACATCTGTTTGGCATTCCAAGCACCAGACTTTGAACCACTGGAACGGGTGCTCACGGAAGATCTTGCTAAACTGGACCAGTTCTGCAAAATCTGGCGCCTAAAACCAAGCCCAGCAAAAACCGTCTCCAGTGTATTTCATCTCCACAATGCAAAAGCTGCCAGAGAACTAAACATCCACCTTATCCACCTCATCCAACTTATCTTGGAGTGACCCTTGATAGGACCTTATCCTTCAAGGAACATCTAAAGGGGACGGCTGCTAAGGTGAAAGTACGAAACAACCTACTCTGCAAGCTCGCTGGTGCAAAATGGGGGGCGGCAGTCTCCACCCTGCGCACCTCAGCACTGGCCCTTTCATACTCTGTAGCAGAATATTGTGCCCCTGTCTGGTCCAGGTCATCTTACACACACCATGTAGACACCCAGCTCAACTCAACCATGAGAACTATAACTGGAACAATCCGCTCAACACCACTCCCCTGGCTCTCTGTACTGTCAAACATAGCCCCTCCACACATCCGGCGAGCAGCATTAACTCAAAGGATGCTCCAAAAAGTTAAAGATTTTCCTCACTTACCAATCCATGCAGATATCTACACCCCACCCACTGCCCGACTTTCATCCAGACGGCCGATTTGGAAAAACCCTCCCCCAGCTGACTTTACCATCCAGACAGCTTGGCAAGAGGAATGGGAAACCAAGGAGGTCCCAAACAAACAGCTGGTGATAAACCCCAACCAACAGGTCCCGGGCACCAACCTCCCAAGGAGACAGTGGTCTACACTCAATCGCTTCAGGACTGGACATGGCCCCTGCTTGGCCAGCCTTCACAGATGGGGCAGTAGCCCTAGCCCACTGTGCGCATGTGGAGAGGAGCAAACTATGGAACACATCATAGAGGCTTGCCCGCTCCAAAGACTGGAAGGAGGATTACACACCCTCCATACAGCAAACCAGGAGGCAACTGCTTGGCTTAAAGACTTTGCATTCGCTAAATAAATAAATGTGCCATCATGTCAAAAATATAACAAAATAAGCCAGGATGACATAAGATATATTATTGACTGTGGATTGGTGGACCAGGTGGAAACAGGGATGTCTATTAGACTGACTGAAATCTAAAGAAAATAATATAAATTGCACTTGGTAAGCCATCTCCCTGTTAGCACTGCCAGCTCTGAAATTAACCCCTTGGGCTGAGAAACCCTGGGTATGGACTGGATCATCACAGCTAATAACATGGTGATGGTTGTAACTTAAGACCAAAGCATTTGTCAGTGACGTCGAGAAAAAAGATGAGCAAGAGCACAAACTGGTTTCTGCTCATTCTGCCAATATGTTAAAATACAATTATTTCTAAGTGAAGAAAGAGATTAATATTTTTACTGTAGTCATATGACCCAAGAAAGCATTTTAGAAGGTTAAAACCCACAAACACATCATGTTTGAGTTAATCCTTGGAAACAGCCCTTTGAAGCAGCACTATGAAGCACAATGAAAGTATGAGAACTCCCCAGCATAACCACTTCCTAATAGTCAAAAACTAAAACTGGTTCTTATAATGGTAGACGTGGCTACAGCTAAAGGCTAGCTTTCTGCTCTGAGTTACATAGCGGACAAACAGTTTCAGCTTTTATATCTCTTCCCATTACACCCCTTCATTTATTCATGAGTCACTAACTGACCGCCATCTCCTACTATCCCGTTGTCTCCCACTCCTCTCTTGCTTTTTAAGCGTAGCTTTCTGCAAACTGCCAGATTGATTGTCATCCACGCAGATTACATTTTATATACAGCGTGGGAAGCACTGCACCTCATGTCTTGAGGAACACTCAGGACTCCATGGATCATCAATATATTTCCTCTGCTGGCCTCCACTGGTCCTGGCCATATGGTCTTAATAAATCTGTTTGCTCTATTTTATGAGTGCTATCAACTTTGCATGAGTTTCAGTACCTACAAAAACCTTTAGTAAATCAGACCTACCATGTATTGCCATTGTGCCAGTGATGGTTAACAGTGTTACAGACCCATAAAGATGCTGTATAAGCAGTGATGTCATAAGCAATTCTACAAGATTTTTATATTTTTCCATTGATGAAAACAACCATGACAACTTTGTTTCGAATCGCTATTCCCCACTCAGCGACACACCCACTGAGGAAAAAACTCTGATCATTGGTGACTCCACAGTCAGAAACGTGAACCTAGATACTCCAGCGGCCATAGTCAAATGCATTCCTGGGGCCAGAGCAGGTGACATCGAGTCAAATTTGAAAATGCTGGCTAAAAGTAACTGTAAATACTCCACAACTGTTATCCACACAGGCATTAAAAACATCTGACTCCAGCAGTCGGAAGTCATAAAACTTAGTGTGGAATCGGTGTGTAACTTTGCCAAAACAGTGTCTGCCGCTGTAGTATTTTCTGGGCCCCTCCCCAACCTGACCAGTGATGACATGTTTAGCCGCATGTCATCCTTCAACTGCTGGTTGTCCGTGTAGTGTCCTGGAAACAATGTGGGCTACATAGACAATTGGAACTCATTTTGGGGAAAACCTGGTCTTATTAGGTGAAACGGCATCCATCCCACTTTGGATGGTGTGTCTCTTTTATCTAACAATCTGGCATCGTTTTTATCCAAAGTTCCAAAGCCCTGACTACTCAGAGTTGGGACCAGGAAGCAGAGTCACAGTCTTACACACCTCTCTGCAGCTCCTCTTCATCCGCCACCCCTCAACTTAGCCTCTGTCTTCCCCATCAGAAAATCATTGTCTGCTCCCTCTAAAGTAAATAAAAATATAATGTATCAGCATCCCAGTGATTAAACAAAAAGTTGGTAAAATGCAAATTAAACATGTAGCCTCTAAATCTAATGATTTGGCCTCTGTCCCCCCTCATAATTTAAAAATTAAATGTGGTTTGTTAAACATTAGGTCTCTAACTCCCAAGTCTCTGTGAGTCCATGATCTGTTAATTGACCATCAGAGTGATTTAATTTCCCTTACAGAGACTTGGTTAGGGCAAGAGGATGATGTTGGTTCAAATGAATCAACTCTCTCTGGTTATTTAAACTGTCAAAATCCCAGAAGTTCTGGTCGTGGAGGAGGAGTAGTAACAATTTACCATTCCAAATTACTAGTTAATGTAAAGAAAAAATATAATTATAATTCCTTTGAAGGCCTGATCCTCAGTATTGGGAATGTTAGCAATTTTAGGTTAAACCCAATTTTATTTGCCATAGTTTATCGTCCTCACCTCAGCCAACTCAGAGTTTTTATCTGACTTCAATATACATGTAGATGTAGATAGTGATTGCCTTAATATGGCATTTAACTCAATATTAGACTCGATGGGGTTTTCTCAGAAAGTAGGAAATTCTACCCATTATCTCCACCACACGTTGGACCTTGTGCTGACATATGGCATAGAAATAGAAAATCTGGTAGTTTCTCCTCATAGCCCTGTACTGTCAGACCATGATCCATTAACCTTTGATTTTACTATTTCTGACTATTTGGCTCCTAAAGAAAAATATTACTACAGCAGATGTCTTTCAGATGATGCTGTTACCAAATTTAAGCAGATTATTTCCTCTATGCCACGTGTCAACACAACGGAAATAAGCTATGGAGAGCTTACTCCTTCTGTAATTGATAGCATGGTAGATATTGTTACAGCTTCTCTGCATCAGACTCTAGACATGGTGGCCCCTTTAAAAAAGAAACAGTCTAATCAGAGATTTCTAACTCCTTGGTTCAACACAGAAACTCGTAGCCTAAAACAGATGAGTCGTCAATTAGAAAGAAAAAGCCGCTCCACTAAATTAGATGAAATCTATTTAGCTTGGAGAAATCAACTTCTAATTTATAAAAAAAAAAAAATAAATAAAATCTTAGAAAAGCTAGAACGAGTTAGTATTCTGCATTAATAGAAGAGAACAAGAATAATCCCAGGTTTCTTTTCAGCACTGTGGCCAGGATGACAAAGAGTTAGGACTCTGTTAAATCTAGCATTCCCTTAGAGCTTACTAGTCAGGACTTTATGAACTTCTTCAATAATAAAATTTCATCTAACAGAGATAAAATCAGTCAGATTCTTCCCACCGTTAACTTAAATACAGTAACTGCTACAACTCCTTCAACTGATATCTGTTTGGATGAGTTTACTCCAACTGACCTTTTAGAGTGAGATAAAATAATTTCCTCATCCAAGCCTTCAACTTGTCCTTTAGACCCTATTCCTACCAGGTTATTTAAAGAAGTCTTCCCATTTATTGGTAGCTCTATTCTTCAAATAATCAATTTTTCATTAACATTAGGTCATGTACCGCAGACTTTTAAAACTGCTGTAATTAAACCCTTACTCAAAAAGCCAACGCTGGATCCAGGAGTTTTAGCTAACTATAGATCAATCCCTAATCTGCCTTTCATTTCAAAAATCTTAGAAAAAGTTGTTGCTGCGCAATTATTTGACCACTTGCAGGGAAATGGTTTATTTGAAGAGTTTCAATCTGGGTTTGGAATTCATCATAGTACTCTAACAGCTTTAGTGAAGGTCACTAATGACCTCCTTATCGTATCTGATAATGGACTTGTTTCTGTACTTGTCCTTTTGGACCTTGGTGCAGCTTTTGATACTTTCGATCATAATATTTTACTTGATAGATTAGAACACCTTGTTGGACTTAACAGAACTTTGTTACAGTGGTTTAGATCTTATTTATCTGATAGGTTCCAGTTTGTTCATGTCAATAATGAGTTTTCTTCCAACTCAAAGCTCAGTCACAGAGTTCCACAGGGATCAATCTGTGCTAGGCCGTATTCTTTTTAGTTTATATATGCTTCCGCTAGGCAACATTATTAGAAAACACTGTATACATTTTCATTGTTATACAGATGGCACACAATTATACTTGTCAATAAAACCAGATGACAGTAATCAATTAGCCAAATTAGAGGCTTGTCTTCAGGAAATCAAAGCTTGGATGACTTGTAATTTCTTGCTATTAAATTCAGATAAGACTGAAGTCATTCTAGTTGGTCCAAAAAACCTTAGAAATACCTTTCCAAATCAAACTCTTAGTTTGGATGCGGTTACTCTTTCTCTTAATAGCTCTGTGAGGAACCTTGGAGTTATTTTTGATCAAGGTCTGTTCTTTAATTCACACATTAAACTTGTTTCTAAGACTGCCTCCTATCATTTGCGTAATATTGCCAAGATCAGGAGCATCTTGTCTTAGAGTGATGCTGAGAAACTAATCCACACTTTTGTTAGCTCTAGATTAGATTACTGTATCTCTTTATTATCAGGCTGTCCTAAAACATCTTTAAAAGCATCTTCCGCTGATCCAAAATGCTGCAGAAAGAGTTTTAACATGTACTAGAAAGAGAGATCCCATCTCTCCAGTTCTGGCCTCCCTTCATATGCTTCCTATAGAATTTAGAATTAAGTTTAAAATCCTTCTCACTTACAAAGCTCTAAATAATCAGGCCCCTTTTTATTTAAAAGATATCATACTACCCTATCATCCTAACAGAGCACTACGCTCCCAAAATGCAGGATTACTTGTAATACCTAGAGTCTCCAAAAGTACAATGGGAGGCACAGCCTTCAGTTATCAAGCTCCTCTCCTTTGGAACCAGCTAGATTCGAGAGTCAGACTCGATCTGTGTTTTTAAGTCAAATCAAGTCCTGCTGCCCACTCCCCACTCTACCAACACCCCCCCACTCCCAACACACAGCCCCCCATCCTGACCCTGACCAGGACCCAGGTGAGGACGGAGCTGAGGAAGATCAAGGCGAGGAAGGCGCCGGGACCGGACGGCATCAGCGCAAAGCTCCTCAAGTCCTGTGCAGACCAGCTGTGTGGGATTGTGACGTATATCTTCAACATGAGCCTGAAACTGGGGAGGGTACCACAGCTGTGGAAAACATCTTGTGTGGTACCTGTACCAAAAACTTCCCACCCCAAAGACCTGAACAGCTACAGACCGGTGGCCTTGACGTCCCACTTGATGAAGACCCTGGAGAGACTGCTCCTTGCTCACCTCCGCCCCCTGGTGGAACCAGCGATGGATCCACTCCAGTTCGCCTACCAGCATGGCATTGGGGTGGAGGATGCGGTGATCTTCCTCCTTCACCGTTCTCTGTCCCACCTGGAGAAGCCCGGGAATATGATGAGGATCATGTTCTTTGACTTCTCCAGTGCTTTCAACACCATCCAACCGATGATCCTGAAGGACAAGCTGCTGCGCGCAGGGGTGGACCAGCACCTGTCATCATGGATCCTGGACTACCTCACGAACCGGCCTCAGTTTGTGAGAACCCGGGACTGTGTGTCCGACACGATCATCAGTAGCACGGGGGCCCCCCAGGGAACGGTGCTGGCTCCCTTCCTGTTCACTCTTTATACTGCGGACTTCTCACACAACACAACACACTGCCATCTACAGAAGTTCTCTGATGACTCTGCGATCGTTGGCCTCATCTCCAATGGAGATGAAGCTGAGTACAGAGGGCTTATCCAGGACTTCGTGGACTGGTGCCATCGGAACTGCCTCCAGATCAACGCGAGGAAAACTAAGGAGCTGGTGGTGGACTGCCGCAGGCATGGGCAGCCCCTCACAGTACCAGTAAATATACAGGGAACAGACATCGAGATGGTGACATCCTATAAGTACCTGGGTATTCATCTGAACAATAAACTAGACTGGTCACACAATACTGATGCACTCTACAAGAAGGGACAGCGCAGGCTGTTCCTGCTGAGGAGACTCAGGTCTTTTGGTGTACAAGGGGCGCTGCTGAAGTCATTCTATGACACGGTGGTGGCATCAGCCATCACTTTTGGAGTGGTCTGCTGGGGCAGTGGCATTACTGCAGCCGATAGGAAGAGACTGAACAAACTGATTAAGAAAGCTAGCTCTGTCCTGGGGCAGCGCCTTGATCCGATGGAGGAGATAGGAGAGAGAAGGACGGTGGCTAAACTGTCATCTCTGCTGGAGTCCGAGTTCCACCCTATGCAGGACATACTGAATGCACTGAGGAGCTCATTTAGCAGCAGACTACATCATCCCAGGTGCACAACCGAGAGGTTTCGTAGGTCCTTCCTACCAACGGCTGTCAGACTGTACAACCTAAGCAGGGCTGCTCGCAGAGATAGCAAAAAAGACGTAACAAACTAATAGTTTTTTGAATGCAGAAGATGCAATAGACTTACACAGTGGTCCTCTCCGGCATACAACTAGGAGCATGCCGGTCGCTATGGAGGGTGAGAGTGTGTATGGGCACATAATCATACCATGCAGGATAGCTGGGTAGACGGTTATGCTGTTTCATTCCATCTAGCGGCAATGCTCTGCACTGTGTGTGTTTATATATTTGCATATTTGTTCCGTCTAGCTGCAATGCTCCGTACTGTGGGTGTTTATATATTTATATATCTACATGTTATTCCATCTAGCTACATTGCTCCGCACTGTGTGTGTTTATATACTTGCATATTTATTCCACCTAGCTGCAATGCTCCGTACTGTGGGTGTTTATATATTTACATATTTATTCCATCTAGCTACAATGCTCTGCACTGTGTGTTCATATATTCATATATTTATTCCATCCAGCTACAATGCTCTGCACTGTGTGTCTGTGTGTGTGTGTATATATATATATTTTATAGTAATACGTACATATGTTTATTAGCTGCTCTTGCTTGCTTGTTTTTTTTTTCTTGCCTTCTGATTGTTGCTCTGAGTGTTGCTATCCCTGTGCTGTTGCAATCCTGGAATTTCCCCGTTGTGGGACTAATAAAGGCTTATCTTATCTTATCTTAAGAACAGGGTGAAAACTTTCCTTTTTGATATAGCATACAGTTAGGGTGGGATCATATGCCCCTGAACCCTCCCTTAGTTATGCTGCTATTAGGTTTAGACAACTGGGGGACCTCCAACAACGCGCTGGGCTTCACTCCTTTCCTCACTCCAACAAAATAGTTTTGCTGGTCATTAACATCTGTTTGTTCTCTCCCATAGAATGAATCTCCATTGTGCTGTTTGCGCTCTACATGTCTGTTTTTTTTTCTTCTTCTTCTCTATCCCCTCACCCCCAGCCAGTCACAACATATTACTGCCACTCCCTGAGCCTGGTTCTGATGGAGGTTTCTTCCTGCTAAAAGGGAGCTTTTTTCTCTTCACCGTCGCCAGGTGCTTGCTCACAGGGGATCGCCTGATTGCTGGGGTCTGTCTGCAATTGTGGGGGTTTACCCTACAGTTGAAAGTGCTATGAGATTTTATTTTTTTTTTTTTTTGAGATGACTGTTGTTGTGAAATAGCACTATATAAAAAAAGTTGAATTGAATTGAATTGAACTGATTATTTAATAATCAATTTGTTCATCCTTTGTGTTGTAATCAAGACCAGAATGTAGATAGACTAAGACTTTAAAGAGATGAAATGAAGTCAAGTCCAAAACCACTGTGTATGAAGGTCTTGGTCTAGGCCCTTGGTCTTGGTCTGGATCTTATCTTGTCTTGTACTGGAGTGGTGGCCTAGTTGGTAGAGCATCTGCCCCACACCTGGGAGGCCGGGGTTCAAATCCCACCCCATCATGCCGAAGACCATATAAAAGTGGAACTTGCTGCTGTCCAGTTTGGTGCTCAGAAATAATGGAATGGAGGAGGGACATGTGGTGGCGCCTTGCATGGCAGCGACCCCTCTGATTCTATATATATGATTAACATTGTAGATAGGAGAAACATAATTTCGTTCTACTGTACATGACTGGCTGTATGGACTGAATGACAATAAAGTTGGCTTATCCTTGTCTTGGGAGATTATGATTTTGATGAGGTCTTGACTACAACACTATCCATCTTTACAAATTCCACTCCTTCTCATTTGGTTGCACTCAGACTGCTCTGTTTGATACTTTACAAGCCAGTCCTTTATCTCATTCTGTGGTCAAATACTCCAACTTTATGAAATTCAGCTACAGCTGTTTTTTGTTCTGCCCTGAATATGTGCTACGAGATGGGAAGGCTTTGGTTCATGTGTCACTGCACTGGGATCAAAGAGTCTGCAGAGAAGACTCAAAACTTATCACCACAACCTGTTATGATAGCACAGTTATTTCACATGATGAGAAATTAGCAAATTACTGCAACGCTAACTGTGGTAAGATGCTCTGTGGTCAGACAAATTGGTATTTCACATCCTTTTAGTGCTCTAGACCAAATACAAAAAGGATTATCCAGACTGTTATCAGCAACAAGTCTGTTATGGTATGGCAGAGGTTGCACTCAACTTGTTCTCTGTCAGTGTGACAGACAGACTTGTAAAAATTCTGTCATAATCTATTAGTATCTGTCTTTTTAACTGACTTTAATTAGATCACCCTCAGAATAATCTGTCAAATAAGAGACAGCTTTCAGAATTTTCAGTCATTGCTGAAAAAAATGTGTGATTGAAGGACAATTTTCAGTTAATGTAACCTCTGGTATGGAGTTGTGTCAGTACAAAGATCATTTACTGTATAATTCTGCAATGGCTACATTCATGCAGAGAGGTTCATTGAGATTTTCTTCCTTCAAGAATATGCCCTTCTGTCAATTCCTTTAAGTTTCAGCTTTGCAACCATACTCCCCCAGAACCCAAAGACTTTGGTTTCCCAAATGCTGGCTGGTGGGTCACCACCCCAACTTTTCTAATTTGGGGTTGCATATGTTAATTTTAGCACAAAATTGTAATGGGAGCCATTTTTTCCAATGCACTTTTTTTGAGTGTGCAGTAAATGTCAAGTTGAGTTAACTTGCATTTTCAAGTTAAACAGTATAAAATTTCTTACAGTGTGTTTAAAGTCAACACAGCTATTTACTAAGTTTAATTTTCAAAAACTTGCATATAGATGAGTTCAAAATCCAAAACTTGTCAGAGCTTGCTGAGTTAAAGAGAAGTAAGTGGGCATAACTAAACAAGGATGAAATGTTTTACCGTGTGCATAGCTTTGACTGCCTTCACTGAAGTTACTTTTCCGAAACTGCTGATGAATTTTCAGGCACCATCATCTCCAACAGCCTTCAATTTATCCAGAAAGTCATGGACCCCCCCCCCCCCCCCCCCCATTCTGAGCTTAAAAAATTAACTACATCACAAATCTGTATTTTCATCTTTTAAAATTTTAAGCTGAAGCCATTTTCACTCTCTGCTTTACACGGATCCATTCAGTGTAGGTGGAAAGAACATGTTTCCCACCTCTGATAATCCTTCATGTACAGTCATTTTGACCCAATAAAGAAACAGCACAAACATTTTCATAGTAGTTTCATACATCCCATGTGTTTACCTTTTTTTTCACTTGTGCACACATGACCAGTGTTGGGCAAGTTACTAAAAAATAGTAACTAATTACAGTTACTAGTTACTTCTTTTCAAAAGTAACAGAGTTACTTTACCAATTACTGTATGATTAAAGTAACTAGTTACTTGGAAAAGTAACTTTCATGTTACTTTTGAATGCATACTTAAATTATCTTGCACACATAGCAAGATAATTTAATTACTGATTACATTACAGACTTATTAATGTCAGGCTGAAAACAGACTGTGTCAGACAGAGCTTTTAGAACACATTCAGTCTGCTTTATCCTGCCTTGAGAGCTCTTATTGTGGGAAAAATCTGAAGAAAATCAACATGATATTGCTAGTAATTTCCTCATTTTGGAGTGAGAGTTGGCAACACTGCATAAAGCTGTCCATGTTTATTTCACCTTTATGATATGGATTTAGTCCAATGTGCAGTGATCCAAAGAAAATGTCCATTATCCACAGACCAAATGTCTGCTGTGACAGAGACATGATTCAGTCCCTCAAATTCCTTTTGGAGGTCAAAATCCATTTCTGAATAATCTTTAAGCAGGTAGCAAGTAAATGTGTTTTAACTTCAGTGGATCGCAGTCTCAGCTGTCTGATGGAAAGTCACTGTTTATATCACGTCTTCAGTCTGTAACGACGTATCTGGCAATCAGTCGGTTTAATTCTTGCTGGGTCACAAACTGTCCAGATGCATACCTGTGCTTGAAATCCAGCTGGGGCTGTTGAGACAAGAGTATTTCCACTTTATCTCCAGCTGTGGCTGCTCAGATGGCATAGATCCACTAACACGGTGTTGTTAGCATAGCTAACCGTTACTTAGCACTCGCTTTGTTGGATCTTTGTTGCTGTTTTCAAGCACTTCTCAAGATTACAGTCGGTCTCAACTGGCACTTCAGCTTGCAACCCACCAATATGGTTTTGCCCTTAACCGCGACAAAGGAAAAATAATCTATTTCCACAAAAACAAAGTAGCTTCATCTCTTCCTCCACTCAGTAATGAAGACTCGGCTGTCTGCAACAGGTCACGTCGAGTGACGACTACGTTTTAGCTACGGTAGGGTCAGTTTGTATATTCATTTATTTGTATTAAAAATATCTATCCATATTAATAAAACGAGTAATGAGTAACACATCTGATCAAACTTCAGTAACTAACGCATTACTTAATTTTTAAACAGTAATTTCATTACACAGCACGTTACTGCAAAAGCAGTGGCGTTACAGTAACGCGTTGCTCCCAACATTGCTCACGACACACAAACATGCGCCTGCACCGGACACTAAACTGTTAACGCGGGCGACACATGCGCTCACATATGCGCACATTACACAGACGCTCAACCTGGCAGTCCCTGGCTGTGGCCTATATACGCACACGCGCGCTCACACACACACACACACACACACACGATGCAGCATCAGGGAAAAAAAAAAGAGTCTCACAGGTTTCAGCGGCTCCTGCAGAGGTGATGGAGGGATGAAGGTGGGGGAGGAGGATGGGGGGAGTATTGATCCAGGCTTATTCCTCTCTGCCCTCCTCCGCTGCTGCTGTCACCATCTTCTCCCACAAAATATCTTCAAAGCACACACACATCTGCTGCTGCCAGGATTTCCTCTCTTCTTGATGTGGTTGTGATAAATTCAAACTCTCCGTGTGTCCCTCTGCCCCCCACCCCCTCCTCTCCAAGTATTCCTCTGCTCTATTACTGCCGCTGCAGGCCAGGTTCCTCTCCTCCTCCTTCTCTTCTTCCTCCTCCTTGCTGCCGAGTCAATCTCTTTCTAATTATCATTCCTCTGCGTCTGACAGCCGAGCGATCCGCTGCAGCAGCGCCGACAACATCCCGCCATTCCTTCTTCATCCGTATGAGTGCGTGAACGGATGGTGCTCTGGTTAATGTCTCTGGTGTGAGATATATTATGGTTTTCTGCTGTGTTGCAGTAGAGAGAGAGAGCGAGAGAGAGAGAGAATGGGGGGGTGAAGGAGGTGGAAGGAGGACGGGAGGTGTTTCCAGACTGACAGCCTGAATGGATGCATGGATGGATGCATGGATGGATGGAGGTACAAATCATACAAAGATGAATAAGTAGATGAGGCAGCGTGTGCTTGCATGCAGCAAAGAGGGAGAACCATGCACAATGACACGCGGTGTAAACGCATGGCCACTGACGGCTGGATTACGCACAGCCACCATTACATTTACACCACAGGATACTGGGGAGCCAATATCATCGCTCATCTTAAAGGGCTCACTGGCTGCACTTTTACAGCATGCTGACAGCTCCCACAGGTCTTAATGAAATGTTTGTGACATATTTTGGTCACATTTTCTTTGAATCATTATTGCAGCATATTTCCTAATCACTTTTTTGCAGCACTCCCCAGAGTGGACCCACTTCAGCGCGTGTCTCTTTAAATAGCTTAGAACCGCTATTAACTCCGCCCTCCCTCTTATATCACTATTGCTGATCTTTGCTGGCTAGCTTGCGAGTGAGCCTGAGGCAAGTAAAGTAAATTTGCCTTAAAGAATGAATGAAATAAATCCTCGCTGGTAGACAGGGGTGTGTGGCTTGAGTGGTTGATAGGATATGACCTTCACATTCACGAACAAGTGGATGGTGGTCAAAAGCGTCGAGCTGACGCCTAGCAAAAATAATGTCTAAGATAAATGTTTATGGTCAAATGTTGGTAGATGAACAACGATTCCAATCGGGACTGAAGAGAATTTATACTAAATAGTGATCAAAACTGGACAGATTTGCAGTTAAGCTAACACCAGGCAGCCTGTCTAACTGCCTAGCCAATGCTAGCAATTCAAAGTAGAATAACAGCAAAAATATAACAAAATAAGCCAGAATGTCACAAGATACATTATCAACTGTGGATTAGTGAACCAGGTGGAAACAGGTGGATGTCTAGGGTGAAAATAACAATAAAAACCCTGCTTATTACGCAAACTTCTCGTAAACCTGTTAGCTCACCGCTCTCTGCATGACAATAACAGAGTAGTAAAATGGCTTTTACCTTTGCCTTATATTTGCAATAACATATTGTGTTTTTTGGCCATGCTGAAAGAGAGACAAAATAACAGGAAGTATCAATTTGATGACAATCTGTTGCACCACAGATCTTATCAAAGTCAATGTCACAGCAGCTCTTACCACTTGGTATCCATCTTGGTAATGCCTTTAATGCCATCTGGGAGATTTTTTGAACAGTTGGTTTATTCGATCTATTTGGTCTATTTCTTTGTTAGATTACAGAAGAGCTTATCAGTAGGTTTGTGTGAACATTTTCTAAGAGGTGCAGTACCTCACCCCCAACTTACTGCTGCACTTTATGTGGTGGTTTGGTCTGGGTCAGACCGGGCCACACCTTGTGATCTTCAGTGTTTATTATTTTGTCTTCATTATTATCATCCTTGGGTCTTTATTTCCATCCTGGTCTCATTATTGTTATTGTTATTATTATTGTCATTGTTTATCTGCCATCTAAGTTACATTTGTATGTTTGGTTTTCCTGTTAATCATTTGTTTCTGATTGGACTTTTATTTTGACAGTGCTTGTTTACTTCTGTTTGAGCACAGCCTCTCCCTATGTCAGTCATTACTGCTCAGGGCTGTTGCTCATTAGTCTGACTGTGTAAATTCCTATTTACTGGGTTTCACCCCCTCATTCCCTTGTTGGGTCCTCGTCGTGTTCATCGTCATGTTCATCGTCGTGATTATGGTCATCATTCCTTCATCGTGTATCATTGTTATTATTTCCCCGTCTTTACCTCCGGTTGTGAGTATCATTGTCTCTGCCATGCTTCAGTTTCCTTTATTAAATCATGCTTCAACTTCACCCCGCGAGTGAGTCTGTGCTTCTGCCCGTGAGGGCCAACCATGACAGTAGGACCCAACCAAACAAGACTCAGCGGGAGAAGTGAAGCAGGACCCGGAGGAGGCAGAGGGGAGGAGGGTGACTGGCTGTCATCAGACTGAAGTTTTGTTTCAGAGGGCTGCAGTTCCCTGGGGGCTCTCCTACATCTGTACTCTCTTCCCTGGCCGGAGGGGCTTCCTTACCCCGCCGTGTTATCATCGCCAGCCTTCTCCTCGTCACCGGCCGGGCTGTGGACTACAGGAGTGGAGGAGGAATTCACCTAGGACTCCAGAGGTTGTGCCGACGATGTCAGCGTCCCCTGCCTCCGTTTGTCATTGTGCCTCCTCGCCAGCCCGGGCACCTCGGAACCCTGAGCCGACGAGTCAGTGTCCCCTGGCTTCCGTGTGCCTCCTCACCAGTCCCGGCACCCCGGAAGCTTGTGCCGATGTCCCAGTGTCCCCTGGCTTCTACATTTCGCCTCCTCTTTACACCAGCACCTTGCCACCGTGCAACAGCCCTTGGCTAGACGGACACCGCTGCCCCGGAAGCATTCATCTGGTTCACCAGCAGGGGGCTCTTCTGCAGCTTCAGCGACGACGAAGCGGGGGGCAAGGCAAGTGTTTTCTTTCTCATTTCTGGGTTTAGTTAATAATGAGAGGTGCTGCCTTGTCCCCGGGAAGGCAACTCAGCAGCCATTTCTTTTGCTGCTGAACTTTTTCTGTTTCCTGCTGTTTGAGGTGGTGTGGCCTTCCCTGCCGTATCATCTGCAGCCACCCTTTCCCTTATGCTGGGCTGAGGATTACGGGTGGACGAGGATTTTACTCGGGACTCCGGAGACTGTGCTGATGATTTCAGCATCCCCTGTCTCCATTGTTCATCGTGCTTCCTCGCCAGCCCCGGCACCTCGGAGACCTGCGCAAACAGTTCAGTGTCCCCTGGCTCCCATGTGTCTCCTCGCCAGTCCCGGTACCCTGGAGGCTTGTGCCGACGATTCAGCGTCCCCTGGCTTCCACGCTTCCCCTTCCTTCTTCATCCACTCCCTGCCGCTGTGCTGGACTGTCACCGCTGGTCTGGGAACCTTCGTCTGGTCCTCCGGCTGCGGACCTGTTTAGCAGCTTCAGCAACGACGGAGCGGGGGCAAGGCGAGTACTCTCTTTCCCTTTTTTTCCCTTTAATAATGAGAGGTGCTGCCTTGTCCCCAGTGAAGGGACTCAGCAGTGTTTTTTACTGCTAAGTTTTCATGTACTGTTTTTTTTTTTACTGACTGTGGTGTTGTGTTTTTTTTTCCTTCCACCTGCTCCTCTCCTCCCTGTCCGGGGCACGGGGGCGGAGAGGGATTCCTGGGCATCTGGGTCAGATGCGTTCCAGCCGTCTCTTCAAGAGGTCAGCACGCTCCTACTTCCAGCGCTCAAGGTCATCGCACCCCAGTCTTCGACGGCCAGAGGTTGGCGCTCTCCCGCCCTTTCCTTTCGGGGGTCAGTGCGCCTCAATGTTTTATTTTTTTCCCTCATCAGACTTAAGTTTTGTATTTCTCCCTCCTCGTATGTCCAGCTCAGCTGGGAGTTCGTAGTTTACTTGCCTGTTCTGTATGTTTGATACGTGTGTCACTTATCAGAGTATAGGTATCTGTTTCTCTGTTATGTGTACCATTAGGTTTCAAGAGCTCACCTTGTCTTTTGTTTTTTTGTTTTTTTTGAAATATACTTTTTGAGGTTTCTCTACCCGCTCAGTCTTTTGTTTTCATGCCGTTTTCCCTGAGTTTGGAGCCTATGTTTTTTTGTTGTTTTTTTTCTGAGTAAGGAGCTCCTGGAATATTCTGCTCTATGGGCTCTTATTTACATTACCTTTTGTGGTTTTTTTCCCTCCATCTCCCTAGGCTGTAGGTTTGTGTGCTATTTCTTTCCTGAGGTTGGAGCACATTATTTTTAGTCCTGGGGTTCTATTGTGAATTTTGTTTTTCGTTCCTTTCCTGCCCTCTAGGCTGTGGGTTTTTATATCTCTCCCCTAAGGTTGGGGCTCCTGTATTTTTAATCCTAGGTTCTGGTCTGTTTTGGCCCGCCTGGCCTATTTCCCCCTACCCCCCACCCTGTTAGGATTTGGGTTTTTTTTCTTTCCTCTCCTTTTCTTTTTCCCCTTTTCTGATGTTACCTGGGGTCGTCTAGACTCCGACTTTAAGGGGGGGGGGGTACTGTGGTGGTTTGGTCTGGGTCAGACCGGGCCACACCTTGTGATCTTCAGTGTTTATTATTTTGTCTTCATTATTATCATCCTTGGGTCCTTATTTCCATCCTGGTCTCATTATTGTTATTGTTATTATTATTGTCATTGTTTATCTGCCATCTAAGTTACATTTGTATGTTTGGTTTTCCTGTTAATCATTTGTTTCTGATTGGACTTTTATTTTGACAGTGCTTGTTTACTTCCGTTTGAGCTCAGCTTCTCCCTATGTCAGTCATTACTGCTCAGGGCTGTTGCTCATTAGTCTGACTGTGTAAATTCCTATTTACTGGGTTTCACCCCCTCATTCCCTTGTTGGGTCCTCGTCGTGTTCATCATCGTGATTATGGTCTTCATTCCTTCATCGTGTATCATCGTTATTATTTCCCCCGTCTTTACCTCCGGTTGTGAGTATCATTGTCTCTGCCATGCTTCAGTTTCCTTTATTAAATCATGCTTCAACTTCACCCCGCGAGTGAGTCTGTGCTTCTGCCCGTGAGGGCCAACCATGACACTTTAAAGGCCAAATGTCACGTAACAGGGTACTTTAAATATCTTGAAACTAGATATAAAAGGGAACCGATCCGTTCGGGTCTTGGTGCATATGCTTCAGTAACAACGGAATATTTGTTAATTTAAAACTGCCGCGCTTGGCCTGACACGGCTCCTGGAATCGCCTGGGGAAGAAGGCGGAAGTGACGAAATCAATTGTACCCTAGTTTGATGCTTGGGGTATTTCAATTGATTGTTTATATGGAGACTGGAAGGTTGAAGTGAGCAACAAGAAAGAAAAAATTGGATATTTCACCCATACCTTAAAACGGGACTATCAGGGACAGCTGGGTAATAAGGGACACTTCTCTGGGAAATGTTTTCATACCTGTCAAGTGACACGTTTTCGCCGTACTTCAACACCGTAAAAAGCGGCTATAAGGAACGGCGGAGCAACAAGGGACACCTCTCTGGGATCTGTCTGTTCCACAACCGCTGCACAGCTCAACGTGTTAAACCATTGTCCTAATGACTTCTCATTGTAGTGAGAACAGCTCAAGCTGAGCGATCAGCCCGCCCAGACAATTAAACTAATGAGTGACTCCACACTTCTCATGGTAGTGCGAATAGCTGACGCTGAGTGATCTGCCAGCACCAGCTGTGGCTGATCACACACAGGACTGCTCCGCAAAACACTCAATTTTTTTTCCAGTATATTTTTCCTTTTGGGCGTACAGAAATGGCAATACGCCCGTTTTTGCTAAAATTGCATTTTCCCCGTATTTTCCTTAAAATATTTGACAATAACAACACGAACTACATTTAAAACATTTCCCAGAAAAGTGTCCACCACCACTCCGCCCACCAAAATACGGCGAAAACGTCTCACTTGACAGGTATGCGCCTCCATTTTCATATTGATCTGGTCAATTTCTTGACAGCAGCGGCTCTCCTCCACTGTAATAATAATGGCTTCCGAAAAATCAATATTTATGGGGCGCCCTGGACAGACCCCCTTCGGCTTCCCAATTCTGGAGGCGATTAATGTCCAGTTCAATGACATTTTCCACTGGTTCTGCTCTCTGGTCATCGGTGGAACTGTTGTCATCAGACAAAGCATCTGATTCCGTCTCGGACGGCTCGAACCTGTAAGGTTCTATGCCTCTGTCACTGTCTGAACCACTGACAAAAAAAAAGACAAAAAAAAAAAGACAAAACTAAACTAATTTGTTCACAATCGCTGTCACTTTCCGTCATGATTGTCCAATGTTGATAAGTGTGAATGTGGATAGGCAGGGCAGCCAGGGTACAACTGGTGATGTCAAAAACATGGGCGTAGTCTGGACTGGCTGTCACAAGCCAGCAAGCAAGGTGGGGCCTTCACCTGGTGTATTTTGTGCAATTATGTAAATACAGGTGGGTGATATGGTCTCCGGTATGAATATTTGGTTTAAGCTATGTGTATTTTATCTAAATTCGTTGTCATTTAGAAAAAAAAATTAAGTGACATTTGGCCTTTAAATTGTTCCACACATTGATCTATCCATTTATTTCCCCTTATAATAATAGGTGTGGCTGTGGTGGCAACACATTTAGGAGGGAAGCTCTGGCTTCCCTCTTCGCAGCGACACGCTCCAGGGGCCTCATATATAAAGGATTGCGCAGCTTTCATAATGAAAGATGGCAAACTCACAAAATCTGTATAGTCTGTGCACAAAGAAATTTTCAGATGTATGAAACTGTGCACACGCCAGATTCTCCACTCCTTTTCTTTGTACATCAGACTTCACTGTGAAAAATAGCACGTGCATGATCTCTTTACTCTGCCTTGGTTCCTCCCAGTAATGACTATGTAAATGACTAAAAACGCCCCTTCTGTCACTCTAATGTCAAACAGTGATTGTCAATCCTGTGAAAAGCGCAACATTAAAAAAAATGACTTGACGGAGTGTAATACTGAGGTGTTGATAACGGAGGTGGAGGTCAGAAAAAAATAGTTTGTTCTGACCCTCTGGAATCAGCATTAAACGCAGTAAATGTAAGTGATCTCCACCCCTTAACACAGGGGTGGAGATCACTGAGAAATCACCCATCGTTGATCTATCAGTAATCTTCAGTGATCTCCACAGTCGTCTCCTCAAAGTTTTGATTCAATCCAAAACATATAAGGATCTCCCAAACAATCCCAAAAGATAAAAAAAAAAAAAGCTGGCCCAATATCTCAACAATCTCTGTCCTGTGTAAAAAGCAGCTGTGCTCAGACTCACAAAGTGACTGAAATAAAATAAAACAAAAAGGCAGAATACATGAGTGTGAATGAGAGGGAGGCAGGCGTAACGGTGAAGACGGAAGGAGTAGAGGTAGTGAAAGTAGATGAGTTGAAATACCTGGGGTCAACCATCCAAAGCAATGGAAAATGCACAAGAGAGGTGAAGAAGAGAGTTTAGGCAGGGTGGAGTGGGTGGAGACGAGTGTCAGGGGTGACAGAAAGGTAGCAGCAAGAGTGAAAGGGAAGATTTACAACAAGGTAGTGAGACCTGCTATGATGTATGGTTTGGAGATGGTGGCACTGACAAAAAGACAGGAGGCGGAGCTGGAGGTGGTAGAGTTGAAGATGCTAAGATTTTCACTGGGACTGACTAGGAGGGACAAGATTAGAAATGAGTATATCAGACGGACAGCTCAGGTTGAGCAGTTTGGAGACAAAGTAAGAGTGGCAAGGCTGAGATGGTTGGACATGTGCAGAGGAGGGACAGTGGAGATGTTGGACAAAGAACGGTGAAGATGGAGCTGCCAGGCAGGAGGAAAAGAGGAAGAACACAGAGAAGATTTATGGATGTAGTGAAGGAGGACATGAACAGGGCTGGTGTTACAGAGGAAGATGAAGGGATAGGGTGAGACGGAGGCAGGTGATCCACTGTTGAGGCCCCTAAAGGGAGCAGCCAGAAGAAGAAGAAGAAGAAGAAGAAGAAGGTCTGGCATTAAAGTTGAAAACTGGCAGATCACTTGTCACTGACAGAGTGTTGCTGGGGTGACTGTGGGAGCCGGTGCTGGCACACACACAGGGTGAAAAAAATGCTGTGAGAGAAAGCCTTTGGCAATCTGCACATGAGGGACAGACAGACAGATGTGATGTTAGTAAGAAAAGTAAGTAAATAAGTAAATAAACACCACTGAATACAACTCTGATCTTCCAGCTGAATTTAGGGTAGTTACAAAACCAGATCTGTCAGTGGTCATGGTTACATGGGCAAAATTTCTTCGATCTGATTACAATTCAGATCAGAACTTTACTGTTTACATGGATCCTGAAAAAGCTGATCCGATTAGGACGTGCGTTTCCATGCGTCATACGTTTGAACAGAATAAATCATTACCTCCGCCAAGGAGGTCATGTTTTCATCGGCGTTGGTTTGTCTGTCTGTCTGTCTGTCTGTTTGTTTGTTTGTTAGCAAGATAACTCAAAAAGTTATGGATGGATTTTCATGAAATTTTCAGAGATTGTCAGAAATGGGGTATCCTACAGATGATAAGATTTTGGTGATGATCTGAGAGTGCATACCTCCACCAAGGGCTTTGTTTGTATTTGTGCAGCAGGATTACACAAAAACTATTGCATGGATTTGGATGAAATTTTTACCAGAGGTGGTTCTTGGGCTACAGAGGAACCCATTATATTTTGGTGATGATCTGAGAATGCATACCTCAGCCAAGGCTCTTATCTTCTCACAGTGTGTTAGCAACAATACTCCAAAACGGATGGACAGACTTTGATGCCATTTTCACCACAAGTGGCTATAGGCCTACACACAAACCCATTACATTTTGGAGGTGATCCATGAGAAACGGAAGGAGCCTTGGCGGAGGCATGCGCTCTATGAGTGCTTTTCTAGTTTTGACATGCGCACCTCGACATTTCAACATTCTGAAAATAGTAGAAGAAGCAACTTCTGGTGTTAGCAAGCCCCGCTTTGTGTCTTTCTCTTGGAAATGGACCTGTACTGTGTTATTCATGCTGTAATTTTGCTTCTGCTGGTCTCCGTAATGAAGCTATAAGTACATACTTCTGCATATGACAAACAGAGGGAGACAGCAGGATGACACAGACCAGTTTTGTTTTACTCCCACTATGTCTTTTGCTAGCTGCTGTAAAGGCGGAAATACGTCACGTCGACATGTGGCTGATGTACAGACATGCGCAGTAAACATATTTTCCGCCCAACCTTCAGAATAAGTGTTTTCATGCGCACCATTCGGATTAACAATCGGCATAACCCACCCCTCTCAATCGGAATTAAATTTTCATCTGAATGAGTGTGATCGGGTCAGAATATTCAGATTGGCGTGTTTACATAAAGCATTTTTATTCCGATCAGGCTTTTAATCCAGTTACTTGTGTCCATGTAAACATGGTCAGTGTCACTGCCACAATCAAAATTACGCATGATAACCAGGCAGAACACACGAAACTGCACAATATAAAAGCCTTTTATTTCCAGAATGTAATCTCTAAATAGAGATACTTTAGACTATGGAAACATCTCCTCAGTCCGAGACAAGTGCATGCAGATGTCTCCGCTGCAGCTGCAGGGGTTCATCAAGAATCCACCTGTCCTCTTCCTCGCAGTACATACTGCACTGGAGCCGGGACTGGATTAATTCGAAAGGACATTTTGCCGACCAGAATTCCTCCCAGGAGAGATGGATCTGTGCGTGTTGACTCATGAGTCAGCTGTATAGCCTAGTCTATGGAAAATTGTATTATCTCTCTGTCACATTTAGCCTACAGAAACAGGATGGGTTTACAGTGGTGCTGGCAGTTTACAGTGAATGGGGGCAGGTTATCTGAGGGAAATTACTTATTGTTCATCCAGTTTTCACTGCACACAATAAGCAAGTAAGTAAGTAATGGAGATAAATAACATAATAATAATCTTGTTTTCCGCAGACTAATTCATAGACAAAGCATTTTAACTGAAGTGGCAATGTTATTTTAACATATCCTGTGAGTTTCAGTTGTTTTATAGTTTGGTAGACCCACCTGATAGAGCCAAACAGAATTTTGCAGACAGCTGCAATTTTTCACAGCAGGTGGAAACTTTGGGGCTCAGCCCACAGATTCTCACGTCACATTTGTTTTCATACGTCCCACTGTGTGCATAAAAATCAGCGTACATCATGTTTTTGTGCATGTGCACCATGTATACATGAGACCCCTGCTCCTTCTGAGCATCCCAAGTTGTTCTCAGGCTAGCCGGGAGATATAATGTCTTCAGTGGGTTCTAGGTCTACCCTGGCATCTCTTCCCAGTTGGGCATACCCGGAAAACCTCCAAAGGCTGGGAGGAGCAGTGGCTCTGCTCCAAGCTCCTTCTGGATGTCTAAGCCAATCATCATAGATCTAACTCTGAGCCTGCCACTCTATGGAGGAAATCTCATTTGCAGTGACATTTTCATTCTTTTGGTCACAACCCAGAACTCATGACCATAGGTGGGGGTGGGCAGGGTTTCCGCTGGTAACATTTCCACGTGACCAGCCACCCCTGAAACTATGTCACCATGCTAAGGGAAAATAAATTAAGAAAAATATGAAGGTAATGAAGGAATGACGCTCCGCAAGTGTGCACACGAACAACACGCGTGACAGTCATCCATGCATTGGAGTTCAGAAGCACGCCACCCACGTGACTGTTCCAGACGGCAGGCAGAGTGTCTCTCTAGCATCACTGTCCGAGAGACGCATGAGGTTACTGAAGTACTTTAAATGTGGAAAAAAGAAGAAGAGGCATTTATGGTGGTTTTAACCCACTGGTAACAGGAACAATCATGAAGAGTCACTTAGCAAACAGGTGTGGTTAGGCCTCATATGCAGGGAAAGGCAAAGGTGGCTGATGAGTTGCTGAGGATTTACTTCACCAGCCGCTACAATATTAACTAATTTATGTTCATTACTGGCAATTTAAGATGACCGAAATTCACCAAGTCAATGGCTTCAATCCATCAGCAGCCTTCAGACAAACTAAACGTGTCAACATTTGGATTTCAAAATAACGGAGGTTTTTCCTGCTGTCTGGGTGATGAGGAGAGTTCTAAAAACTACAAATATATAGAAATATTATAACATAAATAACGTAATCTTTGGTCATTTAAGTTAATTTATTTCATTAAATATAATTTTATTCATATTTTTTCTTTGGAATCAGAGTTAAACTATTGTTTTGTTCTGGTCTGCAAAATTATGGTCAGAAGTGTAAATATTATATAAGCAAAAGTCAAAATTTTACCACAGTCTGTTTCAAATTTATTTAAAAAAAAATCAATGGTAATTTTATTAAAAAAATAGAGAAAAATTACCTATAAAATAACCCACAAGTTTATAATAAAGTATCAAATGTACAAGAAAAGTCATAATTTTACAAGAGGAAATTACAAATGAGGAAACTGGTTTCAAATTTAGATAAATTTGCAGAGAAAAGTAGAAAACTATAAGAAAATCGTTATAAATTTTGGATAAAAACCTCAACCCTTCAAGACTGAAATCATAGCTCAGGTTTTTAAATGGGTGCTCTTCGTACCCTTCACTCCATCCATCCATCCATCTTCTTCCGCTAAATTTTTGGTTGTCTACTTTTAATTATTAATTTCAAAGAACTGCTTTTACATGAGCAGAATTTCTGGCTACTATACCCACCTCTGATCATATAATTTGAGTATGCATGAGTAAATTACACAAGATTACAAAAATAATTTTTTTGTAAGCTGTCTGTGTTTTTTCAACTGATTTAAGACAGTTTTGTACCACTGAATCCAAAAATGACATCCGTTTCTCTCGATCAGGTGCTAAGTAAAAACCTGTACTTACTTAGTACTGTACATGTACTTACCTTTATATAAAGGTAAGTACATGTAAATTGAGTGTTATGTCATCATTGTTCAAAATTCAGAGAATTTCAAGACATAAAAAAGAATTTTGCTTCATATAAAGCGAAAATCCCCGTGCATGTAAACAAAAGCGCATAAAACAACATGTGGCTATAATTCAAAAAGTTGACCTGATTGAGCAAAACCAGTGTGATTTTTGGATTCAGCACATCAAAATTGTCCTAAATCAGCTAAAAAAAAAACTTTGACAATAAATTTGGTGTTGACCAGTGTTGTTATTATGAATGTTTTTTCCCCTTCCCTACTCAATGGAAAAAAGAAATGCTAAATAAAAGTACAAAAAATACACATATTTTTATCATTTATGTAAACCATGACAAAAAAATCCTGCAGGACAAAACGTGACTCTTGGTATTTTCTAACCTGTTTGTATACCACCATAAACAGAGATAGAACCTGAATTAAACAGAGCTCAGAGAGGGAAAGATGAGAAAAGTTCTCTTATTTTACTCCTATTTTCTGTTTAACCAGCTTCTTACCATAGAATATATTTAACTGTATGTGCTTTTGTTTTATGTCACACTTGCTTTGACAATGTAAACATACATTTCCCATGCCAATAAAGCCAAATTGAATTGAATTGAATTGAAAGATGAGACAGATAAGAGGAGCCAAGGAGAGAAAAGTGTCCAGGAGAGGTGTGAGCAGAGGAAGGAGACAAAGATGATACCAGTAAAAAGTCCAAACACAGGACATCTGGGTGGGACCCCAACTGATCCAATATTCCAACATCAAGCCTTGGTTGTGCAATACTTCAAATGGTAAGTTCCATATGCAAAGTTACTGTGCAAAATTTTTAAAAAAGAAGAAAAAATAAAGTATAAAATTAACATATTCCGGTTACAATAGTGTCATGTGTTTTCTGCCCCCCCCCCAAAAAAAAACATGTTGCCACCACGCCAAGGTCTTTAAGCCAGAGCAAACACTGGGTGGGATATCAAGGAACCGGTGAATCGAAAGCTTTCTCTTCACCATGACAGACCGGTGCAGCAGCCACATTACTGCTGATTAAGTCCTGATCCACCTGTCCATCTCCCGCTCCATTCCAACGTCACTCATTCGCAAAATCCCGAGATACTTGAACTCCGCCATTTGAGACAACAATTTGCCCTGAACCATTCACCTTTTTCCTACTGAGTCGCATGGCCTCACATTTGAAGTAATAGACTCTTCCCCAAATTGCTCCATACTCAGCAACAAACTATTCAAGTGTGTGCTGAAGGCCACTATCTAAACAAGCCAATAGGACCACATCATCCACAAAAAGCAGAGAGATACAACCCAAAGGGTCCCAAACTTCTTCATTGCAGCTATACCTTGAGATCCTGTCCATGAAAACACCAAACAAGACTGGAGACAAGGGCCAGCTCTGGAAGAGACCAACCAGAAATGAGATGGACTTGCTGTCAAGAATGCAAACACACCTCTTGCTTTGTTTAACAGGAACTGGATGACTTGTGGCCAGTGAGCCTCAAACTCTATAGACTTCCACAGCACCCACCACTAAATCTCTTGAGGAACAGGATCATAAGCTTCAATTCCACAAAACACATAGACATACTCTGATGAAGGCTAACAAGCCGAAATGTAAGCATGACTCTTTAACTTTGTCCAAAATAAATGGTAAATTAAAAGGTATTGAACTGTTAAGGTTGGTGTGTGCTGCCTTCTTCTGCCTTTGAACTGGACCAGTTTTGGCTTTGCACCCCAGATCTAGTTGGGGAGGTGCCTCCTTACAAAGAAGACACGTAGACTGGATAATGAAACTCCCATGACCCCCTCAGCCACTCCATATGGGTAAGGATCTGGTAAACTGTTCTATGACCTGGATGAAAGTCAGGTTGTCCATCCTCTGTCCAAGGTTTGACAGTCGGTCTCCTCTTCATCACCCCAAGGTAAACTTTTCCAGGCAGGGTGAGAAGTGTGATCCCTCAATAACTGCAGCACAGTCTCTGGTCCCCCTTTCTGAAGATGGGGACAACCACCCTGGCTCTAGATGTCTTTGTGCCTGCATCATCTTATAGCTTCTGCAGACACTCAACCATGTCCATTTACTCAGCTCCATGAGCCAAATTTTCTAACAGATTCCTTGCCTTCCTTGCACAATACAATAAAGAATAGGCCAATTATCATTTATATTTCTTGAGGGTTTGTGGGTCACATGACTTGTGCTGGCAGCTAGTTAGCTTGTTAGCTGCATCAAGGGTGTCCTTAATGCAGTCATGATTATGTTATCACCACATAGGGATTACAAATCTCAGACCGCAATGGTAAAGCCATCCTTAGCTTGCCCATTTTTTCATCCATTCGCACTGCAAAATGGTTGCACTGATGCAGACAGCATTAGAGGTTACCAGCGATTTGACTTTGGCACATTTCCATGTTAGTTTCCACACACTTTGCTTGCTTTTTCTTGACATCTTCAAATGAAATAAAGAGTCAATCACCACATACTGTATTATGTAGACAAACACCACATTTGTTTTCAATGCAAGCTGCTTCAATTTTCCCACTGTGTACTGCTTCTGAGCAGTGCTGGTGTGATATGAGTACTGTACACTGCTTCCAAGTTGGTGAGTCACGTGAGACGTTTTAAAGGGGCAGTACATGAAAGCTCTCATAAACAGGGAGAGGGAAAGAACAGAAAAAAGAGCAAGATTATGTCAGTTATATGTCACAAATGTTGATTTCAGTGTTTTTAGGTTAATCATCCAGTCCTAGTTTGTTCTCTGAAATGAAGAATTCAGGAGCTATTCCGCTGATTACATCAGTGAAAGAAAGACAAACATTTATGCTTTAATCTTGATGTAACAGTCCTTAGAAGCACACTGCACATCTGGTACATGGGACACACTGAGGCGAACTGCTCTGGGGTGTCGGTTTCTCCATTATTTGTATATGTGTGTGTGTGTGTGTGTGCGCGCAAGATTTCTCATTTGCAACTGGAGTGAGTCCTGTGTAGCTCTGGGGCCACAGGTTGTAGAGCCCTGAGCACAGACTGTAAAGGCGCTTTTCCACTTGGAACCCAAAGGCCTCGTTTAGTACCGTTCGGCCTCCATTGTCCGGTTTCCCACTCAGAACCCAAAGGCCTCACAGTTCGCTTTTTCGGAACAGTTCCAGTTTTATCAACACTATTTTCGGTCCTATTTTCGACACTATTTTAGGTTATAAGCAGGTCCGAAGGGTACCGGCACCGTTTCGTCACGCCACTGCTGGCCATTCATTGGTCTGTGCGTAGCGTCATGAGAGTGGGCGTTACGCTGACTTTCAAGAATCGCTTGCTGGTCGCCATTTGCAATTTTTCGTCAGTGAGCCCACGAACAAGTGATATTATAAACCACAACGATAGAATGGCTTAACAGAAATTAGCAGAAATCTAACACCGCAGTCCAGCAGAGTTTCCTGTGCGTTTCGGCTGATGAGAGAATGCAGAGGGAAGCAGACTGCGCTTGCAGTGGTGCGCACAAACAGACGCACCAGAACTTACACGGAGACGCACCGGGAATTAGACCCAGCCACCCAAATTGAATTGAATGTGCAGCCGCGACGCACCCAACTTCAGCAGTTGAAGCCGTGATATTGTGATATACAGGACGGTGAGTGATGTGACATTAATGTTTTATGTTATTTTTTCCAACAGTGGAAAGTTCACTTAGGACAGACGAAAACTTAATCGTGTTTAAACGATGACCTAGCTTAATGCTATGTCCGTCCTTGTATGTTGTTTTTTTGTGTTGACAATATCTGATGAAATAAGCTAGTTCTAATCCTGGTTAAAAAGTTTATTTTATTTATTTTTTTTTTTTTTACATGTTGCACTTTCGTGCTGTGCATGTACTTAATTTGTGTGTATTTCATTGTAGAGTCCAGACAGGATCTGCTCAGAATGGCGACGTTTTGACACCAATGCATTGTGACAGGTAAACAACACGTCATATTTATAGTCAAATCTTTTGCTTTTTAAAGCGAGGTAGTCGGATACGCAAAAGCTGATGGTGTATAGAACACGTATATTAGGATGTGAAATGTCGGCATCGAAACTGCTCCCATTTAGCTGTAATTAATATTCAAAAATGATATTTTCGGGAGGAAAGAATTCAATTTAAACAGCCACGGACCAAAAAACGTACATTTGCTCATGGAAGAGGTCATTCACACTTGCAGACAATCGCGCTATATGTGTCTGTAGGATTTTCTTTCCATGCACGCAAAAAAAGCATTTTTTTCCCGGATCCGACTACCTCACTTTAAGTTAATGTATAGGTACAGTGCCAAATTTAAAGGAGCACAATTTCCACTTAATATGAAAGGGACTGAACTGAGATTTATTTGTGTGAATATTAATTACAGAGTAAGTGAAAATGAATGGCACATCCAATAATAGCCACCATAAAATAAACCGCTTGTTTATTTATTTTTATCAGATCATTTCTGTGATCCTTTATGAGTTCTAGTCATAATAGTGTATCTTGCACCTTGGGGAATGGGATATGTTCAGTCACCATTAGAATTTAGTTTATATGTGTATAGTATTTCATCTTTAAACTCATTCAGTAATAGAACACATTACAAATATTTGAGACCCACTGTAGTGCTTCCTTTTATATTTTAGCAACACAAGCACAAAACACCACCCACACCTGAAACCAGGGCGACACAGCGGTGGCTAAACTTTATTGATAACGTTATTTCACACCATCACAACAGCTCAGTATTTAAACTCAGTATAAATGGTGTAGAGATTGAAAGGGTATCCAAAATTAAAATCCTTGGTGTAATAATTGATAATAAACTGTGTTGGAAGTCACATATTAATTATATTAAAGGTAAAATATGCAAATCAGTCACAATACTGCGCAGAGTGAAATATTTGCTGAATCAACCCACACTATAGACTTTGCATCATTCATTAATGCTCCCATATATGACATCCATCCATCCATCTTCTACCACTTTTCCAGAGGTCCAGGTCGCAGAGGCAGCAGTTCAAGCAGAGAAGCCCAGACTTCCCTCTCCTCAGCCACCTGCTCCAGAGCTTCAGAGAGGATACCAAGGTGTTCCCAGACCAACTGGGAGATGTTGTCTCTCCAGTGAGTTCTGGGTCTAAGAACTACTACCAAGCAACACTGTGTTTCAGTGCAAGGAGTCAGACTGTGGAACGCTTTTGGACCTGAATTAAAATTATGTACAAAGCTTGGACAATTTAAACAAAAACTAAAGGAATAAATACTCCAAACACACACACGTGGACAAAATTGTTGGTACCCCTCTGTTAATGAAAGAAAAGCCCACAATGGTCACAGCACAGTGACTACTTGTCACCCTTTAAATACAATTGATTACAAGTTTGTAGACACCTGTGATGTTAATTAGAGGACACATCTTGGTTGGACATGTCCCTGTGATCATGTTCATGTCCCTATTTTCAATCTTTTCTAGGGGTACCATCATTTTTGTCCAGGCCTGTTTCATGAGTTTGTTTTTTAAAATAATTCTGTTGAACCACAATTCAAAAGCATTGTCTGATTTTCATTGGTTAATTTTCATAGAATTTTTATTTATTACCACTTTTGTCAGATTCAAGTTATTTCTGTGACCATTGTGGGTTTTTCTTTCATTAACAGAGGGGTACCAACAATTTTGGCCATGGCTGTATATACAAAACGACATGAAAAATCACACCAGGATTATCATATCTAGTCTGTGTTGTGCTGTTGCTTTTTTTTTGTCACGTTATGTCTCTTTTTTTTTTTTACAGTTTGAATTTTGCACATTCTAAATAATCTGTAATTTGCTGCTGATTGGAATAAACAATTTAGTGATTTATGTGTTTGCATCATGATTTTCTATTTTGTCTGTTCAGACACCGGTGGGAAAAGAGTCAACAGTACGAACCATTTATCAGTGACTTTGAAAATAATGGCTCATTTTACGAAAAGTAACCAAAACATTTCTTTGCTGAAGACTGTAAAACAAAATAGAGACATCTGCAAAAGTACAAAGGTTTATTGTCAAAATTCCCAGGGCAATACTACATGAATACAAGTATAGTTCACTGTTGATGCAGAGAATATATATTTATACAGTATCTACATGTAGTCAGCAATACTCAATACCATATATTTCCAGTAAATCCACGTATTTCTCCATGTAACCTTGGGACTGCTTTATTTTAATTACTTCTAATCCTAGATCCATTTGTTTTGGCTTAAAATGCATCATAATTGCTAAATATATCTTATGCCTAACTCAGTACTGTTTACCTGTTGAAATATATATTTAACGGCTCATATGGCACCTGATCCATGTTTTGCCACGACACCACTGGCTGGAGCAGATAAATTCCATGACGTCTCAACAGTCTCTCCGTGATTTTGACATAGATCATGTATTTTTACCTAACCATCTATTTGTCGAGAAAAGTAATTTTTGATATTCATGCACTGTGAGCCAATAAATGATTAAAATCTAACAATACTTCACTGTCTGATTAATGATTCTGTATAATATATGGGTCTCACTTTCTGACATGAGTGTCCAAAAATATTTAACTTTTGCATTATTTTTGGAGATGTATTGCTACATGTTTTGATGTTGATTTTACTGAACAGGAATATGGCGCCGCCTCATGGGGAGCGTAGCACCGCCTCCAACTCCCTCCAAATCCCGCCTCTAACTCCCTCCTTCTCCCACCCATACTACAGTGAGCCTTGTGCTGTGGAAAACCATGGGTGCCGAACGGTACTGTTCGGTTCCAGGCCAAACGAGGCCTTTGGGTTCCAAGTGGAAAAGCGCCTTAAGACTGACCTAGAGGCGACCACATTACAGTTAGTCTTGTCCAATTATCTACCAAAACTGAAATGACTGCAAATTTTGGGTCATCAATCCAGTTCACGTTTTATTTGAACTTCCTCAGGAGTGATGTTAAGTTATTCAAGGAAAATATCGGAAACTAAACCCTACTACCACAATCAAAAGCCACTTGGGGGGGGAAAGGTGCTAATTTAGAAGAAAAAAGTTGTACCTTTATGAGAAAAAAGTTTCAAATTTATTAGAAAAAGTTCCAAATTTATGAGAAAAGTATTGCTAATTTATGAGATAAAATGTTGCCAATTTGAGGAAAAAGTTCATATTTGTGAGAAAATGGTTCATATATGTATGTGGAGATAAAGTTGCAAATTTACAGAAAAAAAGTTGCAATGAGGAAAAAATGCCCAACTCTAAGAAGAAAAAGGTTGTAAATATATGATTTTAAAAGTCACTTTTCTTTTTTTTTGAGTTGATAAATAGCTGTAAATTATGAAGAAAAATGCATTTATGAGGGAAAACATACAATTTATGAAAAGGGCATGAATTTCTGAGAAAAAAATCTACACATTTATGAGGAAAAGTTCTAAACATGAAAGGGGAAAAAAGGCAAATTTGTGAGAAAAAACAGATTTATGAGGAAAAAAAATATGCAAATTTTCAAGGAGAAAAATATCAAATTAATGAGTGAAAAGGCATAAATCTAATGGAGAATCCTTGCTGTTTTACAAGAAAAAAGACATTTATATTGAAAAAAGTTGCATATTTATCACAAATGTTTGCTGTTAATTCCACTCATTTTACTTTATATCAACATATAAAAACACTAACTACAAATTCACAAAATTTATGAGGATTTCACCTTATAAACACAAATGTTAGTTATCCTGTTTCATGTCTGAGGTATTTTTAAAACCTTTGAAAGCCAGAGTCTAGGACTGACTGTGATTATGCCTCGGTGAAAAGGAAGCCATACAGTAATCAGTCAGTGTGTCTGTGTGTGTGGTTGGTTGTATCTGTCTGTCTACTTGTCTGTTTCAGCTCGCCCAGTCAAAATTTAGTGCAACTAAAGGCTTCTATCATTGTATTTGCCAGAATTTCCAGATAAGGCTTTGTTTTCAAAATAAACACAAATTTAACCTTTAACTGTTTGAGTGTGTCTGTCACTGAATTGCGACATAACCCCTAGTGGTCAAGAGTGGTAAAGATTTTTTGTCAATAAAATAGTTCAGATTTCCAAGGCTATAATTTGAAAGTGATAAGAGATAATGGATTACTGTGAATTAGAAAGATGTAAAATATGATCCAAAGTTTCAGATAGGAATAAATTTACGCATCTAATTTGCAAAATGTCATGGCAGCTCTTTAAATTCCATAACTCAGTCAAAACTGGACTTTGGACATATTTACACAAAGAATGGTTCAGTCTTTTGACACCGTTTTTTGTACAGAGGTACCTCATCATCTTATCTTCAAAGTATATGAACAAGAAATCAGTACAATATTTAAAAAAACCCCACAGAAATAAGTCACTTACCGGCAGCTAACGGGACTCGCTTGCTGCCGTGGTCGCTGTGTTTTCACCCATCATGGTCATTATTTTGCATTTTGTCCATCATTTATGCTCTCTACCACATCTACAAAGTCTTATGATTATCCCACATAAATTTTGCTTGTATCCCGTGGCTATTTTCCCTGTACAAAGCCATCTAAGTGACGGTGACGATGACTGATTGTGGCCATATTAGCTTCCTGAGCTAAAAGAAGGGAATACAGGAAAAGGAAATGAGGTGTTCTTCTTCTTTGGTGTATTACGTGTCATCCATTGAGTCCTCCAGTGCATGTCTGCCACCTTCTGAAACTGGCAGATCAGTACAAATCAGCACAAATCCCAATGCAGCCGGCAATGTCAGAGTGAAATGACAGGCGCAGTGCCATGCTCTGCCACTAGGGGCATGCAAATCTCACACTCAAAGGGTTAAGCTGTGTGATTTATTGTGCTCCTAGTGGCACAGCGTGGCGGTGCGCCTGTCAACTGATATGACGTGCAGAAACACTGCCCAGCTGTACTGATGATTTGTGCCGATCATGCCAGTTCACAAGGTGGCAGACACATGCTGGAGGACTCATAGATGACATGTAATACACCAAAGAGGAAGAAATTCTTCTTTTTCTTTGTCTTTGAAATTAGAAAACAAAATGGACGCTACCCATCGCTGGACATACTGAAATTGCAGATGGAGGAGGAAATTCGGGAGCATTTTCCCCAACTATGATTCTAAAAATAGATTATTTAGCTTATGAAGGTTAAGCCTGCTTCATGCTCCATTTCCCCTCTAGTCTGCTTTGGTCCACGTACGCTTTGGACGAGCCCGGCACCCATGTGGCGGTGTTCATGCTCACTTTTTTCATCTACCCAGGCCAAGCGGTTGACGCATGCGCACAACCATCATTTGTAGTTTCACTCCTGCCCGATAGGTAGCGCCAAGGCGCTGACGCGCCAGGATTTTCGCCAACAAAGAAACGGCGGACTTCTTCACAAAGTTTCTCTTCAAATATAGAGTCCAATTCTGCTGTATGACTTCCTGGTTTTCACTCTTTTTCCACGAAGATGCTGCTGCCACTGTGAAAGAAAGTATGTATGTATGATTCATGTACGTTTTTATTCTCGTTTTCCACCTCCTCGTTGTCTTTCTTTGTCTACTGATGTATGCTGTGTCGATATTGCCACCTCATGAATGTGACGTTCAGTCTTGCGCATGCGCTTTCCAACGCCTTCAGGTCGTGGACAGGCACCGCGGTCACAAAATTTGGGCTGCACGCAGTTGTCCGCGGTTGAGCACTCCGGACACTAGCGGAGTGGAGACGATGACATAGATTTCGTCACATGAGGTTTCTGGTTACACGTACACGGACAGCAGAGGTGTAGCATGAAGCAGGCTTAAATGTTTACATTTTCTTATAACAGAGTATGGTATTCACCTGCTGCCCCAGCGCCATGTGACTAGAGAATAATCAATCGCCCCTGTTGCATGTCGTCATATAAGATAAATTGCCACAGAATAAAAGCGAAATTCAGGTGGAATAATCAACAACAGTTTCTGGATGTGAGGGGGAAAAATAAAATGACCGGGAGAGGATAAAATACCGTCCAGAATGCCCGGAAAGGACCAAGCAAGTGAGCCGCCTTCGCCAGTGGTAAGTGACGAATATGGCTTGTTTTGTTTACATTGTACTGCATTGTACTGATTTTCTGGTTCATATACTTTGAAGATAAGATAACAAAATGCCCACAACAAGAAACGGTGACAAAAGCAGAACCATTATTTGTGTAAATATGTCCAAAGTCCACTTTTGACTGACAGTTATGTTATTCGATATGGGTGCCGTGGCATTATGCAAATTAGATGCGTAAATTTACTCCGATCTGAAACTTTGAATCAAATTCTATATCTTTCTAATTGACAGTAAGCCATTATCTCTTACCACTTTCAAGTTATAGCCTTGGAAATCTATGATATCTGAACTGAATATTTTCTTGAAAAACATCTTTACCATTCTTGACCACTAGGGGTTATGTCGCAGTTTGGCGACATACACAGTTCTCACCCTTACCATCAATGCAGCTACAAAAAAGCTATTGTAATAATAACTATGGCCACCCGCTAGAAGTGGCAGTGTGACTTTTTGGCAGCCCTTCATGCTACCATGCCACAGGCACTGAAGCATCAGCACCTTGGTGCTTTCATTATGCCTCGGTGAAATGCAGAGGCATACGGCAATCACTCAATGCATCTGTGTGTGGATCCGTCCATGTGTCAATAAAGGACATCTATCTATCTATCTATCTATCTATCTATGACATCTGTAACAAAATTTATTTGATGACGCTGATCTTAAAAATGTTCTATCACATCCGTTGTGGAGGTAATAGATCAGGCGAGATGCAACGAGCTGGAAGGGTACAAGGTTTTATTTCCTCCAACACATTGAAACACGCTTTGTAGCTCGGTGAGCTACTGCGTTGCCCAGGCATGTGTCACAAGCTCTTTTATATACATTATACAGACAGAGTGAATGCATGGCACATTAGCGTAGTGATTGTCATCTAATACACATCAGTGAATACACATCATTAGCATGACATCAGCTAGCGCCCGGCCCGGATGTCCTCTCTGAGGATGCATACATAACAGTCCCGTCTGATTACCCCCTGGGGCTCTCTGTCCGTATGTAAATTGTCCTCTGTTTCCTCCTGCCCTGATGAGTGTGAGATAGTGTCCGTCCGTAGTGTGCTGGGTCACCACATGGCTCCCCCCAGAACACTCAGAAGGGGCTGTGAACCCCACCCCTCCCGGTCATTTGGGCTCCAGCTCTGGTAGAACGGTCCTGCTGTAGAGGAGTGTCGGAGGGCATGTCAGTCCGTGGGGGGACGGGGGAGGGGTGGAAAAGACAGTGTACTCTGGTCCGAGTTCCAGCACGTTGAACGGCTGTGGATCGTGGGCGCACGGGGCCGGTGTGCGTCGTGTGTAATGGAACAAACCGGCAATCGGCCGGCTTTAGCGAGTGAGGTGCGGGAAGAACGATGTGGAGGAGGAGGGGGAAGGGGTGGGAATAAGTGAGTGCCGGCCCGGGACGTCAAAAGTGTCTGGGCCGTGCAAAAATTGCGTGTGGATCCGCCATGGTGAGGGACTTGCCCGGTAAACCTGACGGTGATCCGCAGCAGCTGTGCAAAAAAAAAAAAAAATTAAATCTCTGACTCCTCGTGCGGCTCAGTCCTGCGAGGATGTGGGGAAGGCAAACGGCCAAATTCCCCGAGAATGCATAGCGGCTGTGAAAAAAAACTGAAGCTGTGTGAGGGACTTGGCGGTTTGGTTTTAGGTGCGGGAGCAGCCCTAAAGTCATCGGGGAAAGCAAGCGCTGTGGCTGAGAAACCCATACAAAGTCCCGTGTGTGGGCTGCATGTCTGCTTCAGGTGCGTGAGCAGCCCTAAACATTCCAAGGATGGCGATCGGCCGTGATTCTCAGGCATGTGCAGTGGCGGAGGACGATGTATAAGTCTGTGGAGCCAGTTTGTCCCTGGTGCGTGGCGCGCGCCTGGCGGAGTGACCACATAGCTGGAAGTTGCGCTGTCCTCGTAATCCTGCGGTGTGCATGTGGGGCTTCTGTGCACAGAAAGTCTGCTGTTGGGAGGTGAGTCAGGGTCGGGGAGCTTGGTGGAAATCAACGCAGACAGCGCCGATGATCTTCCCTGTTCAGGCTATTTCCTTCAGTTCGCTCGTGTCGCCGTTCATAGTGCGTGTCGGTCCCAGCGCTGCCTGCTCTGGAGAGCGTGCTCCGGTGTGGATGAAGAGGATGCAGGCGTTCTCTGGTCCTCTAGAGTCCACAGCGCGGTGAGAGGGAGTAGACAGTCATTCTCTCTCGTCAGGTCACCAGTGTGGAGAAAATGGCATAGTCGAGAGATGCACCATGCACATCCAGGGTCACCAATGTGGAGGTAATAGATCAGGCGAGATGCAACGAGCTGGAAGGTTACAAGGTTTTATTTCCTCCAACATATTGAAACGCGCTTTGTAGCTTGGTGAGCTACTGCGTTGCTCAGGCATGTGTCACAAGCTCTTTTATACACGTTATACAGACAGAGAGACTGCATGGCACATTAGCATAGTGATTGTCATCTAATACACATCAGTCAATACACATCATTAGCATGACATCAGCTAGCGGCCGGCCAGGACGTCCTCTCCGAGGACGCATACATAACAGTCCCGTCTGATTGCCCCCTGGGGCTCTCTGTCCGTATGTAAATTGTCCTCCGTTTCCTCCTGCCCTGATGAGTGTGAGATAGTGTCCGTCTGCAGTGTGCTGGGTCACCACAGTGTAATATTAATCATATTTTCATTATTTCTTCCCTTCTCATTTCTCTCGCTGAGGTCCATGGTGGTGAACCTCAGGGTGAGCAGTCAGAGCAGTTGTGAAGAGAACGGGCTGGAAGCTACAGAACAATATTGCATCTTCTCTTTATAGAAAAACTGCATTTCAATAATTTTTTTTCCTGTAAGATAATTCAAGAACCTCTCTCAATACGCAGGGAAACATTTCAACCCATTCTGATTTAACGTTGATGATTATGGTGATAGTTTTTGAAGTTTTGAAATTTTTACCTGCTATTGCATGCCATAGTGTAAATATACATGTATTAAATTAATAAAATCTGTTAATCCAGCATTTTTCTTTCTGCTCCTAATTTTATTCTTGTGCTTCTATATTTTTTCATTTATGTGCTCCTTGACAAAAATGCCAGCGTACAGCCCTGGGATGACATACACCTCTTGTGTATTGTGACAGTGACATCACAGTCATACCTGCATAAACAAATACCAAGCATTTCAAAACCGTGCATGAATGGCATGACACATGATGGCATGGCTTCAGTTCTAACATTGTTACCAGGAAGTTGGCTTACCACATGCATTTTATATTGTTAGTTTATTTAGATTTTAGTCACCCTAAACATTCCTGTCTCTACCTGGCTCACTAATCCAGTTGACAATATATCTTGTGTTGCTGATTACCTCCGCCAAGGAGGTTATGTTTTCATCGGCGTTGGTTTGTTTGTTTGTTTGTTAGCAACATAACTCAAAAAGTTATGGACGGATTTTCATGAAATTTTCACAGATTGTCAGAAATGGGGTATCCTACAGATGACTAGATTTTGGTGGTGATCCGGATCACCGTCCAGAAGAAAAACGCCATTACGGAAAATGCGATTTTCGTGAATAACTACTGAACCACTAATCCTATCATTGTCAATCCAATTGTTAGTCATATGTTTTCATGGTCAAGGAATCTGAAAACGTACACACAAACACTGTATGGGGGGAACTGTGGCGCTTGGCGGAGGTCTGCGCTCTCCGAGTGCTTTTCTAGTTTTATTATATTTTCGCCGTGATGCTCCATAGATCTGTTAACACTAGCTTGATCATTGTAACCCCTATTACAGCTCGCCTCTGGAGGCAGAGGCTGGCTGAAAGGCTGCCTAGTGTTAACTTAACTGTCGATACGGCTGGATTTGATCGCTATTTTCGATAAATTCTATTCACCCCCCAGTGGAAGCCTTGTTCATCTAACAACACTTAATCATTTCACTCTTAGATGTTATTTAGTCTTCGTTAAAGTTTTATTTTATCAATCCGAGACCGAAGGCAGCTAGCAGAAGCTAACAGTTTAGACGCTCATTCATGAATGTTTCTGTGCTTTATTGTACCCTATCAATCACTGAAACCACACACCACCAGTGATCCTTTATAGACAGCCTAAGTCACGCCCCCTCTACTTCTGTATATGGGACCTTATGTCAGAAAAATTCTCCATTGAAATGAATGGCAAGAGCGAAATTATCGTTTGATCCTGATCAAATTTTGCCACGAGTTACACATATGATGTTTGTCAATTTAAAAGATAACTTTCCATGTAAATAACGCTGTAGGTTGTTGTCAAACTGTTAAGGTGTAAGGTTATGAAAATACGTAAATTAAAAAACTACAAACACAGATGGGTGGAGCTTACATCATCTTTTCAAAGCTCACCCAGGGTGAAGTAACTAACAGTCCTCTGGATCAGCTGCAGCTCTCACAATACAGAATCAGAATCAGAATCAGAATCAGAATCAGGTTTATTGCCATTGTTCATGTAGTACACAAACTAGGAATTTGTCTCGGTACAATGCTGCAACATTAAACATGATAGGATAAGAGAAATAAACTATACATGTAATAAAGTGTAGGATAAGATTAAGTGATACTGGTCAACAGTTAAAATATATATTAGCCAGCAGCAGATACTGTGGAGAACTATATAGTGCAGTCGGTAATGCAGGAAGAAAACAGTGATGATTGACATGAGTCTGGTTGAGCTGCTGTACATGGTGCACGAGAGTCAATAAGTCACTTAGTGTTCAGCAGTCTAATGGCAGAGGGGAAGAAGCTGTTCATGTGACGGGAGGTTTTAGTCTGGATGGACCGAAGTCTTCTACCAGAGGGGAGGGGGGCAAACAGTACGTGACCAGGGTGTGAGGGATCGGCTATGATCCGGCCAGCACGCCTCCGGGTCCTGGAGATGTACAGATCCTGGAGAGATGGGAGCTTGCAGCCGATCACCTTCTCAGCAGTGCGCACGACGCGCTGCAGCCTTAGTCTGTCCCTGGCAGTGGCTCCTGCGTACCACACGGTTATGGAGGTGGTGAGGGTGGACTCGATGATGGCTGTGTAGAACTGCACTAACATCTTGGTGGGTAGCTTGAGCTTCCTCAGCTGCCGCAGGAAGAACATCCTCTGCTGGGCTTTTTTGATGAGTGAGCTGATGGTCGGCTCCCATTTGAGGTCCCTGGTGATGGTAGTGCCTAGGAAGCGGAAGGAATCAGCAGTGGTGATGGAAGAGCCTGAGAGGGTGAGGGGGGGCAGAGGAGTAGTGACTTTCCTGAAGTCTACAATCATCTCCACTGTCTTCAGAGCGTTCAGCTGCAGGTTGTTATTGCTGCACCAGGACGCCAGCTGGGCCACCTCTCTCCTGTAGGCGGACTCGTCGCCGTTGGAGATGAGCCCGATGAGGGTGGTGTCGTCCGCAAACTTGATCAACTTGACAGACTGGTGGCTGGAGGTGCAGGAGTTGGTGTAAAGGGAGAAGAGTAGGGGGGAAAGTACACAGCCCTGGGGTGATCCGGTGCTGATGCTAGTATAGTCTGAGACAGTCTTTCCCAGCCGCACATGCTGCCTCCGGTCCGTCAGGAAGTCGATGATCCACCTGCAGAGGGAGTCAGGCACGTTGAGCAGGGACAGCTTGTCCCGGAGCAAAGCGGGGCGGATGGTGTTGAATGCGGAGCTGAAGTCCACAAACAGGATCCTGGCGTAGGTTCCCGGGGAATCCAGGTGCTGCAGGATGGAGTGGAGGGCCAGGTTGACTGCATCGTCTACAGACCTGTTGGCTCGGTAGGCAAACTGCAGCGGGTCCAGGAGAGGGGTGGTGATGGACTTGAGGTGGGACAGGACCAGGCGCTCAAAGGACTTCATGACTACAGAGGTGAGCGCTACAGGTCTGTAGTCATTAAGTCCAGTGATCCGTGGCTTCTTGGGGACAGGGATGATGGTGGAGGATTTGAGGCAGGACGGCACGTGGCATAACTTAAGGGAGGTGTTAAAAATGTCTGTGAATACAGGAGCCAGCTGTTTCGCACAGAGTCTCAGGGTGGAGGGAGACACGCCGTCTGGGCCGGGGGCCTTGCGCGGGTTCAGTCTGGAGAACTGTTTGAGCACATCCTGCTCACTGATGATAAGGGGAGGGGGGGAGGAGGGGGGGGTGCCTTAAATGAAGTAGGGAATGTGGAGGCTGTGGAGCTGGAGGGAGGGGGGGAGTTGGACACAGAGGACGAGGTGTCAAAACGGGCATAGTGTTGGGACAGTCTTTGACAAAGGGCTTTGTCATCCTGACCTTTAGGAGCCTTAGGTCGATAGTTGGTGATTTGCCTCAGTCCTCTCCACACGGAAGCCGAATCATTAGCAGTGAACTGCTGCTGGAGTCTCTCTGAGTATAGAGATTTAGCCCTCTTCAGCTCTCTGTTAAACCGGTATTTAACCTCCCTGTAGCAGTCCCTGTCTCCACTTTTCAGCGCTGCTTCCTTCTCCTTCCTGATCTGTCTGAGCTTAGCTGTGAACCAGGGTTTGTCATTAGAGTAACTCACCCTGGTGCGTGATGGAAGAATGTTCTCTTCACAAAAGTGGATATATGAGTTCACAGTGTCCGTGTACTCATCCAGATCATGCGTGGCTCCTTTAAGCATGCCCCAGTCAGATATTTCCATGCACGTTTCCAGCTTCTCCTCAGCATCACTGGTCCGTATCTTCGTAGTGCTCACAACAGGTTTAGTGAGCTTCAATCTCTGTCTGTATGTGGGAATGAGGTGAACCATCACGTGATCAGATAATCCCAGCGCAGCTCGAGGGACAGCGCGATATGCGTCTTTCACTGTGGTGTAACAGTGATCCAGTGTGTTTAATCCTCTGGTGGGGCATTTAATAAACTGTTTGTAGCGGGGGAGATCGTGGCTCAGATTGCACTGATTAAAGTCGCCAGCCACAATAATCAGCGAGTCTGGAAAACTCCGCTCTGTGTGTTGAATGTGATCCGCGAGCACGCGCTGAGCTTCGCGCGTGTCCGCGTCGGGAGGGGCGTACACAGCGATCATTATAAAAGAAGCAAACTCCCGCGGGGAATAGAAGGGCTTGCAATTGATAACAAGAAATTCCAAGGCAGGAGAACAGTGTTTGGAAATTACCGTTACATCAGAGCACCAGCTGCAGTTGATGTAGAAGCAGACACCGCCTCCTGTGGTCTTGCCGGAAAGCTCTGTGTCACGATCAGCACGGAAGAGCTGAAAGCCGTCGAGGCGCAGCGCGCTGTCCGGTATATTTTCCCGGAGCCAGGTCTCAGTAAAGCAGAGGACAGCTGAGGAGGCGAGGTCCTTAAAACGCATCAGCAGTCTCAGTTCATCTACAGAACATATACATATACAGAACAATACCTTTGTGTTGTTTTTCTCCTCTTTGGATCCTTCTTTCATTGGTCAGGAAACAAGAGGTGAGATTTTACTAATCTTCCACCATGATCGTGTTTGGTAATGTGGGATGATGGGAGATGTCTGCTAGTCATTGAAACAAAACCTAAATATTACTCTGTTAATATACGACAGCCGATAACTTTAATTACGTGGAAAATTATCTTTTAAATTGACAAACATCATGTGTAACTTGTGGCAGCATTTGAGCAGGATCAAAAGATAATTTTGCTCTTGCCATTCATTTCTTGGAGAATTTTTTTGATTTAAGGTCCCACATGCGGAAGTAGAGGGGGTGTGACTTAGGCTCTCTAGTTCATTCATTCTTTAAGACAAATTTACATTGGTTCAGGCACAATCCAAAATATGAGGGAGCCAGCCAGCTACGCATTAGTGAGGTAAGAGAGAGGGTGGAGTTAAATGTAGCTCTTAAGGAATTTAAAGAGACATGCACTGAAACCAACTGTTCTGAGTAACCCCGGTTTTCCGCTGACTCCAGATGCGGTCCGTTACGGCAGCATCTTTGAGTCTTGCAGCCAACCCTACCGGCTTCATGTGTTTTGAAGCGGCATGGATAAGAATGGGGTTGGAATTACAAGATCACACAAAAAATATACAAAATAAGGCAAGAGTTTGACAAAGACCAGAGAGAGACTGAGGAGGACCGATTGTGATCAGGTGATAACAACAATGAGGCGTGATGCACCAGCTCTCCCCCTGGAGTTTTGTACTCTAATAATACATAAGTAGTCCGTTTATCTTAATTCTTTGAAGTGTTTGTATCATGTTTTGTCAAAGTTTTTTATCTTCTCTGGCACAGTGTGTGATGTGTGAGTTTGGGAGGGTTTGCAGTTTGGGGCTTCCCGTAGCCGGCGTCTGGCATCAGACGGGATGATGTCAGGTGGCTGCTGCCCCTGCATTTATGTTAGTGCTTCTCTTAATAAAGGGCAGTTCCTTGTTCGGCATAAGATGGCTCACAGCTCGTTTATTTCAGACATAACATTTGACAACGAGAGGTAAAACCATGGGAGCATGCGTGGGACCACCACCTCCATTCCTTGAGTCACCGGGTGTGCCACCCACACCGTGGCACCACTGGCTGCACTTATTTAGGAACTGTATCAATGTGGCCGGCCTGGATGACGCTGACAAAGAGAGACAGAAGAACATCCTGATTCATTGTCTAAGCGAGGAAGGACAGCGGGTGCTTCACACTCTGGGCTGTACGGACTCTCTGGATGATTGCATGAACCTAATGGACGAGATTTTGGTGAAAAGTGCAACGTCCCGACTCGAAGATGCAGGTTCTTCGTCCACTACCAAGAAGTGGGTGAGTCCACACAACACTATGTTATGGAGCTCCATAACTTAGCGAGCGCATGCACCTTTGGGCCTTTGGAAGATGAGATAATTCGTGACAAGTTAGCATATAGCGTGAACAACGAATGGCTAAAGGAGAAGCTATTGCTAGCAACGGACAATTTCATACTAAGCCAGGTGATGCAGCTGGCTAGCCAAATGGAATCTGTCACCCAGCTAGCAAAGCAGCTATTAGCTAATGAACAACTAGCCCTCCAAACAACACCACGACGCCAGGCCAATGGCAACGCAGCTAGCTACTCAGGGTGGACTTCCACGCGGAGATGGACCATAGCACGGGCAGGAGCAGGAGTCTGGACACCGTGTGATGGCTGTGGTTCCCCCAGTCCCTGAACGAGCTCATTTGTCTGCCCTGCTAGAAGAAGGAAATGCTGCTATTGCAGACAGACTAACTACTTAGATAGAGTTTGTCCTGCCGCCCATGAGAGAACTGATGTAGGGCCCGCATATATAAATGGTAAATGGCATTCACTTATATAGCGCTTTTTCTCATATCTGGATGACCAAAGCACTTTACAGATTCTGCCATCCACCCATTCACGCACACATTCACACACTGATGGCAGCAGAGCTGCCATATACATACAGGCGCTAGCATGGCCACCAGGAGCAACTAGGGGTTCAGTGTCTTGCTCAAGGACACTTCGACATGCAGACTGCAGACAGAGCGGGAATCAAACCCATGACCCTCTAATCAGTAGTCGGTCACACTACACCTGCGCCACAGTCGCCTCACATGTAGCCACAGTATGTGTAGCAGGCGCCAAAAACTGGCTGCTAAAGTGGTACTTCGTGCAGCTGGATGGGGTCGATGTACCACTTATGATGGATTCGGGTGCTGCACGGTCCATATTGAGCATGGTCACGGTAAGAAGACTCTTCCCCCCAAAAAACAATTGTGGCGAGTGCTGATAACATGATTGGCTATGGACATGTAAAAACTGGCATGGCGGGTATGGTCAGTTTTTTAGTGTCATGTGGTCTGAAGACGATTCCAGCATTCATCTTTCAAGTTTCAAGCCATGGGGCCAACTTGTTGGCCATTGACTTATTGGGTGAGTTGGGGTTCTCCATTATGGACCCAACAGGCTCCGCAGTGCTAACCGTTTCACCAGCCTGGCATTATCGCTGGCCGGCACTGTTTGCAGGCCTGGGCTGCATAGCTGCTTTTAACCACTGGCCACTCATTGACCCAAGGTTCCAAGGTTGTCATAGCCAGGAGCGGTACTGGGGTTAAGCTCCCAGTGCTCATAAAATGCTCCTTACGGCGTGCGTCTCGAAAAGCCTCTGACAACTAAGTCCAACTCCTAGCCTGCCCGTGTGGTTTAGTCTCTAAGCCCGGTGGAACTGCTTTTACTAATAGGAGAAGGGGCGAGGGCGGATCTCTGGCGCCTTAAAACCAGATGCTTTGGGTAGATGGTGGCTCGTCAACCTGGCAAGGTAGCCCATCTAGGGGAAGGTAAACCCTGATTTCAAACCTCCGCTGCCTTGCGGCACACCCGGTCACGGGAAAGGCTTCGGGAGTCAACCCTGAGGAAAAATCCGGAGTCGGAGCCCCTAAGGCAGTTCTCTGTTGTGCTCAACATCGTTCTGGCAGCTCCTGCGACGGCGCTGGTGCCAAACTATAGCAGCCCTGCTGTTCCTTTGGATTCATCAGTGACGTGGAGAGGGGGGACATGCTGCATGGGTAACATCTTGTCCTCCATATCTTCCTGCCCAGGCTTGAATCCTACCAACGCCCAACGCTGGAAGGTAGAACACTGGTGCGCATCGGCCTGTTCAGCCACAGGCGGTGCTGTTCCAGCAGAGTAGATGTTTAGGATTCTCTTCCATGGTCATCATAGACCGACGGAGGCCGACGACGACTCATTGACCCGGAGGTAATACCCAAAATTCAACCCCTTCACCTGTTACCCCTCGCTCTGCGAGATGACATCATGGCAGAACTGAACAAACTTCTGAATGCCAGCATCATTGAGAAAGTGGACGCCTCACCGTGGATCTCCAATATCATGGTGGCTAAAAAGAAGTCAGGCCATGCATCAACCTCAGGATGGTCAACAAAGCAATTATTCCAGATAAATACTCCCTGCCCATGGTGGAAGAGCTCACTGCGGCATTCAGTGGTTCCAGGGTGTTTTCGAAGCTGTACCTCTGTCAGGGCTACCTACGGGTACCTCTCCACCCAGTTCGTGACTTACATGGGCATTTTCAGATACACCCGCATGCCTTTTGGCCTCAGCTCAGTCCCGAGCTGTTTCCAAAAAATTATGGCCACAATTCTCGAGGGCCTCAAGGGTATGGTGGTGTATCCGGATGACATCGTGGTACACGGCGTGTCACGAGCCGCCCATGATGAGCGCCTGAGGTGGGTAATGGAGGTGCTGCTGGATCAGGGTGTCAAGCTCAGTGAAGAAAAGTGTGTCTTTGCAGCTGAAATCATCGAGTTTGTGGGGTTTCGCCTGTCCGCTGAGGGCCTGAGCCCCCTGCACTCGAATGTGGAGGTGGGCCTGCAACAGCCGGACCCCACAACACCTGCACAAATCTCATCGTTCTTGGGCATGGGAAATTTCTATGGACGTTTCATTCCTCACTATTCGGAAACAACAGAACCACTCCGTGCCCTCCTAAAGCAGAATGGGAGTGGACTCTGGCCTGCTCAGCTGCCATCTCTAAACTGAAATTTCAGCTCACCTCCCCACCAGTGTTGGCTCATTTTGCCCACGATGTTCCACTTTTGTGATGTGTGACGCATCAGGCTTGGCGGTGGGTGCAGTCATGCCTCAACTCCAGAATGGACCAGAACGCCCGGTGGAGTTCACGTCAAATTCTCTTACATTGGCAGAACAACGGTACGCAGTGGGTGAAAGGGAAGCACTCGCGTGTGTTTGGGCATGCGAACGATGGCACGTCTACCTCTATCGACGGCACTTCACGCTACAAACAGACCACAGAGCCTTGACGACCCTGCTGGGAACCTCTGGGTTGGGATGCAAACCCCTGCGGATCACAGATGGGCCGAGAGGCTGCAGGCATACAACTTTACTACCCAGTTCACTCTGGGCAGAGAGAATGTAGTGGCAGACCTCCTGTCCCGTGTCACACCCAACACTGGACAAACTAGTGACTGTGACCCACTAGAGGTGGACCTGATCAGTGCGTTGCACGACCCCCTCTGGAATGCCATGTCTCTCCAGGAACTCCAGGCGGAGTCAGAGCAGGATTCAACTTTATCTCAATTACGTCCGTTCATCTGGGGGTGGGGTGGGGTGGGGGGGTGGCCCACGAAGATGCAGGGAGAACTGGCACCTTTTCACAGGGCCAAGGATGAACTGAGCTGTTGGAACAACGTATGCGTGGCGAGAGGACACTGTACAATAGTTCCGGTGTTACTGAGGGCTCACATTTTGGCCATGCTTCATGAGGGCCACCCGGGGGTGGTCAGAGTGAAACAGCACTGCAGGGACTTGGTGTGGTGCCCAGGCATCAATAAGAACATTGAAGTTATGGCGAAAGACTGTGTACTATGCTTGGAGAGCGGAAAAACTGGGACGCCCCCGCCTCTGCCTTTGCAAGCATTAAAGTATCTGAAAGGCCCCTGGAAACACATCCAGCTGGACATCTGCGGTGAGCTGCACACGGCCCCTGTGAATGGTCGTTTCTTGCTGGTAGCCTACGATCTGCACTCAAAATGGCCGGAGGTGATGGCCACAGGCTCGGTCACAACCGATGTGGTCATCAGTTTCCTCACTTTGCTGTTCGCTGGATGGGGTATTCCGGACACTATTACGACAGACAACAGGCCACAATTCATCTCTGGGGGATTCGAGGCGTTTTTGGGTGAGAGGGGTGTGGAAGACATGAGAACCACTTTCTCCCATCCACAGGCAAATGAGGGGTGGGGGTGGGGAAGACGATTCAATAAGACTTTGAAAAATGGACTGAGGGCGCCTCTGGTGGACGGTTTTCAGTTCACCGACGCTCTTCAGAGCACATTTCTCCATTACAGGGCGACTATCCACGCCATGATGGGGTGCTCACCAGTGAAGCTCATGTTGGTGTGTGAACTACGCCTCCCTCTGGATCGTTTACTGCCTCCTGCAGCGACCCTTCTGGTGGACAGAGCATCACCGAGGGGGCGGGTGCTCAAACAGCAGTGTCAAATGAAGCGACGATTCAACAAGAAACACAGGACGAAAGGACACAGGCTCAGAGTGTCGGACTGGGTCAGGATCAAGCACCCTAACCACACGCAAAAACTGCAGTTGTTCTGGACGGTGCCACTGCAGATCACGGAGCAGCTGGGTTCAGCCACATTTCGCCTCTCGGGCGGGTCACGGTGGCATGCTAGCCGCCTCAGGAAATTGCCGCCGACCCAGGGTCAGAGGGTGTTGATGGACGTGATGGACACAGGTTGGGACTTTGCTGACGTGGGGCTAGAGGATGTCGGAGAGCAGCTGATGGGACCAGCAGCAGGACCTCAACCGGTGAGGCGCTCCTCAAGGGTTCGTCAGAGACCGGGACATGTGAGAGACTTTATTATGGGGTTTGGGTAGTTAAAATGTGTTGTTGAATAGATGGCAGAATAATCCACCTCAACACGTGGGCATCTTGGCAGTCTACCCAAGTGTCCAGTTAGGATTGTGTTCAGTGGTTTATGTTCTAAAAAAAAAGTTGACATGTTGATTGTTCTTGAATGCATAATTATGCTTCACTATGTATATTTAGAAGATAGTGAATGGTGATAATGTGGGATTGCTGTGATGCTAAATTGGGGAATGCTAACTAACTATTGTTTAGGTTGTGTTTTGTCTTTATTTTGCAAGGGGGGGGAGCTTTGAGGTTTTTTTGGGTGGGGTGGTAAATGTGATGTGTGAGTTTGGGAGGGTTTGCACTTTGGGGCTTCCTGTAGTCGGGGTCTGGTGTCAGATGGGATGACGTCAGGCGGGCTGCTGCCCATATACTTATGTTGGTGCTTCTCTTAACAAAGGGCAGTTCGTTGTTTGGCCTAAGATGGCTTACGGCTCGTTTATTTCAGACATAACATAGTGGTGGAGGAGCAGACCTCTGAAAATAACGGGCGATCCTTTAATAGTTTTTAATGAACAAGCAGTTATTAAATACAGTAGACACCAAGGCATTTCCTTGTGGACTGTGTTATGTTGGTAACAGGAGCCAAGGACGAGGCCAGGTGTTGGACTGAACACAAGTTTATTATTAGGCACTCCACAGTACACAAGCGTACTCGCCAGGCAGAGAGGTGGCCAAGAGACCGTCCCTCCTGCTCACTGCTCTCTTATACCCTGGGTGGTGGCGAAACTGGAAAGGTGGAGCCACCACCCGCGTCACACAAATAAGAGTCCAAACTCCAATACAGCATTCTTCCCCCCATCACAAAAGCCATAAGGCCACACACGAATTTCGAACCCACCCCAATTTGGAACCCGAAACACGCCCTAAGAGTAATAGCAGAATATAAATGGCCTAACACAGTCACTCCAAAAGAACTAAACTAGTGGGAGATGGGTAGGCTGTCATCTCACCCCACACGGCAAAGCGGATTATTCTGCCATTTATATTCCACAACAATCAATTCAACACAAAATACCCCATGTCTTAGCCTAAACATAACATTAAATTAATCTCCACGAACACAGACAAACAGTCGATGTAAGAGTTATGACAGGTTAGAATGTCACAAATAAATCAAACCAACCATAAGAACATACCCATGCCCCCGCCCCCCACCTTAACAAACTGTCCACCCATCAGTCCACCCCAGGGGGAAAATCGCCTCCCGGATCACCGCTGGCTGACCCGACTCCAGTGCGCCTCCTCTTCGCCACCACCGAGGACGTCCCTTGTTCAGGTCCAAGCCCACCAATCTTCTCCCCGGCATGCCACAGCTCACTTGGATGCCTCCATGAGCCATCTGACAGCTGGAGATAGGCATCCTCCTGTATGGCCACCACCTACAGCCGCCCCTGGTGCTCTTCCATCCGACACTTGGCCCAAATCCTCCGCGACTGTGCCTCCTCCCGGGCCTGGACCACATCCACGACCCCCAGAGGGGCCCTACTCGGCTTCCACTGTTTCTGTTTGGCACGTCGTTTTACCGTGCCAACCAGTCCTGCCCTGACCGCTTTTGTCTCTGCTGCCACCCTCGCTGTTGTGACCCCCTGTTCACCAACCCCTTCCAGCCAAAATCTGGGAACAGATGGAGCCAGCCACTCAGTGCCACCCGCCATCACAGGCTTCCCGCCGTGCCGCCCAGTTCCCTCGTCCAGGGCTACTTGGGCTCTGGCACAGGAACCCTCCTGCGATGGCCCATGGGTGGGGTTGGTTTTGCTCACTCTCCAGGGTGCCAGACAAGTTCTCATCCCACACAGCTCCGTCTACCATTCTTGGGACCGGCCAGTCCCACAAACCACAGCCCGACCACTCCTCTCCAGTGCCGCTTTTGATGGTGAAGCCCAGGCCATCAAACAGATCACATCCCATTATATTCTCACCATGAGCAGTCACGATGAACTTCAGGTTATACACCTCCGCCAACTTGTTTTATTTTATTTTTATTTTATTTGTTTATTTGACAGGCACAGTGCAATAAACATAGACAATTAATCAATTGTCAATTTCAATTTCTCAATCAATTTCTCCTCTCGGCGCCACACCAGTAGGCTGCCTTTTGCAACAGCGGCTCGATTCCGAGTTTTTTTTTCCCTTCCTCTCTCTTTTGATCACTTTTTTTTTTTTTTCACCCCACTTATATCACGGACACACAGATCGTCCCAAATGTCTCCTGAGCCGGTGGACGGAGCCACTGTTTATAGCAGGATACGATACAGCAGAGAAGAGCTGCTAGCATTCAACCGCCACCCGGTCCCATTGGAAAAACTCGACATACCGAGAGAACTGAGGCGAAAACGCCGCGGCTGCCGGGCTGGAGTAAGGCGGAGGACAAAAAATATAAGGTACAGACCCTCCCTTCCATCTGTTGTCATGGGAAATGTACGGTCGATACTGGGAAAGTTAGATGAGCTAGCGGCTATCTCCCGTTATGATAGCACTTACCGGGAGTGCTCTCTCCTTTTGTTTACTGAGACGTGGCTAACTGAACTAGCAGCAGATGCTAACATTGAGCTGGAGGGTTTTCACATGATACGAGCTGACCGAGCACCAGAGAGTGGCAAAACTAGGGGCGGTGGAGTGATAATGTATGTTAACAACAACTGGTGCAGACCGGGACATATCACTGTTAAACAACGACACTGCAGCAAAGACATTGAGTTGCTAGCTGTTAGCATGAGGCCTACATATCTCCCGAGAGAACACTCACACGTGATCTGCATTGTTGTTTATGCAAATCCGACGGCGAACGCTGGGACAGCGCGTGACGTCATCCATTCAGTAACCAGCAGGCTGCAGCCAGAACACCCAGATGCTCTTCTCCTCATCTCAGGCGATTTCAACCACGTTTCACTATCTCCCATTCTGCCCACTTTCACCCAGTATGTCACATGCCACACTAGAGACAATAAAACACTGGATTTGTTCTACGCAAACACTAAGGAGGCGTACACCTCATCACAACTCCCCCCACTTGGGAGATCGGATCACAACTTGGTTCATCTCCGACCGGTGTACAAACCCCTAGTGCACAGACAACCTCCGGCCATGCACACTGTGGAGTTATGGTCTGAGGAGACAATGGACACTCTAAAGGACTGTTTTGAAGCCACTGCCTGGAAGCAGCTCTGCGATCCACATGGTGAGGACATCGATGGCCTCATTCACACCTTCACGGGCTACCTCAGCTTCTGTGTGGACAAATCCGTTCCCACCAAGACCATACGGCGTCACTCAAACAACAAACCCTGGATCAACCCTGAGATAAAAACACTTCTGAGAGAGAAGAAGAGGATCTTCAGGTCGGGGAACAGGGAGATGCTGAAGTCCGTACAGAGGGAGCTGAGGAGAAAGATCAGAGAAGGCAAGGACAGCTTCAGGAAGAAGATGGAGGACAAGCTGCAACAGAGCGACATCAGCGGGGTCTGGAGAAACCTCAAAACCATCTCGGGGCTCCAGAATACCTCCCCCCAGGCCACGGGGGGCAGGGAGTGGGCGAACAACCTGAATCTGTTTTTCAATAGATTTGATCAACCGCCCTCCCCCCTGTCTGCACAACAACCACTGCTGCCTCTAAGAAATCAAGTCCTGCTGCCCACTCCCCACTCCACCGACACCCCCCCCACTCCCAACACACAGCCCCCCATCCTGACCCTGACCAAGACCCAGGTGAGGACGGAGCTGAGGAAGATCAAGGCGAGGAAGGCGTCGGGACCGGACGGCATCAGCGCAAAGCTCCTCAAGTCCTGTGCAGACCAGCTGTGTGGGATTGTGACGTATATCTTCAACATGAGCCTGAAACTGGGGAGGGTACCACAGCTGTGGAAAACATCTTGTGTGGTACCTGTACCAAAAACTTCCCACCCCAAAGACCTGAACAGCTACAGACCGGTGGCCTTGACGTCCCACTTGATGAAGACCCTGGAGAGACTGCTCCTTGCTCATCTCCGCCCCCTGGTGGAACCAGCGATGGATCCACTCCAGTTCGCCTACCAGCATGGCATTGGGGTGGAGGATGCGGTGATCTTCCTCCTTCACCGTTCTCTGTCCCACCTGGAGAAGCCCGGGAATATGGTGAGGATCATGTTCTTTGACTTCTCCAGTGCTTTCAACACCATCCAACCGATGATCCTGAAGGACAAGCTGCTGCGCGCAGGGGTGGACCAGCACCTGTCATCATGGATCCTGGACTACCTCACGAACCGGCCTCAGTTTGTGAGAACCCGGGACTGTGTTTCCGACACGATCATCAGTAGCACGGGGGCCCCCCAGGGAACGGTGCTGGCTCCCTTCCTGTTCACTCTTTATACTGCGGACTTCTCACACAACACAACACATTGCCATCTACAGAAGTTCTCTGATGACTCTGCGATCGTTGGTCTCATCTCCAACGGAGATGAAGCTGAGTACAGAGGGCTTATCCAGGACTTTGTGGACTGGTGCCATCGGAACTGCCTCCAGATCAACGCGAGGAAAACTAAGGAGCTGGTGGTGGACTGCCGCAGGCATGGGCAGCCCCTCACAGCACCAGTAAATATACAGGGAACAGACATCGAGATGGTGACATCCTATAAGTACCTGGGTATTCATCTGAACAATAAACTAGACTGGTCACACAATACTGACGCACTCTACAAGAAGGGACAGCGCAGGCTGTTCCTGCTGAGGAGACTCAGGTCTTTTGGTGTACAAGGGGCGCTGCTGAAGTCATTCTACGACACGGTGGTGGCATCAGCCATCACTTTTGGAGTGGTCTGCTGGGGCAGTGGCATTACTGCAGCCGATAGGAAGAGACTGAACAAACTGATTAAGAAAGCTAGCTCTGTCCTGGGGCAGCGCCTTGATCCGATGGAGGAGATAGGAGAGAGAAGGACGGTGGCTAAACTGTCATCTCTGCTGGAGTCCGAGTTCCACCCTATGCAGGACATACTGGATGCACTGAGGAGCTCATTTAGCAGCAGACTACATCATCCCAGGTGCACAACCGAGAGGTTTTGTAGGTCCTTCCTACCAACGGCTGTCAGACTGTACAACCTAAGCAGGGCTGCTCGCAGAGATAGCAAAAAGACGTAACAAACTAATAGTTTTTTGAATGCAAAAGATGCAATAGACTTACACTATGGTCCTCTCCGGCATACAACTAGGAACATACCGGTCGCTATGGAGGGTGAGAATATGTATGGGCACATAATCATACCATGTAGGATAACTAAATAGACGGTTATGCTGTTTCATCCCACCTAGCAACAATGCTCTGCACTGTGTGTGTTTATATATTTACATATTTATTCCATCTAGCTACAATGCTCAGCACTGGGTGTGTTTATATTTATATATCTATATATTTATTCCATCTAGCTACAATGCTCCGCACTGTGTTTTTATATATCTACATATTATTCCATCTAGCTACATTGCTCCGCACTGTGTGTGTTTATATACTTGCATATTTATTCCACCTAGCTGCAATGCTCCGTACTGTGGGTGTTTATATATTTACATATTTATTCCATCTAGCTACAATGCTCTGCACTGTGTGTTCATATATTCATATATTTATTCCATCCAGCTACAATGCTCTGCACTGTGTGTCTGTGTGTGTGTGTGTATATATATATTTTATAGTAATATGTACATATGTATATTAGCTGCTCCTGCTTGCTTGTTTTTTTTCTTGCCTTCTGATTGTTGCTCTGAGTGTTGCTATCCCTGTGCTGTTGCAATCCTGGAATTTCCCCGTTGTGGGACTAATAAAGGCTTATCTTATCTTATCTTATCTTATCTTAAATGACAAGCAATCTAATGTGTTGCACAAAGAGTGTATAGCTATTAGCTAATTTGCAACTCTTGTACCGGGCCGTCAGTCTCACCATTCCCACCGTGGCCAGTGTCCCTCCACCATAACCGCAAAGCAGCACCAAATCACCTCTAATCCTATAATACAGGAAAAACCTCCTCACAGTTGCCCAATTCAACACGGTGCCCACTGCTCCAGAGTCAGTCAGTAATGGCACCACCTCCCCGTCCAACTCCACCATACAGTAGGAAACGCCCGTTAGTACTCAGGGACACAGCATGAACAACCGTGGGGGCGGGAGAGTCCTCCTTGTGTCTTGGACTCCCTCGCTCAAACTTGTGGCATGCTCTGGCGAAATGATACAAGAGTCCGCACTTGCCACAGCGCTTCCCTCTTGCTGGACACTCCCTGGCCTTATAGTGGTGCTTCGTGGACCCACAACCCATACACATGAGCGCTCCCAGGGCGGACCTCATTTTTACAGCATTGGCGTAGTCTCCATCACCCTCCACGCTATCGTCACTGTCCAGGTCCACTGCTTGCGCTGTCGACTGATTCAGGTTGTCGATGTAGTACACTCCCACTGAGCTCCTGTGATAGCTTATCAGCTGCCTCTAACTGTTGGGCTAAATCGATGGCTGTGGACAGCGTCAGTTTGCCCGAGAACGTAAGTAGTTTCAACCTTATAGCAGGGCAGATAGTATATTCCACCAACTGGTCGTGAACCATCTCCTCCTCCAACGGTCCAAAGTTACATTCACTGGCCAGTTGTCTCAGGTCTGCCACAAAGCACTGCACCGACTTGCCAACCCGCTGGTAGTGCTGTCAAAACTGAATCCTGCGGACAATGACGTTTTCCAGGGTGTGAAAATGTTGCGCCATTACCTCCACCACTTCTTCAAAGCTATGACAGTCACCCAAAGTTCTCCAAATTCGCTGTCCTTCCATTCCCAGATTATGGACCAACAACACACATGCCCTTAACTTTTCCAGCCTCCCAAGGTTCAGCGCCACCAAGTACGTCTGGAACACGGTGAACCATCTTGCCCAAGGGACGGGTGGCTCACCGGGAAGCTCCAAAAATGGCCAAATAGATGTCACACATGCGTCCATTCCTTTTATCCTCGCTGCCAATTGTTATGTTGGCAATAGGAGCCAAGGATGAGGCCAGGTGTTGGACTGAACACACGTTTATTATTAGGCACTCCACAGTACACAAGTGTACCCGCCAGGCAGAGAGGTGGCCAAGAGACCGCCCCTCCCGCTCACTGCTCTCTTATACCGTGGGTATACCCATGTCACACAAATAAGAGTCCAAACTCCAACACCAGACTGGATCTGGCATCTGTCAAAAATAGACTTGTTGCATTATTTTATTTATTTATTTATTTTTTGCGTTGCACAATGATCCAGACCAGGGGCATAGAACATTGATCAGTTATTCCCCCTTCCACAGCATGTGGAACACCATTTTGGTGTATGGGGCGGCGCCTATCTCCGTTTCTCTGACCCTAGGCCACACAGCTACTGTAAGTAGTGAAAGCTACAGTGGGGGGTCAGTCCTCTGGTAGCTCTGTGCGTAACTTTCCTTTCCCCGTTCTATTATGCTGAGCACCACACTAGAAGGCAGAAAGTGCCATTTTTTGTATGGTCTTTGGTATGACCCGGCTGGGATTTGAACCCCTGCCTCCTAGGTGTGGGGCGGATGCTCTACCAACTGAGCCACCACTCCGGTAGAACATTGATCAGAATGGGAACTATTTGCTGCAGAGACCGGATTGCAGCAATAAAGGACCACAGGTCAGTGGGAAACCTGGCCAAGGCTGCAAAAGATGATTCACAATGATGCTGCAATATTTAAATATTTAAATGCAATTTGACCAAAATATGTCACAAACATCACGTTAAGACCCGTGGGAGCTGTTAAAATGTGTGGAAAAAGTGCAGTGAATGGGACCTTTAATTTTGAATAGATGAATTCAAAGCTTTTTAGGGATGGCCGGACACCCTGATGAAGCAGATCAATACTATAATAACACCACTGATACTGCTGATCACACTGCTGCATGCGGCCGTCTGTGGGCGTCTTTGGGGGGGGGGGGGCGCTTTAAGTCCCCGCTATTATGTGACAGTCAAACCAATTAAGCCATGACCAAGTCTTGACCAGCCCATGACCACGTAAAACCCAACGTGTGAGTAAAATAATGAACAACATAGGTGGGGGATGATTTGCTGAGGCTGTCGGCTGACGGTCATTCAGAGCAGAAACACACATCCACACAGGAAGGCACGCCACGCATCTATTAAAAGGCAGAAGGACAGGCAGAAGGCTGATGGCAGGATTGATCAGAGCTCACCTCTCCGTCCTCTGCCGTTAAAAGACGACAAGCATCCCCATCATCACAGCGTCCATCACGCAGCGTCTCCGTGTCCGTCAGCCACCTCCGGGAGCCGCACAGATCCTCTACGCAGGCAGGATGAACCCCTCTGCTGGCGGAGCCTGAGCATTTGCCTGCAGCAGCCCGACCTGCTGCAGCGGCTGCACATCTGCTTTTCTGGGGCTGAAAACAGGCATTTCTGGTTTTGTTCTGATCTTGTGTCAGATATTATCTCGTGCAAACAAATTATGCAGGGATGCGCAAATACAGTATATACAGTATGGGATATTCACCTTACTGACTGACATCAGCCTGCTGGCCGATATCATTTACCAGCGGCTGATACCAGTCAGCAGCGTCAATATCCCAGCCAGCATGTCCATGTGGGCCCCACAGTGGCTGTCCTATGGGTCACATCTGCGTTTACCCACATGGACTTTACGTGTGGTGCAGGTGAGCAGATAATCTGCTCACCCACTTTGAACCCACCTGGGCTCCACATGGGTTTAATGTGGTTGAGCAGCTTTCAGTCACACTGGTGCCACAGGCAAAATTCCCAAAACAGCCACAAATTTATGAGAAAAAAGGTGCAAATTTATGAGAAAAAAAGTGAAAATTTATGAGAAAAAAATGTGTAAAATTTACCAAAAACGTAGCAAATTTATCATAAAAAAGTCAAAAGATTTCGAGATAAAAGTCACAAATTTGCAAGGAAAAAGTCACAAGTTTTTGAGGAAAAAAAATTAAAATTTAGGAGAAAAAAATGTGAAAATTTAGGGAAAAAAAGCTGCAAATTTACAAGAAAAGTAGCAAAATTACTTGAAAAAAGTCACAGACTTACAAGACAAATTTAGCAAATTTAAAAGAAAAAGTCACAAGTTTATGAGGAAAATTTTAGAAAAATTTGCAAATTAAAAAAGTAACAAATATGAGTAAATAATTTCCAAATTTACATGAAAAAAGTTACAGATTTATAAGAAAAAAGTCACAAATGTATGAGGAAAAATTGCAAGTTTACAGTAAAAAAAAGTTAAAAATTTTTTTATGAAAGTTCCAAATTTACCAGAAAAATGTTGCAAATTTATTGGAAAAAGTCAGAAATTTATGAGAAAAAGTTGCAGGATTACAGTGGAAAAAGTGGCGAATTTATGAGGAAAAAATGTGAAAATTCATGAGAAAAAGTTGCAAATTTATGAGAAAAAATGTGGAAAATTTACCAAAAAAATAGCAAATTTATGAGGAAAAAGTCACAAATATACTAGGAAAAAAGTCACAAATTTTGAGACAAAAAAAGAAAATTTAGGAGAAAAAAGCTGCAAATTTACAATAAAAAAAATAGCAAAATTACTTGAAAAAAGTCACAGACTTACAAGAAAAATTTAGCAAATTTAAAAGTAAGCGTCACAAATTTATGAGGAAAAAGTCACAAATGTACTAGAAAAAAGTTACAAATTTATGAGAAAAAGTTGCAAATTTATGAGAAGAAATGTGGAAAATTTACCAAAAAAGTAACAAATTTATGAGGAAAGTCACAAATATACTAGGAAAAAAGTCACAAATTTTTGAGACAAAAAAATGAAAATTTAGGGGGAAAAAAGCTGCAAATTTACAAGAAAAAATAGCAAAATTACTTGAAAAAAGTCACAGACTTACAAGAAAAATGTAGCAAATTTAAAAGAAAAAGTCACAAGTTTATGAGGAAAATTTTAGAAAAATTTGCAAATTAAAAAAGTAACAAATATCCAAATTTACATGAAAAAAGTTACAGATTTACAAGAAAAAAGTCACAAATGTATGAGAAAAATTGCAAGTTTACAGTAAGAAAAAGTTTACAATTTTTTATGAAAGTTCCAAATTTACAAGAAAAATGTTGCAAATTTATGGGAAGAAGTCACAAATTTACAAGAAAATATCAAATTTATGAGAAAAAGTTGCAGGATTACAGTAAAAAAGTGGCGAATTTATGAGAAAAAATGGGAAAATTTATGAGAAAAAGTTGCAAATTTATGATGAAAAAAATGTGGAAAATTTACCAAAAAGGTAGCAAATTTATGAAAAAAGTCACAAATTTACTAGGAAAAAAGTCACAAATTTTTGAGAAAAAAAATGATAATTTAGGGAAAAAAAGCTGCAAATTTACAAGAAAAATAGCAAAATTACTTGAACAAAGTCACAGACTTACAAGAAAAATTTAGCAAATTTAAAAGAAAAAGTCACAAGTTTATGAGGAAAATTTTAGAAAAATTTGTAAATTAACAAAAAAGTAACAAATATGAGTAAATAATTTCCAAATTTACATGAAAAAAGTTACAGATTTATAAGAAAAAAGTCACAAATGTATGAGAAAAATTGCAAGTTTACAGTAAAAAAAAAAAGTTAAATTTTTTTTATGAAAGTTCCAAATTTACAAGAAAAATGTTGCAAATTTATGGGAAAAAGTCAGAAATTTATGAGAAAAAGTTGCAGGATTACAGTGGAAAAAGTGGCAAATTTATGAGAAAAAACGTGAAAATTTATGAGAAAAAGTTGCAAATTTATGAGAAGAAATGTGGAAAATTTACCAAAAAAGTAGCAAATTTATGAGGAAAAAGTCACAAATATACTAAGAAAAAAGTCACAAATTTTTGAGACAAAAAAAAGAAAATTTAGGAGAAAAAAAGCTGCAAATTTACAAGAAAAAATAGCAAAATTACTTGAAAAAAGTCACAGACTTACAAGAAAAAATTAGCAAATTTAAAAGAAAAAGTCGGGCAGCACGGTGGCGCAGTGGTTAGCACAGTGGCAGCACAGCAAGAAGGTCATGGGGTCGATTCCACCCTTGACCATCGTGGGTTCGATCCCACCCCCAGACCATCGGTGACCTTTCTGTGTGGAGTTTGCATGTTCTCCCCGTGTCTGCGTGGGTTTACTCCGGGCACTCCGGTTTCCTCCCACATGCCAAAAACATGCAAGTTAGGTTAATTGGCATCAAAACTGGGGATTCTAAATTGTCCTTAGGTATGGATGTGAGAGTGAATGGTTGTTTGTCTCTCTGTGCTGGCCCTGCGATGGACTGGCGATCTGTCCAGGGTGTACCCTGCCTCTCGCCCAAAGATGCTGGGATAGGCTCCAGCCCCCCCGCGACCCGAAAGGATTAAGCGGTAGAAGATGGATGGATGGATGGAAAAGAAAAAGTCACAAGTTTATGAGGAAAATTTTAGAAAAATTTGCAAATTAACAAAAGAGTAACACATATGAGTAAATAATTTCCAAATTCACATGAAAAAAGTTACGGATTTACAAGAAAAAAGGTCACAAATATATGAGAAAAATTGCAAGTTTACAGTTAGAAAAAGTTTTCAATTTTTTATGAAGGTTCCAAATTTACAAGAAAAATGTTGCAAATTTATGGGAAAAAGTCACAAATTTACAAGAAAATAGCAAATTTATGAGAAAAAGTTGCAGGATTACAGTAAAAAAGTGGCGAATTTTTGAGAAAATATGTGAAAATTCATGAGAAAAAGTTGCAAATTTATGAGGAAAAAATGTGGAAAATTTACCAAAAAAGTAGCAAATTTATGAGAAAATGTCATAAATGTACTAGGAAAAAAGTCACAGATTTATGAGAAAAAATGGTGAAATTTAGGGGGAAAAAAGCTGCAAATTTACAAGAAAAATAGCAAAATTACTTGAAAAAAGTCACAGACTTATAAGAAAAATTTAGCAAATTTAAAAGAAAAAGTCACAAGTTTATGAGGAAAATTTTAGAAAAATTTGCAAATTAACAAAAACGTAACAAATATGAGTAAATAATTTCCAAATTTACATGAAAAAAGTTACAGTTTTATAAGAAAAAGTCACAAATGTATGAGAAAAATTGCAAGTTTACAGTAAAAAAAAAAGTTAAAAATTTTTTTATGAAAATTCCAAATTTACAAGAAAAATGTTGCAAATTTATGGGAAAAAGTCAGAAATTTATGAGAAAAAGTTGCAAGATTACAGTGAAAAAAGTGGCGAATTTATGAGAAAAAAATGTGGAAAATTTACCAAAAAAGCAGCAAATTTATGAGGAAAAAGTCACAAATATACTAGGAAAAAAGTCACAAATTTTTGAGACAAAAAAAAGAAAATTTAGGAGATAAAAAGCTGCAGATTTACAAGAAAAAATAGCAAAATTACTTGACAAAAGTCACACACTTACAAGAAAAAATTAGCAAATTTAAAAGAAAAAGTCACAAGTTTATCAGGAAAATTTTAGAAAAATTTGCAAATTAACAAAAAAGTAACAAATATGAGTAAATAATTTCCAAATTCACATGAAAAAGTTACAGATTTACAAGAAAAAAGTCACAAATGTATGAGAAAAACTGCAAGTTTACAGTAAGAAAAAGTTTACAGTTTTTTATGAAAGTTCCAAATTTACAAGAAAAATGTTGCAAATTTATGGGAAAAAGTCACAAATTTACAAGAAAATAGCAAATTTGTGAGAAAAAGTTGCAGGATTACAGTAAAAAAGTGGCGAATTTATGAGAAAAAATGAGAAAATTTATGAGAAAAAGTTGCAAATTTATGAGGAAAAAAATGTGGAAAATTTACCAAAAAAGTAGCAAATTTATGAGAAAAAGTCACAAATGTACTAGGAAAAAAGTCACAAATTTATGAGAAAAAATGCGAAAATTTATGAGAAAAAAATGTTGAAAATTTACCAAAAAAGTAGCAAATTTATGAAAAAAGTCACAAATTTACTAGGAAAAAAGTCACAAATTTTTGAGAACAAAAATGAAAATTTAGGGAAAAAAAGCTGCAAATTTACAAGAAAAATAGCAAAATTACTTGAAAAAAGTCACAGACTTACAAGAAAAATTTAGCAAATTTAAAAGAAAAAGTCACAAGTTTATGAGGAAAATTTTAGAAAAATTTGCAAATTAACAAAAACGTAACAAATATGAGTAAATAATTTCCAGATTTACATGAAAAAAGTTACAGTTTTATAAGAAAAAGTCACAAATGTATGAGAAAAATTGCAAGTTTACAGTAAAAAAAGTTAAAAAACTTTTTATGAAAGTTCCAAATTTACAAGAAAAATGTTGCAAATTTATGGGAAAAAGTCAGAAATTTATGAGAAAAAGTTGCAGGATTACAGTGGAAAAAGTGGCGAATTTATGAGAAAAAATGTGAAAATTTATGAGAAAAAGTTGCAAATTTATGAGAAGAAATGTGGAAAATTTACCAAAAAAGCAGCAAATTTATGAGGAAAAAGTCACAAATATACTAGGAAAAAAGTCACAAATGTATGAGAAAAAATGCAAGTTTACACAAGTTTATGAGGAAAATTTTAGAAAAATTTGTAAATTAACAAAAAAGTAACAAATATGAGTAAATAATTTCCAAATTTACATGAAAAAAGTTACAGATTTATAAGAAAAAAGTCACAAATGTATGAGAAAAATTGCAAGTTTACAGTAAAAAAGAGTTTACAGTTTTTTATGAAAGTTCCAAATTTACAAGAAAAATGTTGCAAATTTATGGGAAAAAGTCACAAATTTACAAGAAAATAGCAAATTTGTGAGAAAAAGTTGCAGGATTACAGTAAAAAAAGTGGCGAATTTATGAGAAAAAATGAGAAAATTTATGAGAAAAAGTTGCAAATTTATGAGGAAAAAAATGTGGAAAATTTACCAAAAAAGTAGCAAATTTATGAGAAAAAGTCACAAATGTACTAGGAAAAAAGTCACAAGTTTATGAGAAAAAATGCGAAAATTTATGAGAAAAAAATGTTGAAAATTTACCAAAAAAGTAGCAAATTTATGAAAAAAGTCACAAATTTACTAGGAAAAAAGTCACAAATTTTTGAGAACAAAAATGAAAATTTAGGGAAAAAAAGCTGCAAATTTACAAGAAAAATAGCAAAATTACTTGAACAAAGTCACAGACTTACAAGAAAAATTTAGCAAATTTAAAAGAAAAAGTCACAAGTTTATGAGGAAAATTTTAGAAAAATTTGTAAATTAACAAAAAAGTAACAAATATGAGTAAATAATTTCCAAATTTACATGAAAAAAGTTACAGATTTATAAGAAAAAAGGTCACAAATGTATGAGAAAAATTGCAAGTTTACAGTAAAGAAAAAGTTTACATTTTTTTTATGAAAGTTCCAAATTTACAAGAAAAATGTTGCAAATTTATGGGAAAAAGTCAGAAATTTATGAGAAAAAGTTGCAGGATTACAGTGGAAAAAGTGGCGAATTTATGAGAAAAAACGTGAAAATTTATGAGAAAAAGTTGCAAATTTATGAGAAGAAATGTGGAAAATTTACCAAAAAAGTAGCAAATTTATGAGGAAAAAGTCACAAATATACTAGGAAAAAAGTCACAAATTTTTGAGAAAAAAAAAAAGATAATTTAGGGGAAAAAAGCTGCAAATTTACAAGAAAAATAGCAAAATTACTTGAACAAAGTCACAGACTTACAAGAAAAATTTAGCAAATTTAAAAGAAAAAGTCACAAGTTTATGAGGAAAATTTTAGAAAAATTTGTAAATTAACAAAAAAGTAACAAATATGAGTAAATAATTTCCAAATTTACATGAAAAAAGTTACAGATTTATACAAAAAAAGTCACAAATGTATGAGAAAAATTGCAAGTTTACAGTAAAAAAAAAGTTAAAATTTTTTTTATGAAAATTCCAAATTTACAAGAAAAATGTTGCAAATTTATGGGAAAAAGTCAGAAATTTATGAGAAAAAGTTGCAGGATTACAGTGAAAAAAGTGGCGAATTTATGAGAAAAAAATGTGAAAATTTATGAGAAAAAGTTGCAAATTTATGAGAAGAAATGTGGAAAATTTACCAAAAAAGCAGCAAATTTATGAGGAAAAAGTCACAAATATACTAGGAAAAAAGTCACAAATTTTTGAGACAAAAAAAAAGAAAATTTAGGAGATAAAAAGCTGCAGATTTACAAGAAAAAATAGCAAAATTACTTGACAAAAGTCACACACTTACAAGAAAAAATTAGCAAATTTAAAAGAAAAAGTCACAAGTTTATCAGGAAAATTTTAGAAAAATTTGCAAATTAACAAAAAAGTAACAAATATGAGTAAATAATTTCCAAATTCACATGAAAAAGTTACAGATTTACAAGAAAAAAGTCACAAATGTATGAGAAAAACTGCAAGTTTACAGTAAGAAAAAGTTTACAGTTTTTTATGAAAGTTCCAAATTTACAAGAAAAATGTTGCAAATTTATGGGAAAAAGTCACAAATTTACAAGAAAATAGCAAATTTGTGAGAAAAAGTTGCAGGATTACAGTAAAAAAGTGGCGAATTTATGAGAAAAAATGAGAAAATTTATGAGAAAAAGTTGCAAATTTATGAGGAAAAAAATGTGGAAAATTTACCAAAAAAGTAGCAAATTTATGAGAAAAAGTCACAAATGTACTAGGAAAAAAGTCACAAATTTATGAGAAAAAATGCGAAAATTTATGAGAAAAAAATGTTGAAAATTAACAAAAAAGTAGCAAATTTATGAAAAAAGTCACAAATTTACTAGGAAAAAAGTCACAAATTTTTGAGAACAAAAATGAAAATTTAGGGAAAAAAAGCTGCAAATTTACAAGAAAAATAGCAAAATTACTTGAAAAAAGTCACAGACTTACAAGAAAAATTTAGCAAATTTAAAAGAAAAAGTCACAAGTTTATGAGGAAAATTTTAGAAAAATTTGCAAATTAACAAAAAAGTAACAAATATGAGTAAATAATTTCCAAATTTACATGTAAAAAGTTACAGATTTACAAGAAAAAAGGTCACAAATATATGAGAAAAATTGCAAGTTTACAGTAAGAAAAGGTTTACAATTTTTTTATGAAAATTCCAAATTTACAAGAAAAATGTTGCAAATTTATGGGAAAAAGTCACAAATTTACAAGAAAATAGCAAATTTATGAGAAAAAGTTGCAGGATTACAGTAAAAAAGTGGCGAATTTATGAGAAAAAATGTGAAAATTTATGAGAAAAAGCTGCAAATTTATGAGGAAAAAAATGTGAAAAATTTACCAAAAAAGTAGCAAATTTATGAGAAAATGTCACAAATGTACTAGGAAAAAAAGTCACCGATTTATGAGAAAAAATGTTGAAATTTAAGGGGAAAAAAAGCTGCAAATTTACAAGAAAAATAGCAAAATTACTTGAAAAAAGTCACAGACTTACAAGAAAAATTTAGCAAATTTAAAAGAAAAAGTCACAAGTTTATATGGAAAATTTTAGAAAAATTTGCAAATTAACAAAAACGTAACAAATATGAGTAAATAATTTCCAAATTTACATGAAAAAAGTTACAGATTTATAAGAAAAAAGTCACAAATGTATGAGAAAAATTGCAAGTTTACAGTAAAAAAAAAAGTTAAATTTTTTTTTATGAAAGTTCCAAATTTACAAGAAAAATGTTGCAAATTTATGGGAAAAAGTCAGAAATTTATGAGAAAAAGTTGCAGGATTACAGTGGAAAAAGTGGCGAATTTATGAGAAAAAACGTGAAAATTTATGAGAAAAAGTTGCAAATTTATGAGAAGAAATGTGGAAAATTTACCAAAAAAGTAGCAAATTTATGAGGAAAAAGTCACAAATATACTAGGAAAAAAGTCACAAATTTTTGAGACAAAAAAAAAGAAAATTTAGGAGAAAAAAAGCTGCAAATTTACAAGAAAAAATAGCAAAATTACTTGAAAAAAGTCACAGACTTACAAGAAAAAATTAGCAAATTTAAAAGAAAAAGTCACAAGTTTATGAGGAAAATTTTAGAAAAATTTGCAAATTAACAAAAAAGTAACATATGAGTAAATAATTTCCAAATTCACATGAAAAAAGTTACAGATTTACAAGAAAAAAGTCACAAATGTATGAGAAAAATTGCAAGATTACAGTAAGAAAAAGTTTACAATTTTTTATGAAAGTTCCAAATTTACAAGAAAAATGTTGCAAATTTATGGGAAGAAGTCACAAATTTACAAGAAAATAGCAAATTTATGAGAAAAAGTTGCAGGATTACCGTAAAAAAGTGGCGAATTTATGAGAAAAAATGGGAAAATTTATGAGAAAAAGTTGCAAATTTATGATGAAAAAAATGTGGAAAATTTACCAAAAAAGTAGCAAATTTATGAAAACAGTCACAAATTTACTAGGAAAAAAGTCACAAATTTTTGAGAAAAAAAATGATAATTTAGGGGAAAAAAGCTGCAAATTTACAAGAAAAATAGCAAAATTACTTGAACAAAGTCACAGACTTACAAGAAAAATTTAGCAAATTTAAAAGAAAAAGTCCCAAGTTTATGAGGAAAATTTTAGAAAAATTTGTAAATTAACAAAACAGTAACAAATATGAGTAAATAATTTCCAAATTTACATGAAAAAAGTTACAGATTTATAAGAAAAAAGTCACAAATATATGAGAAAAATTGCAAGTTTACAGTAAAAAAAAAAGTTAAAATTTTTTTTATGAAAATTCCAAATTTACAAGAAAAATGTTGCAAATTTATGGGAAAAAGTCAGAAATTTATGAGAAAAAGTTGCAGGATTACAGTGAAAAAAGTGGCGAATTTATGAGAAAAAATGTGAAAATTTATGAGAAAAAGTTGCAAATTTATGAGAAGAAATGTGGAAAATTTACCAAAAAAGCAGCAAATTTATGAGGAAAAAGTCACAAATATACTAGGAAAAAAGTCACAAATTTTTGAGACAAAAAAAAGAAAATTTAGGAGAAAAAAAGCTGCAAATTTACAAGAAAAAATAGCAAAATTACTTGAAAAAAGTCACAGACTTACAAGAAAATTTAGCAAATTTAAAAAAAAAAAGTCACAAGTTTATGAGGAAAATTTTAGAAAAATTTGCAAATTAACAAAAAAGTAACAAATATGAGTAAATAATTTCCAAATTTACCTGAAAAAAGTTACACATTTATAAGAAAAAATTCACAAATGCATGAGAAAAATTGCAAGTTTACAGTAAAAAAAAGTAAAAAAATTTTTTATGAAAGTTCCAAATTTACAAGAAAAATGTTGCAAATTTATGGGAAAAAGTCAGAAATTTATGAGAAAAAGTTGCAGGATTACAGTGAAAAAAGTGGCGAATTTATGAGAAAAAATATGAAAATTTATGAGAAAAAGTTACAAATTTATGAGAAAAACTGTGGAAAATGTATGAGAAAAAAGTGCAAATTTATGAGAAAAAAAATGTGTAAAATTTACCAAAAATATAGCAAATTTATGAGAAAAAAATGTGAAAATTTTTGAGACAAAAAGTTGCAAATGACCACATCCGTTGTGACCAAGTTAGTGCGCAGCACTTCTTGCCATTTGGAGAACAGATAGACCACCAGTAAAAAACGGCTGTTTCGGGGGGCCGTGCGTCGTTCATCACAAATGTCCAATTGGATGTGCTTCCAAGGGCCCTCTGGGTATGGTCGCAGTCGCAGGGGTGGGGGGTGACCCGCCAGTCTTCCCACTCTCCAAACACAGAACACAGTTCGTAATCATAGTTTCAATGTCCTTATCGATGCCAGGCCACCAAACCGAATCCCTGCAATGTTGTTTCATGCTGACCACACCCAGGTAACCTTCGTGGAGCATTGCCAGAACGTGTGATCTCAGCGACACTGGAATCGATGTGCAGTGCCCCCTCGCCACACACACACACCATTCCAGCAACTCAGTACATCTCTGAACCAGTGAAAGGGCACCAGATCGCCCTGTACCTTTGTGGGCCAACCTTCCCTGATGACTGAGCACAGTTGCAACAACATGAGATCCCATTCTGACTCTGCCTGGAGCCCCTGGAGGGACACCATGTCCTGGAGGGGCCTGTGCAGCGTGTTGACTTGATCTGCCTCCATAGGGTTGTCGTCTTCTGGTTGTGCGGTATTGGCCATGGCACGGGACAGGAGGTCCGCCACTACGTTCTCTTTGCCAGGGGTGAACTGGGTAGTGAAATTGTTGGCCCGCAGCTGCTCTGTCCACCTGTGGATCCGTAGGGGCCTGTGTCCTGAACCCGTCATTTCTAACAGCGTCATCAGCGCCCAGTGGTCCATTTGCAGGGTGAAATGGTGTCCATAGAGGTAAATGTGTCACCGTTTGCATGCCCAGATACAAGCGAGCACCTCTCTCTCACCCACGGCGTAATTCTGTTCAGCTGGTGAGAGGGACCTCAACGCGAACGCTACTGGGCGCTCGGTACCGTTTTGTAATTGAGACATAAGTGCCCCCACTGCTGAACCAGATGCATCACAAGTCACAAAAGTTGGCCATTTTGGATCAAAGTGGGCCAGCACTGGTGGGGAGGTGAGTTGGGACTTCAGCCTCGTGACCGCCGCTGAGCAGGCAGGAGTCCATTGCCACGGCGTGTCCTGCTTCAAAAAGGCTCGGAGAGGTTCGATAGTCTCTGAATAATGGGGAATGAAACGCCCGTAGAAGTTCACCATGCCCAGAAATTAAGAGATTTGTGCCGGTGTCATGGGGTCGGGGAGACGCAGGACCGCCTCCATGTTTGAGTGCAGGGGCCTCAGGCCCTCAGCCGCCAGCCGAAATCCAACAAACTCAATGGAATCTGCCGCGAAGATGCACTTTTCCCCGTTTAACGTGACTCCATGCTCCAGCAGTACCTCCATTACTCGTCTCAAGTGACTGTCGTGTTCTCCCCACGACACACTGTGGACCACGATGTCGTCCAGGTACACCACTACACCCCTGAGTCTGGCAAGAAATGTAGACATAATTTTCTGGAAACAACTTGGCGCTGAGCTCAGACCAAAAGGCACTCGGGTGTACCAGAAAATGCCCATGTGGGTCACGACCGGCATCAGGTCTCAGCTGGCTGGGTGGAGGGGCACCTGCAGATAACCCTGGCAGAGGTCCAGTTTCGTGAACCCCCCTGAGCTGCTGAACATTGCGGTGAGTTCCTCCATCACGGGGAGCGGGTATTTGTCTGGGATGATCACTTTGTTAACCATCAAACTTTAATTTTTTGTGGCAATATCAGAGACGTGGCTCAGTGAAGAGAAAGGAGTGGATTTTACCATGGATGGCTATGAATTAAATTATATAAATAGAAAAGTGAAAAAAGGAGGAGGAGTTGCAATTTATGTTGACAAGAGCTTGCAATACAAGGTTGTTGAAAATCTGTCAGTAACTGTGGATGATTTATTTGAATGTATTACAATAGAAATCTGTCTGGACAATGTGAAGAATATAGTAGTGAGCTGTGGATATAGAACACCTGGATCAAACATTGACTTATTTAAGGATTGGGTGGGAAAAATGTATGCAAAACTAACTCTAAAAGTTATGTTCATCTGTGGGGATTTTAATATAGATCTTATGAATTCAAAACAACATAGTTTGACAGAAGAATTTATCAACACAATGTACAGTATGGGCTTACATCCAACAATTACCAGACCTAGCAGAATCACGTCACACAGTGCCACACTAATAGATAACATATTCACAAACATTATGGAAAATAATATCAGGAGTGGGCTTTTATTGAATGATATCAGTGACCACCTGCCGATTTTTGTTGTCTATCAATGTGATTATAGGAAGAAAAAGTATACCAAAAATATTAAATATAAAAGAATAAGAACTGAAGAATCTATGTATTTACTGGCAAAGGAATTATTAATACAAGACTGGGAGATAGTTTATGATGAAAATGATATAATTAAAGCATATGATAAATTTTTACAAATATTTCAATCATTGTACAATAAAAACTGTCCTATAAAACAATACAGTGATAGACAACAAAACAAAAATATTCCTTGGGTCACCAAGGGGTTAATAAATGCATGTAAAAAGAAGAATACATTATATAAACAATTCATTAAGTGCAGAATGGTGGAGGCTGAGATCAAATATAAAAGATATAAAAATAAGCTTACTAATATAATTGTAGGAAAACGTTAATTTTGGACAATCTTTAGTAAACCCTCAGAAACAGTGTGGATTAGATGCTAATGGCAAATATAAATATTCTTAGTAAATGTACCTAAGAGACTGTAATTGAATGATTAATGGTAAATGGGAACATTTATGGGGAATGTTATTAAAGGACTGAATATGCACTGTTTAGATATGAACTGTCAGTGAAAGCAGTAGCGTTGCTGCGCCACAGGTGGCGCTCAGTAATGACAAGATGCTGCTCAGTGTTAGAACACAGTAGAAGAAGAGTAGTATGTGTTCTAGTGTGTGTTCCAGAGAATGTTCGAGAGTGTTATGAGACAAGAGCCTGTTTTCCACTAGCCCAGCACACCTCGGTACGGCTTGATTCACTTCAGTACGGCTCGGAATGCTTCTGTCTCCATTAGCACGGTGTTGTGCTTGTGCTGTGATGGTTTGTGTTAGGAGGTTTTAGAAGCGGGGCAGCAGCAGATTCTCAGCGAGGCGGGGCCACACTCCCATGATGTTACGCACCTGACTGAGTCCTTATTTACACCAGACAAAAATGGAGGATCCAAGGATTATTGCCTTGCTCGCTCTGTGGTTTTATCTCACAATTAATTTTATCTCATAATTAAGCTGCAACAACACAAGTCACTTTTGTTTTGAATTAACTGCCAAATGACCTAGAAATAATGAGCTGAAACTTGTTTTTATTCATATTAAATAATGAGACGGTGGCACACTGTCCAACACCACATCCTAGGGCATTTTGGATGTACTGAATTAAAAAAATTCATGTTTTTCACCTTCAGGTCAACGTTTGGAACAACAGTATTATTATTTTCTGTTTAGATGATGCTACACTCCTTCTAAAGTATTGTAAATCTCTGAATTTGGAATGCCGATATAACATTCAATTTACATATACTTGTACCTTTGACTTGGTGCTAATTTTTTATGATATTTCAATAAAAAATTGGGCTGCACGGTGGCGCAGTGGTTAGCACTGCGGCAGCACAGTTTACCCTTGGCCGGGGGATTGTGGGGATCGTGGGATCGTGGGTTCAATCCCAGCCCCCGACCAACAGTGATCTGTGTGGAGTTTGCATGTTCTCCCCGTGTTGCGTGGGTTTACTCCGGGATTTCTCCGGTTTCCTCCCACATGCCAAAAACATGCATGTTAAGTTAATTGGCTGTTCTAAATTGTCCCTAGATATCTGTTTCCTATAGGCCCTTAGAATAGAGGGTTAGTACTAATGAAAGCGCTTTGAGTGGTCTTTGTGACTAGAAAAGCGCTATATAAGTGCAGGTTAGTTAGTTAGTTAGTTAGTTAAAAAGAACAGAAAGCTTACAAAAAGATTTCTTTTTTGGTCTAGTTAAAAATTACATTACCTTTACAATGGTTGACCCTCAGCATCATTTTGATCAGACTAGGCAATGGAATTTCTATGTAATTATACTGTTTTATAATTCAGTGTTATAACAGACAAACCACACCTTCCAAAACAATTCCATTTTATTATATACAAAATATTAAAATAAAAAAAAACTTTGCAACACAACATGAAGGTTAATCGACATTTTATACACGCCGACCACTGAGTGCTGAGGCTCGGTAGAATGAAGCGTCTCTGCCAGCTGTGGGTCATGAAGGCTCGGTTGAATTAATCCGGACGGGCTGTCGCGGCGGACGCGTGGGATGATTCTACAAGGAAAATGCACACAATAAAATACAGCACGAAAGTGCAATATATACAGAAAAGACAATAGTTTTTAACAAGAATACATAAGCTTATTTCAGCATATTGTTCACATGAATAATTAAAATAAAAGCTTTAGTCCGCAGTGTGCTGCAATAAAGCAGCGATCCATCCACAAATGAACAGCTTTTTTATTGCATAAATAAACTGAGCGTCTTACCGAATATATTTGCGAAAAAACGCACAATAAAAAAAAATTAAAACTCACCGTTAAAGGACTCCGATGTCGAGACCTCCCGGTATATTTTTTCATTCCGGGCGGCTCCGTCTAACTCGCGCTGAATACGTTCGTCTGACAATGCAGTCAGCAGACACCGCACCTCCTTATTGGTCCATGGAACACCCTTATTACACGAAGCCATTTTTGATAGAGAATAAATGAAAATAGCACAGCAATACACTGAAAAGGAACCGCCAACAGTGGTTGCGTGCTGAGTAAAGGCGGTCGTGAAGATTCTTTTTTTTTTTTTTTCAAAAACTTTATTGAGAAGGTCGTGAAGATTTGGTAGATGAGGAGGAGGAGAGGGGCGGTTACAGGGCAGGGCAGGGCTGCAGGGCAGGGTACAGCAGTGATGAGCTGTGCCGTGTTGTGACGTTAACAGACTGGTCGCCGCTGATTGGTCAGGTCGTAACCGGCGCTGATTGGTCAGGTTGTAACCGCCCCTCTCCTCCTCCTCTTCTACCGAACCTGCACGACCTTCTCAATAAAGTTTTTGAAAAAAAAAAAAAGAATCTTCACGACCGCCATTACTCAGCACGCAACCACTGTTGGCGGTTTCTTTTCAGTGTATTGCTGTGCTATTTTCATTTATTCTCTATCAAAAATGGCTTCGCGTAATAAGGGTGTTCCATGGACCAATAAGGAGCTTCAGTGTCTGCTCACTGCATTGTCAGACGAACGTATCCAGCGCAAGTTAGACGGAGCCGCCCGGAATGAAAAAATATACCGGGAGGTCTCGACATCGGAGTCCTTTAACGGTGAGTTTTAATTTTTTTTATTGTGCGTTTTTTCGCAAATATATTCGGTAAGACGCTCAGTTTATTTATGCAATAAAAAAGCTGTTCATTTGTGGATGATGATCGCTGCTTTATTGCAGCACACTGCGGACTAAAGCTTTTATTTTAATTATTCATGTGAACAATACGCTGAAATAAGCTTATGTAATCTTGTTAAAAACTATTGTCTTTTCTGTATATCTTGCACTTTCGTGCTGTATTTTATTGTGTGCATTTTCCTTGTAGAATCATCCCACGCGTCTGCCGCGACAGCCCGTCCGGATTAATTCAACCGAGCCTTCCTGACCCAGAGCTGGCAGAGACGGCTTCATTCAACCGAGCCTTGCTGACCCAGTTTGGGAAGCTGGTGTAGAGGCACTCAGTGGTCGGCGTGTATAAAATGTCGATTAACCTTCATGTTGTGTTGCAAAGTTTTTTTTTTATTGTAATATTTTGTATATAATAAAATGGAATTGTTTTGGAAAGTGTGGTTTGTCTGTTATAACACTGAATTATAAAACAGTATAATTACATAGAAATTCCATTGCCTAGTCTGATGAAAATGATGCTGATCATCCTGTCAGGGGTCAACCATTGTAAAGGTAATGTAATTTTTAACTAGACCAAAAAACAAATGTTTTTGTAAGCTTTCTGTTCTTTTTATTGAAATATCATAAAAAATTAGCACCAAGTCAAAGTAGGTACAAGTATATGTAAATTGAATGTTCTATCGGCATTCCAAATTCAGAGAATTACAATACTTTAGAAGGAGTGTAGCATCATCTAAACAGAAAATAATAATACTGTTGTTCCAAACGTTGACCTGAAGGTGAAAAACATGAATTTTTTTTATTCAGTACATCCAAAATGCCCTAGGATGTAAAAAATAATACAATTTGGTGTTGGCCAGTGTGCCACTGTCTCATTATTTAATACGAATAAAAACAAGTTTCAGCTCATTATTTCTAGGTCATTTGGCAGTTAATTCAAAACAAAAGTGACTTGTGTTGTTGCAGCTTAATTATGAGATAAAATTAATTGTGAGATAAAACCACAGAGCGAGCAAGGCAATAATCCTTGGATCCTCCATTTTTTGTCTCGTGTAAATAAGGACTCAGTCGGGTGCGTAACGTCACAGGAGTGTGGCCCCGCCTCGCTGGAAATCTGCCGCCGCCCCGCTTCTAAAACCTCCTAACACAAACCATCACAGCACAAGCACAACACCGTGCTAATGGAGACAGAAGCATTCCGAGCCGTACTGAAGTGAATCGAGCCGTACCGAGGTGTGCTGGGCTAGTGGAAAACAGGCTTATGTGCTGTGTAATTGTGGGCCGTGCCGTGTGTGCTGAGAAATGAATAAACGGTCGCTGCAAAGTCTAAACAGCTTGGCTCAATTATCCTTCCTCCCCTTTGCCCCTCCTGGGTGTAACAAAACTTGGTAGCAGAGGATGGTTCAGTCGTGTCTAAGACGGTGAGTCAGTGCAAATAAAAAAAAAAAAAAAAAGGCAGGCCGTAACGATGGAGCTGGAGCAGCTACAAGCTAAGCTAACTGAGGCCTTGGTGCCGTTACGGGCCGAACAGCTAAATGAGGTCTGTTTATTTGCAAAGATAAGCCCAGCCGAACTGTCTACGAAGTACATGCTGATACGACTGTTTATCGAGGAGGTTGAAAAAGCCATTGAACGCGAAGAGGAGGATGTAGCCCGCGAGTTTGTGCTAAGGCTAATAGCATGTGCTAACGAAGCTAAGCTAAGTGAACCGTTGACGCAGGCAGCGACAGCGGCCGGCACGAGCCGCGAGGCGGAGGCACTCACCAGTGTACAGAGCCAGTATGCCGCTCTGCATGAAAGTATCATTGATTCAGCTAAAAAGGTTGAAGAGGAAATAATAAGGCTGACAGATGATCAGGCCGCGCCACTACCGGGCCGCCATTTTGTGACACAGCCCGAGGTCCCCACAGCCACAGAGCCGCCATTTTGTGATACAGCCTGCGGTCCCCACAGCGCCCCTACCGCCAGAAGTGATCATTAAACGGGAGTTTAAGATAAATGGGCAGATAGGGGAGAGGGGCCAAAAAGACAAGTTGTCTTATTCCAGTCTCACTCACCAAATTGATATGGGCTTAAAGAAAAAGTACAGTGAGGCTGAGATAATTGAGGCTGTTGTCAAAGCAGTGAGTCCTGGATTGAGTTTGCGCGCTATGTTGGAGATTAAATCAGATCTCACACTGCCACAGCTGCACATAATCCTGCGAGGACATTATAAAGAAGATAGTTCCACTGACTTGTATCATCGTCTGATAAATCTCACACAAGACAGTAATGAGTCACCTCAGAACTTCCTGTTTCGTGCCATTACTAACTAACTAACTAACCTGCACTTATATAGCGCTTTTCTAGTCACAAAGACCACTCAAAGCGCTTTCATTAATACTAACCCTCTATTCTAAGGGCCTATAGGAAACAGATATCTAGGGACAATTTAGAACAGCCAATTAACCTAACATGCATGTTTTTGGCATGTGGGAGGAAACCGGAGAAATCCCGGAGTAAACCCACGCAACACGGGGAGAACATGCAAACTCCACACAGATCACTGTTGGTCGGGGGCTGGGATCGAACCCACGATCCCACGATCCCCACAATCCCCCGGCCAAGGGTAAACTGTGCTGCCGCAGTGCTAACCACTGCGCCACCGTGCAGCCGAGCTGCGATCTGATTTAATCAAAGGTGTCTTTCCTTTAGCCATTGAGCTAAAGGAAAGACTTTTAGCAGCATCCAGAGAGCCTGGCACTGAAGAGCAGTTTAGTTCTGATCTTATTCAGAGGAAGTTTCTGAGGGCGGTGGAAACAGGACTGATCAGTGTTGATGTGAAATATCAACTGAAGCATTATTTGGAGGATCCTGCCGTCACTGACGAGCTACTGATTTCAAAGACGAATGCAGCAGCCATTCTTGAATGGGAACGGCACCAAAAATTTAAAAGGCACACAAAAGAACTAAAGGTTCGAGAATGCCGAGTGGAAAATCTGACGGGTCAGTATGCAACCGAGAGAGAAGTAGATGGCCAAGAGCGCCCCCTACCATGGACAAAAGTAAAAATCCTTAAATCCCAAAGCACAGTGACCCGTACGGAATCTGAGCTCCTGAACATAGTTACGCAGCTGAAGAGTGACATGGAGGAGATCAAAAAGGCCATACGTGAGTCTCCCAGAGCACCTCACGCTCAAAGAGCCAGGAGGACACGTGGCTGCAAGAGATGTCAGTCCACCAGCAATGGCGATCAATGCAACCACTGCTTCAGGTGTGGAGTCAGCGGCCACATGTCAAGGGAATGTCGGATAGGGAGGAGACTCGGAAGAGGAACAGGGCAAGTAGACACAGCGGCCAATACTGTTGCAACCACATCAGAACAAGCTAACACACAAGAACTGTATGAGCTAGTTACTGACAGTATTTGGAGGTTAGAAGCAAGGCTGGTAGCTCAGGCCGAGGTACCTCCTGTAGAAACGGTCCGTGTTAATCTACTGTCCCCTAATCGCCAATTACAGTTACTCAATTTGGTTGGAAAAAAATATGTCATCACCTGCTTCCTCGATGACAAGGAGACACAAGCATTATGGGACACAGGGTCACAGGTTTGTTTAATGAATGACACCTGGAGACAGGAGCACCTGCCACCCACCACCGTCAGAGACTTAGCTGAGTTGGTGGGTCCAATTATCCTGAGTGGGAGGGCAGTGAACCAGACACCGATTCCATTCTCAGGGTGGGTCGAAGTCACATTTAAGCTGCCGACAGTTAGTCGCCCACCGGTGGAACTCTTAGTTCCTGTGCTAGTGATGAAGGAGGACGGAGTGGCAGAGCCGCCTATCATTGGGTTCAACGTGATTGACCATGTCCTGAAGATGGGCATTAAATTCCCTTGTGCCATCAGTGAAGCTGTTAGCACAGCCTTCTCATTTGACTGTAAGAAAACAGAGGTGTTTTTGAAAGTGATGCAAAGTGAGGAGGATAAGCTGGGGGAAGGAATGGTAAAAGTTGGCAGTGAGTTGGTTACCATCCCTGCTGGCCAAACCAAAGCAGTCAAAGGTTGTGTCAGAGCAGGCTCACTTCCAGACACACAAGACGTCTTGGTTGAGCCGAGTCAGTACACCCAGTTACCAGAGGGTTTGCAGATGCAAAGTGGGTTGGTGCAGTTATGGAAAGGGAAGCGATCTATGTTTAAAATACCTGTAACAAACAGTACGTCCCGTGATATCTAGCTGCCCGCTAAGACCATTTTGGGGGAAACGCAGAGAGTTAAAACTGCTTATCCGGCAGATATTAGACCCCCTGCTGTAAACCAAGTGACCGTCGACCCGACGACGAGTGAAACAGGAAGAAATAAAGAGACCAAGATGAACTGTGCTGTCAAAGAGACCATGGACCTGTGGGACCCTCCAGTTCCCCTTGATCATCTCTCACCCATACAGCAAGAGCAAGTAAAACAGCTACTACGGGAGGAACGGCAAGCGTTTTCCCGTGATGAGTATGATGTAGGGACAATTCCCTCTTTACAGTTGAAGATCCGACTCAGAGATCACGATCCTGTTAAAAAGACTTATGTTTCTGTTCCCAAACCACTTCATAAAGAAGTAAAGGAGTATAGAGAAGACCTGCTTAACAGGGGCTGGATCACCAAATCCAAGTCATCGTATTCCAGTCCAATCGTCTGTGTGCGAAAGAAAGATGGAGGTCTGCGTTTGTGCTGCGACTTTAGAGAGTTGAACAAGAAGTCTATCCCAGACAGACACCCAATTCCCCGTATACAAGATATGCTAAACAGTCTAAATGGGAGTGTGTGGTTTTCAGTTCTCGACCAAGGAAAGGCGTATCATCAAGGTTTCCTGGAAGAGTCGAATAGGCCCCTCACTGCATTTATCACTCCCTGGGGTTTGTTCGAGTGGGTAAGAATTCCATTTGGTTTGTCCTCAGCACCAGCAGCATTCCAAAGATCTATGGAGGAGTGCTTGTGGGGGTTGAGAGATGATGTTTGTCTGCCTTACCTCGATGATAACCTTGTTCATTCACAGACTTTTGAAGATCACTTGCAAGACCTGAGAAGCGTCCTGCACCGCTATCAAAGCCATGGGGTGAAGCTGACTCCCCGGAAATGTGAGTTATTCAAGCAGCAGGTACGTTTTCTTGGTAAAATGGTAACAGGACAGGGTTACACCATGGACCCTGCGGACATTGCTCCAGTGCAGACACTCAAACAGCAGCAACCTTCCACTGTGGGAGAGCTAAGGAAATTGCTAGGTTTTATTTCATATTACCGTAGCTATATTCCAAACTTCTCTCGTATAGCAAAGCCTCTCTACGACCTTCTGGCTAAAAATCACACAGACAAAGCAAAGAAAAACTCAAAGAAACATGTCAAAAAGAACAATGGTTGCCACTTACCCTCATCTCATGTGATCAGGTGGCGCCCAGAGCATCAAGCAGTAGTTTGTCAGCTTGTTGACCTTCTTACCCAACCCCCAGTGTTAGGTTACCTGAACTTTGAAGAACCCTTCATTTTACACTGTGATGCTTCACAGGCGGGGCTTGGGGTGGTGTTATACCAGCGACCACAAGACAAACTGGTGGTGATAGCATATGGCTCTAGGACACTGTCAAATTCAGAGAAGAACTACCACCTTCATTCAGGGAAGCTGGAGTTTCTTGCCATGAAGTGGGCCATCTGTGAGAAGTTTCGGGATTATCTGTACTATTCTCCACCATTCACTGTCTACACGGACAATAATCCCCTAATGTATGTGCTCACCACCGCAAAGTTAAATGCAACCACACAGAGGTGGGTAGCAGAACTAGCTGATTTCCAGTTTGTGATTAAGTATCGCCCTGGAAAAGCAAACAGAGATGCAGACGGACTTTCACGTATGCCTCTAGATATGGAGCAGTACATGAACAAATGCACCCAGAATGTTGATCCTGATGTGATGAATTGTGTGACACAGGCAGTCAAGGTAAAGTCACAAGAAAGTGAACCATGGCTCTGCCCAGTCACCATTTCTACTCTCATTAGTGAAGCAGACCAAGAAGCCAGCTCTATAGCTGAAATATCAAAGACTGATCTAAAAAGAGCTCAAGAAGAAGACTCCGTGATTGGAGAGGTGTTGCGCTATGTGTTATCAAAACAATGGCCAAGAAGTGTAAAGCAGCAGAACAGTAAAATTGCAGCTTTTAGTCAGGCAGAAACACAAGCTGTACTTGGAAGATGATGGACTGCTTTACAGGAGAACGGCAACACATGACCAGCTACTCCTACCTCAGAAATTTCACAAGCTCGTGTTCAAAGAGCTCCATGAAAAGATGGGCCATTTAGGGGTAGAGAGAGTGATGAACTTGATAAGAGAGCATTTTTATTGGGCTCACATGCAAAGAGATGTGGAGCACTACATCACGAGAGTTTGCAGCTGTTTAAAGAACAAACGTCCCAGTAAGATAACAAGGGCACCGCTGACCCATTTGAATTAGTGTCAGTGGATTTCCTGCATTTGGAGAAGTGCAAAGGAGGATATGTGTATATCCTGGTTGTAATGGACCATTTCACGCGTTTTGCCCAGGCTTACCCATGTCGTAACAAAGCTGCCCACACCGCTGCTGAGAAGATCTTTGGAGATTTTGCCCTTAAGTTTGGCTTCCCCACACGACTCCATCATGATCAGGGAAGAGAGTTCCAAAATAAACTTTTTGCAAGACTCCAAGAGTACAGTGGTGTGCAGGGGTCCCGAACAACGCCCTACCATCCCCAAGGGAATGGGCAGGTGGAACGATTTAATCGTACACTGTTGGCAATGCTCAGAAATTTGCCTGAAGCAGCTAAGGAAGACTGGAAGTCCTCTCTGGCAAAAGTGGTTCATGCCTATAATTGTACGCGTAGTGAAGCTACGGGGTACGCACCATATTTTCTGTTGTTTGGCCGTAGTCCAAAGTTGCCTATTGATTTAATGTTTGGCCTCACAACAAGAGAGCAGAGTGTTTCTCAGCAGGACTATGCTGAAAAGTGGAGAGCTACAATGACGGAAGCTTACAAACTCACTTCTAAAACAGCAAACAAAGAAGGGATGAGAAGTAAAGCACTTTATGATAAAAAGGTTCACGGTGCTGAGTTACTCCCTGGATCCAGAGTATTGGTCCGAAACTTGACCGAAAAAGGTGGGCCAGGAAAATTAAGATCATTCTGGGAAGACAAGGTGTATGTCGTGACTCAAAAGAAGTATCCAGACAGTCCAGTATATGAAATCAGACCTGAAACTGGCAAGGAACGCACTCGGGTCATGCACAGAAACCTTTTGCTACCTTGTGACTTTCTTCCCATGGAAACAGTGGAGCATGCCTCTAAGAAAATGAGAGAAAGAGACTCTAAAAGACAAAGGTATGTGGACAGACAAAGCAACACGGATGATGAAGATGAAGAGGGTTGGAGTGCCATAATCGGATTACGAGCTGGGAAGGATCAAGAGCAGCGTTCACTGAGAGCCGATGCACCGGAGTTCTACCCACATGATGACACTACTCCGGAGGATGAGGACCAGGACCCAGTGACGTCACGCAGGTGCAGCTGGCACCAGAGGTCGACAATCCGGTGGTTCCAGATCCAGCTGAGGCAGACCAGGACCAGAGTGATGAGGTGTCGGAGTCCAGTTCCAGTTACCAGGAGGGACCTGACGAGATTCCTGCTAAAACGTATCCTTCAAGAATAAGAAAACAGCCATTGAGATTGACTTATGATAAGTTAGGCCAACCTTGCACTTCATTGCATTTCATCTGTCTAGAACAAAGGTATAGAAGCTAAAGATAACCATTGGTCAGGCATAAATGTTTTGAAAAGTAACTTGGTAGTTACTGTGATGGTTGATTAAAAAATTGAAAAAAGAACAAAAAAAATTTAAAAACACAAAAAGAGACTTGCAGTGTGTTACTAAGGCACAGGCATCACACCAAGGTTTATTTGGTAGGCTATGACTAGATTGAGTACCCTTACTCTCAGGAAAGATGCAGATACCCACCATGATGGATGGAGCGGTTGAAGGTTATCGTGCACAAAGACCTCTTCTGCAAATGTATTGCATGGAATAGGAGATACATGCTGTACTATGGACAATTACCAGATGCATCTTTATAGACTTTAATGAACTCTGACTCCTGTGTAGTGATACCCTACTTACATGTAATACATGATTACCAAATGTGAACTGACAGAAGAAAAAAAAAAACAGTTTTTTTAAGAAAGGTGTAATGTCGGGACGACATTAACTTTTTGAGGGGTGAGTGTAGGAAAACGTTAATTTTGGACAATCTTTAGTAAACCCTCAGAAACAGTGGGGTTTAGATGCTAATGGCAAATATAAATATTCTTAGTAAATGTACCTAAGAGACTATAATTGAATGATTAATGGTAAATGGGAACATTTATGGGGAATGTTATTAAAGGACTGAATATGCACTGTTTAGATATGTGCCCTTCAGAGGTAAAGTGGGCTATCCCACATTTTTTGAGAACTTTTTAATGATATAGGCACACTGATTTTTTGAGAATATTTCAACTTTAGAGCTCATTTTCTCAAAATAATGGTTTTGTGGGATAGCCCACTTTACCTCTGAAGGGCACATATGAACTGTCAGTGAAAGCAGTAGCGTTGCTGCGCCACAGGTGGCGCTCAGTAATGACAAGATGCTGCTCAGTGTTAGAACACAGTAGAAGAAGAGCAGTATGTGTTCTAGTGAGTGTTCCAGAGAATGTTCGAGAGTGTTATGAGACAAGATGGTGTCTAACCATGTGCTGTGTAATTGTGGGCCGTGCCGTGTGTGCTGAGAAGTGAATAAACGGTCGCTGCAAAGTCTAAACAGCTTGGCTCAATCATCCTTCCTCCCCTTCGCCCCTCCTGGGTGTAACATAATGAGGACTTGTAAGAAAGAATATTACAACAGAATATTAGAGGATAATAAAAATAACTTAAGAGGAATATGGCAAGTACTCAATGGGATTATTAGTAATCGACCTAAGAATGCTAATTATCCAGAATATTTTATTGAAAATGGCAATTTGATAAATAATATGGAGGATGTGGTCAGCATCTGCAGTGATGCGGACGTTGTACCGGTCTGTTGTGGTGAAGAGGGAGCTTAGTTCTAAGGCAAAGCTGTCGATTTACCAGTCAATCTACGTTCCTACTCTCACCTATGGTCACGAGCTTTGGGTAATGACCGAAAGAACGAGATCGCGGATACAAGCGGCTGAAATGAGCTTTCTCCGTAGGATTGCTGGACTCACCCTCAGAGATAGGGTGAGGAGCTCAGTCATCCGGGAGAGGCTCAGAGTAGAACCGCTGCTCCTCCACATTGAAAGGAGTCAGTTGAGGTGGTATGGGCATCTGATTAGGATGCCTCCTGGACGCCTCCCACTTGAGGTGTTTCAGGCACGTCCCACTGGGAGGAGACCCCGGGGCAGACCCAGGACTCGGTGGAGAGACTATGTCTCCCAGCTAGTCTGGGAACGCCTTGGTATCCCCTCTGAAGAGCTGGAGCAGGTGGCTGGGGAGAGGGAAGTCTGGGCTTCTCTGCTTGAACTGCTGCCTCCGCGACCCGGACCTCCGGAAAAGCGGTAGAAGATGGATGGATGGATGGATGTGGTCAGTGGTTTCAATAAATTTTTTGTAAACGTTTGTCCTGAATTAGCAAAATCAATAGTGACACCAGAAACAAACAACAGTGGTTCTGTAAATGAAATAGAAGATAGAAATCCAAACACAATCTTTTTGGGTGCAGTTACTGAAAAGGAAATTATCCAGACTGTGAGTAAATTTAAGAACAAAAAATCAACGGACTGGAATGAAACTGACATGTCAATAGTGAAAAAAGTAATTGAAGGAACTGTTAAACTACTCACTCACATCAGTAACCTGTCATTTCAAACTGGTAAATTTCCAAACAAAATGAAAATAGCAAACGTAATATCACTATACAAAACAGGAGACAGTCATTATTTCACAAATTACAGGCCAGTCTCTTTACTCTCACAATTTTCCAAAATACTTGAAAAAATCTTCACTAAGAGACTGGATGATTTCATTGAAAAACACAACCTCCTTACGGATAGCCAGTATGGTTTTAGAGCAGATAAATCTACATCTTTGGCACTGATCAAACTTATTGAAGAAATTACTAGTTCTATAGATAAAAAAAAAGTTTGCTGTAGGAGTATTTATAGATTTAAAGAAAGCTTTTGACACCATCGACCACAGAATTCTACTAAGGAAACTGGAAAGGTATGAGATAAGAGGGGTTGGACTGAGTTGGGTGGAAAGTTATTTAAGTAACAGACAACAATTTGTGCAAATTGGTGAGCACAAATCACCCTTCATGGACATCACTTGTGGTGTGCCCCAGGGGTCAGTTTTGGGACCCAAACTCTTTATCTTGTATATAAATGACATATGCCAAGTATCAAAAATTCTGAAATTTATTTTGTTTGCGGATGACACAAATATACTTTGCACTGGTGAGAATTTGCAGCAGGTTTTAGAGGTGGTCACAACTGAAATGAAAAGGTTAACGCAGTGGTTCAACAAAAATAAATTATCTCTAAATCTGAAAAAAACAAAGATTATGTTGTTTGGAAATTATAAAATAAATCATGAAATAATGGTAACGATAGATGATACCAGAATAGAAACAGTACAGGAAAATAAGTTTCTGGGGGTGACGCTAGACAATAAAATCTGCTGGAAACCTCACATCAGTCACATCTGGGCCAAGTTGGCAAAATGTATAGGGATACTGGGGAAGACAAGACACATCTTGGACTATAAATCATTGTTCTTACTGGTTCAAGATGGCGGCGTGCGGTTGTGCAGCGGCTCTTTGCTCCCTATTTTTGTTCATATGTATACTGTTTTTGGATATTGGACCGTGTGAAGCTGGATTTGTGTACAGTCGTACTGAGCTGATAAACATTGGACTTCAACAAAAGTCTGCTGTTACAGCAGTTTTTGAGAACACACAAAACATACCGGAGGCTATCTGTAGACCAGCGGGATCACCATGGATTGTTGTCGGTCCTGGGAAGCGACGCAGACGGAGGAGGGAGAGAAAGAAAAAGCGGGGATGCTGGCCGGGCCTGCTAGCGAGGCTAAAGAGACAACCGCATCGACCGCCGCTACCGAGCATTTTTCTCTCCAACGCCAGAAGCATCGTCCACAAGATGGAGGATCTAGAGCTACAGCTGACAACTAATAAAACTGTGAGAGACTGCTGTGTGCTGTTGTTAACGGAAAGCTGGCTCCACCCGCTGATCACCGATGCTGCTGTACAGCTGCAGGGGCGCACACTTCACCGATTGGACCGAACAGCAGAACCCGGTAAAAAAAGAGGAGGCGGCCTCTGCATTTTTCTTCACAACACTTGGACTAATCACAGCAGTATTATTAACACTTACTGTTCTCCTGATCTAGAGACAATGTCAGTCTTATGTCGGCCTTTTTATCTTCCTAGAGAGCTGAGCGTGATCATTTTAACAGCCGTCTATATTCCCCCTGATGCAAATACTAAAGCGGCCCTTAGTCATTTGTACAGTGTAATAAATAAACAGCAGCAGGCCTATCCCGAGGGTGTTCACATTATAGCTGGTGATTTTAATCAAGCATGCTTGAAAACTGTGCTGCCTAATTTCACACAGTATGTGAAATGTGCCACTAGGGGAAAGAATTGTCTTGATCGGGTGTATTCGAACCTGAAGCATGCTTACAGAGCTGTGCCGTGTCCACATCTTGGCCTGTCAGACCATCTATCATTGCTCCTCATCCCAGCATACACCCCCCTCAGGAGAACTGCTAGACCAACTACAAAAAACATCACAACATGGCCTGAGGGAGCTCTTTCTCAGCTACAGGACTGTTTTTCAAACACTCTATGGGATTTATTCAAGAATGAGGATCTGGAAATGTACACACAGACTGTATTACACTACATTATCTTCTGTATCAATCAGGTGACTGTGGAAAAACGCATCAGGGTTTTTCCTAACCAGAAGCCTTGGATGACAAAAGGAGTCCAGGCACTCCTCAGAGCTCGTGATACAGCCTTCAGGTCAGGGGATACAGATCTGTATAGCACTGCCTGGGCTAATCTGAAGAAAGGCATTAAGGAGGCTAAACAGACCTATAAGAAGAAAGTCGAGGACCATTTTTCTGATAATGATTCACGATGAGTATGGCAAGGCTTTAACCATATCACAAACTATAAGGGCAGCAGCATCATTTCCAGTGACATCAGCGCCTCACTGGCAGAAGAACTGAACTGCTTTTTTGCACGGTTTGAGGCAAATGCACCTCGCCCGGACCCACAGATGTTATTGAATGCCAGCTCTGATGTGCTTATCCTGCAGGATCATGAGGTGAGACAGACACTGAGAGCAGTTCACCCGAGAAAGGCTACTGGTCCCGATGGAGTGCCAGGAAAGGTGCTCAGAGCATGTGCAGATCAGCTATGCTCTGTTTTGACTGACATTTTTAACTTGTCTCTCAAGGCAGCCGTTGTTCCACAGTGTTTAGAATCTGCAGTCATTATTCCTGTACCAAAAAACATACTATAAGCAGTCTGAATGACTATCGACCAGTAGCATTAACACCCGTTGCTATGAAGTGCTTTGAGAAAATGGTATTGAAACATCTTTTGCCTAGTCTCCCCCCAGACTTTGATCGGTACCAGTTTGCCTACAGGCGGGGCAGATCCACTGAAGATGCTATTGCTATAGCTCTCCACTCGGCATTCAGCCATTTAGAAGACAAGGGGAGCTATGTAAGAATGTTGTTTGTTGACTATAGCTCGGCATTTAATACAATTATTCCCAACATTCTCATCACCAAATTGCTTCAGCTTGGTCTGCCTACTCACACTTGCAGCTGGATTAAGGACTTCCTAACAAACAGAACACAGACTGTTAGACTCGGACCCCATTCCTCCTCTACAGTCATGCTTAACACAGGCTCGCCACAGGACTGTGTGTTGAGCCCCACTTTGTATTCATTGTACACATATGACTGCATACCTGTTCATCCCACAAACATTATAGTGAAGTTTGCAGATGACACAACAGTAGTGGGGCTCATATCAGGAGGAGATGAGTCCGCATACAGAGATGAGGTCCAGAAACTGGTGAGATGGTGCTCAGATAATAATCTGCTATTGAATACAAAAACCCCCAAAAAGAACTCATTATTGATTTTAGGAAGCATAGCAGTGAACCACCTCCTCTATATATAGGCAAAGAGTGTGTGGAGAGGGTGGAGGCTTTTAAGTTTTTGGGTGTTCATATTTCTCACAACCTTACCTGGGCAGTTAACACCATAGCTACGATAAAAAAGGCTCAACAATGTCTACACTTTCTGAGGCTCCTCAAGAAGAATGGCCTGAATGCGCAGTTGCTGGTTTTATTTTATCGCTCTGCTATTGAGAGCATTCTGTCATTTGGCATCACGGTTTGGTATGAGGGCTGTTCAGCCGCAGACCGCAAAGCCTTCCAGAGAGTGATCGAGACTGCGCAAAAAATCACTGGCTGTTCTCTCCCTTCTCTGGAAGAGATTTCCAGGTCTCGATACTTCAACAGAGCTACTGCCATCATTAAAGACTGTGCTCATCCAGGCCATGACTTCTTTCACTTGCTCCCCTCGGGAAAGCGGTACAGATCCCATAAAACCCAGACTACCAGGTTTAATCATAGTTTTTTTCCCAGCAGCAGTACGTGTTTTGAACAGATTTATGTAACACGCACAGACTGCTGATATTTTTTGTTATTTTAGGTTATTTTGTAGCAACAACCCTGTGTGCATAAGCTGGTCTTTTGTATTTATCCCTCAGTATGTTTTTCATTATTGCTAAGTACATATTGTATTCAACTTTTAGGTAATTTTGTTTCAAGCATTATTTATTGTTGTAATAAGAATGTTAAATGCATGAGTGAACTGTGAGTGTGATAGTTTGTTTATAGTTTGTTTTTAGGGAGCAGCATCTCAGTTTCGTTGCATTGTTCATTAACAATGGAATGACAATAAAGGCACTTTGACTTTGACAATTCACTGTTTTTACCATATCTTAACTACTGTGTAGAGGTCTGGGGAAACACCTACAAGACCAACCTACAGTCAATATGCACATTACAAAAAAGAGCTATAAGGATAATAAATAATGTAGGATATAGAGACCATACCAATTCGTTGTTTTTAAAGTCACATGTCATAAAGTTCATTGATTTAGTTAAATTTAAGACAGCACAAGTCATGTACAGGGTAATTAATAATCAACTCCCAACTAATATACAAAAAATATTTAAAAAAAGAGGCAATGATTATAATTTGAGAGGAGACTTAAACTTTACAAAACCCAAGATACGAACAACCAAGAAAAGTCTGGGCATATCTGTCTGTGGGGTGGATTTGTGGAACAGTCTGGAGCCGGAACTGAAACTATGTACAAACAGAAATCAATTCAAAAAGAGGTATAGACATTATTTGCTGAAAGAATATATGTTAGAAGGGTAGTATTTATATGTACGATTCACTCTGGGACACTATGGAATGGTGGGTGGGACAGTACTGTGTATATCTGTGTTGTTTGGGGCTGGTTTTGATGTATGGACTGTATGTATGTTGGGATGGATGGGTGTTAATGTTGATATGTACAAAATATAGTTAATTGTTTACTTGGGGTCTTAAATGTGGTAATTTGTATATATTTCACATGGGTTGTATTTATGGAAAAGAGGAGTTGGAATTAATAAGTGTTCACTTCTTACTTCTCCCTTTCGAACACTGTATACTGTTACTTTATTGCACTTGTCATTTGTTTTGTTTTTGTTTTACTTTTTGTTCGAAATAAAGGATCTATTTATACTTTGTTAATAAAGTTGTTTATGTGAAGGTTGCGGGTCACATGACTGGGATAAAAGGGCGTGACTGAGGCATTATGGGTTAGAAGGGAATGAAGGCAGTCAGAGATCCCCTGGGAATATCATCATACCTGCTCATGGTTCAAGAGGCGCAAAACGGTTTGTGTTTATTATTTGTAATTGTATAATTTATTTCTGCAATGCCTGTCTAAACATTGTGATGCATATGGACATTTTATTGGACTTTATTAATGTGTTTGCCATTATGCTAGCATGTTTGGGATCCGGGTATTGCTTGGTGGGGGGACTGTCTGTGGACTGGAAGGGAACAGTTTTAGTGGTAATTTTTTGTGTGTTTGTTTGTTTGTTTGTTTTTTTTGTAGTTTTCACGGTGTTATATTTCCATCAGTGGTTTCATGTCATCGATGGTTGCTCATGTCCACACCAGAGAAAATGAGTGATTGAATAAAGCTTTGGAAAAACATCAGTATGAAACATAGCCTTTATTCAGGGAACCGGTGCAGCTACAGAGTCCTTACTACCCAGCGCGTGAAACACACGTTGGCCTTGCTTACAAGGCAGTGGAATAGCATGCTTTCCGTCGGCGCTGCCAAGGTCGGCTGTGGCAATGTAATCTTCAAATGCTTCCAACCAGCGGCACCATGGTGTAGTCGGCGTATGCAGAGACTCTAAGAACGGAGGTGGTAATCTCATGCACGCTCCCATGGTTTAATCCGACGTCGCCAAATGTTTTGTCTTAATAACGTGAGACATGAGCCATGTTGTACCGCGCAACGACTGACCTTTATTCAGATTCACCCTCAACATACAGTGTACACACTGGCCATAGCCCGCCTGACATCACCACGTCGACTGCCTGGCGTCGGCTACGGCAAACCCCAAGGGCCAAATCCCCATACAACACAGCGTTCTGACATTTTAGCATACTTTGTCACAATAGGTAAAGGTAAAGCCAACTTTATTGTCATTCAATCCATACAGCCAATCATGTACAGTAGAACAAAATTACATTTCTCATATCTACAATGTTAATCACATCCAGAATCAGAGGGGTCGCTGCCATTCAAGGTGCCGCCACAAATTTTCCCTCCTCCGTTCCATTATTGCTGAGCATCAAGCTGGACGGCAGGAAGTTCCACTTTTATATAGTCTTCGACATGACCCCCTGGGATTTCAACCCCAGCCTCCCAGATGTGGGGCGGATGCTCTACCAACTGAGCCACCACTCCAGTTAGCATAGCATACCAGTATGGCAAATCGATAGATATATACTGTACTGGTAGATATGCCAATATGTCAGAACACCTGACATATTGATATAGTTCCCATATAGTTTGGGATCAATAAAGTACATCTATCTATCTACCTGTAAGACTGTCACAGTCGGTCAAAGCCAGTGGACCTCTTGCTCAATGTAGAGTGACATACTTCCCCATTCCAGTCCTCCCACAGCTTCAGATCCACTTCCATTATATTTGTCCAGTATCTGGTGCTTTCTTGTCAGTACTGTAAATCAGTTTTATCATTTTCACTTATCATTGTACATATCAAAAACAGAATGTGGATAGATCATTTGTTTTCTTTATAAAGTTTGTGTTTCACATTTTAATCATTTTAACCATATTGAGCTGTTTAATAGATTGCCCAGTTAGCTTAGCATAGCACAGCTATCGTATTGTTTCTGTCTCTGCCTTTCCAAATACCACCGCATGGGCTGTAATAGACCTGTGACACTCACCGAAGCATGTCTCCAACTCCCAGCTGTTTCCTGATTTGTTTAAATATTACTTTGTGTATGCAGAATCCCTTGGTTATTGCTCTTACCATTACTTTTATCGATATTAGCTTAGTTAGCTTCCAGATGGGAGTGTGTTATTTATTCTCGTAATAAACGTTGACTCACTTCTGACATTATTACCTCCGCCAGGCCGAAAAGGCCAGGAGGAGGTTATGTTTTTGCCAGGGTTTGTGTGTTTGTCTGTCTGTCTGTCTGTCTGTCTGTTTGTCTGTCTGTCTGTTTGTTTGTCTGTCTGTTTGTCTGTTGGTTAGCAAGATAACTCAAAAAGTCTTGGACGGATTTGCATGAAACTTTCAGGCGTTGTTGGAAATGGTACAAGGAAGAACTGATTAAATTTTGGGGGTGATCCGGTTCACTGTCTGGATACAGGAATTTTTTTAAAGCATTTTTCCACACTGTGACATATGGCCATTTTCAACATGTGCGCAGGCGCAATGGAGGCCGCTGGGCGTCGTGTCTGACCAACACAAACTCCGCCTTCTTCAACGTTTTAGCCACAAAAGCATGCGGAAAACACTGCTGGCCTCGGACCGCCAGCGTGCCTCTGCCAGCCATAGGCGCTGCCCTGGGCCCGCCAGTGTGGCTGCTTTTGCGCCACGCTGCAAAACCTGACACGGACACCTGTCCGCCGCCCCATTATTTGCCACAAATTCCCCACCCAGCTATAGGCGCTGCGTAAAAACGACCTCTCTGCCGGGGAAGATTCTAAATTCTGTTTTGCCGCGGAGCGCAAGCCCAATATAATATAAAACCCACGCCAACCTGTCTAACCAATCTGCATCCGTCAGTGGAGGAGATGGACACACCAACACTTCACTTTATTACCTCCGCCAAGGAGGCAATGCTTTTACAACCGTAAAACGGGGCTATAAGGGACGGCGGGGTAATATGGGACACTTTTCTAAATGTAATTCTGCTTTTTTAATTTTGCTTCCGCCTAGATTTGATGAAGGATTCATGGATATTTGACAATAACAACACAACTCAGCGTCCTGCTCAAAATAAAAAAAGCACAATTACATTTAAAACATTTCCCACAAAAGTGTCCCTTATCAACCCGCCGTCCCTTATAGCCCCATTTTACACTACTGAACCACTAATCCTATCACTATCACATTGATTGTCATTCATTAATTGGCTGTTTATTGCACTGTCCATGTCAAATAAACAAATAATCATTGTGAATCCAATTGCTAGTCATATCTTTTCATGCTCAGGGAATCTGAAAACGTACACACAAACACTCTATGGGGGGAACTGTGCGTGTGTGCGTGTGTGTTTCCCCGTTGTGGGACTAATAAAGGCTTATCTTATCTTATCTTATCTTATTACATGGACTCAAATGAATGTATGTGAATGAGCTTGTGTAAGGACTTTGCACATGTCCATTACACAGGTCTATTACAGTCCATGCAGTGGTATTTGGGAGGAAAGAGACATAAACAATAGCTGCTAGCTACTAAGCTAATTCAGTGAACTATTAAACAGCTCAGTATGGTTACAAAAATGATCAAAATGTGAAACACGAACTTTATAAAGAAAAAAAAACGATCTGCCTGCACACTATTTCCAGTATGTACAATGATATATTGATGATTTATTGACGAGAAAGCACCAGCTTATGGGCAAATGTAACGGAAGTGGAACTTCTTCTTCTTCTTCTTCTTCTTCTTCTTCTTCTTCTTCTTCTTCTTCTTCTTCTTCATTCGGCAGCTCCCTTTAAGGGTTGCCACTGCATCACACCCACCCTCTCCAAGTCCTCCTTCACTACATCCATGAATCTTCTCTGTGGTCTTCCTCTTTTCCTCCTGCCTGGCAACTCTGTCTCAACATCCTTTGTCCAATATCTCCACTGTCCCTTCTCTGCACATGTCCAAACCATCTCAGACTTGCCTCTCTTACTTTGTCTCCAAACCGCTCCACCTGAGCTGTCCCTTTGATATTTTCTTTTTTAATCCTGTACCTCATAGTCACTCCCAATAAGAATCTTAGCATCTTCAACTCTGCCACCTCCAGCTCCGCCTCCTGTCTTTTTGTCAGCACCACCATCTCCAAACCATACATCATAGCAGTTATCACTACTATCTTGTAAATCTCCCTTTTCACTCAAGCTGCTATCCTTCAAATAGCAGCTCAAATAATCCTTGGCACTCATCTCTTCCCTCTCCACCCTCATTGCATTCTCTTCTGCTTGTCTCTTGTGCACTGTCCATCACTTTGGATCGCTGACCCCAGGTATTTAAACTCACTTCACTACCTCTACTCCTTGCATCTTTGCAGTTACATCTGCCTCCCTCTTATTTACCCACATGAATTCTGTCTTGCTTCTCCTGACTTTCATTCCTCTTCTCTCCAGTGCATCTCTCCATCTCTTCAGGTTGTCTCCCACCTGGTCCCTACTCTCACTACAGATGACACCATAATGTAAACCCATAATGGAGAGACTTGAAAACTACAGCAAAGTGAGTGCTCACTTTGATGGCCGTTGATAGGATAATTTTACGTTCTTCTGTATTATTTTATATAATTTCATCTCTGTATTATTCTTTTATATATTATGTCTGTATTTTGGTGCGTTGAATGAGCCATTACTTGTCTCTTGTCCTTTTCATGTCTCGGAGCCTGGAATGTTTTTGTAAGTGGATGCCTGTTTGAGATTAGATTAGCAAGGTTGTAAATAATGATGTAGATAATGACCCAGGTTTTATTGCTCATGTCATACCAACCTGCCCTGGTCAGAATGTCAGAAATCAACTATAGATTAAGGCACTTAAACTGTCTCTGGGGAGATGTCTCCAACAGCCATCTCCAACATATTGATAAAGTCAAGGACTGTTTTTCTCCAACTATAAGAACACCAGACTTAGAATGTATGGGGAGAATGAGAGGCAGACTCTGAGACGGTCATAGCTGTATCTCTTTCCTCCTCTGATCAGAGTTAAAGTAGAACTGAACCCAACTTTTTGCGCAAAAAGTAGAATAGCAGATTAATTCCTTATTACCTATTGTATTTTTCAACACATAAAAGAAATTTTTAGGCCGTGCGATGGCCAAGCTATAAGCCGATAAACTTTTGCCTCTGGCTGGCAGTGCCAAACAAACCGGAAGTAGTGCAGACGACGCTGCGTGACGTCACGAGTTTGACCCTTAGCAAAACAACAATGGCAGATGATAGCAGTTCCAGCAGTCAAGAAAACCAGAGTTTTCAGAGTGAAGAGGCATTCAGGATCGGTGACAAGACAGAGGAGGATGCAGGAGTGTCAAGTGAACAGGAAGAGAGCGAGGGAGGCATCGAACCGTACAGATTCGAGCCAGAATTGTCAGGGGATTCCGGCACCGACTCAGAGTCAGACCGCAGCAGTGATGGGGAGGAGAGTCGCTTATTGAATACAGAATGGTGAGTCTTTACTTCTCTACTTTGGCATGTTTGGGGTGCCAGGATAAGGAAAATTAAGTCTGGACTGCAGACGATTTTTGTGTTTCAATAACAATAATTCCAGTAGAAAAGGGACAATGCGGTCCGAGGGTGGTGCCAATGGTCTGATGCAATCAGTGCAGTGACCAGCTGGTGACCATGCCATGCATCGCTTCCCGGTTGCTTTTTTTTTTTTTTTTGTTACTTATTTGTACCCATAGGTAGATTCGGTTTGCAGTCTGGTGACAAGCCACCGGCTGCCGGTCGCTGCGTGCGCGAGCGCCCTAAACCTACATGTTTTTGGTATGCGGGAGGAAACCGGAGAAATCCCAGAGAAAACCCACGCAACACAGGGAGAACATGCAAACTCCACACAGCTCACTGTTGGTCGGGGGCTGGGATCGAACCCACGATCTCATGATCCCCGCGATCCCCCGGCTGAGTGTAAACTGTGCTGCCACAGTGCTAAACCACTGCGCCACCGTGCAGCTTTTTCTCCCCCTTTCTTTTCTTTCGTCACCATGACAGCTTTCCTTGGCCACTGAACAGATCTTCCCAGGTGTTGGTTTGTAGTCGACTATCACGACAAAATGCACCAAAAACAACCAGTGTCGACGTGCTCGCAATGGTAAACATGGAGGACTGGGCCCAATTCGTGACGTCACGCAGAACTCCGGCTGCACTTCCCGATAATCGGCGGATTCGGCGGATTTTTCAGGGCGGGAAATTCAAAATCGCGATTTTCTCCAAGATTCCGGGATTGGTGGAGGGGGTGCCAATGATAAATTATCTTTATAATTGTATGTACTATCACCCAGTGCCGTTCAATGCTGTTCACTTCAGTTCTACTTTAATTCATAAGTTCAGGGAAGATTCTGTTATTCTGCTACAGTGAGCATATCAGATTTGGCAAATAGGCTGTTTAATAATGCACAGCGAGCCCCGAGGGGCAAGATTCTGCCCGGCAATATTGCAGGGGGAAAAAAAATGAAACTAGAATAGCACTTATAGAGCTCATACCTCCGCCAAGGCTCATTACGTTTCTCATGGATCACCTCCAAAATGTAATGGGTTTGTGTGTAGGCCTATAGCCACTTGTGGTGAAAATGGCATCGAAGTCTGTCCATCAGTTTTGAAGTATTGTTGCTAACACACTGTGAGAAGATAAGAGCCTTGGCTGAGGTATGCATTCTCAGATCATCACCAAAATATAATGGGTTCCTCTGTAGCCCAAGAACCACCTCTGGTGAAAATTTCATCCAAATCCATCCAGTTGTTTTTGTGTAATCCTGCTGCACAAATACAAACAAAGCCCTTGGTGGAGGTATGCACTCTCAGATCATCACCAAAATCTAATCATCTGTTCCCCGTGCCATTACACACCTTTTCTGAAAATTTCGTCAAAATCCGTTCATAACTTTTTGAGTTATGTTGGTAACAGGCAGACAAACAGGCAGACAGACAGACAGACAGACCCCGGTAAAAACATGACCTCCTTGGCGGAGGTAACAATCAGTGCAAGATACTGTGGGGAAGATGCGGTGGCTGCTGACCTGGGTGTACTGGTGAGTTTTGTTGTAGCGCTGGTTTGGATAAAAGCTACTGCAGTTTGTCTGTTTCTTTGTGTTTGTGTCTTGTGCTAAGGGAAATCTGCTCTGGTGAGAGAGAAACGGAGTTTTCCGCGAAGTTGGAGGGCGCAGGTTGCACGGAGCTTTAAAGTTGTTTTTGTGATTTTTTGTGGTCATTGTGGAGCAAAAAAGAGTTGGTTAAATAATTATTATCCTCTTGGGAAATGATTAAAATTATGGGCGTTTGCAAATAATACTTTTGAGTAGAGGAGTTGAGTTGTGTTGTGTTTTCACAGCAGTGTAGAAAAAATAGTAGGACCTTCATGCTGCGGTGAATGTGTGGTTGCCAGATGTGCACGTTCTCCGCTTAGGTTGCCAGTTTTGAAGATTAATTGAAGTAATTTTCGCGCTGCTTTGTGTATAGGTATAAATCTGAAGCTTTTCATTGTGTGTATGTTTTGTCTAGCTGTGATCTTGAGTGGATAACAGAGTAAGAAACATTTGTGTGTAGACCCTGTCTGTCCTTGTGTGCGTGTGTGAGTGTGGTTGCTTGGGCAAAAAAATAAAAAGAGGCTGTGTAGCTGCTGATCTGTGTGAGAGAAAAGGGGAAAAAAAAACTTTAAAAATGGGTTGTTATAGCAAACAACACCAGCCTAAGGTTTTTTCATGAGTACAGAGTAAAAGTATGACTGACATGCAGAAAACCGAGAGGAGATGCATGTTCATGACGTGTATTTGAAATGTAACGGATTTGCAAAAGTAACAAAACATGTTTTGAAGTTCTGAGATATTGCTTTCATTATTGTTTGGGATTTTCATTTCACTCTACTCTTAATACATTATATTTGAAATCATCACATTGCTAATCACTATTTACCCATTATGCAGTTTTACTGTTATGATTATTGTTTTGATTCTTGATTACTTGATTACATTTTTACGTTAAGGTACTAATATTCATAGATTAAGATGCTAACACACATATATCCTTATCACACACATATATAATCACTTTTCATATTATTTTAGTCATATAATCATTTTTATTGTTCTTCATTAGGATTTTACTAGTTTTACACTTACATCTGTATACTTACCTATTTCATTAAATTGCTGCTAATCTGCTCACACATAGAACAACAACTACATACACTATACATATCATTTTTCAGTTGATCAACACTACTGATTTTATTTTTTCTCTTTTATGATTTTATTAAATGATTGATTTCTTTTCTGGAACAAAAGGTATTATCTTCTCATGCTCCCCAGGAAATGAAACATTCCAGCGGTGCTTGGGAGTGGCAGCGGGGCCGATGGCGGACTTTCCTCATTAAAAAGCGAGTTAGGATCTCTTGCAATAAAATGCTTTTTGAATAAAACGCACCAGAATTTAGCAAGCTGCCCAATGAGGTTTTAGATGCCATACTGTTTCATCTCTGATGCTTTTTTAAAGCATCAAGGGGAATGATAGGATAATTTTTTGTTCTTCTGTATCATTCTATATAATTTCATCTCTGTGTTGTTCTTTTATATATTATGTCTGTATTTTGGTGTGTTGAATGAGCCATTACTTATCTCTTGTCCTTTTCATGTCTCAGAGCCTGGAATGTTTTTGTAAGTGGATACCTGTCTGTTGAGATTAGGTTAGCAAGGTTGTAAATAATGACGTAGATAATGAACCAGGTTTTATTGCTCTTTTCATACCAACCTGCCCTGCTCAGGATGTCTGAAATCAGCTATAGATTAAGGCACTTAAACTGTCTCTGGGGAGATGTCTCCAACAGCCGTCTACAACATACTGATAAAGTCAAGGACTGTTTTTCTCCAACTATAAGAACACCAGACTTAGAATGTATGGGGAGAATGAGAAGCAGACTCTGAGACGGTCATAGCTGTATCTCTTTCCTCCTCTGATCAAAGTTAAATAAATGGCTCATGACTTGGAAACCGCCTGTTGATTATTGATTCAGTCTCAGTCAATTCAATTTTATTCCATCAGTCGTATTCATCAATGTGCAGCATACAGTTCTGATGCTTTCTCACCACCTCATTTAGCAATGGTCCATTCATTAACCAATACTACCATACAATCTGTTGTGTACTGAAAAACATTTAGTCTGTCCTAAAATACACTTTGTCAAGTTCTTCAAGTGAAAACACCTATGTGATCTCATGCATCTGGTCCATCATTACATTCCAAAGGTGTAACAGTAAGCCATTTGGGCAGAGCCATCTGCATTACTTTGTTACCAAAAAAGATGTGCTTCTGTGTCAGAGGTGTGATGCCATTGGCTGTAGCATTAAAGGGGGTATGTCATGAAAACTTCACTTTTTCAGTGCTTTTGGCCATCTGTTTGGGTATCTGGGGAGGGTACCAGTGAAAACCTTTGGGAAAAAAAAAAAAACACACAACAACCCAATCAGGAGCATAATCCAAAATGAATGATGGCATTTATGTCAGAGGGAAGATGAATTGCGCTGGTCAAAAGACAGGCCAGAACAGGCAAGGACAGGCCAAAGGACAGACCAGAGGACAGGCATGTCAGTAAAGAGAAAATACATGCGATAGTTGCACTGTTTAGCATTAAGCCAGGCATTAATTATGGTCAATGGCCAGGCAGTTATTTCATGGAGAAAGATGAGGAGGATAAGCGTGAACAGTTGGGCTGGTAATTTCATAAACCCACGCAACCTTTTCTTTTTTCCCTCTGTGCAATGAAAAACTCTCTCTTCAGATGATTTGGAATGCATTATTATTATTATAATTATTATTATTATTATTTTTATTATGTATTTGCAATACATAAGATTACAGTTAGGTCTGTTCTTGTGGAGTATGCATAGACCTTAAGATACTGATACACCTATTTCCTGGAGAGTGTTCTTCACTTGGCTGGATGTTATGAATGTGTTTTTCTTCACCATGGAAAGGGTCCTGTGATCATCCAATATTGTTGTCTTCTGTGAATGTCCAGGCCTTTCTGAGTTCCCGAGCTCACCAGTGTGCTCATTTTTTCTTTCTCAGAATGTACCAGACTGTTGTGATTTGGCTCCTCCTAACATTTGTACCATCTCTGTATTTCTCCTTTTTTCAGCCTAAGGATGGTCTGTTTCACTTCTAGTGAGCGCTCCTTTGACCGCATGTTGTGGGTTCAAAGCAACAGCTTTCAAATGCAAATGCCACACCAGGAATCAACTCCAGACCTTTTACCTGCTCTATTGATGATAGAATAATGAGGGAATAGTCCATTCAGCCCATGGAGCAGCTTTTGAGCCAGTTATCTAATGACCTTTCAGCCCCTGAAATGAGGATATTTTTTTTAAATGGTTGTAATTCCTAAACCGTAACTTCAATTTGGATGTAAAAAAAAAAAAAAAAAACAACCTCAAATTAAAGCTGACATTCTGCACTTTAAGCCCATATCTATGTACAGTGGGGCAAATAAGTATTGGACATGCCAACATTTTTCTCATTAAAGATATTTCTGATGGAGACCTGAGATTTTCACCAGATATCAGTAACAACTCAAGTAATCCATACATACAAAGAAATCAAGGCAACTGTGTTCACAAAATAAGTTATATTTAATAAAGTGGAATGACACAGGGAATAAGTATTGAACACCCTTGGTGAAATTCATATACTATTTAATAGAAAAGCCTTTGTTGGTAGTAACAGCTTCCAGACACCTGTATGGAGAAACTAGGAGCAGGCATTGCTCAGGAGTGATTTTAGCCCATTCTTCCACACAAACTTTCAAATTTTGATGGTTCTGTGGGTGTTGTCTATGAACTCTGATCTTCAGTTCGTTCCATAGATTTTCAATTGGATTCAGGTCAGGTGACTGATTGAGCCATTCTAGCAGCTTTATTCTCCTTCTCTGGACCCAGTTGAGAGTTTCCTTGGCTGTGTGCTTGGGATCATTGTCTTGCTGAAATGTTTTTTTTTTTTTATTTTGTATACTTTATTGATCCCCAGAGGGGAAATTGAGGGCATCCACCTGGATGGATGAAGCAGCCACGGTACGGCACTATCCCTTAACCATTCACACACACATTCACACCTAGGGCCACTTTAGAGTCTCCAATTAACCTAACCTGTATGTTTTTGGCCTGTGGGAGGAAACCGGAGAAATCCCGGAGTAAACCCATGCAAATACGGGGAGAACATGCAAACGCCACACAGTTCACTGTTGGTCAGGGGCTGGGATCGAACCAGGGATCCCATGGCCAAGGGTGAGCTGCTGTGCTGGTGCAGTGCTAACCACTGCACCACCGCACTGCCCAATGTTAACCCTCATTTCATTTTCAGCTGTCATATATGCCCCTACGAGGCAGGAGAGACAGACCCACTCGCTGGATTGAGGTGGCTCATTTATTAGCAAAGAAACATAAAGTCCCAAAAAACTGTGCAAACAGGCAAAAATATAAACAAGCAAAAACTTACAGCAAGTGTCCCTGGGCCGGCATTGCCCAGCGGATGTGGGAGTAGATCAGGGAGAATTGTAGACAAACAACTTCAGAGGATTCATTCAACAGTGCAGCAAAGACATAGTGGACAGGCAGTGCTAAAATACACACAGAAAGATGAGCTGCAGGTGTGAATCACTGAGCGAGCAGGTACCTGATGATTAACGGCTCCCAGCTGAGATGACAGAGCAGTTAGAGCAGTAGAGGCAGTTTCTGGAAAAAGGGGAGGCCCAAGTGAAAACAAACCCAAAAATGCATACAAGAAATTAACAGAATCAACCTAATCAGACAAACAATACGAGGAATAAAGTGAAGGTCTGAGCTCAGAGAAAACCTGAGCTCAGACACATGACAGAGCCCCCCCTTTAAGGGGTGGATACCAGACACCCCCAAGTAACACCCAAAAGACCCTCCCCCCCTTTCCTGAGAGAAAGAGGTACATCAAAAAACCACCCTGGGTGGGAGGTGGGGGGGAACACGCTTGGAGGGAAAACACGAACCCACTCAAGTCCCACACTTGTGCTACGCCCAACTCCTGGGCCCCCACCAGAGAAACACAGAATAATGGCCCCTGGCCCACGGAGCTCTAAAGTTCAGGGGGGCAGCCAAAGTCCCAGGCCCAGTGGACAGCCAGGTGAACCAGGTCAGGTGGCCTGCCGAAGTCCCAGGCCAGCCGGACAGCCAGGTGGTACGAGTTGGGTGACCTGCCAGAGAACATGGACCACCCGACCCGGCGGCTCAGTCTCTCTGGCGGCAGGCCCGAGTGCTTCAGCCACTGAACCCAAAGAGGCAGCCCAGGAGGCGGCTCCCCCACTGGGAGACCCAAAACTGGGGAGGAGAGCCGAGGAAGGGGAACCCCGACGTGGTCAGGCAGAGCAGGAAGGGGGCTCCAATGGCATCAGGCCGAGGGAGAAGGGGGACCACGACGGTGTCTGGCTAAAGAGGAGGGAGGATCACGATGCCCTCAGTGGTCTCGGCTCTGGGCAGGAGCTTGGCAGCACCCGCGGCAGCTCCAGGCTGGAGCTCTGCAGCACCCGCAGTGGCTCCGGGTTGGTGCACTGCAGCACCCTAGGTGGACCCCGGCTGGGCCAACGCCTCACCCCTGGTGGATCCTGGGCTGGGGGTAGCGCCCATGGCAGGCCCATACCAGAACGCAGCACCCATGTCAGCTCCAAGCTGGGGTGTAGCACCCAAAATGGTCCCTGAGTGGGACACAGCACCCACGGAGACCTGGACTGAGGCGGGACCCACATAACAGCCTCAGGCAGGGGGGGAAGCTGCACCAGCGACGACCTCAGCAGGGGGAGCTGGACCTACGATGACTTCAGCTGGTGAATCTGGAACCACGGAGACAACTGGGATGGATGGATCTTCCCCGGCGACCCTGGGAGGAGGCTCAGAAATAACAGGGAGAGAAACAGAGTCAGGGTCGCCGGCAGCAGTGGAGCTCGGCGAGGTGAGCTCAGGTGCAGCTAGTGGCTGCACCCGACTCTCCTCACCAAGAGCCAGGCAAGACTTCTCCAAAACAGTAAAGAGAAAAACAAGGGGGAGCACTTGCCTGAGCTCGAGCTCCACCGCCGTCCAGGACTCCATCAATTCAGACGATGACGACGTCTCAGACCCAGTCTCAGGGAGGTCCAGCTCAGTCGTGGACTCTGCTGTGGCGGCCTCCGCAGCAGGTATGATGGTCATTACAATCTGAATGCCCCCAGGCAGAGCGACCCACACAGGTGGCTCATCAGATGTGGCAGCTGGGGGTTGGCTCACCACTGGCGCTGGAATTGGGCCCTCCAGGGCCATGGGTTCCTCCATTGTTTGGCGGTTCTGCTCCGTGGCTGGCAAATGCTCAGGAACCGAGGGAGAGGACAAGGAGAGAGTTAATGAGCAGTTAACTGCTGCAGCAGGTGGGGAGAGGTCAGGGGCCTGCATTTCCTGAGCCTCCACCCCCAGGGGGGCAGGCAAGGCATTTCATCACAAATAAAAGGAGAATAAAATGACATTTTCCGTCATCCCGGTCTTTGATGTTTTCTGCTGCAGCGGTAGAATAGTCATCCCTCTCCGTGATTATGGTGGGCATGGGCCCCTCTAAGGATGGTGAAGGAGCCGACCCAGCATTCATGGAGATGGGTGGAGCCACGGAACCCATGGAGGACCTCTTGGCAGCCAGAGGGAACATCGAGGCGACGGGGAATATGGCAGCAGCGGAGAGGGAGCGGCTGCAGCGTGTCGTGCGCACTGCTGAGAAGGTGATCGGCTGCAAGCTCCCATCTCTCCAGGACCTGTACATCTCCAGGACCCGGAGGCGTGCTGGCCGGATCATAGCCGATCCTTCACACCCTGGTCACGTACTGTTTGCCCCCCTCCCCTCAGGTAGAAGACTTCGGTCCATTCGGACTAAAACCTCCTGGCACATGAATAGCTTTTTCCCCTCTGCCATCAGACTGCTGAACATTAAGTGACTTACTGACTCTCGTGCACTATGTACAGCAGCTCAACCAGACTCATGTCATTCATCACTGTTTTTCTGTTGCATTATCAACTGCACTGTAGTACCCCATATTATCTGCTACTTGCTAATTTATTTAAAACTGCCTTGACTAGTATTACTCATTATTACTATTATTATTATTATTATTATTATTATTATTATTATTACTTATTTTTCTACACTTATTGCACGTTTTTAGTCCTTTAGTTTTTTAGTTTATCTTTTTATCTCATCATGTTTTTAATGTTGCAGCATGGCACCGAGACAAATTCCTAGTTTGTGTACTACATGAACAATGGCAATAAATCTGATTCTAATTCTGATTCTGATTCTGATTTGTGTGACAGCCGGCGAAGAAGAGAAGAAAGGAAAGGCTCTGCCACGGGAATTGTCAGGCTCGATGTCAGGGAGGTGGCTGCTAATGAGGAGGATGGCTTCCTCCGACAATCCGGTGCAGGATGATGTTGCTTTGGTGGAGCTAGAGTTGTCTTGGTTGGAGCGAGAATGGGCGTTGAAGACCGGCGAGAAGCAGACACAGCAGAGCCCCGGGAGGGTACCCCCTTCGGCGCGAGCCTGAGCTTCTTCGGGGACTTCCTCACCCTTTAACCTTCTCGCACTGCAGCTCTGCCATAAGGGAGATCCGCTCGACTCCCTCAGCATGCTCTGAGAGCTGAGGGCATCGACGAGCTGCTGCCTCCACCAGATCCAAATACCACCGCCCATCCTCTGGGGTGGAATATGTGCATGCTGTGGAAATTAGCCCGTCTATTTCCATTAGGGCTCGGCAGCACTTCCACCCGAGATGCATGGGGTAGCTCCGTCCTGCAGTATCCATAACGTGCTCCAAAAACAGATGAGTGAAAAAAAAAAACAAAAAGGAGAAAAAAAATGCATCAACGCAACAGATGGATCTTCTGTCACTGGCTGCACTGTTCTGTCATATGTGCCCCTATGGGGCATGAGAGACAGACCCACGCGTTGGATTGAGGTGGCTCATTTATTAGCAAAGAAACGTAAAGTCCCAAAAAACTGTGCAAACAGGCAAAAATATAAACAAGCAAAAACTTACAGCAAGTGTCCCTGGGCCGGCATCGCCCAGCAGGTGTGGGGGTAGATCAGGGAGAATTGTAGACGAACAACTTCAGAGGATTCATTCAACAGTGCAGCAAAGACATAGTGAACAGGCAGTGCTTAAATACACACAGAAAGATGAGCTGCAGGTGTGAATCATTGAGCGAGCAGGTACCTGATGATTAACTGCTTCCAGCTGAGCTGACTGAGAGCAGTAAGAGCAGTAGAGGCAGTGTCTGGGAAAAGGGGAGGCCCAAGTGAAAACAAACCCAAAAATGCATACAAGAAATTAACGTTATTTCTGTTATAATATTTCCATATATTTATAGTTTTTTTTTAGAAATCTCCTCACCGCCAAGAAAAATCTCCCTTATTTTGAAGTCCAAATGTTGGCACGTTTAGTTTGTCTGAAGGCTGCTGATGGATTAAAGTCATTGACTTCATGAATTTCGGTCATCTTAACTTGCCAGGTACATAATAGGGAACATATCTTAATACTGTAGTGGCTGGTAAAATATACGTATACTCAGCAATTCAGTAGCCCCCCTTGCCTTTCCCTTCAAATGAAGCCGGCTGCATATGAATTCTAACCACATCTCTTAGCTAAGCAACTCTTCCATTATTGCTCCCGTTTCCAGCGGGTTAAAACCATGATAAATGCCTCCAGTGCTTACATACCTCTTCTGATTTTTTTTTTCCGCGTTTAAAGTACTTTAATAAACTCATGTTTTTGTCGGACTGTCAAGCCTTATTCATGCTACATTTCCCCTCTAGTCCACCTTGGTCTACTTACGCTTTGGATGAGCCTGGCATGCACGCGGTGCTGTTCATGCTCACTTTTATCATCTACCCAGGACAAGCGGTTGACACATGCACACAACCATCATTTGTAGTTTCACTCCTGCCCGATAGGTAGCGCCAAGGCGCTGACGCACCAGGATTTTCACCAACGAAGAAACGGCGGACCTTCTTCACAAAGTTTCTCTTCAAATAGAGTCCATTCCCTGCTGTTTGACCTTCCCGGTTTTCACTCCTTTTCACGAAGATGCTGCTGCCGCTAGCGAGACACTGCCTGCTGACTGACTGGAAAGCTCACGTGGGCGGGGGCGCTTCTAAACTCCACGTGGATGACAGCCACGTGCGTTGTTCGTGTGTGTGTGTTTGTGGAAGTCATTGCATCATATATTTTTCCTTAAATTCATATCTCCGTCTTGGCGTGATGGTAAAATTTCTTGGCGGAGTGGCCCACCACCGAGAAATGTTACCAGAGGAAACCCTGCTGTGCTGAAAAAACACCTCCACACCAAGATGGATGTGCCGTGCCATTTTTCCTGAGAACAGGCTGTTTGTTGTGGCATCCAGAAAGTTCATTTTAGGTCTCATCTGACAAGACTATATTCTCCCAGTATTTACTGGTTTACCAAATGTTGTGCAGCAACTTTAAATTGAGCTTCAACATGCTTTTTCTTCAGCAATGGAGTCTTGCGAGGTGAGTGGGCATAGAGCCCATGTCGGTTGAGTGCATTACTTATTGTTTTCTTTGACACTAACTAACTAACTAACCTGCACTTATATAGCGCTTTTCTAGTCACAAAGACCACTCAAAGCGCTTTCATTAATACTAACCCTCTATTCTAAGGGCCTATAGGAAACAAATATCTAGGGACACTTTAGAACAGCCAATTAACCTAAACATGCATGTTTTTGGCATGTGGAGGAGGAAACCGGAGAAATCCCGGAGTACACCCACGCAAACCGGGAGAAATGCCAAACTCCACACAGATCACTGTTGGTCGGGGGCTGGGATCGAACCCACGATCCCACGATCCCCACAATCCCCCGGCCAAGGGTAAAACTGTGCTGCCGCAGTGCTAACCACTGCTTCCACCGTGCAGCCCCACACCGCACCTGCTAACTCGGGTCTTTCTGGAGCTTTCCACGAGTAATCTTTGGGTCTTGAATAACTCTTCTGGTAATTCTTTTGACTCCTCTGTTAGAAATCTTGCAAGGAGCTCTGGATTGTGGCTGGTTTATGGTAAAATGATGTTCATTCCACTTTCGAATGATGGCTCCAACAATGCTCACTGGAATGCAATCATTATGTTCTGCAACAATAAGGTTGTGAAGGTCTAGAGAGAGCTCTTTGCTTCTATCCATCATGAGTTTTTTGTGGTGTGACAATCTGATATTCACAGACCTTTTGAAAGGCCATCAATCAGGACTTAACAGCCATGAATTACCTCTCGGGGCAGAGAGGAGAGGAGAGAAGATACCCAGGTGCTAGACTGCAGTTTGTGATATTTATTAACAAAAAACCAAAAAGTCCAAACAGAGTCCGGACCCAAAATCCAAAGTGCACCAAAGCAACTTACAAAGTGGGTTGGGGGGGGAGGATACAACCCAACCAAATAAAAACAAATGTGCCTGAACGAAAGACAGGGTCTTCCGTAAATGCTTCTCTTACGACACCAGCCAAACAGAAAAGACATAACCCACCCTTAACTATAGGGCCAGAAACCAACCATCCATCCCTCTTCTTCGCTTAATCCTCTTTTTCGGGGTCAGGTGGGCTGAAGCCTATCCAGCGTTTTGGGACGAGAAGGCCAGGGTACACCCTGGACAGATCACCAATCCATCGCAGGGCCAACACAGAGAGACAGACAACATTTACTCTCACATTCATACCTAAGGACAATTTAGAATCCCCAGTTGATGCCAATTAACCGAACGCGTGTTTTTGGCATGTGGGAGGAAACCGGAGAAATCCCGGAGTAAACCCACACAGACACGGGGAGAACATTCAAACTCCACACAGATCACTGTTGGTCAGGGGCTGGGATCAAACCTAGGATCCCCCGGCCAAGGGTGAGTTGCTGTGCTGCCGCAGTGCTAACCACTACGCCCTTAAATTGGGCCAGAAACAACTAAACACAATTGGTAACCGGTGTGAATCACATGAGCGGGCTGGGGAAGATGATGACAATCAGCTGTGAGTCATGAGGAGAGGAGACGGGGCTGACAGCTTGACAGGGGCACCACCCACAACCAGGGAAAAACTCGGAAGTGCCTCTGACAGCTGCAACCCCGGAAAGAGAGAGAAAGAAGGAACCGACAATATACAAGTATAATGAGATGATAAAGCCAAGCAAACCCAAACGTATAAATAACAAAACTACAATGAACGTAAACAGGAAAATAAGTCATACTAAGAAACAATACAGAAGATGTGAAAACCAACTCAAGATAACATAACAAGAATAGAACTCAAAAATACAACATTAAACATATAAGACATGCAGACACATCCTCGTGTCTGCGTGGGTTTACTCCAGGAGTTCTCCAGTTTCCTCCCACAGGCCAAAAACATACAAGTTAGGTTAATTGGAGACTCTAAAGTGGTCCTAGGTGTGAATGTGTGTGTGAATGGTAAAGGGATAGCGCCGTACCGTGGCTGCTTCATCCATCCAGGTGGATGCCCTCAATTTCCCCTCTGGGGATCAATTAAGTATACAAAATTAAAAAAAAAAAAAAAAAAATATATATATATATATATATATATATATATATATAGTCGTCATGTATACACATGTAGTTGTATATATATATATATGTGTGTGTGTGTGTGTGTGTAGTCGTCAGCCGTCGTCAGCCATCAGTCGTCATATATATATATATATATATACACTACCGTTCAAAAGTTTGCGGTCACCCAGAACCATTATTTTGTGATTTCCTGACAAGTCACACATATTTACCACCATGAATGTAAAAATGAATAGAAAATATAGTCAAGACATTGACAGGTTAGAACTAATGATTTGTATTTGACATAATAACTTTTTTCCTTCAAACTTTGCATTTCGTCAATGAATCCTCCATCTTGCAGCACTTACAGCATTGCAGACCCTAACATGATTGCACAAGGGTTTTCTTATCATCATTAGCCTTCTGACGCAATGAGCAAACACATTGTACATTAGAACACTGGAGTGATAGTTGTTGGAAATGGGCCCTCTATACACCTATGTAGTATTGCACCAAAAACAGACATTTGCAGCTAGAATAGTCATTAACCACATTAGCCATGTATAGAGTGTATTTCTGATTAGTTTTAAAGTTATCTTCATTGAAAAAGTGCTTTTTCTTCCAAAATAAGGAAATTTCTAAGTGACCCCAACATTTTTGAACGGTAGTGTGAGTATATACTGTATATTAGTATATATATATGAAAAAAAGGCAACGAGGACAGAGCACGGTGGAATGCCCCGTGTCAGATCGTGACAGAGCCCTCCCTCAAGTGGTGGGTACCAGACACCCCGGGCAACATCAAAAGGAAGAAAAGGACCCACTACCTAAGAACCCCATCCCACCAAAAGACAGAAAACAACCCCCACCCCGGGGGGAGGAGGGGGGACCCAGGCACGGAAGGATTGCACCCCAGCAAAACCCAGGTAGGAGGGAACAAAAAACACACAACAAAAAAAAACAGCTCAGGATCCACGCCAGGCAGAATCAGGGACCTAGGCCCCCTGGACCAAAGGGCTAGACAGTTCAGGTGGCTGGCCAAAGTCCCAGGCCTGACAGACAGCATAGTGGTAAGAGTCGGGTGGCCGGCCAGAGAATATGGGCCACCCAACCCAACGGCACAGTCCATCAGGTGGTCGGCCAGAGTTCTTTAGCCACCTAAACAGAAGGGGTGGCCCAGGAGGTGGCTCCCCCACAGGGAAGACCAATGAAGATGATGACAGAGGAGTTGGGGAAACCACGACTGCATCTGGCAGAGGAGAAGGGACCTCAACAGCATCTGGCAGAGGAGAGGGGACCACGATGGCATCTGGCAGAGGAGAAGGAACCTTGAGGGCATCTGGCAGAGAAGAGGGGACCTTGTTGGTGTCTGGTGGAGAAGAGGGAACCACGACGGCCTTAGGCAGAGGGAGAGAAAACCACACTGGCCTCGGGAAGAGGGAGAGAGATCATGACACTTCCCGGATTGGCCAGTAGCACTCTCGGCGGCCCCGGACTGGGGCAAGCAGTGCCTGTGGTGGCTCGGGCTCTGAGCAAGGCAGAGCACCCGCGGTGGCTCTGGGCTGGAGCATGACAGAACCCGGGGTAGCTCTGGGTGGAGCAAGGCAGCACCTGCAGTGGCTCTAGGCTGGAGCAAGGCAGCACCCGCAGTGGCTCTGGGCTGGAGCACAGGGCAAACCCCGGAGGGGCTCCGGCTGGATTAAGGCCGCACCCGTGGTGGACTGGACTGGGCCATAGCTCCCACCCCACGGTGGACTGGACTGAGCCATAGGTGCACCACAGTGGACCTGGACCTGAGCCATAGCTACACCACGGTGAACCCAGACTGGCTATAGCTGCATCAAGGTGAACCTGGACTGAGGAGGAGCCTGCATCAAGAGTTCCCTGGATGGGATGGAACACCCGCGACGACCTCAGCAGAGGAGCTGGACCCCCGGAGATCTCAGTGATGAGGCTGGGCCCACGGAGCCTATGGCTGCAGTTGACAAATCTCAGTAACCCTGGGGGGGAGGCTTAGACAGGAGAGTAGAGAACCGGGTCAGGGTCACTCGCGGCAGTGGAGCTTGGCGAGGTGAGCTCAGGTGCAGCTGACGACTACACTTGGCTCTCCCCTCAAGAGGCAGACAAGATCTCTCCAACATAGAATACAACAAAACAAAGGAGTGCGCTTGCCTGAGCTCAAGCTCCACCGCCATCCAGGACTCCATCAATCCAAGTGACAACATCTCGGCCCCTGCCCTCTGGAGGTCCCGCTCTGACTCTGCTGTGGTGGCCCCAGCAACAGGCATGGTGGTCGATGCAGTCCCGGGACCCCCAGTGATGTGACCCACGCAGGTGGCTCGCCCGGCGTGGCAACAGGAGGTCGGCTCCCTGCTGGTGCTAGATCCTGCTCAGCTGAAGCCCGGCGACGTTCCTTCGTCAGCGCAGGCATCAGCTCAGTCTCAGCGCTCTCCCTCACTCCAGACCGTGGCTGTGGAGCTGGAACCAGGTCCTCTGGGCCGCAGGCTCCTCCAACGTGTGACAGCTCGATCCTGTGGCCGGTGGACACTCAGGGGGCAGAGGGGGAGACATGGAGAGAGCAGGTGAAAAGTCTTTAGCTGCAGCAGGTGATGAAAGCTCATAGGACTGCCTAGTTTGAGTGTCACCTCTAGGAATCAGGCAAGATAATTCATGTTTAATTGAATGGGAGTGCAAACACACTTGCCTGAGTTCCCGGGGTGTGATGTCTTCTGCTGCAGCTGGTTGGAAATCATCCCTGTCCGTGACTTCAGGGTTGTGGGCCCTCAAGGACATGGAGGAGCCGCCCTGCAAGCACAGTGACAGGCAGAGCCGGGGAAGAAACGACCAAACCCTCAGCAGTGGGAGGACACGTCAAGGAGACGGGGTCGCAACAGCAATGGAGAAAGAGGAAGCTGACGGGACAGCACGGCGAAGGAGAACTAGGAAGAGGAACTGCTGCGGGAACATGTCTGACTCAACGAGGGAAGAAACTGCTGCCTGAGAGGTGGAGGTGTTCCTCCGGGCGAGATTCTTCCCTGGGTGACGGCGGGGAGCGGGAGGCGGAGACATCAGCTCATGGTGAGGTGGAAGAGGACCTGGTGAAACCTCCTCCAGCTCATGGGTGAGATCCGGGAGGAGCCATGGCTTATATTCTAGCAGAAGCTCTGTCTCCACCAATGTGACCCGCCAGGCTCCTCCAGCTCTTCGGCCAATGGTGTGAGCCAGTGTTTGGGAGGAGGAGGCGCTGCCGCCGGAGAGCAGGTGGTGGCAGCACGGTGGCGCAGTGGTTAGCACTGCGGCAGCACAGTTTACCCTTGGCCGGGGGATTGTGGGGATCGTGGGATCGTGGGTTCGATCCCAGCCCCCGACCAACAGTGATCTGTGTGGAGTTTGCATGTTCTCCCCGTGTTGCGTGGGTTTACTCCGGGATTTCTCCGGTTTCCTCCCACATGCCAAAAACATGCATGTTAGGTTAATTGGCTGTTCTAAATTGTCCCTAGATATCTGTTTCCTATAGGCCCTTAGAATAGAGGGTTAGTATTAATGAAAGCGCTTTGAGTGGTCTTTGTGACTAGAAAAGCGCTATATAAGTGCAGGTTAGTTAGTTAGTTAGTTAGCAGCCAGAGACTGGAGGCTTCTGTGCACATGGATGCTTGCTCTTTGTCGGCTCAGGCACGGACATCGATGTGATCTCCCCCACCCTGTGACTCATGGATTGTGGGGTGATTATGGAGAGGAGTAGGTCTGCGAGCTCTGGGTGGTCCCACAGGCTGGGGCATGCCTCGAGTACCTGCGCCGCACCCTCCAGACACTCTCGGGCTGCCTTGGGAGTACGGGAGGCATGAGCCTGCAAGAGAATGTCCTCTAAAACACACACTGTCCACCGCTCCACTTCACTCAGTTCAAAAGTTGAAAAATCCAGGTTGACAGACATGGCAAAACCCCAGGTGACAAAACAAAAAGAACTATTAACTGCAGCAGCTGGGTCCCTAACTGGCTGGTGTCTTCTGTCATGAATTACCTCTCAAGGCAGAGAGGAGAGGAGAGAAGAGACCCAGGCGCTGGACTGCAGTTTGTGATATTTATTAACAAAAAACCAAAAAGTCCAAACAGAGTCCAAACACAAAATCCCTAAAGTACACAAAGCAAAACTTACGAGCGGGGGGGAGAAAACAGTATACACATGAATACAAACGTCTGAACGAGGACAGGGTTCTGACGTAAATGCTTCTTTAAGACATCAGCAAACAGAAAAGAAATAACCACCCTTAAATAGGGCCAGAAACAATTAAACACAAATGGTAACCAGTGTGAATCACATGAGCGGGCTGGGGAAAAGATGTTGACAGTCAGCTGTGAGTCATGAGGAGAGGAGATGGGGCTGACAGCTTGACAGGGGCACCACCCACAACCAGGGAAAAACCCAGATGTGCCTCTGACATCTGCAACCCCGGAAAGAGAAAAAAAAAAGGAACTGGCAATATAGAAGTATAATGAGATGATAAATAAAGCCAATCAAACCCAAACATGTAAATAACAAAACTACAATGAGTGTAAACAGGAAAATAAGTCATACTAAGAAACAATACAGAATTTGTGAAAAACCAACTAAAGATAACATAACAGGAATAGAACTCAAAAATACAACATTAAATAAATAAGAAAAAAAAAGGCAAAGAGACAGAGCACGGTGGAATCCCCCCATGCTCAGATCGTGACATTAACCAGCTGAAATTAATTTGCACTGATGGGGGTTGGGATGGCTTCCTAAATTCTAATGGATTTCAGCTGTTTTTTTGGCTTTCTATGCCTTTTTGCACCGCTTTTCCTTCATGTGTTCAATACTTATTCCCTGTGCCATTTCACTTTATTAAATATAACTTGTTTTGTGAACACAGTTGCCTTGATTTCTTTGTATCTATGGATTACTTGGGTTGTTAATGATATTTGGTGAAAATCTCAGGTCACCGGCTCCATCTGAAAATTGTTTAATGAGAAAAATGTTGACGTGTTCAATACTTATTTTCCCCGCTGTATATATAAAAGAAATTCTGTGGCATATGTATGTATGTATATATGTGGCAGAAACTTTGTCCCCTGCTAACTCAGAAGCCACTTGACCACAACCTCTCATCTCTTGCATGGCGATGCCACAGTACTTGAAGAGTTCACCAGACATGGTTTCACTGACCCCTTGACCATAAACGAGGTCAAAGATTACCTTTTTTTAATTGATCTTTACCAGTGGCGGTGCATGCCAGGGGAGGAATTAAGCACACCTGACACAGTCAGCAGAGTTTAGGATCCGCGGGTCTCTCTCCACAATACAGGAGTTGTGAACTGATGGGAAGATGACGGTACAAGATACCGCTGGGTTCTGGGACACCAAAGCTATATTTATATTTGCCTGTATTCACATTTCCTTACTTTAATCCGTTTATATAACCACCTTGATGTGTATGCCAGGGGAGGAATTAAGTGCACCCTGGATCATATCTTGTACAGCGCACTGCTCTCTGCCCGTGGCTCTCTCTCCACACCTGTAGTGGAGTGTCGTCGGACAGGAAAATGGAAACGGACTGTGTTGTTCCCTCTCCATAATACACTCATGTAGAGTTCGTCGGATGGGAAATGGAGGTGTACAGTGATCCTCGCTACTTCGCGCTTCACCTTTCGCGCCCTCGGTGCATCGCTGGATTTTTCAGAAACTATTCATCAAAAATTCAAAATTGAGAAAAATGGGCGGGCGCTAGCAGAAGGCAGGAAGACTAACATTAGAACATCAGGTATCAAACACGGAGAGCCGCACAACTCAATATCCACCTCTCTGACCACCGCTCCACTCCTCTCCGCCCACCTCTTCACTGCTCGGAATCTCGCAAGCCTGATTGGCCGCGACGTTTTACCTCGCAAGCTGATTGGCCGAGACGTTTTACCCAGCTTCTCTCCCCTGCCAACATACCCAGCGAAGGAAGACCACATTCATTGTTCTTTAACGCTAGTCTCGCCGCGTGGAACTTTCGCTGTTCTCTTGTGCCTTTTTGTGCGAATAGTCTTCCCGTCGAGCCACTCCGCCGCCTCCTGCAGCTGCCCTCGACGATGCTGAGCCTCTAGCACCTGTCGATAGGCGTCACCTGAGGAGCAGTAAGCCTCTCATTAACCTGTGCAGTAAATCATCTTCATCTTGAGTTACGTATCTTGTTATAAAAATAAAAGAGTTCTAAAAACATATTTATGTACACTTTATTTACATCTACGTATGTATGTACGCTTACACACACACACACACACATGTATCATATGAGAGAGAGAGTGAGAGAATGAACGTACGTGTTATTTATGGGTGACGTCATTAGGGGTGACGCTACTTCACGGTTTTTCACTTTTCGCGGTCGGTTCTGGAACCCATTAACCGCGATAAGTGAGGGATCACTGTATAGTGCTGGAGGAATCATGTGCACCCCGACCAGACTCTCAGGATTGCCCCAACCAGGGCAAGGAGTAGGAGGAGGAGGAGGAGGAGGAGGAGGAGGGGGGTGACCCAAATGCAAGACAATCTGAGGACACCATTTATTGTGGAGAAAATAACACCACAGAAAATAATGCAGCTCGTGGGCTGAAACAAAAGCAAAAACATGGCAGGGGTCAGACACAAGGTCACAGGCAGAATATCTCAGGGTTATGGCAAAACAAGCTAGACAGAAGCATGGGGAACATGCCAACATGAGACAAGGACACCGCACAGGACTCAGGCTGACACAGACATAAATAGATGAGAGGTAATCAACAAACACAGAACAGGTGGGAACAATCAAGGGCAACTGGAGACAGCAGGGAAGAGGCTACAGATACATGAGACAAAAGGGTAAACAGTAACAGAGAATACATATGAGACATGAACATGGGACCAGGGGAGACGTAACTCAGGCAATAACTATGACAGGGACATGATGACAACAACAGACAAAAGCAGGAGCAATTACAACAAGAACTGAGATAATAATAAACATAATGACTGCACAAACAAAACTGAGGCAGGGATAATAATCACATAATGAAAACCAGAACTAGAAAATGCAGGGATAAATAATGCGAAGCAAACCAGGATAACAATAATACTAACCACGGAACATAACTAAAATAAACTTAAGCATGAGCATGGTCCCCAGACCATGCCCAGATTCTGACACAGACAGTGGCCGGGCTGGACTGCAAGTAAAGCCTGATTTATGCCACTCTGTGGTGCTTATGCCTTTGTGTGTTCACAGGAGTGTATGTAAATAGACTGTCCAAACTGCTTTTCCAACACAGCTGTGAAAGGGAATATCATACATATATACGTATATTCAAAGGTATTCAAAGGTTCAAGATTCAAAGATTTAATTGTTAATACTACTATATGTACAGGACATACAGGAGAATTGAAATGCTGTTTCTCTCTCTTCAGTGGTGTGCGCAATATAAAAAAAAGGAATAAGGCTGGAAAAACAAGAACAGCAGTCTATGCACAGTAATGCTACCTGTAGTGCAAATAAAGGTAAAAGATAAAACCCAGCAATCCTATATACAGAAAAGGTAGAGCAGTTATACACATAGTTGCAAGTTCAAAGTGGTAGTGTAGGTGCAGACAGTGACAGATTGGACTGCACATTATCAATATTGCAATAACAGACTGACAGCAGCAGGTATGGCATTTGTGCAAATGGTTGCAGTAAGGGGAAGAGACGTACAGCAGCAGATGTATTACTGTTGGTATGCCAGTCTTTCTGTGCCAACAACTGAGGTAATTATTGTGCGGGTGAGTGCGTTATGGTCCAGGGGTGGTGAGGTGGGGGTGGGGGGTGGACAGAGTTCAGGGTCCTGATGGCCTGATGAACAAAGCTGTTTAGCAGTCTTGTGGAGTGGGCCCGGAGGCTCCGGTACCTTTTCTGCGAGGGCAGGGGGCTGAAGAGGGAGTGTGAGGGGTGGGAGGTGTTGCCTGCAATGTTGGTGGCTCTGCGGATGAGGCAGCTATCCGAGATGGGGAACAGAGGGGCACCGATGATTTTGCTGGCAGCTTTCACAATCCGGCTCATTGATTGGCCAGGACCGTGTTATGCCGAGAATTGCTCACTTGCCAAGAATTGCATCCCCTGCACCAAAACTATAAAATATAACACTACAGCCAGGGTTGTAACAATAACATTTGTGCATTTTTAGAAGTAAAAATTGTTATTACCGCTTGTAAATTATCTTTATGTTTATTTGACGATGGGATGCAATTCTCGGCAAGCGAGCAATTCTCAGCATAACACTGTTCCCTTCAGTAAGGTGCTTATGCGGCACAAACTAATAAAAATGAAAAGCTTCGCTGTCTGCATACCCCCCCCCCCCCCCCCGTGCCGCCATCATGTCGCTAAACGTTCTAAAAACATCGGTATTCTTGTGTGTAGCCACAAGCAGCTGAGAAATGTGGTTCTCAGACCAAATATCTATCAGAGCCTGCATCTCCTCCTCACTCGTCACTACTCAAAGTCCAAGAGACATTCTTTTAAATGTCTTTTACATTTTTCTCCAGTAAAAGTATTTCTCGGATCCATGTGGTTGGCTATTGTTATTTTCTACCCAAAATGGAAGCTGAAGAACCAGGAGCTCTTCAGCTGAATCGGGATGTTGGATTTTATTTATTTACCCATGGATTCCTGCCATGGACGTGCTGCCAGAAAACGCACATCAGGTTTTCAACAGGGACAAGTTTTTCAGGTGAGTGGGAACTTCATCTGTCTGCATCTCACCCAGACGGTGAATTCATGTCTTTTCAGGTATTTACATTGAGTTATAATGCAATCACGCTGCGTGATAAATTCACCTGTTCTGCTGTGTCTTTATGCATTTCTGGGAGAAAATAATACAAATCGTAGTGTAAACTACGGCGGGTTTTCATTGCCCTGGTTAGCATTTATTACATACGTGCATATACCACTTTTGTCAAATCACACAGTTTGAAAATGAAGCACTGATACGGCTGGGAAATAACATGTTAACGTTCATTAATCCTCCAGAACCGTCACGTGCCCAGCCACAGATATTTTCAAAGATCTGTCAGGTATGTACAGTGACATAAAATGTTTTACCATTTGCCGCTGGTCCCGTTTTTAGTGCAGTCGCTTTCTCACCTGCAGGACCACACCAGAGTTCGCCATTTAATTCGAACCGGGACTCGGCACGGTTGTTCTGGTACGCACTTGAGTGTGATTACCGTGTTCTCACCAGACAAAACGAACCGTACTGACGGAGAAAACAAACTTGAGTTCGACTGAAACGGACTAAAGCCTGCAGGTGTGAAAGCACCCTAAGAAAATAATCTGGGACAGGTTAGACCAGGGGTCTGCAACCTGCAGCTCTCGGGCCACATGTGGATCTAGATAGTGGCTCCTTGAGGCCTTGGGGAAGAAAAAAATCTAAATTTCCAAGAAAAGAAGTGATAAATTTACAAGAAAAAAGATTCCACATTCATGAGAAAAATATGCTAAAAAGCAGAAAATGAGAAAATCTTAACAGAGAAAATAAAATCTCAAATTTAGTTTTTTTGTTGTTGTTTTTTTTTAATTTTCTAAAGAAAACATACCGATAAATTTGTAAGAAAAATGTCACAGATTTACTGGAAAAAGGCTGGCGTTTTACAAGAAAAATGTAACAAATTTATATCAGAAGTACTGCAGTTTTGCCCATGGAAGCTAATAAATTTATAAGAATAGCTGGAAATTTATGAAAACATTCTCGAAATTTAAGGAAAATGTTGCGGTTTTATGAGTGAAAACCCCCCACAAATCGGCAAGAAAAAGTCATAAATTTAACTGAAAAAGCTACAATTTTATTAGAAAATGGCAGAATCTTTACCTGAAAAGGATAACAATCAAATAAAACAATCTTATGAGAAAAGCAGATTATGCCAAACAATATCAAAATTTAAGAAAAAAGCTGATAACTTTATTGGGAAAAATGTCACAAATTTACATCGAAAAAAATCTTAAATTCTATTTGATAAAGATTATAATTGACAAAGAAAAATATTCTAAATTCAAGGAAAAAAAACATATTTATGCCAAAAATGAAACAAATTTTGAAAAACGGTATAAACGTTTAATGAGAAAATACTCACACAAGAAGAAAAAAGATACAAACTTTTTGGAAATCAAAAATTTACCAGAAAAAATAGCAAAGTCTTAATGATGATGTCGTCACAGCAGATTATAGTTTTAATTCTGCTGTTTTATCTCAGTTTTTAGCATCAGAGGTTTTTGTTGCTCCATGCAGATTTTTTTTTTTTATACAGAAATCACTCACAGTGACTCTTTGTGGAGTACAGGTTGCCGACCCCTGGGTTAGACACTGACCTCTGACTATGGGTCTGGGGTCAAAACGTCAAAAGTCAAGGTTAACATTCCCTGTGCATTATTACTATAGAACAAGTACAGCTATAGGGTCACCAAACTAGGTAAACAGGTTCACCCTGGGATCCTGACCTAAAACTATGGGTCTGGGGTCACAAGGTCAAAGGTCAAGATTTTTGATTTTCCTCCAAATTCTGTTGATTTTCATGAGTTTTCATCAGACTCTCACAGGTTAAAGCCATGACCAACAAACAGGTAGTCACACACACTCAAAATTTCTGAGGGAAATTTTTTTAGTTGTGTCTATGACAAATCTTGGATGTGTGAATTTGGGTGACCATAAACTCAAGGTCAGAGGTCAGTTTTTCCAAAAATCATTGTAAACATGATAACTCAGAAAGGAAATGTAAATGTTTCACATTGATACCATAGTTCTATCTGTGAAAAATCTGTGTTCAAATTTGAGGTCAACTCTCAAAAAACTTTGTAAATGTGATAACTTGTGACCAAACTGATGTAGGCTTTTCATATTGATCCCATCTATGACAACTCTGGGATGATTTAGATTTTGAGTGACTTTACAACAAAATTCATCCAGCCTGAGCTCTTAATGCCAGCAGGCTGAGGAGAACCACTGGCAGATGTCAGTATCCTTTTAAACTTGCAAAATACATTCCCTTTCATTCAAACAAGACAAACAGCAATATTAGTAATCAACATGGCTCTTCTATGACAATCTAAATGCTGAAATAATAGAGTACTGTCATGACAGCAAAACTAAATTAAGTGTTACATTTTAAAGCTCGTCCTTGTCTTCTTCTTCTTCTTCTTCTTCTCCCTTCTCAGAAGGTTTTTCCTCCTTGTGGGAAACTTTCCCATCAGGCTGCTGTTTCCACTTCAGGGTGACTCCACTCACTCCCTTCTCCTTCAGTTCCTCCTGGATCTGGAGACACAAACGACATTCTTTAATAAGTCTTTCAAGTCATTTAGCAACATCTCTAGAACTGAAAACTACAGGAGAAGTTTGAGGTACAGCAGAGATTTTGGTTATATACTGTATATTACACTGCAGCCGGAAAAGGGTGGATTATAATGCATCAGGTTAGATAGAGCTTTTTCATGGACACTCAAAGATGCTTTCCAATAGATACATTATTTATTCACTCCACAGACAATGGAAAGGTGCTGCTGTAGCCACAGCTGCCCTGGGGCAGACTGACAGAAATGTGGCTACCAATCTGTGCCAACAGCCTCTCCGACCACTACCGAACATTTATACACATTCATACCCAGTGTCATGGACACTGGAGGCAAGGTGGATAAAGTGTCCTGCCCAGGGACACAATGGCAGGGGAGAAAGGGATTTGAACCGCCAACCCTCCGGTTATTGGATGACCCATTCTACCTCCTGAGCTACCCTCCAGTATGGGGAGGAGCTCCTACCCCAAGTGGAGGAATTTAAGTATCTTGGGGTCTTATTCACAAGTGAGGGGAGAATGGAGCAGGAGATTGATAGATCGGAGCAGCCTCTGCAGTGATGTGTATGTTGTTCCAGTCTGTCGTGGTGAAAAGGGAGATGAGCTCTAAAGCAAAGCTGTCAATTTACTGCTCAATCTACATTCCTACGCTCACCTATGGTCATGAGCTTTGGGTAATGACCGAAAGAATGAGATTGCGAATACAAGCGGCTGAAATGAGCTTTCTTCGTAGAATTGCTGGACTCACCCTTAGACAGATGGTGAGGAGCTCAATCAACCGGGAGTGGCTCAGAGTTGAACCACTGCTCCGCCACATCAAAAAGAGTCAGTTGAGATGATTTGGGCGTCTGATCAGGATGCTTCCTGGACACCTCCCACTTGAGGTGTTTCAGGCATGTCCCACTGGGAGGAGACCCCGGGGCAAACCCAGGACATGCTAGAGAGACTATGTCATCCAGCTGGCCTGGGGGTTGGGGGTGGAAGCTTTCGGGTAGAAGCTGTTTTTCAGTTTGTTTGTCTTTGTCCTGAGCATCCTCTATCTTCTACCGCAGGGGAGGGGGGAGAAAAGGGAGTGTCCAGGATGTGAGGGGTCTCTAATTATACTACCGGCTTTCCTCTGGATTTTGCCAGTGTAAATGTCACTGACGAAGGGTAGTACTGTCCCAATCACTCGCTCTACTGCTCTCACACCCGCTGCAGGTCTTTTCTGTCCTCTGCAGTACAGCAGCAGAGCCACACTGAACAGCAGTAGGTCTGGAGGCGCTCAGTGGTGGAGTGGTAGAAGTTAATCAGCAGGGGTTGTGGTAGATGGGCTTGACGGAGCTTCCTGAGGAAATGCAGTCTTTGTTGTGCCTTCCTCACCGGGTTAGAAATATTTGTGGACCAGGTGACCTTGACTGAGATGTGGACTCCCGGGAACTTGGGAGCTTGGTGGTGCAGTGGTTAGCACTGTGGCAGCGCAATAACAAGGCCATGGGATCGATTCCACCCATGTCCACTGTGGGTTCAATTGCACCTCTTAACTATTACTTTGGTTTCCTCCCACAGGCCAAAAACTGGAGAAATCCATGCAGAGAACATGCAAACTCCACACAGATCACTGTTGGTCAGGGGCTGGGATCGAACCAAGGATCCCATGGCCAAGGGTGAGTTGCTGTGCTGCCACAGTACTAACCACTGCGCTACCGCCCGCACCAGGTATCCAGTGCTGTGCGGATCATGTAGCGGTCGAAGGCAGAGACTTTGGCAGTCTGATTCCCGGCTTTCTAAACTGGCTATCGGAAATCCAACAGTTGCAAATATACTAACTAACTAACTAACCTGCACTTATATAGCGCTTTTCTATATATATAATATATATATATAATATATATAATATATAATATATATAATATATATAATTAATAATTATATATAATTAATATATATAATTATATAATTAATAATATATATAATATATATAATATATTATATATATACAGTATATTATATATATAATATATATATATATATAATATATAATATAATGCAACAAATTCATTTTAGTGATGAACAATAAAGCAATCACGAGGTTTGGGGTCACTGTAGCAGACAAGCGGATACCTTCTTTCACAATCCAGAAATCTCCATCGTCTTGAATAATACAGAAATGAAGCCATTGAGCCAGTGGGGTGTGGAGCATTATACATGTTACTATAAATGAAGCTGCTCCCATCAGACCAAAACATGTTTAGATCTCGGAATAATCCAATCCAGATTGATGTAAATTGTGGCACGAAACTTATAACCCTCTGGTTTTCAGCATCATTCCTCACAGTGGTCAGGTCTACAAAGTTCTCCCTGCAGTACCTCTGAGCATCGGACCAATTCATTGCTTGATCCACCAAAACAAATTCTGGATTCAGCGGTGTTCCTGCAGTCAGAGATCATGAGAGTTCATACATTCAGAGTCTAAAAAGTCATTTTTTCTGTATGTCTGACATGATTTATGTACTTACGTACCTCTATAACATATGAATGATAAAAGGCTTTGCAATCATTATCTGAACATTTGTTCATGTATATAGCCACACAGAACTGTTTTGGGTAAAAATCTGGCTCTGGATAAAGTGTGGTCCAGTCCCTGTATCCAGCCCCGCTCCCTGTGAGCCCATCTGACCAGCCCATCTGACCACCTCCAGGCAATCTCAGTGTACAGACTGATCCAGACCTCAGAGTTGTAACTAGCAGATGAAGCATTGTTACCTCCGCCAAAGGGGGAGGTTATGTGATCATCGGCGTTGGTTTGTTTGTTTGTTTGTCTGTCTGTTTGTTAGCAAGATAACTCAAAAAGTTATGGACGGATTTTCATGAAATTTTCACAGATTGTCAGAAATGGGATATCCTACAGATGATTACATTTTGGTGGTGATCCGGATCACCGTCTGGATCCAGGAATTTTTTGTTTGTTTGTTAGCAAGATAACTCAAAAAGTTATGCACGGATTTTCATGAAATTTTCACAGATTTTCAGAAATGGGGTATCCTACAGTTGCTTACATTTTGGTGGTGATCCGGATCACCGTCGAGAGGAAAACCGCCATTACGGAAAATGCCATTTTCGTCAATAACTAATGAACCACTAATCCTATCATTGTGAATCCAATTGCTTGTAATATGTTTTCATGGTCAAGGAATCTGAAAACGTACACACAAACACTGTATGGGGGAACTGTGGCGCTAAACCGCCATTACGGACAATGCGATTTTCGTGAATAACTACTCAACCACTAATCCTATCATTGTGAATCCAGTTGCTAGTCATATGTTTTCATGGTCAAGGAATCTTGAAAACGTACACACAAACACTGTATGGGGGGAACTGTGGCGCTAAACCGCCATTACGGACAATGCGATTTTCGTGAATAACTACTCAACCACTAATCCTATCATTGTGAATCCAGTTGCTAGTCATATGTTTTCATGGTCAAGGAATCTTGAAAACGTACACACAAACACTGTATGGGGGGAACTGTGGCGCTTGGTGGAGGTCTGCGCTCTCCGAGTGCTTTTCTAGTTCATAAATGTCGTCATTTCTTCATTGTTATCAGTGGTGGCCAGGTCTGTGTATGTCTGTCTGCAGTAGGTCTGAGCTTCTGTCCAGGTCTTTGGATTAGAGACAAAGTGGTACTGTCTGGGACGACAGCTGGGCATGTAGCACCCTGTGAGACAAACATCATGCCTATCAGGAACCAAACTGTCAGACTGTATGAACTTCAAATCAGCTGATCACACACATAGACTGACCAACCTGACAGACACAGGACCCAGAACAAGATCCTCTTCATCATGATGCAGCTCTGGGGACTCTGGACTCACACACATTTTAATGTTGCTCTCAGGCAAATCAAGGCAAATTCAACAGCAACGCTTTGTCACTGAAAAAATGTCACTGACAGTGGCCCCTCCCACCTCTGTAGATGTTATGAGTCTTTATTAAGTATGTTCTAATGCACACGTGTCAATATCAAAGTCTGGGACCTGCCACTACATTTTATCTTGACCATTAATAATTTGGATCCCCTCACCTTTGCCTTTTTTTCCCCGTCTTGTGAGTTTGCAACATTTCCCCAGTCTAGTAAAATTTTCACATCTTTTCCAGCATTGTAGATTTGCAACTTTTTTCAGGATGCCTGCTAGATTTTTTAAAATTGATTTACTATATATATTTTTTAAATTAAAAAAGAGATAAGAATGAATGCCGAGCTCCTGACTTTATCCATTACTCTCTTGGTGGTCCTCAATAAGACCCCTGTTCTAACAGGCAACCACAACATTGCCTACTGACAGTAGGTGAGGTCATTTTTGTCCCCTACTGGGTGAAGACCAAAGGGGGTCAAAGATCCCTTTGGTCAAAGACCGAAGGGGGATTATGCTACGGGGCAGTCAATCTGTCCGTCCATCTGTCCACCTGTCCCAATTTTGTGAAATCAACTCCTCCTACAGTTTTGTTCCAGTTGTTTTGAAACTTGGTACCATACTTTGATAGACACCGATGATGTGCATATTGCAATTTGACTTTGATCTGATGACCTTGACGTCAAGGTCAGAGGTCAGATTTTCCCTAAATCTTGTAAACAATAACCACTGAAAGAAATTATGGAGGCTTTCCAAATTGATACAGTAGTTGTATCTAATATACAACTGGGACGACTTACACCCTGACCTGACTATGGGTTTGGGATCAAAAGGTCAAAGGTCAAAGTTATTATTGATTTGCACTATTACTATTACTATTAAATGATCCTCACCTATGGTCCTGAGCTTTGGGTAATGACCGAAAGAACGAGATCGCAGATACAAGTGGCTGAAATGAGCTTTCTTTGTAGGATTGCTGGACTCACCCTCAGAAATAGGGTGAGGAGCTCAGTCATCTGGGAGAGGCTCAGAGTAGAACCGCTGCTCCTCCACATTGAAAGGAGTCAGTTGAGGTGGTATGGGCATCTGATCAGGATGCCTCCTGGACGCCTCCCACTTGAGGTGTTTCGGGCACGTCCCACTAGGAGGAGACCCCGGGGCAGACCCAGGACTTGCTGGAGAGACTATGTCTCCCAGCTGGTCTAGGAACGTCTTGGTATCCTCTCTGAAGAGCTGGAGCAGGTGGCTGGGAAGAGAGAAGGCTGGGCTTCTCTGCCTGAACTGCTGCCTCTGTGACCTGGACCTCCGGAAAAGCAGTAGAAGATGGATGGATGGATGGACTATTAAATGAGGAAAACTAGCCCATTAAACTTGGTACACAGGTTCACCCCATGACCCTGAAGTGTGCCTACGGTTTTGGGATCACAAGGTCAAAGGTCATCATCAAAATGGTTTAAAAACTTTATCTCAACAAAAAAGACAGCGAGGGTCACCAAACATGGTACACATTTTCACCCTGAGACCATGACCTCTGACTACAGGTTTGGGTCAAAAGGTCAAGGGTCAATCATTCCCTATGCCTTCTTACTAGAGAAGCTCTGTATGGTCACCAGACTTGCACAGGTTTACCTTGGGATCCTGACCAACTACTATGGGTTGTATACAACTATTTTTGTTGTATAATCATGGATGATAGGCTCATCATAATTTGGTTTTGCCCCAGTAATTATATGGAAAAGCTGAAAACTGCTTCCTTCAGTAGCATTGGGATCATCAAACAGAACAGATGTAGGGAATACTGCACTTGCTTCAGAGTAGGGCTGGGCAATATGAAAAAATTCCAGTCATGATAAATTTTTCCCATATTGATCGATATCGATATATATTGTGATATGAATCAAATCACTATTTCTGTCAAGCTTAAAGGTTTCTTTTTACTTCTAAGTAACATGTGACTCTATAACAAGATTAATTTTAAATATTTATTTTCTGTCAGAAGTTGAACTTGACAAATGTAGTGTAGAACATTATACAGCTGTATTTCAGATAACACTGGTCAACACCAAATTTATTATCTAAGTTTTTTTTAGCTGATTTAGGACAATTTTGATGTGCTGAATCCAAAAATCACACTGGTTTTGCTTAATCAGATCAACTTTTTGAACTATGGCCACATGTTTTTTATATTTTTGTTTACATGTACGGGTATTTTTGCTTTATATGATGCAAAATTCTTTATTTCTTGAAATTCTCAGACTTTTGAACAATGATGACATAACATTCAATTTACATGTACTTACCTTTATCAATGTCTACTATTCAATTTACAGTACAACTGTACAACTGCTGTACAACTTCTTACAACTTAGCATAAAAACCTGACCTGATCGAAACGGATGTCATTTTCGGATTCAGCAGTGCAAAATTGTCTTAAATCAGTTGAAAAAACACAGACAACTTACAAAAAAATTATTTTTGTTATGTTGTGTAATTATAGAACATAAAATAATTATACAACATAAAATATAAATATTTTATAATATCCTGCTCATCAACTTACCAGTAGCAATAATACAGATGGTTGTCCCGGTTGCTGAGCCCGTTGACCCCATGTCTGACATGGATGGCATCAACATTGTGGGCCCAGGAAACTGGTCAGGACTGCAGCGTGTAGTGAAGTTGGACAGCGTCAGTGTATCAATGATGATGGCCATCGCTGCCTCAAGGTACCTGGTAAACGAGGCCATGGTTAGAAGGCTTACGGTGACCTGAAGCGGTGGAACTTCCGGACGACGGATGCTCTAAGACCAGCAGAAACATCACCATTGCAGTGCAATACGCCAACAGAACAATCCCAGCGTTCCAATTGACACATCATGGTGATATCGTTATGGGGTGGGATTTGTACTGTGAACTGGGCCTTTCCATCACAGACCCCATGCTGACCAACAACAGGCCTGGTCTATTGCATTCAGACGTGGACACAGCCACTCTCTGCCTTGCACTGCACACGGATCAGAATGCAGCAGAACCGGAGCAGCCACGAGAACACCAGTCTGCAGCCATGTGGGGCCCGGAAATGGTCCCCGCGCAGCACGAGTATTCGCAAGCTGCAGCCTCATCACAGGAGGGAGAGTGTGATTTTGCTAACATGGGTACAGCTGAAGAGCACAGCACAGAGAGTGAATACAGCATGGACAGAGAACACAGCATGGAGACAGAACACAGACTGGACTTGCCTCTGATCCTTGCCCCGCATGAGCTTCAAGCCACCGCTGTATAGCCACAGGAGAGGGACTTAGTGGAGAAAGGGAACCCCGGTGAACAATGACAACCCCGCGCGCGTCCGATTGCCGATGACAGCGACACATTACCACAACCACAACCAGCACCAGGTGAGAGAGAGAAGAAGCCAAACTCATCCCGCATCCTCGCCGTGTATCAGCCTCGGGGAGCCGCCACAGCACAGCAGAATGGAGAGTTTGTGGCCCAGCAGGACCCAACAGAGCAATGCCAAATGAGGGCATGTCCAACCATCAGTGTGGATGGCACGCTGCCCCAGCAGCAACCAATATCAGAGACAAGAGAGCAGCAGCGCCGAGTGCAGCCGAACACATCGCCGCTCACAGTGTTTGATTCGGTTTGGGTCGGCCGATCCGAACGATTGGGCCTACAGATGCTCCACTCACCGTGGATAAGAATTGCTACACGAAAGAGCCAGCCACTGTCCAGATGGCCGATGGTTCGTGGTGGCACGTCAGCCGTCTGTGGAAGGTAAGAGCATCTGCCTCGGTTCAAGACGCTGTGCTGGAGGCAACCCAGCTGGTATGGGACCCAGGCTGGGACATTGCTGACAAGCCATCTGCAGCAGATGGTGATGGTGATGGTGCTGAGGTTAATTGGCTGTTCTAAATTGTCCCTAGATATCTGTTTCCTATAGGCCCTTAGAATAGAGGGTTAGTATTAGTGAAAGCGCTTTGAGTGGTCTTTGTGACTAGAAAAGCGCTATATAAGTGCAGGTTAGTTAGTTAGTTAGAGGGCTTGACTGAGGGCCCTGAAGTTGAACTGTAAACAGTGACTGTGTTTTGATAATGTTTAGGCAGCGTACGACTGGTTGACAGGGGCAGAATATCCACCCAGTCGTGCAAGGTTGGCCGGCAGTCTACCCGTTGGCCCAGGTTCTATTTCTCTGTCTGTTACAAAAAAAAACGGCTGTTGTGAGTGTAACGTAAAAAGAGAGAGCTGCTGTGATTTGTGTTCAGAATATTTTGAGTTTTTCGGGGGGGGGGGGCGTTAGGCATTTCCCCATACTAACATGGCAGCAATGGGCGGCACGGACATGACGTGGAGCACAAGGGTGACATCAGCACGCCGTGCCTATTTAGGAGGACTGTTAGTGGGAGCCGTGGTCTTTGGAGCGCAGCCTCGGTAACAGCCACAGCCTGTATAGCCAACAGTTAGCTTGTTTGTTGCATTAACTGCAACATGTGTACCACTGTGTATCTGTAATAAAGTTCAGGTTCAGTACAACTCCTGTCTCCGTTGCCCTGCTTTCCAGACATAATACTGACATTGTTACGGCATCATGAATATACTAACTATGGTTGTGATACTCTAATGCCCTCTGCTATGCGGAGGGCATTGCTGCATCACACCTGCAGTTACTACATAAATTGATGCCATACTCTGTCCCATGTAATATTGCTTAATTCTGAGACAAAGAAGTGTGTTTGTAAAAAAAGATAACTGTTTATGTGAATTGTGCACCTGCACACTCACTCCATGCCTACCTCCCAGTCTCCCTCCGTGCACAATTCTCTCTAAATTTCCAGGGTTTCCTCTGGTAACATTTCCATGTGGCAGGCTGCCACGCTTGAAGTTATGCCGCCATGCTAAGGAAATATAAATTTAAGAAAATATATGAAGAAATGACGCTATAAGCTCACACATGAACAACGCATGTGACTGTCATCTGTGCGGAGTTCGGAAGCACCCCGCCCATGTGTTCCAGTTGGCAGCTACAGTGTCTCGCTACTAGCGTCGCTGTCTGAGAGAAACATGAGCTTATTAACCCCTTGCACTCTGGTCAATTTCCCTAAAAACGCCTAAAAATAACATACCCAAAGTAAATCAAAAGCTGTTCTTCAACCCTTTGCAGCATCTTCATGGGGTTGGTCTCATTTAAAAGAAAACACTTTGAATTTTTTGGCAAAACAGTCGTAATCTCTCTAAGTGCTCCTGCCACTGAGTAACAGTCATCTAAACATACTGAACTTGAAGAAAATAAAGTTCGCCTGGGTGTTTTTTTGGATACAAATGCTTGCAAATAACACACAGCTGTCAGATCCGGGCTGGAAAATGCAACAGAAATGTAGAACCAAGTGTCATCCAGCTGAGGTCAAAATTTTGTAACAATACCACAAAAAATGAATATATTACACAGCTTTTTTCTCAGGTTGTTCCCAGGCGTTTTTGAACTGTGCCAAATTGTGCCAAATGGCACAGTTTGGAAAAACATCTATAACTTTTGAATGATTCAACATAGAAGCTTCATCTTGGGCTCTAATGAAAGGTGACACTCAGGGCTGTGTGTGTGTGCATTCATGAATGAACGAATGAACAAATAAGCCCCCACACACAAAGAAGCATGCCATGTAAAAAATGTGTGGCTTTTTTTTTACCAGAAAAAATAACCTACAGTGCACTAAAAATTATACTAAAATATCTGTAATATAGAAGATAACAACCCCCCCCCCCCCGCTACAGAGGACGGACATCGCCCATCGCTACATGATGGACCGCGGTGACGGTGCACCGCGGTCTACTACGCACAGTTGTACTAAAATATCTGCAATATATCTTCAATCTGCTACAGAAGAGTAGCCGGGGGGGGGGGGGGAGGGCGTTCGCGGTCTGGACGCGGCGCACGGGTCGCCGCGGTCCGTCATGTGGCGATGACGCACAGTTGTAATTTACCGATCGGTCAAAAGTCATTTTGATTACAATTTTCAGGGATAAAGAATAATTTAGCTTATAACACTTACCTGTCCACAACAGCAGTGTCGCTGGCGAACTTCTCTTCCTCAATGTCAGACGAACATGACGCTGGTCCGCTTGTTACGACTCGTGGTTCTGGTCACGCGACCCGGTCAAACCATGATTCCATTATTGCGGTTTTGCGCTTCCATGATTGTGGTTTTGGCAAACGATTTTTCAAAACAAATAAGAACAGTAGTAAGAAAAAAAGACTGGCGAACGCGTGTGTGTCACCCAGCGGCTTACACAAAACAGATTTTACGCACGAGACGTACGCTTTCAATTGTCGAAGTTCTCTGCTTCAATTGGCTGGCTGTATTTGCAGCCATTGGTAGACGGGTCCTTCTTCCTAGGTTTTCAGTCATTGGTTCTTCAAGGTTTCAGAAACCCAATTCAAGGCTCTTATTAGTCGAATGAGAGGTCAATCAAATCTAAACCAATCAAAACACTCCTTTGGCTTTCTGTTCGCGGCTGTGTCTGTAGTGGAAGAAAGGAAATGCAGCTTTTTTTTTTTCAGTGCGCCCTAGGACGCAGAGACGTGACCGCCCGCAGTATCCCGGAGTGCAAGAGGTTAAAGTACTTTAAAAGTGGAAAAAAAAGCAGAAGAGGTATGCAAGCAATGGAGGTATTAAATTGTGGTTTTATTCCGCTGGTAACAGGAGCAATAATGAAGAGTCACTTAGCAAACAGGTGTGGTTAGGAGTCATATGCAGCTCGCTTCATATAAAGGCAAGGGGGACTGATGAATTGCTGAGGATTTATTTCACCAGCCACAACATTAACTAAGTCCACTATTATGTACCTGGCAAGTTAAGATGACTGAAATTCACAAAGTCAGTGACTTTAATCTGTCAGCAGCCTTCAGACAAACTAAAGGGCCTTTTCCACTAGCACGCTTTAGCGCGACACGGGACGGCTCAGCACGCTTTGTACGCTTTTCCACAAGCCCCAACACGGTTTAACAGCCGCGATTCTCAGCCCCGCTCCAGGGCAGGGTACAGCAGTGCTGAGCTGTGCCGTGTTGTGACGTTAACAGACTGGTCGCCGCTGATTGGTCAGGTCGTAACCAGCGCTGATTGGTCAGGTTGTAACCGCCCCTCTCCTCCTCCTCATCTACCAAATCTTCACGACCTTCTCAATAAAGTTTTTGAAAAAAAAAAAAAAAAGAATCTTCACGACCGCCTTTACTCAGCACGCAACCACTGTTGGCGGTTTCTTTTCAGTGTATTGCTGTGCTATTTTCATTTATTCTCTATCAAAAATGGCTTCGCGTAATAAGGGTGTTCCATGGACCAATAAGGAGGTGCAGTGTCTGCTCACTGCATTGTCAGACGAACGTATTCAGCGCGAGTTAGACGGAGCCGCCCGGAATGAAAAAATATACCGGGAGGTCTCGACATTGGAGTCCTTTAACGGTGAGTTTTAATTTTTTTTTATTGTGCGTTTTTTCGCAAATATATTCGGTAAGACGCTCAGTTTATTTATGCAATAAAAAAGCTGTTCATTTGTGGATGATCGCTGCTTTATTGCAGCACACTGCGGACTAAAGCTTTTATTTTAATTATTCATGTGAACAATACGCTGAAATAAGCTTATGTATTCTTGTTAAAAACTATTGTCTTTTCTGTATATATTGCACTTACATGCTGTATTTTATTGTGTGCATTTTCCTTGTAGAATCATCCCACGCGTCCACTGCGACAGCCCGCACGGATTATTCAACCGAGCCTTCCTGAACCACAGCTGTCTGAGACGGCTTAATTCAACCGAGTCTTCGTGACCCAGTTTGGGAAGCTGGTGTAGACACTCAGTGGTCGGCGTGTATAAAATGTCGATTAACCTTCATGTTGTGTTGCAAAGTTTTTTTTTTTCTTTTAATATTTTGTATATAATAAAATGGAATTGTTTTGGAAAGTGTGGTTTGTCTGTTATAACACTGAATTATAAAACAGTATAATTACATAGAAATTCCATTGCTTAGTCTGATCAAAATGATGCTGATCTTCCTGTCAGGGGTCAACCATTGTAAAGGTAATGTAATTTTTAACTAGATCAAAAAAGAAATCTTTTTGTAAGCTTTCTGTTCTTTTTATTGAAATATCATAAAAAATTAGCACCAAGTCAAAGTAGGTACAAGTATATGTAAATTGAATGTTCTATCGGCATTCCAAATTCAGAGATTTACAATACTTTAGAAGGAGTGTAGCATCATCTAAACGGAAAATAATAATACTGTTGTTCCAAACATTGACCTGAAGGTGAAAAACATGAATTTTTTTAATTCAGTACATCCAAAATGCCCTAGGATGTAAAAAATAATACAATTTGGTGTTGGACAGTGTGCCACCATCTCATTATTTAATACGAATAAAAACAAGTTTCAGCTCATTATTTCTAGGTCATTTGGCAGTTAATTCAAAACAAAAGTGATTTGTGTTGTTGCAGCTTAATTATGAGATAAAATTAATTGTGAGATAAAACCACAGAGCGAGCAAGGCAATAATCCTTGGATCCTTTTTTGTCTCGTGTAAATAAGGACTCAGTCGGGTGCGTAACGTCACGGGAATGTGGCCCCGCCTCGCTGACAATCTGCCACCGCCCCGCTTCTAAAACCTCTTAACACAAACCATCACAGCACAAGCACAACACCGTGCTAATGGAGACAGAAGCATTCCGAGCCGTACTGAAGTGAATCGAGCCGTACCGAGGTGTGCTGGGCTAGTGGAAAACAGGCTTTAATGTGCCAACATTTGGATTTCAAAATAAGGGTTTTTTCCTGCTGTCTGGTTGGTGAGGAGAGTTCTAAAAACTATAAATATATAGAAATATTATAACATAAATAATTGAATCTTTGGTAATTTAAGATAATTTATTTAATTAAATATAATTTTATTGATTTTTTTCTTTGAAATCAGAGTTAAATTATGGTCAAAAGTGTAAATTGTAGAAGGAAAAAAGTCAAACTTTTACCACAATCTGTTTCAAACATATAAAAACAATAATTTTATTGTAAAAAATAAACAAAAAATAGCCATAAAATAATCCACAAAATTATAATAAAGTCTCAAATGTACAAGAAAAGTCAGTTTTACAAGAGGAAATTACAAACGTGAGGAAAATGGTTCAAATTTAGATACTAAATTTACAGAGAAAGTAGAAAACTATAAGAAAATTGTTGTAAATTTGAGAAAATCTCAAACCTTCAAGACTGAAGTCATTACTCAAGTTTTGAAATGGGAGCCTTTTGTATCCTTAACTAGAAATTTTTGGTTGTCTACTTTTAATTATTAATTTCATAGCACTGCTTTTACATGAGTAGAATTTCTGGCTACTATACCCACCTCTGATCATATAATTTAAATATGCATGAGTAAATTACTGATATGAATGTTTTTTTCCTTCCCTTTCCTACTCTTTCTCAATGGAAAAAAAGAAACACGAGAAGAAAAATACAAAAAATACACATATTTTTGTTATTTATGCAAACCATGACAAAAAAATCCTGCAGGACAAAACATGACACTTTGTATTTTCTAACTTATTTGTATATCACCATAGACAGAGAGAGAACCTGAAGTAGACATAGCTCAGAGAGGGAAAGATGAGACAGACAAGATGAGCCTAAGAGAGGAAAGTGTTCAGGCAGAGGGTCAAGGAGAGGTGAGAGCAGAGGAAGGAGGGAAGGATACACCAGTAAAAAGTCCAAATACAGGACATCTGGATGGGACCACAACTGGCCCAATATGCCAACATTCAAGCCTTGGTTGTACAATACTTCAAATAATGAGCTCCATATGCAAGGTTACTATGCAAATTTTAAAAAAAAGGAAATAAACAGTATAAAATTAACATGTTCCGGTTACAATATTGTCATGTGTTTTCTGCCCCCCCCCCCGAAAAATATGTTGCTACCGCACTAAGGTCTTTAAACCAGAGGAAACTCTGATCTCACTAGGCTTTTTTGAAAAGTTGGCAACTCTGATTTAGCTCTTGTTTGCTTGCTGACTTTAACATGAGTTTTATCTTGTCATGGCCCTCTCTCAACCTGGTGAAGCTTCACCAGTAAAAAGCAAGGCAAGACCATAGACTGTTTTTTGTCATCTATGGACTAGACTGTCTCATTTTTGCATTCGTCCATCAACACCTGTGGCTGCCATCGGCCATTCTACAAGGCTGCAGTGTTGCCAACTCCTCAGTAAGGAAAGTAGCTACTGGCTGTCCTAAAAGTCGCCAGAAGTTGATAAATGACAACACTGCCTAATGTGCATAATTAGATATGTGCATGTAATTGTAATGGAGGCTGTAGGACAGATGAATAACTTTGTGGGAGAGACAAAAAATGAGTAAGAATTAACTAACTAACTAATCTTGAAGGAAGAGTATGTTAAGAGTGGTAAGGAGGGAGTCAGACAGAATCATGAGTTTGAAGCTAGAAGTCAAAGGTGTGATGTTGAATGTTGTCAGTGCGTATGGCCCACAAGTTGGATGTCAGGTAGACGAGAAAGAGGAATTCTGGAGTAAGTTGGATGAAGTGGTAGAAAGTGTTCCCAGGGGGAGATAGTGGTGATTGGAGGGACTTTAATGGACATGTAGGTGAAGGGAACAGAGGTGATGAGGAGGTCCTGGGTAGGTGTGGTCTTAAGGAGAGAAATGTGGAAGGACAGATGGTTGTGCATTTTGCTAAAAGAATGGAAATGGCTGTGGTGAACACATACTTCAAGAAGAGAGCGGAACATAAGGTAACTTACAAGAGTGGAGGAAGGTGCACACAGGTGGACTACATCTTATGTAGAAGGAGAAATCTGAAAGAGATAGGAGAATGAAAGGTGGTGGCAGGGGACAATGTAGCTAGACAGCATCGGATGGTAGTCTGTAGAATGACTTTACAAAGCAAGAAGTGGAAGAGAGTGAAGGCAGATCCAAAGATTAAGTGGGGGAAGCTGCAAAAGGAAGAAGGTCGCAGAGTTCAGGAAGGAGTTGATACAGGCTCTGGGTGGTAGGGAAATATTACCAGATGACTTTGAAAGTACAGAAAAAGTGTTGAGGGAAACGGCTAGAAAGGTATGTGGTGTATTCAGTGGAAAGAGGATGGAAGACAAGGAGACTTGGAGGTGGAATGAGGAAGTACAGGAAAGTGTTCAAAGGAAGAGGTTAACAAAGAAAAAGTGGGATAATCAGGGAGATGAAGAAAGTAGACAGGAGTATTTGGAATCTAGGTGCATGGCAAAGTGAAAGGTGGCAAAGCCAAAGGAAAAGGCATATAGTGAGTTGTATGAGAGGCTGGACACTAAAGAAGGAGAAAAGGAGTTGTATTGACTGGCTCGACAGAGAGATAGAGCTAGAAAGGGTGGGGTCTACCATCCAAAGCAATGGAAAATGCGCAAGAGGTGAAAAAGAGAGTGCAGGCAGGGTGGAGGTGGTGGACATGAGTGCCAGGGGTGATTTGTGACAGAAAGGTAGCAGCAAGGGTGAAAGGGAAGATTTATAAGACTGTAGTGAGACCTGCTATGATGTATGGTTTGGAGACGGTGGCACTGACAAAAAGACAGGAAGTGGAGCTGGAGGTGGCAGAGTTGAAGATGCTAAGATTTTCATTGGGCGTGACTAGGAGGGACAAGCTTAGAAATGAGTATATCAGAGGGCCAGCTCACATTGAGCAGTTTTGGAGACAAAGTGGTAGGGAAGAATGTCCAAACCTGCACATGTCCAAACCATCTCAGTCTTGCCTGAGATGGTTTGGACATGTGCAGAGGAGGAATAGTGGATATACTGGACAAAGTATAGCAATGAATATAAAGTTATCTAGGCAGTTTTACTTTCCTGGGTAATTCTTTTGTCTATTATGCTGTGTGTGTTTTTGTCATTTTGGTCGTCTACTGTCATGCTGCTGCTGTTACACTGTAATTTCCCAATTTGGGATCAATAAAGTACATCTATCTATCTATCTATCTATCTATCTATCTATCTATCTATCTATCTATCTATCTATCTATGTATCTATCTGATGTTGAAGATGGAGCTGCCATGCAGGAAGAAAAGACGATGCAGGCAGGTGATCCGCTGTGGAGACCCCTAAAAGGAACAGCCAGAAGAAGAAGAAGAAGAAGATTGCTAAAATATAAAAGGATGCACTACAGTGGATCTCAAATATTTGTAAACATGTCCTGTTATAGAACTGCATGAGTTTTTTGATGATACACAATAAACTACACATATCTATAAATGCAGTATATTGCTCCATGTGTGTGTGTCTGTCTGTCTGTGTGTTCCTCACATATCTCTCAAACCATTTGTCAGACTGACCCTCAGATTTTATGTGTTTTGCTGAGGTTATGAGGGTGTGCATCCCCAAGTATGGAGTTGTTCAGTCAAAATATGTAATTTTTATCAATAAAAATTTAGTCACCGCTCTGTCTCCTCATGCACTGGCTTCTTGAAGTGTGGGTGGGGTTTTGGATTGACTCCATACTGATACCGGAATGACTTAATGACCAAACACAGGACAAAAAAATGCCCAAATAACTAAATAAATAATTTTTGTTTAATATTTACTTTTGCAAACAGGTCCTTTTGCTGTGTATAATAATGTTGGGTGTTTTGTAGTTAATTTTGTTGATTACAGTTTTAAAAACCTTTTAATAATAAAATATTGCTAAAATATAAACTGACGCACTACAATGGGTCTCAAATATTTGTAAACGTGTCCTGTTATAGTACTGCATGAGTTTATTGATGATACACAGAAGAAATTCAGTACTGAACTTCATCATTGAACAGTGATATAAACTAAAATAATTATAATGATGACTGAACAACTCCCATTCCCCAAAGTGCAAGATACAACACATGAATATGTCACAAAAGATCACACAAATAAGTAATGTTCTGCCCTCACTGTATAGGGTGACTACAGCTATTCAGAAAGATGGCTCTTTGACAAGTGACAAGTGTTTGTCTTCTTTATTCAGACGTATGCTTCAAATGCCAGCAGAGTAAAACTGAAAGAAAATGAAAAACAGATACTTCAGACTCTTAACTGAATACTCAAATCACAACGCTGCATTAATACCAACTTAAATGGGCCGCAAAACATTTCAGGTGAAATAAAACTCTTTCTGATTTATATAAACATAGCAGATATAACAGTGCTGTACAATAACAATGAAAACAGGTTTCTGCATTAACAATACAGCTGCACCTCTCAACACCACTTGAGCAGGAGCTAAAAATAACACAAATGCTCAAACTATCAAAATATCCATGAGTAATATTTCTAAGTTGTGTTAAATAAAAGATTTACTCACAGGCAACGCTTTCCATAACAGAACAAAGAAGGATGGATGTGGATTTAATCTTGAGCATGAGGACTATTGCAGCTGACCATCATGGCCAAACATGTAGAACTTACAGTGGGGCAAAAAAGTATTTAGTCAGCCACCAATTGTGCAAGTTCTCCCACTTAAAAGATGAGAGAGGTCTCCAATTTTCATCATAGGTATACCTCAACTATGAGAAACAAAATGAGGAAAAAAAAAATCCAGAAAATCACATTGAAGGATTTTTAAAGAATTTATTTGCAAATTATGGTGGAAAATAAGTATTTGGTCACCTACAAACAAGCAAGATTTCTGGCTCTCACAGACCTGTAACTTCTTCTTTAAGAGGCTCCTCTGTCCTCCACTCATTACCTGTATTAATGGCACCTGTTTGAACTCGTTATCAGTATAAAAGACACCTGTCCACAACCTCAAACAGTCAGACTCCAAACTCCACTACGGCCAAGACCAAAGAGCTGTCAAAGGACACCAGAAACAAAATTGTAGACCTGCACCAGGCTGGGAAGACTGAATCTGCAATAGGTAAGCAGCTTGGTGTGAAGAAATCAACTGTGGGAGCAATTATTAGAAAATGGAAGACATACAAGACCACTGATAATCTCCCTTGATCTGGGGCTCCACGCAAGATCTCACCCCATGGGGTCAAAATGATCACGAGAACGGTGAGCAAAAATCCCAGAACCACACGGGGGGACCTAGTGAATGACCTACAGAGAGCTGGGACCAAAGTAACAAAGGCTACCATCAGTAACACACTACGTCGCCAGGGACTCAAATCCTGCAGCGCCAGACGTGTCCCCCTGCTTAAGCCAGTACATGTCCAGGCCTGTCTGAAGTTTGCTAGAGAGCATTTGTATGATCCAGAAGAGGATTGGGAGAATGTCATATGGTCAGATGAAACCAAAATAGAACTTTTTGGTAAAAACTCAACTTGTCGTGTTTGGAGGAGAAAGAATGCTGAGTTGCATCCAAAGAACACCATACCTACTGTGAAGCATGGGGGTGGAAACATCATGCTTTGGGGCTGTTTTTCTGCAATGGGACCGGGACGACTGATCCGTGTAAAGGAAAGAATGAATGGGGCCATGTATCATGAGATTTTGAGTGAAAACCTCCTTCCATCAGCAAGGGCATTGAAGATGAAATATGGCTGGGTCTTTCAACATGACAGTGATCTCAAACACACCGCCCGGACAACGAAGGAGTGGCTTCGTAAGAAGCATTTCAAGGTCCTGGAGTGGCCTAGCCAGTCTCCAGATCTCAACCCCATCGAAAATCTTTGGAGGGAGTTGAAAGTCCGTGTTGCCCAGCAACAGCCCCAAAACATCACTGCTCTAGAGGAGATCTGCATGGAGGAATGGGCCAAAATACCAGCAACAGTGTGTGAAAACCTTGTGAAGACTTACAGAAAACGTTTGACCTCTGTCACTGCCAACAAAGGGTATATAACAAAGAATTGAGATGAGCTTTTGTTATTGACCAAATACTTATTTTACCGAGGAATTTACAAATTAATTCATTAAAAATCCTTCAATGTGATTTTCTGGATTTTTTTTCTCATTTTGTCTCTCATAGTTGAAGCATGCCTATGATGAAAATTGGAGAGTGTCAGACACGAGCGATGGCAGCTCTGCAAAATGGGGGGCCAACTTCACGCAGGTCTCAGCAAGCTGGTAGTAGCGTTTGGCAACCCTGCTATGTTTGGAAGTGGGCTGAACGCATGCACACACACACAGACAGGCATGCTCTGTGCAACAGTGTCACGCAACGCAACACTCAGGTAGCGCAGCAAAGTTGGTAAGAAACACACATAATGTGACACACGTTCGGGTCCGGACTGACTTGTGATTGGGTCCGCCATTTGAGGAGCCCTGCGCTAGAGAGACACTGCCTGCTGACAGGAAAAGATGCAAGTGACGCACTTCTGAACTCCGTGCGGATGACAGTCACACATGTTGTTCTTGTGTGTGCCTGGGGAGCGTCATTTCTACATTTTTTTTTCTTAAATCCATATTTCCTTAGCGTGGCGGCAAAAAAACAAGGCTGGCGGCCCACCATGCAAGAATGTTACCAGAGGAAACCCTGTATGATCAAGCACTTTGTGGACCTGAATAACATCTCTCCCTAGAAGCAGTAGAATGTCTACCTGAGAGTCAAGTGCTGGGATCTCTGGAGCAATGCCTTTAAGGTGAGGGTGACAGCTAGCTGCTTGCGGGGGCTTGATTTCACTTGTTGTCAGGGAGCATGTCTCATTCCATGAGTGTGGGCAGACTCACTCAGCCATCAACTCATTCAACTACGAGGTTGGTTGGTCTTCTCCCGGTTACTTGTAACACACCAGCACAAGTTTTAAATGAGTATGGGGAAGATGTTTTAATTATGCCAAAGGTGTCAAAGAAGGAAGTTTTGGCCAGAGACTTGTTGCTTTGATTGTCCAAGATTGCATAGGCTTTGAGCTTTTTATTATAGTGACCTTTTGGGTCGACATAAACAAGGCAAATCTTGGCACAGGAGTGTCCACCATTATCACTACCACACACTTGAGTATGGGTGGGGGTGGCAACTGTTGGAGGTAAGTCTTGCTCCCCACCACAATTGGTGACAGTCTCTGTGACATGGGTCGTGCATGGTGCAGGAACAGGGTGGAGAGAGGTGGTGTGTAAATCACTTTTACATTCAGCACAGTGAATTTCCACTTTACAGTTCTTTGCCTCGTGGTTAGAAGAAGCACAGCACTGGAAACATATTTGACTTTGCTTCAGGTAAGCCTTGTGTTCTTCCAGGGTTTTGTCTCTGAATGCTCTGCACTTTTTTAGTGCATGGGGTTTTTTATGGATGGGACACTCTTTGTTGGGATCATCAACTGTTTTTTCTGTACTTTGTTCAGAGTTAACAACTTCTGTCCTATTGACGGAGATAGGGGTTCTCATTTTGTCGTGCCTTGTCAGGTATTTATTGGGTCCAGGCGTTGTGACAGGAGGTGGTGCTTGAGCCCTGAATCTTGGGTCATTTCTCATCTTAGCTTAATTTTTATCAAAGGCAGCAAAAACAGAGAATAGGGAATGACACCATGCAATCATTTTTGTACCTTGTACCGTGCGCCATCCATTTCTCTTGCAGGCTAAAGGGAAGTTTGTGGGATGCATGTGGTGGGTTAACTACCCATGTGCACTCATTGTCTCTTAGAAACCTCTGTATCTTCTGGTCGTTACAGTGTCTTGAATCAATGTTAAGCTCTTTGCACGCGCACAAGAAGTTGGTCCCACAGTCAGACCTGGACTGTTTTACTGGGCCATGGACAGACAGGAACCTCTGAGTGCATTTATGAAATTTATGAAGTTTGTCAAGTATGGGATAGATACCATGGGCTGTGTCGAGGTACAGCAGTCCTGTTATACAGTGGTGTGACTTGGATTTTTTTTACCCTTAATAATAAACACCTTCATTTACAAACTGCATTTTGTGTTTACTTGTGCTATATTTGTCTAATATTAAAATTTGTTTGATGATCTGAAACATTTACAGTGGGGTAAAAAAGTATTTAGTCAGCCACCAATTGTGCACGTTCTTCCACTTAAAAGATGAGAGAGGTCTCCAATTTTCATCATAGGTATACCTCAACTATGAGAGACAAAATGATTTGCAAATTATGGTGGAAAATAAGTATTTGGTCAATAACAAAAGTTCATCTCAATACTTTGTTATTTACCCTTTGTTGGCAGTGACAGAGGTCAAACATTTTCTGTAAGTCTTCACAAGGTTTTCACACAGTGTTGCTGGTATTTTGGCCCATTCCTCCATGCAGATCTCCTCTAGAGCAGTGATGTTTTGGGGCTGTCGCTGGGCAACACGGACTTTCAACTCCCTCCAAAGATTTTCTATGGGGTTGAGATCTGGAGATTGGCTAGGCCACTCCAGGCCTAGCCAATCGAAGCCACTCCTTCGTTGCCCGGGCCCGATTATTCTGCCGTTTTTGATACTAAAGGTCCATAAAATAAAACAATGCCATGTTCCTAATATAATATCAAAACAATTTCATGAACTTATATACATAAAGAAAAATTCAATGTAATAAGCACACACAACCAGTCAACATTCACCTTCATACACCGCTACAACATTCCCAATGATACCACTCCAACCCGGGCAAACTCCACAATAAAACACACCCCTAAACATGGTGACACACACATTACATGTTTTTTTTTTTCACATGGGCACCTGTTATAGGAGTCCGTTATAAGAAACATATCAGCTATGTAGCCCGGGCAATTCACCTTTAACCCAATCCATCGCCCCTTGCTACCGTACAGTCTCAATGGAGAAGCCACCCCTCCGGGGACTCGTCTGGCCTATCCCGCCCAGACCTCCTTCGTCTCTTGGTCCCTGGAGTTGAGCAATGTCAGGGCCCCGACACCTCCTTCTCCTTGATAACACACTGCAGATCATTGGGGTGTCTCCATGAGCCATCTGACAGCCAAAGGTATCCATCCTCCCAAACAGCCACCACCTTCAGCCACCCCTGGTCGTCATGTCACTTCCTCTTTCTGTGGGCACCTCTCAGTCGAGCCTCCTCTCTGGGTCAAACCACATCACCAACTCTTAAAGGAACTCACCTCGACTTCCTGTGTCCACAATGTCTGCACCGGGCCTCCTCACCGGGCAGCAGCATACCAGCGACCCTCCACGAAGCCCGGCTCGGCCTACAGTGTTCCTGTGTGGCACATCTGTTTCCTGTGCCAGTTGGTCCTGTGCTGTTCTCTTTCATTCTAAACGTTGGCATAGCTGTAACAGCCCCATGTTTCTTGGTATCTCCAGGCCGAACTCCAGAAGCAGAGGGGGTCGTCTTTAGAATCAGAATCAGAATCAGAATGAGCTTTATTGCCAAGCATGTTAAAAAAAACATACGAGGAACTTGACTTGACATTAGGCGCGCTCGATAAGCGCTTCCTAATGGCACGGCAGCCATGCAAGGCGCCTCATCAAAACAGAGGGGGGTAAAGAGGGGGACGGGGGATGACACAATGGGCAGAGAGAAAAAAGCATAGTTTATCAAAATAAAGCTCGAATGAGCAAGATTGTGATCACATAGGGAAAAAAAAACCTCTAATGCACAATTAGCAGACAATACAGATCACATATTAACAAAGCACAAGCAAGTTGAGAGAGACAGTGTATGTATGTGAATGTCAGTATATGTGTATCAGTCATGTAAAGTTGTATGCAGAGTGTGTATCAGTTACTGGTGAACAGCAAAAATCCTCCCTCAGCAACGTTTAGATGTTATGTCTTTAGTGTCTTAAACATAGATAGCATGTCCACAAGAGTTCAAACTCTCAGTGCATGTCCGATGATAAATTCCATGCCAGTCACATGACGCTGTCCTTGAGAGTTCAGATTACTGTACACCAGATGTTTATGTTAAGGAGAAGCCAAGCCAAAACTCTCTTCTGCCTTATCTTCCTCCAGGAGGAATGAAATCTTCAGGGTGCCGAATCAAGGTCAAATAAGCACAGTTCACTCAGAGCAAAGAATTTTCATCTCTCATGTGATTCTGTGCTTCATAATTTCCATACACAGGCTTTAAAATCATTCCCTGGAGAGCACTCAGCGACTCCAAGATGTTTTCCACCTACCGAAACATAGATAAGCATGTCCAAGAGTCCATCTCTCTTCAGTGCATGCCAGATGGTAAATTCCATGTTAGTCACATTTGCCGCTATCAGTGCTCTCCCCAGCTGGTCGAATTTGTTGAGGGAGCTACGCCGGGTCCGCATTTTGATTAGCTCATCCAACTTCTATAATTTTCGATACACCAGGAAAACTCCAGAGCCAAACAGTAGAAATCCTGTGATCATGCCAAAACAGGTAGATGTCTTCCACATCTTCAGTCGAATCACGCAGACACATGAGTTCCAATTGTTCCATGAGTCTCTCCACTGCAAATCGTCTGTTATGCAGACGATTTGCAGCTTTATTTACCTTTGAACCCAGAACAAACTAACTCACAAAGTGTTCTATTGGATTGCATCATTGATATTAAGTTGTGGTTAAGCCAAAATTTTCTCCACTTAAATGAAGAAAAAACAAAATGTATTGTGTTTGGGGATACTGTAACGGCTGGCTTTGGTACCCTCTCTTTAAGGCTCAGTTCAGCTGTCAGAAATTTGGGGGTGATTTTTGACAGCCATTTAAAATTTGATAAACAGATTGACAATGTAGTCAAAATGAGCTTTTATCAATTACGTTTGTTATCCAAAGCCAAACCTTTCCTGAGCCGTCATGATCTTGAGATAGCCATCCATGCTTTAGTCACGTCTCGACTTGATTACTGCAATGCACTTTATGTTGGCATCTCTCAGTCTTCTCTTGGCCGCCTTCAACTTGTGCAAAATGCAGCGGCCCGTCTTTTGACCAACACACCTAGGCGAGAGCACATTACTCCGATCCTTTATTCACTTCATTGGCTTCCAGTCCATTTTAGAATTAATTTTAAACTTTTGCTTTTTGTTTTTAAAGCTCTTAATGGCCTTGCTCCGGTTTATATGTCTGAGATTTTGACTGTCCGTGATCAAGGCAGAGCTTTGAGGTCATCCAATCAGCTTTTGCTGGATGTGCCTAGGTCAAGGTATAAACATTGGGGTGACCGAGCCTTTTCTGTTGCCGCCCCCAGGCTCTGGAATAATCTCCCCCCTGACCTACGTGCTATCTCTGACCTGACCCTTTTTAAATCAGAACTTAAGACATATTTGTTTAGGATGGCTTTTAATACCCAGTAGTGGTGATATTTGTCTTGGCATTTGTTTTTATTTTATTTTTAGGTTGTTTTTGTTTATGTTATTTGTTTTTAATGCTCTGTGTGTTTTTAATGCTGTTTATTTTTTGTAAAGCACTTTGGTCACCTACGGGTTGTTTTAAAGGGCTATATAAATAAAGTACATTACATTACACTTGGGCTCCCCCTGGCCCAATTTTCTGTTAAAAAGTGGTGTCAATAGCATTAAAGCCCACAATTCCATAATTTCCATAATTTCCGTTTGGATCGAGATGCAGCAGAAGAAGAGCGAACACAGACAGGACACAGCAAGCTGGGATCAGTATCAAGGGAGGAGGAGAGGAGAGGAGAGAAATGCGTCTGCTCTCTCTGAAAGCCGGAAGAAGAATTCACAGCCTCACCTGCCATTACGAGCATTCCACCATGCCGCCTAGTTCCATCACCTAGGGTAACGTGGGCCCTGGCACCAGAACCTTGCTCTGATGGCCCTGGGTGGAAATTGTCCTGTCCATCTTCCAGAATACTAGGCCATGTGTTGTCCCAAACTGCGTAGTCAACCACTCGCGGAACCAGCCGGTCTCACAAACCACAGCCTGACCATTCCTCTAGATTTTATTTGTCTGATAGGCTCCAGTTTGTTCATGTCAGTAATGAGTTTTCTTCTAACTCAAAGCTCAGTCATGGAGTTCCACAGGGATCTGTGCTAAGCCCTACTCTTTTTAGTTTATATATGCTTCCGTTAGGCAACATTATTAGAAAGCACTGTATACATTTTCATTGTTATGCAGATGACACAGAATTATACATGTCAATGAAGCCAGATGATAGTAATCAATTAGCCAAGTTAGAAGCCTGTCTTAAGGAAATCAAAGCTTGGATGACTTGTAATTTCCTGCTATTAAATTCAGATAAGACTGAAGTCATTCTTGTTGGTCCAAAAAACCTTAGAAATACCTTTCCAAACCAAACTTTTAGTTTGGATGCAGTTACTCTTTCTCTTAATAGCTCTGTGAGGAACCTTGGAGTTATTTTTGATAAAGATCTGTTTTTCAATTCACATATTAAATTCGTTTCTAAGACTGCCTTCTATTATTTGCATAATATTGCCAAGATTAGGAGCATTTTGTCTCAGATTGATGCTGAGAAACTGATCCACGCTTTTGTTAGCTCTAGATTAGATTACTGTAACTCTTTATTATCAGGTTTCCTAAAATATCTTTAAAAAGTCTTCAGTTGATCCAAAATGCTGCTGCAAGAGTTTTAACAGGTACTAGAAAGAGAGATCATATCTCTCCGGTTCTGGCCTCCCTTCAGTGGCTTCCCATAGAGTTCAGAATTAAGTTTAAAATCCTTCTTCTCACTTACAAAGCTCTTAACAATCAGGCCTCTTTTTATTTAAAAGATCTGATACTACCCTATCATCCTAACAGAGCATTACACTCCCAAAATGCTGGATTACTTGTAATACCTAGAATCTCCAAAAGTACAATGGGAGGCAGAGCCTTCAGTTATCAAGCTCCTTTCCTGTGGAACCAGTTACCAATCTGGATTTGGGAGTCAGACTCGATCCCTGTTTTTAAGAATAGGGTGTAGCGTGACCTTGAGTTCCAATTTATAAAATTATTCTTTGCTGAAGAATTTTTTTTTCAACTCAAAAGTCTGGCTTTTGAGACTGCTTCTCTCACCCAAGAACTAGAGCTGTAACCCTATCCATCGGCCATAAAGTGGAAGTCAATCCCTTTTTCCAAGACTCTTTGGAAAAGGAATGTTCTAATTGACAGTTTTATGATCGACATAGTCAAGACTTTGGAAGCCAAGACTCTCCAGTAATCAACCTGTTTCACTGTGCCATCTGGTGGACGAATGAGGAATATTTAACTTTTTGCTTTGCAGTGGAATTTATGCCTTATGGACTATGGACTAACTCATATTCTTTCTCTTAAGACAGTATCTGCCAACAAAGATCTGATTGAACTCTGGGACGGACAGTGGGTTTCAAATGCTTTTATTGATATGATTCGATTTGATATGATTGTGATATGTTCTGCTATTTTCAGGAAGAAATTAATGTTTGCATGCTTATTATCACAAGTTAGTTACAGTAGATGTAGATGCATTTTATGCTCCTTTACTGAGTAGAATATCTTAGTCACTAAAGTTTAAGGAATTCATGTTTTTTTTTTCAGCAACATGTGTCTTAAAAGGGGGTCTCACTTCTCAGATCAAATGTCTCTTCGCCTCCTCATTCCATACCTCATTCAGACCATAGCTGCACTTTAACTGACCAATAGAGTTCAAAGCTTCATTGCATTTCCCTTTTTAGGTCGAGTCTATGATCCTTGTTGAAAGAAGCTCAAATATAATTGGGCCACCTCAGGTCTCATGAAGTTTTGGGACCACCCTGCAACATTAGAGAAAACGTAAGTTTTATTGCTCTTTTGTTCAGTCTGCTCGGGTGTGGTTGGCCAAAGCTGTGAGCAGCTTTCTCTGCTTCTTCAATTTTTCTCCTATCTTTTTAAAAAAAAAGGGCCCAGAGCCTGTCATGCTCTGTGTAAATCCTGTTTCTTTTTGTTAAAATTCATTTTTCTTATTTTATTCTTCTTTTTCTTTAAATCATTGTGCAACAAGATTTTGTTTAATTTTTTTTTTTAAGCTTAAACCAACTCATTTAAACCACCAGTATCGGAAGAAATGAGTTTGTGATGTAATCTGACTTTCTGATGAGACTTTGCATCGTAAACTAATTCCTTCTTCAGTGCATCAGAGAAGACCTTACCCTGCCTGCTGGAGACCAGCTTTTGTGATCCCAGGAGGAGGCCAAACAGTGGTAAGGACCCACCCTGGTCCAGTGAAACAGAATCCAGTGGACCCGCCTGCTACCCATTGGGACGCAAAGTTTCTGCATTTACACTTGTCTTCAGAATATTCCTGATATAAGTTCTTTGAACCTAATTTTATGCAAACACCCATCAGAATCCCAAAATGCATACTGTCTTTCATTAATCTACATTCTTTTTCAGAGTAAAACAAATTTTCTAATTTTTTTTATGAAGTTAATTATCATTTTCTTCATAAAATCACATCCACTTTCCTCAACCAGTGCTATTTTATGATTTTCCAATTTCCAGTATACTGACAAATTAAACTATGCTTCATGTGGTTCCACAAATACTTGATTCATAAGTAACTCAGTAACGGTCTATGATGCCCATGATACATGTAAATTCTCTGTTTTAAAGTTATGCAAATATGTTAACCTATTCTGACATTTCTTATTAAATCATTGAAAGTCATATGGGAGTTATTGTTTGATTTCATGCCATCTTCTTGATCATCAGAGACAAGAACTCACACAAGGGTTTATTTTGAGATTAATCAAATATTTTCAATAGGATTATTAACTAAGGCTTAACTTACCAATTGTTAAATTCTTAAGCTTAAGTCTTAGTGCATAAGAGTTTCCACCTCTATAAAATGTGGATGGTGCCCTAACGAGGAATTGAGTGTGATGAAAGTAAATCTTCATTCCTACTCACATTCATATTTACACTAATACGAGCACAGCAACTCACCCTTGGCCGGGGGATCCTGGGTTTGATCCCAGCCCCCGACCAACAATGATCTGTGTGGAGTTTGCATGTTCTCCCCGTGTCTAACTAACTAACTAACTAACCTGCACTTATATAGCGCTTTTCTAGTCACAAAGACCACTCAAAGCGCTTTCTTTAATACTAACCCTCTATTCTAAGGGCCTAGTCTGCGTGGGTTTACTCCGGGATTTCTCCGGTTTCCTCACACATGCCAAAAGTTAGGTTAATTGGCATCAAAACTGGGGATTCTAAATTGTCCTTAGGTATGACTGTGAGAATGAATGTTTTTTTTTTTTGTTTGTTTTTTTTTTTTTGTTACTTATTTGTACCCGTAGGTAGACTTGGTTTGCAGTCTGGTGACAAGCCACCGGCTGCTGGTCGCTGCGTGCGCGAGCGCCCTAAACCTACATGTTTTTGGTGTGCGGGAGGAAACCGGAGAAATCCCGGAGTAAACCCGCGCAACACGGGGAGAACATGCAAACTCCACACAGCTCACTGTTGGTCGGGGGCTGGGATCGAACCCACGATCTCATGATCCCCGCGGTCCCCCGGCCGAGGGTAAAACTGTGCTGTCAACAGTGCTAAACCACTGCGCCACCGTGCAGCCCAGATGGTTGTCTGTGTCTCTGTGTTGGCCCTGCGGTGGACTGGCGATCTGTCCAGGGTGTACCCTGCCTCCCGCCCCAAAGATGCTGGGATAGGCTCCAGCCCCCCCGCGACCCAAAAAGGACTAAGTGGAAGAAGATGGATGGATGGATGGATGGATGGATGGATGGACGTGTACAAACATTAAATTACCTATAAAACCCTTTAATTTCACTACAAGGGTTAAAACCTTCCTTTTCGATATAGCCTACAATTAGGGAGGGATCATGTGTCTCTGAACCCTCTATTAGTTATGCTGCTAATAGATTTAGACAGCCGGGGGACCTCTAATAATGTACTGGGCTTCACTCCTTTAACGTTTGCTCTCTACATGTCTGTTCTTTTCATCTTCTCTATCCCCTCACCCCCCAGCCAGTCACAGCAGATGACTGCCCCTCCCTGAGCCTGGTTCTGTTAGAGGTATCTTCCTGTTAAAAGAGAGTTTTTCCTCTCCACCATCGCCAAGTGCTTGCTCACAGGGGATCGTGTGATTGCTGGGGTCTTTCTGCAATTGTGGGGGTTTCCCCTACATTTGAAAGTGCTATAAGATGACTGTTGTTGTGAAATGGCGCTATATAAATAAAGTTGAATTGAATTGAATTGAATTGAATTCCTCTCCGCTGCCGCTGGTGATTGAGAAGCCCAGTCCATAAAACAGATCACAGCCCATCACTTTAGACCCACTCTCGGTCACCATGAACTGTATATTGGACACCACCGCTGTCTTGTATCTCGCCGTCAGCTCCAGCGAACCCACAATGGACAGCCTATTACAGCCATGCCCACAAAATGGCGTCGACAGACCTCTCACACGATGGTAGGGGAAATAACTCTTCACAGTAGACCAGTTCAACACGGACCTCACTGCATCCGTGTCCACCAACAACGGCACGTCCTCGCCGTCCAACATGACTGTCAAATATGTACGACCTTCTGTGCTTGGGGATATGGTATGAATAACCGTAGGAGTCTTGGGGGGGGGAATCCACGTCGTTGCTTTCCTCGCTCAAACCTTTTACAGGCCCTGGCGAAATGATGTAGGAGCCCACACTTGCCACAGCGTTTACCTTTTGCCAGACACTCTCTCGCGTTGTACCGGTGCTTGGTAGACCCGCAGGCAAAACACCTTGGCAACCCCGGGGCAGACCTAATTTTTATAGCGGTAGCGTATTCTTCTTTGTCTTCCACGCTATCATCGCTATCCGGGTCTCCAGCCTGCGCCGCTGATTGTGAGTCGTCTTGCCCCAACGCTGTTCTCTCACCAAGGTCCCATGACAGTTTATCCACTGCTTCGAACTGCTGGGCTATCTCCACCGCTTTAGCCAATGTCAGCTCACCAGATAGAGTAAGGAGTCTTGACCGCGCAGCTGCACACAACATGTGCTCCGCCAGCTGATCACGGACCATTTCTTCTTCTAAGGTCCCAAACTGGCAACCCCCAGCCAGTTGGTGCTGGTCAGCAACATACCGCTCCACCAACTCTCCAGCCCACTGGTGTTACTGTCGGAACTGAATCCACCAGACTATGATGTTTTCCAGGATGCAAAAGTAGCGTGCCATTAGCCCAACCATGTCCTCAAAACTGTTGCTCACTCCCAACATGCTAAGAATGCGTTGTCCCTCCATGCCAAGATTATAGACCAGTATTGCTCGCGCACGCAGTTTCTCCAACTCACCGAGGTTCAGTGCCACCAGATAATTCTCGAATGTGGCAAACCACCTCTCCCACGGCACTGGCAGCTCATCAGGAAGCTCCAAAAATGGCCAAATGCCTGAAATACCTTTATCCATACTTTTATCCTTGTCGCCAAATGTTATGTCCATATTCAGTAACCCAATGACGAGGCCGGAGGTGCAATAGAACTCAACTTTATTGTGCAAACTCACAGACACAAGGCGCTCCTGTACAGGCAGAGGCGAACGTCAAGAGAGACCGTGCCTCCTCCGCATCAGCCTTTTATACCTAGGGTGGCGGTGGAACCAGAAAGGTGGCGCCACCACCCTCATCACACAATAACACGTCATATTTATATATGACAGTAGGAGATGGGGCTCCTTGTTTGAAATTGTGGGGAAGCATTCAAGCCTATTGAACAGAGCCTTTTCCAAAACCTCAGGAGACCCATAACACTCCTGTAGCCTCTCCCACATTTTGGACAGCCCGAAAGAAGGATTGTTGATATGCGTTGCTCTGAGCCGTTTGGCATGTTGCAAGAATTCATCCTCTAACCACTTAGTGAGCAAGTCGAGCTTAGGGAATGGCGTATCAATACTCAAGTATCGGTACTTCGATACAGCTGGTCAATACTTTGGAGTCGATACTTTTTAAAATATCGTGATATCACTATGTTAAAACAAAACGTGCAACTTGTTTTTACTTCTGAGAGTTTTAGGCATTAAATTTATGTGTAAAACTGGTGTAAAACCAGCCAAGCATATTTTAGAGCTGGTCTGCCATGTCACATGATTATGGCAGCCTATCAGATGTCAGAGCCAAAGACTCACTGCACAGCCAAGCACTCCCTCCCATGCAGGGTGAGCCATTCATCCTAATTCTATGGTGATACCAAGCAGCATAAAATTTGAAAAATAAGCACTATTTAAGTTTGTAAAATAATAGTGCAGAAATAAATAAATAAATAAAATTGAAAAAAACGTTGCATTGTGAAAAAAAATACACATATACGAGTGGTGAAACATTTCAGAAGTAAAAATACTTGAATCCAGTTGAGAATCTTCATCAAATTAAGAAACTGAATTAATTTTGCATTAATTTTGTCTTAATTACTTTTATTATTATTGAAAAAAATCGTTTTATTTTTATTTACTTTGGTCATTGTTCTATTTTATTATCATTTTATAAGCATTTCTTTCAAGTGTTCATGTTCATGAGTTTTATTCATATTTCATATTGGCCTTGCAATAAAGTTGTTAATGACACTGTAATCACGTGATTTTGGGCAAAAAGTATCGGTATCGAAGAAAATATCCCATAAATTAGTGGTATCGTATCGAAAAGAAAAATGCTGGTATTTCTCATCTCTAGTCGAGCTCTTCACTAGCCGTGAGGTGATTGGATGGTATTTTCAGATGAGGATTTCCATGCCCAGTAGTCGCCTGGCTTGTCATTGAACCTTGTTAGTCCTCCAGTGAGCAGTTTGTGTCTGAAGAAATCTGGTAAGGCCAAACATATCTGTATTTTCTCATGAGGGACATCTGAAGGATGGCAGTGGGTCATGCGCTAGAGGGTGCTGGCAAATATGGGATGGACTGTTGTGCCTGTGAGTGGGTGACCGTTCAAGTTTACTAGTGGGGTCAGACAGTTCTGCTTCCTGCTTGGGTTGGAAGTGTACAGGGGATGCTGAGTCCTCTTTGGGTTTTGCATCTCTGGGTGGAGGTATTGTGTTGTTTTGGAGGAACTGGTCTCTCACATAATCACTAGTGCGCTCTAAAGGGTGAAATGTCTGAGAGACAGCAGTACTCATGTGTCCATCCTCTATGTTGCTCGCCGCAGCCTCATACACGTCTGCCTCTGTGAGTGCTGCTTCAGCTTCACTTTGCTGATGAAGTGCTTTTAATGTGGCATCTAACCTTGTTTCTTCAACTTTAAACTGTGATAGAAAAATTCCATATTATCCACATATCTAGCGTTAAATTATTTTATTTGAGAAGTATCATACCTTTTATATGACATGTTTAATGTTTATATGTGTATTCCATACAGGATATGTTCATATATTCTTGGCATGTTTCTGTGAGCAATTATTATCCTTCAGAGAGTTCAGACTGAGGATCAGTACAGGATCAGTACATGCGTAAGGAATGATCTAAGCCACTCTTATGATCTCTTTGACATGTTCTGTTTCGGGTCACAGGAATGCACAGGAACTCCTCAGACTGTATAGGTCAGCTTGTATAGATTAGTGGACATTCTGATAATTTTATGGACCTCGTGTCTCCAGAATGTCTGTGCTTCATCACTCAGGATAAGCTCTCATATGTCATACTGACCTGTTTATCAGGGCTACCTTTCTCTCTCTCCCTTTCTCCTATCATCCCTCCCTTTTCTGTTGCCCATAAATACCAAACCTAAAGGATGTATTCTTTAGAGGTTGTAGGTGTGCACTGAATGCCATGCTTTGTAATCTCTCCCTCAAGATGGCCATTTGAGGTTAAACAGAATATACGTTTTTTAATAAATGCACTTAAATTCAATCTTCCACCTGGTTTTTTGACTTTGAATAATTTAAGCTCAAAATTATTCTAACACTGTGCTTGTTTTACTTTCATTTCAATTTCTTTATGGGCAAAGGTGGCTCTTGCTTGTGTTGCCTCGGCTTTCGCCCATGCAGTGAGTGCGGCCATGCTGGCTGATGAATTTCTGGAAGACTTTGATGCTTTTGATGACTGAGTGTGGACTGACGTGGCATCATCATCTCGTAACTGAGACATGGTTGGCAGGACTGCTATATCTATACCCACCTGTTGCTACAGATGGATTTGCCTTTTTACTGTTCTGCTCTCGCTGTATAGGGTGACTACGGCTACAGTCGTGAAAAAATTAGGACACCCCATTAAATATTCAGTTCTTTATTAATAAATGTTCATATATCTATGTCTGACTTTGTTTTTGTTTTCATTTGCATTTTTTAACATTTATTTTAGCCATTTTAAGTGGCAATGAATGTGGGGGTGTCCTAAAAAAGATGGGGGTGTCCTAATTTATTCCTCACTATTTGTTTAGAATTACATTTTACAGAAAATTTGAAAAAAGTCATTAATTCATTTTTTATTGTTTAGTTGTATTACATGAATCTCCCAGTAGTTTTAACATTGATATTAAATGTCCATATGTCCAAATATGAAAAAAACCAAAAACACAGGCTTATACGGGGTGTCCTAATTTTTCACACGACTGTATGCAGACAGATGACTCTTTGACAAGTGACAGGCATTTGTCTTCTTTATTCAGACGTATGCTTCAAATGCCAACACAGTAAAACTGAAAGAAAATGAAAAACAGATACTTCAGACTCTTAACTGAATACTCAAATCACAACGCTGCATTAATACCAACTTAAATGGGCCGCAAAACATTTTAGATGAAATAAAACTCTTTCTGATTTGTATAAACACAGCAGATTTAGCAGTGCTGTACAATAACACTGAAAATAGGTTTCTGCATTAACAATACAGCTGCACCTCTCAACACCAGGAGCTAAAAATAACACAAATGATCAAACTATCAAAATATCCTTGAGTAACGTTTCTAAGTCAAATAAAATAAATATAATATGTTAAATAAAAGATTTACTCATAAGCGATGCTTTCCAAAACAGAACAAAGAAAGGATGATTCACAATGGTCCCCTCCGGCATACAACTAGGAACATACCGGTCGCTATGGAGGGTGAGAATATGTATGGGCACATAATCATACCATGTAGGATAACTAAGTAGACGGTTATGCTGTTTCATTCCATCTAGCAACAATGCTCTGCACTGTGTGTGTTTATATATTTACATATTTATTCCATCTAGCTACAATGCTCAGCACTGGGTGTGTTTATATATTTATATATCTACATATTATTCCATCTAGCTACATTGCTCCGCACTGTGTGTGTTTATATACTTGCATATTTATTCCACCTAGCTGCAATGCTCCGTACTGTGGGTGTTTATATATTTACATATTTATTCCATCTAGCTACAATGCTCTGCACTGTGTGTTCATATATTCATATATTTATTCCATCCAGCTACAATGCTCTGCACTGTGTGTCTGTGTGTGTGTGTATATATATATATTTTATAGTAATACGTACATATGTATATTAGCTGCTCTTGCTTGCTTGTTTTTTTCTTGCCTTCTGATTGTTGCTCTGAGTGTTGCTATCCCTGTGCTGTTGCAATCCTGGAATTTCCCCGTTGTGGGACTAATAAAGGCTTATCTTATCTTATCTTATCTTATGTGGATTTAAACTTGAACATGAGGACGACTGCAGCTGACCATCATGGCCAAACATGTGGAACTTCCTGCCTGTTTCCTGTCACCATTTTCACTGAATATAGAAACACAAATAATACCACCATCTGCTGGCAAGGAGAAATTCCTGCCAACACAAGTGATCTGACAAAAAATCAAACAAACAAGCGGTTCTGAAACAGTTGCTAATATTGGATGTCCCATTCATTTTCAATAATTCTCTAATTAATATTTACACAATCAAATAACTTTTAGGTCATGCTAGGCGTCCTGTGAACATGCAGCTGCCTCTCTTCTCTCTTCGTGTTTTGTGCCACTTAGTGTTGTTTAAATTACGCTTAAGTGTATATTCATGTGGGCAGTGCAGTGGCGGAGTGGTTAGCACTGCGACAGCACAGCAACTCACCCTTGGCCCGGGGATCCTGGGTTCGATCCCAGCCCCCGACCAACAGTGATCTGTGTGGAGTTTGCATGTTCTCCCCGTGTCTGCGTGGGTTTACTCCGGGATTTCTCCAGTTTCCTCCCACATACCAAAACCATGCGTTAGGTTAATTGGCATCAAACTGGGGATTCTAAATTGTCCTTAGGTATGACTGTGAGAGTGAATGGTTGTCTGTCTCTCTGTGTTGGCCCTACGATGGACTGGCGATCTGTCCAGGGTGTACCCTGCCTCTCGCCCAAAGATGCTGAGATAGGCTCCAGCCCCCCCCGCGACCTGAAAAGGATTAAGCGGTAGAAGATGAATGAATGAATGAATGTATATTCATGTGTTTAATGTGCATATGTGATGCTGTGAATGTACCCTCTGTACAATTTATTATTATTTTCCCTCGCCTTTTGTCATATTGCTCCCATTCGGCTCCTATCTTTCAAGCACTTCTATGAGCCTTGAACATCTGACCTTTTAGCCATAAATATGGGAGAATGGCTAAGATAGTAATTATTACTATTGCAGTCACTAAAACTGTCTGTTTCCATCTTTCCCAACAGGTAGTTTGTCTTATACAAAGGTGGTCATGAGTCCCTGTTTCCCCTTTTTCCTGTTTCAGATCCTCTGAATTCGGGTGAGGTTTTGTCATCTTTACCTCATGCCTCAGCTAAGTCTCTCCTTACGTCTGTCAGTATCCTATCTGTTGGGTCTCTGGATGGTGTACAGTGAGTCTTGTGGATCCAATTACTCAGTCTGTCTTTTGTCAACCACACCTTTACACAGTGTGATGTTACCTCAGCCACTTTATACAGTATGGTCCTTTCCACCTAGGAGACCAGTTGACCTTGTTTACCTTTCTCAAGAATGAATCGCCCACCTCCACAGGTGACGTGTTGTGGTCCTGCTGCTTAGTGAGGATCTCTGCAACCTGTTGAGAGATACTCATGGCAGTGTTATTCAGTAGGTTGACATACTCACTCAAGTTTTCATGTTGCAATAGCACAGGTGGTGAGTCAGTGGGTGCAGTAGTAAATAGGCAAGGCATCTTCCTTCCTGTCAAGATCTCATGTGGGCTGACATTCAGTGTGGCATTTGGGGTGGACCTGAGGTTGAACAATACAATAAGTAGAGCTTCAGCCCAGGTTAGTTTTGTGTCTGCACAGACTTTGGCCAATCCTTCCTTAATTGTCGTATTTGCCCTTTCTACCAACCCCTGTGAAGAAGGGTGGTAAACAGCTCCAAACTTATGTTTGATCCCAAACATTCTTTCAACCTGTTGTAGGTCCTCGTTAGAGAAATGGGTACCATTATCTGATCTTATCACTTCAGGTATTCCAAATCTCAGAATGATTTCTCTTGTGAGCTACTTGATTACTTCCTTCCCCTTCTCTGTTTTGGTTAGGGTGGCTTCTACCCACCTTGAGAAGGGGTCGACACAAACGAGCAAATATCTTTTACCCTCTGCTCTATGATCCGCCCCCATGTCTGTAAAATCAATGACTATCTCCTTCCATAGTGCCCCCGAGACTGGGAAACTTCCCAATCCTGCTTTCAATGAGATCTTTGGATTGTAACATTCACAAATTTCACACAACTGTACAAAATATTTACAAATGTCCTTTAAAAAGGGATGCCACCAGTGTTGTGAGATGAGGGAATTCACCTTGGAGCTCACACAGTGACCTCTACTATGGACTTCCTAACACAGTAAGTTAAGTAGCCCAGCCGGTGCTACTATTTTACCCTCATGATTCCTCCAGAGCCCTGTGGAATCCTTCAAGGCTCCCTTTTCTCTCCAAGCTTGTTTTTCTATAGGGGCAGCAGCTTCTTGTATTTCCTTAATATTTTGTACATACAGCTTGCTGTGTGGTCTATCTGCTGCCCTCTGATCCATTTGCTTATTTACATTATATCCTGCAGCTGCCTTTGCTGCCATATCTGCTGCATTAGTTCCTCTCACCATTCTGCCATTTCCCTTTTGGTGTCCTCTGCACTTGACAATCGCTACTTGTTTTGGTTCTAATAGTGCATAATATAATCTCAATAATTGATCCAAATGTTTTACTGGTGTGCCAGCTGAAGTCACAAACCCTTTTCTTCTCCAGTGACACATGTCTACATGTACAGCCTGTACTGCGTACGCTGAGTCTGTGTATATTGTTGCCGTTTTTCCTTTTGCTAATTTACATGTTTCTGTCAATGCCACCAGTTCTGCCATTTGTGCTGATGCTGGTTGTGGGATGATCTGTGCTTACTTCGTTTCCAGGCCCTCCGGGGTTTCCTGTACTACTGCATAAGAGGCTAACAGTGTGCCCGTCTGTGTGTGATGGCTATGGCCATCACAAAATAAAATCATCTCAGCACTCTCCAGTGGTTCCGCTTGTAAGTTGTCATGTAGTTTCATTTCTCTTTTTGTTTCAGCAGCACAGTCATGGTCTTGTTTGGTGTCTATTTGTGAAGCCACGTTTACCCCTGAGCTGGTAAAATGTATGTGTGGTTTATTAAGTAGCTGCTGTAAGCCTTGAGCCCTGTGTGCTGATAAAGTGAATGCATTAGAGTCAAGGAAGGCTTTAACTCCATGTGTTTTTTTTTTTTTTTTGTTACTTATTTGTACCCGTAGGTAGACTTGGTTTGCAGTCTGGTGACAAGCCACCGGCTGCTGGTCGCTGCGTGCGCGAGCGCCTTAAACCTACATGTTTTTGGTGTGCGGGAGGAAACCGGAGAAATCCCGGAGTAAACCCGCGCAACACGGGGAGAACATGCAAACTCCACACAGCTCACTGTTGGTCGGGGGCTGGGATCGAACCCACGATCTCATGATCCCCGCGATCCCCCGGCCGAGGGTAAAACTGTGCTGTCACAGTGCTAAACCACTGCGCCACCGTGCAGCCCAGGAGGAAGGCTTTAACTCCATGTGTTGTGTGAATAATGATTTGATTGCCCATTGTCAGGTGCAGTGTCTTTTCTACAGCCTTTCCTATAGCTGCCACATGTTTTACACAAGTTGAATGACCTATTTCTACATTGTCTAGTTTGCTACTGTAGTACATTAGTACTTTTCTATCCGTGCTTGTCCCACTCTCCCCCTTTTGAAACAGAACGACATTAACAAAGCCGTTCTTTTCATCTACATCTAAATGGAAAGGTTTCGAGTAATTGGGGGCATGTAGAGAACATGCTGAGGAGAGTGCGGCTTTTAGATCAGTGAAAGCACGTTCTGCTTGTAGTGTCCATTTTAAGGGAGAGTTGTAATTTTTGTATCCTGCTTGAGTGATTAAGGCCCGTAGTGGCGCCACTAATCCAGAAAAATCTGGCACAAAGTTTTTGCTGTATGTCACCAACCCCAGAAACTGCATCATTGCCTTGACAGTCATGGGCTCTGTTATGGATGGCTCTCACGAGTCATCAGTGAGACGCTATAGGCAGCCGTGGGTTTGTACATTTATTAAATAAAGACACACAAAGACAAAATAACAAGCCTCGTGGGGCAACACAAATAAACACAAACACTTACATATGCACAGCGAGGGCAGAACCTGACGCTGTAGGAACTGACCTCAGGGTTGGGGAAGCCAGACTGGGAAGAAGACATGGGAATGTCCGTGTAGGTCGCAGCCCTGAGCAAACAGAGCTGCTCCCTTAAATAGGGAGGAATAGATTGATCAGCTGATCAAGGGTCATCAGCTGATCAGAAACAGGTGCTCAGCGGAGCTCCACTGACAGCCGGAAGCCCTGCTGAGACTCTGTCAAAATAAATGTCTAGAACCGCGCCAGAGGAGAGAAGGGAGACTACTGCACAGCCCGAGTGCCAACGGAGTCAGCACACGACCCATGACAGTTGCCCCTGTTTCCAACACGGATTCTAGACACGGTGTAACACCGCCACCCCCCCCCCTCAACAGGAAGGCCAACAACACCACCCCAGGGAGGGAGGAGGGGGAAAGAAAGGCTGGGGAGGGCTAGATCCTGAACAGGAGACACAACAGAGCATGAGAAAAAAAAAGCACAGCAACACTCTATAATGTGCAAACAGGTGGAATACTACGCCCAAATAAGGCCATAAACTGAAACTCAGGTCAAAAAACCAAGATACATAGCTCCAAGGGAAAAAAATACACCTATCATCCCCCACAAAGGAAAGGGGGAAGAGGAAAAAAAAAACATTGCAAACGTTGAAACCCTGCAGTTTAACTCCATACACACAAACTGTACAGGCAACGAATGCACATTTAAACAGAGGAAAAACAAAAACACCCGCTAGGAAGCGGTGACATATACCATTTCAAACATATACAATTTCATACGTAAGACCCCCGCACATCCCACAAGGTTACAGGAGGACCGAAATGCAACTCAGGGATTGGCTGCATGGTGGCGCAGTGGTTAGCACTGCGGCAGCACAGTTTACCCTTGGCCGGGGGATTGTGGGGATCGTGGGATCGTGGGTTCGATCCCAGCCCCCGACCAACAGTGATCTGTGTGGAGTTTGCATGTTCTCCCCGTGTTGCGTGGGTTTACTCCGGGATTTCTCCGGTTTCCTCCCACATGCCAAAAACATGCATGTTAGGTTAATTGGCTGTTCTAAATTGTCCCTAGATATCTGTTTCCTATAGGCCCTTAGAATAGAGGGTTAGTATTAATGAAAGCGCTTTGAGTGGTCTTTGTGACTAGAAAAGCGCTATATAAGTGCAGGTTAGTTAGTAGTTAGTTAGTTAAACCCCACGGCATGAAAGCCGAAAGTTTGGGGGGCTGCCCTGCGTCTAGCGTCCATATCGCTGGCAGGGGGAAAAGGAACAGTTCGGGCGGCCTACCCCAGTCCCATGCCAGGAAACACAATTCTTCTGGCGGCCGGGCCAGATCACCAAATGGACATGAAAGTTTGTCGGGTGGTTGACCCAGAACGCCAAACAGGCGGGGCAGTCCTCCAGGCGGCCGACCCGCATCACCCAGCCCCCAGGACCGCAGGAGAGCAGTATGGTGATGATTATGATGATCAAGATGATGAAGATGATGAGCCAGTCTAGTGTCAGGCGGCAGAGGATCTGCAGCTCCCTCACCGACCTTGGACCAAACCGGCGCTGCACCCCCGTTGGACCTCGACCGGGTCAGCGCAGCACCCACGACAGACTGCGATTGGGCCGGAGCAGCAACCGCGATCGACCCCGATTGGGTCTCGTCGGTACCCACGTCGGACCCCGATTGGATCGGAGCAGCACCCACGATGGACCCCGATTGGGTCTCGTCAGCACCCTCGTCGGACCCCAATTGGGTCAGTGCCACACCCGCGATGGACCCCGACTGGGTCAGCGCAGCACCAGAAACGACCTCCAACTCCGGACCCGGAACCTCCCGCACAGCGACTGGGAATGACTCTGCACCGGTGAGCCTGGGAGAAGGCTCAGGAGAAGGAAAAGAACCGGGATCAGGATCACCGGTAGTGACAGAGCTCAGTGAGACGGGCTCGGATGCAGCGGACGGCTGCACCCGGCTTGTCTCCCCGGGAGGCAGGCAAAAATGCTCCAGAATTGATAGAAGGAAAACAAAATAGAGCACTTGCCTGCACTCGAGTTCTGTCGCTGTCCAGGACTTCGCCGATCCGGGCTCAGGACGAAGAAGGTCGTCGTCTGGCTCCCACTCAGCTGTGGCGGGCTCCGCAACCGGCATGATGTTTTTCACAGCCTGAGGAACTTCCAACGCTGACGTCCACGCTGACGACCTGCACGGCGTGATGGCAGGGGTTCCTCGACCTGCTAGATTGGACCACTCTTCCGTGGAGACCCGGGGACGCTTCATCATCGGCGCAGGCTCCAAACTGCAGTCCACTCTCCTCCTCTAACCATGACATGGCTGCGGGGCTGGAACCAGGCTATCCAGGGCCGCAGGCTCCCACCTCGTCCGGCGGCGTAGGCCTGGCGCTGTGGAACGCTCAGAGGAAGGAAACACAGAGGTAGCAGGTCCATTACTATTTACTGCAGCAGGTGGAGGGAGTTCAGGGGACTGTGAACCCCGAACTCCGCCCCCAGGAATCAAGCAAGACAATTCATCTAATATGGAAACAGAATGAAAAGTTACTTGCCTGACCCGTGGAGGCCCGATGGAACCCACTGCAGTGGACTTAGTTTCTCCCTTGCCCCGCTGGATGGTGATGGAGGGCCTCCTGGGAGGACGAGGAGGAGCCGCACACGGTGGATCCATGACGGGCGTCGCCGACGCAGGACTCATAACCTTCACAGGCGCCGAGGAAAACGTCGAGGAGGAGGGCATGACAGCCGAAGCAATCCGGGCACCAGGAGCTGACGGAACAGCGGGAGGAGGTGACCCTGGGAGAGAGGCTGCGAGAATTCCCTCCTGACGAGACATAGGAACGGCAGCTGTTAGAGAGGTAGAGTCTTTGTGATGACCCGGAACAGGATCCGGATGGGGTTCTTGCTGAGGCCTTTTGTTAGCTTTGTGACGACGGTTACCGGCAGAGGGCGAGGCGAAAGAGAGACCCGGGAAACGCCACTCCTGTGCGGAAACAGAAGTGAGCAGGTTGACGAACTCTGAATGGTCCTTTAACGCTGGATTCCTCTCCACCAGCCTGACTGCCACCATCACATGCTTTATCACCTGCGTAGGGTGAACGGCTGAGCGAGCGGCTGCCACTCGGTCCCTGATGGAAACAGCTGTTTGACGTAGAGTCTTCGGGGGAATTCTGACTGACGACACACTCTCTCGGGGATCACCCCTGGGCGGTGCGAACTCCTGGCCTGAAGCAGGGACAGGAATGGGATCCTGAAGTGAGGAGCGAGGATACCTCCTCTTCGGCTTCCTGCCAGGATTTCCCTCCAGCCCACGGAGTCTCTCCTACTGCACAGCGATTTCAACCTTTCTCGCCGTTACTTTCGGGTGGTTGGAATAGCGGGGAAGGCGATTAATAGTGTCCTCAGCAAGGTCCAGGTACCAGCGCAAGCCACTGGGAAAGCGATGGCTACGAGCGTCGGAAAGGATTCCATCAACCTCGATGAGAGCCATGATTAGCTCGTAGCCCAGGCTTGTGGCGTAGCCCTACAGTGGCGACGCCATCTCCCAGCACGCTGGTACGCTGACAAGGGAACTGACAAGTCCAATTAAACAAACTACGGCCACCAGTGTCTCTTTGGGCTGCGACCTACTGTTATGGATGGCTCTCACGAGCCATCAGTGAGACGCAATAGGCAGCCGTGGGTTTGTACATTTATTAAATAAAGACACACAATGACAAAATAACAAGCATCGTGGGGCAACACAAATAAACACAAACACTTACATATGCACAGCGAGGGCGGAACCTGATGCTGTAGGAACTGACCTCAGGGTTGGGGAAGCCAGACTGGGAAGAAGACATGGGAATGTCTGTGTAGGTCGCAGCCCTGAGCAAACAGAGCTGCTCCCTTAAATAGGGAGGAATAGATTGATCAGCTGATCAAGGGTCATCAGCTGATCAGAAACAGGTGCTCAGCGGAGCTCCACTGACAGCCGGAAGCCCTGCTGAGACACTGTCAAAATAAATGTCTAGAACCGCGCCAGAGGAGAGAAGGGAGACTACTGCACAGCCCGAGTGCCAACGGAGTCAGCACACGACCCATGACAGGCTCAGAGTAGCAGAGAATATCAGTTTTATGTGTGGCTGTCATACTAAGCCCGGGAGTACCAATCACCCGATCCAAAAAAGTAACCTTCAGTCACCCGATTTGTAATTTGGATTTGGATACCTTGAACCCATATGCAGCCAAATATTTTAATACAGTAGTAGTTGCAGTCATGATTGATTCAGAGTCAGGGGCTGCTAACAGAATGTCATCTACATATTGCAAGAGTGTGACCCCTTCTGGCAGTGCAAGAGACTGCAGTTGCTGTTTTAAGACTTAATTAAAAATGGATGGAGAGTCAATGAACCCTTGTGGCAACAGACTGTAGATGTATTGTGTGCCCCCATAGGAGAAAGCAAACAGTTGTTGTGAATCTGAATGTAATGGTACACAGAAAAAGGTGTTTGCCAGGTCAATGCAAGAGAAAAACCTATGAGTTGGTGAAATCGCATTCAGTATGGTGTATGGGTTAAGTGTGTCATAAAAAGTGGGTACCACCACCTTGTTGATTGGTGTAAGATCCTGAATCATGCAGTAATCTGATTTTCCTGGCTTGGGAACCGGGTTAATTGGGGTATTCCATGGGGACTCAGTGTGGACAAGAACCCCCGATTGAATCAATCCAGAAATGGTGCCTTTAATACCTTCTATTTGATCCATACGAAGGGGATGTTGGACATGGTAAATCAAAGTCAAAGTCAAAATGCCTTTATTGTCATTCTATTGCTAATAAACAATGCAACGAAATTGAGATACTGCTCCCTAAAAACAAACTATCACACTCACCGTTCACTCATGCATTTAACATTTTTGTAATTACAACAATAAATAGTGCTTGAAACAATATTACCTAAAAGTTGAATACAATATGTACATAGCAATAATAAAAACATACTGAGCAATAAATATGTAAGACCAGCTTATACACACGGTTATTGCCACAAAATAACCTAAAATAACATAAAATAATACCAGCAGTCTGTACGTGTTACATAAATCCGTTTAAAACGTACGTACTGCTGCTGGGAAAAAACTATGATTAAACCTGGTAGTCCGGGTTTTATGGGATCTGTACCGCTTTCCCGAGGGGAGCAAGTGAAAGAAATCATGGCCTGGATGAGTGCAGTCTTTAATGATGGCAGTAGCTCTGTTGAGGTACCGAGACCTGGAAATCTCTTCCAGAGAAGGGAGAGAACAGCCAGTGATTTTTTGCGCAGTCTCGATTACTCTCTGGAAGGCTTTGCGGTCTGCGGCTGAACAGCCCTCATACCAAACCGTGATGCCATATGACAAAATGCTCTCAATAGCAGAGCGATACAATAAAACCAGCAACTGTGCATTCAGGCCATTCTTCTTGAGGAGCCTCAGAAAGTGTAGACATTGTTGAGCCTTTTTTTTATCATAACTATGGTGTTAACTGCCCAGGTAAGGTTGTGAGAAATATGAACACCCAGAAACTTAAACGCCTCCACCCTCACACTCCTTGCCTATATATAGAGGAGGTGGCTCACTGCTATGCTTCCTAAAATCAATAATGAGTTCTTTTGGGGTTTTTTTTGTATTCAATAGCAGATTATTATCTGAGCACCATCTCACCAGTTTCTGGACCTCATCTCTGTATGCAGATTCATCTCCTCCTGATATGAGCCCCACTACTGTTGTGTCATCTGCAAACTTCACTATAATGTTTGTGGGATGAACAGGTATGCAGTCATATGTGTACAATGAATACAAAGTGGGGCTCAACACACAGCCCTGTGGCAAGCCTGTGTTAAGCATGACTGTAGAGGAGGAATGGGGTCCGAGTCTAACAGTCTGTGTTCGGTTTGTTAGGAAGTCCTTAATCCAGCTGCAAGTGTGAGTAGGCAGACCAAGCTGAAGCAGTTTGGTGATGAGAATGTTGGGAATAATTGTATTAGATGCTGAGCTATAGTCCACAAACAACATTCTTACATAGCTCCCCTTGTCTTCTGAATGGCTGAATGCCGAGTGGAGAGCTATAGCAATAGCATCTTCAGTGGATCTGCTCTGCCTGTAGGCAAACTGGTACCAATCAAATTCTGGGAGGAGACTAGGCAAAAGATGTTTCAATACCATTTTCTCAAAGCACTTCATAATAATAGGTGTTATTATTAGCAGTCATTCAGACTGCTAATAATATGTTTTTTAGGCACAGGAATAATGACTGCAGATTTTAAACACTGTGGAACAACGGCTGCCTTGAGAGACAAATTAAAAATGTCAGTCAAAACAGAGCATAGTTGATCTGCACATGCTCTGAGCACCTTTCCTGGCACTCCATCGGGACCAGTAGCCTTTCTCGGGTGAACTGCTCTCAGTGTCTCTTTCACCTCATGATCCTGCAGGGTAAGCACATCAGAGCTGGCATTCAATAACGTCAGTGGGTCCGGGCGAGGCATATTTGCCTCAAACCGTGCAAAAAAGCCGTTCAATTCTTCTGCCAGTGAGGCGCTGATGTCACTGGAAATGATGCTGCTGCCCTTATAGTTTGTGATATGGTGAAAGCCTTGCCATACTCGTCTCGAATCCTTATCTATCCTTAGCCCGGGCGGTGCTATACAGATCTGTATCCCCTGACCTGAAGGCTGTATCACGAGCTCTGAGGAGTGCCTGGACTTCTTTTGTCATCCAAGGCTTCTGGTTAGGAAAAACCCTGATGTGCTTTTCCACAGTCACCTGGTTGATACAGTAGGTGATGTAGCATAATACAGTCTGTGTGTACATTTCCAGATCCTCATTCTTGAATAAATCCCATAGAGTGTTTGAAAAATAGTCTTGCAGCTGAGAAAGAGCTCCCTCAGGCCATGTAGTGATGTTCTTTATAGTAGGTCTAGCAGTTCTCCTAAGGGGGGTGTATGCTGGGATGAGGAGCAATGATAGATGGTCTGACAGGCCAAGATGTGGACACGGCACAGCTCTGTAAGCATGCTTCAGGTCCGAATACACCTGATCAAGACAATTCTTTCCCCTAGTGGCACATTTCACATCTGTGTGAAATTAGGCAGCACAGTTTTCAAGCATGCTTGATTAAAATCACCAGCTATGATGTGAACACCCTTCGGATAGGTCTGCTGCTGTTTATTTATTACACTGTACAAATGACTAAGGGCCGCTTTAGTATTTGCATCAGGAGAAATATAGACCGCTGTTATAATAACCACTGTCAGCTCTCTTGGAAGATATAAAGGCCGACATAAAACTGACATTGTCTCTAGATCAGGAGAACAGTACGTGTTAATAATACGACTGTGGTTAGTCCAAGTGTTGTGAAGAAAGATGCAGAGACCGCCACCTCTCTGTTTCCCGGATTCCGCTGTTCGGTCCATACGGTGAAGTGTGCGCCCTCGTAGCTGCACTGCAGCATCGGTGATCAGCGGGTGGAGCCAGCTTTCCGTTAACAACAGCACACAGCATTCTCTCACAGTTTTACTAGTTGCCAGCTGTAGCTCTAGATCATCCATCTTGTGGACAATGCTTCTGGCGTTGGAGAGAAAAGTGCTGGGTAGCGGAGGTCTATGCGGCTGTCTCTTTATCCTTGCTAGCAGGCCCGACCGGTATCCCCGCTTTTGCTTTCTCTCCCTCCTCCGTCTGCATCGCTTTCCAGGACTGACAACAATCCATGGTGATCCTGCTGGTCTACAGATAGCTTCCGGTATGTTTTTTTGTGTTCTCAAAAACTGCTGTAGCAGCAGACTTTTGTTGAAGTCCAATGTTTATCAGCTCAGTACGACTGTACACAAATCCAGCTTCACATGGTCCAATAGCCAAAAACAGCATACATTCAAACAAAAACAGGGAGCAAAGAGCCGCTGCGCAGATGCGCGCCGCCATCTTGCAGTAGAGAATAGGAAATAGGAACAGTATTAGCTTTCAGAGGGATTGAAACAGGGGGAACATTGAGTAGACCTACGTCAGTAGAGCCTTGAGACCACAACATTTCAGGGAGGCTGTCTAGCAATGACTGTGTGTCGGGGTGGTCTGCATTTTCTCTACCATGTGTGCATGTGAGAAGTCCTTTTTCAAGCTTCATAGCCATGGTGGAGTGATGTGTGATCTGATACACTTGCAAAGATGGAGAGTGTCGTTGATTTGTGTTCTGCATTGGTAACCAATCAGTTGCTCAATCAGTTGCTGTAATGTAAGTCTTTATCATTTGGCCCAAGTTTTTAGCTCCCCCTCCATCCATTACCTTCAGAGTCACATGAGGTGCAGATGTGGCAGTCAGTGCATAAAAGGGTTGTAATGAGTCTGGCATAGTAACTGCTACAGCCACACCTTCCTTTCCCACATAAATGTCATCAATCTCAACCATTGGGTGTTCTGCGGTTTCTTGAAAATGGTGTGTATACCCTTCCCACAATGCATCATAGTTCTCATCACCGAAAAGCTCATAGTTAAAGGTGCAATGAGGTGGGTCATGGGGATTTTCATAGGGATATACTATTGATATCCAGGGGAGCCATTGCAAGAAAATGTCCTGTAAGAGACTTTGCTTAAAGTCGAGAAGTATACCCCACTAAATTTCCGCACCTACTTCCGTGAGTGGGTCAGTTAGATTTGCGGGAGATCGTATCATTTGTCTAAGTGCACATTTGGACGTTGAACAGTGTTGCACTGAACCATCAGGGAAAGTTATGTCAATGTGGGTGGGTGCCAACAATAATGAAATATTTTGTAAACACATTATGTCTCTTGCTAACAAGTTCACAGGGCATGTTGGTGATAGTAAGAAAGAGTGTTCAAATTTCAGTGAATTCCACAAACGGAAAAAGTCTGGATAGCTGCCACTCTTCTGTGTTACCTGAGAAGCCAACAACAGGTACGGTATTCACTAAACTGGGGAGTGGCGTATTTAGCGTGGAATACCTGGCTCCTGTGTCAATCATGCACATGTAATCTCGACCATCCACTGTCAATTTTACTATGGGTTCAAGAAACAGAACTGTGGGACACCGAGAGTCACCTGCTGTCAGTCCTGGGCAGCCCTATTGTGGTAACTGATTAGCTCCAGGGGCTTGATGCCAATTTCCCTGGGCTTGGGAAGTAAGAGGAGGAGGATCTTGTGGTGGAGGATACACATTATATGGATATTGAGGGGACCCTCCTGGTTGCCTTTGTGAGTATTGTTGTGGGCATTGTTGAGCCCAGTGACCATATTGTCCACATTGGAAACATTGGTCTTGTGGGCTGGAGCCCATTTGAGGTCTACGGTTGACGCGGCCTCTGCCTCTGTTATTAAACCTCTGCTGCCCCCTAAGGCCCTGTGGCTGATACTGATAGGGCGGATAAGGTGGGGGGTCTGGGTAGGGTCCATATAGATCGTGTGGGTGTTGTGATGTTAGATTCTGGAGTGGTTGCATTAATGGAGTTTGATGGGACGTGGGTTGCTGTGACATCTGCTTAGCAGAGGCTTTATTCTGGTTTACCTTGTCTCTCATTTCTTTCAACTGTGACTTTACTACTTGTGACTGCAGAGAAGCTAATTCCTTTTTTTTTCTGTTCACGTTTCTCAATTTCATTATCAATGTATTGGGTAACATGAGCTGACCAGAGAGTGAACGGTAGACTGGGGAGTCCGACCACTTGCTTCAGCATGTTTGTATGGTTGCAGGTAGCGAGCCTTCTACTGCAACCCTAAAGAGCATTTCAATTGTATTGTTCATGGCTGGGTCCTCACCTGTCCTGTCTTGCCATAATTCTCTCACTCAAAGCAAGTATGTGGCACCCTTCTCATGGTCATTAGGTGGGATGTTACACAGTTCATCCGATTTCATTTGAATGGGGAACTTTTCATGGATTATGGGCCACAGTAAGTAAACCACCGCTGACAACGGGGATTCATCTCTGTCCAAATGTGTACCTCCTAATTGTTCCACCTCCTGTAACATCCCCAAGGATGTACATGAGGCGAACACTTGTCTAAAGTCTCCCAGAGCCAGTACAACTCCAGCACAGGCCTCAAGGAAAGCCTTAATCCATAGACCACCGCCATTATGTATATCCGGTAACTGGCATTTTATCAAAGCTGCATCTTGTAGTGAAAATGGAGTGTAGTTTGTGGTCACACGGCCATTGGTTGATGTTGCCATGGTCAGTGGCATTTGCCTCGCTCGCGGTGTGTGAGTCCTGTCCATACATGTATGTACATTACCATGGTCAGGCCTACGGGCTGTTATGTGTGGACCACGTCTATTAGAGGCAGAATCATGTAGGTTTAGTCCTATATCTTCAAAGGCTGAAGTGAGGGCATGTACTGAGAGTGTGCCTTGATCAGTGGCTGCCTCTGGTCTTTTCCACCAAAACGGTTCCAGTGCTTAACTGGAGCCAGAGCCTGATTGGCACGAGTTCTTTGGTTTTCCACCGCATGAAGCACCATTCCTAGGCTCTCAAAAGTGGGGCTATCATGGCCCCAACTCCTACCTGGGCCAGCCGCAGCACCAGTTTACGTTGGTTACGTCCACAGCTATGGGCGTGGTTAACTGACCAGCTTCAAAACATTACTGACCACCATGTTGCTTTCCAAACAGCGGAGCAAGCGATGGATTCCAAAACAAAACAGATTTAGAGCGAAGAGGAGACACATTTCTTGGCTCTATGGACATGAGCAGAAGTACAAGATAAGCTGGAGGGGGCCACTCATGTGATGAACTATTTTCGAGGATAGGCCAGCCAGCCAGACCATCGTCACTACCGTGGTTGAGTCCGGACAACAAACTGCTCAAAACACACTGGTAAGTGTATTGTCTTTAAAATGCCAAAAGTTAACGAATATATATACATAAGATAAGATAAGATAAGATAAGCCTTTATTAGTCCCACAACGGGGAAATTCCAGGATTGCAACAGCACAGGGATAGCAACACTCAGAGCAACAATCAGAAGGCAAGAAAAAACAAGCAAGCAAGAGCAGCTAATATACATATGTACATATTACTATAAAATATATATATACACACACACACACACAGACACACAGTGCAGAGCATTGTAGCTGGATGGAATAAATATATGAATATATGAACACACAGTGCAGAGCATTGTAGCTAGATGGAATAAATATGTAAATATATAAACACCCACAGTATGGAGCATTGCAGCTAGGTGGAATAAATATGCAAGTATATAAACACACACAGTGCGGAGCAATGTAGCTAGATGGAATAATATGTAGATATATAAAAACACAGTGCGGAGCATTGTAGCTAGATGGAATAAATATATAGATATATACGTAAATATAAACACACCCAGTGCAGAGCATTGTAGCTAGATGGAATAAATATGTAAATATATAAACACACACAGTGCAGAGCATTGTTGCTAGGTGGGATGAAACAGCATAACCGTCTATTTAGTTATCCTACATGGTATGATTATGTGCCCATACATATTCTCACCCTCCATAGCGACCGGTATGTTCCTAGTTGTATGCCGGAGAGGACCATTGTGTAAGTCTATTGCATCTTTTGCATTCAAAAAAAAAACAAAAAAAACAAAAAAAAAACAACTATTAGTTTGTTACGTCTTTTTGCTATCTCTGCGAGCAGCCCTGCTTAGGTTGTACAGTCTGACAGCCGTTGGTAGGAAGGACCTACGAAACCTCTCGGTTGTGCACCTGGGATGATGTAGTCTGCTGCTAAATGAGCTCCTCAGTGCATCCAGTATGTCCTGCATAGGGTGGAACTCGGACTCCAGCAGAGATGACAGTTTAGCCACCGTCCTTCTCTCTCCTATCTCCTCCATCGGATCAAGGCGTTGCCCCAGGACAGAGCTAGCTTTCTTAATCAGTTTGTTCAGTCTCTTCCTATCGGCTGCAGTAATGCCACTGCCCCAGCAGACCACTCCAAAAGTGATGGCTGATGCCACCACCGTGTCATAGAATGACTTCAGCAGCGCCCCTTGTACACCAAAAGACCTGAGTCTCCTCAGCAGGAACAGCCTGCGCTGTCCCTTCTTGTAGAGTGCGTCAGTATTGTGTGACCAGTCTAGTTTATTGTTCAGATGAATACCCAGGTACTTGTAGGATGTCACCATCTCGATGTCTGTTCCCTGTATATTTACTGGTGCTGTGAGGGGCTGCCCATGCCTGCGGCAGTCCACCACCAGCTCCTTAGTTTTCCTCGCGTTGATCTGGAGGCAGTTCCGATGGCACCAGTCCACAAAGTCCTGGATAAGCCCTCTGTACTCAGCTTCATCTCCGCTGGAGATGAGACCAACGATCGCAGAGTCATCAGAGAACTTCTGTAGATGGCAATGTGTTGTGTTGTGTGAGAAGTCCGCAGTATAAAGAGTGAACAAGAAGGGAGCCAGCACCGTTCCCTGGGGGGCCCCCGTGCTACTGATGATCGTGTCGGAAACACAGTCCCGGGTTCTCACAAACTGAGGCCGGTTCGTGAGGTAGTCCAGGATCTATGATGACAGGTGCTGGTCCACCCCTGCGCGCAGCAGCTTGTCCTTCAGGATCATCGGTTGGATGGTGTTGAAAGCACTGGAGAAGTCAAAGAACATGATCCTCACCATATTCCCGGGCTTCTCCAGGTGGGACAGAGAACGGTGAAGGAGGAAGATCACCGCATCCTCCACCCCAATGCCATGCTGGTAGGCGAACTGGAGTGGATCCATCGCTGGTTCCACCAGGGGGCGGAGATGAGCAAGGAGCAGTCTCTCCAGGGTCTTCATCAAGTGGGACGTCAAGGCCACCGGTCTGAAGCTGTTCAGGTCTTTGGGGTGGGAAGTTTTTGGTACAGGTACCACACAAGATGTTTTCCACAGCTGTGGTACCCTCCCCAGTTTCAGGCTCATGTTGAAGATATACGTCACAATCCCACACAGCTGGTCTGCACAGGACTTGAGGAGCTTTGCGCTGATGCCGTCCGGTCCCGACGCCTTCCTCGCCTTGATCTTCCTCAGCTCCGTCCTCACCTGGGTCTTGGTCAGGGTCAGGATGGGGGGCTGTGTGTTGGGAGTGGGGGGGGTGTCGGTGGAGTGGGGAGTGGGTAGCAGGACTTGATTTCTTAGAGGCAGCAGTGGTTGTTGTGCAGACAGGGGGGAGGGCGGTTGGTCAAATCTATTGAAAAACAGATTCAGGTTGTTCGCCCACTCCCTGCCCCCCGTGGCCTGGGGGGAGGTATTCTGGAGCCCCGAGATGGTTTTGAGGTTTCTCCAGACCCCGCTGATGTCGCTCTGTTGCAGCTTGTCCTCCATCTTCTTCCTGAAGCTGTCCTTGCCTTCTCTGATCTTTCTCCTCAGCTCCCTCTGTACGGACTTCAGCATCTCCCTGTTTCCCGACCTGAAGATCCTCTTCTTCTCTCTCAGAAGTGTTTTTATCTCAGGGTTGATCCAGGGTTTGTTGTTTGAGTGACGCCGTATGGTCTTGGTGGGAACGGATTTGTCCACACAGAAGCTGAGGTAGCCCGTGAAGGTGTGAATGAGGCCATCGATGTCCTCACCATGTGGATCGCAGAGCTGCTTCCAGGCAGTGGCTTCAAAACAGTCCTTTAGAGTGTCCATTGTCTCCTCAGACCATAACTCCACAGTGTGCATGGCCGGAGGTTGTCTGTGCACTAGGGGTTTGTACACCGGTCGGAGATGAACCAAGTTGTGATCCGATCTCCCAAGTGGGGGGAGTTGTGATGAGGTGTACGCCTCCTTAGTGTTTGCGTAGAACAAATCCAGTGTTTTATTGTCTCTAGTGTGGCATGTGACATACTGGGTGAAAGTGGGCAGAATGGGAGACAGTGAAACGTGGTTGAAATCGCCTGAGATGAGGAGAAGAGCATCTGGGTGTTCTGTCTGCAGCCTGCTGGTTACTGAATGGATGACGTCACGCGCTGTCCCAGCGTTCGCCGTCGGATTTGCATAAACAACAATGCAGATCACGTGTGAGTGTTCTCTCGGGAGATATGTAGGCCTCATGCTAACAGCTAGCAACTCAATGTCTTTGCTGCAGTGTCGTTGTTTAACAGTGATATGTCCCGGTCTGCACCAGTTGTTGTTAACATACATGATCACTCCACCGCCCCTAGTTTTGCCACTCTCTGGTGTTCGGTCAGCTCGTATCGTGTGAAAACCCTCCAGCTCAATGTTAGCATCTGCTGCTAGTTCAGTTAGCCACGTCTCAGTAAACAAAAGGAGAGAGCACTCCCGGTAAGTGCTATCATAACGGGAGATAGCCGCTAGCTCATCTAACTTTCCCAGTATCGACCGTACATTTCCCATGACAACAGATGGAAGGGAGGGTCTGTACCTTATATTTTTTGTCCTCCGCCTTACTCCAGCCCGGCAGCCGCAGCGTTTTCGCCTCAGTTCTCTCGGTATGTCGAGTTTTTCCAGTGGGACCGGGTGGCGGTTAAATGCTAGCAGCTCTTCCCTGTTATATCGTATCCTGCTATAAACAGTGGCTCCGTCCACCGGCTCAGGAGACATTTGGGATGATCTGTGTGTCCGTGATATAAGTGGGGTGAAAAAAAAAAGTGATCAAAAGAGAGAGGAAGGGAAAAAAAACTCGGAATCGAGCCGCTGTTGCAAAAGGCAGCCGACTGGTGTGGCGCCGAGAGGAGAGGGATAATATTGGATGTCCCATATCAGCTTGTATTGATATGTAACGGCCAAAGTGCGGATATTTTTTTACTCACTGTTGTGACTATAGTGTTTTCGGTTAGCTATGCTAACAAGCTAACAGTGCTTTTACTACGACTAAACATTTCTCCTCACCATAAAGAAATGAACAGGCTGTCTCTGCTGACAAATGTATATCGCTTGTATTGATATGTAACGGCCAAAGTGTGGATATTTTTTAGTCACTCTTGTGCCTATAGTATTTCGGTTAGCTATGCTTACAAGCTAACAGTGTTTTTACCATGAACGTTTCTCCTCGCCATAAAGAAATGCACTTTTGAGAAACTAGAACAAAAATCTTAGATATCCAGTGCAAAATTAGCATCTTACAGAATACTTTTTTTTTATAAAGACATTCAGCACAAAATACGCTTTTTGTGGTATCAATACTGTGTATGAATGGGTGCCTTGCGTTGTGTTATGGGAGATTTTTCTACCAAAGACACTAGCAACATCATCTTTTTTACTATTTTGGCAATATTTCCATAATCTTGGGCCATATTTTTTTTTAATTTCACTTGTTTAATTATGTGTTGTGTAACCGTGTTTTATCTAATCCTTCTCTTACTTTATTGCGCAGTAGCCTGGTGGAGCACCTACAATGTCAATGTACTGTACAACTGTGCAATGACAATGAAGCCTATTCTATTCCTATTCTTCTATTCCGTAATCAGACATGTAAGCTTTGCTAGTATTGATATTGAATAAAATTGCCTTCTATGTCTGCACATTTAATGGAAGGCTAAAGTTGGACACTGCACAAACTAAAACACTTTTTTTTTGTATTTACAGATTTATCACAGCTGGATGATGAGGGATGTAGAATGATGTCATCACGTCGTCACGTCACGTACGTGGCACACACACTCAACCAGGACTACTGATATGTACACCTGCTTTCTTCCTGCATTGCTGAATAAAAACATTTGTGAAATAACGCCTTCGGTGCTGTTCTACATGGTGTCAGAAGTAAAGCAGCGGAAACTAATTTTCCTGCCGAACTCTACATAGACCCAGTAAGTCAACTAATTATTTAGTTAGACGTTAGAAGCGTATTCGGTGGTACACGTGTGCCTCCCCCAGCTAACGCTAGCATGGCTGATGGATTCCGCCGTCCGGACCCGCTTGTGTTCAACGACAAAATTGCAGAAAACTGGCGAGTGTTCGAACAAGAATACAACATTTTCATCGCGGCTGCCCACAACGACAAGCCCAACCGAACCAAAGCCTACATACTCCTCAATTTGGCAGGTAGCGAGGCTATTGAAAGGGAACGCACGTTCACCTATGCACCAGCTCAACGGAATAACGAGGGGGAGGAGATCCGTCCGGCAGAGTCAAGGGAGGATCCAGAATGCCTAAAAAGAAAGTTCAGATACCTCTGCAGTCCACAGACAAACATCACAATGGAGAGACATGCATTCAACACAAGGAACCAAAAACCCGGTGAGACCATAGAGGCTTATGTAAGCGCACTCCGAAATAAGGCTAAAACGTGTGACTTTGGAGCATTGCATGACGACTTAATTCGTGACCGGCTGGTTGTTGGTATCAGCTCCGATAGCGTGAGGAAGATACTACTGAGAGAGAGCGATTTAACACTACTAAAAGCCATCAAAATATGCCAAATCAATGAACAAACAGAACAACATACTAAAACTCTAGCAACAACACCACGTAGTTCAACAAATGTGGATGCAATACGCCAAGACCGCAGAATGCAAAAAACAGTTCGCCACAAGCAGTACAAAGAACATTACAGTCCCAAATCAGACAACATAAGCTGTACCAACTGTGGACATGAACATCCAGCGAAGAAGGAACTCTGTCTAGCATATGGGAAGCAATGCAATTACTGCAAAAAGCCCAACCATTTCAAAAACTACTGCAGATCGGCAGCAAGAAACAAGCAGTACAAACCTGTCAACCAAATAGCCCAAGCAGACTCCGACAGTGACGGCGAGGACTCTGAATCATTCGACATCAACGGGCTGTCACCAGCCGCAAATAAGATAAACACACTGTCTACTGATGATGTGAAAGAAGAACTACACTGCAATGTAAAACTCAATGGCAAGACACTCAAACTGAAAGTAGACACTGGCGCAAAGTGTAACGTAATCTCCCTGGATGCATTCAGGTATGTGAGAAACGCAGAAAAAATAAACAAAGACAACAAGGCCAGGCTCATCGCTTATGGAGGCACGGTGATAAACACTGAGGGGACTGTGTTGTTCAAGTGCCAGACCAGTGACCAAAGATCCTACAACCTGCGTTTCCATGTAGTAAACGGCAAAGTGCAACCACTGCTAGGGCTCCCAGACTGCATGAAGATGGACCTGATGACTCTGAAAGACCAGGTTTTCCAGGTGAACGTGACCGAACCGAGCTCCTCTCAAAAGTGGTTTAATAACTATGCTGAGCTTTTCAATGGCGAACTAGGTTCACTCCCAGTAATCTATCACATGAAACTGGACCAGAATGTGACACCCGTCATCCGGCCCCCTCGCCGCATTCCAGTTGCCATGATGGACAAAGTGAAAGCAGAACTGGAAAACATGGTGCAGCAAGGAGTCATCACACCCATTTCAGAACCCACTGAATGGGTATCCTCAATGGTAGCGACACACAAAAAGGACACTGACAAGATCCGTGTGTGCATCGACCCAAGAGACCTAAATGAAGCAATTATGCGCCCCCATCATCCCATGCGCACAGTCGAGGAAGTTGCTGCACAAATGGCAGGCGCAACCGTGTTTTCTGTGCTTGATGCCAAGAGCTCCTTTTGGCAGGTCAAACTGGACCAAACGTCATCATTCCTCACCACTTTCGCCACTCCATTTGGGCGATATCGATACCTGAGAATGCCATATGGTATCAATGCAGCGTCTGAGGTCTTCCAGAGATCCATGGAGCAAATATTTGCCGGCCTCCCTTGCGCAATAATTGTTGATGACATCATAATCGGTGGAAGAAATCTTAAAGAACACGACGAGAACCTTCAAAAAGTGCTCAACAGGGCAAGGAACGTGAAATTGAGGCTGAACCCCCAAAAATGCAGATTCCAGCTAAAGGAAGTCAGCTACGTGGGCCATGTCTTCACTGAACAAGGGTTGAAACCCGATCCAGCAAAGATCCAAGCGATCACTGACATCCCGGCCCCCCAGGACAAAGCTGCTCTACAACGCTTCCTGGGTACGATAAATTACCTGGGCAAGTTCATTCCAAACCACAGCAACATTGCAGCACCTCTCCACCAGCTCTTGCATAAAGACACAGCATGGACTTGGACTGAACAACAACAAAATGCATTTGACACTCTGAAACAGTGTGTGATGTCACCTCCAGTACTCCGGTACTATGACGTACAAACACCAGTCACTCTGACATGTGACGCCTCGCAGTATGGCCTTGGTGGTGCATGTCTCCAGAATGGCAGTCCTGTCGCATATGCCTCTCGCACTCTTACTGAAACAGAAAGAAAATATGCACAAATTGAAAAAGAGCTGCTTGCTGTCGTTTTCACCTGTTTCAAATTCTATGACTACATATACGGAAAACCAGTGATCGTGGAGACAGACCATCAGCCCCTGGTCTCCATCCTGAAGAAACCTCTCCACACAGCGCCTGCGCGTTTACAACGCATGATGCTGAAGCTGCACAAGTTCAACCTCACGCTAGTTTACAAGAAAGGAAAGGAATTGCACTTGGCAGACATGCTGTCCCGTGCACCGAGCAACGCCATAGCCTCACATGCCACTGAACGTGAGGACTTCGAGGTAATGACGGTGCAGCACATCTCATCCAGTCGTCAGGAAGAACTCCGCACACATACAGCGAAAGACACCGCACTCCAGGCCCTGAGCAACATCATCAAGCATGGATGGCCAGATAGGTTGAGCAAAGTACCCGACACAGTGAAAGAATTCTTCCCGTTCCGTGATGAGCTCTGTGTGGAAGATGGAATAATCATGAAAGGTACAAGAGCAACAATTCCACAAACGCTGCACAAAGAATATCTCCTGCTGCTCCATAAAGGACACCCCGGTGCTGAAGCCACCAAGCGGCGAGCACGCAACATAGTCTATTGGACTACAATGACGAGAGACATTGACAATTATGTACAGTCATGCAGCACTTGCAATGCCCTTAAACCACATCAGCAAAAGGAGCCAATGCAACCACACACAGTCCCAGAGCTCCCGTGGTCAATAGTGGCAACAGATCTGTTCGAATGGAACAGCCAGCACTACCTGGTCCTGGTAGACTCCTATTCAGGATGGTATGAACTGGATCCAGTCAAGAAAATCACATCACAATGTGTAATTAACAAACTGAAACGTCACTTCTCAGTCCACGGAGTCCCCCACAAGCTGCTGTCAGACTGTGGAACACAATTCACTAGTCAGATGTTCCAAGACTTTGCGAAAAGCTGGGATTTCACTCATGTCACCAGCAGCCCTGAGTATCATCAAGCAAACGGGCTGGCAGAGAGAGCCGTACGGAGTGCAAAACGACTGTTGGAAACATCCAAAAGAGACGGTACTGACCTGTTCCTCAATCTTCTGAGCATCAGAAATGTCCCACGAGACGGCACGCTGGGCTCACCTGCACAAAGACTGATGTCCAGAGAGACACGCACAAATATTCCCATCAGCAGGCACCTGCTTAAGCCAATGTCCAAGAATCCAGAGTCGATCCACACCCACCTGTCAAAGAAGAGGCAAGCACAAAAAGGATTCTACAATCGTGGCAGCCGGCCACTTCCCCCGCTCCAAAGCTCCCAAGTAGTACGCCTGCAAACAGAGAAAGGACATGACAAAATTGGCATCATCAAAAGAATCGCAGCAGAGCCACGGTCTTACGTGGTGGAATCAGGAGGAAAAGAATACCGCCGGAACCGGCGACACCTGCTGCCAGTCACAGAACCACCACCAACAGAACCAGAACCAGATCCAGCCTCACCGGCAGACTCACCAACACAGAAGACCAGCAGTGAGACTGTGCCCAGTCTACCCGCATCTCCTCCCAGGCATGATGCCGTGCACACTTCCCCCAGGCAGGCCGCTGTGCACGCTCCTCCCAGGCTTCCTGCTGCGCACACTGACCACACGCCTGGCCTCCTCGGAGAGCCATCACTCCCACAAGTCACCGAGACCCCCCTGGCCCGTTCCAGGTTTGGTAGACTCCTGAAGCCTAATCCCAAGTACAATACAGACTGATTGTGACATTTACTGAAGCTGATGTTTTGTAGTTTCGTGTTGAAATATACTGTAGACATATTTACAAGCCAGGCATAAGTTCATTTTCAAATTAGATCAGTTATGTTGTGTCACGGGAATTTATTTTATTTGCAAGCCAGGCATTAGTTTATTTTCAAGATAGGTATGTTATGTGGTGCCATTGAAAGTTATTTTATTAGTTGTTTATTCGTCACAGTATACTCACTCTTACAGGAATGTGACATGTTTTCTCATACCAATCCAAGAGTCAATAGTGTTCTCTTTGTACCAAAGTTCTATACTAAAGAAGGGGGATGTAGAATGATGTCATCACGTCGTCACGTCACGTACGTGGCACACACACTCAACCAGGACTACTGATATGTACACCTGCTTTCTTCCTGCATTGCTGAATAAAAACATTTGTGAAATAACGCCTTCGGTGCCGTTCTACAAGGGAGAACCACCCAGACCTGTGGTGTCCAGCTCACCTTCACCAGCATCAAGCTTGTCCTCCTCCTGCTTTTCCTCCTCTTCTCATCAGACCAGATTAGGCAATATATGTTCAGATCATGACCCATTCACACAAAGGAGGGAATGAATTAAATCAATTATACACTTGAATTGAATGTTGTGATGCCACTAACAGTAAATTGATGTTGAATAGACACATTCAATCTTGTATTGACAATTCCTGCATTTTTCAGTGTGTGGTTATTTTATATTGCTTACTTTTGTACTTTAAAACAGGGAAACAGAAGTGGGACACAAACATGGACCTCCTTCTTGACTACCTGGAGAGGTCAGAGGAGAGACAGCAGGAGCAGAGCAGGAGGGAGGAGCAGCTGACCTCCGCTTTGCTGCAAAGCATCCAGAAGATGGAGGACAGGACCGATACCCTTGTTGGACTGATGGGACATGTTGTCTGTGCTTGAGGGACTGCAAACAAAGTAGCTATCGCAGCACTGATATTTTCAGCTGTGTGTACATAATATTTAATATGTAGCAGTCTTAAGTTTTTGAACATTTTGTAAATAAAGGCTTTCTTTCCTTAAGTGTTTTTCTGCTTCTGCATTAACTGCTATTCTCACACCAAACATATGCATGAAATGTAAAGCTATTTAGAACAAACAATGCAAATCACTATAACATTGTAGTGGTGGGAAGTGAAAGTACAAGTACTGAATTAAGTACTGCACTTAAGTTCATTTTTTCAGGTATTGGACAATATATCAGGTATTTGTGGACTTACTCATATTTTTAAGATAAGATAAGATAAGATAAGCCTTTATTAGTCCCACAATGGGGAAATTCCAGGATTGCAACAGCACAGGGATAGCAACACTCAGAGCAACAATCAGAAGGCAAGAAAAAACAACATCTAGCAAACATATGTCCATATTACTATAAATGTATATATATAGACACACAGTGCAGAGCATTATGGCTGGTGGATGTGCAGCAGAAAGTCTAAGCTCTCTTTTGACAACTTTTTCAAATTTTCTAAAGAACAAGCAGCAACAAACTTTAAATCTATGCACTTTTTCTGTGGAAAATGTTCCAAGTTGCCAGCTTCAAAAATGATAATGAGTTTATATTCTTTTGACAATGTACCACATGACATTCTATCAGCTCTGGACAAGATAATTTCTGGGGAAAGTACTTTTACCTTGTACACTTTACAGTCTGTCTCTGGTTACCCCTACATGAATAAAAACTTGAATCAGTACTTTAACCAGAATAGATGACATACAAGTACAGAAGGGTATACCTTTAACAACTCTGTAAATGTGCCTATAAAATATATAAATACTTTAAAACAGAGTACACTGAGGACTGAATGTTTTATTCATTAATTATTTTGAACTACTTCACGTTATATTTTGTAAATGACATGGCAGGCATTAAACAGGTTATTGCTCCCCACTGTTAAAATACTCCATTAAAGCCGCCCTAATGTCATTCTACACTGGCATGGTCAGGTAGTGGTTGAACTGGAGGCTGACTGATCAGGTGTGTCTGAGAGTCATAAGTTGTCACCATGTTCCTCACAAATATTATCAAGTATGCAGCAGGTGAGCACTATTTTCCTGCACAACTCCAGTTTGCAGTCATTCCTTGTCAGGAGGGACCTCCATCATCCTTTCAAGCCGCCGAAAGCCATTTCCACAACTGAATGTGCACAGCTCATCTGGTAGTTGTAGTTACGCTGTTCAGGGGTAAGTCTGCCTGTGTCCGAAAAGGCTTTTATCAGCCACTTCTGCATGGGGTCAGCTGGGTGGTGAAATCCGGTGTCGTGCCAAAAAGTGATCACCGTCTACAGGAGCCAGGATTGCCCACTTGTTAAAGGTGTACTGCCTGGTCTCAGTCCACCTACAATGCGTCTGTAAATGTTTTGAGGTTTTATCACATCTGAAAAATTATAGTGTTGTCCAAATTGTTGCAGTTTGGTAAACCGTGTATAGAATTTATCTGATTGCAATATTTATGTGCAAAAACATTGTTGTTTGGAGGTACATAGAATATACAGTATATTTATACAGTATCTTCATGTATATATGCAGTAAATCGATGCATTTTTCCATGTAACCTTGTGACTGCATTATTTTAACTGCTTTTAATCCTAGATCAAGTTTGTTTCGGGTTCAAAATGCATCATAAGTGTTAAATATATCTTGTTATACCTGACTAATTACTGTTTATCTGTTGAAATATACTGTATATTTAACGGCTAATATAAACCTATAACAATATGGCCCCTGGCAATCATTTTTTGGGCAGCTGATCACTTTTTGGCATGACATAACAGGCGACCTCCGTCTCGTAATGTGCCATAACACCACCTATTACACAACTGACATAAATATTATGTTTAAAAGTGTAGTCAGTGCTCACGCTACAAACTTGATCTAACAACGGCTGATAATTGAAATATTGATAATTACCGGTCTTAAACGTAGCCACCGTTCTCTGCCATTAAGAATAAAACTGCTTTTGGATGGTATTACAGGTTTGGAATAATAAAAGCAGCGCTCCCAAAGAGACAACAAAATCCTACATGGTGACAAGCTGTTGACAAGCTAGCGCTGCTACTTCTTCTTCTGTGGTGTTCTGCGGGGTTGCATAAAGGCACTTCACACTACGTAATGACGTAGCCCTGACGTAATCCCCGACTAGCTCCATATCGGTGGAAAACCAACTGGTTCTTATGAGGCACTACAGTTGAACTGGTTAAGCACTGGCACCAGCCCCAGAACTAAACTAGCACTGGCTCATATTTTGGTGGAAATGAGCCCCATATGACCTGGCATCAAAAGTACTATCTGATATTGTCCCTGTATTATCCAAGGTGTCTACAGCACACTCCACTGTTTTTTCTAAAAATACCTTAGTTTGCTCAGTATGTTCTGGCCCGTCCTGGAACGGGGCTGTTTGTAACAATCCATTTTTAATCACCACTAATGGGGCCATTATCGTGGGTATTGATTGAGTAGATTTAACTGGCTCCTGTGCCGTGGCAGTAGTTTGTGGCATTTGGTTTTGGCACATCTCTAATAGGGCTCATGCCTCCACATAAGGAGAAGGGGGAGCTGTTGGTTGGTCAGGAGGTTGTCCAATAGTCTTGGGTTCTAACTCTTTCTCTCTAGTGGTGGCTATTGGTGTCACTGGAGAAGCATTGGCTTGAACTGACATTTGAGGTGAACTCTGCACAGGGAGCATCCTCTGTAAGGTAAACTTAATTTCTCCCAAAACTTCTCCTGTCCTTTTTACCTCCTTTTCTGTTTTTCCTCTATGAAATCTGCTGGCTTCCCAATACTTACTCTCTGCTTGGTCATGACTTCCTCTTGCCTGTTTCATGAACATAGTGAGATCTCCTTGTTTCAGGGGGTTACCGTCACACCTCTTTCCTGCATTTCTCTCGCCCATCTGACAAATCTATCCTTTCTTTTCTTTTGGTCACCTTCTGGAACCTTTGTTAACCATCTAGTCACTGTCTCTGATAATACCGACCCCAAGTAATCGGATTTACATTCCTTCCATCTGTCCATTATTTTTTGTGACATTTTATTTAGGTTTTACTCATACCCCTCTGTCGTTACCGAGTGACGTATTGTCCGTGTGTCTCGACCCCAACAGGAGGCTTCTACACAGAAACTAACTTTCTGTGCGCCTGTTCGCTGGGACTTAACGCCAGTCGTGACACAAGTTTTAACTCAGAACAACAGTGGTACCATATCTGCTTCACACCCACTAATCTAATCCAAACCCCGGTCCCCACAGAATCACTTAAGATCTGTAATACTGTGCGGAACTCTCAATCAGTCTAAACTACTTGATGCACACACAGGACTGCAGTAAAATATCAATTAAGTGATGAACCACCCAACATTTCATAAAAAATAATAAACTTATCCCTGTGTCCTCATAAGATTTTTTTTTCTTAATCAGAATTGGGGATATTAGTCAACTGCTCAACGGGACTCTTCACCTAACATGGCATCGCCTCTCGTGGCATCAGGTCAAACTCGTTAAGTTTCCCCTGGCATCAGGCTAATCCTGGTTCCCTTAATTTAAAAGACAAACATGGATGATTATCACTCACCGATGTTTCCTATGTCTTTTATTTATTTCAGATCAGACTGATTCCAAAAAAAAAATGCAAAATTTGGAGGACAACCTCAGTAATTACTCAGTTCCGTGAATTTTATGTCCTTTATTGGCCGTAATTCAGACTATTAGGACACTTTTGTTCACTTTCCCTCATGTGAGACTATGTGATTTCCATCAAAAACAGTTTCTCTTGATTTTAAATTATAATTCCCCATATTATAAAACTGGAGATCGGCGATACCTCTTGATCAGACAACTGTCATTTTAGTGTGCCCAAATTGCAGAAATTCTCATATAAAAAGGTTTTCTGCTTACCTTTTATTTCAGGCACCTGTAGTTGTCTGAAAAAGTGGTCCCTTCCGGTCTTCTCCGGCGGTCTGGGATGCGGACAACATCTCAGAGTCAGCCATACGGGTCACGGCACTACGACTGTTAGCCCTGATTTCTTTGTTTGAAAGCTCCAAGAACAAACTGGAGAATTCTTCAGTTCACAGGTTTGACATTTATTTAGGTCACATGCAGAGTAAACAGTGCTGGGCTCAATGAGACGTGGCTCTTGTAGGAACTCAGTCAGAGTGAGCCCCGACTTCCGGGTGCATCTTACATTTATCTTCTTGGGCTGGGCCTACCCTGTACAGTGTTAATTAATTAAATTAAAAATTAAATCACCCTTTATTGTCATTCAACTGTACAACCAATCATGTACAGTAGAACGAGATTGTGTTTTACCTATCTACTGTGTTAATCACACACACCCCAAGTGTAGAATCAGAGGGCCGCTGCCATGCAAGGCGCCGCCACAAATTTCCCTCCTCCATTCCATTTTTGCTGAGCACCAAGCTGGACGGCAGGAAGTTCCACTTTTATATGGTCTTCGGCATGACCCGGCCGGGATTTGAACCCCTACCTCCCGGGTGTGGGGCGGATGCTCTACCAACTGAGCCACCACTCCGGTGTGATGGCCTTGCTCGCAACTGTCTGATTAGCCAGTTTAGTTCTAGCAAGAACAAGCCATCCTCTGTTCACGTGTACTGTTTACTGAAGTGTATTATGAAAAAAATGTGTGAATGTTGGTGTGGGTGTGTCTCTACTGCAACAGACCTGACTGATAGAATGAATAGAGCCCGTTGTCTACACCTTGTTACTGTTTATCAGATTATGGTTTAACACTGATTATGGTTTAACACTTCTGACGTATTTATTCATAAGAACACAAACAAAATATGTACAGAGCATAATGGGAAATTACCCACACAATTATTATTTTGTCAATTTAGCCTTTTATGACCCTTTCACCAGTCCTCCACACCCCCGGACTCGACTGCCGTGTCTCATCCCAAATGGAGATGCCATAGACAGTGTGAGCGGTGACAAAAAAGAGGTAAACGTGGAGGTATCCGAACAAAGCTAACTGCTAGCCTGCACAGACTACCGATTCCCTCCCTCATTCTGGCCAACGTACACTCACTATACAACAAAATAAACCACATACAGCTCCTGAGAACTACGCAAGGGGATGCGCAGAACTGCTGTGTTTTTATCTTTACGGAAACATGGTTGAATGACAATATACTGGACTCTGCCATTCAGTTAGCTGGGCTAAAATGCTACCGCAGCAACAGAGTGCTCACGGAAGGAGGGAAAACCTGGGGTGGAGGTGTGTGTGTGTGTACATCAGCGATGCCTGGTGCAGAGATGCAACTGTTGTACACAAACTCTCTTCTCCATTGGTGGAGTTTATGATCATCAAGTGCCAACCCTTTTACATTTTGAGACAATTTTCATCTGTCCTACTAGCCGCCGTATACAGCCCTTCTACCAGCACCGGCAAGGGGAGCAAACCACTAAAAGAACTCTATCAGGCCATCAGTGAGACACAAACAGCATATCCAGACAGATTCCTTACCACAGCAGGAGACTTCAACCATGCATATTTAAAGGCCCTCCAACCAAACCTACACCAACATGTAGACTTTCCAACAAGAGGAGACAATTTGCTGGACCTGGTGTACACAACTCACAAGAAAGTACACAGAGCCTCCCCCCTTCCACCCCGGGTCGCTCTGATCACGTCACCATCCTGTTAAGGCTGACATTCAATCCCAGAGTGAAAACAATCAGACTAACAAAAAAGCAGTTATGTGCGTGGCCAGAGGGAGCCTCTGATGCTCTAAAAGACTGCTTCAGCATGACAGACTGAGACACTTTCAAGCACGCAGCCACTCACAATGGACACACAAACCTAGAGGAGTACACTGAGGTTGTTGTGGCATACATAGCGAAATGCATTGATGATGTCACTCACTGCAAAACGTTCGTGCTAACCAGAAGCCATGGATGACAACAGAGATCTGCAGGCTCCTGAGAGCTCGGGACGCAGCCTTCAGGGCCAGCGACACTGCAGGACTAACACCAGCAAGGGCCAACCTGTCCCGTGGCATCAAGGAGAAAAAAACGACCGTACAGCAAGAAAATATCCAGTCACTTCAGCAACACCAGAGATGCACGTTCCATCTGGTGTGGCATATAGACCCTCACCACCTACAAACCTCCACCTCATTCCTGCACGAGTGACACCACACTGCTCAACAACCTAAACAACTTCTTCGGCTGCTTTGAAGCACAAAACAGCACATCAGCACAGAAGACCACTCCTCCTCCAGATGAGCAGGCCATGAATCTGGACCCAGCAAGCGTCAAGAGGACCCTCTGCAGGATCAACCCATGCAAGACAGCTGGTCCAGACAACATTCCGGGTTGCATCCTGAAGGACTGTGCAGAGGAGCTGAAGAATGTCCTGGCCGACATCTTCAACACCTCCCTGAGTCAAGCTGTTGTCCCCACGTTTCAAAACTGCCACCATAATACCAGTCCCAAAGAAGCCTGACCCATCCAGCTACAATGATTACCAGCCTGTAGCACTGACCCCCATTATAATGAAGTGCTTCGAGCGTCTGGTCATGCGGAACATCAGGCCCATCCTGTCTCCCTCCCACGACCCACCTCAGTTTGCATACGGGTCAAACAGATCCACAGAAGATGCCATCGCTGCTGCTCTCCATCCAGCCCTCACCCACCTGGACTCAAAGAACTCCTACATGTGAATGCCGTTCTTGGACTTTAGTTCAGCATTCAACACAATCATCCAAAACTCGGACACTTAGGACTCAAAACCTCTCTCTGTAACTGGATGCTGGACTTTCTCACATGGAGGCCACAGAATGTGCGAGTTTTCAGCAACACCACCAAGACCATCGCACTGAGCGCAGGGGGCCCACAAGGGTGGTGCTCAGCCTGCTGCTCTTCACCCTGCTTACCCATGACTGTGTACTAGCCTACAGCACCAACCACATCATCAAGTTTGCAGATGATACGACAGTGGTGGGCCTCATCACCAACAATGAGGAGGCCAACTATAGAAATGAGGTGAGCCAACTCAGTGGTGTAAAGACAATAAATTCTTGCTGAAAGTGGGAAAAACTAAGGAGATTGTGGTCGACTTCAGGAGGGGTCACACACAGCACCCCCCTCTGATCATCGATGGTGCAGCTGTGGAGAGGGTGAGCAGCATCAAGTTCCTGGGGGTGCGCATCTCCGAGGACCTCTCTTGGTCCAACAACACCACATCACTGGCCAAGAAGGCTCCAAGTCACCTCCATTTCCTCCACAAACTGAGGACAGCACGAGTCCCACCCCCCATCATGTGGTCTTTCTACCAGGGCACCACTGAGAGCATCCTCACCAACTGCATCACGGTGTGATATGAAAGCTGCACCGCCTCCTACCGGAAGACATTACAATGCACAATGAAAGCAGCCAGCAAGATCATCGGTGCCCCTCTGCCCCCCCCCTCAGACATCTACCTCACCCGCAGAGCCATCAACATCACAAGCGACACCTCCCACCCCTCACACTCTCTCTTCAGCCCCCTGCCCTTGGGGAAATGGTACCGGAGCCTCCGGGCCAGCTTTGTTCATCAGGCCATCAGGACCCTGAACTCTGCCCCCCCCAGACTGTAAGGCACTCACCAGCACAATAACTACCTCAGCTGTTGGCACAGAAAGACTGGCACACCAACAAGAATACATTTGCTGCTGTATGTCTCTGCATTTTAACTGCAAGCTTTTGCACAAATGCCATATCTGCTGCTTTCTGTCTGTCATTGCAATACTGATCATGTGCAGTCCTATCTGTTACTATCTGCACCTACACTACCACATTGAACTGCAACTACGGGTATTACATCTCTAGTTTTCTGTATATAGGATTGCTGGGTTTCATCATTGTTAATTGTTTATCTCTATTTGTACTATTGGAGGTCTGGGTCTATCTTTTGTTGCCATTTGCGCTTCAGGTTGCATTACTGTACATAGGCTGCTGTTGTTTTTTTCCAGCCTTATTCCTTTTTCTTTTTTATATTGTGCATACCACTGAAGAGAGAGAGAAACGCCATTTCAATTCTCCTGTATGTCCTGTACATATAGTAGTACTGACAAATAGAATCTTTGAATGAAACCAAGCAATAACAAGTAAAAAAAGTTAAAACAGGATAAATACAAATAAAAACAGGATAAAAATTGTTAAAACAGTATTAAAAGGTGTAAGAAAAAAATTAAAGAGGGAAAAGCAAAATAAATTTAAATAAAAGCCAGGTCAAAAAGGTGTGTCTTTAGTTTGGTTTTAAAAGTATCAACATTCTCTGCTGCCTTCAGGTCTTCAGGAAGGCTGTTCCACAGATGTGGACCATAATGACAGAAAGCTGTCTCACTGTGAGTTTTAGCTCTGACTTTAGGAATGATTAAAAAACCTTGACCTGAAGACCTGAGGGTTCTTGAAGGGTCATAATGTAAAAGCAATTCTGATCAATAATCAGGGCTAAGTGTTATGTCCACAAGCCTGGCATGAAATGAAACGGACGAGGAGGTTGCACTGGAACTGAGCTTTAATGAGAATTATGTACAATACAGGTTATACGGCAGTGTGCGGAGCCGTCCGGGCAAGAGAGCCCCTAATGGCGAACGCTCCCCATTATAGGGCGGTGTGATGATGCAACTGGAAGGCGGCGTGATCACGCCACACTTCACAATAAAATCCCAATACCAAATCCCCCCCCACCTTTTACAAAATAAAAAACACATCTAACCAAAACCCTGGCAAATTTGGCACACAGAAACCCCCAATAAACACACTAAAATAATTAAACAGCAAACACTCTAAACAATGAACAGTAAACATTAACTAAACTGTGGGTGCCTGTGGGTGGACTACCACATGACCCAGCATGGCGAAGTGGGGTATTCTGTCACTTTTGTTGGAACAGCCGTGCTCCTAACTAAACAGTCCTTAACTTAACTTTTTCCTAACAGTCTCCCATGGTAAAGGTGGGTCGACTGGGGGTGGGTGTGTGTGTGTGGGGGGGGGACTGTGGCAGCCCCGTGGCGGATGCACCCCTGGAGGCAGCAGGCCCACGGGACAAGGACTAATCTTCATGACACAGGAGCCCGGATCCCATGTAGCGATATTTAATAAAATATAGTGTAATAGGGTACAGGAATTATTTATTTTATTTAATAGTGGGTGTGCGAGGGGACAAAACTAAACCGTCACCCCTACACTCACTAAATAAAATAGGAAAGCACTTGTAAAAAGGGGGCACCAGTTCTAAAAGAGCAACTTGTTAATGAATTAATTTCAATTAATTAATTTCCATACCTTCAATTACTTAATGAATCAGTCTCAAAATTTAAGTGAGTTCTTTTCCTGCCGTGATCTAGAAACATATATGCAAAAGGAAAACGCTTCAGATTCTCTCAATTTGCAATGTTATTAAATTAAACTCATTCAGGTTACATGATATGGCATTCAAATGATGGATAAACAGATTCAAATGATAAACAGGTGTTTAATAACACATCAACTGTGGATTCCTGAACATAACATCTAGAGTTAAACCTTTGTGGAACCAAGAGGAAACGTTATTGTTTCAACTGTAATGGAAGGCTGAAATATCTAACAAAACCAGAACGCAATTTTATGGGGAAAAATTCCATAAGCTGATTATCTAAAAATGAACTTCGAATTAATCTACAAAAATGAAAGGAGGTTACTTAAAAATGAATAAGAATTTTCCTTCAGTTTATAGCTTTGTCCTACGGCTGAGGGACTAATTGTACCATGAAATACTGGTTATGTTCAATTGCAATTGAAATTTTAAGACATCACGTTTAAAGCCAGCAGATAGGAAAACGGGAGCCTCACTTACGAACAGCTGTAGGTCCACGTGTTCAGCGGTGGTCAGCACCAGCCGGTGGTATAGGGGCCAAGGGGGAAAGCGGCTGTTGCTCAGCTTTCAGATGGTTCGCAACTGTAAGAAGCATAGACTCGGCCATGGGCTCACAGGGTGGACAGTGAACAGGCGGCAGTGAAAGCTGTCTCGGAGCAGGCGAGAAGTCCTTTGGCAACCGGTCCGAATTTAATATGTCTCCGGCCCACGGAACAAACCAAAGACTGAAGGACGTTTTAGTCAGTTTCACCCACGAGCTCCTAGTTTCTTTACGGATGAGATGTGGATGAGGATGGAAAAGAATGTATAAAAAAATCTCTATCAGTTCACTTTAAAATAGGAAAATTGAAAGTCCACTTTAACTGCATGAAAAGTCAAAAAAAAAAATCCAAGAAAAAACATTCAACTAGGATAAGAATGGCTTCTGAGGTGAAGAAAAAAAAAGATTTTGAGAGTTTGACTCTCTTTAAGGCAAGCTCATAAAAAAGAGTGGTTTCTCCTCAGTTAAGTTAAAGATCACACACACACACACACACACACACAAAAGACTTCTTAAAATTCACAGCACAATTAAGACAAAAGAAACTGCAAGGAAGTACAAAGAACTCTGAAGAAGTGAAAACAAAAACTTTCTTTTGTTCTTTTACCGATCTAGAGCTTGTCTTTTTCGTATCTTTTCTCCTTTTTTCTTCTCATAACTTCTAAATGCAGGGCGGCTCTCATACATTTAACTGAAGCGCACTGCTGTGTCATAAAACAGGGCCGGCCACAAGACAGGCCAATCATCTTCCATAAAGAGGAATTTGAATGTGCTTTTTTTTCAATGAGAGAACATCTCTTTGTTTGGGAACAGCCAATCAAATGAAAAGGGGTGTTGTCCAGTGGAAGGCATCCTAGTGATTGGTTATCATGAGTGATAGTGGACAGATTGATAAACATTCAGTTCTTACGAAATTATGTGTTCAATGTAAAATCTAACTAATTAAGTGACTCAGGGCTAATATTCAGTGATCGTGCATTTATACCATTACTAATAATATTAACATTCATTTGAATAACACTCATGGAAATAAACATTCCTAATACACATTCCTAATACATGCACTCACATTTAAATCAAGGATTGATGAATTACGGCAAACCATTGTTGGTGATCAGAAGGGTGATGATTTTCACAGTGTCCTTAGAATCCCAGGGAGATGATAGCTGGAAGAAAAGCTTAATGTTTAGTCAAAATTAACAGTCAGATTACACAATGAAACATATTCCGTAGATGTCTACTAGGAGGTACTGTTGAGCAGTAGATAATTTTTAGGTCTCTGGAATGTGAGGGGGGGGGTTCTAGAGGGTTCTGGAAACTGTCTAAAAGAAGGAAGTAGGCCATATAGCTGCCTGCTTAAGAAGTTTATGACTTTTTAAGTGCATCAGTTCCTGTTGAGCGGATACTATCAGCATGAACTGTCCATTTTGGGATCTTGACTTCAAGAGTTTATGGTCCACTAAAGCCTTTAAAAACAAATCCTTATCACGTCTTTCTACAAAAGTGAAATTGTTTACACTGGGGTCCTGTTGAAGACGCAGCATTCTTGACCAGATCTTGAGTGAGAGTTGCTTTAAAATGAAGAAAAGTGAAATTTCTGTAAAATGAAGAAAAGTAATCTCCTGGAATGGCCTGAGGAGACGTTGATGCTACATATTTTCCCCTTTGTAGCAATGGTGAGCGTCGGTCAACGTTGGTACACATCCATGGCAGCTGCGTCTCCTTGGCAACACTTGACCTAAATACTGGGCTAAAGGTTTTGATGTCCATACAAACTAGCATGTAAACGGTATCTACTATTCAGTAGAGATCTTTGAATTTGGTTTACTGGAAAGACTTCCAGGAATTTCCAAAAATAATTTGAATATGGACAAATGTAGATTGTAAAATTGTCTAAGAGTAGTAAGCTAAGGTATATGTCTTGAAATGACTCAAAAATTCTGGTTACAAAAGTAAGAAGATAAAAGGTATGCAGTTTTACATACCAGAGGTAAATGTTTTGGTTTACAATAAAGCAGCTATTTGAATTGTTCAAAAATAGTTTGAATTGTGCACAAAAATCAAAATAGAGTGCAAGGAATATATATATATATATATATATGTGTATAAGCATGCATATACACTACCGTTCAAAAGTTTGGGGTCACTTAGAAATTTCCTTATTTTTGAAAGAAAAGCACTGTTTTTTTCAATGAAGATAACTTTAAACTAATCAGAAATACACTCTAATATCTAATATACAGTACATTGCTAATGTGGTAAATGACTATTCTAGCTGCAAATGTCTGGTTTTTGGTGCAGTATCTACATAGATGTATAGAGGCCCATTTCCAGCAACTATCACTCCAGTGTTCTAATGGTACAATGTGTTTGCTCATTGCGTCAGAAGGCTAATGGATGATTAGAAAACCCTTGTGCAATCATGTTAGCACAGCTGAAAACAGTTTAGCTGGTTAGAGAAGCTATAAAACTGACCTTCCTTTGAGCAGATTAGTATCTGGAAAAAATTATTATTTCAAATACAAATCATTATTTCTAACCTTGTCAGTGTCTTGACTATATTTTCTATTCATTTTACAACTCATGGTGGTAAATAAGTGTGACTTTTCATGGAAAACACAAAATAATTGTCTGGGTGACCCCAAACTTTTGAATGGTAGTGTAAATTCAATAATTCTAAGAGTAATAATCAAAAACGAAGAATGCAAAACAAACAAATTATTGCTTATTTGAGGTAAATGTTTAGGTTAAGCAATATTAACGTAACTCAGGGAGGTTCAAATTGAATTGGTTTAGCTGGACTAAACCATGGTTCCCCAGAGGTCTGATTCAGAGGGTGTTTAAGACCTTTGTTTTGGAAAACTGAGCGAACATGGAAGGTCATCATTGTTCTTTGAATGGCAACAAGGAGTAAATTTGTAACAACTGCAAAAGGGACAAGAGGAGGTGAAGGCAGGCTCATTGTTAAAGTGTTAGCTGAAAAGCTATTGTTTCTAGCTACCTCTTGAAGGAACATAGAAATTAGCTGTGTGTGAGCATGGTCAACCTCTAACATGAAGAGCGACAAGTTCAAGACCTTGTTGAGTTTGAATGAGGCTTCGGAGCAAACATTCAAAACCAACACAGCATCTTGCAAAGTTTTGGTAACGGTTTGTGGTTCAACTACCTGGCGTTTCGGTGTAGCGGTGTTGACCGATTTAACAGTGGATGTGCTAAGGCTAACAAGAGGCCCTAATGATGAGGCTGTTATTGAGAATCTACCTAAGAATTGTTGACTTTTTGTCTTGGCTCTGTCCAGTTCTGACTGGGCAAAAGTAGGAGAGAGTGCTAGGTAGAGGGCTAAACTGAAAAACAGGAGGGCCATCAACCTGGCAAACAAATAGAAGTGAGTGATTTTAATTTTGAGCTTCTTGTTGGTTTTCTTTTTCTTGAGATACCTGAGTGGTAGGTGAAAATTATTCTCAGAGGTGGAACAACTTTGTTAGAGACTGAGCTCTAGGCTTTTAGTGTTTTATCACCTTTAGTAGGGTTTTGTGGTTATTGACTTAAGCTAATGATATTGGAGGTTTTGTGTAAACTATTTTGAAATAGTAAGTTGATGACACTGAATGAAACTTTGCAGGGTCTTTTGAAGTTAGGTTTTAATGAAGTCAGTTAGTTTGGGTTAACTCTTTCCTTTGGAGGTTTAATGCAGTTAACTGATTAAGGGTGAGAAATGTGACCGAGTATACCTGAGGCTGATAGTTAGCTAACAGTTATCTATCGGGCGCAAACAAGATTTTAAGTTTGTTTACTGACTTAATGGAACAGTGTTGTCCCCGACGAGTCCCATGGGGTTTTTGTGAGCTTTGATCTGATTACGATGGACCCATTTGGAGATGGGGTCTTAGCAGCCTTTGTGTATCCTGATTTGGTAAACGACCGGTGAGAGTTTATATGTGATTGTGTATGGACCCGTCTGCCTGGGGAGGAACTTCCAAGCAAGTTTTCCTGCCCATGCATTGGTCTGTCCTGTTTGAGGAATGAAGGGGTAGTAGAAAACCTTGTCTCCAACTTGAAGTTCGTCGTGTGAAGCTTTCTGGTCATAGTAGGCTTTGCGTCCTTCAACTGATCGGTCCAAATGTTTTTGGGCAAAGGCAAAAGTCTGTTGGAGATGTTTGGTCAGGTCAGTCATGTATTGGTGAGTAGTGTAAGCTGTGGCAACACTGGCCTCTCCAGGTTGGTAGAGTAAATGCAGGGGCAAAGTCATTTGCCGGCCTGTCATCATTTCAAAAGGTTAGACCCCAGTAGCTTCATGGGGTGTGGCTCGGATGGCCACCAAGACCAGCTGAAGTTTTACATCCCAGTCTTTTTGGTGTGGTGAAACATGCTTCTTCAGTATGTTGATCACAGCTCGGTGGGCTCTTTCAACCTGTCTGGAGGATTGTGGGTGGTGGCTAATATGGAAGTTAGCTTTAACTCCCAAGGTTTCCCACAGTTGTTGCATGACTGTGGCGGTGAAATGAGTACCACGGTCAGAGTTGATTCGGCTTGGCAGACCGAATCTGGAGAATACATGGTTCATCAACAAGTAGGCCGTGGTTTCTGCCGTGCCATTAGGAGCAGGCAAGCACTCGACCCATTTGGTGAAAGCACATGTAACTGTGAGGAAGTATTTGTTACCTCTGGCTGACCGTGGAAGGTGACCTACCCAGTCGATTTGGAGGTCAGACCGTGGGAATGATATGCCTCTTTTCTGTAGGGGTGCTCGGTGAATCAGGTTGGTTGGTTGAAACTGGCAACATACGAGACATCCCTTGATGTAGTCCACTACATCCTTTTGCATGCATGGCCAATATGCCACTTGTTTGAGTGTGTTGTACATCACTTTGACACCTTTGTGTCCTGCAGTTGGGAGATCGTGGGGATGAACAATCATCACCCCCCTCTGGTTACGAGGGACCACAAGCGCAGGCGCAGGGAGTTCATCGGAAACATGAACTACAATGCCATTGCGCAGCTGCAAGGACGATCGTGCGGCATAAAGCCGTTTCAAATCTGTAATGTCATCGAGATCCGAGTTGGATGGTGCATTGAGTACAGGATCCAAGAGATATTGTATAATTTTATGGATCGCAGGGTCAAGGGTTTGAAGAGAGATAAGGTCAGCATCAGAGAATATAGTGTCAACCACGAGAGGACCTGTGGTTTGTGTCGGGTCCTGGGCCCTGTTTGTCTGAGGCCTGGTGACCGCACAGACTGTAGGGGTGGGTGGGTGGGACTGTGTAGTCGGCACCAGAGCAGAATCAAAGGACCAGGGGGTGCCTTGTATGGCTCCTTGTTTTGCAAGTGAGTCCACAAGGTCATTTCATTCTTTGTCCTGACCTGGTGTGCGCGAATGACCTCTGACCTTTTTCCAGTACACCTGGAGGTTGTTGGAGAGGTGACCAGGTGATCACATGCCTTGAAAAGGTCTTGATGTTTAACCGGTTTGCGGTTGGAGGTTACAAAACCTTTTGTCTTCCAGGGTGTTAAATGACACGTGAAACTGAGGTGTACGTAGTTGGAGTCGGTGCAGATGACCAATGTGCTAATCCCATGGTCTACGGTAAGTTGCAGAGTAATGAGCACACCTGCAATTTCCGCATACTGGGATGATTGGGAACCCAGTTGAAAGTTGTGGGGTTCACAAGGCTGATTGTTCAACCATGCCACTCTCACACCTCACATCCAAACCATGAAACTCACATCCGTGCGGATGTGAGTTTCATGGTGGAAAGTACAACCATTGACATAAGCGGTGACCATATCTTGCCAGATGCTCTGGTTGAAGTAGTGAATCAGAATCAGAATCAACTTTATTGCCAAGTATGTAACACATACAAGGAATTTTACTTATCACTAAGGTACACTCATGTTAAGCGCTCCCTAATGACGCGGAAGCCATACAGGCGCCTCATTCAGTGGGGGGTAAAGAGGGGGAGGGGGGAAGGGGGTGACACATTGGGCAGAGAGAAAAAACATAGTTATCGAAATATAGCTCGAGTGAGCAAGATTGTGATCACATAGAAAAAAAAAAACCTCTAAGCACACTTAGCAGACAATACAAATCCACACATTAAGAAAGCAAGAGAGAGACCAGTGTGTGTATATCAGTCATGTGATATCAGTGTGAATGCAGTGTATGAAGTATCAGTTACTGGTGGACAACAAAAATCCTCTCTCAGGCAACGGCTAGATGTTATGCCTTAGTGTCCTAAAACATAGATAACATGTCCACAGAGTTCATCTCTCTCCAGTTCATGCCAGATGGTAAAATTCCATGTTAGTCACATGGCTGTCCTTGGAGAGTTCAGATTGTTGCACATCAGCAATTGTTTGGGTTAGTGAGAAGCCAAAATACTCCCTTCTGCCTTATCTTTTCTCCTGGAGGAATGATACTCAAGGACGCCGAATCAAGGCCTGATAGGCACAGTTCACTTAGAGCATAGAAATTTCACCTCTCATGCGATCCTGTGCATCACAATTTGCATGTACATTTCCATATACATTTCCGGGCTTTAAAATCATTTCCTGGAGAGCACCCAGCGACTCCGAGATGTTACCCATCTTCCTATTCAGTTCACCATTAGCCGCTATCAGTGCCCTGCCCAGCTGGTCGAATTGTTGAAGGAGCTTCGCCGGGTCCGCATTTTGATTAGCTCTTTCCAACTTCCTTAGTTTTCGATACACCAGGAAAATTCCATATCCAAACAGCAGAAATCCTGTGATCATAAGGCCAAACAGGTAGATGTCTTCCACATCTTCGATCGAAAGGTCGCACAGACACATAAGTTTCCAATTGTTTGTGTCTCGCACATAACCCGCAGCCGTAGTGCCTGCAGGACAGTTGGGCTCCCCCGGGCCCGATTTTCTGTTTGAGAAGGTGGTGTCGATTGCATTTAAAGCCCAGCTTACCAAATCCATAATTTTCCATTTGGATCGAGATTCAGCCAGAAGAAGAGCGAGACACAGACAGGACACAGCAAGCTGGGATCAGTGAAGGGAGGAGGAGAGGAGAGGGGAAGAAATGCGTCTGCTCTCTCTGAAAGCCGGAAGAAGAGTGATGGTTCGTGTCTTCAGTGACTGTAGCTGGCTCTGCACGAATGGATGGTCCTGGAGTGTCCTCAGAGCACCGTTGGCAGGCAGCCAAGTCTGTGCCGAGAGGGCTCCTCAACTTCTGTGCATAGTGGACCTCCACGTCAAAGCTTTGTAGAGCCATCAACCAGGAGGCTATTCTGGCATTTGTTACAACGCCTTCGCTGATGCATTGACTGTTAAGAAAAAACACTGGTTGGTGGTGAGTCTCAATTGTGATTCTCTGGCCACCCGCATAGTTGGAGAAATGTTTGACTGCCCATACAGTGGCCAGAAGGGCTTTTTCGCAGTCCGAGTTCTTCAATTCTGGGCCAGAGAGGGTTTTGCTGGCATAGGCCACGACTCGTTTGTCATGGTCGTAGATTTGGTATAATCCAGCACTTAAGCAGTTGGCAGAGAACCCCACTTGTAGGAAGAATGGCTGGTCGCAGTTGGGATAGGCCAGACATGGTGCTGTGCATAACTTTTGCTTCAACGCTAGCATAGCCTGTTCTTGAGCCTCAGACCAAATGAAAGGGGTGTCCTTTCATAGGAGGTCTGTAAGGGGTTTTGCCAAGTCTGCATAATCCTCAATGAACTGGCGTAAGTAGTTGCATACCCCTAGGAAGCTCTGGAGTTCGGAGATGTTGGTAGGGGCCTTGATGTTTAGGACACCTTGAATTTGTGCTGTCCGTGGTAGGACCCCTTTGGATCCTACCAAGAGACCAACATAGTTGACTTTGGTTTTGCACCACTGGCACTTGGAAAGAGAAATTTTGGCTCCTGCTCGGGTGAGCTGGCCAAGGACATGGTCAATTTCAGTCAGGTGGGCGTCCAGAGTTGGACTCCAAATGAGAATGTCGTCAACATAGATGAGGTTACCTCTGTCTCGGGCGTCTGGACATGCTTTGTTCAAGAAGATGATGAGGAAACGATTTTGTCAAACCCTAAAAGGTCAATTGGAGTAAATTCATTAAGACAGATATCAATTGAAGGAATTGTGGTAGATACTGTATTTAAGTTAACGGTGGGAAGAATCTGATTGATTTTATCTTTGATAGATGAAATTTTATTATTGAAAAAGTTTATAAAGTCCTGACTAGTAAGCTCTTAGGGAATGCTAGGATTGACAGAGTCCTGACTCTTTATCGGCCTGGCTATAGTAAAGCTGGGATTGTTTATGTTCTCTTCTATTAATGCAGAATAATGACTCGCCCTAGCTTTTCTATTACCTTGGCATTGTACTAGATCCTCAACTCAAATTTAATCTTCACATAAAGAAGATTTCTAAAACAGTAAAAAAAATTTTGAATTGCTTTAAATTAATTAGACATTACATACCACACCAAGCAGCCGTACTGTATATGCATTCTATGTTTTTTTCGCATATATCATACTGTCTGACAGTTTGGGCTCAAGCAGCTCCTTCTACAATAAAACATATAGGTTCATTATATAATCAAACTCTAAAAATTCTGGATAAAAAGCCCATTAGGTGGCATCATTGTTATATTCTAAAAAAAATATAATCTACTGAGTTTTGAGAGTTTCATTGACCTTTGTTTTCTGAAATTAATTTTTAAATGTTTCCATAAATCAGCGCCAGAGCCACTTGTTGGATTCATCCAAAGACAGGACAGCAGCAGAGCCACCAGGAGTTCTGTTAACAATAACTGTAAAATATCCCACCGCAGAACCACATTTGGACAAACAGCTTTTTCTATAAAGGGCAGTCATATCTGGAACACAATGCCAAATGAAATCAAAATAATAACGGATTTTAAAACATTCACTACAAAGATTAAAAACTGGCTGAAAAGTAAACAAGAATGTACCCATGTATGAAATGATTGTCTGCAGGGTGTGAGTGAAGAAGGGAAGGCAAATGTGTAACAGGCATTTTACTGTAACAGGCAAATGTGAATCAGGTTTTTATATTGTGTATTTATAATTTTGTTTGCATTGATGTATGTGGATAATGTTTATACTGTTTTCATTTTGTTTTTTCTTCAACTTTTTCTCTTTTTATCTGTTTCTTTTCTCTAAAGCCCATCCAGGGACAAGAGTTGCAAACTAGCTTAATGCTATACACTCTCTGTGCAACACATCAGATTTTCTTTCTTGTCTATGTTTATTGCACTGTCCCTGACAAATAAACAAATAAAAATAAAATAAGAGATTTTTTATAAATTAAAAGATGATTTCTCCAAGCTAAATAGATTTAATCTAAATCAGTGGAGCGCCATTTTCTTTCTAATTGACGAGTTTTCTGTTTTAAGCTACGAGATTTGTGTTGAACTAATGAGTTAGAAATCTCTGATTAGACTTTTTTTTAAGGGGGCCACAAAGTCTGGAGTCTGATGCAGAGAAGCTGTAATACTATCTACCATGCTATCAATTACAGAAGGAGCAAGCTGTCTATAGCTTATTTCCGTTGTGTTGACACATGGCATAGAGGAATCAATCTGCATAAATTTGGTAACAACATCATATGAGAGGTATCTACTGTAGTAATAATTTTCTTTAGGAGCCAAATAGTCAGAAATAGTAAAATCAAAGGTTAACAGACAATGGTCTGACAGTACAGGGTTATGAGGAGACACTACCAGAATTTTATTTCTATGCCATATGTCAGAACAAGGTCCAACATATGGTGGAGATAATGAGTAGAATTTTCTACTTTCTGAGAAAACCCATCGAGTCTAATATTGAATTAAATGCCACATTAAGGCAGTCGCTATCTACCTCTACATGTATATTAAAGTCCCTTACTATAATTATTCTATCTGATTTCAGCACTAAATCAGCTAAGAATTCAGCAAATTTGGATAAAAATTCTGAGTAGGTTGATGGAGGACAATAAACTATGGCAAATAAAATTGGGTTTAGCCTAAAATTGCTAAAGTGCCCGATACTAAGGACCAGGCCCTCAAAGGAATTATAACAATGTTTTTGCTTTACATTAACTAGTAATTTGGAATGGTAAATTGTTGTTGCTCCTCCTCCATGATCAGAACTTCTGTGATTTTGACAGTTTAAATAACCAGAGGGAGTTGATTCATTTAAGCCAACATAATCCTCTTGCCTAACCAAGTCTCTGTAAGGGATATTAAATCAATCTGATGATCAATTAACAGATCATGGACTAACAGAGACTTTGGAGTTAGAGATCTAATACTTAATAAACTGCATTTAATTTTAAATCATGAGGAGGAAGAGAGGCCAAATCATTCAATTTAGAGGCTTTATGTTTAATTTGAGTTTTACCAGTTTTTGTTTAATCACTTTGGGATGCTTATACATTATATTTTTATTTAAGATGAGCTCCCCAAAATGAGCTCCAATTGTCAATGTAGCCCACGTTGTTTGCAAGACACCACACAAAGATAATGAAGAGAAAAATATAAATGAAGCCGTTTGGTAATGAAATCACAACATTCAATAGGAGAAGTTAAAAGTTACATCAATAAATTTCCAGATATTTAAGGAAATATCTGTAGATTATTGTAAAGGAAATATCATGTCTATAAGGAACAAGGTAAACAGGTAAGGAAGAAAAACATGCAAATCTATGAGAAAAGTTCCAAATGTTCCAAATTTATGTTTACTGTGGGACTTGATTTAGAATCTACTATAAAGACAACACAGATTTTTACATTTATTAAACTTGCTTTACAAAAATTAAGTGGGTACTGACACAAGTCCCACTGTACCAAATGCAATGTACCTCCAGGAACTCGGACATTGGCAGAAGTCTGTGATTCATTACCTTTGTAACACTAAAATTCTAATTAGATGCAAAAAGACATGATAACATAAAAATACATTTCATAAAATTTTGAAATTTAAATATAACTAGAAAAGCACTCGGAGAGCGCAGACCTCCGCCAAGTGCCACAGTTCCCCCCATACAGTGTTTGTGTGTACGTTTTCAGATTCCTTGAGCATGTAAACATATGACTAGCAATTGGATTCACAATGATTATTTGTTTATTTGACAGGGACAGTGCAATAAACACACAATCAATGACAATCAATCTGATAGTGATAGGATTAGTGGTTCAGTAGTAAAAGCATTGCCTCCTTGGCGGAGGTAATAAACTGAAGTGTTGATGTTGTGTCCATCTCCTCCACTGACGGATGCAAATTGGGTAGACAGGTTGCCGTGGGTTTTATATTATATTTTTTTTTTTTGGGTTGCGCTCCGCGGCAAACGAGAATTTAGAAGCTTCGCCGGCAGAGAGCTCGTTTTTGCCCAGTGCCTATGGCTGGCCGGTGAATTTCTGCCAAAGAATCCGTCAGCGGACAGCTGCCGGTGTGAGGTTTTGCAGTTGCGCGCAAACACAGGCACACTGGCGGGCACAGGCCAGCAGTGTTTTCCGCGTGCTTTTGTGCCTAAAACGTTGAAGAACGCAGAGTTTGTGTTGCAGACACGACGACCAGCGCCCTCCATTGCGCCTGCGCACATGTTGAAAATGGCCGTATGTCACAGTGTTGAAAAATGCTTTAAAAAATTCCTGTATCCAGACGGTGAACCGGATCCCCCCCCAAAATTTAATCAGTTCTTCCTTGTACCATTTCCAACAACGCCTGAAAGTTTCATGGAAATCCGTCCAAGACTTTTTGAGTTATCTTGCTAATCAACAGACAAACAGACAGACAGACAGACAGACAAACAGACAAACACACAGACAAACCCCGGCAAAAACATAATCTCCTCCTGGCCTTTTCGGCCTGGCGGAGGTAATTATTATAATAATGTTTAGAGAAAGGGAGGAATTAGATAAATTTAAATTTGTGTGCTTTTTTTTTCTTTAGTGTTTCTTCTTTTTTCTTCCTTTTCCTTATTTAACTAGAAAAGCACTCGGAGAGTGCAGACCTCCGCCAAGCGGCACAGTTCCCCCCATACAGTGTTTGTGTGTACGTTTTCAGATTCCCTGAGCATGAAAAGATATGACTAGCAATTGGATTCACAATGATTATTTGTTTATTTGACATGGACAGTGCAATAAACAGACAATTAATGAATGACAATCAATGTGATAGTGATAGGATTAGTGGTTCAGTAGTGTAAAACAGGGCTATAAGGGACGGCGGGTTGATAAGGGACACTTTTCTGGGAAGTGTTTTAAATGTAATTCTGCTTTTTTTATTTTGAGCAGGACGCTGAGTTGTGTTGTTATTGTCAAATATCCATGAATCCTTCATCAAATCTAGGCGGAAGCAAAATTAAAAAAAGCAGAATTACATTTAGAAAAGTGTCCCATATTACCCCGCCGTCCCTTATAGCCCCGTTTTACGGTTGTAAAAGCATTGCCTCCTTGGCGGAGGTAATAAAGTGAAGTGTTGGTGTGTCCATCTCCTCCACTGACGGATGCAGATTGGTTAGACAGGTTGCCGTGGGTTTTATATTATATTGGGGTTGCGCTCGGCGGCAAAACAGAATTTAGAATTTTCCCCGGCAGAGAGGTCGTTTTTACGCAGCGCCTATAGCTGGGCGGGGAATTTGTGGCAAATAATCGGGCGGCGGACAGGTGGCCGTGTCAGGTTTTGCAGCGTGGCGCAAAAACACGCACGCTGGCGGGGCCAGGCCAGCAGCGTTTTCCGCGTGCTTTTGTGCCTAAAACGTTGAAGAACGCGGAGTTTGTGTTGGTCAGACACGACGACCAGCGCAATGTGGGCAGCGCCTATGGCTGGCGGGCCCAGGCCACCAGTGTTTTCCGCATGCTTTTGTGGCTAAAACGTTGAAGAAGGCGGAGTTTGTGTTGGTCAGACACGACGCCCAGCGCCGTCCATTGCGCCTGCGCACATGTTGAAAATGGCCATATGTCACAGTGTGGAAGAATGCTTTAAAAAATTCCTGTATGCAGACGGTGATGCGGATCATCCCCAAAATTTAATCAGTTCTTCCTTGTACCATTTCCAACAACGCCTGAAAGTTTCATGGAAATCCGTCCAAGACTTTTTGAGTTATCTTGCTAACCAACAGACAGACAGACAGACAGACAAACAGACAAACACACAAACCCTGGCAAAAACATAACCTCCTCCTGGCCTTTTCGGCCTGGCGGAGGTAATAATGGATGTGTATTAGGGTAAATTGAAGCTGAAACCTTTGTCAGTACTGAACAGCAACCACAAGACATTTTAGGAGATATTGAACCAGACAATAATTTTTTTTAATCACATTAACAATAAGTGTGCTTATTATGATCAACAATTAAATGGGATTATGAATTTGGATCAGACATTGACAATAATACATATTAATAGTAGGAGTCTTTATGCAAACTTTGATAGCATTAAGGAGTTTTAAATCAACTTAACACCCCATTTAGGATTGTTGCAATAAGTGAAATATGGATTAATGAAGAAAAAGATATAAATTTTGAATTATATGGATATGAAATGTACACACAAAAATAGGAAATGTAAAAGTGGTGGTGGGGTCAAAAGTGGACACAACTGACACATTTTTTCAAAAATTTACAACCTCTGCCCCATTTGGCTGCTCCTCAGGGACAACATTTGTTGGCCATTGGGAGCAGACAAGAGGGGGGAGGGAAGAGGAAAATATGCAAACATTGCCAGTGCATGCTATGAGTTTAAAGACATAACAGGCCCTTAAAGAATGATTACCACACTGGAATGTTTGGGGTAATGAGAGAACCATATGAGGACGGAAATTTATCTTGGAACACAAAATATAATAGGCATATCAAACAGCTTGTTAATATAGCATATTAAAACAGTTCATATATGGATAAAAGTTACAGTTATATGTTGTAACACACCCACACTTATAAAATATGTGATTTTAACAGATAAATGCATAATTAGTGAATTCTTATTACAAGGTAATATTAGATGATAAAAGTAGTTGGAAATCACAGGTCAGATAAATAAAGTTGGAAAAAATATTGCAATCATAAATAAAATTAAGAAAAATCACTTTATATCTTGCATTGCTCATTGATACTTCTATACTTGACCTATTGTATAGTGGTCTGGGGTAACAATTATAAAGTATACTTAATTTATTGCTAACATTACAAAAAGGGTTGTCCATGTTATATACAAAGTCGGGTATTTTGAACATACTAATTTATTGTTTACACGTTAAAAGTTATTGAAATTGCGGGATCTGGTTGATTATCATATAGCACAATTAATGTTTAGAAAAAGAAAAAGAAAAACCTTTTGCATCTCTAGCTTAGATAATTGCATAATTAATCAATCAATCTACTAAAATAGTTATAAAATCCATAAGTTGCATATCTTTAAAATATAGCTTAAATTTTAGAAAAATGAAAATCTTTATAAGAGCTAAAGGCTAAATAAAGCTAAATCTGGCATTGATAATCTTGTAGATAGTTGGTTTAATAGTATATATTTGGCAAATGGGGAAATAATTCAAGGAGCCCTTATAAGTATAATTATTAGTTTATTGGTCTTAGTTTTTGTGGATGTTGTATTCCCATAATTAAAAGAACAAAAATAAAAAATAAAAGAAAGATCTATTTTAGTGGCCTTCTCTTCCAAGGACTGCCTCCATATCAAGGGGACCCACCTGCCCACCTATTGCCAGGACGATGACGAGGTTGTGCCATGACTGATGGGGATCCAGAAGACGCCAATGAGAAAGTTTAGGGTCTACAATAGGGTCTACAATGTACATCAGAATCAGAATCAGAATCAGCTTTATTGGCCAAGTATGCACAACACATACAAGGAATTTGACTTTGGCTAAAAACTTGCTCTCGTTGTTCAGGTGGAGGATTTAAATAAGGATTCAATGACAACAGAGTATGTACAGTAAATTACAGTCTGTCCACGTTACTATAAAAGGATGCAAATATATACAGGAATATATGCAGTTATTTACTCAGACTAACCACACTTTGCAGAAATATATGAAAAAATATACAGTCACACAGTATTTCAATGTGAACTCAGATTCAGTGATATAATGTGAATGAAGTAAAAAGCAGTGTGAGAGTTATGTGCAATGTAATAATGGATGAAAAGTCATGAGTACAGCAACAGGTAGGACTAGGTGAATGTTAGGAGTTCATCAGAGTGATGGCTTGAGGAAAGAAACTGTTCCTGTGATGGGTGGTTTTGACCTTCAGTGATCTGTAATGATGACCAGAAGATAGAAGTTCAAACAGTTTGTGGCCGGGGTGTGATGGGTCAGCACAGATGTTTCCTGCCCGTTTCCTGGTTATGGACCGATATAAATTCTCAATGGAGGGTAGGTCGGTACCAATGATCCTCTCCGCAGACTTAACGATCCGCTGCAGTCTGGTCTTGTCCTGTTTAGTGGCAGATCCAAACCAGACAGTGATGGAAAAGCAGAGGACAGATTGGATGATGGCGGTGTAGAAGACAACCAGCAGCTCCTGAGGCAAATCAAACTTCTTGAGCTGACGCAGAAAAAACAACCTCTGCTGGCCCTTTTACCGGACAGTGTCTATATGGGAGGACCACTTCAGGTTCCGGGAGATTGTGGTACCCAGAAACTTGAAGGAGTCCACAGTGGACACTGTGCTGTTGAGGATGGTGAGTGGGGGGAATGAAGGGGGGTGTCGCCTGAAATCCACAGTCATCTCCACCGTTTTGGCTGGGTTAAGTTCAAGATGGTAGCTGGTACATGGTAGATGGTACATTCACATGGTGTTAGATTTTGCTTTGTATTGCTGCTGCCCCACAGGTTTCCTCTGTGATAAATGATTAATGAAAGAATAGATGCTCTGTGTTGGCCTTGCAATGGACTGGTGATCTGTCCAGGGTGTACCCTGCCTCTCGCCCAAAGATGCCGGGATAGGCTCCAGCCCCCCCCCCCCCCGCGACCCGAAAAGGATTAAGCGGAAGAAGATGGATGGATGGATAGATGCATGTATATGAATGTATTCGTATATGCATATATGTGTGTGTGTATGCATGTATGCATTTTCACATACTGTATATTCATATCTATGCATAGATGAGGATAGTTTAGTTTTGAACATATTTTACACATATAGGATTGTTAGCTATATTAACTCATGATGTCTGCACCACACCCAATGTCCTCTGGAGAGATGGTGACCTGAGGTGGGCAGGTCTATACGAATGCCGGAAGGAGGACATCACACACATATAGAACTTAGAAACACTATACACATAGGGGGTAGACTAGGGTTATGAGATGGGTTTTAGACCCATCTCAACAGGGGGAGATGCAAAAACGTAGGTTTAGATGGATAGATAGATGGATAGTTAGTGAGATGCCCTGATAGGACACCTCATCAGGGGGAATTGTTGATAAATTGACTTGATTTCTCTGTCTCTTTCTCACACTACTTTATCTGCTTGCTTTACACGCTACACTGCAGAGATTAGATTACACCCCATAATTCATTCGTTGAAATCAGTTAGAATCAGCTCTGTACACAGCTGAGCTGCCATGTAAGTTTAAAATGTGTTACAGATACAATGAGGTAAAGCCCCTCCCCTCTTGCATGAGGGGGTGGTCAGGCTATAAAAACCATAGGGCTCCATTTTTTTGGGGGGGGGGGACTCTCACTCCAGGAATTGCCTAAGTGGTGTGTCCCAGTGCTGTTATAAGATAAGATAAGATAAGCCTTTATTAGTCCCACAACGGGGAAATTCCAGGATTGCAACAGCACAGGGATAGCAACACTCAGAGCAACAATCAGAAGGCAAGAAAAAAAAAAAACAAGCAAGCAAGAGCAGCTAATATACATATGTACATATTACTATAAAATATATATATACACACACACACACAGACACACAGTGCAGAGCATTGTAGCTGGATGGAATAAATATATGAATATATGAACACAGTGCAGAGCATTGTAGCTAGATGGAATAAATATGTAAATATATAAACACCCACAGTACAGAGCATTGCAGCTAGGTGGAATAAATATGCAAGTATATAAACACACACAGTACGGAGCAATGTAGCTAGATGGAATAATATGTAGATATATAAAAACACAGTGCGGAGCATTGTAGCTAGATGGAATAAATATATAGATATATAAATATAAACACACCCAGTGCTGAGCATTGTAGCTAGATGGAATAAATATGTAAATATATAAACACACACAGTGCAGAGCATTGTTGCTAGATGGGATGAAACAGCATAACCGTCTACTTAGTTATCCTACATGGTATGATTATGTGCCCATACATATTCTCACCCTCCATAGCGACCGATATGTTCCTAGTTGTATGCCGGAGAGGACCATTGTGTAAGTCTATTGCATCTTTTGCATCCAAAAAAACTATTAGTTTGTTACGTCTTTTTGCTATCTCTGCGAGCAGCCCTGCTTATAATTCCATATCTCACTTTCAGTAAAAAAAGGAAAATATACTTCTACATCTCTCAGCCTGGTTATTTGGCCGTCGTATCAAAGAACTGGGGTTTTAAGGTATGTTAGACTCAACACACTCGAGGCCACTATTTTTCTTAATTCAGCATATAATGCTGCTTAAACTTCCTGCATGCATTAACACAGACTCTTCTGCTGTTCAGGCAGCGGGGTGAATCAACCCCCCCCCCCCCCCGCCACAGCTATCAGCACACAGACACCTCAGCAGGAGGTGGGGAAAACAAACACACAAAGAGAGAGACACAGACCTGCTTGCTGCAGCTCTCCCAGACAACACACACAGGTTCACCTTATAAAGTGGATCAATATTTGAGCAGAAAAAAAACAAAAAAAAAAACCATACAGCTTATGTCTCTATGATTTTTCTTTTGCATATACTGTTCTAGCTGCACACAGGCCTCACATGGGGCATGAGAATATGTAGCAATATTTAATAAAATATAGTGTAATAAGGTACAGGAATTATTTATTTTATTTAATAGTGGGTGTGCGAGGGGACAGAGTTAAACTGTCACCCCTACACTCACTAAATAAAATAGGAAAGCACTCGTAAAAAGGGTGCACCAGTTCTAAAAATACAACTTGTTAATGAATTAATTTCAATTAATTAATTTCCATACCTTCAATTACTTAATGAATCACTCTCAAAATTTAAGTGAGTTCTTTTCCTGCCGTGATCTAGAAACATATATGCAAAAGGAAAACACTTCAACTTCTCTCAATTTACAATGTTATTAAAATAAACTCATTCAGGTTACATGATATGGCATTCAAATGATGAATAAACAGATTCAAATGATAAACAGGTGTTTAATATCACATCAACTGTTAGTGGATTCCTGAACATAAAATCTAGAGTTAAACCTTTGTGGAACCAAGAGGAAAACAGATTTTATGTTTCAACTGTAATGGAAGGCTGAAATATCTAACAAAACCAGAATGCAATTTTATGGGGAAAAATTCCATGAGCTAATTATCTAAAAATGTACTTCTGAATTAATCTACAAAAATGAAAGGAGGTTACTTAAAAATGAAAAAGAATTTTCCTTCAGTTTATAGCTTTGTCCTACGGCTGAGGGACTAATTGTACCATGAAATACTGGTTATGCTGAATTGTAATTGAAATTTTAGGACATCATGTTTAAACCCAGCAGATAGGAAAATGGGAGCCTCACTTACGAACAGCTGTAGGTCCACGTGTTCAGCGGTGGTCAGCGCCAGCCGGTGGTATAGGGACCAAGGGAGAAAGCGGCTGTTGCTCAGCTTTCAGATGCTTCACAACTGTAAGAAGCGTAGACTCGGCCGGGGGCTCACAGGGTGGACAGTGAACAGATGTCAGTGAAGGCTGTCTCGCAGCAGGCGTGGAGTCCTTTGGCACCTGGTCCAAATTTAATATGTCTCCGGCCCACGGAACAAACCAAAGACTGAAGGAAGAACGTTTTGGCTCAGTTGGTAGAGCATCCGCCCCACACCCGGGAGGCAGGGGTTCAAATCCCGGCCGGGTCATGCCGAAGACCTTATAAAAGTGGAACTTCCTGCCGTCCAGCTTGGTGCTCAGCAATGAATGGAATGGAGGAGGGAACTCTGTGGCGGCGCCTTGCATGGCAGCGGCCCTCTGATTCTGCACTTGGGGTGTGTGTGATTAACACAGTAGATAGGTAAAGCACAATCTCGTTCTGCTGTACATGATTGGTTGTACGGTTGAATGACAATAAGGGTGATTTGATTTGATTTTAGTCAGTTTCACCCACAAGCTCCTAGTTTCTTTACGGATGAGATGTGGATGAGGCTGGAAAAGAATGTCCAAAAAAATCTCTATCAGTTCACTTTAAAATAGGAAAATTGAAAGTCCACTTTAACTGCATGAAAAGTCAAAAAAAAATCCAAGAAAAAACATTCAACTAGGATAAGAATGGCTTCTGAGGTGAAGAAAAAAAAGATTTTGAGAGTTTGACTCTCTTGGCGAGCCCGTAAGAAAAGAATGGTTTCTCCTCAGTTAACCAGAAAAAAAGGAAAACTAACGCAGGATTTGACAAGGTTCACACACACACAAAAGACTTCTTAAAATTCACAGAACAATTTAGACAAAAGAAACTGCAAGGAAGTACAAAGAACTCTGAAGAAGTGAAAACAAAAACTTTCTTTTGTTCTTTTTCCAATCTAGATCTTCTCTTTTTCGTATCTTTTCTCTTTTTTTTCTTCTCATAACTTCTAAAAGCAAGGCGGCTCTCACGCATTTAACTGAAGCACGCTGCTGGGTCATAAAACAGGGCTGGCCACAAGACAGTCCAATTATCTTCCATAAAGAGGAGTTTGAATGGGCTTTTTTCCAATGAGAGAACATCTCTTTGTTTGGGAACAGCCAATCAAATGAAAAGGGGCGTTATCCAGTGGAAGCAGCCTAGTGATTGGTTATCATGAGTGATAGTGGACAGATTGATAAACGTTCAGATCTTATGAAATTATGTGTTCAATGTAAAATCTAACTAATTAAGTGACTCAGGGCTAATATTCAGTGATCATGCATTTATACCATTACTAATAACATTAACATTCATTTGAATAACACTTATGAAAATAAACATTCCTAATACACATTTCTAATACATGCACTCACATTTAAATCAAGGATTGATGATTTACGGCAAACCACTGTTGGTGCTCAAAAGGGTGATGATTTTCACAGTGTCCTTAGAATCCCGGGGAGATGATAGCTGGAAGAAAAGCTTAATGTTTAGTCAGAATTAACAGTCAGATTACACAATGAAACATATTCCGTAGATGTCCACTAGGAGGTACTGTTGAGCTGTAGATAATTTTTAGGTCTCTGGAATGTGAGCAGAGAGGAGGGGGGGGCCTAAAGGGTTCTGAAAACTGTCTAAAAGAAGGAAGAAGGCCATATATCTGGCCGCTTAAGAAGTTTATGACTTTTTAAGAGCATCAGTTCCTGTAGAGCGGATACTATCAGCATGAACTGTCCATTTTGGGATCTTGACTTTAAGAGTTTATGGTCCACTAAAGCCTTTAAAAGCAAATCCTTTTCAAGTCTCTCTACAAAAGTGAAATTGTTTACACTGGAGTCCTGTTGAAGACACAGCATTCTTGACCAGACTTTGAGTGAGAGTTGCTTTAAAATGAAGAAAATTGAAATTTCCGTAAAATGAAGAAAAATGATCTCTTGGATTGGCCTGAGGAGACGTTGATGCTACACCCATACCACCTTTGCCAGCTCCTGTGTAGCCTTGTCACCTGGAGCGTCCATCTGGACAGGCCGCAGGTTCGCATGACAAATCGACCCGTCCGTCAGCCGGAAACACGCCACTCCCAACTTTGCAACAATCCTTAGCGGCGCCCGATGTTTCGCCGGCTGTGGTTAGGCCGGTTGTCGCCCTGGCCTCTCATCGGCACAAACCCAAAGCCAGTCCATGACCTGGAGTGGTACCTTGTTAGGCTTAATGCACTGGAGCTGTCCGGTGTCGTGAAATGGTTAGCTAGCAGCTCCACAATGTCCTCGTACGAGTCCGTTGTGCCAAGCATCTGGAGAATTCTCTTGCCCTCAATGCCCAGGTTGTGGAAAAAGCAGCGCTTGCGTCCTCACCTTATCCAGCTTCCCCAGGTCCAATGCTAAGATGTAGGTTTCAGAAGCCTCTAACCAGCGAGGCCATGGAACAGGTGGTTACCAGGGGAGCTCCAGGAAAGGCCGCAGTGGTGTTACGCACGCCTTCATGAGTTAATCCTCAGTCACCAAATGTTACGTCCACAAACCTGGCATGAAATGAGACGGATGAGGAGGTTGCACTGGAACTGAGCTTTAATGAGAACTGTGTACAATACAGGTAATACTGCAGTGTGCAGAGTCACCTGGGCAAGAGAGCCCCTAATGGCGGACGCTCCCTATTATATGGCGGTGTGATGACGCAACCAGAAAGCGGAGTCATCACACCGCACTTCACAATAAAATCCCGATACCACACTGAGACCATTAAGAGCCTTTAAAACCAATAAAAAAACTCTAAAATCTATTCTGACAGGAAGCCAATGCAGAGACTTTAAAATGGGTGTTATGAATGTTCTCTTTCTCGTCTTGGTCAGAACCCGAGCAGATAAGTTCTGGAGTAGTTGTAGGGGGGATATAGTCTTTTTAGAAAGACCAGAAAGAAGCGCATTGCAATAATCTATCCTAGAAGAGATAATAGCATATAAAAGTGTCTCTGCATCGGCTTGAGAAAGAAAGTGCTGCACTCTGGAGATATCCTTTAGATCAGGGGTCTCAAACTCATTCCATGGAGGGCCAAGACCCTGCAGGTTTTACCTCCACCCAGTGTCTTCAACAGGTGATTTCACTGAATTTCTTCCCACTGATTGCTGATCAATGAAAACACCTGCTGAAGACACTGGGTGGAAGTAAAACCTGCAGGGTCTTGGCCCTTTTTTGAGTTTGAGACCCCTGCTTTAGATGATAAAAAACCAGCATTAGTTGCATTTCTAATATGTTGTTTAAAACTAAGATCCTGGTCAAAGGTCATGCCCAAATTTTTCACAGTTTTGGAGGACATTGTTGCCAGTATCTTTAAATGTGCTGACAGTTTCTCTCTCTGAGCTTCCATCCCAATAATTAAAACTTCTGTTTTGTCCTGGTTGAGATGTAAAAAGTTGTCTGCCATCCAAAGTTGAATATCATATAAACAGTTTAAAAGAGAATCAATATGTCCACAGACATCAGGAGACATGGCCATGTACAGCTGGGCGTCATCAGCATAACTATGGAAATTTATACTGATTTGGTGGGAGGGTGCATGCACACGCAGCGACCGGCAGCTGGTGAAAAATTCATCGTCTGTGTGTCTGTTTTTATGTACTTTTATATGTTTTTACGAAATCCTCTGTGTCGTTTCTGCCCTGGAGTGTTTGTGGACTATATGGCGAAGAGCTCCCTGGTTCCAACAACATGGACTTCCTTCCCTTTCTTGCACTGCTGCTACTTTTCCTCCGGCTCTTTGTCTATGAGGTAAACGCGTTCGGCATCATGGCGGGCAGGATACATTATTCCAGGGACATGTTGCTGCATTTAAACACGGTTGATGCAACGGCTGTGATTGAGCCTAAGCCGCAACTGCCAGACTTTATTTTGAGAGATGGACCTAGTGGTGAAAAGAGAGACGGGAGAGACAGGAGAGATGGGAGAGACGGCAGAAGGAAGCGCGGAAGGCGTGGAGGTGTGAAATTGCGCCTGAGAAGACGTCAGTTTGGTAACATTCCTCTTCCTTCGATGATTTTTGGGAACGTACAGTCTCTGAGAAACAAGGTGGATGAAATTCAAGGGAATGTACACTACCAGAAGGACTTTAAGAACTGCTGTGTCATGGCCTTCACCGAATCTTTGCTTACTGTGCATGACCGAGACGCAGACCTGTGGATTGACGGCTTTGGAGCCCTGCTGCGCTCGGATCGGCAGGAAGAGGTAACGGGGAAACATCAGGGGGGCGGCGTATGTTTATACATTAATAAGCAGTACTGCACATCTGTCACGGTCAGAGAGCGCATCTGTACACCCGATGTGGAGCTGCTGTCTGTGTTACTACGCCCCTTTTATTTGCCTCGCGAGTTCCCCCAGCTTTTCATCACAACTGTGTATATTCACCCGAGGGCAGACAGTGACTTCGCCTGTAGCACTATCTTTGATGTGATCCAGCAGCTGCAATCAATTTCTCCAGAGGCGCCAAACTTCATTCTTGGGGATTTTAACCATGTTTCTTTAAAGAAGACACTTAAAAACTTTTATCAGTATGTCTCCTGCCCAACCAGGTGAAAAAAGACATTGGACCTGTGCTATGGATCCATAGAGAGGGCCTATAAATCACTCCCCCTTCCTCCTTTAGGATCCTCAGATCACAACTGTGTACATTTGCTGCCCACATATAAAACTGCTCTCAGAAGAGGCAAGGTGGAGACGAGAGACATTGATGTGTGGACAGAAGATTCAGTGCACAGCCTCCAGGAATGCTTTGACTGTACTGACTGGGAGATGTTCACACTAGCCTGCGGGGATGATTTGGACTCTTTGGTGGACGTCACATGCTCATACATGGCTTTCTGTAAAAATAAGATTGTTCCACGTAAACGTGTCAAAATATATCCCAACAACAAACCGTGGGTTACAAAATCAGTTAAATCCTGCTTACAGAGGAAAGCACTTGCCTTTAAACAGGGGTCTGTTTCTGAGCTACAGGTTGCCACAAAAGAGCTGAAGTCCGAAATTTTAAGAGCAAAACAGAATTATAAATCAGAATTGGAAAGCAAGATGGCAACAAAGAAACTTGGTTCAGCCTGGGCCAGTATGAAAACTATTGCAGGCCTTCAGAGCACAGAGCGCAGTAATCGTGTGTTTTTAGATGGTTTTAATTCAGACACAGAGCTGGCTAATGCTCTTAATTGTTTTTATGGTCGTTTTGACTCCTTTGATTTTAGCACAGAAACCCAAGATTTGAAACAGAAACTCAAAGACAATCAGCACTTTAATATTGAGGCGCAGGATGTTAAAAGGGAGTTCTGCGCTGTAAAAGTGAACAAAAGTCAGGGTGTGGTATATATTACTCATATATTCCATACCTACATTTGTTAGAGCATGTGGAAATGTTTGGGACAGAATATACAAAGGAACTTCACACCTCTGAAAGGACAAAGGAATCTCACCGCCGTGTGAAGACAATGACAGGATCACGGCAGCAACACACTTGACACCTTCACCCCCTAAGGCGAGGAGAGGTTTTCCCATCACCTCCCAAGACGAAGGGAGGAGTTAACAGGACTAATGGGGGATTTAGATAACGGGGGATTTCAGCTTGTGTTTTGCATGTCTTTGATGTGTGTTTGTATTTAATCAGCGAGCTGGGCAGAATTCTTTCTCTTTGCCTTCTGCCAAGCTCTGCACCAGATGAGACAAGATAGAAGAGTTGTTCATTAAAGACTCTGCTTTTGTGATACAAAACCGCCTCGTCATTTCCAGCTCTTCTACAAGGGCCCTGATAATATATGTGGGCGCTTGGTAAAGTCCTGTGCACATGAACTGAGTCCTGTATTTCATTACATTTTCAATAAGTCCTTACAGACACAACATATGCCTAAGATCTGGAAAGAAGCCGTGGTTGTTCCCGTTCCAAAATCCAGCTGTCCTAAAACGGTAAACAACTTTAGACCAGTTGCTTTGACTTCAATTTTAATGAAAATTTTTGAAAAACTGGTCAGATGTGAGGTCCTAAAGCAGACTGAGCATGCATTGGATCCTCTGCAGTTTGCCTATAGGCCTCACAGAGGAGTGGAGGATGCCACTGTCACTCTGTTTAACATGCTTTTTAAACATCTGGATTTTAATGGGACACACGCCAGGCTTTTATTTGTGGACTTTTCCTCCACCTTTAATACAATCCAACCTCATATCTTAGTTGAAAGGCTGATAAATGAAAGTGTTGAAATTTGATTTGAGCAATAATCTGGTGGGGTGGATTCTGGATTTCTTAACCAACAGGACGCAGAGAGTAAGGGTCAATGGTACATTGTCTGACCTAAAGTGCTCTTCTACTGGCTCTCCTCAGGGGTGTGTGTTGTCACCACTACTCTTCATCCTGTACACAAACATGTGTCGGAGCAGACATGACAACAGACACATTATAAAGTATGCTGATGACTCAGTTATTGTCAGTCTCCTCCAGGATGGTGAGAGTGGCCACGGCCCAGTAGTTGATGATTTTGTTCACTGGTGTGAGGATTCCTACCTGCAGCTGAATACGACAAAAACTAAAGACATGATTATTGACTTTAGGAGGAAAAATCCCAGGCACAAAGTCACCGTACTAAAAGGCCAGACCACCGAATGTGTACAATCCTACAAATATCTTGGGACGATTATTGATAGTAATTTAAACTTTGAAGAGAACTGTGAAAGGGTGTGCAAAAAGGGTCAGCAACATTTGCATTACTTGAGAAAACTTGCACGCTTCCAAGTTGACCGAACCATAATGACAATGTTTTATCTGGCTTTTATTGAATCTGTTTTATCCTTTTCTTTAGTGTCATGGTTTGGTCAGATAAAACTGAAACAGAGGAAATCCTTGGATCAGGTAGTTAGATGGTCCAGTCGTTTGCTTGGTGAGCCACAGCTGAGCCTGACATCCCTGTACACCAGACAAGTACAGAGGATGGCTACCTCCATTTTAAATGATGACTCCCACCCTTTGCACTGCAACTTTCAGCTTCTTCCCTCAAGACGGAGGTTTGCTGTCCCAAAAAGTAGAACCCAGCGCTACAAAAACAGCTTTGTCCCTGCTGCTGTCAAAGAGTTGAACAAGCTGTAACAATATATTCCACGTAATTTAGGTACTTATTTATTAACTCCATTTTATATTTACTTATTTTTGTAGGATGTCACTTGGGTTCTAAATATTTTATTGGGTTTTAGACCTTTGAGTTTTTAACCTCTTTGACTAGTTTTTAACTTTTAATATGACCCTTCTCTCTTACCTCAGGTTTTTCTCCCATCTCTTTGTCTTTTTATACCCTAATTGATGGAGCCTTGAGTATTCTTATCATGTTTATAGTCAGCTTCATGTGTGCCTGTGTTTGTGTTTACATTGAATGTAATTGTGGCTTGTAAATATGGATGTCACCAGACTGCAAAACAAATCTACCTACGGGTACAAATAAAGTAACCTGAACCTGAACCTGTGCCTCTTAATGACCTCACCCAGCGGCAACATATAGAGATTAAAACGTGATGGACTTAAAATTGAACCTATACCTCTGTATTCCACTTTTAAACACAGCCTACATTTGGGCCTGTAAAGCCTAATTGGCCTACCTGTTTCAGACAGGAATATTTGCTTTCTACGGGCATGCACTAGTTAATCTCACAAACAAGAGAGAAGTAAAGGGTGCTCCACCAGCTGTTAACCTCTCTGTAATTTTACTTTTCCACCCTCTATCTTTGGATCTTTTTTCTTTCATAACTCTCCTCCTCCTCCGCTCGCTCTCTGTTCTGCTCTGACTCCCTCCTACTCGCAATGCACAAATGGACTGAAAGGAGTAGTATTTCTCAACAGAAATCAATAAAATAATACACAGTGAAGCAAAAAGCAACATGTAGTTTTACTGCTGTTGAAGCATTTTCCAACCTTAAAGTTTGACAAAGAAAAGGGAAGAAAAAATTAAACATTGCTAAAAAAATTATTCAGATCTCTCTGTTTTGGAGAAATAAAAATATATTTAGCCAGAAACACTGGGCCTCATGCAATAACAAATTAGTATTAGTATATGTAAATCATGCGTATTTTGTTAGTAACCAGCAGTCGTACATACGAGCCACTCTTGATTCAACAAATGCTCGTAGTCCTCCAAACGTGTGCAACCAGCATGTGTAAAAATGGTGAATTCCACCCATGTGTAAGTGAGGGGGCATCCATGTGAAATAAAATTTGCATAATCAAGGTCTTAAAACCACTACATAAGGTCACACTTTCTGGGTGGGTGTAGTATCGCTGACATACCACCAATAAAACTCAATTATCACAGCATCCTAATCTTTAGCCATATGTACAACAGTAACACAAAGTACACTTAGGGTGCGTCCCAATTCACCCCTTCGCCCTATCCCTCTATTCTGTGCATTCACTGTAAATGTGCAAAACGGAGGGTAGGGCTAAGGGGTGATTTGCGATGCACCCTTACACTCTAACTAAAGCTACAGTCACAAATACCCTTACGAACGGCTGTGATCACCGTATGAACGATTTTTGCACCATTTTGTACGGTCTTCTTAAGGCGGCCATAGGAGAATCCAGCGTTCGTAGACCATTCATAAGTTTGTGGCCAGGTCGATGGTCTTGTCCAAGATTTCTGCGAACACCCCCACGAAAACCCCTCATTGTAGGGCAGTTGTACGGATGCCATAGGAACAACATAAGAACTGCACAAGATGTTGGCCTTAAATATACCTCAAGAACAACTTGTTATTGAGAGCCCCTTACAGTGGTCGTCCCTGTTTGTACAGTGTGCGTAAGGCGCTCAGTAAGTGGGAGTACATCATTCGTGTGACATTTGTGCCAACAAAATGTGCAGAAAGCCATAAGATCTCCCTACCAATGACTTGAGAGTGCCGTGAGTTGTACAAAAATTTTCTTAAGATGGTAAATGGCGTTCACTTATATAGCGCTTTTTCTCATCTCTAAATGACCAAAGCGCTTTACAGACAGCTATCCACCCATTCACACACACATTCACGGCGGCGGAACTGCCATGCACAGGCGCTGGCCTGACCCACCAGGAGCAACTGGGGGTTCAGTGTCTTGCTCAAAGACATTTCGACATGCAGACTGCAGACAGAGTGGGAATCGAACCCTTAAACCTCTGATCAGTAGCCGGCCACACTACACCTGCACCACAGCCGCCCCCTGCATAGGAAGACCCCAAGGCACCCTTATGAAGAACGTAAGAACTCTAGGACCATCGTACAACAGAAAAGCACCTCATTTCTCAAGAATGCCTCAAGTTGCTCTTGCAAATTGAACAGCTGTTAGTATCTGTGCATAGATGAAGGACCTTGCTCATGCTTTAAGTTTATTCATATTTTCTGTGCTTATCATCATCATTATTTTCCTGGGTTTGTCATTATGATTATTCTGTCTTGTGTATTTATGCCTTTCTTGGTTTCCCATTAGTCTAGTTTTGTGGTATTATTCTGATCCTGGGCTTGAGTTTAGTTTGTATGATTCTCTGTGATTATCATCCTTCTGATTGTCTTAATCTTGTCTCCCTGATCCCCTGTTCATGTTCCATGTCTTCCCTGCTGGTGTTCGTTTGTATAGCCCAGCCCCTCCTGTCACCTCAGTCTTCCTCATGTGTTAGCTGTCAGTGATTATTGGTTTCCGTTTGCTCCTGATTGTGTACACCTGTTTGTAATTATGTTCATTATGTCTAGTGTACTTAAGGGACACCATCCTTCAGCTGGTTATGGTATCCTCCTGTCTTATGTCTAGTCTTGTCTTGTCAAGTTGTCGTGTCTACCAAGTTTATGGAGTTTGAGTTTTTTACATTTGTTGTGTTTTTCCAGCCAGTGTGCAGTGTACCCTCCCAAAGTCACACATCACACACCCCCAAACGGGCAAGTTTGGACAGACTGTTTCTAACTATGTAAGCATTCCTGCTTAGCCTGATTGGTTATAATATTAACCAATCAGACGGAAACTCTTGACTACCTCGGGGGAAGAGGGAGGTGCTGAGGAGCAGCAGGCAGAGAGAGAGTGGAGAGAGGCAGAGAGGAGGAAGGGAAGAGAGGGGGACCCGGCTTGAATGTGGCCATGAGCCCCGTCTGCCGGTTGGCCCCCAGACAGCTGCTCTCGGTAAGACTACGGTCTCGGCGAGCTGCTCTCAGTTCACTGCGCCACTCACTGGGAGATCCTTTGTGAGTGGGCAACCAAAGACCGGCGGGGAGCCCTCCAGCCTCCAAGTGGTGCTGGGCAGTGACTTTCTGCTCCACCGAGAATGATCCTTCCTCAAGTTGGATCACCTTCTTGGAGCCCTGGCTCAAAGTCCTCTTCTTCCAGCTATTGGTGGGCGGGAGTATGGGTGGAGCTAATTAGAATATTCATAGATCCATGCATACGTACTGTAAGTAGGTGGAAGATATAAAAAGATCTTTCTAAGCAATTCTAAAGCAATGGAATTTTTTTGTGTATAAACAGCCACAATATACTATTTTGGGCAATACACATTTGTTTTTGATGATGTTTTTTGCGGTTTTAGAGCTGCCAGAGTGCATCTTTAACATTTCCCAGCAGCCCTTGCATTTCTCACCACCCACAAGGGCTGCTGGGAAGTAGGAACCCTTTTTTTGTTTTTGTGCACCAAACTGATTGACATAACGCACGGCTCAGGAGACACACACGCAGGCTCAGGGTAGATTTAATAGCTTTATTAACAACAGGGATGTGTGACTGCGTGTCTGTAGAATAAGGATGTATTGGTGGTGGCGTCTGCGTCAGGCACGGGGGCAGGAAGCCGTTCAGCCGGACAACCCTATGGGAGGAAGCAGAGGGAGAAGGGTAACGGGCACCACACCAATACAGAGGATAATAACGGTCTTGCTGGCTTACTTGGCTAGGACAGGTGGCTGGCGTCGACAAGGGCGGAGCCCGGGAGACAGCGACCTGGAGTGCCTGTAGCAGCAGCGAGGAGGCAGCGGCAAGATGGGGAAGTCCGCTGCCGGGGAATCCACCTGTGCACAGGGGAGAAGGCTGGAGGAAAGGAGGTAAGGGGAGCTTACCCAGATTGTCTTGCTCGTAGGCGAGAGTTCCGTTGTAGCAAGAGATGCCGAAGTACCTCGCCGCTGACGAGATGCAGGTGTGCGCGTGGTTGGCACCGCTGATGAGCGGCGAGTCATGACACTGATACACTAGGCTGCCTCAAAATGGAATCTTGCATAGTCCCCCCAAAACAAACAAACAAACAAACAAACAGGAAACACCACTGATGACACATTTCAACAATTTAGGCTTAAAATATCTACTTAAAAAGAACAACCCCCCCACTATAATAAAATATACATTAAAAATATGCTTTTGCTAATTTTCATTGTAAAATGTTTATGAAAATACAATGTAGTCTTTTTTCAAAATTGCTAATCAAAAGGGACCCTGCTGCACTGTAACCCAGAAGCTGCTGTGCTTCTCCCATACCTCATAATGAAAGCCGTAAAAATCAAAATGATATCCATGTGATTTGAATTGTGATAATTGATAATCCACTTACTGATCAGCCTTACAGATCACCATCTGTCCTCCAGATAGGAGGACAGAAGCTGTGTGTTGCACCGGCAACACAGCAGTCCAGCAACAACATTTAAAGTCTTATATTTTGCATCAAATATGATTTGGACATTGATGGAAGGAAACTGCTTTTGATTTTTTTTCCTTTTCTTTTTTGTTATAAATTAAGGTAAGGTAAGGTTGTGGTGGCAATGTGTGGGGTTTCTCCACCCAGAGTCGGAAGCCGGGGAGGAGAAGGAACAGAGGGCTGAAGGAGGAAGTGGCACCGGGGTGTCTCAGATGTAACGGAAAGGACTATCCGCCCCCTGGGAAGTCCAGGAGACACCGGAGTTCGCTAGAGGAAGAGAAGATGTGAGAAGCAGGGCTGGTGTGTTATGATGTTAATGTGCCAGGAATCCTTTGTGCACTGAGTGTATTGTTTTTGGCTCCCTTGGTCTCATGAAGCGCTTTTCCACTAGGGTCAGTACGGTACGGTTCGGTACGGGATGGGACGGTACAGTTCGGCCCGCTTTATGTTTCCACTGCACTAGGTCCCATTTGAAGTGGGTGGGAATATAGTTACAGGGAGGCGGCGCAACCCTCTCCCTCCCGTTACGTAAAACCAGCGTAACTGGTGTAAAACAAGCGTAACGTTACGCAAAACACAAGCTGGCAGGATACGCGGTGTCTGCCTTCTCTGTCTTTTTTTGCCTGAATAAATGCAAAAAAGGAGAACAGAAATCATAGGCGGCAATACGACACACTCTGGAAAAGTACTGGAGCGTTTAGGAAACCATAGAGCAGTATAAAGGAGAAGACATGAGGATACAAACTACATCACATATCAAGGTAAGCTAATGATTGCTAATGCTACTTTGCTTTTAAGTCCGCCGTACAACATTGTAATGTTGGCAAGTTATCGATATTAGGTACTAAAATATGTGTTCTCTATGTGTGTGTGTTTCAGATGGCTCTCTTGTGGCAAAAATATCACTTTAAACGGTCGGCGTTAACGTTCAACACAGTGATGTGACCCCAACTTCACGAACGGGAAGTGGCTATAATGTCTGTAGAAATGTTTAGCTTCTTGTGCAACAAATTGCTCTGATCTGTGTCAAAATTATGGAGAGACTGTTGAGACGTCATGGAATTTACCTGCTCCAGCCAGTGGTGTTGTGGCAAAACATGGCAAAATATACATGTTCCTCTGAAATGATATTGTTTCTCCCTTATTTGGAACAGCTTTTGGATATTTGCGGGCAGTGATAGATTCTTCACTTTAAACATTATTACTGCAGTTTTAAAGTCAACCAGATCTTTCAACTTGAGAGCTTTTAATTTAAGAAAAAGTGGGTTTGTTGGTTCCCTGTAAGTAGCTTTGTTTATTATTCTAATAGCTCTCTTCTGAAGCATAAAGACTGGATATATGTTTTGTATGTGTTTCCACATACTTCAGTACAATATGTCATGTATGGGAGTATTAATGAATGATACAAAGTACTGTATATAGTGTGGGTTGATTCAGCAAATATTTCACTCTGTGTAGTATTGCGATTGATTTGCATATTTTACCTTTAATATAATTAATATGTGACTTCCAACACAATTTATTATCAATTATTACGCCAAGGATTTTAATTTTGGATACCCTTTCAATCTCTACACCATTTACACTGAGTTTAGATATAACGTTATCAATAAAAGTTTAGCCACCGCTGTGTCGCCCTGGTTTCAAGTGTGGGTGGTGTTTTGTGCTTGTATTACTAAAATATAAAAGGAAGCACTTCAATTAATGACTGTAACAAGTTTCTTTCCTTTTTTGTTGACAAGGTCACTGCTGTTAGGGCTGGTTTTACTCATTCCTTTCCCCTAATCCTTGATTGTCCTAACAGACAGGCCTTTTTAAATGATTTTACCCCAATTTCTTTTGAAGATTTGTTAGTGTTGGTGAGTTCCATGAAATCCTCCTCCTGCGTTTTAGATATTTTGCCTTCCTCAATGTTGAAAGAGGTAATTGGCTCAGTGGGTACGTCTTTGGTTAACATCATTAATAGTTCACTTGAATCTGGTTGTGTACCCTCATATTTTAAACATGCAGTTGTGCAGCCACTTTTAAAAAAAAACCTAACCTTGATCCATCTGTTTTTAAAAACTTCAGGCCAATTTCTAAGCTTCCTTTTATTTCTAAGCTTTTAGAAAAAGTTGTTGCCAAGCAGCTCACTGACTTTCTGATTGAACACAATATTTTTGACAAATTTCAGTCAGGTTTTCGTCAGAAACACTCGACAGAGACCGCTCTTCTCAGGGTGTCAAATGATATTTTAATGTCATCAGACTCTAGCAAATGCTCTGTTTTAGTGTTACTAGATCTTACTGCAGTATTTGATACTATTAATCATTTTATTTTGTTACAAAGGCTTAGAGATTGGGTAGGTATTTCTGGAAAAGCTCTGGATTGGTTTTTCTCCTACCTTTCTGGTAGGAGTTTTTCCGTGGCTGTTGGCTCTTATTCATCTGACTCTGCTCCTTTAACCTGTGGGGTGCCTCAGGGTTCTATTCTGGGTCCACTTTTATTTGCCCTATATATGCTGCCACTTGGTTCTATTATCAGCAAATTTAAAGGTGTGTCTTATCACTGCTACGCTGATGATTTACAGCTACTTTTCTCTTTTAAGCCTGACCATGTTGGCAATTTAAAAATTATTCATGATTGTCTGTCTGCAATTAAGGACTGGATGTCTAGTAACTTTTTGCAACTTAATGCTGATAAAACTGAAGTCCTTATTGTAGCACCTGATAATCTAATTCCTAAGTTGGTTAATAGCATTGGTTCATTAAGCTCTAACGTACGGTCTAAACTAAAAAATCTTGGTGTCATTTTCGATCAGTCGATGAGTTTTGATCAGCATGTCAAATCTCTGACCCGGAGTTGTTTTTTCCATCTTAGGAACATATCTAAAATTAGATCATTGCTTTCCTACACTCAGTTAGAAATCATTATTCATGCCTTTGCTTCTTCACGTTTGGACTACTGTAATGCTCTTTTTACGTCTTAGCAAATCCTCTTTACACCACCTACAGTTAGTCCAGAACGCTGCTGCAAGATTACTAACTAGGTCCAGTAGATTCTGTCATATCACTCCTGTTTTGGCCTCCTTGCATTGGCTTCCTGTAAATTATAGAATTGATTTTAAAGTTCTTGTTCTTACTTACAAAGCCATTCATGAAGAGGCACCTTTTTATATTAGTGACCTGCTCTCTCTATACCAGTCCTGCAGGTCTCTCAGGTCTTCTCATCAGAATCTATTGGTAGTTCCTAGTACTAGGCTCAGAACCAAAGGCGATAGAGCCTTTGCTGCTGTTGCTCCCAGACTGTGGAACTCCTTGCCTTTTGAACTTAGATCTGCACCTTCCATTGGTGTATTTAAGAAGCAACTAAAGACCCACCTTTTTAGCCTGGCTTTTTAACTATGTGCTGATTGTATTTTTATGTGTGTTTACTGTCTACTTTGTTTTTACTTTGTTTTTTTTTTGTTGTTTTTTTTACTGTTTTATGTGCCTATGTTTTTATTTTGTTTTGTACCATGTTAAGCACTTTGTGACTCTGTCTGTGAAAGGTGTTCTATAAATAAACTTATTATTACTATTATTCAATGGGTCTCAAACATTTGTAATGCGTTCTTTTACTGGATGAGTTTAAAGATGAAATACTATAGACACATATAAACTAATGGTGACTGAACAACTCCCATTCCCCAAGGTGCAAGATACACTGGCTACAACTCATAAAGGATCACAGAAATGATCTGATAAAAAAAAGAAAAATAAATAAACAAAAGCAAATAAACAAGCGGTTTACCTATACTTTAACTTAAAAAGCAAAAGATTTGACTATAAATATGATGTGTTGTTTACCTGTCACAATACATTGCTGTCAAAACGTCGCCATTCCGAGCAGATCCTGTTTGGACTCTACAATCAAAATACACACACCTTAAGTGCATACACAGCACGAAAGTACAACATGTAAAAAAACACCTTTTTAACCAGGATTACAACTAGCTTATTTCATCAGATATTGTCAACACAAAGGGTACATACAACCACGGACGTAGCACGGATGAGCTAGTTCATCGTTTAAACACGATTAAGTTTTCGTCTGTCCAAAGTGAACTTTTCACTGCTGGGAAAAATAACATAAAACATGAATATCACATCACTCTCCGTCTTCTATATCACAATATCACGGCTTCAACTGCTGAAGTTGGGTGCTGTTGCGGCCTTACATTCAATTCAATTCGAGTGGCTGGGTCTAATTCCCGGTGCGTCTCCGTCTATTTTCTAATGTGTCTGCTTGTGCTCCCCACTGCAAGCTCAGTCTGCTTCCCTCTGCATTCTCTCTTCAGCCGAAACGCACAGAAAACTCTGCTGGACCGCAGTGTTGATTTCTCCTGATTTCTGTTAAGCCATTCTGTCGTTGTTACCTCCACCAAGGAGGTTATGTGATCATCGGCGTTGGTTTGTCTGTCTGTCTGTCTGTCTGTTTGTTTGTTTGTTAGCAAGATAATTCAAAAAGTTATGGACGGATTTTCATGAAATTTTCACAGATTGTCAGAAATGGGGTATCCTACAGATGATTACATTTTGGTGGTCATCCGGATCACCGTCTGGAAGAAAACCGCCATTATGCGAAATGCCATTTTCGTCAATAACTACTGAACCACTAATCCTATCATTGTGAATCCAATTGCTAGTCATATGTTTTCTTGGTCAAGGAATCTGAAAACGTACACACAAACACTGTATGGGGGGAACTGTGGTGAAAACCACCATTACAGAAAATGCCATTTTCGTGAATAACTACTGAACCACTAATCCTATCATTGTGAATCCAATTACTAGTCACATGTTTTCATGGTCAAGGAATCTGAAAACGTACACACAAACACTGTATGGGGGGAACTGTGGCACTTGGCGGAGGTCTGCGCTCTCCGAGTGCTTTTCTAGTTGTTTATAATATCACTTTTTCGCGGGCTCATGGACAAAAAATTGCAAATGGCGGCCTGCCGGTGATTTTGGAAAGTCAGCGTAATGCCCATTATCATGACGCTATGCCTGGAACAATCAGCGGCCAGCAGTGGCTTGACGTGACCGGGCCGGTACGCTTCGGACCTGCTCTGGAGTAGTGCCGAAAAAATAGGAACAGTTCTAAAAAACCAGAACTGTAAGGACTTCCGGTGCCTAATGGAAAAGCGGACAAACTGTGCCGAACCGTACTGAACCATACCGAACCATACCGTACTGACCCTAGTGGAAAAGCGCCTCATGGGGCAGAAATAAAGGGTATAAAAAGGAGACACCCAGAGACCCTGGGAGAGTGTTTTTAGTACTTGATGATGGAAGGTGAATAAAGTTTGTGTGTCGTGCAGCTCACTGCCTCGTCTGCTTTCATCTTCCACATTGGTGACCCCAAGACGTGCGATGGAGAATGAGCCGAACTCCACCCCAGAGACAATCCAGAGGGAGAACACCAGCGCCCCATGCGCTGTCACAGTCAAGCTCGCAGACTTCTTGCTTCACAATCCAACCGTGTGGTTCTTGCATGTAGAAGCCCAGTTCTCACTCTGCAGGGTCACAATGGATGACACTAAATATTACCATGTGGTCGCTGCACTGGATGTGCGCACCACGCAACAGGTAATGAGCCTGTTCCAGGAGCCGCCAGCCCAGGAGAAATATGAAGCACTCAAGCGGATGCTACTCCAGCATTATACCCTGTTGGACAGTGAGAGGGCAGAGAGACTCCTAACATGTTCAGAGTTAGGTGACAGATCAGCTGTGGAGCTCATGGAGAGCAGGTTAACGTTGATGGGGAAGAACGACAAGTCCTTCCTGTTTGTCCACCTGTTCCTGAGGAACCTACCTGCTACAGCGAGGGCAATCCTGGCCAACTCACCGCGGCTGGAAACCAAGGACTACCATGCCCTGGCGCAGGAAGTAGACCGCATCGTCCTAGCAACCAGAGTTCTCAGCGTGCACGTAGTGGCACCACCATCCATGAAGGACTCCAGCGAGGTTGAGGAGCCGTTGGTGGTGGCTGAGACAGACGCCAAGAGGCGCAGGAGTGGGGCACTCTGTTTCTATCATCGTCGCTTTGGCTCGGATACCCAATGCTGTCTGCTACCGTGCCAATTCAAGAAGCCAGCAGGATGGCACGGCCAGGAGTCAGTAGCAGCTGCAACCGCTGGCGACAGGAACAAGCTGCTTTTTATCATTGACACACGTTTGGGGAAATGGTTTTTGGTGGACTCCGGCTCCCAGAAGAGCCTCATCCTGCCGATCAGTGCAGACAGTTTGGCAGGAGGCAGCGGTCCCAAGCTCACGGCCGCCAATGGATCCACCATCAGGACGTTTGGCGAATGGACGCTGACGATATGCTTGCATGAACGCAATTATCAGTGGGACTTTGTGGAAGCTGTGTTCTCTGCCCCCATTTTAGGTGCAGATTTTTTATGGGCTTATGGGCTGTTAGTTGATGTAGCCAACAGACGTTTAGTGGATGCGGTCTCTTTTTCCTCCCTGCCCTGCACAGCTCGGGGAGCTGGGCCAACAATACTGGCTAACGTTATAGCTGCAGGGGGTAAGTACCAGCATTTACTTTCACAGTTCCCAGTACTCACAGTCCTGACTTTTTTTGGCTACTGTAACCAAACACTGGGTTGAGCATTTCATAACAACAAAAGCCCACTGGTGTTCGTGCGCCTTCGGCGCCTGGATGTGGTTAAACTGGCCAGCGTGCGTGAGGAGTTAGCCAACTTACAGCAGCTGGGCATTGTCAGGTACTCCAACAGCCCTTGGACATCCCCACTACACATGGTGCCTAAAGCCGATGGGTCGTGACGTTCGTGTGGCAATTTCCGACGCTTGAACAACGCCACGGAATACAATACGGAATCCGCACATCCAGGATTTTTCCGTGCACCTGGCCGGGACTCTTGTTGTTTTCAAAAGTGGATCTGGTCTGCAGTTACCACCAGGTACTGGTGCATACGGAGGACGTTCCTAAAACAGCAGTAATAACTCCTTTTGGCCTTTCTGAGTTTTTACGCATGCCGTTCAGATTAAAGGGTGCGGGGCAAACCTTCCAGAGAATGATGGACACAGTGCTCCGTGACCTGCCCTTCGTTTTTGTCTACTTAGACGACATTCTGATGGCTAGCGCGTCCGAAGAGGAGCACCTCGCCCATCTCAGAATGGTTTTCCAGAGACTGGAAGTGCACAGGCTTATAGTTAACGAGGCGAAGTGCCCATTCAGTGTGCCAGTAATTGATTTTTTGGGTTATCGCATTTCGCCAGAGGACACAATTCCACTGCCTGATGAGGTGCACGCCATGCCGGATTTTCCACGTCCACAGACCGTGAGGGCCCCACAGGAATTTTGAGGCATGATCAACTTTTATAACCAGTTCCTCCCCCGGGCAGCCCAGCTGCTGCAGTCGTTGTACGTTGCACTTAAGAAAAGAAGCCCACGGCAAACATCGACTGGACCGCCGAGTGAGTCCAGGCTTTCGCAGATGCCAAAATAGTGCTTGCTAACGGTTTCACAGTTTAGTCTCAGACACACACACACACACACACACACACACACACACACACACACACACACACACACACACACACACACACATTATCAAAAGCATGAATGAATTACAATATGAATGATCGACAGCATGATTAGCAGTATACAATAGGATTTTTTTTACATTGTTTTGGAGTGTGAATGGGTCATCCCAAATAAGCTATTTAAAGCTTTTAGTAGGTAGCCCAATTCTACTATAAAATGATGACGGAAATCAGTCTGACGCCGCTTTGCTAGCCCACCCTGCCCCATCAGCGCCAATAGCGCTCACCACGGATGCGCCTGATGTTGCCATAGAGGCAGTGGTGGAGCAGTACATCTCCAGTTCATGGCAGCCGCTCATATTTTTCAGTTGTACTTTGCGTGACAACGAACTCAAATACAGTACGTTCAGCAGAGAATTGTTGGTCCTCCACCTGGCAACGCACAATTTCCAGTTTTGGCTAGAAGGGCACGAGTTCACCGCGCTCGTTGATCATAAACCACTAACGTACACGATGTCCAAAGTCTCAGAACCGTGGTCAGCCCGGCAGCAACGGCATTTGGCCGCGATCTTGGAGTTCATGACCGACATTCAATACTTTGTTGGTAAGTTTAACGTTGTGGCTGATTGCCTGTCACACGCGTTAGTCTCCCCGGTTTACATGGGAATAGATTTCCCTGCCATGTCCGCAGAGTAAACCGGGGACGTGGACATTTGCGGGCTCCAGTTCGCGCCTACTGGGTTAAAGCTGGAGAGCAGGCTGGTGCAAGAAGGGTGCCCCCCCCCTTGCTCTACGACGTCTCCACTGGTCGCCTATGCCTGGTGGTTCCGAGCTCTTGGTGCCGCCACATTTTTGAGTCAGTCCACTCCATTTCTCATCCCGGCGTGCGCACCTCGGTTAAACTGGTGGGGGCGAAAATTGTGTGGCCGCACTTGCGCAAGGACGTGAAGGACTGGGCTGCAGCATGCGTCACGTACCAGCAGGCCAAAGTGCACAAGCACACTAGAGCCCCCCTCAAGCGGTTCCAAATCCCGGCCAGGAGGTTTGACCACATCCATGTGGATTTGGTGGGACCCCTCAAGCCGTTGCAAGGTTTCACGCACCTTTTGACAATCATGGACTGCGCCACACGTTAGCCCAAGGTGGTCCCGCTGGCTTCCACCGCTTCCACGGAGGTGCTTTTTTGTCGGCTTGGGTTGCACGGTTCGGATCCCCGTCAGACATCACTTCTGACAGGGGTCCGCAGTTTGTTTCGGAACTCTAGTCCGCAATGGCCAAGGGCCTGGGGGTCTAAATCCACCGCACTACCGCGTACAACCCCCAGGCTAATGGGTTATGCGAATGTTTTCATAGGTTGCTTAAGGCAGCGCTCAGAGCTTTGCTCACAGACGCAAATTGGGTCAACTGTGACAGCACAGTTTTACCCTCGGCCGGGGGATCGCGGGGATCATGAGATCGTGGGTTCGATCCCAGCCCCCGACCAACAGTGAGCTGTGTGGAGTTTGCATGTTCTCCCCGTGTTGCGCGGGTTTACTCCGGGATTTCTCTGGTTTCCTCCCGCACACCAAAAACATGTAGGTTTAGGGCGCTCGCGCACGCAGCGACCAGCAGCCAGTGGCTTGTCACCAGACTGCAAACCAAGTCTACCTACGGGTACAAATAAGTAACAAAAAAAAAAAAAAAAAAAAACCGCCTGCCCTGGGTTCTTTTAGGGTTGAACTTCACGCCTAAGGAGGATCTGGCAGCCTCCCCAGCAGAACTCGTTTTTTCTCAGCCACTGTGGATCCCCGGGGAATTTTTACTGGAAAACCCCATGCCCGGGACCGACCTGCCTGTGCAATTTTTGTACAGTACGGAGGCTGTGAACGTGCCAGGCCCGGCCCACCATTCTTTTCCCAACACTTTTCTCCTGAAAATCTTACAGAGCACCAGGTTTGTTTTTGTCAGGCACGATGCACACAGAACCCCGCTGCGGCCCACTGTATGATGGACTGTTCAGGGTGCTGGAAACTGGGGCAAAGCATTTTGTGTTAGACTTGGGGCCAGGCGTAGAGAGACTGTCTGGATCGACAGGCTGAAGCCTGCTTTTGTGTTGGCAAACGAGCAGGTGGTGTTGGCCCAAGATCCCTGGCGAGGACACCCACCGCTGCTGGTTCCGCAAGTTGGTGTTCCCTCGGTAGAGTCCTGCGCTCACGAAGCTAGCATATTCCTTCCCCCACCCTCTTTCCCTCCACAGACTAATGTGCCCTCCCGCACACCTCACCAGCAGGGTGCTTCGACCGGACACCAGCGATCCCCCGCTACAGCCGCTATGGGCGCAGGCTCAAGCCCAAAGGACAGGGGGGATAGTTTCCTTTCTGGGTGTTGGGGGGGGGGGGCTGTGTGCTGGCACTGTGTGTGGGGTTTCTCCAACCAGAAGGAACAGAGGACTGAACGAAGAAGTGGCACCAGGGAGTCCTAGATGTAACAGAAAGGACTATCCGCCCCCCGGGAAGTCCAGGAAACACCAGAGCTCGCTAGAGGAAGAGAGGATGTGAGAAGCAGGGCTGGTGTGTTATGATGTTAATGTGCCAGGAATCCTTTGTGCACTGAGTGTATTGTTTTTGGCTCCCTGGGTCTAATCCTGACTGGGTTATGCTGAAAACCATATAAAAAAAGTGGAACTTCCTGCTGTCCAGCTTGGTGCTGAGCAATAATGGAACGGGGGAGGGAAATTTGTCGTGGCGCCTTGCATGGCAGCGACCCCTCTAACTCTAGATGTGATTAACATTGTAGATAAGAGAAATGTAATTTTGTTCTACTGTACATGATTGGCTGTATGGATTGAATGACAATAAAGTTGGCTTTAGTGGGGCAGAAATAAAGGTTATAAAAAGGAGGCGCCCAGAGACCCCAGGAGAGTATTTTCTGTACTTGATGATGGAAAGTGAATAAAATTTGTGTGTCGTTCAGCTCACTGCCTCATCTGCTTTCATCTTACACAAGGTAAGGTAAGTGTTAAAAATCAAAGCAACCTGGACCTTCATAACACCTCAGCAGTGCCACAGGCTGATCACACCACGCCACATTGATACAGTAATTTATCCAAAAGGAGCCCCGACCAAGTACTGAGTGTGTACATGGACATACTTTTCAGTCGGCCAACATTTCTATTAAAAAAATATTTTTTAAAATTGATTTTATGTAATATTCAAATTTTTTGAGAAACTGAATTTGGGGTTTTCATGGGCTGTAAGCCATAATCATCAAAATTAAAATAAATAAACACTTGAAATATATCACTCTCTGTGTAATGAATCTATATAATATATGGGTTTCACTTTATGAAATGAGTGACAAAACATATTGAACTTTTTCAAGATATTCTAATTTTTTGAGATGTACCTGTATATAACAATACAAGAAAAGCTCAGGATTGTCAAAAATATCCTATTATAGTGATTTGTAAATTAAGCAGTAACTTCTGCTACACAGAGAAACTCTTGTGCAACACCAAATACAAACATTAACACAATATCCAACAGCTAAATTGCATTGAATGCTTGTTAAAGAGTATAGATTTGGAAATTATTGGCAGCATCTTCATTTGAAAACTCCCTGTAGAGGATGACTTTCACAAACGAGACTGAGTTTATTTCTCAGGGTTGGTTTATTGCCAGATCACATCCTCTAACAAGAACAGGATCTCAGGAAAAGAGGCAGAGGAATCATCCAACACAGCTCTTATAGTCTCACCAGACACAAATCACCCCACATCAAATCACACACCCCCAACCCACAGTCTTAGGTAAACATCCAGCGCCCAAGGCTCCTTGGCGTCTCCATTGTCCTCTGACCCTCTAGCGTCTGGGGCTCCTGGTGGGGCATTCTCTCCAGCTTCACATCTCCTGCAAGGCCAACTTCACACCTCCCGTAGGTCCTCACAGGGTCAGGTCCTCTTTGGTTAAGACGTGAAGCTTCTGGAATATGCACCGTCATTCCTACTAGGTGAATGCGGGGGATATGAATACAATATATGCGCCTTACATATGCGCCATATAACCCCCCCCCCCCCAAACGTCTAAATAAGGACAAAGTGCACCCCAATATGCATAGCATCATAACATAATACACAGAACAGCAAAAAAAAGGCACAACACATCACACTTCCGGCTGCTTGGGCTTCAATCGCCTGCCATATCTGCTGTAAGCCGGTTTCGACCTTCCAGTAGCCGCTTCTTGCATCTGTGAATTAGAGTCGTTAGCACATCCTTGTGAAAGCTTAGCAGAGTGTCTCCCCGGCGGCCTGCCGCGGCGGGGGGCCCTGGCTAACTGCACTTGTTCATCAGCTAACACAAAAGCGGGTTTGAGTCTGTTAATGCAGACTAATTCCCTCCTGTCTCCCAAATTGAGCAAAAAATGCTTTTCCCCAGTTTCTAACACTCTGAACGGTCCATCATAAGGTGGTCTTAAACCTAACCTCTGTGCGTCGTGTCTAACAAAGAGAAATTCTGCATTCTTTAAGGCTTTAGACACAAAAACGCGTGGGAAACTGTGATGAACTGGGCCGGGGAGGGTGTTTGATCCCGCGTCGCTCTGCAGCAGCTGAGCGGGGGGGGGGGCGATCTGGTGCGGGGTTCTCAGGAAGGAATTCTCCCGGTAACCGAAGAGGTTGGGCGAAGACTAGCTCAGCCGGAGAGGCTTGCAAATCTTCCTTGGGTGCTGAACGCAACCCTAATAAAACCCATGGAAGTTTATCAATTTATCAATTTGTGTCCGTGAGAGCCGCTCTGAGGGCTGCTTTCAATGACCGGTGAAAGTGTTCGCACAAACCGTTGGCCTGGGGGTTATACGCAGTTGTGCGATGAATTTTCACCCCCAGGCTGAGTGCCATGGATGACCAGAGCTCGGAAACAAATTGGGGTCCTCTGTCAGACGTTATGTCCGACGGGACTCCAAAGCGCACGACCCAAGCCGTTAAAAAAGCGCGCGCAACGTCTGCTGCTGTGGTTGACGCCAGGGGGACCGCCTCTGGCCAGCGCGTAGTGCGGTCCACCATAGTTAGAAGGTGTGTGAACCCCTGTGACAGCGGGAGGGGTCCCACCAAGTCGATATGCACGTGGTCGAAGCATTTGGCTGGGATGTGAAAAGGTTCTAGAGGGGCCTGCGTGTGCTTGTGTACCTTTGCTCTTTGACACGCTGCGCAGGCTGCGCCCCATTCTTTGACCTGTTTACGCAGCCCCGGCCAAACAAATTTCTCTCCCACCATTTTGATCAATGCGCGAACGCCCGGATGTGCCAGCAAATGTATTAAGTCAAAAACGCGGCGACGCCATGCAGCTGGGACCACGGCGCGGGGGCGCCCCGTGGAGATATCGCAGATTAGAGGGGGCATACCTCTTTGATGCACCCTGTGCTCCAGCCTTAGCCCTGTTGGCCCAGACTGGAGCGCGCGCACATCCGCATCATTAACCTGCTCGGCGGCCATGGCTGCATAATCTAACCCAACGCAGACCGGGGCTGCGAGCGCTTCCGCGCCGCAAGCCTGACCCGTGTCTACAGCCGCCGAGTCTGCCCCCTGGGGGCCTGGCATTGCAACTGCGGCTGTGAGGTGGCGCTCGTGTTCGACTTCGGATGCACTGGCTACCAAAATATCACCCAAATAGGAGAACACGAAAGGGAGGCCGCGCAATACTGCATCCATCATGCATTGGAACGTCTGTGCGGCGCCTTTGAGGCCGAAAGGCATGCACAAAAACTCGAAAAGCCCAAAAGGGGTTATAACTGCCGTTTTGGGTATGTCTTGCGCGCGGACTGGGACTTGGTGATAACCGCGCACCAAATCTATTTTGGAAAAGATGCGCGCCCCCTCCAAATGTGCCGAAAAATCCTGGATGTGCGGAATCGGGTAGCGGTCGTGTGCTGAAGCATTATTTAATCTGCGGAAATCACCGCAAGGGCGCCACGAGCCGTCAGCCTTGGGGACCATATGCAGGGGTGACGACCAAGGGCTGTTAGAGCGGCTAACAATGCCCAGTTTTTCCAAGTTGGCGAATTCCTCGCGCGCGATGGCCAGTTTAGCTGGGTCCAAGCGCCGAACTTTTGCAAAAACAGGGGGGCCAGAGGTAGTTATGAAATGCTCGACCCCGTGTTTGGCAACCAACGCTGAAAATGTTGGGACCGTGAGTGCTGGAAACTGATTGAGTAGTGCATGAAACTTACCATCCGCAGCTGTGACATTGGGATGTGCAGAAGGCAGGGCCACCCGAGCTGTACAGGAGATAGAGTGGAAAGACAGTGCATTTACAATACGTCTATTAGTAAGATCAACTAATAAACTGTTTGAGCATAAAAAGTCAGCACCTAGCATGTTGTTGCTAACTGCAGCTACAACGAAGGTCCACTCGAAGGTGCGGCCGTGGAGGGATAGGAGGAGCGTCTTCTCCCCATAGGTTTTGATCGTGGAGCCATTCGCCGCTAACACCAGGGGTCCGTTGGAAGGCGTCAGCAGGTCCGCGTAGGAAGGCTTGACAAAACTTAGCTGGGAGCCTGTGTCCACCAGGAATTCTTTCCCTGAATTTGCGTCTGTCACGAAAAGCAGCTTGTTCTTCACGCCAAGAGTCGCAGCTGCTACCGGCTCTCGGTCTTGGCGTTTCCCTGGCGCTTGTATCGGCACGGTGGGATGCATCTGCGCACTCTCTCGGCGAAGCGTCGATGGTAGAAACAGAGGGTGTTGTCAGCTCCGCTTCTCCTGGCTTCTGCCGCTGCTGACATCAGTGGGTCCGGTGCTGCAGCCTCTGGTCTCCCCTCGTCTCGCGGGGGTGCGTTCAGCTCTGCTGCTGCCGTTGTGGCTGCGTGCCGTCTATGGGCGTCGACGAGCCGCTGCGCCTCCTGGCCCAGCTCGTGGTAGTCACGGTTGTTGAGTAGCTGTGAGCTGGCCAGGGTGACTCTCACTGCTGGCGGTAGCGTTCTGAGAAAGAGGTGGGCGAAGATAAAGCTGTCGTCATCTTCGCCTCTCAGGTTCATCATCTTCGCCATCAGATCTGCCGGCCTGTCTGCTTCCCCTTCTGTCAGCGCCAGGAGCTTCTCTGCTCGCTCTCCCAGCGAGGGAGTGAAGGCTCGAATGAGGGCGGCTTTCAGTGCGCCATACTTGTCATCTTGGGGCGGGTGGTTGGTCAGGCTCTCCACCCGCTGCACTGTGAGGCTGTCCAGCTTCGCGACGACATGGTAGAACCTCGTTGCGTCCGCTGAGATTCCCCGAAGGTGGAACTGCGCCTCCACAGTGGTAAACCAGGAGCGCGGGTTATGTTGCCAGAAATCGGGCAGCTGTAGTGTGGTAGCTGCATTAACCCGGTTGGCCCCTGAAGAGTCCGGTGCGGAAAGACCGTCGCCACCGGCCATGGTTTGTCGTAGGTCACCAGTGTAGAGGATGACTTTCACAAACGAGACTGAGTTTATTTCTGAGGGTGCGGCAGAAGATGGATGGATGGATGGATGGATGGTTTATTGCCAGATCACATCCTCTAACAAGAACAGGATCTCAGGAAAAGAGGCAGAGCAATCATCCAACACAGCTCTTATAGTCTCACCAGACACAAATCCCCCCACATCAAATCACACACCCCCAACCCACAGTCTTAGGTAAACATCCAGCGCCCGAGGCTCCTTGGCGTCTCCATTGTCCTCTGACCCTCTAGCGTCTGGGGCTCCTGGTGGGGCATTCTCTCCAGCTTCACATCTCCTGCAAGGCCAACTTCACACCTCCTGTAGGTCCTCACAGGGTCAGGTCCTCTTTGTTCCTTAAGACGTGAAGCTTCTGGAATATGCACCGTCATTCCTACTAGGTGAATGCGGGGGATATGAATACAATATGTGCGCCTTAAATATGCGCCATAAACACTTGAAATATATCACTCTCTGTGTAATGAATCTATATAATATATGGATTTCACTTTATGAAATGAGTGACAAAACATATTGAACTTTTTCAAGATATTCTAATTTTTTGAGATGTACCTGTACAGTATATAACAATACAAGAAAAGCTCAGGATTGTCAAAAATATCCTATTATAGTGATTTGTAAATTAAGCAGTAACTTCTGCTACACAGAAAAACTCTTGTGCAACACCAAATACAAACATTAACACAATATCCAACAGCTAAATTGCATTGAATGCTTGTTAAAGAGTATAGATTTGGAAATTATTGGCAGCACCTTCATTTGAAAACTCCCTACAGTTTCCAACCACTCAGTGCCGAGCAGAGAGGAAAAAATAAATTATTCTGTTGCTCTGTACTGGCTATTGGAGTCTGTTTTTCTGAAAAAAAAAATGCAGTGAATATTCTCTCTTTCCATGCCTACCTTTCTTTGCTGCATGTCGGGCTTCACACACACACCTTTCATTTACAGCGGGAAGGTGAGGGGTGGGTGGGTGCGTTTGTCTGTCCACACCAGAGATTAACAGTTTTAAAGCTCATTGACCAGATGTAGTAACGATTTTACCTCTAAAGATGTATAAATGTTCAAACACTCGCTGTAGTGTAGTGTACTCTCCTCACGCGCGCTCCCATGACGGGGTGCTTTTGGACAGGCGCATGTTTTTCAACACAAACCCAGCGCTTCGCACACGTGGTCAGGATGGAGACGTGGCGAGGCGTCCACGGGCAGGCTGGGGGAGAAGGAGGAAGGGACGGTGTTGAAAACCTCACGGGTGAGTGTTTTGGGGGTTTTTTAAATCACACACTCTATTTGCAGATGTGTTCCGTTACTCACTGTAAACTATAAACTCACTACTCACTGTAAACACGGAAGTGAACACGGTGTAGCGATGCACTTGATTGGTTAGACTGAACGTTTCAGCACACTGGAAACAAATTTTATTGGTGAAACTGGCGGAAGTTGACAAGTATTGGCCAAAATTGCAGGAAAGTTGCGGTGATTGGACAAAGTTGCAAGGTCATGCAAAAGTTGCGCTGATTGGCTGATTTTGCATGAATTGGTGCGATCACAACATCGCGAAATCCTGGAGGGACTGATCAGTGACCCTTCTGTGTGGCGTTTGCATGTTCTCCTCGTGTCTGTGTGGGTTTACCCCAGGTACTCCAGTTTCCTCCCACAGGCCAAAAACATGCAAGTTAGGTTAATTGGAGACCCTAAAGTTGCCCTGGGTGTGAATGTGTGTGTGAATGGCGAAGGGATTGGTGCCGCACCTTCTTCTCCTCCTTCTTTTAGATTTGATTGGTGGTTGGCAACCAGCTTACAGGTGCATTACCGCCATGCACTTCACTCTACATTATCACTCCATATATCTTGGCCCGGACTATCCTGACTCGCACCTTGGCTGCCTCAGGTGAATGCCCTGAATTTTCCTGTGGGATTAATAAAGTATACCAAAATAAAAAAACATAAAATATTTTAGCTTGGATTGCTATAGGCTCACAGAAACTTATTATTTGCAACATTATGTGATCATTATTGAATGTTTCACCCTTAGAAGCTCAGAGCTTCTCTCCATCCTCCTCTGCATGTATTTATAACAGAGAGAGTTCAGAAAAGTATAATTATCTGTAGCCACTAGTGGGAGGATGAGGTGTATGAGGATCATAAAGCCATGATTTTTTTTGCATTATGATACTGTGTGTGTGCGCGTGCGCGCGTGTGTGTATGTTTGTGTGTGTGTGTGTGTGTGTGTGAAATGTATTTATACATTACAACAAGTGAATGTTTGTCTGCAGGGACTTGAAGGGGCAAAAAAGTGGGATCACTTTTTCTAATTTAAGGATGTACAGTCCAGCCTCACTGTAAAATGTGAAAAAGCAACAAAAATACAGTCTGCTTTTTAATTTTTAAGGGATTTCTGATCACTCAAATATAATCGTTAAAATTAGGTCTTAGTCACTTTCCCATGAGGTTCTAAATAAGTGGTATATACATCCTTTGCCCAATATCTCCACTATCCCTCCTCTGCGCATGTCCAGACCTTCTCAGCCTCGGCTCTCTTACTTTGTCTCCAAACCACTCAACCTGAGCTGTCCTTTTGATATACTCATTTCTATTCCTCCTAGTCACTCCCACTAAGAATTGTAGCATCTTCAACTCTGCCACAATCAGCTCTGCCTCTGTCATTGCCAACCAGCTCCAAACCATACATCATAGCAGGTCTCACTACCATCTTGTAAATCTTCCCTTTTAGTCTTGCACAGTCTTTTGCATTCGCAGTTTCCTTCATGACTGCACATTTGTCACCGTCTGTGTTGCCGTCTGTTTGAAAACTCGGTTACCCTTACATGTACTGGTTATTTTATCTGTTTTTATTGATTTTACCTACTCAATTTTAAATTTTTATTTTTTTAATTGATATTAACCTTTCACTTAGTGCTATTAACTTTTTAAAGTGGAGCTAGAACTTTATTAATCAGCTATATTGATCATACAGCTCCCAACGGCTGGACTGCTTAAATTCAAAAATGGACATGTCAGTGCCTGGGGATAATAAAATTCTCCTGCAGAAAGCGCAAAAGAAACTTGCCGATATGGAGGAGGATATCCAATAGCTCTCTGTTGAACTGGAGCAGAAAAATATGCTCCTCTCCAACTTCACCTTACGTCTTCCACTGCTGTCACAGACTATGAGTCTTTTCGCGGCCCAGGAGTCCAAAAAACGGCCTTGAGTGACTCAGCCCTTGTTGGAACTGACTGTGCCCTGGGAAGACCGGATGGAGGAGGCCTTTGAAAGGAAGAGGGCCAAGTATGGGGAGCTTGTCGGTGATTGCCGTAGCAGGGGATGGAAGACCTGGCTCTTCCCCATAGAGGCTGGCTGTCGAGGATTTGCCGGCCAGTCACTCTGCAGAGCCCTCAAACAGTTGGGGATCAGGGGGAGACACAATAAGAAATGTCTGGTGAAGAAATGTCTGGTATAGGGCCCCTCCTTCTAGGAGGGGCCCTATACCAGACACCCACGGTAACATCATAAGGAACTCCCCTCCCCACCAATCCCCACAGGCAAAACAATAACACACAAACCCAGGTGGGAGGTAGGGGGAACAGGAAAGGAGGGAACACAATACCCCGCCCAGGGTCCACAATTACCCCCCCCCCCCCAAGTCCACAGACGTTGGGGCTCAGGAGGCCGCCCAGAGTCCCAAGCCCAGCAGAAGGTCTGGTGGGCAGGATCCAGTGGCCTGCCAGAAAACATGGGCCACCAGACCCAGGGAGTCAGTTCTTCTGGCAGCCGGCCCACGTTGCTCAGCCACCAGGATGGAGGGGGTGAAGCAGGAGGCGGCCTGCCCACCGGAAGGCTGACTGGATGGCAACCGGACCGGGGAGAGGGAACCTCCACGGCCTCCTCAGTGGCACCTGTGGTGACCCCCGACCGGGCCAGCTCTGCTGCGCCCACAATTGTCTCCAGTGGGAGCCTAGCTGCACCCGCGGTGGCCCCTGACCAGGCTGGCTCCGCTGCACCCACGATGGACTCTAGCGAGAGCCTAACTGCGCCCATGGTGGCCCCTGACCGGGCCGGCTCCGCTGCACCCACGATGGACTCCAGCAGGAGCCTAGCTGCATCTGCGGTGACCTCCGGCTGAGGCTCAGCTGCACCCGTGGTGACCTCCAGCTGAGGCTTTGCAGCACCCGCGGTGACCTCTGACTGAGGCTCTGCAGCACCCGTCGTGACCTCTGGCTGAGGCTCTGCAGCACCTGTGGTGGACCCCGACCAGGCCAAGGCTGCACCCTCGGTGGAACCCACACTGGGGGGGTAGCCTCCATGACGGGTCCGAGCAGGAGCGTAAACCCACGTCGGGCTAATCCTGGAGCACAGCCCCCACGACGGTCCGAAGCCAGCCTGCTGGACCCACGATGGCGCGGCCTGCGGAGGAGACCACACGACGACCTCAGCCCTCAGGGAGGCTGGACCTGCGACGTCATCCACAAGGACCCCTGAAGATGGTTGTTCTTCTCTGGCAACTCTAGAAGATGGCTCAGGACCAGGAGAAGAAACAGGGTTATTAGGGTCTCCGGCAGCAGCGGAGCACGGCGAGGGAAGTTCAGACACAGCTGTGCACTGCGCCCGACTCTCCTTACCTAAAGCCAGAAAAGATCTCTCTAAAACTGCCATAAGAAACACAAGAGAGAGTACTTGCCTGAGCTCGAACTCCGCCGCAGTCCAGGACTCTGTCGATCCTGGCGATGAACACTCAGTCCTGGCCTCCCAGAGGTCCAGCTCTAGGTCTGCTGCAGATGCCTCCACAGCTGGCAAGATGGTGACAACAGTCCTACTAGCCTCCTGCTGCAGCTCCAACACAGTGGACTCCACCGGCGTGGCTGCTGGGGGACCCCTCCGTGCTGGCTCCAGGAATGGATCATCTGAGGCCACTGGCTCCTCTGCCATCAGACGGCCCTGACCTTGGGTCGGCAGGCCCTCAGGGGGAATTGGAGGAGACACGGAGAGGAGAAAGGGTGATTTGATATCTGCAGCTGGAGGAGAGGACCCAGCGGACTGCTTAAACTGGGCCTCTCCCTTGGGAGACAGACAAGATTTAATACTATTTGGTGAAATAGAAAGATAAAGTACTTGCTTGTCATCCCGGTTATTGGTTTTGACAGCTGCAGACGGTAGACAGTCATCTCTCTCCATGTCAGCGGTGACGTAAGCCCCTCTGCAGACTGGTGGAGGAGCCATCTCCATGGCGACGGAAGTAGGAGTGGCCGGGGTGAGTTCAGCGGACCTTGGAGCGACAGGAATCGCTGCAGACAATGAGGGCTTCTCCCGGTGTCTCCTGGGATGATGTTGATGACTGTGTGCTGGAGCTGGAGGAGCCGGGATGGGACCGGGCATCTCGCGCCGGCGGGAGGCAGGAGGAATGGAGCCCCGGGAGCGCTTGACCCTCGATGCAAGCTTGGTCTTCTTAGGGGATTTCCTCACCCCTTCGACACACCCACGCCGCAGCACTGCCAATCGTCAATCCTCTCCATTCCCTCGACATGCCGAGTGAGCTGAGGGCACCGCCGGACCTCTGCCTCCGCCAGATCTACATACCAAAGAATATCCTCTGGGGTAGAATAGATGCTGGCTGAAGCAATGAGCCTGTCCATGTCCATTAATGCCTTGCAAATCTCCCATCCCAAGCTCAAAGGATAACTGTGGGGCGCCAAATCCATCGCCCACTCCAACACAGCTCAGTCACAAAAAAATCGCACAAAGGGAGAAAAAGGAAAAAAGGATGTGTGGGTGTACCTGCTAAATCCTATGATTTGGCTCGATCATTCTGTCATGCGCTCCCTGTACGCTTCTCCATAGCGCATGGCGAGGGGAGGAAAAGGACGAGGATTTACTCACTGGGTACACCAACACACATTTATTAACATACAAACATAAAACAGCTCAGATACACATTAGAATCCTCAAGGTTGCCCAACACACACACTGGAGGAATACAGCGGTGAACAGAGCACAGGCAGTTACTCACAGTGCGGGGGCAGACCGAGTCATCAGTGAAAATCCAAGAGCGCACAGAACAGTCCTTAGTGACGTGACGGTGGACAGGGAAAATGACCATCCAACACGTACACAATGATCCAGCGACGTCTGTCCAGCAAAGAGCTCCTTTAGTACAGATGCCGCTGACGTGGCAAATAGGGAACACCTGGGCAAGGCACGGACAGATGATTACGAGGACTGGAAACAGCTGATGAGCCAGAAGGAGAGCGAGGGGGCGTGGCTGGGCTGGCAGACTGTCAGCGGCATGAGAGAAAGGAGATGACAGATGCTGACTAACAGCTGACAGTCAGGCAGTGGCTAGGGACATGGAATATAGTATAAGAATATCCCAAAATACACAAAACCAGCAAAGCCAACCCCACAAAGAGGTCGAGGCTGAGCCGGGGAAAGCCAAGCCGGCTCGGCACATGACAGTCTCAGCAGCACAATCTGGTTGAGACCCTGAACAAAGGAATCCCCTCCTACATATAGCTTCTGAGTTGATGGGTGTTCCCAGCAACTCTCCAACAATGCATGTCCATTGTCCAAACTGGTCCAAACCAGCCTTCTCAGCATCCAAATAGCTCCCACATCCTTCCTTTTAGCATTCCAATGGCTCCAATGGCTCCAGATGTCTCCTCACTTTTATTGCTTTTATGGCTTCTCTCTGGCCAGATTTCTTCTCTTTAGTCCTTTATGGCATTCTGTTGTTTAGCCCGCGCAACCCCATGCCCATATATGGAAGCAGGAAACAGAGACTACAGCTTTTGTGTGTGTGCATGTGTGTGTGTGTGTGTGCAACTTGTATGTATGTGTGCATGTGTGTGTGTGTGTGAGCTTGTGTGCATGTGTGTGTGTGGAGCTTGTGTGTGTCTGGTGTGGTGCATGTGAGCACTTTGTGTAATATCTAACTAACTAATCTTCACTATTTATGTACTATCTACTGTTTGCTAGATGTTGTTTTTTCTTGCCTTCTGATTGTTGCTCTGAGTGTTGCTGTCCCTGTGCTGTTGCAATCCTGGAATTTCCCCATTGTGGGACTAATAAAGGCTTATCTTATCTTATCTTATTATAACAATTTATTCTCTTGACTCGGAGTCAAGAACTATGGCAGGCTCAATAATAAACAGGCATCAGACACTTGCTATTATTTTCATGTGAGATGAGCGAAAAACCTGTAGGCAGTATATACTTTCATGAGTAATCTTTGTAATGCAATTTTTTTATTCATTCAGTACATATTCACAGGCAAAAATGCTTATCTCAGACCCTACTGCCCTTGGTGGAAAGACCTAGACTTCTCTTGGGAGTGGACCTGGGCCATCATCCTTCCTCTGGATTGGATCCTTGGATGGGACTGTGATTATGCATCTCTCCAGCAACGCTCTCAAACATGGGATGCAGCAGCACCCCACCCCGAGTATCACTGCTAGTGAGATGACTGCAATCAAGATTACTAAATGCATCACACTCGCCCAACGTCCAAATATTGACTGCAGCCATGCAGTAAAAGCATCTTCCTCATAACCTGTGTTTTGCCCAAATTCTATCCTAAGGCCTTCTAAGGCTTCTATAGCACGTGTAATGCTCCCATCTGGGCTCGTGTGATTAGAGATAAAGGTACAGCAGACAGAGTCAAAAAATTTGACACACTCCCCCTGACTCTGCTAAAAGCATGTCAAGGGCAATGTGGTTCTGATGATGAGGGAGATTGCCTTTAGTTGCTCATTCACTCCGTTAAGAGCATCTACAGTATAATTTAACATTCTTTGTTCATTATAATACAAGTATTCAATCCAAGATTGCATTTTAATAGATTCTATTGTGGCTCCCAACAACGTGATAACATGTACCAGGGCTGCAGCATAATGGTGTCTGCTTTTGAATTTATCAGGAACTCCTCTAACTGTGCCCATCCCGTCTACATATGGTGTAACTCCCCCTAGGGTGTCCTTCATCTTTCCCACAATTGAAGATACATCTCTCTCTGGCCTATTGTGATTTCTAGTAATTGGTCCCCATGGTAGGATCTTAAAAGGCATTACCAACTGGACTGGTGCACAGGTTCCTTTCCACTCCTTGGGTAGAGTTGGCCACAACCTCATTTGTCCACACCAAAACCAAACATCAGCTCCTGACTGTATCATATTTTCCAGTTCATTGTTGTAAAATTCCTTCATTGGTAAGGTAGTTAAGCAGGAAATGAACTTCCCCACTGATAGGGACCCTGATGTTCTTTCAAAACAGGTATGATTACCCTCATAAGGTTGGAATGGTGGGGGATTAATTTCTATTGTTGGAGGAAACAGATGATGGAGGGCGATACAGTTCTTAGTTGGAGCTTTAGTGGTGAGCAAATGGAGCAAACATTTGAAACCCTTAGGATCATTCTAGGGATTGAGGGGAAACAGGACCATGGCTAGACCCAGCCTAGCTGCTGCACATGCATAACAATCCACTTTATTCTGGACCATTGTCTTAACTGAATATTAAACCCAGGTTAACCACTCGTTTTAGTCAATATATCCGGTTTCTGCTGCAACTCTATCATAGTTTTGACGTTCACATATGCCACCACATCAGATCCCGGTTTGGATTCAACTTCATGAAGAGCTAGTGTAGTCTTGGTAACTGGTATGACTTTTACCAATCCTTGTAGTACAATGGATCCTCTTTGTTTGCTCCTATAAATGCATCCACATATAAATAGAATGGAGAAGTCTGGGCTGGAGGAATATGCAGACTAAATCCCAATGTTTTTGCCTGTTTCACGATAGTCTTAGGCTTAAAGAATTTTATACCTTTACACCATATATCATCCTTCCGCGGTGAAGCACAGATAGAATTTTCTAAGGTTAAAGACCATCACGTAGATCCACATCCTTTTCTGTGCGCTCCATTTTTCTTTCATATTGGGCTTACTCTTGATCAGACACATCCCAAGTGAATGGTCTTGCCAATTAAAACTCCTAACTGTGCAATCGGCTATATCACACATATCTAATAATACTACTGCGCAGTTGCCTGGAATTATTGATATCTCTATTTTGGCTCCATAAGGGTCCACACTCTGAGGTGTGGCAGAACGTACAGGTCTATCCTCCTGTATTTGCTTAGGTTGTTGGAATTTTCCCCAGAAAAAAAGGAATAAAATAATCAAAGACAGGAGCAGCAGAGCACAAAGAACTGCTCTTGTACTAACATTAGGTATGGTCGGCATTTTTATTTATTTTCTGAGTTTTCCAAGTTGTCAATGGTCTGGAGGAGTGGGTGATTTGGTTCTGCGGCTTTTGCACAGTGAGCTACATGTATACAGTTACTCAATCTTCCTTTTTTTCCAAACTTGCACTCCATGTGATGTGGCTTTTTTCACTTTAAAAGGTCCTTGCCACTTAGGAGAGTCCCAATGGGGCCTTAGTACTTTTTGCCACACCCAGTCTCCAGGTTCCAGAGGGGCAGCACTCCCCTGGGTGCTCTTGTTGAGAATGCCCAGAACCTGTTGAGAGAGAGCTTCAGATATTTTCCTTAGACTCTTAATGTATTGTGACAGTTCTACAGCTTGACTATTCCTAGGAGTCAAAGGTGAATCAACAAATGGTCCTGGCATCTTTCTCCTTGTTAGCAACTCATGGGGAGTCAGGCAGAGCGTCGTGTTGGGGGTGTATCGCAGTGTCACCAGCGCTAATGGCAGTGTATCGACCCATGTCATGCCTGTCCCCATGCATTGCTTGGCTAGCATTCTTTATAGAGTCTTATTTGCTCTCTCTACCAGCGCTTGGAAGGATGGCTTCACTACTGAGACAAATTTGTGCCTTAAGCCTAAGGCACATTCAACTTCCTTCAAATGTTTATTTGCAAAATGACTGCCATTGTCTGACCTAATTACTCTTGGAAAATGATGTCTGGGAATCACCTCTTCTGTCAGCCATTTAATCACTTCTTTTGCACTTTCTGTTTTACATGCTTTTGCCTCAACCCATCTTGAAAATGTATCCACACACACCAACAGATATCTGTAGCCTCTGAATCTGTTTTCTGGGCCCATGTCTGTGAAATCTATCACTATGTCCTTCCATGGCCCCTCAGGGGCTGGGAAAGCTCCCATAGAGGCCTTTAACATATGTTTGGGATTAAACTTTTGGCATGCTTCACATTCAGAAACCACTAGTTCTACCACATCTGACAAATGAGGATGCCACCAATTTGTTTCAGAGTTGATACCTTTGTTTTTGAACCATGGCCTTTTGTATGTGCCTCTTTGCACAGCAGCAACAACACCTTAGCAGGGGCTGCCAATCTTCCATCTGCAGACCTCTACAGGCCCTCCTCATCTTTCTTTGCTCTTTTCTCTATCCATCATCAACATACTGCAACAACAATGTGCCAGGGAGCAGGAATAAATCCTGCAAATGTTGTCGCAGTACGTGATTAAAAATGGCTGGTGAGTCAACAAAACCTTGTGGTAGTCTATTATAAGTGTATTGCTGACCCTGATAGGTAAATGCAAAAAGAGGTCTGCTGTCTGCATGTAGTGGAATGCTGAAAAAAAGCATTAGAAATGTCTATTACTGTAAATAAATAAAAACAAAACAAAAAAAAACTTGTGTTGTGGGGTAATGTTATTCAGCAGCAGGTAAGATTTGGAACAGTGTAATTTGTAGGCACCACTACGGTATTGATTGGTCTCAAGTCATGGACCATCCTTTTGAAAAGGGTGCTCCATCTGCCCCAGCCCTGTTGTCATTTTAAGCTCACTGAGCTGTTTCGCATCTGTTTGAAGAGGTGGGCATAGTGCTTGAGTTGGATTTGTTGTTTCAATTGACGGGCCACGGTGCCTTTGTGGTGGTGGACTCTTTGTTTCTTCTGGGGGTGCGTGGAGGAGTGAATAGGGTGTGCTAGATTGCTAGCATGTGCTAGGTTGCTGGCATGCTAGCTACAAGTTACCAGCTAACTACCAGTGGTTCTGGCGACCGGCATTGGATACGTTTTGATCTGGGGTCTTCTGCAGTACCAACTCAACAAATAGCTTGATCTGCCTAAAGAAATCCGAGGTCAGCTGGACCAGATACTGGCAGCACCAGCAGAAATTATTCAATTCAATTCAATTCAACTTTATTTATATAGCGCCATTTCACAACAACAGTCATCTCATAGCACTATCAACTGTAGGGAGGACCCCCACAGTTGCAGAAAGACCCCAGCAATCAGGCGATCCCCTGTGAGCAAGCACTTGGCGACGGTGGAGAGGAAAAACTCCCTTTTAACAGGAAGAAACCTCCAGCAGAACCAGGCTCAGGGAGGGGCAGTCATCTGCTGCGACTGGCTGGGGGGTGAGGGGACAGAGAAGAAGAAAAGAACAGACATGTAGAGAGCAAACAGCACGATGGGGACTCAATCTATGGGAGAGAACAAACAAATGTTAATGACCAGCAAAAAAAAAATATTTCATAGAGAGTGAGGAAAGGAGTGAGGCCCAGTGCATTACTGGAGGTCCCCCGGCTGACTAAACCTATTAGCAGCATAACTAAGGGAGGGTTCAGAAACACATGATCCCTCCCTAATTGTAGGCTATATCAAAAAGGTAGGTTTTAGCCCTATTCTTAAAAACAGAGATCGAGTCTGACTCCCGAATCCAGATTGGCAGCTGATTCCACAGGAGAGGAGCTTGATAACTGAAGGCTCTGCCTCCCATTGTACTTTTGGAGATTCTAGGTATTACAAGTAAACCTGCATTTTGGGAGCGTAGTGCTCTGTTAGGATGATACGGTAGTAACAGATCTTTTAAATAAAAAGGAGCCTGATTGTTTAGAGCTTTGTAAGTAAGAAGAAGGATTTTAAACTTAATTCTAAACTCTATGGGAAGCCAATGAAGGGAGGCCAGAACCGGAGAGATATGATCTCTCTTTCTAGTACCTGTTAAAACTCTTGCTGCAGCATTTTGGATCAGCTGAAGACTTTTTAAAGATGTTTTAGGACAGCCTGATAATAAAGAATTACAATAATCTAATCTCGAGCTAACAAAAGCGTGGATCAGCTTCTCAGCATCACTCTGAGACAAGATGCTCCTAATCTTGGCAATATTACGCAAATGATAGAAGGCAGTCTTAGAAACAAATTTAATATGTGAATTGAAGGACAAATCCTGATCAAAAATAACTCCAAGGTTCCTCACAGAGCTATTAAGAGAAAGAGTAACTGCATCCAAACTGAAAGTTTGATTTGGAAAGGAATTTCTAAGGTTTTTTGGACCAACAAGAATGACTTCAGTCTTATCTGAATTTAATAGCAGGAAATTACAAGTCATCCAAACTTTGATTTCCTTAAGACAGGCTTCTAACTTGGCTAATTGATTAGTATCATCTGGCTTCATTGACAGGTATAATTGTGTGTCATCTGCATAACAGTGAAAATGTATACAGTGCTTTCTAATAATGTTGCCTAACGGAAGCATATATAAACTAAAAAGAGTAGGGCCAAGCACAGATCCCTGTGGAACTCCATGACTAAGCTTTGAGCTGAGAGAAAACTCATCATTTACATGAACAAACTGGAACCTATCAGATAAATAAGATCTAAACCACTGCAACGAAGTTCCATTAAGTCCAACATAGTGTTCTAATCTATCAAGTAGAATATTATGATCAATAGTATCAAAAGCTGCACTAAGATCTAAAAGGACAAGTACAGAAACTAGTCCATTATCAGATGCAATGAGGAGGTCGTTAGTGACCTTCGCTAAGGCTGTTTCAGTGCTATGATGGATTCTAAACCCAGATTGAAACTCCTCAAATAAACCATTTCCCTGCAGGTGGTCAAATAATTGCGTAGCAACAACTCTTTCTAAGATTTTTGAAATGAAAGGGAGATTAGAGATTGGTCTATAGTTAGCTAAAGCTCCTGGATCTAGCGTTGGCTTTTTGAGTAAGGGTTTAATTACAGCCGTTTTAAAAGCCTGCGGTACATGGCCTAAAGTTAATGAAGAATTGATTATATGAAGAATAAAGCTACCAATAAGTGGGAAGACTTCTTTAAATAACCTGGTAGGAATAGGGTCTAAAAGACAAGTTGAAGGTTTGGATGAGGAAACTATTTTGTCTAACTCACAAAGGTCGATTGGAGTAAACTCATCAAGACAGACATCAATAGAAGGAGTTGTAGTAGTTACAGTATTTAAGTTAACTGTGGGAAGAATCTGATTGATTTTATCTCTGATGGATGAAATTTTATTATTGAAAAAGTTCATAAAGTCCTGACTAGTAAGCTCTAAGGGGATGCTAGGATTGACAGAGTCCTGACTCTTTGTCAACCTGGCTACAGTACTGAAAAGAAACCTGGGATTATTCTTGTTCTCTTCTATTAATGCAGAGTAATAACTCGTTCTAGCTTTTCTAAGAGATTTTTTATAAATTAAAAGATGATTTCTCCAAGCTAAATAGATTTCATCTAAATTAGTAGAGCGCCATTTTCTTTCTAATTGACGAGTCTTCTGTTTTAAGCTACGAGTTTCTGTGTTGAACCAAGGAGTTAAAAATCTCTGATTAGACTTTTTCTTTTTTAAGGGGGCCACCAAGTCTAGAGCCTGATGCAGAGAAGCTGAAACACTATCCACCATGTTATCAATTACAGAAGGAGCAAGCTGTCTATAGCTTATTTCCGTTGTGTTGACACATGGCATAGAGGAAACAATCTGCATAAATTTGGAAACAGCATAATCTGAGAGGCATCTACTGTGATAATATTTTTCTTTAGGAGCCAAATAGTCAGAAATAGTAAAATCAAAGGTTAACAGACAATGGTCTGACAGTACAGGGTTATGAGGAGACACTACAAGATTTTCTATTTCTATGCCATATGTCAGAACAAGGTCCAATGTATGGTGGAGGTAATGAGTAGAATTTCCTACTTTCTGAGAAAACCCAAACGAGTCTAATATTGAATTAAAAGCCACATTAAGGCAGTCACTATCTACATCCACATGTATATTAAAGTCCCCTACTATAATTATTCTATCAGATTTCAGCACTAAATCAGCTAAGAAATCAGGAAATTCGGATAAAAATTCTGAATAGGTTGATGGGGGACGATAAACTATGGCAAATAAAATTGGGTTTAACCTGAAATTGCTAAAGTGCCCAACACTGAGGACCAGGCCCTCAAAGGAATTATAACATGTTTTTTGCTTTACATTAACTAGTAATTTGGAATGGTAAATTGTTGCTACTCCTCCTCCACGACCAGAACTTCTGGGATTTTGACAGTTTAAATAACCAGAGGGAGTTGATTCATTTAAACCAACATAATCCTCTTGTCCTAACCAAGTCTCTGTAAGGGAAATTAAATCAATCTGATGATCAATTAACAGATCATGGACTAACAGAGACTTGGGAGTTAGAGACCTAATATTTAATAAACCACATTTAATTTTTAAATTATGAGGAGGAACAGAGGCCAAATCATTCAATTTAGAGGCTTTATGTTTAATTTGAGTTTTACCAATATTTTGCTTTATCACTTTGGGATGCTTATACATTATATTTTTATTTACTTTGGAGGGAGCAGACAACAATTCTCTGATGGGGAAGACAGGGGCTAAGCTGAGGGGTGGCGGATGAAGAGGAGCTGCAGAGAGGCGTGTAAGACTGAGACTCTGCTTCCTGGTCCCAACTCTGAGTAGTCACGGTTTTGGAAATTTGGATAAAAAAGATGCCAGATTGTTAGATAAATGAGAAGCACCATCCAAAGTGGGATGAATGCTGTCTCGTCTCATAAGACCAGGTTTTCCCCAAAAAGAGCTCCAATTGTCAATGTAGCCCACGTCATTTTTAGGACACCACACAGACAGCCAGCGGTTCAAGGATGACGAGCGACTAAACATGTCATCACTGGTCAGATTGGGGAGGGGCCCAGAGAATACTACAGTGGCTGACATCGTTTTTGCAAAGTCACACACCGATTCTATATTAAGTTTCGTGACTTCCGACTGCCGGAGACGGATGTCATTAATGCCGGCGTGAATAACAATTGTGGAATATTTACAGTTACTTTTAGCCAGCATTTTCAAATTTGACTCGATGTCGCCTGCTCTGGCCCCAGGAATGCATGTGACTATGGCCGCTGGAGTCTCTAGGTTCACGTTTCTGACTACAGAGTCGCCAATGATCAGAGTTTTTTCCTCAGCGGGTGTGTCGCTGAGCGGGGAAAAACGATTAGAAACGTGAACAGGTTGGTGGTGAACCGGGGCTTTGCGACTAGGCTTCCTTCTCACCGTCACCCACCCAGTCTCCTCGCTGCTGAGGAGAGCCGGGGAACCGGTGACAGGGGGGCCTAAGCTAGCTAGCTCCGCTGCAGCTAATGGGCGTCCGTCGAGATTAACTGGCGCAGACGGTGTTTCAATGCAGCGGAGCCGGGATTCCAAATCAGACAACCTCGCCTCGAGCGCTCAAAAAGACAACATTTATTACATTTACCGTTATCACTAAAAGAGGCAGAGGTGTAGCTAAACATCTGACAGAGAGAGCACACCAGAGGAGGAGAGGAAAGAGAGGTAGTAGCCATAGCTAGTGGCTCGAGAGCTGGAGAGCAAACCACACAGGCAGACAGCAAAACAGGAAGTGACGATACGTTACCACAAGGAAGTGACGATCCTTGTGGTAACGTATCCTGCTATCATCAGCTAGCGGAGGAGCTAAGCAGCAGAGGAGCTAGCGGGGGGCCCCAGCCGGATCGAAGCTCGGCTACAGTGACGGTGGGCTGCCGGGCTCGGCGGAGGAGCTAACCGAGGCCCCAGCTGGATAGGAGCTGGATTGGAGCTCAACTGCAGCGGCGGTAAGCGGTGGAGCTCCGCGGAGGAGTTAACCGAGGCCCCAACTGGATCGGAGCTCAACTGCAGCGGCGGTAAGCGGCAGAGCTCAGCGGAGGAGCTAACCAAGGCCCAAGCTGGATCAGAGCTCAACTACAGCGGTAGTAAGTGGCAGAGCTAGCAGCGGAGGGGCTAGCTGAAGCCCCAGCCAGATTCGAGGTCAGCTGGACCAGATACTGGCAGCACCAGCCGAAATTATCCTGCTATCATCAGGTCAGAAAAAATGCCACCCCAGAAAGAAGAAATGGAAGAGATTAAAAAATCTCTGAACTTCATATCAGAAGAACTTACCAAAGTGGCCAATCAACACTCCAAATTATTAGGGCTAAGGAAGTCCAGGAGCTGAAATTAATAATTAAGGAAAGAGACAAAAAAAATTTCAGACTTGGAGCGACGCATTGAGGATCTTGAACAATATACTTGTATGGATGATTTAATCATTAGTGGACTAGACATTAAATATCAATCATATGCTCATGCTACAGCAGGAATGGGAGGTGAGGAGGCTCCCCCAAGCGAATCAGTCTCCTTGGAAAACCAGGTACTTTGGATCTTTGAAGGCAGAAACATAAAGGTTGAAGTAAATGCAATTTCAGCCTGCCATACACTACCCAAAAAGGATAATAAAACAAAGAAATCAATTGTGATGCGCTTTGTGAACAGAAGAGTAAAACTGACATACTGAGGCAGGCCAGAAAGCTACAGGGAACAGAAGTTTACTTAAATGAACATTTAACAAAGACTAATGCTGAAATAGCACAGCAAGCATGGATGCTGAAAAGACAAAACAAGATATAGGCAACATGGACAAGAAACTGTAGAGTCTGGATTAAACTAAATGGAACACCTGAGGAAGCAAAGGCCATAATAATAACAGATCTCACTGACTTAAATAAATATACGTAGATGAACACTGATTAAGAAAATTAAGAGACTTCAATAATCCATATCCACACACACGGCAAGAACAGTCCTTTTGTGACATAACATAATAATGTACTTAAAAAAAACAAAAAAAAAATCATGACTGACTTTAGTAGACATCAATCATCCCTAATTGGAGGAAGCCATTTGACTCAGAGACAGGAAATTCAGACTCCGAAAATATCTCATTATGCTGAACATAAACTACAAGAGATGGAGAATGATATTAATCCTGATAACCACTTCTTCAATAATATTAATAATCACTGTGAATATTACACTGAAAAGCAATTCAAAAATCAAGCGCAAGTAGATGGTAAGCTATCAATAATGTACTTTAACAGCAGAAGTCTTAACAAAAACTTTCCACAGATTCAGGACTATTTAAAACAGCTGGATAGAAAATTCACAGCTATTGCAGTCTCTGAAACTTGGCTCAAAGAAGAGCAGGCTTCTTTGATGGCCATAGAGGGATATCAGATGTTTCATATTAACAGATCTTTTAAAAACAGTGGTGGTGTTGCACTGTATATTGATGAATTGTATAGGTGTAAACCTAAATGGAATGTCCTTTGCTCTACCAAGGATTCTGGAATATGTTACTGTTGAGATTGACCAAGATAAAACAAAAAATCTAATTATAAGTTGTATATATAGAATGCCAGGAACTTGCATTGAGACGTTCAGAGATAAGTTAGTCGAGCTGTACAATAATATAACTAATAAGAAAATGGTTGTAATCTGTGGAGACTACAATATTAATTTACTAAAGCCATTTCAACAAAATTTAATTACAGAGTTTATGAATTCTATGTACAGTATGAGTCTATATCCCACAATAACACATCCCAGTAGAATCACAGTCCACACTGCTACACTTATTGACAACCTGTTTGTTGATATTATTGATAAGAAAAGAGAAAGTGGTTTATTGATAAATGACATAAGTGACCATCTGCCAGTCTTTGCACTTATCCATGGCCACACGGGGGCCAATACAGAAAAAAACTTTAAAATCTTTCAGATATAAATCACAAAATGCAATCAGTTCTTTTAAAGAAGACCTGCTGAAGCAAGACTGGACAAAAGTCTATGTATCAAATGTAAATGAAGCCTATGATACATTTATGAACACTGTAACTGCTCTTTATGAAAAAAAAAAATGTCCATTAGTAAAGAAAAAGCTGAAACAGAAATTTGTCAACAAGCCATGGTTAACCAAAGGATTACTAAAAGCGTGTAAAAAGAAAAAAATCATTATATAAAGCTTTTCTAATGAAAAGGACAAAAGAAGCAGAGCAGCAGTATAAAACATACAAAAATAAGTTAATGTCATGGGAAGCGGGAGTGCGCCCCTCCCCTCCGGTCTCATCTTCTCCAACTCATCACAGCATCTGAGGCAGAAGACACACCTGCACCCGCTCATCAGCCAGCGTACTTATGGAGGCTTCCTCCGCGCAGTCTACGCTGGCTCGTCTGGGTATACTGCATGTATTCAGGCAAGCTGTGTACAAATTTAAACGTTAACACATCATTAACATTTATTCTCTTCTCCTTCTCAGGTTGCTGCCACCGTGTAGGTGTGTCACTGGGACTGCACGCGCTCTCCTGCCCCACCACACTGCCCTTCAGCGATCTCATTCCCCCGGTCAGGCACCATCAGCTCCACTACCCCTCCTTACTCTACTGGTTCGTCTATTCCCTGCTGGGTCCTGCCGGTCCTCTCTGGATTTCCCAAGTAAGTGGTTATTTGGCTCACCCATTTCCCCTTACTCCACTCCTCAGCTCAAGATTCTCGTCTTCTCTCCACAGGTCCTCTCCCCTGGCGAGTGGCTGTTTCTGTAGCTGTGCGCTTTTGTATTTTGCTATTAATAAAATTGTCAAACGTGCCCTTCTGTGTGGTTCCATCCAGTGTTTGGCATTGTGCTCATGAACTGTCAAAACTCAATATGTCATGACACTTAATATATATAATGAGATGTAGTAAAAGAGACTATTACAGTAAAGAACTGAAGAAAAACAGATAACACTAAAAATACATGGACAATATTTAACAAAACAACACAAAAATGACTCGGAGTGTGAATGCAGTCTCACCTGCAGATGAATTTAATATATTTTTTGTTAACATTAGTCCTAATTTGGCACGAGAAATACCCATTATGGCACCTACAGGTGATACAATAAGCAAAAACATTGCTATTAAAGACTCCATCTTCATAAAAAACACAGATGAGAGAGAGGTAATTGAAATTGTTAAATCGTTTAAACATCTACGGGCTGTGATGGTATTGACATGCTTATTGTCAAAACTATCATCGAATGCTTAGTGAAGCCACTGACGTATATCTGTAACCTGTCTCTCCAAACAGGTATATTTCTCAATGCAATGAAAATAGCCAAAGTAATTCCGATATACAAGACGGGTGACGGGGGAATTTTCAAACTATAGGTCTATTTCACTATTGCCGCAATTTTCAAAGATACTCAAAAAAATATTCTGTGAGAGAACTGACAACTTTATAATGAAGAATAATTTATTGTGTAAGCAACAATATGGGTTCAGACACAAGAGGACAACTGCATTTGCTCTAATGGAATTTATAGAAAAAAATATCAACTGCTGTAGAAAATAAAGAGTATTCAGTTGAGGTATTTCTGGATCTTAAAAAAGCATTTGATACAGTGGATCATAAATTATTGTTAAAGAAACTACAAAATTACAGTATTGGGGGTAGCACTGTCCTGGTTATGTAGTTACTTAAAGAACAGATATCAGTATGTATGTGTAGGTAGCAAAAACTCGCAGTTACTGAAGGTTACTTATTCAATCTGTATATAAATGATATATGTAAAGTTTTGGAAAAAAATGGATTTCATATTGTTTGCAGATGACACTAATTTATTATGCAGTGGAAACAATTTGAAACAACTTTTGGATACACTTGGAAAGGAATTAGGAAAGCTTAAACTGTGGTTTGATTCAAACAAATTAACGCTCAATTTAAGTAAGACAAAATTTATAATTTTTAACAACTATCACAACAACTCAGTATCTAAACTCAGGGTAAATGATGTAGAGATTGAAAGGGTATCCGAAATTAAATTCCATGGGATAATAATTGATAATAAATTGTGTTGGAAGTCACATATTAATTACTATATATTAAAGGTAAAATATCCAAATCAATCGCAATACTACACAGCGTGAAATATTTGCTGAATCAACCCACACTATATACTTTGTATCATTCATTAATACTCCCATACATGACATATTGTACTGAAGTATGGGGAAATACATATAAAACAAACATATATCCAGTTTTTAATGCTTCAGAAGAGAGCCATTTGAATAATAAACAAAGCTGCTTACAGGGAACCAACAAACCCACTTTTTTGTCATGGCGGCCTCTGGGCCGTCATTGGCTTCATCAGTCCCAGCTGCGCACAGACCAACAGGTGCCAATCAGCGGCTGTTAAAAGCCAGCGTTGCTGACAGCCCATCACGGAGTCGTCTGTCCTCCTCATCGGAGCATGAACCAGAGCTTCGTTCTCAAGCTACGTCTAGAACGCCTCGTCAGGAACTACCACGTAAGAGAACTGTGTGTTACTCAACTCCTTGCCTTTACCCCTGTGCACAGGTGGACCTCCCAGGCGGCGGACCAGCTTCCCCAGCCGACGGGGAGTTGCCACTTCAGCCACGTAGCTCCTCGCTACCACCTCTGCTACGGGTACGTCTTACTCCTCAGCTGCAGGAGCTGCTATTGTCTCAGCTGCAGGAACTATCATCACCACGATCAGTGGAATCTCTGTCTTCGCCACCATCAGAACTGTCATCGTCACAGTCAGTGGAATCACTGCCAGCATCGCTATCAGAACTGTCATCGTCACGGTCAGTGGAATCACTGCCGTCATCATCACAGGAACTGCCATCGCCACAGCAACAGGTGGACTCACTATCACAGCCACGAGCACACTCACCTCCACGTTGCACGGCCGCTGGGAGTCAGCAGGACGCTACCTGTGGATCACCCAAGTAAGCCCCTTCACCTACAATTACTCACGAGTGCTGAACAGCGGTAATTGTATCTGCTTGTGTGTTACAGGGTTGCTGGGTCTCCATCCGGACTGCTCAGTTCCAGTGACCAGAACCCGATACTTGCACTCACTCACGCACTACACACTCTCACTCTTCAATAAAAGGATTATTGTCACTATCTACCCGTGTCAGTGTCTGTCTCCTGGGTCCTAAACATGTCAGTACGACTCCGTCACATTGACCCAGCAGACAGTTCACTGTCACGCAAACTCAACACACTTAGCGCTCGGGTAGATTTGTTAGCACACCAGCAGACAGTAATCCTAAATCAGTTAACTTTAATTAACGGTCGGCTGGATCGTCTGGAAGGACACCAGACGTTCCCCCCGACCGCAAATATCTCAGCCCCTGCAGGCTTAGCGCCAGGTCAAGCTAACACCTCTTCGACCCCTCGCCTCACCCCTGTTCCCACGCCTGCCCGGTTCAGCGGAAAACTCGGGGAAGCCCGAGGATTCATATTACAATGTGAATCAGTTTTTCTCCGCGTTCCGGGAGATTTCGCCTTAGATTCAAACAGGATTGGTTATGTCATTAATTTGTTGGCGGGTAGAGCTTTAGATTGGGCTTATTCCATCATGGCTAAACCAAACTACTCCATGCTGACTTACCAGGAGTTTGTGACAGAATTCATGTCCGTGTTTGATCATACAGATAGGGGTGAGGTGTTGACAGAACGGCTGTTGAGCCTACAGCAGGGAAAGAGATCAGCTGGTGACTACGCTATTGACTTCCGGGTCCTGGCCGCAGAGATTGGGTGGGGGGAGCCATCACTGTGTGGTATTTTCCTGCGCAGTCTTAATGATGAGCTGAAGGATGAATTAGCGGAACGGGATAAACCGGACAACTTGCGTGATTTGATTGCCCTAACGGTTAGCCTGGATAGCAGATTAAGAGAGCGGGCGGCCGAACGGCGAGCTACTTCCCGTTCGGTTAGACCCCGCCCTCGCGTCACTAACTCTCCTCTTCTCACTCTACCCGCATCAGAGGAATCCCCGGATCAAGAGGCTATGGTTGTAGGTCGGTCTAAAGTGTCAGCAGCTGAGAGACAGCGCCGCAGGGATCAGGGCCATTGTTTCTACTGTGGGAAAGAGTCACATGGGGTTTTCGAGTGTCCCAGTAGGTTAAAAGGGAAGGCCCGTGGATTGCAGTAGGGGGATTCACGGGCAAGAATTCAGAAGAACCCCTTACTAGTTGCCATTTACCCATCAGACTGATCCATGCACATACTGAACACTCCACATTAGCATTAATTGACACAGGAGCTGAGCAGAATTTTGTTTCTAGAGACCTGGCAACCCGGATGGGCCTTAGCTGTCAGACTCTAGATCCCCCTGTCAAACTCATCACCCTGTCCAAGGCGTCCCTGACCACCGTCGCCCATCAGACGGCCCCAGTATCTATAATTGTGTCAGGAAATCACAGGGAGGAGATTAGGTTCCTAGTCCTGCCCGTCTCTTCTTCGCCCGTCATCCTGGGGTACCCCTGGCTTCGATTGCATAACCCCACCATTGACTGGCAAGCTGGGAGTATTACAGCGTGGAGTACGTTCTGCCTGAGTGCCTGTCTCCAATCTGCGGCGTGTGCCCCGTTTGTCAAGGTGCCTCCACCTCAGTCGTCACCACCGGACCTGTCCAAGGTGCCAGAGGTTTACTATGACCTGGGGTTAGTTTTTAGCAAGTCTCGGGCGTTGTCGTTACCCCCCCATCGCCCTTACGACTGCGCAATTAATCTGAAGGCTGGGGTCCCTCTTCCTGCTAGCCGCCTATACAGCCTATCAGCCCCGGAGCGCGAGGCTATGGACACATACATCAAGGAGTCCCTGGCCTCTGGAATCATCCGCCCGTCGTCTTCGGCTGTGGGAGCCGGGTTCTTCTTCGTCGGGAAGAAGGACGGCTCATTACGCCCCTGCATCGACTTCCGGGGTCTCAATGAAATAACGGTAAAAGACAAGTACACTCTGCCCTTGATGAACACTGCCTTTGACTCCCTCCACGGGGCATCCTGGTTTACTAAGTTAGACCTCAGGAATGCTTATCACCTAGTGCGCATAAGAGAAGGTGACGAGTGGAAGACGGCTTTCCGGACCCCAAGCGGGCATTTTGAGTACCTTGTAATGCCGTTTGGGTTAACCAACGCTCCGGCCGTCTTCCAACGTTTAATAAACGACGTTTTGCGGGTATCTTCAACATTTCTGAAATATATTGTTACCGCACCATTATGTGGTGAGTAATATCAGTATAAAATCATATAAACATTACATTTGTAAAGTCAAAGTAATTTGAATCAGTACACCTTATGTTATCTACAATGTCATACAAAGTCATACTTGACTTCAAAAAGTGATTCTTTCTCCAAGACCTTTGTCTGATGATCCACAGCCTCTGGCAGATCATATGCACAGACACATTAATTATCAATCTGTTTTGATCCTCTGTGCTCTAAATCATGTGATGTAGGGTAAACATAAAATCTTCAGTGATTAGGCATTATTAAATGACATCATAATATGATCATAGTATGGCCTGTAGTCACATTGTCACACGTCAGTCCTTTTTTTCCTATAAAGTGCACTGTCATATTTCAGTCAAGGACAAAGGTCAGTAATGCGTCAAAATTGCTTTTTTCTCCTTTTTTTTTTTAAATATGTAAACAGTTTATCACGTACGCAACATTAATCAAGACCCCACAGAGTTAAATTGAAAAAATAAAAACTTTGTAAAAAGTACCCATATTTAGACCACTTTCTTCACAGATCAACCACACACACACACACACACAGAATAGATAATAGATAAAACAACGTTCTCATTGTCCATTTTAACGTTATCCAGTTTTGCTGCCATTTAATTATGATTTTATTTGCTTCCTCCTTTTCCCAACCTCTTGGGCTTCTTGTGAAAGAGTGGAATACGGGCCCGCCTTAGGTCCCGGTTTGGGGTATGGGGGTGGATTTTCCAATAGTGGAGTTTTCATTTGTTTCTGCTTTTCTCTGGCTTCATCAGCTTTCCGTTGGGAAGCCTCTGCCGCTTGTGACCACAAGATGGCACATTGGAGTTCCGCACTGGGTTTGCCTGTTTTAACAGGTTTATTAGACGTCATTTTAATAGTTGTTAACAATGCCTGGCATTCATCCACGTTCAACGTGGGCTTGAATGAGAAATCCTTTTTTCCATTTATTTAAGTATTTTTCTGGATCCTTTATTTTTCCCTTTTCATTTTGTCTGTTATTGTAATTTTTACAGCTGCGCGCGCTATGTCCTGTTTTTTCTTCTGTTTATTCGTCTGCCTATCCGGTTTTCTAACACAATTCCCCATTTTTAGATGGCCAGGAACGTTGAACAGTACGCCGACTGCAACACTATTACTACCCAATTTTTGAGGTGGGTTCGTGGTCAGGAACGTTGAACAGTACGCCGACTGTTTAACACTATTACTGCCCAATTTGGGGTGAATTCCTTCACCCTGCTTATTTTAAAACCTGACCACCAAACAGTTGTGAATCGCCGTCACACTGTCTCCTGCACCCCTCTTTATTTTAAAACCTGACCGGTCAGTAACCGTGAATCGCCGTCACGTTACTTCCTAAGACCACTGCATTCCTGCAGCGGTTTTTAACCACAAGGAAAAGTACAGGACGCCGCTTGTACTACCATTACTTGCTCGTCAGCTGACCCGTGGTTCTTTAAAAATGGGAAATTGTGAATTGTGAGGCTCGGTTATTCTTCATATACGTCTACTACAGTCAATCTGAAAAGGGAAAAATTTGTAACTTACTTTTTAGGCTCTATCAGTAAGGACAGCCGTCACCAGATTAGAGCCGGGAGAAGGAGAGTCTCCGGCAGCGTTCCCTCAAGTCGGGTTTCCAATTTTCAACCTGCAGGACACACATCCCTTCCCGCTCCACCTGGATCTCAGCTGTCCCGGGTTTCGGCACCAGCTATGTCAGAAGTCTGAAATATAACCTCACAGAGTACAAAAAGGCATTAGACTGAATCAAATATCAGACTTAAGACACGCAGAGCCTTTGAAGTTTTTACTTGCAAGGAGTATCAACACACATACAGGGTGAGTTGAATACTTGACGACATACTGATCTTCTCTCGCACACTAGAAGAGCATCAGGTGCATGTCCGTAAGGTACTACAGCGCCTCCTGGAGAATCAACTGTTCGTCAAGGCCGAGAAATGTGAGTTCCATACTGACCAAACCTCCTTCCTAGGGTTCATAATAGCCCAGAACCAGGTGCTCCCTGACCCGGCCAAGGTCAGGGCAGTAGTGGATTGGCCTGCACCCACCTCTAGGAAGCAGCTTCAAGGATTCTTGGGTTTTGCTAATTTCTATAGGAGGTTTGTGCCCAACTTTGGTAATATTGCTCGCCCTCTGACTGCGCTCACCTCCCCTAAGACCCCGTTTTGCTGGAGTGAGGAGGCAGCCGGAGCGTTTGAGAAACTGAAGAGGGAGTTTGCTTCGGCCCGGGTCCTAACTCAGGTGGACCCGAAGCTGCAGTGCTTGGTGGAAGCGGACGCCTCTGACTCGGGGGTAGGAGCGGTACTCTCCCAACGCTCTCCCAAGGATGGTAAGATTCGCCCATGTGCTTACTTCTCTCATCGTCTATCCCCAGCAGAGAGAAATTACAGCATAGGAGACAGGGAGCTGCTGGCAGTGAAGCTCACTTTGGAGGAATGGAGACACTGGCTGGAGGGGGCTGCTCAACCGTTCGTGGTATGGACTGATCATCGTAACCTGGAGTACCTCAGGACGGCGAAGCGCCTGAATGCACGCCAGGCTCATTGGTCCCTCTTCTTCGGCCGGTTCAATTTTTCCATCACTTACCGGCCGGGAAGCAAGAACGGTAAGCCGGATGCCCTCTCGCGGCAGTTTGACGCACCATCCTCTGAGGACCAGGAAACTCCTATCCTGCCGCCCTCCTGCGTCGTGGGTGCTCTGTCCTGGGGTATCTGCAAGACGGTTCGCCGGGCTCAGAGGACTGAGCCGGACCCCGGGGGGGGGGGCGCCTGTTTGTTCCACGTGCCATTCGGGGCCAAGTGATTGAGTGGGGTCACGCCTCCAAGTTGGCTTGTCATCCAGGGGTGGGCCGGACTGTGGATCTTCTCCAGAGGACCTTCTGGTGGCCAGGGCTATGGAAGGACGTTGTAGGTTACATCCGGGCTTGCGCTCAGTGCACCACTGGGAAGACGACATCATCCCCCCCGGCGGGCCTGTTACACCCGTTGCCGGTCCCTTCTCACCCCTGGTCCCACGTTGCTATGGACTTTGTGACTGGTTTGCCCACCTCGGATAATTTCACTACAGTTTTAACAATTGTGGACCGTTTCTCAAAGGCAGCCCATTTTGTGCCTCTTCGGGGTTTGCCTTCAGCCCAGGAAACAGCGGACCTCCTCGTTCAACATGTGGTCCAGCTCCACGGCATCCCCGCCGACATAGTGTCGGACCGGGGGCCACAGTTTGTCTCGCAGGTCTGGAAGGCTTTCTGCGCGGCGCTGGGAGCCACAGCTAGCCTCTCCTCTGGTTATCATCCCCAGAGCAATGGCCAGTGTGAGCGGGCTAATCAGGAGCTTGAGGCCGCATTGCGCTGTGTCATCTCCTCCTGCTCATCCTCCTGGAGCAAGTATCTTCCTTGGATTGAGTACGCCCATAATACCACGGTCTCTACGGCTACGGGCGTCTCCCCTTTCAAGGCGTCATCTGGTTTTGATCCCCCGCTGTTCCCGGAGGAGGAGAGGGAGGTAGCGGTTCCCTCGGTCCAAGCCCACATCAAGCGCTGTCGGCGAGTTTGGCTCATCACCCGCCAAGCCCTGTTAAAGACTACTAAACGCAACATCCAGGTGGCCAACCGGCATAGGAGACCCGCCCCGGACTACAAGGTGGGTCAGAAGGTTTGGTTGTCAACCCGGAATATTGGTGTACCGGCTGAGAAGCGTAAGCTTACCAAGCGCTTCATTGGTCCTTACACCATCACTCGTATTATTAATCCTGTGTCTGTGCGCCTGTCTCTCCCCTCTTCGATGCGCATCTGCCCCACCTTTCATGTCTCCCAGGTCAAACCGTACATCTCTGACCCCCTGTGCCCACCTCCCGCGGCCCCCGCCCCCCCGAGGATGATCGATGGCCATCCGGCCTGGGGGGTGACTGCCATCCTGGACGTTCGCAGGTGAGGTCGTGGTCTTCAGTATTTGGTGGACTGGGAGGGCTTTGGACCGGAGGATCGTTCTTGGATTCGCCCAGCGTTGATCCTGGATAAACAGCTGATCCGCGACTTCCATCGGGCGAATCCAGGTAGAATTGGGCAGGTGCCTGGAGGCACTGCTAGGGGGGGAGTACTGTCATGGCGGCCTCTGGGCCGTCATTGGCTTCATCAGTCTCAGCTGCGCATAGACCAACAGGTGCCAATCAGCGGCTGTTAAAAGCCAGCGTTGCTGACAGCCCGTCACGGAGTCGTCTGTCCTCCTCATCGGAGCATGAACCAGAGCTTCGTTCTCAAGCTACGTCTAGAACGCCTCGTCAGGAACTACCACGTAAGAGAACTGTGTGTTACTCAACTCCTTGCCTTTACCCCTGTGCACAGGTGGACCTCCCAGGCGGCGGACCAGCTTCCCCAGCCGACGGGGCGTTGCCACTTCAGCCACGTAGCTCCTCGCTACCACCTCTGCTACGGGTACGTCTTACTCCTCAGCTGCAGGAGCTGCTATTGTCTCAGCTGCAGGAACTATCATCACCACGATCAGTGGAATCTCTGTCTTCGCCATCATCAGAACTGTCATCGTCACAGTCAGTGGAATCACTGCCAGCATCGCTATCAGAACTGTCATCGTCACGGTCAGTGGAATCACTGCCGCCATCATCACAGGAACTGCCATCGCCACAGCAACAGGTGGACTCACTATCACAGCCACGAGCACACTCACCTCCACATTGCACGGCCGCTGGGAGTCAGCAGGACGCTACCTGTGGATCATCCAAGTAAGCCCCTTCACCTACAATTACTCACGAGTGCTGAACAGCGGTAATTGTATCTGCTTGTGTGTTACAGGGTTGCCGGGTCTCCATCCGGACTGCTCAGTTCCAGCGACCAGAACCCTATACTTGTACTCACTCATGCACTACACACTCTCACTCTTCAATAAAAGGATTATTGTCACTATCTACCCATGTCAGTGTCTGTCTCCTGGGTCCTAAACATGTCATTTTTCTTAAATTAAAAGCTCTCAAGTTGAAAGATCTGGTTAATTTTAAAACTGCAGTAATAATGTGAAGAATCTATAACTGCCCACAAATATTAAAAAGTTGTTCCAAATAAGGGAGAAACAATATCATTTCAGAGGAACATGTATATTTCAAAAACCTTCAGTGAGAACTACCACCAAGCAACACTGTGTCTCAGTGCAGGGAGTCAGACTGTGGAACACTTTTGGACCTGAATTAAAATCATGTACAACGCTTGGACAATTTAAACAAAAACTAAAGGAAGAAATACTCCAAACATATATACAAAACGACATGTAAAATCATATAAGAACTAGAAAAGCACTCGGAGAGCGCAGACCTCCGCCAAGCGCCACAGTTCCCCTGTAGGCATGTTGTCCTGTATTTTTTTTCCCCCAAGTGTTCTGACGATTTTTTGGCAGAGTTACATGCACAAAAAAAATGCCCCTATCTGGCAATGTTAAATAAAAAAAAAAAAAAAAGAATCCTTTAAAAAATTCCTGGATCCAGACGGTGATCCGGATCACCACCAAAATCTAATCATCTGTAGGATACGCCATTTCTGACAATCTGAAAATTTCATGAAAATGTGTCCATAACTTTTTGAGTTATCTTGCTAACAAACAAACAAACAAACAAACAGACAGACAGACAGACAGACAGACAAACCAACGCCGATGAAAACATAACCTCCTTGGTGGAGGTAGTTATCATATCCAGTCTGTGTTGTGCTGTTGCTTAGTTTTGTTTTGTCACATTTAGTCTTAGCTTTGTTTTGTTTTGTAATCACGTTTATTTATTTATTTATTTATTTATTTATTTTTTAATTCTTAGATGGAACATGGGTGGACAATATAAGTTGCATCTTCAGCCATCACCCTTTTCAGATAACTTATATTGAATTGTATAATCCGATGAGTTGTTGTTTAATTTGACCTTGTTAGATTTTTTTCCCTTGATATATTCTTCTGTTCCTTTCTTTTAATCTTTTAATCTAATCTATCTGAAATAAAGATTCATTCATTCATTCATTCATTCATTCATTCATTCATTCATTCATTCATTCATCCTGTAGTCCTATTTTCCAGGCTTCTCTACAGGAAGAATAGGAGTGTTCCATGAGAACTGTGTTGGCAGAGAGTTTCCTTCTCGTTTGTGAGAGGATACTGGTTTCGCCATATTGGCTGAGTATTTGTTTTGAGTGAGATTTTTACTGGTGTACAGGTAATCAGACCAACATCTGCAGAGCCGTCTGATCATAGAGAGGCGGGCAAAGCATCCAACAGTACACCAGAATTTGGATGGTCAGTGTTTTCTCTACCATGTGTTCTGTCAAGATGAATGTTTGTGGAGTGGTCTGTATTGTTATATTGCATGAAATGTGATAACAACCAGCAGATGGTGAATAATATACAGTAGGTCCCTACACTGTGTGACAACCCAGTCAGTCAACTTAAGACAGTTTTTCACCATTGGCCCCAGTGCCCTTGCCTCTTGCCCTGCGGACACCCCCACTGTCACATGAGGTGCAGCAGTGTCCAAGAGGGCATACAGATACAACAAGTCTTTGTCCAAATAAACTGCAGCAGCAAATCCTTGGGGACCCACATAAATGTCTTTGCACACCAAGTCCTGTACCCCCATCAAAGTATCCCACTGATCATCATACAGTTTTTGATCATCATGTGAACAGTTCATTGTGCAGTGGAGTGGATCATGCAGGGGGTCATATGGTTGAACAGAGTCTATCCATGTGGCCCAGGAAATATATTTGTCTACCAGTTGATTTTCGTCAGGGCTCAGATCATTCAGCTGTAGCCACCACACAGTTGCAGAAGAGGTTTGATCTTCCTCTGTGTCTGTTTCCTGTACTTGCAACTGTGGAGCATTTAAGGAAGAGGACAAATCTGATGTGCATTGGAGCATAGTACCATCAGGTAGACCCACCACAGTTCCAGTAGAAGCAAAGTAGATATGTGCTCTCACTTTCAGAAGCACATCTCTTCCCAGAAAATTTACAGGACAATCTGGTGAATACAGAAAAGAGTGGATAAAATTCAGTCCAGCCAATGAACAGTTCAGTGGTACTGAGAAAGGGAGATGTTTTAGTGTCCAAGAGATGCCAACAACTGATGTATACTTAATAAGCAGGGGTAGAGAAGATGATATTGATGAGAAGTGAGCCCCTGTGTCCACCATAACTTCATAAGTCAGGGGTGTCCAATCATGTGCCATGGAGGGCCAAGACCCTGCAGGTTTTACCTCCAACCAGTGTCTTCAACAGCAGATGTCACTGAACTTCTTCCCACTGATTGCTGATCAGTGAAAACACCTGCTGAAGAGACTAGGTAGAAGAGAAAACCTGCAGGATCTTGGCCCTCCATGGCACATGATTGGACACCCCTGTCATAAGTCTTGTCTTCTACCTTGAGGGACAGCATTGGATCCGGAAGTTCTCCCTGGCTCCCTGGGCCCCATCATTGCTGACCAGGCATCATGCTCTGGTTGGGAGCCATGTGTGATTGCTGAGGCTGCTGTGTGTGTTGTGGCTTAACTTGCCACACCCCAGGTGCTGGGGGTGAAGTGGGTGTGTGGTTTGTCCAGGCATGTCCTCTGCCAGAAGGTGGAGCCGTGCATTCACTAACTAACTAACTAACTAACCTGCACTTATATAGCGCTTTTCTAGTCACAAAGACCACTCAAAGCGCTTTCACTAATACTAACCCTCTATTCTAAGGGCCTATAGGAAACAGATATCTAGGGACAATTTAGAACAGCCAATTAACCTAACATGCATGTCTTTGGATTGTGGGAGGAAACCGGAGCCCCCGGAGTAAACCCACACAGCACAGGGAGAACATGCAAACTCCACACAGAAAGGTTCCAACCCCTGCCAACCTGGGGATTTGAACCAGGAACCTTCTAGCTGTAAGGCAACAGTGCTAACCACTGCACCACCGTGCTGCCCAATTCACAAGCCCAATTCCCATTCACGAGCCCAATGCCCTGACCTTCCACATTGATAGCACATGTCCTGTGGACCAGTTTATCTTATGCCACCTCTATTTGCACCTCTTCTACACCCTCTCTGTGGTGGGCAGGGATACCATTGCTGTTGGGATGACAACCTATCAAAATGCTGGCCAGGCGAGGTTCATCCATCAAATTGAAAAAATGGAGAAGACCCTGATAGCGACAAATGGAGAACCGTCTCGGAAGGTGGATTACATCATGATTACGCTTAGGTCTATCCACGATGGACTCAACTCCCAGCAATGAAGGATTAAGTACTGAATCTGTAAGAGAATATAAAGTTTTTCTCTGTGTTCAGTACCATTCGGCTTTAATCCGGCTCCCTCACAAAAATCCTCCTGATCATCTGCAGTCTGTGTTTTTCAAAACATTGAGCTCATGGCCTTCGGACAGGCAGCTGCATGGCCAAGGACAAAAAACTGCCAGCAGTTAGACACAATATCTCCTGCCAAAGAGTCCTTGTTGTTCTTAACTGATACAACACTCACACTTCAACATTACACTCATACTGATCCACACAACTGACGATAAAGATGACTCACACACTGCTCTCTCTGTGTCTTGTGAACTTTTGGTCTGCTGATTGTGCATTGAGGGCTTTTTTTTTCTTTGTAATCATAATATTGATCATATGTGACCACTATTCTGAAATCAATGATTTTTTTTGCTCCTTCCTATTGTATTATCCTTATGCCACCTGTACCCTTCTGTTGGCAGGCGCGTTTCAGATGCCGCCGCGTCACCGGAAATGCAGGTTCATTTTCTGTGTCAAGTCAAATCCCTCGTATGTTATCAGAATCTGTTAATGTACTTGGCAATAAATTCTTTCTGAGTTCTGGGGATGCCAACACAAAGGATTCAGCAGGGACCTGACCAATAATGGCCTGAGGGGTTGCCACTGTAACGGCCGGAGCCTGTACAGTATTTTTTTTTTGTCTTTATTCGTTATATCCCTAGCTGCTTTTTGCTGGGCTTTTACCAGCTAATTTCATAAATCTGCTGTTTCTGTCGCTTTTCATTTTGTTGTTTATTGTACACACACATAATGATGCACATGTCAGAGCTATTCTGCCCAGGAGCGGGTATTCAATCCCACTACCCCTTCCAGTGCGGCTCAGACAGGTGGTGGTACTGATGTCTGTATGACATTGCGATATTCTGCTGATGTGGTAGCATTGTTACATGGGTTTTCTCCAGTCATGTCAGTCCAAAGTGCCAAACACTTATCCACATAGGCTCCTGCTTCCTCTCCTTTTTTACATTGGTATGTATGTTAACTCTGCACTAGTTAGATCTCCAGGAACATCTTCCTCATTACTGCAAAAATCTCATCACTGTGTTCTCTGAATGGAGCCTCATCAGGCTCATCAGTGGTGCCAGCCTCTTCCTCTATGTTCTTAAGCATAAAGGCTGAGGTGTGGGTAGCCACTATTCTTCTAACATCTGCCAAGCACAAATGGCAACCAACTGTGGCCTTCTGCATAGTTATAATCCACAGAGAGGACCCCGAAGTTAGTGGTGACAATGTACCACAAATGCCTTTTAAATCCTTAAATGACCATTCTACATATTGTACCACCCCAGTTTCAGTAGCTATCGTGGGCATTTACTTATAATTTACTTTAGGTATGGCTCCTGTTTGTAAATGTGTGCGCTGAGGTGTCTCTTCAGTCAGATATTCTATTGTAGATCCATAATCATTAATTTTCCACTGTTTTCGTGTGCCTGTAGGTGCTTTTTTTTATCTGTGTAATCAGTTACTTTTCTTGGCAAGGCTCCCTCACCAGTACTTGACATGTTTCCTAGCCTAGTTAAAGTCTGGCTCAGGCGCTCATTAAACTTACTCAAATAAGCGTCAACAGGGTCTCCATCTACTTTTTGGTTTGTTGAAGGGGTGGAGGCAGAAGGTATTCCTGTATAGACAGAGGATTCCTCCTCCTGTCTGTCATATTCATGTTCAGCCTCACTCATAGGCTCCATGGGAGTGTATTGATTGATAAGTTGGTGCACCCTATCTCCAGCTGTCTTGCTGTCATCTTTAGATAGCATTGGCCTCATGTGTAAAACTCCTGCTACTGCCTGTAGCAGGAGTAGCTTTTGTAGCTTTATTCACTTCAACAAAAGTAGTAAGAGGCATTTGTTTAGAAAGCATGTTTACACACTCTGTATATGGGCTTGTCTGTGTCAGGGTGGGGGCTGAAAGGGCTGGTGAGGGCAGAGCTGATGGAGGCAGGGCCACATCGTCATATTGGGGTGGCAACTCTGATACTACTTGCTGTCCCTGCATTTGTAATATGACCCTTCCATTATCACAGACTACCAGTTGTCCTCCACACAACACGGCCATGAGTTTAGGAATATAACACATTGCTCTAATATTCCTCTTCTCTGAATTTTTCACTTTTTTATGTTCCAATCCCCACCTGGGATTCCATCTTGTCTCATGATTTTCCTTAGCAGTATTATAACTTTGTATAATTATTTGCAGGATCTTAGCTTTTAGCTGGCAAGGGCATCGGCGAGGGCATCGGCTTTGATGATCCTGGCAAATATTCTAGATCCTGTAACTCAGCCACCCAATTTTTAAGCTTTCTTACCTCCTCTTTCCTAACTTTCTCAATTGTCTGTCTCTCAGTGACTTTCTGTGTTCTATCTACTGTTTCACCAACAGTAAATGCTGACGTTCCTGCTGCCATAACTACAGAATTTTCTTGGAAGTAAACTTGGAAGCTCGATTTAGTTATAAAATAGCAAATTAGATTCGTACTTTGTTTAATTTAGAGGTAAACTTATGAAAGAAACAAAACATGCAGGTTAGGTTAATTGGAGACTCTAAAGTGGCCCTAGGTGTGAATGTGTGTGTGAATGGTTAAGGGATAGCGCCATATCGTGGCTGCTTCATCCATCCAGGTGGTGGATGACCCTCAATTTCCCCTCTGGGGATCAATAAAGTATACTAAATCTAAAAAAAAAAAAAAAAAAAGAATGCAATTCTTATAGTTGACCACAAGATAGAGGCAGTTCCTTCTACACTCAAGGAGGAGGAGCCACAGTGACGTTGCTTGAAGGTGGTCTAGCTGTCTCAGCTCCAAGATGGCACTCAAGATGACTCACCCTGGTGATTTTGAAGATGGCGTTTGCACTACTTAATCTGCACATGCACAGTTCTCATGCAAAGGGAATGCCACGTGGCTGTTTCGATCACGGGCAAATGTAAACATGCAAAGTGGCCGCGAAGCCTGTTGACCACAAACCACGCCTTGTTTTTATAAAGAAACTGAAGAGTTGCCTCCCCTAAATTCAGTTTTATTCATGCAAAGATAATCTTACAACTTTAACTTTGTGTACAATTCAGTGTTGTTACTTCAAACAATTTCCTCTAAGTAACTTTTATCATGCTTGAAACACAATTTCTCAGTTCAACTCAGGCGAGCAGGTGAATTACCCCCTCCCCTTTGTGATCAAAAACACAGAGACTCGCCTCCGCCTCCTGCAGGTCAAAAGTTACTTTGATGTCACCAGTTTAGTTAAATCACCTATATGTATACTATGGGAAAAAGAGTTTGTAGAAATTTACAGCCCTGCAGTCCAAACCCCAGATCCCCGAACCCTGTCTACAATTCTGGCCACATCAGGCTTCTACCTTGATCCTGTTGACCAAAGTGGGTGTGGCCAACTCAGAATTATAGTGGAAAACAGGATCTTTTGTTTCTGGTAGACCAAAAAATATTCACATTCCCCCCGGGGCTTTCGCCTTTATTTCCAAACCCACAAAATGCACTTCCTCTTATTCCAGACAGCCAGAAGTCAGAATTCGGGATCAGGGCTAGCCCCTTTCCACCTAACCAGAGCTGTGTGTTGAGGTGAGGGAGACTATATCTAGCCGGTATTTCGCAACCTTGTACACCAGCTCAGGCTCCTTCCCCACCAGAGAGGTGACATTCCACGTACCAAAAGCCAGTTTAGAAAGCTTGGGATCAGTCCGCCAAGGTCTCCGCCTTTGACCACCACCTAATCCACATAGCACCGGACCCCCATGAGCCCTCCTGCAGGTGGTGAGCCCACTGGAGGGCGGACCCATGTAACTCCTTTGGGCTGAACCCGGCCAGGTCCCATGGGTGGAAACCCAGCCACCAGATGCTAGCCATCGAGCCCCTCCCCCAGGCCTGGCTCCAGGGTGGGGCCCCGGTAACCCCATACCGGGCTGGGTACACTGAATCCTTGATCTAGAATTTATCATGAGACTCTGTTGGATCGTTCTTAGTCTGGCCCTTCACCCAGGACCAGTTTGTCTTGGGTGACCCTATCAGAGGCAAATTTCCCCAGACAACATAGCTCCTGGGATCACTGTAGCACGCAACCCCCCCCCCCCCCCCACCACCACCACCACCACCACGATAAGGTGGCGATCCATGAGGCCTCCCACTTGAGGTGTTTCGGGCACATCTCACTGGGAGAAGACCCTGGGGCAGACCCAGGACTCGGTAGAGAGACTATGTCTCCCAGCTGGTCTGGGAACGCCTTGGTATCCTCTCTGAAGAGCTGGAGCAGGTGGCTGGGGAGAGGGAAGTCTGGGCTTCTCTGCTTGAACTGCTGCCTCCGCGACCCGGGCCTCCGGAAAAGCGGTAGAAGATGGATGGATGGATGGATGGCTAGCCCCTTTCACCCTACGCCACTCTGTGTCTTAAATTGGGATATTAAGAGGTTAACAACCCACACATTTATCCCCACAAGATTTACAGTATCAACACAATATCAGCATGCACAATATGGACAATATCTGCAGTTTGTTGTATTGTAAATAAAGTTGAATTGAATTGAATCACCATGGCAAACAAGAATTTGCTTAGAGCCGATATCTGATGTAATCCCACCCCCACCTTGAATCCATCTGTCACTTCCTACAGCACACCTTACCATCTTGCTGTCCTCGTACATGTCGTGCACCATTCCTACATACTTCTCTGCCACTCCTGACTTTCTCAGACAGTACCACACTTCCTCTCTTGGCACCCTATCATATGTCTTCTCTAGATCCACAAAGGCACAGTGTATCTCCTTCTGACCTTCTATGACACTTTTTTTTTTGGCAAGAAACCATACGGCTTATTTCTGTTTGATCATGGCACCCCGATGGTGCAACAAAGCCAGCCCCACACACACCCCTCCCCCCTGACTCTTCTGTGCAGCACCCCCCCCCCCTTCCCCAAAGACATCAGCACCAACCCCCACATCACTGTTACTACAGACCAGGTTAAAGCCTTATTCATGCTGCATTTCCCCTCTGGTCTGCTTTGGTCCGCATGCGCTTTGGACGAGCACGGTGCAAACATGGCATTATAAATGCTCACTTTTCATCTACCAGGCCAAGCGGTTGATGCATGCGCACAACTGTTATTTGTAGGTTCGCCCCAGCTCTATGGGTAGCGCAAATGCTCTAACACACCAGTTTGTTCGCCAGCTATAAACACAAGAGCGACACACATTTTTTTGTAGCAACAACAATGGCATTGTTTCAAGGAAAGGGAGGAATTACCATTTTCCAGTGGTCTTCTCCGTTCAAGCTGCTGCAAAAGGATTCATGTATGTTTATTCTTGTCTTCCGTGTCCTCGTTATCTTCCTCATCTACTTTGTGTTTGTATGCTGTTTTGATAGCACCACCTTGTAAATGGGATGTTCAGTCTTGCGCATGCTCTGTCAATGCGGTCATGTCGTGGGCAGGCCACACAGTCAAAAATTTGGGCTGCATGCGGTCGTCCGTAGTAGAGCCCTGCGGACACTAGCAAACTGGAGACGATGACGTAAATTTCGTCACACAAAGTTTCCGGTTGCACGTATGTGGACAGCGGAGGTGCAGCATGAATCCAGCTTTAGAAGCAGCTGGAGAGATTCCACTAGCAGAAGGCTGCGTGCCCTGATGGCACCTCTGCCAGGATCCTGAGGACCTGTGCCAATCAGCTATCTCCTGTACTGAAACACCTGTACAACCTCAGCCTGAGTCTGGAGAGAGTGTCAGTGCTGTGAAAGACGTCCTGCCTGGTTCCTGTCCCCAAGAAGATGTCTCCTTCGGACCTGAATGACTATCAACCAGTTGCCCTCACATCTCATGTGATGAAGGTCCTGGAGAAAATGGTCTTAGCCCACCTGAGGCCACAGGTGAAGATGTGGCTGGACTTTTTGCAATTTGCATATCAGCCCCATTTAGGAGTTGAAAACGCTGTCATCTACCTGCTGCAATGAGCCCATTTGCACCTGTATGGCAGAGGAGACACTGTGAGAATCACATTCTTTGATTTCTCCATTGCTTTTAATATCATTCAGCTACTGCTGCTGGGTGAAAAGCTGCGGGTAATGCGGGTCGACAGCTCTGTGATCTCCTGGATTACTGACTACCTGACAGGTAAACCAGTTTAGCTGGCTGGGGAGTATCTTGTCTGATGTGGTGGTTAGCGATATCAGAGCTCAACAGGGGACTGTGCTTTCTCCTTTTCTCTTCACCTTATACACCACTGACTTTCAGTACAACTCCGAGTCATGCCACCTGCAGAAGTTCTCTGATGACTCGGTTGTTGTTGATTGTACAAGAGGGGGAGAGGAGGTTAAAGTACAGGGCACTGGTAGACAGATTTGTGGAGTGGGCCAAGCAGAATCACCTGAGGCTGAACGTCAGCAAGACCAGAGAGTTATTTTGTGTTTTCCATGAAAACACAAAATAATTGTCTGGGTGACCCCAAACTTTTGAACAGTAGTGTATATATATCCGCTTTTACTGGTATGTAACAGCCAAAGTGCGGATGTTTTTACTCAATCTTGTGTCTATAGTGTTTTCCGTTAGCTATGCTAACAAGCTAACAGCGTGATTTAAACATAATCAAACGTTTCGTCTCACCATAAAGAAATGCTTGTTTGAGAAAACTAGAACAAAAATCTTAGCGTTTTACAGAATACTTTGTTTGATATCCAGTGCAAAATATGCTGTTTTTGCTTTGTATCAATACAGTTTATTGTTGTCCCAAATGACACTAGTTAGTGACGTTGCCATTTATCTTGAAAATGCTCGTTTGAGAAAACTAGAACAAAAATCTTAGTGTCTTACAGAATACTTTTTTTTTTTATAAAGCTATCCAGTGCAAAATATACAGTTTTTTTGTGGAATCAATACTGTGCTTGAATAGGTGCCTTGCATTGTGTAAATGGGAGATTTTTCTCCCAATAACACTAGTAATGTCGTCATTTCTACTATTTTGGTTATATTTCCATAATCCTGGGCCATTTTCATTTTTACTTCAATCGTGTGTTTAATCGTGTGTTCTGTAACGGTGTTTTATCTAATCCTTCTCTTACTTTATTCCGCAGTAGCCTGGTGGAGCACCCGCAATTTTGTTGTACTGTACAACTGTACAATGCAATAAAGCCTATTCTATTCCAATTCTTCTATTCTATAATCAGACATATAAGCTTTGGTAATATTGATATTGAATAAAATTGCCTTCTATGTCTGCACATTTCTTAATGGAAGGCTTAAGTTGTACACTGCACAAACTAGAACACTTTTTTGTATTTGCAGATTTATCACAGCTGGATGATGAGGGAGAACCACCCAGACCTGTGGTGTTCAGCTCACCTTCACTAGCACCAAGCTTGTCCTCCTCCTGCTTTTCCTCCTCTTCTCATCAGACCAGATTAGGTCATATATGTTCAGATCATGGCCCATTCACACAAAGGAGGGAGTGAATTCTTCCCACTCCTTTTGAACATTTTATTTTTGGTTTGTTTTTTTGTTGTGTTTTGAACTCTTTTTTCTTTCTTTAACAATGTTCAAATAAAAATCAATCAATCAATCAATCAATCAATCAATCAATTATACACTTGAATTGAATGTTGTGATGCCATGAACAGTAAATGGATGTTGAATAGACACATTCAATCTTGGATTGACGATTCCTAGATTTTTCAGTGTGTGGTTATTTTATATTTCTTCTTATTTTTGTACTTTAAAACAGGGAAACAGAAGGGGACACAAACATGGACCTCCTTCTTGACTACCTGGAGAGGTCAGATGAGAGACAGCAGGAGCAGAGCAGGAGGGAGGAGCAGCTGGCCTCCGCTTTGCTGCAAAGCATCCAGAAGATGGAGAACAGTACCCTTGTTGGACTGATGGGACATGTTGTGTGTGCTTGAGGGACTGCAAAAAAAGTAATTATCACAGCATTGATATTTTTGGCTGTGTACATAATATTTTCATATAAGATAAGATAAGTCTTTATTAGTCCCACAATGGGGAAATTCCAGGATTGCAACAGCACAGGGACAGCAACACTCAGAGCAATAATTTAGAAGATAAGAAAATAGGAGCAGTGAATATACATATGTACACATAAATATATATACACAGTGCGGAGCATTGTAGCTAGATGCAATAAACAGCATAACCGTCTACTTAGTTATCCTACATAGTATGAATATGTACCCATACACATTGTCACCCTCCGTAGCGACTGATATTGTCCTAGTTGTATACTGGAGGGGACCATTTGTGTAAGTCTGCTGCGTCTTTTGCACTCAGTACTATTAGGTCGTCACATTTTTTTGCTATCTCTGCGAGCAGCCCTGCTTAGGTTATAAAGTCTGACAGCCGTAGGTAGGAAGGACCTGCGAAACCTCTCGGTTGCACACCTAGGATGACGTAGTCTACTGCTAAATGAGCTCCTCAGTGCGTCAGTATGTCCTGCATAGGGTGGGACTAGGACTTCAGCAGAGATGACAGTTTAGCCACCATCCTTCTCTCTCCTATCTCCTCCACTGGGTCAAGGCATTGCCCCAGGAGAAAGCTAGCTTTCTTGATTAGTTTGTTCAGTCTCTTCCTATCAGCTGCTGTAATGCCGTTGCCCCAGCAGACCATTCCAAAAGTGATGGCTGATGCCACCACCGTGTCGTAGAATGTCTTCAAGACCACCCCTTGTACACCAAAAGACCTGAGCCTCCTCAGTAGGAACAGCCTGCGCTGTCCCTTCTTGTAGAGTGCGTCAGTATTGTGTGACCAGTCTAGTTTATTGTACAGATGACCACCCAGGTACTTGTAGGAGGTCACCACCTCAATGTCTGTTCCCTGTATGTTTACTGGTGCTGTGAGGGGTTGTCCTTGCCTGTGGCAGTCCACCACCAGCTCCTTAGTTTTCCTCGCGTTGATCTGGAGGCAGTTCCGATAGCACCAGTCCACGAAGTCCTGGATAAGTCCTCTGTACTCAGCTTCATCTCCGTTGGAGATGAGGCCAATGATCGCAGAGTCGTCAGAGAACTTCTGTAGATGGCAGTGGGTTGTGTTGTGTGAGAAGTCCGCAGTATAAAGGGTGAACAGGAAGGGAGCCAAAACCGTTCCTTGGGGGGCCCCCGTGCTGCTGATGATCGTGTCAGACACACAACCCGGGTTCTCACAAACTGTGGCCGGTTTGTGAGGTAGGCTGCACGGTGGCGCAGTGGTTAGCACTGCGGCAGCACAGTTTACCCTTGGCCGGGGGATTGTGGGGATCGTGGGATCGTGGGTTCGATCCCAGCCCCCGACCAACAGTGATCTGTGTGGAGTTTGCATGTTCTCCCTGTGTTGCGTGGGTTTACTCCGGGATTTCTCCGGTTTCCTCCCACATGCCAAAAACATGCATGTTAGGTTAATTGGCTGTTCTAAATTGTCCCTAGATATCTGTTTCCTATAGGCCCTTAGAATAGAGGGTTAGTATTAATGAAAGCGCTTTGAGTGGTCTTTGTGACTAGAAAAGCGCTATATAAGTGCAGGTTAGTTAGTTAGTTAGTTAGTTAGTCCAGGATCCAAGATGACAGGTGCTGGTCCACCCCTACGCACAGCAGCTTGTCCCTCAGGATCATCGGTTGGATGGTGTTGAAAGCACTGGAGAAGTCAAAGAACATGATCCTCACCGCGTTCCCCAGCTTCTCCAGGTGGTACAGGGGATGGTGAAGGAGGAAGATCCCAGCATCCTCCACCCCGATGCCATGCTGGTAGGCGAACTGGAGTGGATCCATCGCTGGTCCCACCAGTGGGCAGAGGTGAGCAAGGAGCAGTCTCTCCAGGGTCTTCATCATGTGAGACATCGGGGCCACTGGTCTGTAGCTGTTCAGGTCTCTGGGGTGGGAAGTCTTTGGTACGGGTACCACACAAGATGTTTTCCACAAGTGTGGTACCCTCCCCAGCTTCAGGCTCAGCTTGAAGATGTGCTCCACAATCCCACAGAGCTGGTCTGCGCAGGACTTGAGGAGCTTTGCGTCTGGTCCCAACGCCTTCCTCACCTTGATCTTCCTCAGCTCCGTCCTCACCTGGGTCTTAGTGAGGGTCAGGTTGGGGGGCTGTGTGCTGGGAGTGGGCGGGTGTTGGTGGAGTGGGGTGTGGACAGCAGGTCTCAATGACTTTAGAGGCGGCAGTGGTTGTTGTGCAGTCGGGGGGGGGGGGGGGGGTAGTTGGTCAAACCTATTAAAAAACAGGTTCAGATTGTTCACCCACTCCCTGCCCCCCATGGCCTGGGAGGAGGTATTCTGGAGCCCAGAGATGGTTTTGAGGTTTCCCCAGACCCCGCCGATGTTGTTCCATTGCAGCTTGTCCTCCATCTTCTTCCTGAAGCTGTCCTTGCCTTCTCTGATCTTCCTCCTCAGCTCCCTGTTCCCCGACCTGAAGATCCTCTTCTTCTCTCTCAGAAGTGTTTTTTATCTCAGAGTTGATACAGGGTTTGTTGTTCGAGCAACACTGTATGGTCTTGGTGGGTATGGTGTTGTCCACACAGAAGTTGATGTAGTCCGTGATGGTGTGAGTGAGGCCATCAATGTCCTCACCATGTGGATCGCAGAGCTGCTCCCAGGCAGTGATTTCAAAACAGTCCTTCAGAGCATCCTTTGCCTCCTCAGACCATATCTTCACCGTGCGCATGACCGGAGGTTGTCTGTGTACTAGGGGTTTGTACACTGGCAGGAGATGAACCAAGCTGTGATCCGATCTCCCAAGTGGGAGGAGTGGTGATGAGGTGTACGCCTCCTTAGTGTTTACATAGAATAAGTCCAGTGTTTTATTGCCTCTAGTGTGGCATGTGACATACTGAGTGAACGTGGGCAGAATGGGGGACAGTGAAATATGGTTGAAATCCCCGGAGATGAGGAGAAGAGCATCTGGGTGATCTGTCAGCAGCCTGCCAGTTACTGAATGAATGGCATCACACGCTGTCCCAGCGTTCGCCGTCGGAATTGCATAAATAACAATGCAGATCACGTGTGAGTATTCCGTCGGGAGATAGGTAGGCCACATGCTAACAGCTAGCAACTTAATGTCTTTACTGCAATGCTGTTCCCTAACCGTAGTATGTCCCGGTCTGCACCAGCTGTTATTGACATACATTATCACTCCTCCGCCCCTTGCCTTCCCACTGTCTGGTGTTCGGTCTGCCTGTATTGCATGGAAACCCTCCAGTTCAATGTTAGCATCTGTTGCTAGTTCTGTTAGCCTCGTCTCAGTAAACAACATCATGCTAATCTCTCTGAAGACGCTCTGGTAACGAGCCATAGCCGCTAGCTCATCTGTCTTATTGAGTAGTGATCGTACATTCCCCATAATAACGGATGGAAGGACGGGTCTGTACCTTATATTTCTCACCCGTCGTCTTGCTCCAGCATGACATCCACGTCGCTTCTGTCTTATTTCTAGCGGTATGTCGTATTCTTGCGTTAGCATCGTGGGCTGATTAAGTGCTAACAGTTGGTCTCTACTGTACTGCCTCCTAAAAGCAGTGGCTCCGTCCGCTGATTCAGGAGACATTTGGGCGATCCGTGTGTCCGTGATGGATAAGGTGTCACCGGATCAGAAAGTTTAGCAAGAGAAGCCAGATAGTAAATAGAAATAGGAAGAAACTGATCCGCTGTTGCAAAAAGGCAGCCTACTCGTGTGGCGCCGGAAGTAGAAGGATATGTAGCCATTTTAAGCTTTTACACATTTTGTAAACAAAAGCTTTCTTTCCTTAAGTGTTTTTCTGCTTAAAGTAATTGTTGTCCTCACACCAAACATATGCATGAAATGTAAAGCTATTTAGGATAAGCAATGCAAATCACTATAACATTATAGTGGTGGGAAGTGAAAGCACAAGTACTGAATTACAGCACTGAAGTTAATTTTTTCAGGTATTGGACAATATATCAGGTATTTGTGGACTTTACTCATATTTTTGACAACTTTTTTCACATTTTCTAAAGAACAAGCAGCAACAAACTTTAATTCTATGCACTTTTCTGTGGAAAATATTCCAAGTTGCCTGCTTCAAAAATGTTAAATAATGAGTTTATATTCTTTTGACAACGTACCATATGACATTCTGTCAGCTCTGGACAAGATCATTTCTGGGGAATGTACTTTTAACTTGTACACTTTAGAGTCTGTCTCTTGTTACCCCTGCATGAATAAAAACATGAATCAGTACTTTAACCAGATTAGATTACATACAAGTACATAAGGCATATACCTTAACCTGTTGAACTCTTCAACTGCCCTAAAAACGCCTAAAAATAACATGCCCAAAGTAAATCAAAAGCTGTTCTTCAACCCTTTGCAGCATCTTCATGGGGTTAGTCTCATTTGAAAGAAAACACTCTGAATTTTTTGGCAAATCAGTCATAATCTCTCTAAGTGCTCCTGCCACTGAGTAACAAGAACGTTCGCCTGGGTGTTTTTTTTTTTAGATACAAATGCTTGCAAATAACATACAGCTGTCAGATACTGGCTGGAAAACACAGCAGAAATGTAGAACCAAGTGTTTTCAAGCTCAGGTCAAAATTTTGTAAAAATACCACAAAAAATGAATATATTACACAGCTTTTTTTCTAAGGTTGTAACAAGGCTGTGTCTGTACTGGAAGACCGGAAATACAGCTTTTTTTTTCAGTGCGCACTGAGACGCACTAAGATGCAGAGACGTGACCGCCCGCGGAATTCACAGAGTTCAAGGGGTTAAACAACTCTGTAAATGTGCCTATAAAATATATACATACACCATAAATACTTCAAAACAGAGTACACTGAGGACCGATTGTCAGCTGAATTTTTTTTATTCATTAATGCTTTTGCGTTACTTCACATATGTTATATTTTGTAAATGATATGGCAGGCTATGTTGTCCCGGGCAATTTGCCTCTGGTAGGGTCACCTAAGACAAACTGGTCCTGGGTGAAGGGCCAGACTAAGAACAATCCAACAGACTCTCATGATAAATACTACAACAAGGATTCAGTGTACCCTGCCCGGCATGGGGTTACCGGGGCCCCACCCTGGAGCCAGGCCTGGGGGAGGAGCTCGATGGCTAGCGCCTGGTGACTGGGTTTCCGCCCATGGGACCCGGCCGGGCTCAGCCCGAAGGAGTTACATAGGTCTGCCCTCCAGTGGGCTCACCACCTGCAGGAGGGATCATGGGGGTCCGGTGCTATGTGGATCAGGTGGCGGTCAAAGGCGGAGACCTTGGCAGTCTGATCCCAAGCTTCCTAAACTGGCTTTTGGAACACGGAATGTCACCTATCTGGTGGAGAAGGAGCCTGAGCTGGTGCATGAGGTTGAGAAATACCAGCTAGATATAGTCAGGCTCACTTCAACACACAGCTCCGGTTTCACAACCAGTCTCCTGGAGAGTGGCTGGAGCTTGGCCTACTCTGGACGTTGTCCCGGGCGAGAGGCGACGAGCAGGGGTGGGTATTCTTGCATCCCCCCACTTTGCTGCCTCTATATTGGAGTTTTCCCCGGTGGACGAAAGGGTTGTTTCCCTGTGCCTTTGGGTTGGGAAACGGGTCCTGACCATCATTTGTGCCTATGCACCAAATGATGGTTCAGAGTACCCACCCTTTTTAGAGTCTCTGACTGGGGTGCTGGAGGTTGCTCCTCTGCGAGACTCCATTGTCCGACTGGGGGACTTCAATGTGCATGTGGGCAATGACAGTGAAACCTGGAAGGGGGTGATTGGGAGAAACAATCACCAACTCCAACTCACCACCAGGTGGTGAGTTGGATCCGATAGCAGTGGAGGATCCCATTCAGACCTGGTAGACCCAAACGTATAGTGAGGGTGCGCTGGGAATGTCTGGCTGAGTCCCACCTCCTAGGTCTTCAACTCCCACCTCCGGAAGAACTTCAACCACATTCCAAGGAAATCTGGAGACATGGAGTCTGAATGGGCCATGTTCTCCACCTCGATTGTTGAAACAGCAGCCCAGAGCTGCAGCTGCAAGGCCATCGTGGCATCTCGTGGTGGTGATCTTGTGGCCATTAAGCTGAAGAAAGAGTCCTATCGGGCTTGGTTGGCTTGTGGGACTCCCGAAGCAGCTGAGGTGTACTGGCAGGCCAAGTGGAGTGCAGCCCGGGTGGTTGCTGAAGCAAAAACTCTGGTATGGGAGGAGTTTGGTGAGGCCACGGAACAAGACTTTTGGTTGGCCTTGAAGAGATTCTGGCAAACTGTCCGGCGGCTCAGGAGGGGGAAGCAGCTCCCTGTCCACACTGTGTATGGTGCAGATGGGGCACTGTTGACTTCGACTGGGGATATCGTCGAGCGGTTCAGGTTCAGGTTACTTTATTTGTACCCGTAGGTAGATTTGTTTTGCAGTTGGTGACATCCATATTTACAAGCCACAATTACATTCAACATAGACACAAACACAGGCACACATCTTACAAAATAGGTAAATATAAAATATGTACAATATAATTTTTATAGCTTGTTCAACTCTTTGACAGCAGCAGGGACAAAGCTGTTTTTGTAGCGCTGGGTTCTACTTTTTGGGACAGCAAACCTCCGTCTGGAGGGAAGAAGCTGAAAGTTGCAGTGCAAAGGGTGGGAGTCATCATTTAAAATCGAGTCGGCCATCCTCTGTACTTGTCTGGTGTACAGGGATGTCAGGCTCAGCTGTGACTCACCAAGCAAACGACTGGACCATCTGACTACCTGATCCAAGGATTTCCTCTGTTTCAGTTTTATCTGACCAGTTTTATCGGTGGAAGGAATACTTCAAGGATCTCCTCAATCCCACTGATACGCCTTCCACAGAGGAAGCAGGGCTTGTGACAAGGGGGACAACTCGCCTATCACAGGGGCTAAGGTCGCCAAGGTGGTTAAAAATCTCTTTGGTGGCCGGGCCCCGGGGACGGACGAGATTCACCCTGAGTACCTCAAGGCCCTGGATGTTGTAGGGCTGTCATGGTTGACACGCCTCTGCAACATTGCGTGGAGGTCGGGGGCAGTGCCTTTGTCATGTCAAACCGGGGTGGTGGTTCCTCTCTTCAAAAAAGGGGACCGGAGGGTATGCTCCAACTTTAGAGGGATCACACTCCTCAGCCTCCCTGGGAAGGTATATGCCAATGTACTGGAGAGGAGAGTCTGGCCGTTCGTCGAACCTCGGATTCAGGAGGAGCAATGTGGTTTTCATCCTGGCTGTGGCACATCGGACCAGCACTTTACCCCCTTGAGAATCCTCAAGGGTTCGTGGGAGTTTGCCCAACTAGTTTACATGTGTTTTGTGGACTTGGAGAAGGCATTCGGCTGCGTCCCTCGTGGTTTTTTGTGGGGGATGCTTTGGGAGTATGGGATATCGGGCTTGTTGTTACAAACTATTCGGTCTCTGTACGACCGTTTTGAGAGTTTGGTTCGTATTGCCAACACTCGATTGGACTCATTCCCAGTGAGAGCTGGACTCCATCAGGGCTGCCCTTTGCCACCAATCCTGTTCATAATTTTTACGGACAGGATTTCTAGGTGCAGCCAGGGAACGGCGGGTGTCATGCTTGGCGACCACAGGATCTCATCTCTGTTGTTTGCAGATGATGTTGTCCTGCTGGCTTCATCCAGCAATGACCTACAGTTCTTACTTGGACGGTTTGCTGCTGAGTATGAAGTGGCTGGGATGAGAATTAGTACCTCCAAGTCCTCTCTGAAGAGCTGGAGAAGGTGGCTTGGGAGAGGGAAGTCTGGGCTTCTCTGCTTGAACTGCTGCCTCCGCGACCCAGACCTCCGGAAAAGCGGTAAAAGATGGATGGATGGATATGGCAGGCACTAAACAGGTTATTGCTCCCCACTGTTAAAGTACTCCATTAAACCTGCCCTAATGCTGTGCCTTTCTACATTGGCATGGTCAGGTAGTAGTTGAACTGGAGGCTGACTGTGATCATGTGTGTCTGGGAGTCCAAAATTGTCACCATGTTCCTCACAAATGTTATTAAGTATGCAGCAAGTGTGCACCATTTTCTTGCTCAGCTCCAGTTTGCAGTCATTCTGTCAGGATTGGCAAGAATGAACAGCTTGCGTGCAGGGAATGACACCAGACAAAACACACGAAGCACACAGAGAAGCTATTTTTACCTCCGCCAAGGAGGTTATGTTTTCATCGGCATTGATTTGTCTGTCTGTCTGTTTGTCTGTCTGTCTGTCTGTCTGTCTGTCTGTCTGTCTGTTTGTTTGTTAGCAAGATAACTCAAAAAGTTATGGACGGATTTTCATGAAATTTTCACAGATTGTCAGAAATGGGGTATCCTACAGATGATTAGATTTTGGTGGTGATCCGGATCACCGTCCACAAGAAAACCGCCATTACGCAAAATGCCATTTTCGTGAATAACTACTGAGCCACTAATCCTATCATTGTCAATCCAATTGCTTGTCATATGTTTTCATGGTCAAGGAATCTGAAAACGTACACACAAACACTGTATGGGGGGAACTGTGGCGCTTGGTGGAGGTCTGCGCTCTCCGAGTGCTTTTCTAGTTCACAATGTATCCATCCATCCATCCATCCATCTTCAACCGCTTTCCCGGAGGTCCGGGTCGCGGAGGCAGCAGTTAAAGCAGAGAAGCCCAGACTTCCGTCTCCCCAGCCACCTGCTCCAGCTCTTCAGAGAGGATACCAAGGTGTTCCCAGACCAGCTGGGAGACATAGTCTCTCTACTGATTCCTGGGTCTGACCCGGGGTCTCCTCCCAGTGGGACGTGCCCAAAACACCTCAAGTGGGAGGCGCCCAGGAGGCATCCTAATCAGATGCCCATACCACCTCAACTGACTCCTTTCAATGTGGAGGCGCAGCAGTTCTACTCTGAGCCTCTCCCGGATGTCTGAGCTCCTCACCCTATCTCTGAGGGTGAGTCCAGCAATCCTACGGAGAAAGCTCATTTCAGCCGCTTGTATCCGCGATCTCGTTCTTTCGGTCATTATTCAAAGCTCGTGACCATAGGTGAGAGTAGGAACGTAGATTGACTGATATAACGACAGCCCCTCATGGATCGTCACCTTGCCCAACATGGATGGTCATATTATTTGCTACATTTTGTTGTCCTCATGGATTGTCACCTTATCGTGGTGGGGGTTTGCGTGCCCCAGTGATCCCAGGAGCTATGTTGTCCGGGGCAATTTGCCTCTGATAGGATCACCCAAGACACACTGGTCCTGGGTGAAGGGCCAGACTACGAACGATCCAACAGACTCTCATGATAAATTCTAGATCAAGGATTCAGTGTACCCCACCCGGTATGGGGTTACTGGGGCCCCACCCTGGAGCCAGGCCTGGGGGAGGGGCTCGATGGCTAGTGTCTGGTGGCCGGGTTTCCACCCACGGGACCCGGCCGGTCTCAGCCCGAAGGAGCTACATGGGTCTGCCCTCCAGTGGGCTCACCACCTGCAGGAGGGATCATGGGGGTCCGGTGCTATGTGGATCAGGTGGTGGTCAAAGGCGGAGACCTTGGCGGACTGATCCCAGGCTTTCACAATTTATTGATTCAGAAAAAGGGAAGCTCCGTTAATGAAAGACGCCACTCGCCAGAGGATGACTCAGCCTGTAAGGGGAGACAAGAGCGAGTTAGAACAGGAGGGAGACAGGTAAAGGGAAAATAAGACAGCACTCACGTGGGATGAGCTGAGAGCCCAGCAGTAGAACCCAGCTTGAGACTGTGAACCAAGAGAGGATGCTGGTGGGCAGGAGTAGAGCTGAGTGAGGTGTCTGACCGGGTGGAATGAGGCAGCTGAAGTGGTGATGATGATGATGGGGCAGGTGAGTGCACAATGAACCCCGGAGACGCACCATGAAGATGGCAGCAACCTCGAAGAGGAGGAGAGAAAATGAATTTAATAATAATTCCTCAGAGAGCGAATAAACACCTACTTGCTTGCTAAAGGCAGTATACCCAACAAACCAGCGCTGGAGCATTCACAGACTGGTCCTTTTCAGTGTTGGCAGGGAAGAGGTAGCAGGTGTGTCTCATCACACAGGTGCAGTGATTGCCTGCGGAGCCGGGGAAAGTCTTGCAGGAAGGGAGGGGGAGCGCACGCTCACCTGAATATGACACATTCCTTGTCAGGAGGGACCTCCATCGTCCTTTCAAGCCACCGAATGCCATTTCCACAACTGAACGTGCATGGCTCATCAGGTAGTTGTAGTTACATTGTTCAGGGGTAAGTCTGCCTGTGTCCAAAAAGGGTTTCATCAGCCACTTCTGCATGGGGTCTGCTGGGTGGTGAAATCCGGTGTCATGCCAAAAAGTGATCACCGTCTACAGGAGCCATGAGGGCCCGCTTGTTAAAGGTGTACTGCCTGGTCTCAGTCCACCTACAATGTGTCTAAAAGTTTTCAGGTTTTATCACATCTGAAAAATTATAGTGTTGGCTAAAGTGTTTGCAGTTTGGATACAAACGTATAGAATTTATGAGATTGCAATTGATTCCAATATTTATGTACAGAAACCTCATTGTTCTTTAGAAGCTACATAGAATATATATTTATACAGTATATCCATGTATATATCCAGTAAATCTATGCATTTTTCCATGTAACCTTGTGACTGCATTATTTTTGCTGTTCCTTTGGATTCATCAGTGACGTGGAGAGGGGGGACATGCTGCATGGGCAACATCTTGTCCTCCATATCTTCCTGCCCAGGCTTGAATCCTACCAACGCCAAACGCTGGAAGGTAGAACACCGGATCACTGGAGAGGATACTCCAGCTTCGCCTTTGGCGTAGACAAAACATGGCGGATGACAGTTACCGGTTATAAGCCACCGCTCAATTGGCGTAGAGCGCGGCGCCAGGGGTTGTTCCCGACGGTGGGAGGGATCATCGGATCTCACTGGACAGCTACCGCCCGCCTCAAGCTGGGCAGCCCCCAGCCAATAAGGTGTTATCCCGCAACAGCTTGTTTTCCTCATTGGGTGCATGGGGATGAGCAGAAGTCTGAACAGCAGGCTGAGAACCTTCGCACCAGGCAAGACAATAAAACAAAAGAGACCAACTCTAAAACTGGGAACTTGGAACGTCCGCACTATGATGACAGGACTCGCTGCTAACCTCAAGGACATCAACAACACCAGGAAGACTGCCATCATCAATAATGAGCTGAAGAGACTGGGAGTGGATATCGCCACTCTCCAGGAAACACGGTTGGCTGGCGTAGGCACACTAAGATTGAAGGACTACACGTTCTACTGGCAGGGAAAGGGCAGTGATGAACACAGGGAACACGGAGTGGGCTTCGCAGTGAAGAACACCTTGCTGAAGATGGTGGAACCGGGCAGCACTGGCTCTGCACGACTCCTCACCCTGTGCCTGAACACCACTCAAGGCCCAGTCACCCTCGTCAGTGTGTATGCCCCAACACTGACAGCCACACCAGAGGCAAAAGACGAGTTCTACGAGAATCTCGCAACAACTGTCAGGATCATCCCCGACTCTGAACAACTCATTCTCCTTGGAGACTTCAATGCCAGAGTGGGTGCTGACCACGACTCCTGGCCCTCCTGTCTTGGACCTTTTGGCGTGGGCAGAATGAACGACAATGGACAGCGGCTGCTCGAGTTCTGCACATATCACGATCTGTGCATCACAAACTCATTCTTCAAGACCAAGCCCCAACACAAGGTTTCCTGGCAACATCCGCGCTAAAAGCACTGGCACCAGCTGGACTTGATCCTGACCAGGCGCACCTCACTGAAGAACGTACTAATCACCCGTTCGTTCCAGAGTGCAGATTGCGACACAGACCATTCATTAGTGTGTTGCAAGGTCAAGCTGCAGCTGAAGAAATTCCATCATGCTAGACAGCCTGGAAAGGCACGGATTGACACCAGCAAGAGGGCTCAACCAGAACTTGTTGAGCAGTTTGCCTCCACCTTTGTGAAGGAACTTGTTGTACCACAAGAAGGAGAATCTGCAAAGCAGAAGTGGGAAGAGCTGCGAAACACCGTCCACCGCACAGCCTTGGCTACCTTTGGGAGGAAGACCTCGAAGTCACAGGACTGGTTTGATGCCAAGTTGACCGAGATGACCCCCGTCATTGAAGCCAAGCGCTCAGCACTTGCTGAGTACAAGAAGTACCCAAACGAGAAGAATCTCCAGATTCTCAGGGCTGTGAGAAGCAAAGTTCAGCAGACTGCTCGGCGCTGTGCCAACGAGTACTGGACTCAGCTCAGCCAAGACATTCAAACCGCTGCCATAACAGGGAACATCCGTGGTATGTACGATGGCATCAAGAAAGCACTTGATCTGGCTCAGAGCAAGACGCCCCCCCTCAAATCCTCCACTGGGGAGATGATCACAGAAAAGAACAAGCAGATGGAGAGATGGGTGGAACACTACTCCAACCTCTACTCCAGACAGAACACCGTGACACCGTCAACCCTTGATGCCATCGACTGCCTGCCATCCATGGACGAACTTGACGCCGAGCCAACCATCGACGAACTCAGCAAGGCCATTGATAGCTTGGCCGCTGGCAAGGCACCCGGCAACGACGGCATACCCCCTGACCTGATCAAGCACTGCAAGACCGCCCTACTGCTGCCATTGCATGACGTCCTCTGCCAGTGTTGGAAGGAAGGTGCCATACCACAGGACATGAGGGACGCCAAGATCATCACCCTCTACAAAAACAAAGGGGAGGGAAGCGACTGCAACAACTACAGGGGCATCTCCCTCCTCAGCATTGTTGGCAAAGTCTACGCACGAGTTGTTCTCGTTCACCTACAGAAGCTTGCCGAACGTGTCTATCCCGAGTCTCAGTGTGGCTTCCGCGCTGAGCGATCGACGGTAGACATGATATTCTCCATCCGCCAACTCCAGGAGAAATGTAGAGAACAGAACATGCCCCTGTACGTCGCCTTCATCGACATCACCAAAGCGTTCGATCTGGTCAGCAGAGAGGGCCTTTTCAAGATCCTGCCAAAGATAGGATGCCCACCAAAGTTGCAAAGCCTCATCGAATCATTTCACACCAACATGCAGGGGATAGTGCAGCATGACGGCAACGTCTCAGAGCCATTCAACATACGCAGCGGAGTGAAACAGGGCTGTGTACTCGCGCCAACCCTCTTTGGGATTTTCTTTGCTATGCTCCTGAGGCATACCTTCAGCACAGCAACAGAGGGAATCTACCTGCACACAAGATCTGACGGCAGGCTTTTCAACCTCGCCCGCCTGAAAGCCAGAACCAAAGTACGCGAGGCTCTAATCAGAGACATGCTGTTCGCAGACGACGCTGCAGTCGCAACCCACACACAGCAGGAGCTTCAGACCCTGATGGACTGCTTCTCCCAGGCATGCAAGGACTTTGGGCTTACCATCAGCCTGAAGAAGACTAACGTCTTGGCGCAAGGCACGGAAGCACCACCAACCATCACCATCGACAACTACGAGCTGGAGGTCGTGAATCAGTTCACGTACCTGGGGTCCACGATCAGCAACAGCCTCTCCCTTGATACAGAGATCAACAAGAGGATTGGAAAATCAGCCTTCACACTCGCTCGCCTCACCACACGAGTGTGGGAGAATCCCAAACTCTCTGTCAAGACGAAGATGGCAGTGTATAATGCCTGCGTCATCAGCACACTGCTTTATGGGAGTGAGACATGGACAACATACACCCGGCAGGAAAAGAGACTGAACTCCTTCCACTTGCGCTGCATTTGCCACATCCTGGACATATCCTGGCAAGACAAAGTGCCCAACACAGAAGTTCTGTCCCGCGCCGGCCTTCCCTCCATGTTCACTCTACTCAGGCAGCGCAGGCTCCACTGGCTAGGCCACGTTCACCGTATGGAGGATGGCAGAATCCCCAAAGACGTCCTCTACGGAGAACTTGGCAACTGGCAGGAGAAACGTTGGCCGCCCACAGCTGCACTTTAGAGACGTCTGCAAGAGAGACATGAAGGCCCTGGAGATCAACACAGAGCGCTGGGAGGACCTTGCAACGGACCGCTCCAAATGGAGAGACATCCTGACCAGACAGCTCAAGGCGGGTGAAGAGAGACTGACTGCTCCAGCAGATGAAAAAAGGACCCGCAGGAAGAACCGCCACAGACCCAGCAGCACAGAGACCACCCACAAGTGCGACCTGTTTGACAGAGACTGCCATTCGCGCATCAGCCTGTTCAGCCACAGGCAGTGCTGTTCCAGCAGAGTAGACGTTTAGGATTCTCTTCCATGGTCATCATAGACCAACGGAGGCCGACGACGATGACAATCCTAGATCAAGTTTGCTTCGAGTTCAAAATGCATGTGTTAAATATATCTTATTATACCTATCTCAGTACTGTTTACCTGTTGAAATATATATTTTACGGCTAATATAATCCCATAATAACAGTATGGCACCAATTTTTGGCAGCTGATCACATCATGGCCATGGATGTGCCCAGGTAACAGGCGACCTCCGCCTCGTAATGCACCGTAACACCACCTATTACAGAAATGACATAAATATTACATTGAAAAGTGTAGTCAATGCTAGCTAGTTGAGCTACAGACTTGAGCTAACAACGGCGGATAACTGAAATATTAATAATTACCTATCTCCTTAAACATAGCCGCCACTCTCTGCGATTAAGAATAAAACTGTTTCTAGATGGTAATACAGGTTTGGAATAATAAAAGCAGCACTCCCAAAGAGACAAACTCCTCCATGATGACAAGTTAGTGCTGCTTCTTCTTCTCCTCCTTTACTTTCTTCTTCTGTGGTGTTCTGTGGGGTTGGGTAAAGACACTTCACACTACATAATGACATAATCCTGACGTAATCACTGACTAGCTCCATATCAGCTGAAAACCAACTGGTTCTTAAGAGGCACAACAGTTGAACTGGTTAAGCACCATCACAGGCACCAGAGCCGAACTAGCACTGGTTCTTATTTGGTGGAAATGAGATAAATATTCAGTTCCAACGTTGGAGGAAAAGGGTGAGGAGGAAGGCATGTGGTCTACTCTCTTCAGGAGAGTAGACCACACCACATTGCTGACTGGTATAGTCTCAGGCTGCATTCAGACCAGGATAGTCCGGGGGTCTTAGTTTGACTGGGCAGGGAATGCTGAGAATTTTTGCACCTTTGTTCGGTTTGGTTTGCATTCACACTGCAGCGGTCCAAACTGCCTGGAAAACCTCATGCAGTTACAACTGCTCGTTTGGGGCGCTGTAGCCGAAACCACCACTGACCAGGAAGAAAAAAATCTTGGCTAAGAAGAAAAATCAGGCTCATCGATTGGCCAGGACCGAAAACGGAAATCTGTTCTCTTCAGCTGGGTTGTTTGTCTGCCACAAACAGATATAAACACATTTTTTTAACCTTTCTCCTTGGCTTTCTCTGGTAAAAGGATTTCTCGGGTTCACAGGGTTGTCGTTATTGTTATTTTCTACCCAAAATGTACTATGATAAATGCCACTTCCTCTTCTCAGACTACATGTTGCTATGATTACACAAACGCTGAGGGGCACTTCCGCCCTTTGGTCTGCTGGGTAGTCCGTTTGGATTCACACTGCAAGCAAAGCACACCAGACCATTTGCAAGTGAACTGAGATCCCCGGTTTTCATGGGGACCAGACTTTGCTTGTTTGGTGCACACCAGAGTTCCAACACGCATTCAGATGGCACCAAACGAACCCAACTATCAGCGGATAGTCCTTTGGTCTGGACTAAACAGTAGCTGTCCTAATATTCCCATAGAGAAATGAAGGAATTAGCCTGCTTTTGGAGGCTGCAGCTGATGAGACATACAGTATCAGTAATCATCAGTAATGTACGCCAGTGGTCTTGTTGTCTCTTATTTATGCTTTGTGTCATGCCATCTAATTACCAGTAGGCAGTGCCCCCGCTTTGTGCTGGGAGGAGGAGGCTCATCTAGAAGAGGTGTGGTGGTGTGCAATCTCAGGTGCATCATTAACTATTATGGTGCATGTTACACCAATGCACTTTTGATCAGGAAAAACAAGGTCTGTTGACACAAGCACATTGTTTAATGCTATTTCAGTGGCATTTTTTTTTTTTTTTTTCTCTCGGCGCCACACCAGTCGGCTGCCTTTTGCAACAGCGGCTCGATTCCGAGTCTTTTTCCCTTCCTCTCTCTTTTGATCCGTCTTTTTTTTTCACCCCACTTATATCACGGACACACAGATCGTCCTAAATGTCTCCTGAGCCGGTGGACGGAGCCACTGTTTATAGCAGGATACGATACAGCAGAGAACAGCTGCTAGCATTCAACCGCCACCCGGTCCCATTGGAAAAACTCGACATACCGAGAGAACTGAGGCGAAAACGCCGCGGCTGCCGGGCTGGAGTAAGGCGGAGGACAAAAAATATAAGGTACAGACCCTCCCTTCCATCTGTTGTCATGGGAAATGTACGGTCGATACTGGGAAAGTTAGATGAGCTAGCGGCTATCTCCCGTTATGATAGCACTTACCGGGAGTGCTCTCTCCTTTTGTTTACTGAGACGTGGCTAACTGAACTAGCAGCAGATGCTAACATTGAGCTGGAGGGTTTTCACATGATACGAGCTGACCGAACACCAGACAGTGGCAAGGCTAGGGGCGGTGGAGTGATAATGTATGTTAACAACAACTGGTGCAGACCGGGACATATCACTGTTAAACAACGACACTGCAGCAAAGACATTGAGTTGCTAGCTGTTAGCATGAGGCCTACATATCTCCCGAGAGAACACTCACACGTGATCTGCATTGTTGTTTATGCAAATCCGACGGCGAACGCTGGGACAGCACGTGACGTCATCCATTCAGTAACCAGCAGGCTGCAGACAGAACACCCAGATGCTCTTCTCCTCATCTCAGGCGATTTCAACCATGTTTCACTGTCTCCCATTCTACCCACGTTCACCCAGTATGTCACATGCCACACTAGAGACAATAAAACACTGGATTTATTCTACACAAACACTAAGGAGGCGTACACCTCATCACAACTCCCCCCACTCGGGAGATCGGATCACAACTTGGTTCATCTCCGGCCGGTGTACAAACCCCTAGTGCACAGACAACCTCCGGCCATGCACACTGTGGAGTTATGGTCTGAGGAGACAATGGACACCCTAAAGGGCTGTTTTGAAGCCACCGCCTGGAAGCAGCTCTGCGATCCACATGGTGAGGACATCGATGGCCTCATTCACACCTTCACGGGCTACCTCAGCTTCTGTGTGGACAAATCCGTTCCCACCAAGACCATACGGCGTCACTCAAACAACAAACCCTGGATCAACCCTGAGATAAAAACACTTCTGAGAGAGAAGAAGAGGATCTTCAGGTCAGGGAACAGGGAGATGCTGAAGTCCGTACAGAGGGAGCTGAGGAGAAAGATCAGAGAAGGCAAGGACAGCTTCAGGAAGAAGATGGAGGACAAGCTGCAACAGAGTGACATCAGCGGGGTCTGGAGAAACCTCAAAACCATCTCGGGGCTCCAGAATACCTCCCCCCAGGCCACAGGGGGCAGGGAGTGGGCGAACAACCTGAATCTGTTTTTCAATAGATTTGACCAACCGCCCTCCCCCCTGACTGCACAACAACCACTGCTGCCTCTAAAGAAATCAAGTCCTGCTGCCCACTCCCCACTCCACCAACACCCCCCCACTCCCAACACACAGCCCCCCATCCTGACCCTGACCGGGACCCAGGTGAGGACGGAGCTGAGGAAGATCAAGGCGAGGAAGGCGCCGGGACCGGACGGCATCAGCGCAAAGCTCCTCAAGTCCTGTGCAGACCAGCTGTGTGGGATTGTGACGTATATCTTCAACATGAGCCTGAAACTGGGGAGGGTACCACAGCTGTGGAAAACATCTTGTGTGGTACCTGTACCAAAAACTTCCCACCCCAAAGACCTGAACAGCTACAGACCGGTGGCCTTGACGTCCCACTTGATGAAGACCCTGGAGAGACTGCTCCTTGCTCACCTCCGCCCCCTGGTGGAACCAGCGATGGATCCACTCCAATTCGCCTACCAGCATGGCATTGGGGTGGAGGATGCGGTGATCTTCCTCCTTCACCGTTCTCTGTCCCACCTGGAGAAGCCCGGGAATATGGTGAGGATCATGTTCTTTGACTTCTCCAGTGCTTTCAACACCATCCAACCGATGATCCTGAAGGACAAGCTGCTGCGCGCAGGGGTGGACCAGCACCTGTCATCATGGATCCTGGACTACCTCACGAACCGGCCTCAGTTTGTGAGAACCCGGGACTGTGTGTCCGACACGATCATCAGTAGCACGGGGGCCCCCCAGGGAACGGTGCTGGCTCCCTTCCTGTTCACTCTTTATACTGCGGACTTCTCACACAACACAACACACTGCCATCTACAGAAGTTCTCTGATGACTCTGCGATCGTTGGCCTCATCTCCAATGGAGATGAAGCTGAGTACAGAGGGCTTATCCAGGACTTCGTGGACTGGTGCCATCGGAACTGCCTCCAGATCAACGCGAGGAAAACTAAGGAGCTGGTGGTGGACTGCCGCAGGCATGGGCAGCCCCTCACAGTACCAGTAAATATACAGGGAACAGACATCGAGATGGTGACATCCTATAAGTACCTGGGTATTCATCTGAACAATAAACTAGACTGGTCACACAATACTGATGCACTCTACAAGAAGGGACAGCGCAGGCTGTTCCTGCTGAGGAGACTCAGGTCTTTTGGTGTACAAGGGGCGCTGCTGAAGTCATTCTATGACACGGTGGTGGCATCAGCCATCACTTTTGGAGTGGTCTGCTGGGGCAGTGGCATTACTGCAGCCGATAGGAAGAGACTGAACAAACTGATTAAGAAAGCTAGCTCTGTCCTGGGGCAGCGCCTTGATCCGATGGGGGAGATAGGAGAGAGAAGGACGGTGGCTAAACTGTCATCTCTGCTGGAGTCCGAGTTCCACCCTATGCAGGACATACTGAATGCACTGAGGAGCTCATTTAGCAGCAGACTACATCATCCCAGGTGCACAACCGAGAGGTTTCGTAGGTCCTTCCTACCAACGGCTGTCAGACTGTACAACCTAAGCAGGGCTGCTCGCAGAGATAGCAAAAAGACGTAACAAACTAATAGTTTTTTGAATGCAAAAGATGCAATAGACTTACACAATGGTCCCCTCCGGCATACAACTAGGAACTTACCGGTCGCTATGGAGGGTGAGAATATGTATGGGCACATAATCATACCATGTAGGATAACTAAGTAGACGGTTATGCTGTTTCATTCCATCTAGCAACAATGCTCCGCACTGTGTGTGTTTATATACTTGCATATTTAGAATCAGAATCAGAATCAGAATCAGAATCAGGTTTATTGCCATTGTTCATGTAGTACACAAACTAGGAATTTGTCTCGGTACAATGCTGCAACATTAAACATGATAAGATAAGAGAAATAAACTATACATGTAATAAAGTGTAGGATAAGATTAAGTGATACTGGTCAACAGTTAAAATATATATTAGCCAGCAGCAGATACTGTGGAGAACTATATAGTGCAGTCGGTAATGCAGGAAGAAAACAGTGATGATTGACATGAGTCTGGTTGAGCTGCTGTACATGGTGCACGAGAGTCACTTAGTGTTCAGCAGTCTAATGGCAGAGGGGAAGAAGCTGTTCATGTGACGGGAGGTTTTAGTCTGGATGGACCGAAGTCTTCTACCAGAGGGGAGGGGGGCAAACAGTACATGACCAGGGTGTGAGGGATCGGCTATGATCCGGCCAGCACGCCTCCGGGTCCTGGAGATGTACAGATCCTGGAGAGATGGGAGCTTGCAGCCGATCACCTTCTCAGCAGTGCGCACGACGCGCTGCAGCCTTAGTCTGTCCCTGGCAGTGGCTCCTGCGTACCACACGGTTATGGAGGTGGTGAGGATGGACTCGATGATGGCTGTGTAGAACTGCACTAACATCTTGGTGGGTAGCTTGAGCTTCCTCAGCTGCCGCAGGAAGAACATCCTCTGCTGGGCTTTTTTGATGAGTGAGCTGATGGTCAGCTCCCATTTGAGGTCCCTGGTGATGGTAGTGCCTAGGAAGCGGAAGGAATCAGCAGTGGTGATGGGAGAGCCTGAGAGGGTGAGGGGGGGCAGAGGAGTAGTGACTTTCCTGAAGTCTACAATCATCTCCACTGTCTTCAGAGCGTTCAGCTGCAGGTTGTTATTGCTGCACCAGGACGCCAGCTGGGCCACCTCTCTCCTGTAGGCGGACTCGTCGCCGTTGGAGATGAGCCCGATGAGGGTGGTGTCGTCCGCAAACTTGATCAACTTGACAGACTGGTGGCTGGAGGTGCAGGAGTTGGTGTAAAGGGAGAAGAGTAGGGGGGAAAGTACACAGCCCTGGGGTGATCCGGTGCTGATGCTAGTATAGTCTGAGACAGTCTTTCCCAGCCGCACATGCTGCCTCCGGTCCGTCAGGAAGTCGATGATCCACCTGCAGAGGGAGTCAGGCACGTTGAGCAGGGACAGCTTGTCCCGGAGCAGAGCGGGGCGGATGGTGTTGAATGCGGAGCTGAAGTCCACAAACAGGATCCTGGCGTAGGTTCCCGGGGAGTCCAGGTGCTGCAGGATGGAGTGGAGGGCCAGGTTGACTGCATCGTCTACAGACCTGTTGGCTCGGTAGGCAAACTGCAGCGGGTCCAGGAGAGGGGTGGTGATGGACTTGAGGTGGGACAGGACCAGGCGCTCAAAGGACTTCATGACTACAGAGGTGAGCGCTACAGGTCTGTAGTCATTAAGTCCAGTGATCCGTGGCTTCTTGGGGACAGGGATGATGGTGGAGGATTTGAGGCAGGACGGCACGTGGCATAACTTAAGGGAGGTGTTAAAAATGTCTGTGAATACAGGAGCCAGCTGTTTCGCACAGAGTCTCAGGGTGGAGGGAGACACGCCGTCTGGGCCGGGGGCCTTGCGCGGGTTCAGTCTGGAGAACTGTTTGAGCACATCCTGCTCACTGATGATAAGGGGAGGGGGGGAGGTGGGGGGGGGTGCCTTAAATGAAGTAGGGAATGTGGAGGCTGTGGAGCTGGAGGGAGGGGGGGAGTTGGACACAGATGACGAGGTGTCAAAACGGGCATAGTGTTGGGACAGTCTCTGACAAAGGGCTTTGTCATCCTGACCTTTAGGAGCCTGAGGCCGATAGTTGGTGATCTGCCTCAGTCCTCTCCACACGGAAGCCGAATCATTAGCAGTGAACTGCTGCTGGAGTCTCTCTGAGTATAGAGATTTGGCCCTCTTCAGCTCTCTGTTAAACCGGTATTTAACCTCCCTGTAGCAGTCCCTGTCTCCACTTTTCAGTGCTGCTTCCTTCTCCTTCCTGATCTGTCTGAGCTTAGCTGTGAACCAGGGTTTGTCATTAGAGTAACTCACCCTGGTGCGTGATGGAAGAATGTTCTCTTCACAAAAGTGGATATATGAGTTCACAGTGTCCGTGTACTCATCCAGATCATGCGTGGCTCCTTTAAGCATGCCCCAGTCAGATATTTCCATGCACGTTTCCAGCTTCTCCTCAGCATCACTGGTCCGTATCTTCGTAGTGCTCACAACAGGTTTAGTGAGCTTCAATCTCTGTCTGTATGTGGGAATGAGGTGAACCATCACGTGATCAGATAATCCCAGCGCAGCTCGAGGGACAGCGCGATATGCGTCTTTCACTGTGGTGTAACAGTGATCCAGTGTGTTTAATCCTCTGGTGGGGCATTTAATAAACTGTTTGTAGCGGGGGAGATCGTGGCTCAGATTGCACTGATTAAAGTCGCCAGCCACAATAATCAGCGAGTCTGGAAAACTCCGCTCTGTGTGTTGAATGTGATCCGCGAGCACGCGCTGAGCTTCGCGCGTGTCCGCGTCGGGAGGGGCGTACACAGCGATCAGTATAAAAGAAGCAAACTCCACTCCATTTATTCCACCTAGCTGCAATGCTCCGTACTGTGGGTGTTTATATATTTACATATTTATTCCATCTAGCTACAATGCTCTGCACTGTGTGTTCATATATTCATATATTTATTCCATCCAGCTACAATGCTCTGCACTGTGTGTCTGTGTGTGTGTGTATATATATATATTTTATAGTAATACGTACATATGTATATTAGCTGCTCTTGCTTGCTTGTTTTTTTTTTTTTCTTGCCTTCTGATTGTTGCTCTGAGTGTTGCTATCCCTGTGCTGTTGCAATCCTGGAATTTCCCCGTTGTGGGACTAATAAAGGCTTATCTTATCTTATCTTATGTCTTGAAATCACGCAGCTCCGGAGCTCATGAGAAAACGGCATGTGCTGGGTTTTTCTGGGTTTTTAATGGAGAGAGTTGTAACAGTCATAATATAATTGCCCGTCATTTTAATTATATGATCACACACTAAATATTTTTTTTATTCCATCCACTCTCATTTTAATTGTGGACTTAGCGTTGGAGTATATAGATTTGGCATCACTGTATGAAATTTTTAGGGGAATGAATGAATGAACAGGGAGTGTGTGTGCATTCTGGTGTGTGTGTGGGGGAGGGTAGGTTACTGTCAGCCTGAAGATTTTAAACTACAGACTTCTTCTTTGAAAATGTTTTGTCCACTAAACTGTTGTGTGTTGAGTCATCATATCGCATCATCAAATCTCGTGACCGTTTGTGCACACGCATCCCGATTAATGAAAAAACACACTCAGCCGGTGTTTTCTGTTAAGTGAGGCCAGTTATATACAAACTATTTGAAGACACAACAGGGTTTTTCACTACACAGAGGAAAAAAAAAGTTTACACGGATGTATGACTCAGTTCTCTACCAGACCACAGCTGGATTAATCTGTCCTACCTAGAAAACAGCTGTCACCATGACCCTGGAGAAGAGTGGATACATGTATGTGCACACAAACCCGATATTCATTATTTAATGATGACAGTTTTCATAATTCATGTGTCATTCTTTTAAAAAGAATGATTCAAAATAAAAATATTGTCATGATGCTGAGCATGGAGGAAGCACCATGCTCATGTTTTCAGGTTGTTCTGATTATTTTTCTGTATTTCGTACTTCAGTTTAAGGATTGTATCTGATTTTGGGTTTGGCTGTATTGTGTTGTTTGAATTTGTCATTTGTGTCGGCCAGTTATGAGAGCTTCTGTTTTTGAGTTTATTACTATAGTCTTGTTTATCTATATTATGGGTCTGAGCCTGGTTTCCCGTCTCATTTCACCCTGTTTTTCAGCATGTGCCCCACGCTTTATTCTCCTTAGTCCTGACGTGCTTTCCACGTCTTCGCCGGCATTTCCGTATGCCTTAGCTGTTGCCCTATTTTGGACTATTCTTCCCTCGTATCCTACCTTTGCTTCAAGTACTGGAAGTTTTTGTTCCTTTGTTATAATTTTGTGTTTATTAAAATTCCCTCCAAACTCACAGCCCCAGGATTTGGATCTTCCTTCCGCCCCTGCCGGGCCGTTTTGACAAATATCCTGACAGTTGTTTTGAATTAAATCTACAATTTTGCATTCACCAGAGCAGACTAATAGAGCTCAGGCCGTGATGAGCGGCTATTCTTTCTTGGTTTCAAACAGAAGCTCTGATGAACGCCAATTCCTTTCTTTTTAGTGAGATCGGGTTGATGATAATATAACTGAAAGAAACTCTGTCAAACTCATGTACAGAGAGAAAAACTGGCATGATCTCTGAATTGTAGCCAATTGCTCTCACCCATGGGCAAACAAGGCTGTGGTGTTAAAAAGCTCCTTGCTTTGAAATGCATTTTCACTTTGTGAATGAGCCCGCATTGTCCCACTTAAGCCTCTTTCATGTTAGCACCATGTCTTTCATCTTGTGCCCTTGTTTATTAAAGGGAATAAGAGCACATTTCACATTACACCCAGAACACACCTCTGAATAATTAAAAGAATTAGGACAGTCCTGTTCAACTCTGCGTCTGGCAGAAAAAAAATTTCTGCGCTGTTGTGATAAGGAAATGAATTTGGAAACGCCAATAAACGCGTCACTGACAACTGACAACTGACCGCGTCCTTGCAATACGGCCCTATGACTGTTTAGCCAACCACATGGTTACAGTGCAACAGCCAATTACTTAAATGTGTTAATTTTAAATAAATCTAAAAACATTTGTCTGTTAATTTTTGTCAAATATTTAACTTATTAAATGTGCCACATAAATTCAAATAAACAATTATGACATTATTCCCTAAAATCACCCATCTATCAGAATTTTTTACATCAGTTCTTATTCTTGATTTTTGAAAAAAATACAGTGCATCTGGAAAGTTGTCAAAGCGCTTCACTTTTTCCACATTTTGTTATGTTACAGCCTTATTCCAAAATGGATGAAGTTCATTTTATTCCCTCAAAATTCTACACACAACATCCCATAATGACAATGGAAAAAAGTTTTGTTGAGATTTTTGCAAATTTATTAAAAATAAAAAACTAAGAAATCACATACTTTCCAGATGCACTGTAAATGCTGTTTAGTCATAATTACTTTCCCTTAACTGGAAGAACTCTTGGACATTCGGAGGTAACTGACTCTTTTTCACAGCACGTCATCCCCTTCATCAACTACATCAAATCATCCACTGATCCTCAGTGTCACTTTCAACCAAAAGCTGATCTTTGAATCCCAGATTTCAAAACTCATTCAGTCATGTTTCTTCCATTTAAGAAATATTGCCAAACTCAATCCTTTACTGTACTCTAGCAATCCTGAACTATTTGAGCACATTTTAATTTTCTCCTGTCTTGATTATTGCTACTCACTTTTCACATCCATCTCTCAATCTTCCATAGCTCATCTTCAATTGGCCTAGAATGCAGCAGCTCAGCTGCTAACTAGAACTGGTCAGTAAGCACACCCCTGTTTTTGCCCCCCTTCACTGGCTCGTGGTAAAATTTAGAAATCTTATTTTAACCCCCCCCCCCCCCCACACACACACACACACCACTTCCCAGGCAACCTGCAACCTCCAGCTCGATCGATCGATCGATCGCTCGCTCGCTCACTCACACACATAAACCCATGTTTATATGTGAGAGAATGCGGGTTTATTAAAAAAATTTTACTAATAGCATACAAAGCCTTCCATGGTCAAGCTCCCACATATATCTGTAGCTGAACTCCTGAGACCTTACAAAAGCAGCGGCTTCCATTTATCTAATTCTATTTGTCCCATGCTAAAATTTTAAAAGCAGAGGTGATCACGCCTGAGGTTATTGCAACAAAACTGTGAAACAACCTTGCTCAAGTTCAAATCCATATATTGTTTTAAAAAAGCTTCTCAAAATTCACTTTTTTAGTTTAGCATTTTCATAATCCTTCACCCATTATTTTTGTTTGCTTTTTAAAATGTGTGTGTGTGTGTGTGTGTGTGTGTGTGTGTGTGTGTGTGTGAAATGTGAGTCCCCAGGGATGTACATTTGACTGTGAGTTTGTATGTTTTATTATGTTCACTATTTTATTGTGTTTTCTGGTATTTCGAGAGTGTGGTCTAGACCTGCTCTGGATCTGACGTGCCCTGAGATGGCTGTTGTTGTCATTTGTTGTGATTAGATTGTAACTGTAAATGAATTTCTTATCCTGGGAAGCAGATTGTAACTATGTGTATTGAAAAGTGCTGCATAAATAAAGTTATTATAGTTATTATTATTTATACAGTGAAGGTAGGCCTACCACAGGGCATAAGCATGTTGGAAAACAACAACCACTGCGCTGGACAAAATGCCTCAGTCTAATGATTTCTATGAGCCACTCTCGAATAGCTTTTCTTGTTGAACGTAACTGGTACAATCATCCATTTAGTTTAAATCCATATTTTCTCACTTCTTTTCTTCTAAGTGGCCTGCCTCCTGGTGTTTCTTCTTCTTTTCCTGTTTTATGTCAGCCTGCTTGGGCTGCACGGTGGCGCAGTGGTTTAGCACTGTGGCAGCACAGTTTTACCCTCGGCCGGGGGACCGCCGGGATCGTGGGTTCGATCCCAGCCCCCGACCAACAGTGAGCTGTGTGGAGTTTGCATGTTCTCCCCGTGTTGCGTGGGTTTACTCCGGGATTTCTCCGGTTTCCTCCCGCACACCAAAAACATGTAGGTTTAGGGCGCTCGCGCACGCAGCGACCAGCAGCCGGTGGCTTGTCACCAGACTGCAAACCAAATCTACCTACGGGTACAAATAAGTAACAAAAAAAAACCAAAAAAAAAAACCAAACAAACAGGGTGACAGCGCCATCAAATTCTAAGAGCCAGTTCATCATTAGAACATGAACAGCCAGCAGCCTATTTGTTCATTCTGAGCTACTGCAGAAAGTGGGCAGTGTAAGATGGTGGCCTTCATGGGCGGGGACCCACTACAAATGTATATAGAAATGACTGATTCCATGCAAAGTCAATACGTTTTTTATGGTAAGACACTACTAGAAAGTGTTTAATAATAATTTGCTTTTTCTTTTTCTTTTTGCTGAAAGATCCTCCAAAATCTTGCCGTTTCTTTAAGCTTTAAGCTTAAGCTTTGATTATATTCAAGGATGTATAGAAATTACTTAAAGACAAAAAAGTATTTCTGTGTTTTATAGGTCCTTAAAAAAACTTCCTGGTGGTTTTTCAGCCTGCTCATGAACATTCATAAGCCCTTAATCTGACTGGGTAGGTTTTCTGTAAACTTACTCACAAAGAATGACCAACTGCTAATCGAGAGCTTACCTTACCTTAACTGCTACGTTACACCATGGCATTCTTTGACGGCCTCTGTACTTAACTCCCGTTATGATAGCACTTACCGGGAGTGCTCTCTCCTTTTGTTTACTGAGACGTGGCTAACTGAACTAGCAGCAGATGCTAACATTGAGCTGGAGGGTTTTCACATGATACGAGCTGACCGAACACCAGAGAGTGGCAAAACTAGGGGCGGTGGAGTGATAATGTATGTTAACAACAACTGGTGTAGACCGGGACATATCACTGTTAAACAACGACACTGCAGCAAAGACATTGAGTTGCTAGCTGTTAGCATGAGGCCTACATATCTCCCGAGAGAACACTCACACGTGATCTGCATTGTTGTTTATGCAAATCCGACGGCGAACGCTGGGACAGCGCGTGACGTCATCCATTCAGTAACCAGCAGGCTGCAGACAGAACACCCAGATGCTCTTCTCCTCATCTCAGGCGATTTCAACCACGTTTCACTGTCTCCCATTCTGCCCACTTTCACCCAGTATGTCACATGCCACACTAGAGACAATAAAACACTGGATTTGTTCTACGCAAACACTAAGGAGGCGTACACCTCATCACAACTCCCCCCACTTGGGAGATCGGATCACAACTTGGTTCATCTCCGACCGGTGTACAAACCCCTAGTGCACAGACAACCTCCGGCCATGCACACTGTGGAGTTATGGTCTGAGGAGACAATGGACACTCTAAAGGACTGTTTTGAAGCCACTGCCTGGAAGCAGCTCTGCGATCCACATGGTGAGGACATCGATGGCCTCATTCACACCTTCACGGGCTACCTCAGCTTCTGTGTGGACAAATCCGTTCCCACCAAGACCATACGGCGTCACTCAAACAACAAACCCTGGTTCAACCCTGAGATAAAAACACTTCTGAGAGAGAAGAAGAGGATCTTCAGGTCGGGGAACAGGGAGATGCTGAAGTCCGTACAGAGGGAGCTGAGGAGAAAGATCAGAGAAGGCAAGGACAGCTTCAGGAAGAAGATGGAGGACAAGCTGCAACAGAGCGACATCAGCGGGGTCTGGAGAAACCTCAAAACCATCTCGGGGCTCCAGAATACCTCCCCCCAGGCCACGGGGGGCAGGGAGTGGGCGAACAACCTGAATCTGTTTTTCAATAGATTTGACCAACCGCCCTCCCCCCTGTCTGCACAACAACCACTGCTGCCTCTAAGAAATCAAGTCCTGCTACCCACTCCCCACTCCACCGACACCCCCCCCACTCCCAACACACAGCCCCCCATCCTGACCCTGACCAAGACCCAGGTGAGGACGGAGCTGAGGAAGATCAAGGCGAGGAAGGCGTCGGGACCGGACGGCATCAGCGCAAAGCTCCTCAAGTCCTGTGCAGACCAGCTGTGTGGGATTGTGACGTATATCTTCAACATGAGCCTGAAACTGGGGAGGGTACCACAGCTGTGGAAAACATCTTGTGTGGTACCTGTACCAAAAACTTCCCACCCCAAAGACCTGAACAGCTTCAGACCGGTGGCCTTGACGTCCCACTTGATGAAGACCCTGGAGAGACTGCTCCTTGCTCATCTCCGCCCCCTGGTGGAACCAGCGATGGATCCACTCCAGTTCGCCTACCAGCATGGCATTGGGGTGGAGGATGCGGTGATCTTCCTCCTTCACCGTTCTCTGTCCCACCTGGAGAAGCCCGGGAATATGGTGAGGATCATGTTCTTTGACTTCTCCAGTGCTTTCAACACCATCCAACCGATGATCCTGAAGGACAAGCTGCTGCGCGCAGGGGTGGACCAGCACCTGTCATCATGGATCCTGGACTACCTCACGAACCGGCTTCAGTTTGTGAGAACCCGGGACTGTGTTTCCGACACGATCATCAGTAGCACGGGGGCCCCCCAGGGAACGGTGCTGGCTCCCTTCCTGTTCACTCTTTATACTGCGGACTTCTCACACAACACAACACATTGCCATCTACAGAAGTTCTCTGATGACTCTGCGATCGTTGGTCTCATCTCCAGCGGAGATGAAGCTGAGTACAGAGGGCTTATCCAGGACTTTGTGGACTGGTGCCATCGGAACTGCCTCCAGATCAACGCGAGGAAAACTAAGGAGCTGGTGGTGGACTGCCGCAGGCATGGGCAGCCCCTCACAGCACCAGTAAATATACAGGGAACAGACATCGAGATGGTGACATCCTACAAGTACCTGGGTATTCATCTGAACAATAAACTAGACTGGTCACACAATACTGACGCACTCTACAAGAAGGGACAGTGCAGGCTGTTCCTGCTGAGGAGACTCAGGTCTTTTGGTGTACAAGGGGCGCTGCTGAAGTCATTCTATGACACGGTGGTGGCATCAGCCATCACTTTTGGAGTGGTCTGCTGGGGCAGTGGCATTACTGCAGCCGATAGGAAGAGACTGAACAAACTGATTAAGAAAGCTAGCTCTGTCCTGGGGCAACGCCTTGATCCGATGGAGGAGATAGGAGAGAGAAGGACGGTGGCTAAACTGTCATCTCTGCTGGAGTCCGAGTTCCACCCTATGCAGGACATACTGGATGCACTGAGGAGCTCATTTAGCAGCAGACTACATCATCCCAGGTGCACAACCGAGAGGTTTCGTAGGTCCTTCCTACCAACGGCTGTCAGACTGTACAACCTAAGCAGGGCTGCTCGCGGAGATAGCAAAAAGACGTAACAAACTAATAGTTTTTTTTTAATGCAAAAGATGCAATAGACTTACACAATGGTCCTCTCCGGCATACAACTAGGAACATACCGGTCGCTATGGAGGGTGAGAATATGTATGGGCACATAATCATACCATGTAGGATAACTAAATAGACGGTTATGCTGTTTCATCCCACCTAGCAACAATGCTCTGCACTGTGTGTGTTTATATATTTACATATTTATTCCATCTAGCTACAATGCTCTGCACTGGGTGTGTTTATATTTATATATCTATATATTTATTCCATCTAGCTACAATGCTCAGCACTGGGTGTGTTTATATTTATATATCTATATATTTATTCCATCTAGCTACATTGCTCCGCACTGTGTGTGTTTATATACTTGCATATTTATTCCACCTAGCTGCAATGCTCCGTACTGTGGGTGTTTATATATTTACATATTTATTCCATCTAGCTACAATGCTCTGTACTGTGTGTTCATATATTCATATATTTATTCCATCCAGCTACAATGCTCTGCACTGTGTGTCTGTGTGTGTGTGTGTGTATATATATATTTTATAGTAATATGTACATATGTACGTATATTAGCTGCTCTTGCTTGCTTGTTTTTTTTTTTTTTTTCTTGCCTTCTGATTGTTGCTCTGAGTGTTGCTATCCCTGTGCTGTTGCAATCCTGGAATTTCCCCGTTGTGGGACTAATAAAGGCTTATCTTATCTTACTTGGAGAGAAGTCAGTAGGAGTCCATCCCTTGCAGCCTGTTTGCTTATGCAGATCCACCCCTGAACTGTGATCTCTGTGTGGGCTGCAGAGCTGCTAGCTGTGTGGGTGACCAACTGATCATACTCAACAGCTGAGGAAAAGGTACAGCAGCGATACATCCTGAATGTAATGCATTACTGACAGGGAATGGAATTCAAAAAATGAAGATGTCCATTTTGAAGAAAAAATTTCTTGCTTGTGTATTTTTAACCTTTAAATAGTGATGATAACATAGCAGTCACCTGCAGCCTGTACTATTTATAGAGCTACTCAGCAATTTTAAGAGAAAGAAAAATCATATGGAGCCACAAAATATTTCTGAATTATAAAATAATGGTAAAATAGCTTAATTGTAAGAGTAAACTTAAGAGTCAACATTATTAACAAGAGAGCATTTTCCTCTTGAATATGAAACTTTCTCCTGAATTTGCAACTCTGTACCCTTAAATTTGTGACATTTTTTACTTTCAATTTTTCTTCCTTGTAAATGGCTTTTTTTTTTCCCTAATTATAAATTGGAATTATCTCTCTCTGGCTGTTCCTCCTCCAATGCGCCCCACCTGGGGCGGCACTACCGGTACTGTTTGGAGGGTTGGTTGAGGTGGTGCAGCGCAGCCATAGTGTTGGCAGTAGCTACCGTGGCCATGCATTGTGGGATTGGGGGTCGTGGGGTGGTTCCTGTCAGGTGGGGGCTGGGGGCTGGTCTTGCCTGGCTGTGGCCTCCAGAGTGGCGGTTGTGCTTTGCTGGTGGGGCGGTGGGGGCGTCTTTGGAGGACGGGCTCTGTTGTTGGTAATGCCACTGATTCGGGTTCATATTGCCTGGTCCTAGGCTAAGGGGTTACCTTTCAATTATTTGCTATGTTTATGCTTGCCTTTTTTAGCAGTAGTTAAGGGATACTTGGGGAAAGTAAAGTGGGAGTTTGTGTATCTGTGTACTGTATATGAGTGTGTGTGTGTGTGTGTGTGTGTGTGTGTCCTTGTACTTGTATGCATTCATATTTATGTTTATGTCTGTGTTTGTACTACCAGTCAAAAGTCTGGATAAACATACACATTAATTTTGAATGAGCAGATCTGTCTAAACCTGGGCTGCAAGGATTAGTTGAATAATTCAAGTAATTGAAATACAAAAATTCCTCGAATGAAAAATCTATGATTCGAAGCTTTGTTTAATGTAGCACTTTTGCTCTATATGACCTTCTTCTGCTATTACCTTCTTCCGGTATGACCTTCTTCAGGTGACGCCATGTAAACAAGGTGCAAGTTTGTTTAATGGTGCGATGTCAGAGCGACAGAGCAATGGCAAAAAGGAAGAAAATCGGCAAAAATGACAAAAAAGTAACTCAAGTCAGAATCATTTCAAGCTCAAATTGATGGAAAACAGTGTGCAGTGTGTACACTGTAAACCCAAATGGCAAGCTAGCATACCAAAACGTCGATGTTACAGTGTCTCGGCAGATGGCATCCGGCCACATCTCGCATGAGCAGCGGCCTGAGACAAGGTATGTGATTGAGATTTTAAATTAAGATGAATAGAATGTAGTCAGCTAATGAATAGAATAGAATGAATAGAATGTAGTCAGCTTTTGCTTAGAGGGCCAAAGAACATATAGTAGCTTGTCATGAACTGGGGTTGATGTTTCAAACCCAGTTCTATGACGCGGTGGCTGTTACTCTTTTGTATATTTTTGTATATTTTTGTGTCCTATTTCTATCAGGTGCTTTCAGGGAGCCTCTGGGGTTTGCTCGGCTCCCTGACAGCTCAGCCACACCTCCCTCTCCTGCCAGTTATACCAGCTGTGTGTTTTATGGCATTTAGTCCTCTGTTCACACACGCACACATACATATACATGCTTCCTCTCATTCTCACTCTCATGCACTCTCTTGCACGCATACACACACACCCATTCATCCTCACTCTCATGCTCACAGATGTCATTTACACACCTGTTCCCACTTAGTGCTGCCCACTCATTCCTACACTCTCATTCACACCGGCAATCTCTCCCCTGATTAGGTTTGGCATTAATGAAGCCCTGTGTCTGCGCGAGTATTATTGTCCAGCACTGTGTTAGTTCTACTCGGTGTTTGCACTCTGTCGCTCATGACTAGATGCCCTGCCAGTTTTCCGGTACCGCATCACTCTGGGTGGCATTGATCAGCTTTACTGCTTGGTTTTATTTCATCTGGATTATTACTTGGACCCACTCGGACTTCTCCAGCTGTGTGAGTACAATTTGTTTTGCCCCTGCTGTCCAGTTCCGTCTGGCAGTTCCTTCCCGGGCTCTTTAATCATGTCATACTCGCCTGTGTCTGTACAGCGTCCTGGAGGACTTCCTTGTATATCCTGAACAACTCATCTGTTATTTTGAACTGTTTATACACTTCCTGTCAATAAATTCACACAACTTACTCCTGCACGTGGGTTTTAATTCTTGCCTTTGTGCACTGCATAAAAGCGCACGGGGAATCACAACAGAAGCTACCACTAATAGCAGTAGCTGATATATGTTAGCTATGTCGCGAGTTGAAGCTTATGTTACAAAACAGAACTTGATGGTGTAACATAACATTTAAAGTTACGTTATATACAATAAACATTGCAATAAGCATTGCAATAAATGTGTACCTGTGTTATTGAGTGTTTGGTACAATTACTACTGCTCTTTAGGAAAGTTCTGCACATGTTGGTCAATGCAAGTTTCTTCAAAACAAAAAAGTAAAAAGTTCTGCCTCTTTTAGTGATAATGGTAAATGTAATAAATGTCTTTTTGAGGCTCTCGAGGCGAGGTTGTGCAATTTGGAATAACGGCTCCGCTGCATTGAAACACCGTCAGTGCTAGTTAATAATGACATACTCCCCTTAGCTGTAGCGGAGCACCCTAGCAGAGGGCCTGCTAGCCGTTCCCCGGCTTCCATCTCTCCTGAGCAGCCAGGAGAGAATGGGTGGGTGACAGTGAGAAGGAAGCATAGTCACAAGCCCTGGTTCACCACCAGCCTGTTCATGTTTCTAATGGCTTTTCCCCACTCAGCGACACACCCGCTGAGGAAAAATCTCTGATCATTGGTGACTCTATATACAGGAACGTGAATCCAGAGACTCCAGCAGCCATAGTCAAATGCATTCCCGGGGCCAGAGCAGGTGACATCGTGTCAAATTTGAAAATGCTGGCTAAAAGTAACTGCAAATACTCCACAATGGTTATCCACGCCGGCATTAACGACATCCAACTCCGGCAGTCGGAAGTCACAAAACTTAGTGTGGAATCGGTGTGTAACTTTGCCAAAACGATGTCTGCCTCTGTAGTATTCTCTGGGTCACTCCCCAATCTGACCAGTGATGACATATTTAGCTGCGTGTCATCTTTCAACCGCTGGCTGTCTGTGTGGTGTCCTGCAAACGATGTGGGCAATTGGAACTCATTTTGGTCTTATTAGATGAGACAGTGTCCATCCCACTTTGGATGGTGCGTCTCTTTTACCTAACAATCTGGCATCATTTTTATCCAACGTTCCAAAACCTTGACAACTCAGAGTTGGGACCAGGAAGCAGAGTCGCAGTCTTACACGCCTCTCTGCAGCTCCTCTTCATCCGCCACCCTTCAACTTAGCTCCTGTCTTCCCCATCAGAGAATCATTGTCTGCTCCCTCCAAAGTAAATAAAAATATAATGTATAAGCATCCAAAAGTGATTAAACAAAAAGTTGGTAAAACTCAAATTAAACATGAAGCCTCTAAATTTAATGACTTGGCCTCTGTTCCTCCTTATAATTTAAAAATTAAATGCGGTTTGTTAAATATTAGTTCTCTAACTCCCAAGACTCTGTTAGTCCCTGATCTGTTAATTGATCATCAGATTGATTTACTATCCCTGACAGAGATTTGGTTAGGGCAAGGGAATTATGTTTGTTTAAATGAATCAACTCCCTCTGGTTATTTAAACTGTCAAAATCCCTGAAGTTCTGGTCGTGAAGGAGTAGCAACAATTTACCATTCCAAATTACTAGTTCATGTAAAGCAAAAAAAAAAAAAAACATGTTATAATTCATTTAAGGCCTGGTCCTCAGTACTGGGCATTTTAGCAATTTTAGGTTAAACTCAAGGGCAGTGTGGTGGCGGAGTGGTTAGCATTGCAGCAGCACAGCGACTCACCCTTGGCCGGGGGATCCTAGGTTCAATCCCAGCCCCAACCAACAGTGATCTGTGTGGAGTTTGCATGTTCTCCTCATGTCTGCGTGGGTTTACTCCGGGATTTCTCCAGTTTCCTCCTACATGCCCAAAACATGCAAGTTAGGTTAATTGGCATCAACTGGGGATTCTAAATTGTCCTTAGGTATGACTGTGAGAGTGAATGGTTGTCTGTCTCTCTGTGTTGGCCCTGCAACGGACTGGTGATCTATCCAGGGTGTACCCTGCCTCTCGCCCAAAGATGCTGGGATAGGCTCCAACCCCCCCCCCCCCCGGTGACCCGAAAAGGATTAAGCGGAAGAAGATAATAATAATAATAATAATACATTTTATTTGAGGCGCCTTTCAAGACACTCAAGGACGCCGTACAATAAAAACAAAGAATAAAACATTAAAAAACACATCACAAGTACAGAAAATCACAGAGAATAAGCCTTAGTAAACAAAAAAGTCTTGAGATGAGATTTGAAGGTGGAGAGTGAATTTAAATTCCTGAGGTCCGGATGGATGGATGGATGGAGGTTAAACCCAATTTTATTTGCCATAGTTTATCGTCCTCCCTCAGTCTACTCAGAGTTTTTATCCAGATTTGCTGAATTCTTAGCAGATTTAGTGCTGAAATCAGATAGAATAATTATAGTAGGGGACTTTAATATACATGTAGATGTAAATAGTGATTGCCTTAATATGGCATTTAATTCAATATTAGACTTGATGGGGTTTTCTCAGAAAGTAGGGAATTCTACCCATTATCTCCACCACACATTGGACCTTGTTCTGACATATGGCATAGAAATAGAAAATCTGGTAGTCTCCTCATAGCCCTGTACTGACAGAACATTGTCTGTTAACCTTTGATTTTACTATTTCTGACTATTTGGCTCCTAAAGAAAAATATTTCTACAGCAGATGCCTCTCAGATGATGCTGTTACCAAATTTAAACAGATTGTTTCCTTTATGCCATGTGTCAATACAACGGAGATAAGCTATGGAGAGCTTTCTCCCTCTGTAATTGAAAGCATGGTAGATAGTGTTATGGCTCCTCTGCATCAGACTCTAGACCTGGTGGCCCCTTTACAAAAGAAACAGTCTAATCAGAGATTTCTAACTCCTTGGTTGAACACAGAAACTTGTAGCTTAAAACAGAAGACTTGTCAATTAGAAAGAAAATGGTGCTCCACTAAATTAGATGAAATCTATTTAGCTTGGCGAAATCTACTTCTAATTTATAAAAAATCTCTTAGGAAAGCTAGAACATGTTATTATTCTGCATTAATAGAAGAGAACAATAATAATCCCAGGTTTCTTTTCAGCACTGTAGCCAGGCTGACAGAGAGTCAGGTCTCTACCAGTCCTCACATTCCCTTAGAGCTTAATAGTCAGGACTTTATGAACTTCTCCAATAATAAAATTTCATTTATCAGAGATAAAATCAGTCAGATTTTTCCCACTGTTAACTTAAATACAGTAACTACTACAACTCCTTCAATTGATATCTGTTTGGATGAGTTTACTCCAATTGACCTTTTAGAATGAGATAAAAAAAAAAAAAAAAAATCCTCATCCAAGCCTTCAACTTGTCTTTTAGACCCTATTCCGACCAGGTTGTTTAAAGAAGTCTTCCAATTTATTGGTGGCTCTATTCTTCAAATAATCAATTCTTCATTAACATTAGGCCATGTACCGCAGGCTTTTAAAACTGCTGTAATTAAACCCTTAATCAAAACGCCAACGCTGGAACCAGGAGTTTTAGCTAACTATAGACCAATCTCTCATCTCCCTTTCATTTCAGAAATCTTACAAAGAGTTGTTGCTACACAATTATTTGACCACTTGCAGGGAAATGATTTATTTGAAAAGTTTCAATCTGGGTTTAGAATCCATCATAGTACTGAAACAGCCTTTGTGAAGGTCACTAATGACCTCCTTATTGCACCTGATAATGGACTTGTTTCTGTACTTGTCCTTTTAGACCTTAGTGCATCTGTTGATACTATCGATCATAATATTTTACTTGATAGATTAGAACACCATGTTGGACTTAATGGAACTTTGTTGCTGTGGTTTAGATCTTATTTATCTGATAGGTTCCAGTTTGTTCATGTCAATAATGAGTTTTCTTCCGACTCAAAGCTCAGTCACGGAGTTCCACAGGGACAGTTTATATATGCTTCCACTAGGCAACATTATTAGAAAGCACTGTATACATTTTCATTGTTATGCAGATGACACACAATTATACCTGTCAATGAAGCCAGATGATAGTAATCAATTAGCCAAGTTAGAGGTCTGTCTTAAGGAAATCAAAGCTTGGATGACTTGTAATTTCCTGCTATTAAATTCAGATAAGACTGAAGTCATTCTAGTTGGTCCAAAAAACCTTAGAAATACCTTTCCAAATCAAACTCTTAGTTTGGATGTGGTTCACTCTTTCTCTTCATAGTTCTGTGAGGAACCTTGGAGTTATTTTTGATCAAGATCTGTTTTTTAATTCACATATTAAACTTGTTTCTAAGACTCCCTTCTATCATTTGTGTAATATTGCCAAGATTAGGAGCATCTTGTCTCAGTGTGATGCTGAGAAACTGATCCACGCTTTTGTTTGCTCTAGATTAGATTATTGCAACTCTTTATTATCAGGTTGTCCTAAAACGTCTTTAAAAAGTCTTCAGCTGATCCAAAATGCTGCAGCAAGAGTTTTAACAGGTACTAGAAAGAGAGCTCCCATCTCTCCGGTTCTGGCCTCCCTTCATTGGCTTCCCATAGAGTTCAGAATTAAGTTAAAAATCCTTCTTCTCACTTACAAAGCTCTAAATAATCCGGCCCCTTTTTATTTAAAATATTTGATACTACCCTATTATCCCGACAGAGCACTATGCTCCCAAAATGCAGGATTACTTGTAATACCTAGAATCTTGAAAAGTACAATGGGAGGCAGAGCCTTCAGTTATCAACCTCCTCTCCTGTGGAACCAGCTGCCAATCTGGACTTGGGTGTCAGACTCGATCTGTGTTTTTAAGAATAGGGTTAAAACCTTCCTTTTTGATATAGCCTATAATTAGGGAGGGATCATGTGCCCCTGAACCCTCCCTTAGTTATGCTGCTAATAGGTTTAGACAGCCGGGGGACCTCCAACAATGCACCGGGCTTCACTCCTTTCTTCACTCTCAATGAAATATTTTTGCTGGTCAATAACATCTGTTTGTTCTCTCCCATAGATTGAGTCCCCGTCGTGCTGTTTGCTCTCTATGTGTCTGTTCTTTTCTTCTTCTTCTCTATCCCCTCACCCCCCAGCCAGTCGCAGCAGATGACTGCCCCTCCCTGACCCTGGTTCTGCTGGAGGATTCTTCCTGCTATAAGGGAGTTTTTCCTCTCCACCATCGCCAAGTGCTTGCTCACAGGGCATCGCCTGATTGCTGGGGTCTTTCTGCAATTGTGGGGGTTTCCCCTACAGTTGAAAGTGCTATGAGATGATTGTTGTTGTGAAATTGTGCTTTATAAATAAAGTTGAATTGAATTGAGAGTGTTAACTGAGATGCAGACTTCCTATCCCATCAACCAGCAGAGATGGATGAAATAATGAAAGCATATACAAAGCAGTGTAGCCCAGATGATATTGCAGCAGTTAGAGAAGGCTTGTGGGCTCAGGACAATGGTAATACTGACTGGATTTCAGCTATTACAAGTAATGTTGATGTTTTACATGAATTGGCCCCTGAATGTGAAAACACAATTCAACCAATACCTGTCAAAAATATTCAAGCAGCTCTGAGAGACGATGAGACGATGAGATGACTCCTGAACATAGTTGGTTGTTCCTGAAAAACTGAAATCCTTGATTTACCAGCAGCTTCATGAGGAAATGGGTCACTTAGAAGCTGACAGAATGGTTCACTTAACCAGAGAAAGATTCTTTTAGTCAAAAATGAGAGAAGAAATTGAACATTATGTGACAAAGTGTACCATTGTATGAAATGGAGAAAGCCAAATAGACGACACCACTGCAAATGATAACTACATCAGCACCTTTTGAAATGATCTCCATAGATTATCTGCACCTGGAGAGGAGCAAGTGTGGTGTGGAATTCATTCTGGTGATAGTATACTACTTTACAAAGTTTGCACAGGCTTATTTAACACCAAACAAGTCTAACAAGACAGCTGCACACAAGATCTTTGAGTTCATTTTAAGATTTGGCTTCCCCGCCAAAATTCACCACAACCAGGGAAGAGAATTTGAAAATGAGTTAAGAAACTCCAGTGCTACAGTGGAATAAAGCATTCCAGGATGACACCATATCATCCCCAGTCCAACCCAGCAGTATGTTTTAACACTTGAAGAGACCCAAAAAACAAATTGAAAAGATTATTTGAACAAGGTGGCTCATGCCTACAATTCTACAGTCCATGAATCAACTGGATTTATCCCTTTTTCTTGCTCTTTGGAAGACAGCCAACTTTGCTCATTGAACTGATGTTCCCCAGAGGGCACATCAGTCCATAGTCATATGCAGGATGCACTGAGAAATGGTGAAAGTCTATGCAGGAGGCTTACCACATTGCTCTGGAGAACATGAAAAAAGCTGGTGAAAGAGGACAAAAATAGTACAACCAGAGGGCATGGAGTTCTTTTCTTGAACCTGTAGACCATGTGCTAATCCAGAATCTATCAGAAAAAGGAAGCTCAGGGAAAATTTGTGTCTCCTGGGAAAACAAAGTGCATGTGGTCAAAGAAAGAGTAAGAGTGAATGGTCCAGTGTATGTGGTGGAACCTCTGGATGAACAGAAACCTTCTGTTACCCCGTCCTTACCTTGTTGATGGGCAGAACAAACACCCGAAAGAAAGAGCTAAAGATCATAAAAGACAAAAGCCACAAGAAAAAGCTCAAATTTTCCTGGAGAACTTTGAGAGTTCAAGTGAAGAAGAATATGCTGTGTGCCTGGACAGACCCAAAACACCTGCCTTAATCTGCATGCCCCAGTCTTCAAACCTGTGACAAAAAGACATTCCAGTAGAAACTCAGGCTGAGACACTTAGAAACCAACCACAAGATGGACAAGATGCTACTCTGGATGGTCAAATAGAAGATGCAAGACACACGAGCAGCATGAGCAGTGTGTTTGTGTGTGTGTGTGTGTGTGTGTGTGTGTGTGTAAAATGGAGAAGAGACAAACAAAACTTTCCTTCTGTTGAACTGTGGACATTTTTTATAAAAATAAAGTTGCTAAAAAAGTAGATGGACGTGTTTTTGACCTTTCATTTCAAGGGTGCAACATCTGAAACTGACCAACAGAATGAAAGAGGTGTCAACATGAACAAGACTAGTTGGTGGTTGGCTGTTTCAAGTCAGATGGCCTACAGTCTACACAGAGTTGACTGCTTAAACTGGAATTCACATAATATATGCTAAAATTAAAACTTCTGTTATACATGACTACTTTTCATTATTACTACGATAAACATGTATATCCCCCCCCCCCAAGAAAAAAAAATGCTCATCGTGGCATGCAGCAAAGATAATTTTTTTTGTGGCATACTTTTCAAACATAAAATATATTTAGATCAATGATTAATTAAATACTTCAAACCAGAATTGTCCATTGGAGTCCAGTCATAACTTCCAGTGTGTTCTGAGAAGTATCTTCTGAAAAATGAGAACCTTAAGCATAAAAAGGTTAATTTCCTGTGAGATCTTTGTTAATATGAGGATGAGCATAATACTTCACTTGTCCATTTGGGGGCACTGTTTCACAGTTTTGAGAGAAAGGAATGCGTAAGTGTCTGGGGAATCTCAGATGGACATCAAATCATAAAAGTGCCAGGTTTGGGTCTCTTTTGTTAAATTGCTGTTAGGGGGGTTGAAACCAGTTCCTCTTTTATGGCCGATGGCGTAAGCTTCAAAGCCTTCCTGTGAGTTTGAAAGGGGAGTTTTACGACAAGGGTCTGAGTTACTTAAGACTTCATCTCCAAGGAAAAAGGATGCATTTTAATTCCAAACCAGCTGGTAACGCTACAGTTGTTAATGCAAAGTTTTTTTTCTGTGGAAAAAAAAAAACTATAAACACAGTGCCCAATCTAAAAGCTTAACTTACCGCACCTTGTTTTTTGTTTTTAAACAAACTAAATACATAAGGTTCATGCAGAAGCATTTTTTTTTCTGTACACTTGAGGTTTGGACTGCCTATGCCTGTAAGAAAAATACAGTGAGATTGTCGTTTTGTATCAGAAATTGTTTGGTTGTTTGACATTTGCCCTGGATGGTGTGTTTTTAAAGCATGTAGGGAGGAGGGAGGGTTGGGGAGGGGGTTAGTTGTGGGCAGTCCTGGCCTGTACAGGGGTCTCAGTGCATCACAGATGGTTGTCTTTTTTCAGGTTTAATGCTCGTGTCGTCTGCAGCAAGCCGGTGGCAGGTGTCCCACTGATCGGATGGAGCTTGCTAGCCCCGGTGATTTTTACTTTTGTCCTTTTTTTATTGTTTAATTTTCTGATTTTGGGGGTATTTATGTATTTATTTATTTATGGGCACAGGCTCATGCAGCGACCAGCAGCAGGTGTGGATGGCAGTATGTTTGCCAGAGTTGTTTGCTAGTTTTATTCATCTTTTACATTGTTTTTATTGTTGCTAGTTTATAGATTTTTTGTTAATCTTCAGTGCCTTCATTCTAATGTCTGGAGGAAAAGTTTTGTGTAGGTGCTCATGTTTTTTAACCGCATACAAGACTAAATTGGCAGTGAGCAACAAGGAAGTCCTTGCCGTCCCACTTCCCACTTGTGGTGGCTAGTGTTTGAGCATCAATGGAGTCTGCTGTTACCTTTGACTCCTGTCTCTTCTGACCCAGAGAGCTGCACAGATCATCTACAGCACCCCGGGCAGTCGCCGGTGCTGATATCCAGGAGTTTCCCCTGGTGGGTCTGCCAACTATACTCCTTCCCCACTGTGGGTAGTGGCTCCACTAGTGTGTGGATGTGCTGACCAGCCTGCAGAGAGCATTCTGTCAGGTGGGTGCCCCCCAGCACTCACAGCCCTGCCTTCTCTGGAGACCAACGGATCCAGGACTGCTCCCATTGGGGACACAGCAGGTTTCACTCTTCATTGCCCTCGCCTCTGGGTTCACACACCATGGATGTAAGAAATATTCTTCTAGCCTGGTTAGCGCTGCAGCTAGCCTGGAATATCGGCTACTCACTCCTCATTACCGACCAGCCTCCCAGACTTAAATGCAGCAGAGAACTGCTTCTCCAGTGGAATATTCAGAGCCTACTGGCCGATCTCGAACCGCTATATCTGAACAACCTCCTGGCGACCCAGTTACAAGAATTTCCCAGTGGCAGCACTCAAAAGACCAGGAAACGAGGAAGACGCGGAGGCACTTGTCTAAGGCTGAGAAACCAGCCGCTCTCCTGCATTCCACTACCTTCAATAATTCTTTCAAATGCTCAATCCCTGCGGAACAAAACTGACGAGGTCCAGGCACAACTGTGCTACAGTCATGATTTCAGAGATGCCTGTATCCTTGCCTTCACTGAAACCTGGCTGTCTGATAGAGACTCAAACACTAATGTCAGAATAGATGGTGTTAGTGTGCCCATTCGACTGGACAGAGATGCTGCTTCAACAGGCAAGGTATCTGGTGGAGGTGTGTGTTTGTTTATTAATAAACACTGGTGTAAAAATGTCATAGTCTGAGAAAAACTATGTACTGCTGACATTGAGCTGCTCTCTGTTTCACTATGTCTTCCATATTTGCCACTGGAATTTCCCCAAATATTTTTAACACTTGTTTACGTACATCCAAGGACAAATGAGAACTGTCATGAGGCTGAGCGCAGAGTTTCCACCGTGCTCACACTCTCAACTAACTTCTGATTATCTCCTGTACGTTCTCAGTTTGTGTGATTGTTTTACTGTGTTCATTCTGGATGTATGATCTTTGTATCTGTTTGACATGAGCTCCCCACCTCCAGTCACTCCTGTGGTATCATCCTGTCATTGGTTCATGTTCACGGGTCGTCACAGCTGGCACTCATCTAATAATTAGGTCAACCTTCCCACTCACAGGATCCACACCTGCTGTCATTTGTTTCATTAATTTCATGTCCTATTTAAAGACTGCCTTCACTTCCACTCCTTGCCAGAGTCTAACAAACAATTGTATCCAACTCCCATTATAACCCTTTCCCCGTTCTAACGTCCACCCTGCCTACTACTTGTTTTGCCTTTGTCGTGTTGTTTTTTGTGCACTGTTTGAACTTGTGTTTTTCATTAAATATCACAAACTAGCAGTTCAGCGTCTGGGTCTCCCTTCCTGCCCCAAAGGGCGATTCATGACAGTAGACTCTGGCCAGTTTGTGACCCAGCTGCTGCTAGTTTGTGTTTTTGTTCCACTCACCTGTTTTCTCTGGAGCCTTAACATGTCCCCAGCACACCGGCCTTCAGCCAGCAAAGGAAGACCTGGAACGCGAACTTGCAGATCTGAGATTCACAGCCAATGCCGAGAAAGACTGGGTGCTGTTCAGGAACACTGTCCACTCATCTGCACAGAAAGTCCAGGGCCTTTCAACACGGAAAAAGCATGATTGGTTTGATGAAAATGATGAGGAAATCAAAGCTCTACTAACAGAGAAGCACAGCCTTCATCGTGCCCATCAAAACGATCCCTCATCCATCTCAAAGAAGGTGGCTTTCACCAGCGCACGCAGGAAAGTACAACTCAAACTCCGAGAGATGCAAGACTCATGGCTGAGTGCCAAGGCGGATGAAATCCAGGGCTACGCAGACAGGAATGACTCAAAACGATTCTACGAGTCTCTCAATGCCCTGTACGGACCCAAGCCATCAGGAAGCTCCCCACTCCTGGGCTCAGATGGTTCAACCCTCCTGACAGAGAAGACCCAAATCCTCCAAAGATGGGCTGAACATTCTGAAGGAGTCCTGAACCGTCCATCTATTATAAACAATGAGGCAATCGATAGGATGTTCCAGGTCGAGCTCAACGATGCCATGGATGAACTTCCTACTGTTGCTGAAGTCTAAAAGGCTGTTAGCCAACTATCAAGTGGCAAAGCACCAGGGTCAGACACCATTCCAGCTGAGATATACAAGACAGGTGGCCCAGCACTCCTTGAGAAGCTGACTGAACTGTTCCGGTCCTTCTGGACCCAAGGCACCATTCCTCAGGAACTCAGGGATGCATCAGTTGTCCACTTGTACAAGAGAAAGGGCAACAGACAAGTATGCGATAACCACCGAGGTATCTCGCTATTCTCCATAGCTGGTAAGTCCCTCTTATTAAATCATCTGATCACTCACCTAGAACAAGGCCTGCTGCCAGAATCACAATGTGGCTTCCGTAAGGGTATAGGGACTGTGGACATGATCTTTGCGGCTCATCAACTACAGGAAAAGTGTCTAGAACAGAACTGCGAGCTCTACACCACATTTGTTGACCTCACCAAAGCGTTTGACACTGTCAGTCACCAGGGACTATGGAGGATAATGTCAAAGTTTGGCTGCCCAGTCAAATTCATCCTGATGGTGCGCCAGTTCCACGATGGCATGAACGCACACGTCGTAGACAACGGTGAGGCATCAGAGGCTTTTCCAGTCACGAATGGCATTAAACAAGGCTGCGTGCTCGCACCCACCTTGTTCAGTATGATGTTCTCAGCCATGCTCACTGATGCCTTTCAGAATAGCAACACTGGGATAAGCCTTAGGTACAGACAGGAAGGATGGCTCTTCAACCCAAGAAGACTCCAGGCTATCACCAAGGTAAAAGAGACTGTACTGAGGGACTTCCTCTTTGCCAACGACTGTGCCTTAAATGACAGCTCAGAGTGTGAGATGCAGTCAAGCATGGACAAATTCTCCATGGCATGTGACAACTTCGGCCTCACCATCAGCACCAAGAAGACCGAAGTTATGCACCAGCCAGCTCCAAATGGCCAAAAGGCAGAACCAACTATTACAGTGAAGGGGCAGAGACTGCAAGTTGTAGGCCAATTCACATACCTAGGTAGCACCCTCTCCCAGTCTGCAACAATAGATACCGAAGTCAACCACAGAATAGCCAAGGCCAGCATTGCATTTGGCAGACTCCGCAAAATTGGAAAAGATGGAGCATTAGCCTAGAAACAAAGCTAAAGGTCTACTGTGCTGTTGTGCTCCCTACACTCCTCTATGCCTGTGAAACATGGACGGTGTATGCAAGGCATGCCAGACAGCTCAACCGTTTCCACCTCACCTGTCTTTGAAGGATCTTCAGCATCAAATGGCAGGACAAGGTACCCGATACAGAAGTCTTTGAGCGAGCTAAAATGGAAATGGTCCACACCATGCTAATAAGAGTGCAAGCCAGGTGGGCAGGTCATGTTGTCAGGATGCCTGATGAACGCATTCCAAAGCAGCTGTTCTACGGGGAACTCTCAGAAGGAAAAAGGTCAAGAGGGGGACAAAAGAAATGCTACAAGGACACCCTGAAGGCCTCTCTGAAATCCCTCAATATAGATGTGGCCTCCTGGGAAGCTCTAGCACAAGACCGCTTGGCCTGGAATATGAGCATTAAGGATGGCTGCAGAAGTCTCGAAGCCAGACGTATTGATGGAGCTAAAGCCAAGCGTGAACTGTGCAAGACTAGACAGCCCAGCACATCAGCTAATGTGATGATGGACGCCTGCCCCACGTGTGCCAGGACATTCCGTGTCAAAATTGGATTGATCAGTCATCTCAGGACTCACCGTCATCCGTCAACTGATCAATAGGATTATGAGGTCATCATCGACAACGATGGACGAACAACAACAATATATGTACAGTGGTGTAAAAAAGTGTTTTTTTTATTTTATTATTTATTTTTACACTGTTATTTTACAAAAAATTTATGCTGCTAGGTATCACCATAGAATTTGGATGAATGGTGTATAATACTTCTTCTGCCACCCCCGGCACTGCTGAGCTCACTCTGCATGGGAGTGAGTGCTTGGCTGTGCAGTGCACAGTGAGTCTTCGGCTCTGACATCTGATAGGCTGCCATAATCATGTGACATGGCAGACCATCTCTAAAATATGTTTGGGCTGTTTTTACAGGTTTCACACATAAATTTAATGCCTAAAGCTCTCAAAAGTGAAAACAACTTGCACGTCTTGTATTTACATAGTGGTATTACAATATTTTGAAAAGTATTGACTCCAAAGTATCCACCAGCTGGTATCAAAATATTGATACTTGAGTATCGATACGCCCATCCCTACCAGAAAGTTTATTGGTCGATTCATGCATCAAAAACCTGTTGTGAATTTTGCTGTTAAGCACATTGTTAGAGAGCAGCAAGTTACGCAAAAAGTACTGAAACACTGAACAGTTGGACACGTGCATTCAAAAGGTTAGAGAAGGTCAAATTAAGTTCACCTGGAAAGGTTATAGTGCATTTTAGGTGCATCCTGAAGTTTCACACTAAAATAACACATCCTAGATCTCAATGAATGAAATATTCTTATTAAATACTTTGTTCTTTACATAGTTGAATGTGCTGACAACAAAATCACACAAAAATTATCAATGGAAATCTAATTTATTAACCCATGAAGGTCTGGATTTGGAGTCACACTCAAAACTAGAAAAGCACTCGGAGAGCACAGACCTCCGCCAAGTGCCACAGTTCCCCCCATACAGTGTTTGTGTGTACGTTTTCAGATTCCTTGACCATGAAAACATATGACTAGCAATTGGATTCACAATGATAGGATTAGTGGTTGAGTAGTTATTCACGAAAATCGCATTTTCCGTAATGGCGGTTTTCTCGCCACAGTTCCCCCCATACAGTGTTTGTGTGTACGTTTTCAGATTCCTTGACCATGAAAACATATGACTAGCAATTGGAATCACAATGATAGGATTAGTGGTTCAGTAGTTATTCACGAAAATCACATTTTCTGTAATGGCAGTTTTCTTCTGGATGGTGATCCGGATCACCACCAAAATCTAATCATCTGTAGGATACCCCATTTCTGACAATCTCTGAACATTTCATGAAAATCCGTCCATAACTTTTTGAGTTATCTTGCTAACAAACAAACAAACAGACAGACAGAGAGACAGACAAATCAACGCCGATGAAAACATAACCTCCTTGGCGGAGGTAATTAAAGTGGAAAAACACACTACAGGCTGATCCAACTTTGATGTAATGTCCTTAAAACAAGTCAAAATGAGGCTCAGCAGTGTGTGCGGCCTCCACGTGCCTGTGTGACCTCCCTACAACGCCTGGGCATGCTCCTGATGAGGTGGCGGATGGTCTCCTGAGGGATCTCCTCCCAGACCTGGACTAAAGCTCCTGGACAGTCTGTGGTGCAACGTGGCGTTGGTGGATGGAGTAAGACATGATGTCCCAGATGTGCTCAATTGGATTCAGGTCTGGGGAATGGGCGGGCCAGTCCATAGTATCAATGCCTTCGTCTTGCAGGAACTGCTGACACACTCCAGCCACATGAGGTCTAGCATTGTCTTGCATTAGGAGGAACCCAGGGCCGACCGCACCAGCATATGGTCTCACAAGGGGTCTGGGGATCTCATCTCGGTACCTAATGGCAGTCAGGCTACCTCTGGCGAGCACATGGAGGGCTGTGCGGCCCCCCAAAGAAATGCCATCCCACACCATTACTGACCCACTGCCAAACCCAAACCAGTCATGCTGGAGGATGTTGTAGGCAGCAGAACGTTCTCCACGGCATCTCCAGACTCTGTCACGTCTGTCACATGTGCTCAATCAATCAGTGTTGCTTCCTAAGTGGACAGTTTGATTTCACAGAAGTGTGATTGACTTGGAGTTACATTGTGTTGTTTAGTGTTCCCTTTATTTTTTTGAGCAGCATATATATATATATATATATATATATATATATATATATATATATATATATATATACTGTATATGTGTGTGTGTGTGTGTGTGTGTGTGTGTGTATATATGTGTGTGTGTGTATATATATATATATATATATACACACACATACATATACACACACATATACATATACACACAAACAGACAGACAGACAGACAGACAGACACACACACACACACACACACACACACACACACAAGTCAACACAAAATGCAGTTTTTCATTAGTGTTTATTATTAAGGGTAAAAACATCCAAACCTACATGGCCCTGTGGGAAAAAGTGATTGCCCCCCTGTTAAAACATAAATTAACTGTGGTTTATCACATCTTTGGAAAGCTAAGTTCAGTTTTCTAGTAATTTCTAAAGCTTTGGGACTCCAGCGAACCACAGTGAGAGCCACTATCCACAAATGGCAAAAACATGGAATAGTGGTGAACCTTCCCAGGAGTGGCCGGCTGACCAAAATTACCCCAAGAGTGCAGAGACAACTCATCCAAGAGGTCACAAAATACCCCACAATAACATTCAAAGAACTGCAGGCTTCACTTGTTCAGTTAAGGTCAGTGTTCATGACTCCACCATAAGAAAGAGACTGGGCAAAAATAGCCTGCATGGCAGAGTTCCAAGACAAAAACCACTGCTGAGCAAAACAAACAAAGGATCGTTTCGGTTTTCAAAGATTCAAAGGCTTTATTATCATGTGCACAGTTAAGAAATACAAAATTTCCTGAGCAATGAAATTTTTACTCTGCTCTCCGAACAAATGCCAAGGTAATAGGTGCACCACAATACCAATAAGGTAATAACACAGAATCAAACTACAGAATAACTAGAGGAAACAAGAAGAATGAAATTTGAAATTCCCTGGGTGACTACAGTGGACAGTGGTATATTGCAATCAGAGATGATATGAACCTGAGATGGCATAAGCCTATGTACAGTGTGCAAATGAGCAGTGTGCAAATGAGCAGAATACACATTATAAATTAGCACCAAGTGTGCAAATTTCTCTGTAATGATAATACCAGTAGAAAGTACATGATAATTAGCAGCAGAGTTGATATGGTCATCAGACGAGGTGCGACTATGTACACTGTATAAATGAGTAATGTGCAAATTTAGCAACTGGTGTGTGATTTCCTATTTGCAGAGCTTTGTTGTGGAGTTTTGGGGAGTTTGTTATTTGTTCAGGAGTCTGATGGCAGTGGGAAAGAAGGACTTTTTCAGTCTGGTTGTCCTGCATTTCACACTTCTGTACCTCCGGCGTGAGGGTAGAGGTGTGAACATTCTGTGCTGGGGGTGGGTGGGGTCCCGGAGGATGGCGTCAGCTCTCCTTTGGACTCTGCGGTGGTAGATGCTCTGTAGAGAGGGGAATGGAGTCCTGATGATCTTCTCTGCTGTCTTCACCACTCTTTGCAGGCGTTTGCGGTCCAGGGCAGTAGTGCTGCCATACCACGCAGTGATGCAGTTGGTCAGGATGCTCTCAATGATGCAGCTGTAGAAGTTGTTGAGGATCCCAGGGGACATGCCAAACTTCTTTAGCCTCCTCAGAAAGTACAGCCGCTGTTGAGCTCTCTTAACCAGCTCTGTGGTGTTGTGTGTCCACATAAGGTCCTTGCTGATGTGGATGCCCAGGTATTTAAAGCTGCTCACCCTCTCCACCTCAAGCTCCTGGATGAACAGTGGCCGATGGGGTCTCCTCCTCCTCTTCCTCATGTCCACTATCATCTCCTTTGTCTTGTCCATGTTGAGGGTGAGGTTGTTGTCATCACACCATGACACCAGGCTGGCCACTTCCCTCCTGTAGGATGCTTCATCACCACGAGTGATGCATCCTATCACTGCTGTGTCATCTGCAAACTTTAAGATGATGTTATCCTTGTGGGAGGCAACATAGTCATGGGTGAAGAGGCTGTAGAGGATGGGGCTGAGAACACAACCCTGTGGGACACCTGTGTTTGTGATGATGCTGGCTGAGGTCCTGCTACCCATCCTGACAGTCTGGGGCCTGCCAGTTAGAAAGTCCAGTAGCCAGTCAGAGAGGGTGGGGTGCAGGCCAAGTGAAGACAGTTTGTAGGTGAGTTTGTGGGGGATGACAATGTTGAAGGTGGAGCTGTAGTCAACAAAGAGCATCCTAATGTAGGAGTCTTTATCTTCCTGGTGGGAGAGAGAGTAATGGAGTGCTGCAGCAATGGCATCTGAGGTGGACCTGTTGGGCCGGTAGGCATACTGCAGGGGATCCAGAGGATCCGGTATGCTGTCCTGAATGAGGGGCAGCACCACTCTCTTGAAGCACTTCATGATGATTGGAGTGAGTGCTACTGGTCTGTAATCATTCAGGCAGGTTGGCAGGCTCCTTTTGGGGAGAGGGATGATGGTTGTGGTTTTGAAGCAGGAGGGGACTATGTTCTGACTGAGGGAGAGGTTGAAGATGGATGCGAAACGTCAGTCAGCTCGGCAGCACATGCTCTGAGGGCCCGCCCAGGGATGTTGTCTGGTCGTGCCACCTTGTGGGGGTTGATATTCCTCAGTGCTTTGTTTACTTGGCCTGGTGAGACTTTTAGTGGAGGGGGAGGGTGTGTGGGTGTGTGTCTCCTCTCTGCACTGTAGCTGGTGGTCTCAAAGCGGGTGTAAGATATGTTGAGATCATCCGGCAGGTTATCTGTGGAGCTTGTGGTGCTGCTTTTGGTCCTCTTGTAGTCTATGATGTGCTGCAGGCCTTGCCACATGCGCCCCGGGTTAGGAGTTGAGTGGAGTCTGTCCAGCTTTTCCCTGTACTGCCTCTTGGCTGTTGTTATAGCCTTCCTCAGTTCATACTTTGAAGCTTTGTACTCAACCTCATTGCCTGATTTAAATGCAAGAGAGTTTGCCAGAAAACATCTTGATGATCCCCAAGACTTTTGGAAAATACTCTGTGGACTGACGAGACAAAAGTTGAACTTTTTGGAAAGTGTGTGTCCCATTACATCCGGCGTAAAAGTAACACAGCATTTCAGAAAAGTAACATCATACCAAGCGTTGCTGCTTCAGGACCTGGGAGACTTGCTATGGTAAATGGAACCATGAATTCTGCTGTCTACCAAAAAATCCTGAAGGAGAATGTCTGGCCATCTGTTCATGACCTCAAGCTGAAGCGCACTTGGGTTCTGCAGCAGGACAATGATCCAAGACACACCAGCAAGTCCACCTGTCATTGGATTAAGAAAAACTAAATGAAGACGTTGGAATGGCCTAGTCAAAGTCCTGACCTGAATCCTATTGAGATGCTGGTTCATGCTCAAAAACCGTACAATGTGGCTGAATAACAACAATTCTGCAAAGATGAGTGGGCCAAAATTCCTCCACAGCGCTGTAAAAGACTCATTGCCAGTTATCACAAACACTTGATTGCAGTTGTTGCTGCTAAGGGTGGCCCAACCAGTTATTAGGTTTAGGGGGCAATCACTTTTTCACACAGGGCCATGTCAGTTTGGATTTTTTTCCCTTAATAATAAATACCTTCATTTAAAAACCGCATTTTGTGTTTACTTGTGTTATCTTTGTCTAATATTTAAATTTGTTTGATGATCTGAAACATTTCTAAGTGTGACAAACACAAAAAAAAGAGAAATCAGGAAGGGGCAAACACTTTTTCACACCACTGTAAACAGTCCTCTTCACCATGCTGTTCACATTTTGACATCATGAGACCAAAACGATGCCTAACAATTGATCAGCAGTACCTCGCTATTGCGAGGCTTCAAACAGGATGTTCTCAGACAGAAGTGGCCACTGAGCTTAGAGTGTCACAGACTGCCATTAGCAGGTTGCAACAGAGATACAGAGAGACTGGATGAGTCACAGTAAAGCATAGAAGTGGATGTCCTTTGGACACATCCCACGCTGATGACTGCTTCATTGTGAACAGTGCCCTGTGGAACAGGATGATGAATGCTGCTTAACTCCAGGCACATTTAAGGGAAGTGGGAGGCACCCAAGTGTCACGTCAGACCGTTCAAAAACATCAGCGTGGTCTACATGATAGACGACCTGCAAGGGTGCTTGACCACACCATTAGGCACAGGCATCATCATTTGCATGCGCCAGGGAGTATTTACGCTGGACAAGAGACCAGTGGGCCGCAGTGGTGTTCTCTGATAAAAGTCGATTCACATTGAGCAGAAATGATGGCAGCCAATGATATTGGAGATGTTAAGAAGGACGCTATGCATCAGCCACTGTTGTCACCAGACGAGCCTTTGGTGGTGGTGGTGTTACAGTCTGGGCATACAGAACTGCCCTACACCTTGTGAGGCATGTGTTGTTCATGCCCCTGCATGAGCAACACAGGCCTAATTTCATCTTCATGGACGACAATGCTCCAGCTCATCGAGGTTGCATCATTAGGGAACGGCTTCTGGAGGCTGGGGTATCTCAAATGGAGTGGACTGCACTACCTCCAGACCTGAATATCATAGAAAACCTATGGGATCACCTGAGTCGCCATGTAGAGGCTCATAACTCTGAACCCCACAACCTCAATGACCTGAGGGCCGCCCTTCAAGAAGAGGGGAATGCCATGCCTCAGCAGACAGTAAGTCAACTTGTGACCAGCATGAGATGTTGTTGTCAAGCTGTAATTGATGCTCAAGGGAACATGACAAGCTACTGAGACATTGACATTTTTTGTTGTGGTATACCCCCCACTGTTGTTGGCTTTTGTTTCAATAAATTGTTTGAGATGAGGAAATCATCATTGCATGCTTCGACTTAAATGCCCTACTTTCATGATATAGTGTCACTGTAGCGTGAACTTATTACATTGCCCATAAATTTCACCCGAAAGCCAAATATCCCTAACTTTTTGTGAGTAGCGTATTAGAGAGAGAGAGAGAGAAAGAGGGAGTTACATTTTGCTGTATTAACAGAATAATGTTAAAAAGGAAATGCCTATATGTGTCTTACTGTATATAATAATTTAAAAAAATATGCTAAATGAAATTGATTTGACTAAATAAATAAAAATATTTAAGTCATTTTATGTTGTATTGCCAGACTCCCGTCTCAGTACTTCACCGACTGTGCATTGTATTATGGGATAGGTTGATGTGTAGTGAGTGTGTAGTGTGTGTCTTGCTGTACCCACCCTGGGTGTGACGTCAGGCGGGCTATGGCCAGAGTGTATATACGTAGTTCTGTGTTCTTCATTAAAGAGTCAGTTTGATGCATGACATAACTCCAACTCTGACCATCATTATACAGATATAACATATTGGCGACGAGGAGAAACTATGGGGGCGTATGGGCTACCTCCACCATTATCACCATTTCTGGAATATCCGGGAGAACCAGCGTTCCTGTGGCCAAACTGGCTGGCCCTGTTGGAAGGTTACATCGCTGCGCTGGGCTAAGTAGGCTCGATGGAGTACAAAGATGAGCACTTCTGGCCCACCATCTTGGCAAAGAAGGTCGGAGAATTCTCTGTATGTTGGGAGAAACAGAGTCTTATGCAGATGCTATTGGGCAGCTGGCCGAATATTTCGCCAAACATATGAGGACCACAAAGCCGCGGGTAATGGAGCTGTTGGCACCAGGAACAGCTAAGCTAGTTAGCTGGGAGAAGCTAGCAGCTCAGTCAGTGTCTATGGGGAAGTTAGCCACGAAGCTAGGTGCACGGCAAAACCAAGCTATGAGCTACCAGCTAGACTTCAAGGTAGGACCAGGGCCACGAGTGAGGGAGCCCCCAGTCACCGAAGACGGCAAGCCAGCCGAGGAGCTCAGCACACGGGAGTTGGAGCACCAACAGCTGGGTGCAGAGGCAGCGCAGCGGAGTACCTTGGACGATGGTGCTGAGTGCAGCAACGAGGCGCCTGGGTCAATGAGTGACACCAACGAGGATGATGCTGAAAGTCCCGGGCTGCAGCAGCGACAGCCGGACACAGAGACGGCACAGCGGAGCACCTCGGATGACAGAGAAGAGGTGCTGGGCGCCACGGAGGTCGGGCAGGACCTCAGTGCCGGGGCTCAAAGTGCCTTAGATGAGGGTGCTGGGCCTTACGGCGAGGCGCCTGAGGCAGTGAGCGGCTCCGACAAGCAGGCTTCGGGTCTCCCCGGAGTTTGACCACAGGGGGCTGGAGTGTTCGGAGCCATGACAGTGGTGTTGAAGGCGGTTGGGAGCGGACCGACGAGCACGGAGGGACGGTGTGCCGGACAGCAGCACGGCAGGTCCCGAGGAGTGACGCAGTTGGCGGTGAATTTTTGATTTTTTTTGATTTTGTATACTTTATTGATCCCCAGAAGGGAAATTGAGGGCATCCACCTGGATGGATGAAGCAGCCATGATACGATGCTATCCCTTTACCATTCACACACACATTCACACCTAGGGCCACTTTAGAATCAGAATCAGAATCAGAATCAGATTTATTGCCATTGTTCATGTAGTACACAAACTAGGAATTTGTCTCGGTGCCATGCTGCAACATTAAAAACATGAAGAGATAAAGAGATAAGCTAAAAAAAAAACTAAAAGACTAAAAACATGCAATAAGTGTAGAATAATAAGTAATAATAATAATAATAATAATGAGTAATACTAGTCAAGGCAGATTTAAATAAATTAGCAAGTAGCAGATAATATGGGGTACCACAGTGCAGTCAATAATGCAACAGAAAAACAGTGATGAACGACATGAGCTGCTGTATATAGTGCACAAGAGTCAATAAGTCACTTAATGTTCAGCAGTCTGATGGCAGAGGGAAAAAAGCTTTAGAGTCTCCAATTAACCTAACCTGCATGTTTTTGGCCTGTGGGAGGAAACCGGAGAAATCCTGGAGTAAACCCACACAGACATGGGGAGAAACATGCAAACTCCACACAGATCACTGTTGGTCAGGGGCTGGGATCGAACCAGGGATCCCATGGCCAAGGGTGAGTTGCTGTGCTGTCGCAGTGCTAACCACTGCGCCACCGCATCGCCCTCAAGGGGGACGTTATGGCCAGAGAGATTGTTTTTGATCCCGGGGGCAGACAGCGGCCATGGGCTCATGTGTCATGGGGCTGCCCGGGCCTCTGAGCCGGTCTTTTCTTCAGCGGCCAGAGGAGTGGATGGTTTGGGGCTGTCCTGGGCCTCCGGGTCAGTTTTACCCCTGGCTGCCAACGGACATTGGCGTAAATTAAACGTTGAAATGTAAATACAATGGTACCTCTACTTACGAACGTCTCTACATACGAAATTTTCAGGTTACGAGACGCCTCAACGGGAAAATATTGCCTCTAGTTACGAACGAAATTTCAGGATACGAAAGGCAAAAAAGTACGCGCTCCTCGCAGCTTCCGTAGTTTACCGAACGTAAACATACCTGTAGCTGCTCTGCCATTGGCTATCGCCTAGCATCTTCCTGGTATCCCATTGGCCACGAAGTTTTTTTTTTTTTCCAAAACTTTATGCGTTTGGTTGATCTCGCCAAAGAATATGGCCGTAATACATCAACGATCAGCACGGTATTAAAACAAAACGAAGCACTTACAAGCCGTCAAAAGCAAACGTCCTTGGATCAGAACATGAACCAAAGAAGGCAAAAGGTGACGACGTCGACGACGATAGCAGTTAAAGGGTAAATGAACATAATTTTTATTATTCTTTCTCTTTTATTATTCTCTTTTATTATTCTTTCTCTCATTTTAAACTCTCATTTTATGTTTATTGTGCAGTAATCTAATTGTAACATGTATTTGTTACATGTTTTGATGCGTTTTTACGATTCCGTTTCCCTGCTACTTCCCTTAGTGCATAATTAGGGTCCTAAATTGGGGTGGGTTTGAATTGTGTGTATGTGTTTCACACTTTTTTAAGGGAGAGGGGGATGCTGTGTAGTGAGTGTGTAATGTGTGTCTTGCTGTACCCGCCCTGGGTGTGACGGGTGGGTATGATGTCAGGCGGGCTTTTGGCCAGAGTGTATATAGTTCTGCATTCTTCAATAAAGAGTCAGTTCGTTGCATGGCATAACTCTGACTCCTACCATCATTATACAGATATAACATAGGTCTACACTGGCTAATGTAGTGACCACTGGTTGTACACTACTTTTCAAATTGCATTGTGGGATATATACATGCGTCCTATAATGACTTTTCTTTATGTGTATCAGCAACACAGATATATCATTAAAGCGAAGCACTGTAATCTGTTGCATAATCTCTGACTACATTGTTATTTAAAGGAATATAAGCACTGCATATTTGTATGTTGTATTTGTATGTTCATCTCCACCCGTTTGCACAATGGTGTTTCCTGACGTAGTCAGTGAGTTATCATTTGTGTTATGCTGTCCTGCCCTCTAGTGACCAGAAGGATAAACTGCATGTCATGAGAACAGTCACTTGACTCACTCATTGTTTAAATTGGGCAGGGGTGTCATGGAGGGCCAAGACCCTGCAGGTTTTCTCTTCTACCCAGTCTCTTCAGCAGGTGTTTTCACTGATCAGCAATCAGTGGGAAGAAATTCAGTGGAATCTGCTGTTGAAGACACTGGTTGGAGGTAAAGCCTGGGGGATCTTGGCCCTCCATGGCACATGATTGGACACCCCTGAAATGGGGTATATTTTTTGATCATGACCCCCAAAACAATAACAAACAAAAATAAGAAACAAAGTGAAAGACTAGCCACTAACTGATCAAAAATCACTTACACACATCTCATCCATGGTTGGCCTTTTACAGGCACCTAATTAACACAAAATCTCCTTAATCTACTTGTTTAAGATTATGCATTAAAGTTTTTAATTTAAGAATCCTCGTAGAGTAAGCCAGGGCAAAAAGTTACAATTCTTTTCAATTGTCAAATAAATGAGGTTAACAGTTTTATTTCACACAAGTCTTGTCCACATCCTTTTGGATATGTCCTCTTTCATATGATTTAGTTTTTGTATCCTCTTATATTACACCCTTGTAGTGGACAAATGAAAATATAGACTACTCCCAAAAAGTTAGGGATATTCGGCTTTTGGGTGAAATTTCAGGATGCACCTAAAATGCACAATAATCTTTACAGGTGAACTTAATTTGACCTTCTCTGACCTTTTGAATGCACATGTCCAACTGTTCAATGCTTCAGTACTTTTTGTATTTTTACTTGCTGTTCTCTAACGAAGTGCTTAATGACACAACAGCTGGCAGAGGATTTTTTAATTTCATTTGTTTATATATAGCCTACTAAGTTAATTTGTATCCATAAAGTAGGAGGCAATAGGAGCCCTTCCTACCTGGAGAGGACACACGTGTCAGCAGACTTTTTTTCTCTGACTTGGAGTCCGGAGTTTCCTCTGTCCATATTTCTATATGTGTTTCTTTTTGCTGTGCATAAAACGGTAATTCAGTTCTTTCTTCTCTTCTCTCTCCCAGTTCAGGATACAATAGGAGGAAAACAACAGTGAGATTATTAAAAAAAGAGCGCAGACCCATAGAAGCGTCCCATGAAATTGCAACATCGTAGTAACCCAATGACAACAGTCTCTGCTGTGGTGGTCTGAGGAATAAGTGAAATCCTGGGTGTTCAATTTTATTATGTTCCAGACTTCAGAAAACATAAGATGCACATTATCAAAAGTTGTGAACTAGGAGACCTGTAGATTTTGTTAAAGTTTTTCATATAATAAAACTCCAGAGTCTCCATCAGACCATCTTGACAGTTGTAGTGTTAATAAAATAAACACGCTGGTCAAAAAAACAGTTTATTCATGAGTAGTCCTTTATTAAACTACATACAAATACTTAATTTATCCATATTAAACAAAGGAGTCTGCCATGTGAAATGAAAATCAAAACATTGAAATATGATGAACAAAAATAAACTATTTTACTGGGTTTTGCGCTTAAAAAAAGCTTAAAAAAGCCTTTACAAAAACTCCTATATTATGCTCCTCCGAACTGGCTGTGCCTGTGTTGATGACCCGCTTCCGCAGCTGTGCCTGTGCGCAATTTTGCGGTGCTCTTGTTGGATGGGTGGTCATTATTGAAATTAAGTAACTGCATCTGTGTTCAAAATTTTGCGTGTTGTTAGTAGATCACTGGCAGAAATTGGCCACTCCCTTAGGCACGCCGTCTAATTTGTGCACTCACTAATTTCGCTGCCTTAGTAAGTCTTCCCCTGCGGCGGCATGAAATAATGCAGCGTTGGTTGGTAGTTTTAAGTAGAGTTTTATTAATCATACCGCCGTCACGAGCTCCGCTCCCGGCGCCGTGCATGAGCGCCGAGAGCGAGCCCACGGCTCTCAGAGAAGGAGAGGCGGGCACAAAGCTTGTGCCCTACCAGTTGCAGGATCAGAGTGAGAGAGAGAGTTTGCGTTACAGAGTTGCAGCTTATATACTTGACCATAACAATACATCAAAGGAACATACCCCAGCAATTAGTACGATCAAAGAGATAACAGAACAGGCATAAGACATTTGCATTTGAGAGACATATTGCTCTCAGTCCCTAGGTCACAGTGAGGACAGGACGCATGAGTACAATGGATGAAAGGCAATCATTAACATCACAGAGGTGCGCCAGACGAAATGCGTCTGCCTGTAGACATTAATACACATTACACTGTTCTGCTATTTGCTAAAAGCACAGTAAGGACAAGACGCATGAACACTATACAGAATGGCGCATTACATCACAATACATGCATGTTTGCATCACAAATACATGAATGGCACATTGCATCTCAGTAGTGCAGCGGGAAAAACAGAGACAAGAGGGCTGAGTGTCTTTATCTGTTGTGGGGGTTAACCGAACTGCCACACGCCCCCCCCCCAGAGGGCGCAGCAGGGGGCCGAGACCTCGATGTTGCAGTCTGGGCAGCGAGCAGGGAAAAGCTCTGTGCAGGAGGAGGGGGTGGGTAGTCGCTCCAAAAGTGTTTGCTGCTCCGCAATGTCCCGTCTGAACATGCAGAGATCAGAAGAAGAAAAATTAGTCTCTGGCTCCTCTCGTGGCCATGAAAAAAAGCAGGAGCGGCTGTAAGAAAAAATTAAACAAAAGCAGAGGGACTGGCGTGTTGGTTTTAGGTGCAGAAGCAACCCCAAAACCCCCCAGGAACAGCTGACGGCTGAAATCCCTTTGTGCCGTGGCTGAGACCGTTAAAAAAATCCAGTGGCGAGCTGCGTGCTTGCTTCAGGTGAACGAGCAGCCCTGAAGGTTCTGTGAGCAGCGGCGGAGGACGATGGCGGTCTCTGGAGCCGTTACTTGTCCCGTGTGTGATGCGCCGTCCTCGTAACTCCCCGATGCGTGCGCGGGGATTCCGTGCGTGGGTGGGCCGCTGGAGAGAGGAGAACCAGGGTGCAGAAACTTGGTGGAGATCGGCGCAGACGGCGCCGATAAAAATCCAGGTTGAGCTGTGGCTGTAGATTGGCCATGGTGCGTTGGAGCGGTGAGAGGAAATAGACGATCTCTTGCCCCTCAGGCTCGTGCAGATGCGTTGGAGCGGTGGGAGGGAATAGATGATCTTGGGCACCGCTCGGCCGTGGTGCGTTCAGGCCCACGCGTTGCGTTCTCCGCCGGCCCTGGAGGACGCCGTCGTGGAGAAGGGACGAGGTGCCCGCGCTCTCTTGTGAAAGAACTGCGAGCGCGGCCAGTCCAACGTGGATGAGCAGATCTCAGACGTGCAGATCTTATCCTGAAAAACGGGTCACCAAGTGCAGCTGTCCAGCTCAGAAGATTGCTTCGCACAAAGCGTGTGCGTGTCCGGGTGTTGCGTTCGCTGGCCGCTCGTCTTTTTAGCGTCGGTTCGCCAGCATGGCCGTCCAAATCAGAAGGCTGCGTCGCACAAAGCGTGTGCGTCTTCAAGGGGTCACCAGTGCGGCGGCATGAAATAATAAGCCACCGTGGTGAGGAGTTTTAAATAGCGTTTTCACGGGCTCCGCTCCCGGCGCCGTGCATGCGCGCCGGGAGCGAGCCCTCAGTGCTCTCGGCAGAGAGGCGGGCACAAAGCTTGTGCCCTACCAGTTGCAGGATCAGAGTGAGAGAGGGAGTTTGCGTTACAGAGTTGCAGCTTATATACTTGACCATAACAATACATCAAAGGAACATACCCCAGCAGTTAGTACGATCAAAGAGATAACAGAACAGGCATAAGACATTTGCATTTGAGAGACATATTGCTCTCAGTCCCTAGGTCACAGTGAGTACAGGACGCATGAGTACAATGGATGAAAGGCAATCATTAACATCACAGAGGTGCGCCAGACGAAATGCGTCTGCCTGTAGACATTAATACACATTACACTGTTCTGCTATTTGCTAAAAGCACAGTAAGGACAAGACGCATGAACACTATACAGAATGGCGCATTACATCACAATACATGCATGTTTGCACCACAAATACATGAATGGCACATTGCATCTCAGTAGTGCAGCGGGAAAAACAGAGACAAGAGGGCTGAGCGTCTTTATATGTTGTGGGGGTTAACCGAACCGCCACAACCCTTTGTATTCTCCTGTATTATGATTAAATTATTACATGTTTTGTTTGAAATTGTGCAAAGAATGTATTTGATTTTTTTTGTTTAAAAAATTAATATAAAGCTAAAAAGCAGCTAAAACATCTTAATAAAATATTGTGTAAAAATTTTACAAAAATATAAATTATTGTGTAAAACCAAATGATAATTCAATTCAGCTTTATTTGTATAGCGCCTAGTCACAATAAAAGTCATCCCAAGGCCCTCATGCTGGTCTGCCTGCAGGCAGCTGTGGACTTCTGAAAGACTGTCCATGGAAAGATGGCAGTTTTTTAAAGCACATTTTAAGATAAATTTGTCCATGTGACTGACCACATTTCTCTTCCATTTGTTGTATTAAAAAATGTTGGAAGTAAATTCATAGGCTATTGCAAACACTTTGCTTTAAAGTATTAAGTTGTCACACAGTGGAAGGAAAGAAGTCCTGACTAGAAAAGAAAAAAAAAACAAGATGCATCAAGAATAATTTTAGAATCTAATTGGAGACCCTGAATCGTAATCGAATGGTGGCGCCTAAAGATTCCCACCTCTAGTTCGGACCTCAGCTGGGGAGGAGGACTGACTTATGGGACGTTCTGCAGTTTTCGTTGGTGACCCCTGCTGTACTACTTAGCATGAAAACAGACACGTGCCCATGTCTAGTTTCACAAGAAAACATTATCCATCACTATGTGATCACTATGAAGAAGACAACAGACTTTCTCTAAATTACTGAGAGGGTCCTAATTCGTTCATCTGTCCTGTCTCGTGTACAAAGATCGAGATGCATGGCTCCTTTCAGCAGGAAATGGAGTGTTTTGCACATGTACTGAGTCTAAAATTAGAAAGACCATGCACATGCAACACAGGCAGGAGGGGGTGGAACAACCTGCCCCTGTAACTTTTCTCCCCAGCCTAGACTACTCAAAGAAAATCATCAGTGTGGTACACCTGTGGGGGACACATCTAATACACACCACCCACGGGGTGCCCTTGCCACCACTTGCCCCCCCCCCCCCCCAGTGGCCACCCCTGGTCCCTGCCACTGGACAGTCTAACATAATTTTATAACTTGTTTTTCTATGTCATATTTTACATGTAGTAGCTGTTTAAGAGTAATTGATGTGTGCTGTATATTATTAACAAATATTAACACAATGCAGCAAAGAAGGACAGATCACACTGTCAAGGTGCGTTCAGCCCAAATGTGAATGGGCGCACAGAGTGATTACATTTTAAATTGATTTTGATGTGCCACCCCAAGATTTTCGGTGGCCCCCATGTGCCCCCCCCCCATGAAAAATTTCTGGAGGCACCCCTGACCACCCATCCCAAAAAAAGTCACGCATACTGTAAAATTTTGCCAACTTCAAAAGTACTTTCTAATTTCTTAGACTTTTGTCTTGAAGACATTACCATGGTCATGGAAAAGAAAGGAAAAGAACATTATTGACCTGTATCAAGCAAGCTTAACACTAGAACTGCTTAAATTGATTGAAGAACTGCCTAACACATTATTAAAACCAGGAAGACAAGTGGGAACCATCACCTTTCATCGGCTCTCATAAATCTCACCCATTATCAATTCAAGATCTCAGTGAAGAAAAATGTAACTGCATAAAAATAAATGTGATATGGCATAACTAGCGATGGGAGCAACGCATTGCAGTAATGCATTACTGGTGCTCAACGTGGACAAAACGAAGGCGATGATTATTGACTTCTGGCGGTCACGGCCTGAACACGTCCCTCTCTGCATCAGTGGCCGTTCGGTGGAGAGAGTGGAGAATATCAAGTTTCTCGGAGTGCAGATCTCGTAGGACCTGACCTGGAGCAAGAATTCCTTGGGGATCAGGAAGTGGGCCCAGCAGAGACTGCACTTCTTGAGGAAACTCAAACAGGCCTCTCTCCCCATCTGCATCCTCAGGACCTTCTACAGAGGTGTGGTGGAGAGTGTTCTGACGTACTGCATTGCTACATGGTACTCCAGTTGCAGTATGTCAGACACAAAAGCTCTGCAGAGGATAGTTAAGGGAGCTGAGAAGGTAATTGGAGTTTCCCTCCCCTCTGTTCAAGAACTTTTTCAGAGCCGTTGTAGGAGCAGGGCACTGAACATTGTTAAGGACCACTCTCACCCTCTGCATAAACACTTTGAACTGCTGCCATCTGACAAACGATTCCAGAGCATCAGAGGCAGAACCACCAGACTGATCAACAGCTTCCTTCCACAAGCTGTTAGGATGCTGAACAGTTGATCCGGAATCCTTTACACATATTACTGCACTTTATGGACATTATGTTTATTATATGTATATTATAGTTTTAGTCAGTTTTAAGTATTTATTTCTCTTAGCTTCTTAGATTCACTTAGCCATTTTAATTGTTTTATATATACATAGGCAGTTATCATTTTAACTGCAACTGTAATAAGTTAACATTACTGTAATATCCAAATGTGTCTCAGGGATATGTGAATGGCTGTCGGGGTGGGGGGGGTGAGTGTGTTTTTAAATTATGTTCTTTTTACAATACGGATGCCTAGAGAAACGCAATTTCATCTTGCTTGCACTACAGTTGTATGCATAGCATCATGACAATAGAGGTTGATTGATTGATTGATTGATTGACTGATTGATACTGTAATGCCGCTACTTTTGCAGTAACGTGCTGTGTAATGAAATTACTGTTTAAAAATTCAGTTACTGAAATTTGATCAGATGCGTTACTTCTTTTACTAATATGGATAGACATTTTTAGTGCAAATAAATACAAACTGACCTTATGTGTCATGAATCTGGGTTTGGAGGCCAAACCCGGTTCTGACTTATTATTATGATTTGTCCTAGCTTCCTCCTGACAGCTCTGGCACCCCCTCTCCTCCTGTCAAGCACCGTCAGCTGCTCTGTCACGGGTGCTCACACACATACACACACCCACATGCACACACACACATACACACGCTCCATTCACTCTTATTCACATGCCCTCTCACTCACCTGTTCCCAATCAGTTCTGCCCACACATTCTCACACCGGCAATCTCTTTCCTCATTAGCTTTTGGAGTATTTGTTTGCCGCTGCTGAGGAAGGAATTATCAGGGCATTCACCTTCATAGGTGGCAGCGTGTTTGTCTGTGTATGGTATTCACTCCCTGCGTTTAACACAGCCTGACATTTTAAGATGATCCATTCCTTGGTGTTTCGGCTGGTCCCGCTTCCCTGCCTCTTCCTCCAGACTGCACAGCTCGCCCTGGATTAACTCGAGATCTGTAAGTGTCTTTAGCCTTTTCTCCTGTGTTAGCAGCCCTGCAGCACTAGGCTCCATTTTCACCAGGCTGAAGAGCATTCTGCGGACGCCCTGTATATTTGGTGGTCAATCCTGTCATTACACCTCTCCATAATCTTGTGTGGTTTGAATGAACTGTTTGTGGTGATCATTGGACTTGTTATTTTGTGAACTGAAATAAACTCAGCACTCTCTACTCCTGCAATTGGGTTTTCATTCTCTCCCTCGTGCGCCGTGTAATGGCGCACAGGGGTTCCTGACAGAATGTCCCGACCTTAAAAAAAAAACAAAACACCGGAGTAGAGCTGTGTTTTTTTTTCCCTTCTACTTTTTCTCCTCATCCATGGACACAATGACTTGGACGGACAAGGAGCAGGAAGCCCAGGATTTGCTGGAGGAGGCAGGCTTCGCCTTTCAGTGGTCTCGGTTTCCGGAGGACCGGGAGTGGGCACGACTCGTCGCAGAGGACTTCAAGCGGCACTACCCTCACCTCCGGGGAATCCATAGGGTAGACGCCATCCTCTCCGTCATCCTTCCCGTTCCTGACGCAGAGCCGGAGGATGCCTCTCCGCGATCGGAGCCAGCCCCTCGCTAGAAGAAACGCTCCCATCAGAGGAAGACTTCCTCCCTCCTCGGATCCCCTTCATCTCCCGGGCCAGCGTCCACCCGGTCTGTGGATGTTGAACTACTAAATTTTAGTTTTGTAAACGGCGTGAGGATTTTTCTCTACAGTTTGGCGACCGCAAACTATAAAAGGTAAGCAGAAACCTTTTTCAACAAACTTCTGCCTGTCCCTTTGGGGACAGACCTTTCTGTAGAGATTAAATATTCACGTACGTGTGATTTTATTTGTGGAATGAACTTGAGATATGGTCTTGGATTTATGATATGTTGTTTTAAGGAATATATATTGAGTTTGATAAGGAAATCTCCAAACGGTTTTAACCCCGTGGGATATGTCAGACCCATTAATACTGTCCCTAAAAGTACAGTTGGAGGTAGCTTGGGTAATTGGTTTAAATTCCGGGATGGCTGAAATAGGGCCATCGAAAAAGCAGTAGAAAAAGTAATAGCTTTGGTTTAAAACCCGGGGTGGCTGAAATAGGGCCACCGAAAAAGCACTGTTTTTAAGCTTTGGTTTGAATTCAGGGGTGGTTGAAATAGGACCATCGAAAAAGGCAGTGAATTATTTTAGCATTGTTTAGCCAAAAGGTTTTAACCCCTTGAAATTATTGCTTAAAGTCCAAATGTCACATAATAGGGTCCTTAAAATGTCTTGAAACTAGATATAAAAGGGAACCGATCCGTTCGGGTCTTGGTGCATATGCTTCAGTAACGCCGGAACATTCGTTAATTTAAAACTGCCGCGCTTGGCCTGACGTTCCCACTCAGGGCCCCCGGAATGGCCTGGGGAAGAAGGTGGAAGTGACGAAACAGATTGTACCCTAGTTACCTCCGCCAGGCCGAAAAGGCCAGGAGGAGGTTATGTTTTTGCCGGGGTTTGTTTGTCTGTCTGTCTGTCTGTTTGTCTGTTGGTTAGCAAGATAACTCAAAAACTTTTGGACGGATTTCCATGAAACTTTCAGGCGTTGTTGGAAATGGTACAAGGAAGAACTGATTTGCATTATTTGGCACAAATTCCCCGGCCAGCCATAGGCGCTGCGCATTTGGCAGAAATTCCCCGCCAGCCATAGGCGCTGCGCATTTGGCAGAAATTCCCCGGCCAGCCATAGGCGCTGCGCATTTGGCAGAAATTCACCGGCCAGCCATAGGCGCTGCGCATTTGGCAGAAATTTCCGGGCCAGCCATAGGCGCTGCGCATTTGGCAGAAATTTCCGGGCCAGCCATAGGTGCTGCGCATTTGGCAGAAATTCCCCGGCCAGCCATAGGCGCTGCGCATTTGGCAGAAATTCACCGGCCAGCCATAGGCGCAGCGCAAAAACGAGCTCTCTGCCGGGGAAGCTTCTAAATTCTGTTTTGCCGCGGAGCGCAACCCCAATAATATAATATAAAACCCACGGCAACCTATCTACCCAATCTGCATCGATCAGTGGAGGAGATGGACACAACAGCAATTGACACAACAGCAGTGAATGTGGATACGGCAGGGCAGCCAGGATGAAATTTGTGACGTCAAAAACATGGCCGCGGTCTGGATTGGCTGTCACACACTGACAGCCGCTCGCGGGGCCTTCGCCTGGTGTATTTTGTGCAATTATGTAAATACGGGTGGGTGATATGGTCTCCGGTATGAGTATTTGGTTTAAGCTATGTGTATTTTATCAAAATTCATTGGAAAAAGGGAAAAAAATAGGTAACATTTGGACTTTAATTTCTAAAAAATAGAATTGGTCTTATTTTATTTTGTGAGTTTTAGATAAAAGCTACTGCAGTTTGGGTTGTTTTGTCTCTGTGTAATCTGCTCCGGTGTGGGAAAAAAAAAAAAAAGTGAGATTTCTCCGCAGAGGCGGAAGGAGCAGGCTGAGAAATTGTGGGGTTTTTTTCTGATATTTGTGGAGTGTAAAAGGGTTGGTTAATTAATTGTTATCCTTTTGAGAAATGTTTAAAATTATAGGTATTTGAAAATAGTAGCTTTGAGCAAAAGGAGTTGACTAGTGTTGTGTGTGTGTCACGGCAGTGTAGAAAAAATGGAAGGACCTTCACGCTGCTAAGTAGCTCCAACCTTGTGGAGATAACGGAGGAAGAAGCAATCCTGAGTGTGTGTGTGTGTGTGTGTGTGTGTGTGTGTGTGTGTGTGTGTGTGTGTGTGTGTGTGTGTGGTTGCTTGAGAAAAAAAGAGAATGAAAAAACACAGGCTGTGTGGGTGCTGACCTGTGTGACAAGGGAGTGAAAGAGAAGTAATCTATATGTGGGTATGTTTGCAAAGCTTTGGGGTTTTACTTTTTCAATCTAACTTTGCGGGTTTTTAACTAATGTTGCGTACGTGATAAACTATTTACATATTTTTTAAAGCAATTTTTTGACGTATCACTGACTTTTTTTTGACTGAAGCATAACAGTGCACTTTACAGGGAAAAAGGACACAGAACTAACGATTTCCCCCGCTGTCGCCAAAACGACCAGCCTCTGCGACCTGGCCCCTCGCAGCTGTCCATGCCTCCCTGGACGTGACCACAGGCACATAGAACACTAAGTTAAGTACAAAAGCTTGCATCTTAATCAATGCTACCATCATGACAATGATGAAATTAATTGAATATTACAATATCATGCTGTCACTTAATAATGCCTAATCACTGAAGGCTTTATGTATACCCTATATCACATGATTCAAAGCACAGAGGTTCAAAAGAGATTGATAATTAATGTGTTTGTGCATATGATTTGACAGAGACTACTGATTATCAAACAGAGGTCTTGGTAATTGCATGTCATATTGTTGCTTTGTTTAAATAATGCTATACTCACTTTTTAATAAATGACATATGCAATCTAATTTACATTTCGATCCTAGGCCTGACCATCTAAAAAAAAAGGGGGAGAACGCGAGAGCAGGATCTGAGACAGTCCATGCTGTGACTTTTTCCCTCCTAAAGAACACAGCAAGATGATGATTAAATTTTTTTTTTATTATCGGGAGATGGTAAATTTATGACCAGAAAAGACACAAAAGCACAAAAATTCTGGTAAAATGGAGAAAGGGAATTTAATTTCAATGGTAAACTCAGACTGATTAGCGAGTTGTGTCAGACTGACCTAGATAAGAATAGACAGAATCAGCCTTCAAAGGGAAAAAACACACAGGCCACAGATTGTGGTCCTGTGCCATAAATTCCTGAAAATAGAGATTAGGTCTACACCTGCATTTACTAATTCTAAATGCTGCATTGGTTTAAGGCTTCTAATATATGACACTGTTTTGTTTGAACATAATCCTAAACTAGTGATTACCCATGTCAATTAGTAAAACATTTACTGATTCACAGAATATTTAGCGAATACTTGTTGTGAATAGCAAAATCACATTCAAATTGTGGAAGCTTTGGGTGTGATTTAAAGGTTTTTCTGCTAATCTTCATTCTTTGTTTTTCAACAGGAAAGGGAAAGCATTCACAAAAAAATTTTTTTTAGCTTTCACCAGGAATTAGATTTGCCAGATTAACAAGGAATCATAACATCACCATTACCTTTCAATTTAATAAATCCTTGATGACATATGCAATATGTAATAAAATAATTAAAAAAAAAACAATAATTCACTTGTGTTTCTTAATATTAATAAACAACTGGGATAAACATTTAAGTGATACAAAACTAATGATGATCACAGGAACATAAATAAAATCAATTTAAGAGGTGATAAAATTTGCACTCCTGTTGATGTAAACACTGATGTGCAGACGGGGAAGCTGTGAGCTTTCCCCAATTTTTTCTTTGCAGGATAGCACTGAGATTTGATCTTTGTGGGAGATGGAGGGAGGCCGGACAGTGGGTGTGTGTATGTCGGGCTCATTGGCTGGAGGGGGCGACAAGGGAAAGGACCCCTCGGTTGACAAGCATTTTTTGAAGCTAAGTAGAACAAATGACATTGCAAATGACATAAAGCATAACAATTTAAATGACTCTGACTTTAAAATGTAGTGTTCATATGACTTCACACTGCAAGATACATCTGATGCTACTCACCACATAATGGTGTGACAATATCACATTTTAGAAATTTGACAGTAATGAGGAATGTGTTTTCCCGATGCTCAGCCGTGGCCAAGCTGGGCCTCGGGACTACAGTCCACCCTGTGGTGCACATATGTAGTTTCACGGGCTCACATGTGTATGACTGTTCATATACTCTCATGTATATTCCTGTGTGCTTATTTTGGCTTCACGTCTGAAGAGGAACAAAAGGTCTGGACCTCCTAGGGATAAGAGGTGGATGAGAGAGTTGGCCTTTTGATATGCAAAGAGATGGACATGAATCATTGCCTGACCACCCAGGTTGGGGTGGAAGCGAGAGGAACTGCAGGGGGGATGCATTGTGTTTGGGATTTAAAGACAATGGGATTTTGTACTTTGATGTCAGGGGTATAAGACTGGCAGATGTTGGGAGTTTTTCCTTCTTCTGCTTTTGAATGTTGGAGAGTGTGTTGTGAATAAAATGGAACCTGAGAAATAACTCTGCCTCATCCTTTCCACACAATCTCCACAACCCCATAATTTATCAAGGAATATATAAAATGAGGCATTCCTTGTACAAAATTAAGCCAAATTCTAATTATGCAATATGCCCACCTTTCCATTGACTGAAGGAGTGTGACGCAATCTTTATTCATTTACACAAATTCAACCTGTCTGTGTTCAACTGGACAAACTGATCTTACCCATCAATGCTAAATCATAACAAATCTGCACAGACAGTTATATTGTTTTTCCTAGATGGAATTTGTAGATTAGTTCAAGAGACATCACAAAAGAAACCATGATTATTGAAACCTCATTTTGAAGGAGCTGTACTACTCACAAATTTTCATCTAAATTAACTGTGTGTAACACATAAAAGTGGTAACACGCTTCCTTCCAGTAAAAGACACTACCCATCAAGCAAATACCCTGTAACTTTGCTGCATGTGAGTCTCCATGCATCAAAAAGGGGGTAAAATTATCAATAGATGATCAATAATGAAGAGAAAATATAAATGAAATCATTTGGTAATGAAATCACAAACATTCAATAGGAGAAATTAAAAGTTACATCAATAAATTTACTGATATTTAAGAAAATATCTGCAGATTATTGTAAAAGAAATATCATGTTTATAAGAAACAAGGTAAACTGAAACCGAAGAAGGAAACTATGCAGATTTATAAGAAAAGTTCCAAATGTCTAAGGAAAGTCCAATTTATGCTGAATTTATGTTTTACTGTGGGATTTAATTTAGAATCTACTACAAAGACAATACAGATTCTCACTCAATTAAGAGAACAATGCTTTAGGGAGCTCAAAGCAAAATAATTTGATCTGGAGCGTGCAAGGACCAGGAGGGCATTTGGCGCTCCTATGTGGGTAAGATTGCTGCTTTAGCAGCTTTGCTTCTTTTACTATGCAAGGAAACTCACTCTGTAGGTCACAGACGACAACTCAAAATTAACTTAATTAAATTAACCAATTACATTGTCCCATGCTTTTTGGTTCTGTCCCTTGCTTTTTGGCTTATGGTCTAGAGTGTTTGATTGGTATTCTACGGCTTATCAAATCACTCTTCCCCTGGATGCAATTCTCGCTATCTTCGGCTGTTCCCAACTTACTCAATGTTTTTGCAAATCTATACAACAGTCATTGATGTTGGGCATGACTGTTGCCAAGAGACTTATTTTGAAGGAGTGGAAAGCCACTTCCTCTCCATCTTTTCGTCAGTGGTTGATGGACATGATGAATGTTATATAGATGGAAAGACTCAGGTATATACTGTAAGAAACAACTCATTGCAAATATTCTCTGATATTTGGGGTCCCTTTATCACTCACTTTGATAATTGCAAGGCCTAAAGGTTTGAGTTAAGTCAACGTTAATGAATGGGCACCTATGGCCACCTGGTGACACAACAGTGCAACACTGGCAGATTTACTATATATGCATGTAATTTGTATATGTGTATGTGTATATACTGTATATACATATGTGTAATTTATTTATTTTTTTTTACTGGTTTCAGTATGTGTCTGTTTATGTTTTTGTATGTTTGTGTGTTTATATATGACCTTGCTAAAATGTGTAAATAAAATATTTTAAAAACAATTAAATTAACCAAAAGCCTAAACAAACTAAGAGCCTCATCGGACAAACTAAAAGCTCAATCTGGCATTGACAATCATGTAGGTAGTTGGTTTGGTAATGTATTTGGCAAAAGGGGAAAAATAATTCAAGGGGTCCTTGTAAGCATTATCATTAGTTTATTGATCCTTGTCTTCTGTGGATGTTGTAGTATTCCCATAATTAAACGACTTGTTGAAAGAACTATTTCAGCAGCCTTCCCTTGCAAGGATCCTCCTCCATACCAAGGTGTCCAGGAAGCTGCCCACCTGCTTTCCGACTGCAAGGATGGCGATGAAGTTGTGCCACGACTGGACCTGGACAAGGACTTTGAAGACGCACTGGAAATAGTTTAGGGCCTGCAATAGGGTCTACAATGAACACCTACATGATGCTAGCATTTGCTTTGCTGTGCCTCTGCCCCACAGGTTCCTTTTGTGAGATATGATTCATGGGACGTAGATGTGTATGGGGGTAGATTATTTTGATATATTTTACACATATAGAATTGTTAGCCATATTGACCCACAATGTTTGCACCACACCTGATGTCCACCGGAGAGATGGTGACCTGAAGGGGGCAGGTCCACGTGACTGCTGGAAGGGGACATCAGTTACATATAGAAACTTAGAAACACCACACTCAGGGGCTAGAGTAGGGATATGAGATGGGTTTATGCCCATCTCAACAGGGGAAGATGCAAAAACGTGAATATAAGTTACTACTAAGTTAGTGAGGGCCCATTAGGACACCTCAACAGGGGAAATTGTTGGTAAATTTCTATGATGCCCTTGTCTGTCTGAGAATGTTGGTTATGTTTCTCCAACCTTCATCCTGCCTGCTTTGAGAATGTCAGTTATTCTGTAACTATGGTTTTCATCCTTCATCCTGCTTGCTTTGCACGCCACACTGCTGCCGTTAGATTAGACCCAAGGATTCACTCGCTGAAACCAGATAGAATCAGCTTTGCCCTGAGCTGAGTTGGCACATAGTGGAAGGACACTGATACACGTGAGGGGAGCTCCCCCTCCTATGTGAGGGAGTGGCAGAGTTCTATAAAAAAACCATAGGACCCACTGTTGGAGTAGCACTCTCTCTTGATACATCTTGAGAGTTGTGCTCCGGCACTGTATCTTGTACCATATCTCAGCTTCAGTAAAATAAGTGAAACTATACTTCACCTCTCTGTCTGGTTATTTGGCCTTCGTACCAAAAGAACCGGAGGTTAAGATATTTTAGCGCAACACCTGCTACCATCATCATGCCCGCTGCAGGGGATGCCACAGTGGAGTCATCCCCCGGACCGGACCTCCAGTCGATGGGACCCGTGGCATTGTTGTCAGAGTCCTGGATGGCGGTAGAGCTTAAGCACAGGCAAGTAGTCTCTCCTGTAGTTCATTTGTTGATGGTGGAGGGATCTTGCCTGGCTTTTGGGAAGGGGAGTCGGGTGTGGCCCCCAGCCGTATCTGGGCTCTCCTTGCTGGGCTCTGCCGCTGCTGGCGTCCCTAATCGCTCTCCCTCTCCTATGCCCTTCAAGCTCCATTGTAGGGTCACCGCAGAGGAGCTACCACCAACTGGGCCGCCCACTGACGATGAGGCGGGTCCAGCTTCCTCGGAGGAGGTCGACGGGGATGAAGCACCCGATGGACCGGAGGAACCCGTGCACCCAAGATCACCGGAGTCCTGGATGGCAGTGGAGCCGGAGTTCAGGCAAGTGTGCTCCATTATATCAGGAATTTCAATATTTATGTCACACTGCCCAACTCATCATGAGGTGGACCCGGGGCAGCTCACAGTAGCCCTCGGGGCTGCCACATCGTGCTCCGCCACTGCCAGCGACCCTGACCCAGTTTCTCTTTTTCTCCCTTCGGACTCGGAGCCTCCGGCCAGGGTCACTGGAGGGCTGTTGGAGGCAATCGAGGATTGGGGTTCAACTCCTAAGGACGTGAGGAGCATCACCTCCTTCTCTGGGGAGGCCACCGCAGGTGCAACGGTGCTCCAACCGGAACCCACCATGTGTGCAGCAGAACCTTAGCCGGAGGTCACCGCGGGTGCAGCAGAGCCTTAGCCAGAGGTCACCGCGGGTGCAGCAGAGCCTCAGCCGGAGGTCACCGTGGGTGCAGCAGAGCCTCAGCTGCAAGTCACCATGGGTGCTGCAGGGCCTCAGCCAGCGGTCACCACGGGTGCTGCAAGGCTCGCGCTGGAGTCCGTTGCGAGTGCAGTGGAGCCGGTCCAATCGGGGACCATCGTGGGTGAAGCGAAGCTGGCCCGGTCGGGGTCCACCGCGGGTGCAGCCACGTCCCAGGCCGGGACCATCGCGGGTGCTACAGTGCCCCTGCTCCAAGCCTCAAACGGCAGGGGGGGCTCCTGTTCCTTGGCTTGGCTGCCGATGTTCCCAAGTATGGAGGCTGCCTCTCCACCTTCCTCGCAGGTCCTGGCGGCTCCACCACACTGGTCGGCCACCCGATGGGCTTGGTTTATGGGTCGGGTGGTCCATTGGCCCAGGCAGGCCGCCGGACACTATCCCACGGGCTGCCTACTGGACTTGGGACTTGGGCAGGCCACCCGATTTGCCACTCTTCACCACACTGGGGGCCTGGGACTCTGGTCGACCCCCTGAACTTTGGACTTCTGGAGAAGGGGGTTAGTGGTCCAGGTTGGGGGTTTGTTAGGAGGGGTGGTTCTTTATTCTGTTTTTGTACTATTGTGTTTTTATGGGTTGCTTCCCTCCTAATCAGTTTTCCCCCACCTGAGTTAGTGTTTGTTGCTGGGGGGAGGGGTTCCCTTGAGGGGTGCTGTTTCCTTTCATTTTTTTGGCTGATGGTACTGGGTTTCTGGTTTCCACCCCTGGGGAGGGGGGGGGGCTGTCATGAATCCGGGTTTGGAGGCCAAACCTAGTTCTGACTTATTATGATTTGTCCTAGTTTCCTCCTGACAGCTCTGGCACACCCCCTCCTCTTGTCAAGCACCCTCAGCTGCTCTGTCACGGGTGCTCATACACATATACACACCCACACACACATACACATGCTCCATTCACTCTCATTCACATGCCCTCTCACTCACCTGTTCCCAATCAATTCTGCCCACGCATTCTCACACCGGCAATCTCTTTCCTCGTTAGCTTTTGGAGTATTCATTTGCCACTGCTGAGGAAGGAGATTGTCGGGGCATTCACCTTCATACGTGGCAGCGTGTTCCTCTGCATATGGTATTCACTCCCTGCATTCAACTCAGCCTGACATTTTAAGACGATCCATTCCTTGGTGTTTCGGCTGGTCCCGCTTCTCTGCCTTTTCCTCCAGACTGCACAGCTCGCCTCGGATTAGCTCCAGACCTGTAAGTGTCTTTAGCCTTTTCTCCTGTGTTAGCAGCCCTGCAGCACTAGGCTCCATTTTCATCAGGCTGTAGAGCATTCGGCAGGTGCCCTGTATGTCTGGTGGTCAATCCTGTCATTACACCTCTCCATAATCTTGTGTGGTTTGACTGAACTGTTTGTGGTGATCACTGGACTTGTTATTTTGTGAACTGAAATAAACTCAACACTCTCTACTCCTGCGATTGGGTTTTCATTCTCTCCCTCGTGCGCCATGTAATGGTGCACAGGAGCTCATGACATGTAGCTGATGCAACCATCAGTCAACGTAACCTGTTGCAAAGAGCATGTTCACTACTGAATAGAGGAAAATGTGAAGTTACTTTGTTTCTGTGGAAATAGACAGATTATTTTTCCTTGGTCAAGGACAAAAGCATATTGGTGAGTTGCAAGCTAAAGTGCAGTTGAGACCGACTGCAGTCTTCAGAAGAACAGCAACAAGATCCAACAAAGCTAGTGCTACGCTATGCTATGCTAACAACACCGTTTTGGTAGATTTACGCTATCTGAGCACCCATGGCTGGAGTTCAAACACAGGTGTGCATCAGGACAGTTTGTGATCCAGCAAGAATTAAAACCAACTGATTGCCAGATACGTTGTTACAGACTGAAGATCTGATAACAGTGACTTTCCATCAGACAACTGAGACTATGATCCACTGAAGTTAAAACACATTTACTTGCTACCTGGATAAAGATTATTCAAAAATGGATTTGATCTCCAAAAGGAATTTGAGGGACTGGATTATGTCTCTGTCACAGCAGACATTTGGGCTGTGGATAATTGACATTTTCTTTGGATCAGAGCACATTGGGTTAAATCCATAATATAAAGGTAAGAAACGTAGACAGCTTTATGCAGTGTTGCCAACTCACTCATTTGGAGCGATTCTCACTCTTTCCCACTCTCTCACTCCACAAATCCCATTTCTCACTCCAAACTGAGGAAATTACTGGCAATTTTGTGTTGATTTTCTTCAGATTTTCCTCACAATAAGAGCTCTCAAGGTAGGATTAAGCAGACTGAACATGTTGTAAAAGCTCTGTCTGAAACAGTCTGTTTTCAGCCTGACATTAATAAGCCCTTGATTTAAGTATGCATTTAAAAGTAACATGAAAGTTTCTTTTCCAAATAACTAGTTACTTTAATCATGCAGTAATTGGTGAAGTAACTCAGTTACTAGCATGAATGAAACAACTGTCAGCCTGGCCCTCATCCTCTTTCCACTGGTAACCCATTAATCTATCCGAAACAAAGATTCATTCATTCATTCATTCATTAAACAGTTTTCTGTCTACCACTGACCCACCCTGACTAGCTGCACACTGTGTTCTTTAACTCTGCTTTTCAAACCTAATTTGTTAAAATGCCAGTGGAAACATGAAAAACCCATTTTTTTTCTGGCAAAACAGAAAAACAATACCCCCGTCCTTCAAGCTTTCCCATTGCAGTATCCTGCTGCAGACACAGAATGGGAGTAAAACTCCAAACCACAAAGAAGATACTGTTGAACTGCTGGTGTTCCTTAAGTTTTGTGGTGGTTGATTGTTTTCTGAAAAGTGTATAGTGTAGAATTGTATATTATATATGTTATATTATTATGGCAGTGCCCTAGGCTTGGGAGGGGTGACGCCCGCTTCTGGTGGGTGACGTCACCTGTTGTATATAAGCCAGCTGTGGGAGACATATTGTCTCTTCACTGTGGCTCCTGCACTCGCGGTAGGGACTCCTATGTGGAGAGTTCATATTATAATAAAACCATAAAACATCACCTCGACTCCCCGTTATTTGGACACAACATTTGGCAACGAGGATATACGGAAATGGAGAGGGCTGCTACCATGCTTTGTCCCTTCTTGGAAGCTCCGGGTGAGCCGCTGGTCCCTTGGGCCAGGTGGTAACACGGCCTTCCAAAACTATCTGTTGGCGTTAGACCTCGGCGACCTGGATAAATTGCGAGCAAGGGCTATTCTGGTCCATAACCTAGGTATGGAAGGCCAGAGAATCCTGACCACGCTTGGAGTAGGTGACAGTTTCGATGATATCGCAAGGCTCATGGCCGACTACTTTCGCACCCCTGAAAGTATCATTATGCAGCACATTGAGTTCAGACAGCGGCGCAGCAACCCAGAGAATCGGTCCAGCAGTTCATGGTGGACCTCTGACAGCTGGCAGGTGAGTGCAGGTTTGGGGCTTTGAAGGAGGAGATGGTCTGCGTCCAGTTGGCCGAGCATGTGGCCTACTCCTCGGCAAAGGTTCGGCTGTTAACTCACGCTGGTGAGCTATCTCTGCTAGTGGCCTTGGAGCTAGCTCAGCAACCCGAGGCAGCGGAACGGCTGACAAGAAACCTCGGTGACAATGAGGCCCTGCCCAAGTACGCACGGTGGAAGACCCCGGCCCTGGATTCGGACGATGAAAGCGACTACAAGTATGCGGCCATCGTTAAAATACGGTCCGCCCCAGGGATGCCGAGATGCTACGGCTGCGAATCCAGCAGGCACAGCTATCGAGCCAGGGAGTGCACAGCAAGGGGCTGTGGATGATGTGTTGTGGATGATGCGGTTTGCTCCATCACTTCGTCAGAGTTTGTCGCAATTTCAACAAGGAGGAACGGAGACCTGCTAAGGACAGTGTGAAAAAGAAAGCACCTACGGTGGTCCACACTGTCTCGCCCAACATGGATGGTCATATTATTTGCTACATTTTGTTGTCCTCATGGATCATCACCTTATCGTGGTGGGGGGTTTGCGTGCCCCAGTGATCCCAGGAGCTATGTTGTCTGGGGCAATTTGCCTCTGATAGGGTCACCCAAGACAAACTGGTCCTGGGTGAAGGGCCAGACTAAGAACAATTGAACAGACTCTCATGATAAATACTACAACAAGGATTCAGTGTACCCCGCCCAGTATGGGGTTACCGGGGCCCCACCCTGGAGCCAGGCCTGGGGGAGGGGCTCAATGGCTAGCATCTGGTGGCCGGGTTTCCACCCATGGGACCTGGCCGGGCTCAGCCCGAAGGAGTTACATGGGTCCGCCCTCCCGTGGGCTCACCACCTGCAGGAGGGATCATGGGGATCCGGTGCTATGTGGATTAGGTGGCGGTCAAAGGCGGAGACCTTGGCAGACTGATCCCAGGCTTTCTAAACTGGCTTTTGGTACGTGGAATGTCACCCCCCTGGTGGGGAAAGTAGCCTGAGCTGGTGCAAGAGGTTGAGAGATACTGGCTAGATATAGTTGGCCTCACCTCAACACACAGCTCCGGTTCCGGAACCAGTCTCCTGGAGAGGGGCTGGAGCTTGGCCTTCTCTGGAGTTGCCCCGGGTGATAGGCGATGAGCAGGGGTGGGTATTCTTGTATCGCCCCACCTTGCTGCCTCTATACTGGAGTTTTCCCCAGTGGACGAAAAGGTTGCTTCCCTGCACCTTCGGGTTGGGAAATGGGTACTGACCATCATTTGTGCCTATGCACCAAATGATGGTTCAGAGTACCCACCCTTTTTGGAGTCTCTGACTGGGGTGCTGGAGGGTGCTCCTCTTGGAGACTCCATTGTCCTACTGGGGGACTTCAATGCGTACGTGGGCAATGACAGTGAAACCTGGAGGGCCATGATTTGGAGGAACAGCCTGCCCGATCTGAACCTGAGTGGTGTTTAGTTATTGGACTTCTGTGCTAACCACAGTTTGTCCATAACAAACACCATGTTCAAGCATAAGGATGTCCATATGTGCATCTGGCACCAGGACACCCTAGGTGGCAGGTTGATGATCGATTTTGTCATCGTGTCATCAGACCTGTGACCGTATGTCTTGGACACTTGGGTAAAGAGAGGTGCAGAGCTGTCAACTGATCACCACCTGGTGGTGAGTTGGATCCGATGGCAGGGGAGGATGCCATTCTGACCTGGTAGACCCAAATGTATAGTGAGGGTGCGCTGGGAGCGTCTGGCTGAGGCACCTGTCTGGGAGGTCTTCAACTCCCACCTCCGGAAGAACTTCAACCACATTCTGAGGGAGTCTGGAGACATGGAGTCTGAATGGGCTATGTTCTCCACCTCTGTTGTTGAAGCAGCAGCCCAGAGCTGCCCAAGGTGGTCGGTGCATCTCGTGGTGGCAACCCTCGAACCAAGTGATGGACACCAGTGGTGAGGGGGGCCATTAAGCTGAAGAAGGAGTCCTATCAGGCTTGATTGGCTTGTGGGACTCCCGAAGCAGCTGAGGTGTACCAGCAGGCCAAGCGGAGGGCGGCTTGGGTGGTTGCTGAAGCAAAAACTCGGGTATGGGAGGAGTTCGGTGAGGCCATGGAACAAGACTTCCAGTCAGCCTCGAAGAGATTCTGGCAGCTCCCTGTCCACACTATGTATGGTGCAGATGGGGCACTGTTGACTTCGACTGGGGATATCGTCGGGCAGTGGAAAGAATACGACTCAGCCCTGCCCCCATCTTTACCAAACACTCAGCTCCAGTATATAACAGATTGACCCACCTCAAAAACATATTGCCAAGAGAGAGGGAGACAGAGAGAGAGATTTTGATTTGATTTTTAAAAGATCTTTAATAAACACACTTGTCCATCATTCAGTACAATTTCTATGCCATGCTACATTACAAAGAAAATCATTCCCCCAGAAAACACCCGAACAAAAGCTGCCCATCACGAACTAAACAGAGGACATCCTCCAGGGACCAGAGGGTCCTAAAACTTTCCACATCCCCATTTCCCATAAAAAACTCAAAGTCCAGCCTGATTCTGGCTTTAAGTAGCCTCACAAATAAAATTTTGACATCAACATCATTCTCAACATTCTCAAGTTTTCTTCTCCGGCTTACATAGATGGCCAACTTTGCCTGCCCTAAAACAAAGTTTAGTAGTTGACACTTCTGCTTAAAATGACAATTGTACATAAAACCACAAATGAAAACCTGCTGAGAGAACACTTCCTTAAAAATGTGAAAAAGTTCTGTGAGAAGTTCAAAGAGACCACTCAGACGCTGACATTCAGTAAAACAATGAAAAACTGTCTCCCTAGAGGAACAAAAAAACACACTGATCACTGACACTGCTGTTAATCACAGAAACAAAAGCATTGACAGCTATAATGCCATGCAGGACCCTCCACTGTAAGTCGCCACTCCCCTGTAAGTCGCCACTGTAAGTCGCCACTCCCCACTGTAAGTCTCCATGCCTCTTGGGGAGAGGGGCTTTATAAAGAGCCCTCCAGGCAGGCCGATGCCCTTTTTCTAGTCTAAAATAGGCTCTCCATGGATTGTCCACACAGGTGTTCAATCTGTCCTTGTTGAGTGCCATCACCACCAGTGTGTAGAGTGCCTTACCACTGGCTCCTCCAAAGTTCACACCAGTGGGAGCACAGAATGCCAGTAAGGAGCAAGGAGAGACGTCAAAGTCCATATAAAGCGTGAGAGAGGGAAAAGGGTCCGTGCTTTCTGGCTGCAGCGTGCCATTGCTGAAGTCCATGAGTAGGGAGCGCTCAAGTCCACGAAGCTCCTGTTTCCAGTGTGCAAGAAGACCACCGATGAAATGATTTGATCTAACACCAAGATGAGCTGCTAAAGCTGAGGCGTTGTTGAGGCCAGAACCAGCCAGTTCCACCACTTGCTTCAGAGTGAGAACATTCCTGGAACACAGCCTATCAAGGAAGGTCCTTCCAACTCCTGGCAGGACACCAAGGCGACCACCAAAAACCAGCGGCTCCCTCAACAACCAGTGGAGGGAATCGCATGGCCCTCTTTGTTTTTTAAAATGAGTCCATACTGAAAAAAGACTGCGGTAGAAACTGGGCAAAGACAGTGCACTAGAGTTCTTAAAATTCATTAAAAACACAGGGAGGTCTAGCCCAAGCCCAAGGACTCTCTGTAAAATAACACGGGCCAAAGGCCTCCATACCAGGTCCTGGGGGCCCGTCAGCAGTCTCTGTATGAAAGCCAGTCTAAAGGCAGCACCTCTACTAGCTAAATGAACCACTCCTTGCCCCCCTTCCTCTTTGGGAAGAAATAACAGGGCTTGAGGGACCCAGTGGAGTCCACCCCCACAAAAAAAGTCCACCATAACAGACTGAATTTTTGACAACAAACCAGCAGGGGGGTCCATGCACATGAGGCAGTGCCACAGGGATGAGGAAACAAGATTATTTAACCCCTTGCACTCTGGTCAATTTCCCTAAAATTGACCAGAAAAATTGCCGCACGGTGGCGCAGTGGTTAGCACTGCGGCAGCACAGTTTACCCTTGGCCGGGGGATTGTGGGGATCGTGGGATCGTGGGTTCGATCCCAGCCCCCGACCAACAGTGATCTGTGTGGAGTTTGCATGTTTTCCCCGTGTTGCGTGGGTTTACTCCGGGATTTCTCCGGTTTCCTCCCACATGCCAAAAACATGCATGTTAGGTTAATTGGCTGTTCTAAATTGTCCCTAGATATCTGTTTCCTATAGGCCCTTAGAATAGAGGGTTAGTATTAATGAAAGCGCTTTGAGTGGTCTTTGTGACTAGAAAAGCGCTATATAAGTGCAGGTTAGTTAGTTAGTTAGTTAGTAAAAACGCCAAAAAATAACGTGCCCAAAGTAAATCAAAAGCTGTTCTTCAACCCTTTGCAGCATCTTCATGGGGTTGGTCTCATTTAAAAGAAAACACTTTGAATTTTTTGGCAAAACAGTCATAATCTCTCTAAGTGCTCCGGCCACTGAGTAACAGTCATCTAAACATACTGAACTTGCAGAAAATAAATTTCGCCTGGGTGTTTTTTTGGATACAAATGCTTGCAAATAACACACAGCTTCAGATCCGGGCTGGAAAATGCAACAGAAATGTAGAACCAAGTGTTATCCAGCTGAGGTCAAATTTTGTAACAATACCACAAAAAATGAATATATTACACAGCTTTGTTCTCAGGTAGTTCCCAGGCGTTTTTGAACTGTGCCAAATTGTGCCAAATGGCACAGTTTGGAAAAACGTCTGTAACTTTTGAATGATTCAATATAGAAGCTTCATCTTGGGCTTTAATGAAAGGTGACACTCAGGGCTGTGTGTGTGTGTGGGAGGGAATTGTTTATTCATTCATTCATGAATGAATGAACAAACAAGCCCCCACACACAAAGAAGCATGCCACGTAAAAAATGTGTGGCTTTTTTTGTACAAGAAAAAATAACCTACAGTGCACTAAAAATTATTCTAAAATATTTGTAACGTAGAAGATAACAACTCCCACCCCCCACCCCCCCGCTACAGAGGACGGACATCTGCCATCGCTACATGACGGAATAGTCATGTGGCGACCGTGGCGCACAGTCCCCGTGGTCCCTGCGCACCCCACCCCCCTTGCTACAGAAGAGTAGCGGGGGGGGGGGGGCGTTCACAGTCCGGACACGGCACACGATTCGTGTACCGCGGTGCACGGACTTCGGACTTTGTGCGCCGCACAGTTGTAATTTACCGATCGGTCAAAAGTCATTTTTGATTACAATTTTCAGGGATAAAGAATAATTTAAGATAAGATAAGATAAGATAAGCCTTTATTAGTCCCACAACGGGGAAATTCCCGGATTGCAACAGCACAGGGATAGCAACACTCAGAGCAACAATCAGAAGGCAAGAAAAAAAAAAACAAGCAAGCAAGAGCAGCTAATATACATATGTACATATTACTATAAAATATATATATACACACACACAGACACACAGTGCAGACCATTGTAGCTGGATGGAATAAATATATGAATATGTAAACACACATTGCGGAGCAATGTAGCTAGATGGAATAATATGTAGATATATAAACACACAGTGCGGAGCATTGTTGCTAGATGGGATGAAACAGCACAACCGTCTACTTAGTTATCCTACATGGTATGATTATGTGCCCATACATATTCTCACTCTCCATAGCGACCGGTATTTCCTAGTTGTATGCCGGAGGGGACCATTGTGTAAGTCTATTGCATCTTTTGCATTCAAAAAACTATTAGTTTGTTACGTCTTTTTGCTATCTCTGCGAGCAGCCCTGCTTAGGTTGTACAGTCTGACAGCCGTTGGTAGGAAGGACCTGCGAAACCTCTCGGTTGTGCACCTGGGATGATGTAGTCTGCTGCTAAATGAGCTCCTCAGTGCATTCAGTATGTCCTGCATAGGGTGGAACTCGGACTCCAGCAGAGATGACAGTTTAGCCACCGTTCTTCTCTCTCCTATCTCCTCCACCGGATCAAGGCACTGCCCCAGGACAGAGCTAGCTTTCTTGATCAGTTTGTTCAGTCTCTTCCTATCGGCTGCAGTAATGCCACTGCCCCAGCAGACCACTCCAAAAGTGATGGCTGATGCCACCACCGTGTCATAGAATGTCTTCAGCAGCGCGCCTTGTACACCAAAAGACCTGAGTCTCCTCAGCAGGAACAGCCTGCGCTGTCCCTTCTTGTAGAGTGCATCAGTATTGTGTGACCAGTCTAGTTTATTGTTCAGATGAACACCCAGGTACTTATAGGCTGTCACCATCTCGATGTCTGTTCCCTGTATATTTACTGGTGCTGTGAGGGGTTGTCCTTGCCTGCGGCAGTCCACCACCAGCTCCTTAGTTTTTCTCGCGTTGATCTGGAGGCAGTTCCGATGGCACCAGTCCACGAAGTCCTGGATAAGCCCTCTGTACTCAGCTTCATCTCCATTGGAGATGAGGCCAACGATCGCAGAGTCATCAGAGAACTTCTGTAGATGGCAGTGTGTTGTGTTGTGTGAGAAGTCCGCAGTATAAAGAGTGAACAGGAAGGGAGCCAGCACCGTTCCCTGGGGGGCCCCCGTGCTACTGATGATCGTGTCGGACACACAGTCCCGGGTTCTCACAAACTGAGGCCGGTTCGTGAGGTAGTCCAGGATCCATGATGACAGGTGCTGGTCCACCCCTGCGCGCAGCAGCTTGTCCTTCAGGATCATCGGTTGGATGGTGTTGAAAGCACTGGAGAAGTCAAAGAACATGATCCTCACCATATTCCCGGGCTTCTCCAGGTGGGACAGAGAACGGTGAATGAGGAAGATCACCGCATCCTCCACCCCAATGCCATGCTGGTAGGCGAACTGGAGTGGATCCATCGCTGGTTCCACCAGGGGGCGGAGGTGAGCAAGGAGCAGTCTCTCCAGGGTCTTCATCAAGTGGGACGTCAAGGCCACCGGTCTGTAGCTGTTCAGGTCTTTGGGGTGGGAAGTTTTTGGTACAGGTACCACACAAGATGTTTTCCACAGCTGTGGTACCCTCCCCAGTTTCAGGCTCATGTTGAAGATATACGTCACAATCCCACACAGCTGGTCTGCACAGGACTTGAGGAGCTTTGCGCTGATGCCGTCCGGTCCCGACGCCTTCCTCGCCTTGATCTTCCTCAGCTCCGTCCTCACCTGGGTCCTGGTCAGGGTCAGGATGGGGGGCTGTGTGTTGGGAGTGGGGGGGTGTTGGTGGAGTGGGGAGTGGGCAGCAGGACTTGTTTTCTTTAGAGGCAGCAGTGGATGTTGTGCAGACAGGGGGGAGGGCGGTTGGTCAAACCTATTGAAAAACAGATTCAGGTTGTTTGCCCACTCCCTGCCCCCCGTGGCCTGGGGGGAGGTATTCTGGAGCCCAGAGATGGTTTTGAGGTTTCTCCAGACCCCGCTGATGTCGCTCTGTTGCAGCTTGTCCTCCATCTTCTTCCTGAAGCTGTCCTTGCCTACTCTGATCTTTCTCCTCAGCTCCCTCTGTACGGACTTCAGCATCTCCCTATTCCCCGACCTGAAGATCCTCTTCTTCTCTCTCAGAAGTGTTTTTATCTCAGGGTTGATCCAGGGTTTGTTGTTTGAGTGACGCCGTATGGTCTTGGTGGGAACGGATTTGTCCACACAGAAGCTGAGGTAGCCTGTGAAGGTGTGAATGAGGCCATTGATGTCCTCACCATGTGGATCGCAGAGCTGCTTCCAGGCGGTGGCTTCAAAACAGCCCTTTAGAGTGTCCATTGTCTCCTCAGACCATAACTCCACAGTGTGCATAGCCGGAGGTTGTCTGTGCACTAGGGGTTTGTACACCGGCCGGAGATGAACCAAGTTGTGATCCGATCTCCCGAGTGGGGGGAGTTGTGATGAGGTGTATGCCTCCTTAGTGTTTGCGTAGAATAAGTCCAGTGTTTTATTGTCTCTAGTGTGGCATGTGACATACTGGGTGAACGTGGGTAGAATGGGAGATAGTGAAACATGGTTGAAATAGCCTGAGATGAGGAGAAGAGCAACTGGGTGTTCTGTCTGCAGCCTGCTGGTTACTGAATGGATGACGTCACGCGCTGTCCCAGCGTTCGCCGTCGGATTTGCATAAACAACAATGCAGATCACGTGTGAGTGTTCTCTCGGGAGATATGTAGGCCTCATGCTAACAGCTAGCAACTCAATGTCTTTGCTGCAGTGTCGTTGTTTAACAGTGATATGTCCCGGTCTGCACCAGTTGTTATTAACATACATTATCACTCCACCGCCCCTTGCTTTGCCACTGTCTGGTGT